>CM069297.1:26817500-28067500 GCA_035609425.1 Epinephelus awoara
TTATATGGTCATCTGCTCTGGGCACTCTATTGCTAGTGTTCACACCAACCTGGTTGCACTCCTAAGCTCTCAAAATATGGTGCTTGGGCAGTGACTTGCAGGATCAGACACTGATGAAAAAGCTGTCCATTAACGTTTACATGGGACATAGCTGGTTGCCGTTATAGTTTAATGGCGCCCAGCAGCGTTGGGGGAAATGTGGCGGGACAAGAGTGCAAGTTAAGGTGGCAAAAGTCCAAGTGGGGCAAGTGGGAGGGGTGGTGGATGGGTCCAACAAACATGGACTTTTACCCAGAAAAGCGGTGTTTGTGTCTCGTAAGATTATTAAGCCAAACCCTGTTCTTTTTTCCTAAACCCAACCACATGCATTTGTTGTTGAAGGAAAAAAAATGTCAATTTGCAGTGTTGTACTGACGTAGTGCGTTTATTTTGAAAGAGATTGTATGTAAACAGTAAATTTCCAGTAAAAACATTAGTGTATTTTGAGAGAAGACAATGCCTGTAACAGGCAGAACTTGACACGGTGTCCCAGAACGTCAACAACCAACACACCCAGGGTACCTTGCACGTTGTGTCTGGACGTGGAAAGTCCATGACCAAAACGTCAATATGTGAGAGTGAGAATGTGTTGACATGAACACTGTAACATGTTGCTACATGCCAGCGTCAGGGAAACATGCAATCTTGGTTGCTTATGTGCTGTTGTTAATTTCTCCCTGATTTGGGATCTTATAAGTGTTTTATCTTTTTATACATGACAAAAGGCACATCTGCCTAATTTTTGCTGTGGTATCGTGATACTACTCAGAATCGTGATACTTTCACTGGTATCTTACCATGGGTCCCAATTTGGGTACCGTGACAACACTACTTGTAATATAGAAAAAGCACAGTCTGTCATCCTAACGTCATTGATTCAACAGGTAGAAACAAACCACAGCTAATTTAACTTATCTCTCAACAAGTTGGTGAAAAAAAATTCAAATTTCATTGTGTTATTAGAAGTCATCTAGATATAGAGATCCGTGGATGAAGCAAACCTAAGCTAATGGGTTTTTACTTCAGCAACTACATGCTTTTAACGATACTGTTCCTATTGTGTCCTCTTGTTGCCATAGTGAAAATGTCACAATTGTTATTGACGTTTCTTTCTGAGAAAATGAGGCAGAACATGATGTGAATCTCATATTGTTATTAATAGACCACCTCAGTCTCTTTCTTTTCTTTCTCCCACCTCAAACAACCTTCAAAAAGGAAAAAAGTCCAGTTGGCTGAAAGCATATCTTCTGCTAACGACATGAAAGTTAGTAAATCCCTGAATGGGATCAGACACTCTTGTTGCTTTTTCCCCACATGAAAGTGATGTGAGACAATGGTTCAAGCAGCTTATCATAATACAGACTGCAGTGGCAGGACAGACTTGTATTTCTTCTCAGAATTGTTTGGTTCCCTGACCGGCTGGGTGGGACATGGCACAACCTGTTTCGACTCTAATTATGGGCTCAGTGTTATCCTCTGCTTTTTTGTTAATTCCAGCTTTTGGTGCTACAATGTCCCAGTGTTGTTGTTGTTTTTTTTTTTTTAAATATCTCATTTGTTTCTTGCTTCAAACATCATCTCAGAACTCCCTAAACACTTTCTGATCATGTAATGTTTTTTATGAGACTTTTTTTCTTTTCTTTTCTTGGACATCTCTCTAACTATGTTTGTGTGTGTGTGTCTGTGTGTGGCAGACTCCTGGTGTTAGTCTAAGCGTATTAGGTGGGTGACATCAATGAGCTAAGAACAATAGCAGGTCGCAGGTCAAGAGGCTTTGTTTAAATTTCAAACAGTCTTAGTGTGAATCCCTTTTCAATGATCTTTAGTCACAATTAGGCCACTGCTTATTTGGCACTTCCCATAAACTAATTAAAATAACAGAGAAAGGCATATTGTATTCTATTGTTGCAAATTCCAATATGAGCAAAACAACATTAAAAAAAGATCCATTACTTTCTTTAATCATGACTTATTTAGTATGGAAAGGAATGATTTGTCTGTTTTTCTTGGAGTTAGACGAGAAGATGGATACCACTGTCATATCTTGAATTTGAATTTGATGAAATGATAGCCCCTTCAGATGTAGCATCTCATTTTCAAGGGGGTCCTCAAGAAACAAATACAAAACAAAACCATACTGAAAAAAACTGCATTACATAACAAACATACACTACATATACACGGCTACAGACATCTCGCTTATCTCTCCCACCCACACCCCCTGCCCTCAGCGGTTGTACAGTAGAAACTAGAACTGGATATGGTGACCTTGAATAGTTACATAGTAGTTTTCAGTATAACATTTTAAAAACATGAAAAGTTGTTTTGAGATGTGAATATGAAGAGGTCCTTCAGCAGTGGAAAGAGGTCACAGATCTTAAGAAAAGAGGAAGAATATTCCAGTCAAAAGGAACTTTTGACTGGAATGACCTTCATCCAACTTCTTTGAAAATCCTGGGGACAAAGAAAAAGGCATAGTGCATATGTCTGAGGGGAAATGACAAATTTAATGGGGTCAAAACCTGTTTCAAATATGAGGGACAATTGAAATGAACATATTTGAAAATGAATTAAATCCAGTGAAATAGCCCTCTAGATTCTGGCTGCAGCCAGTTCAGTGATTCATACATGAAACAGTAGTGAGTTCTGTATGGACACCTCAAAACAAATCTGCAGATTTATATACTACATTAACGGGTCTAAGATGAGTGTCAGATGTGTTTTGAGAGACAATGTCAGCATAATCAATAAAAGGTAATATCAACAAAATTAGTCTTTTTCTGACCTGAAGTATAAAACAGTTAATTGATCGATAAAGATAACTCAGACAACCATACACTCTTCTAATAATAAAATCAATAACGTTCTTAAAGGAGAATTCAGGGTCAATCCAAAGTCCAAGAATCAGCTTTGTTAAGAGGTAATCCATCATCAAAATAAATATGCAAATTAAGGGGATGGAAATGGTTGTTTGTTGTTATGAAACCAATTTTGGACCAAGTTAACAGTGAGCCGTAAAGAATCTTGGATTTGTAATATATCCGAGTTGGACATGTAAATAACAGTGTCATCAGCATACAAATTGGTGTGGCAGTTTGAACATACTTGAGGTAAGTCAATCATAAAAATAAAAAAAGGAGTTGACCCAAGGCGGATCCTTGTGGAACACCTTTTTCAACAATTAAGTACTCTGACTGATACCCCTGAAAGACAACACAGTGACAGCAGTTATGAAGATAAGTATTAAACCAGAGGACAGCATTTTGACTTAAACCATTACAATAGAGCTTGTCAAGGGGGAGGTAGTGATCACCATATCGAAAGCTTTGGAGAGATCAATGAAAATGGCGCCTGTAACCTGGCCTTTATCAAAGGATGAGAACACATCATTAGTGAATTTTAGAAGAGCTGCTGTCCATTAAATGTAAGGCTAACTAACTCGGCTCTGTCCAAAGGTAACAAAATCCATCTTTATCACGTTATTTCTTGTTTTTTTCCCCCCAGCACTCTAATGGGAACAACTGAATAAGAGCACAATTCCACTACAAATAATTAGCAAAAAAAAAGACCTAATGTGAGAGGGATGTGTGATGTCAGCCCTCTGAATTAGCTTTCAGTTCTCATTTCCTTTGAAAGCAGTTTTGTTTTCATCATGGCACATTAAAGGGTTACAGAGGATGAGTCAAATCAAAGAAAAGCCATGTCAGAGGTTCAAAAGTGTCTTTGATTATTCATAATTATTTTTACAATCATATGTTTCCAAAGGACTCTGTAACCCACTCTGGTACAAACAACGTCAGTGTGGGGCGTTAAATAACTGAACAGGCACTAGTGTTGTCAAAAATATCTATTAACTGATAGCCTACATGCTATTTCCGAATATTTAAATGGTTTCACATATCATTTTCTGCAGCATTGATTCATCTGTTCCATCTACACTTTCTCTCTTTCTCTCTTATTGTTAATGTTACAGTCGTTCTGCTGTTTTCTGCTTCTAATCAAGAAAAGATAAGTTGTTGTTGTCATGTTAAAGCCTCGTCTTTTTTTTTTTAGATTAAATTTGATAACGTCAATATCAGTTCCGCCCCCATGGTATCAAAATCAGATCAGATATCAATATTTTTCAAGTTATTGTATTAAAGTTACAAATTCCAATAGATACTTTGTGCTAAGCTTGAATCAACAAAAGCATATTGCACTGACTCAAACAGCTTAAAATGTAAAATGTGATGCCAATGTAACTTAATTCCTACTGATAAAAAATATAGGGGGTTTGGAGGAAAGCAACCACTGGATTTTCTGACAATTCATATTTATTAGCTTCACATAAAGTTTTTGCTTTTTGTTTTGGAGGGAAACGTAAGTGTATGCACACCTTCATGTAATGTTAATCCCCCAGGAAATGCACATGTGATGAGCTACTTTTGTTGATGCCCCACAGCTAGCACTGCAAGACCTCAATGGACGTCTGTTTGCATTGATCCCATCATATCATGTAAAGGGCACTTTAAACGAGGAGAGGTGGTGCATGTATAAGACAAGTTATTACAATTACAGTGAAGCTCCTGATTATCTTAGAACTGTTTTCATACTTGCTGAATAGACTCAGAGCTTCTCTTTCCCTCTGTAACCTTTTTGAATGTGGTTTTACCAGCACTGGCAGTAGTCAGCTGCTTCCAATTCAACCACCACCCCATAGTTAAAAGGTCAAACTGTATCCTCAGTGTTAATTATTTTCACTTTATGAGCAATTTTATTGGGATATCCTATAGGCGAATAACACTTCCAGCCATTGTTTTATCTCCTATGGTATGTCTTTGCATGATTATTAACGTAATGTGACTCTCATGTGTGTGGGTTTTCTAACGTCAGCACTGGATACCAAGTAAGAGGACGGGATGTAGTAAAAGAACCATGACCAAGGCCACAACCATTACTTAGGAAGCCTGAAAGAGATTACATTAGTATATAGACAACACAAAGGTTTTATTCTCCTTCTGTCTAAACTCTGCGTGAAACCACTGCCATTTTGCTGGCAGGGGAAATTGGCAAGAAAGGCAAGAAAGGAGTGAGCACTTATTTGAAGTGGATGTAGAGAGTCAATGAGGAGAAAATAAATAGAGAAGTGTAAGGAAAAGAGAAGAAGTGCTTTTTCAAAATCACATTTTGTAGGTTCCCCTTAAGCATTGCTTTAGAAGATAAACACTTTCAGACAGACTCTATCTGCAAGCATGTGGATATGTTCATTCTAGTAAAAACCCCTCGCTTATTCAATATTAGCCTACATTCATCCAGCTATTGTGTAATTGGTCTCTTTGTGTCTTATTGATGTCTAGCTACAGTCTGACAGCAAAAGAAACATTTGGTTGCCTACACTGATTAACATAAATGAGTAATTGGAATTGGCATGCCCCAATTCCTTGCATGTTATGCCAGGGTTGTTATGGTGGCTCCTGTTTGTGTCTGTTTGTGTGTGTTGTCAGAGCACTTGTTGTGTAAATAAGCATGTTAACAAATGTGTTATTAAGACCTCAGTTTCAACTTTTACAAATCTTTAATCCAAATTAGTGTATGTACCTTTTGCTTTTCTAACATGTTTTAAAGATAAATACTGAAATAGATCATTAGTAAGATGATCTGAGCTCTCTGTGCCATCAGTGTGACACAGTCATGTATGCTTTATACCTTACATTATCTATGCTACTTGCTGCTATAGGCAAGGAGAGACAAACATGTGACTCTAGATTAGATTAGATTAGTCTATTTCTGACATATTTCACAGAAGTCTGTGTTCGCTTTATGAACGAATAACCCTTTAAAGATTTATTAGGTTAGGTGTGAAAGAATCTGAAAAAGTTGTCAGAGAAAAAATGATAATTTCAAACTTTTGGAAAAGTCTTGAATATACATTGACTATTGTTCATGAACATATCTAACATTATATGAAATATGCTGCTTGTATTACTAATTTACAGTCTATTGCTGCGCTACGTAAACATTGAAATGTATCATGTGGTGCACATCGAGCCTTGTGCAAGTCCATCCTAGAGATGCAGCCACCTAGAATTTTGCCTCCCAACCAAAGGCCTATTGGCTGCCAGACAGCTGGCAGTCAGCTCCCAGTCAGTTACCAGTCAACTCCCAACAAGTGGTTTCCTGACAGGGCATGTCTAGAGTCCACTGTCAACACATACAATCTCATCCCAGCCAAGGGCCAGGCAAGGTCCCAGTGGGGATCCACCACAGATTTGCTTGGGCACTATCACATACAAAAGGAAAAAATGTAGGTGTCTAGATCTGTGCATGGATTACCCTCGCTCTTTTATCAATAAATTCATCCATTTGTTTGTCTGGCTGTCTTTGCTCAAATGTAAGCCAGTTATTCTCTCATTGTTCTTGGCAGTTCATGCTATCTGACCTACAGTTTATGTTCATCTCCATCCCTCTCCTCCCACTCGACAAGCTTCAACTCATCTAAAACCCATTATTCATGTGATGCTGGCACTCGTGTTAATTAGGGAACGTTGGAGCGGTAAAAGTAGGCTAATGAGGGGAGTTCATGCATCATAGCAACTGTAGTGATATCACAGTGCTTCTTCTGTTGTTCATTCCCTGTGGACAAAGCATAAGTGTGAACCTCACACAGTCAAGTTACTATTAGTAATAATCAGGTTAAAACACTGCATTTGTCTGACTGTATTTTCATGCTCTGCTGCGTTTTGATCTAAAGTCTCTTTCTTTCTTTGTTTCTTCTATCTCCTTTTCTCATCTTCCTTTCTTTCTCTCTTCCCCCAGATGTTTCTGGTGGCTTTGTCCTTTGCCTATTTTGCAAAGGCTCTGTCGGGGAGCTACATGAAGAGCACAATAACTCAGCTGGAGAGGCGCTTTGACATCCCCAGTTACCTAATAGGTGTCATTGACGGAAGCTTCGAGATAGGTGAGTAGGCCTGCCTGTCACTGCTGTTATTTTGTTGTTCTGTTCGCAGCCTCTGTTTCATGCGCTCCCCTCCCTTCTCTTTTTCTGTCTTTGGGCGGAAATATGAATGGGTCACAGAGGTATTCAAGCTGCAGATAAAGGATTCATCAGGTTTCCCAGAAGAGGACAGAGGGGTGTGTGTGCGTGTGTATTTGTATGTGTGTGCCTAATGAATCATGGTGTCGAGCAGGGACATAACAGGCTCCAAGCTCTCCTTTTGCCATGGACAGCTGGACTTTAGGATTTGTAAAGTTTTGTTATGCAATAACCTCTCTATACTACTGCTTTATTCTCAGCTTACCATTCGTAATTTACAATGTTTCAATAAAAAAATGAGAAATTGTTGAAAAAAAGAAAGAAAACACACACAAAAAAGTGGATAAAAAGCAGTTTTCCTTGTTAGAGCCAGTAATATCAGCCAGATACTATATCTGTATCCATGCATATGTTGGCTCACTAGTGACAAGAAATTGTTGCTCAGAAATGCCAAAGATATGTGATTTTGAAACACTGTCTCAGAGCGCTAACAATCCCAGTCCACCTGGAAATTGTCTGATTCATGAAGCAGCTGCTTTTAAAGAGGAACTGCACAGATTTTACACATCAAGCCTGTAAGGCTGCATATGTTAAAAAGGTTTTATAAAGTCTTTTGTGGCTCCAGAGGGAGCTGTATGAAGTCTGATACATGCCCTTGGTGTCAGTTGGAGCTGAAGGCTTCAAGCTTGAAAATGAAAACAAAATGGGAATGTAGAGTTACCCTGAAATCCATTACAAGTCGGAAGTTGATAATTCTGATTGGGTATTCCTGACTTTTGATCTAAATGCATCCCAGAGCATCGCTTCAGGAAAACATGGACACACGCTGCAAACTTATGTCATATGTCACGTCTCTTAGCCTCACAAGCATCTACAGAGGACCTACATCACACCAACAACACCATTCACTAACAAAGACCACGCCAATAGAGTTATAGATTTCAGAGGGATAGAAGGATGAGAGTTGAGGGAAGTAGGGAAAAGGATTGAGGGATGTGGGTTGGACGGATGAGGGTTGAAGGATTTGGGATGAGGGTCATGGGATGGAGGGATGAGGGTCGAAGGAATGAGGGTCATGGGATGGAGGGATGAGGGTCGTGGGATGGAGGGATGAGGGTCGAAGAAATGAGGGTCATGGGATGGAGGGATGAGGGTCGTGGGATGGAGGGACGAGGGTCGAAGGAATGAGGGTCATGGGATGGAGGGACGAAGGAATGAGGGTCATGGGATGGAGGGATGAGGGTCGAAGGTATGACGGGATGAGGGTTGAGGAATTTGGGATGAGGGCTGAGGGATGTGGGATGAAGGGATGAGGGTCGAGGGATGAAGGGATAAGGGATGTGGGATGAAGGGGTGAGGGCCAAAGGGATGAGGGTTTAAGAGATGCGGGTCTTGGGATGGAGGGATGAGGGTCGAAGGGATGAGGGTTGCGGGATGAAGGGATGAGGGTCGAGAGAAGCAGGGAAAAGGACTGAGGGACATTGGATGAAGGGATGAGGGTCGTGGGATGGAGGGATGAGGGGATGTAGGGACAGCGGAGGAAGGAAGGTGGGGGGAATGATGGGAGGAATCAGGGTCACAGACAGGCGGAGGGTGGAATCTGATGGTGGTCCGGTGTCGGCTGAAGGGAGGAGGGCTCAACGGAAGCAGGGAAGTTAAGGCAAAGTGGGGGAGTAAAAAACAGATGGAAAGGTAATTCTGCTCGGTTAACTGTGGTTGCTGCTATGTTGCTGCTATGTTGCTGTGCTGTCAGGTGTGTTTACATCAGCAAACTAATGCTTGGTGAATCTTGCCCAAGTTTCCCATTCGAAATTGTACCTTGAATGACCGCTCCATCGTACCTTTTGGTGTCTGAGGTAGTTTTAATTAAAATGCATTGCAGGGTTAGAAAGACGTGAGCTTACCAGACCTCTGTAGCCCACTCCTCATCTGTGCTTGAGACTAGCAGCTCAAGGCTACTTACTCACTATACTAGCATAACACACCTGAATATCCAGTTGAACTGTTGGTGGTTTAGTTGCATTGTGGGTAATTTAAGTGACAAGGAAGACGAATGTGTGGAATAAGATTTTCCTTTTCATGTGTTTTAAGCTAATTTTTGGCTTTCAGGTACCACTTGACCTGTTGGTTGTACTATGACTTAATACAGAACATGAGTTTACAGATTAACAGATGATTTGTATTGATTAAAACTTAACAGAAGTCTTTGGCGCTTGGACACCAGAGAGAAATATTTTGCTGCTGACTGCTGAGGTGTATGAGGATGATGAATCCGTAGGGAGGTGGAGGGTGTGCACGACGGCAGCAAGAAAGAACCATATTTTAAATGAGGAGCAGTAAGATGATAGGCTGACAGAGGTGTGTCACTGTGTTAGTGGTTGATTGTGAATCAGCTGATGACTCAATTGACAGACCCAGACAATGGCAGCTAGAAAGAGTGAGTAAGCATACATGCAAGGAGTTAATGGCAGGGTGAGAAAGAAATTACAGCCTGAGCATGAAAAGTATTGTCTTCCTGACTGAACTTTTGCTAGAGCTTCATTAGTGTGATATCACATAGCATTAACGTTGGATTGGAATTATTTAACCATCACAATTTCATTTTTGAATGTTCAGTGAACAGATCTGGCTTGCAGCATGCTGTAAACATAGGCTACCACAACTACTGTACATACTGTATGTAACTTATGGGTCCTCCTATCACTGAACAATTCTTGATGACATTCAGCAAAGTATGGTCCCAGATTGTCCCTTGACCAGTTTCTAGGCCAGTTGTGTAAGGCTAGTCCATTCAACCTAAGTGTCTCTTGTAGGCTATAAATTATACATGTCACAAGGACTCTTTGTTGTTTTGTCTGGCCTGGCTCTCCGTCCCTGACTTCGGCCAATGCTGACTTCCCCCAGGCCGTATACCCTCCTCTCACTCCCCAGAGCTGCCATCCTCAAACCCTCCACCAGATGCCATCAGACTCTCTTGCCGTTCCTGCTCACCTGACAGCCCTTCCCACCTACACACCTGTTGCCAATTTACTTATCAGTCCTGCAGTTAGCAGGGCTCCAGAGCCCCGACATTACATAGCAAAACTTTCATTAGAACAGAAACGGTGGTGCGTTCGACACCCTGTTGCATTAAGGTTGTGTTAAAGTTGTGATACGCCTTTTAATACAACAAGGTTTAATTCAGTTCACTTCAAAGGGGCTTTATTGGCATGGAAAACATATGTTTACATTGCCAAAGCCAGTTTGAAATAAACAACAATTCTATGTACAATAAATAACTATCTACCAGAACACCCGCCAAACAAGAAAAAAACGTACCTCAAAGCCTGTTGAGCCCTGTTGCGCATCATTGGGCATTCACCTTCAGCAAAATGGTACACATCAGTGTCAGAAGGAATTTGGCTCTGATTTTCCCTGCCTACCTTCACTCATTTGTCCTGCACTTTAAAACTGTGCCTTTTTTACACATGTTTTGCCAGGCTGTATTCATTGCCATGCACTTCTTGTCTGTGTGTCCTAGTGTCTGTTATCTGTAACCTGGCCTCTGAAAGTTATTACCTGCCTCTTTGAATCTCTGTGTTTTTGGACTTTGTTTTTCCTCGCCTGCCCCTCATCAATCTGTTTCTCCCTTTGAACACCTGTTTAGTGAAAAGCCACGTCCTTATAAATAATTACACTTTAATAGTCAGTCTGCATTGTCTGCAGTTTGGTCCTATCCTGTTACCCCACACACACCAGTTGTTACAATAGGCTACATAGCTTGCAGAGTGAGATGAAACCCAAAGAGACATGAATCATATAAGATAAGTCGTCATCTACTATCAGCCATTCTAATTCTGTTCTCTTGCTGTTGGGGAGGCGGTTATGGCCCATGATAGTAGTAAAATATCATTAATATTTTTCTTCAATAACGTCATGGCTGAGTGTGCAACCTGCTGTTACTCTGATGGAGGTGGCGTGTATCTGCTAGACCGCAAAGGTGAGGACAACACCTCTAACGCGGTCAGAGCTGAATACCCCGGATCTCTCTCTTCCTCTATATCTCTCCATCGCTCCGTCTCCTGTGAAAGCTGCTCCTCTCGCGTGGCCTAGGCAACAAGCTTTTTCTATAGGACCGTTGCCAGGGTAACATGGAGGCAGAGCAGGGCAACGTGAAGAGGAAAGAGAAAGAGAGGAAAGGGATGAGACAAAGGATGAGAAGAGGGAAATAAAGAATAATGGAGAAGAGAAAGGAGAGTGGAGGATGATGGATGATTGACTGATGTAAACTTAGTCCTTGTACATATGCTGCATGAATCATTCTTAGCGTGCACTTCCAAATACTATGCACCAAAATCAAAAAGTTAGAATAAATCACAAACTATCACATATAAAACACAAATGAATAGGTTTAAGAGAAAATAGATACTTCCTGTTTCACATCATGAAAGTACACACAGCCGCTGCATTTCCGTGTGGTCGCTAAACACTGTAATTACCATGTAGACTACTGTGTCAGATACACATTTCTTATAGCCACACACTGAGGTTGCACATGCCCATTTACTCATAATTATGTGCCATTTTTCAATGCTGCTGTCTGTCACACAAACACATACATCAGCAGCTGAAGGATTATTGAAGGGTTTGACGTCATTCCTTCAAATTAGTCTTTACAATAGAGAAAGGTCAGGCAGCATGGCTTAAGCTTATCTTTCTGGGTCAGTTTTCCACTTCGTTTTCACAATGGTGTTTCCATGTCACCAATAATGGACAAGATGCACTGAAAAGGCCATAGAAGAGAAATAGCCATGTTTCCACCCAGCATTGTTTAATTTTTATTCCGTTGTTTTTTGAATGATGTTTGCTGCTACATGCTGTAGATAATAAAAATCTCTTGGAGCATGAAGATAACATGTGAGAACACAACCTCATCTACCCTGCAAACTACAGATGTACACAACAGTCAGCTGTCAGAAGATTGAATGCAGAAGTCATCCTGCATGGCACATCAAAATGTTCAGACATACAATGATAAGGATATGTATCTGCAGTATGTAATGACTATTATACTGACTAAGGACTATAGGGGAAATAACTGTTTTGATGATTGTTTTCCAGATGTTTTTTTTTTTTATGCTAAAGAAAGTAAATAAAAAGAAGACACATACTGTTTATACAGCATTTAGCCTACACACTCATCCCTCATTTAGTAGTATCACATTTTGACACACTGCGGCACGGTGGCGCAGTGGTTAGCATTGTTGCTTCACAGCAAGACACAGTTTGCAGGGTGGGGTGGCCCCTCTGTGTGGAGTTTGCATGTTCTTGCCATGTCAGCCTGGGTTTTTCTATGGGTACTCCGGCTTCCTCCCACAGTCCAAAGACAAGCAGGCTAAGTTAATTGGTGACTCTAAATTGGCCGTGGGTGTGAGTGTGAATCGTTGAATCTCCAACCTGTCCAGGGTGTACTCTGCCTCTTGTCTAATGTCAGCTGGGATAGGCTCCAGCTTCTCCACGACTCCCAACAGGATGTGCAGTTATGGAAAATGAATGAATTTTGACACAGGAGCGTATACAGAGCCACATCTGGATTTCCCACAGTGTCACAAAAAAGCTGTATACCTTAAACATGGTGACGCACAGTCACACTGCAAAACCCCGATATGTATTAATTCCATATTTTTTCATGTCCCCCCAGGTAACCTGTTGGTGATAGCTTTCGTCAGTTACTTTGGAGCCAAGCTACATCGGCCAAAGATCATCGCAGTGGGTTGTGTACTGATGTCCATCGGCACCTTCATCATCGCTCTGCCTCACTTCATCATTGGACGGTAAGTCAAAAAGAGCCAATAGGCTACAACTACAACTACAGACTCAATCTCAGCTGCTAATTCATTTTTAAATGAATTTAAGTGTTTTGAGTCACTACAAGTAATGCTTGAGTTTCCAACACATCTATTACAGCTGCACAGGAGCTACGTAACACATGTAATGTATTACTAACCAATTAGGGTCTCATTGACACAACATCCCATACATATGATGAGGGCATATTAGTTCCTGGAGATTTGTATCAGTACAACAGGACAAGTTTCTTTTGTGCTATTTTTCATTTTCACTGCTAACGTATATGATTGATATAAGATAACCAAATGCCACCATTATTTTTCCATGATATATTACTGTACCTAGTATAGCACTGTAATTGGGTCAGCCTATACCAACTCAAACATGTTGCTGTTCAAATGAGTCTTGACAGTAAATGCTTCACATTTTTCCCTACTGACATGTTACATATGAAATCTACTTCCAGAAAGATTAACAAATTGCATCCTTTAACTAAGTAAAGGGAGTGTTTCATGTCCGTCCCCTGTATTTTAACTTGTGTTCCATTTGGGTTTTGTGTACAGCTATGAATTCGAAACGTCGGTGCGGTGGGTAGTGAACTCAACACTTAACCCTTCTCCTTGTCCAGTGGGCTCACCAGCAGACCTGACCCAAGATGGTAAAACGCCTCAAGTGCCAGCCACAGGTGAGCTCTTATACACACATACGCACTAGTGTAGACAAGTAAAGATGTCTGATTACACTCATCTTTTCCTCCAGGTTGTGAAGGCGAGTCCAACCTGTCGATGTGGATCTATGTACTCCTGGGAAATGTCTTACGAGGGATTGGAGAGACGCCTGTTCAGCCACTTGGGATCTCTTATATAGATGATTTTGCTACTGAGGAGAATGCAGCGCTATATGTTGGTAAGAAAAAGTTCATCCAGTGGAAGAGATGTACTTAATTTAGAACATACTTTATGACTGTGGCGCATGGTCTGCAAAAGAGATTCCTAAAGTGTGCATGTGTTCATACCTCCACCATAGATAAGCAGTGCACAAGGGTTCTGTATAGACACACCTTCAGTTGAACGAAATAGTTAAATTTCCTTGCAACTTTTTTTTTTGACTCTGGACTGTACAACATTGTCAGTATTTACCTCTGTCATTCATAATCTATGAAATAACCAAGACACATATGCTCTATATTGAAGAAAAAAGGCTTTGCTTGATGTTATAAGTTTGGCTGTAGCCCTTATGTGAAGCAGCAAACACAGTCGTCTCAGAGCACATAACAGTATCCTGCTAAAAGCTCTGCCATGTGCATTAGTGTTTTGCCCAGATATGCCATTTCATTTCTACAATAGCAGATGAGTATTACTGAGCAAGAACATGGTCACTTAGCAAGTCCTTCCCAAACAAATGTGGCATTAAATCATGATTATAACATGGATATATTGTAAATCTATATGTAATGTAAGTACGTACTGTATGTAAAATCTGTTGTGAAATGTTTGTGTGTTGTGTCTCTTTGGGTGTGTTTATCATATTATCCTAGGCTGTGTGCAGACCATTTCAGTAGTGGGACCTGTGTTTGGCTACCTGTTAGGCTCCCTCTGTGCCAAAATATATGTGGACATTGGATTTGTAAAAATGGGTGAGTTTAAACACAAGTACATGTCTATATTTAAAGACAAGACAATTATGTGAATTAGCAGACCATCTTGACTGGTGGTTCCCAACTGGTCCAGTCACAGGCTCCAGACATATCCTTCATCATTAGTTCATGGTCCACATAGTTTGATACATTCAGTGTCATACTTGCATTTGGCCATGCCATTGAGTTAGTTTGCTGTCTCTGTCAAGGATCTGTCCATTAGTCACTAACTCTACAACAGGAAATGGTACTTGAAAGCTCTGGAAAGTCACTTGTGGTCAATTCAGAATGGACCCGCGACCCACTTTTGGACCGGACCCACCAGCTGGGAACCACTGATCTAGACACCCTAGATTCCACATAAAGCTTGTGTGAATAGATTTGAAAAAAAGTGTTTGTTTTTACTAACATCATACATCATATTGAAGCTTGGCCATCTTAGAGAGCCTATTAACTCTTGTTTCGTGAAGCAATGGTTTGATTTGTTGTCAGTCTGTATCATATTTACCTTTAAAAGTCACTGTAATATTAATAATATTAGTGACAAGAATGAGTGAATAGAAAATAACTTTTCTAATACTGTCATAATGAATTATTAGTCTACACTACTCTAGTATACCAGTACAGCAACCCATGCCAGGAGGAAAAGTGGGTCATCATGGCAAAAAAATGCAAAGTAGGCCTTTTTCATAGACGATACTTTTCATGGCACAAAAAGCACAGGTGTGAGTAATAGACGTGATGATGGCGGAATATGCTTTCAGGGTGCTGGTATCACTGTTACACAGTCATGATTTACAGGGACACTTGAATAGAACTTAGTCATCGGTAATGTTTGTAAAGCCGTACTTTTCCTTCCATCACAGATCAAAATGTCTGCCCTGAAAAAAAGGCCTTTTTATTCATAAAACTGAGGCATGATATTATCAGATATCACAAGCAGTATATGTATGGCTCACTGACTCAGAACAGGTGTACAGGATTAGCATCAATCAGCTAATGAACAAAGCATGCTGAGGGACAGGAGGGACAAAGCCCTGTGATCGACTACAATCAAATAGAGTGCAGCACAGGAAGAAGGAGATCCAAGACAGGAAAATAAAAAAGTAGCAGAAGGAAACAACGGTAGAGAGAGAGAGAGAAAAAAAGAGGAACAGAGGAAAAGCGGACGTAAGTAGCAAAGACAAGAGCACCAGGGGACAAAACGTGAGGTTAGACGACCTCTCAATAAACCAATCAATGGTAAGAGTTGTATTAAAAATCAAGACCCAAGCCACCACATTCAAATGAAACAGATGAGCACCAGTTAAAAACCACCATGTCATGTTTTTAATTTCAGAAACTGTAGCAATGAAAAGGTAAAGGTAAGGTATTTGGTCATCCAGTCAAGTAGAGGGAGTTCAGGAGGCTTCAGAAAGCCAAGTATTAAAAACTGCACATCACATTACAGAAAATGTACCTCCAAACCATGCAGGATCTGTGTTCAACCATATCACTGAGCATTTACTACATCCCATCATCTGTAACCCCAACACAGAGACCATCACCATCACCCCAGCAGATGCGCGTTGGGTGGGGGCTTGGTGGCTTGGCTACCTCATCGCTGGGGTCATCACCCTGCTCTCTGCCATCCCATTCTGGTTTCTGCCCCGCTCCCTGCCCATATCTGGGCCCCAGGGCCCAGAAAAGTGCACACCAGAGCAGACAAGTTTCATTAAAGACCCTCCTCATCTGAAGCACAAGTATCCTGCAGACGAAAACACGACTTTCATAGAGATGGCCAAAGGTGAGGATGAATTTAGAGGTAGTCATTTAAGAAAATGATTAAATGTTTGTACTTGTCAGAGCTGGAAAATGATGTTATCTGGAGGGCTATCTGGAAGAAAACATTGAATCATAGAGGAGATTTAGATTCCATCAATGGTCTCTGTGTTCATAAATATTAATGTAATGCATATTTTATAAGTCTATAAATGACATCCTACTGTCACAAGGAAATACTCTTTCACTTACTATTACCATAAAGAGAAACTTCCCAACATCTTCAGACAGGTGTGTTTCAACTCAGATTTTTTCTTCTTCTCTACAGACTTTATTCCAACCCTGCGGATTCTGCTGGGACACCCTGTGTATCTGATCTATCTGTGTGTGACAATCATCCAGCTGAACTCTCTTATCGGCATGGTCACCTACAAGCCCAAGTACATCGAGCAGCACTTCAGACAGTCTGCCTCAAAGGCCAATTTTCTCATGGGTACGGCACTTGCACTGGCAAATAAAGTCATAATTAAAGGTCCACCGTGTAGAACTTAGTGGCATCTAGTGGTGCTGTTGCAGAACTGAAACTTATCCCTTGTGCCAGGCATGTAAGAGAACTACGGTGGCCGACATGAATGGCCAAATCTAGAGCCAGTGTTTGATATGTCCGTTTTGTGCCACTGTAGAAACAAAATGGTAGATTCCTTGGGAGAGGACCTGCTCCATATGTAGATATAAATGTCTCATTTCCAAGGTAATGAAAAAACGATTCTTAGTTTGAGGACCTTTAATTTAAAAAAATGTCTATTACAACTGGGAAAACATAACAGATCTAGTGAAGGCTTTTCAGCTCGGTTCACACTAGATGGAAGAAAGAGTTCTAGTTGTGTCTAGTTAGCTGAAATTAATTCTAGTGTCACCATAGACTTTAAAGTTTACACATTTAACCTGTTTATAATTCCATAACTAATCTCAGTGTATCTACAGGTCAGCATTGTTTTCCTAGTTACTTTGATGTACTTTGCATTTGCTGAATGAAGCAGAAAAGGATCTTTGTTAAAGGAAGGAGAACTGGGTCGGGGTTCTAATTCAGCAGAGCCTACTAACCGCCACAGCTGCAGAGACCAGAGCTTTGTGGATATGAAAAGTGCTTTGCATATGAAATGAAATTTCGAATGAAGTTGATAACATAAGATGAAAGTCCCTACGTACATGTGGTCTCATCAAAGGAGATGCCTGCACTGACTAGACTGGCTGCATATGAAAGAGAATGCAATATTAGTGACCAGAGCAAATGACATGGGTGTAGATAAAAGACCATGTCTTCACATTGATGTTAAATGAAGGTGGAAGAGAAGAGACTGAAAACAGAAAAAAGCAGGGCTCTTTTTTCATCAAGGCAACTTGGAAAATGTGTAGTCTTATTTCCTCCTTCTGGGTATAAACAAGTGTGAGAGACGATAGGCAAGCATAGATGCTGTATTAAATCATATTGTCTGTCTTTGTTTAAATCCAGATTTAACTTTTGAGTCAACATTTCATTTCACTTAATATTGATCTTGTGTCTTTGTGTTTCTCTGAATCTTAGGTGTGATCAATATCCCAGCTGTGGCGCTGGGGATGTTTTCTGGAGGTCTGCTGATGAAGAGGCTAAAGCTGAACATCATGGGAGCAGCCCGGTTTGCCTTCGGCACATCTTTGATCGGTTACATTCTGTCGCTGTTCTTCTTCGCAATGAGCTGTGAGAATGCCAAGGTAGCCGGTGTGACACTGTCATACAACAGGTGAGTCATAGAAAAGAACAATGGTGCGTTCAGGATACCGTCATCAAATTATATTATTATTTCAAACTCAGTACACCACAGTACAGTTATCTAACAGACACTTACCATACCTTAAATGCACCTCATGTCTATCTGTTGTCTGGAGTGGTACATTCAAGTACATCTGGTTGGAAGTTACGATGCTTACGATATTATAACCCTAGTTCCATAAGCATAGGCAGAGCCCTCTAGTAGACTCTATGAATATTACTCTCCTCCAATCACGACCACACATTTGCCCACTGAAATTTGTATAAATGTAGCCGGCCAGTCAGGACACGCCTATCTGAACAAGTGCGGAGCCCACAGTTTAAAGCAGGCATATGGTACGCTCTTTAGCAAGTGGCCTAGGGGTCAAAAGATGGGCAATATACTCCCTGCACGCCAAATTTTCAGGGTCATCAAGGGGCATGGAAACATGTAGGTGTATCATGCCCAGAGTGGAGTCAGGTGGAACACAGCTAACACACACCCTCCCCATTACACCAGTCCTGTGTCTTTCCAGTGGGCACAGACCCTGAAAAGGAGCCCGACATGTCCAAGAGAATCGTATGAATGGACTCTGACACTGTTGGCTCACAAAGCTATCTCACAAGGGGTTTCTTGGATAGGACCTTACACCATGACCAAAGCACACAAACAGGAGTTCAGCGCATCTGATTGGGGCCGCGCATTCAACATGACATGCCAATGCACCAGCTGGGCAGAGCAAATGCAATTACCCACATTGAAGAAGGATTAAAAAAAAGGATAGCTGACAGTGGTTGTCATTGTTACCTCACAGCAAGAGGGTCCCTGGTTTGAACCCCGGGGTGTGGGAGCCCTTCTGTGCAGAGTTTGTATGTTCTCCCAGTGTCAGCGTGGGTTTTCTCTGGGTACTCCAGCTTCCTCCCACAGTTCAAAGACATGCAGGTTAATTGGTGACTCTAAATTGTCCGTAGGTGTGAATGTGAGTGTGAATAGTTGTCTCTCTATGTGTCTGGTGACCTGTCCAGGGTGTTTCCTGCCTCTCGCCCAGTGTCAGTTGGGATAGGCTCCAGCCCCCCTGCAACCCCTAACAGGAGAAGCGGTTATGGAAAATGTACAGTATGAATGAATGAATGACAGCGTTACACCTCCTTATATACTGTGGGCAGATACTTGTGTAGGCACGTCCTGATTGGCTGGTTATGTTTATGCAAATATCAGTGGGTGACTGCATGCTTGTGATTAGAGGAGAGTACTAACAGAATTGAGTAGAGGGCAGAGCCTGTGTAAAAAACAACAACGTTTTAATCATTAATGTCCAATATCATGAATCAGCCTCTAGAGATAAATGAAGTCAATGTAAGATGAGTTAATGTTCAACTAAGAGTGAGAATGTGGACTAGTATCTAGGCAGGATTGGCATCAAATGGGCATAGGTTTCCATGGGGGCCACACATGAAAGAACAGCATGAGAACTGTAAACAGAACAAGCAGGAACATGTAGACTACTGTTGTTACACTGAGGCAACCAGCAGGTGATCACAAGCTTAAATCCAGCCAGAAGTAAAATAACAGAGCAACAAAAATCCTGTGTGTGTGTGTTTGCCCAATGCACCGCTGAGTCTTAACTGAGGTTCAACAGTGCAAACACAAAAACGGACTAAAAGCAGCCCGTGGATGCTCACCTCACCTCACCTCACCTCACCTCACCTCACCTCACCTCATTTCACCTCACCTCACCTCACCTCACCTCACCTCACCTCATTTCACCTCACCTCACCTCACCTCACCTCACCTCATTTCACCTCACCTCACCTCACCTCACCTCACCTCATTTCACCTCACCTCACCTCACCTCACCTCACCCTTATCCTAGTTTGCCTACACAATCTCTTTTTTAATTTGCCATGTAGAAATGAAAGCAACAGTGAAAATGAAAGAATACATAACTTTCTCTGAAGATACATTGTCTTAGTTTTCTTCTGGTAATGTTGCTTCAACTATAACAAATTTCATTATATGCCAGTATGTAACGGCATAATCAATAATTGCCTCTGATGTGTACTTTCTTCTCACTCTCTTCCTCCCAGCATGGATACGATATCTTATGATAAACACTCAGTGTTCACAACCTGCAACTCAGACTGTTTTTGTTCAGCGAGTGACTGGGATCCAGTCTGTGGAGAGAATGGCATCACATATGTCTCTCCCTGTCTCGCTGGCTGCACCAGCTCTGCTGGCTCAGGGAAAAACACAGTAAGTTGACAAGGTCCTCAAACTATAAGAAATATTACACATGGACAATCTATTTCTGGTATTAAATACCATACTATAGAGTGCTGCAGGGATGATGTTTTTTTGTAGGCTGATGTGGAAGTTAGCCTCACCCTGGTGCCACTTGTAAGCAACCACTTATTTTAAGACACCTAAAGGCTTCAAAATTCACAAGTGGGGTATTTACTGACGAATTTTATGACGCAGCACAAAATGTGTAAGTCTCTTAAGTTTGTGTTCACCTCATTTCAGACAACTAAAATAAATTAAAAAACAAACAAAAAAAAAACACTTCCTTTGTGTGGGAACCGGGAGTGTAAATTTATCATCAAATATTAGTCTGTATTCTGCTCTATTAAAAATAAAATGAAACACTGGGGCGGCAGTAGCTCAGTTCATAGGGACTTGGGTTGGGGACCGGAGGGTCGCCCTGGGCACTGCCGAGGTGCACAATTCTGACATCTCTCCACTTTGTGCATGTATAGGTCCTGTTTGTGTATGTATGTGACTTTCAGACCTGTGTGTTAATGACAAAAAGAGTGAAAAAATGTAATTTCCCCTCAGGGGGATTAATAAAGTATATAAATTAAAATTTCAAAAAGAATGTTTAACTGAGAAGGTTATTCACATATCAGTGTATTGTTAACTTATGTATTCTCCACTGCATGGCGTTTACACCTGTCATAATATTTTCCTTATGAATTATTTAATTTTCTTATTAATTAGACCCCATAATTTATCAGTATATAGATTATGATTGCAGGGAGCCATGTTGTCTGCTGTGCCTGGTTGGCCTATTTTTATTGATTAACTTGATTACTGTAATAGCAGTGATTTCAGAGATCTTCAGCCACATATGTGAGTGTTTGTATTTGTATAGCTGTGTTTATACATGTGTCTATGTCCTGCTATACATGGTCAATATGTGTGTGACTATGCATGTCTCTCCAGGTCTTCTCTAATTGTAGCTGTGTCGGTGTGGCTGGTAACTTTACGGCCAGTACAGGTCAGTGCCCTCACAAGGACGACTGTGACAGGATGTTCCCGTACTTCCTGGCTCTCTCGGTCATCACTTCCTTCATCATCTCTCTTGGGGGCACACCGGGCTACATGTTTCTAATCAGGTTAGATTTAATTAAAAAAAATATATAATGAAAAATGACTGTGAAGTAACCAAATAACCTTTACTCAAACTACTACAAGGGGTCATATTATTTCACTTTTTGACTTTCTTATATACTGATGCATTGTCAATATGGGCGTAGATGATTTAAACCCGTTAGAGTTTGGATCTGTGTTGCTCAGTGCTGATTTCAGAAGCTCTTCTATAGCGAACAAATGTTGCTAACTGGCATTCAACTTCATCTGACCCACATTTGTAGCTGGTTATTGAATTAGTGTCCTTAAGTGACCTGTTCAAAGTCAGTAACATTTTTAATTTGCAGCTTTGATTCAGTTGCTTTGAATGGAAAAAAAATCTTACATTTATTTACTCAGTTTTGATTTTGATTTATCTGTCTGATTTGTTTATTACCAGGAATCATGGGATCAAGGCCCCCACGGACAATGATATGGGCCATTTATAGCTGACTTATTGTTATTGGCAATGGCTACATGTTTGTGTGTGTGTGTGTGTGTGTGTCTTTGTATCCGTGTGTCACACAGTATATAAACAGTGGCTTTGTCAAAAATGTTTAAAAATAGTCCGATTCAAATCATGTGATTTCCTGAGTTTTGAATCTCGTTATGAATGGGAATAAATTATACTCAGAATTAAAACGATGAAACCACTCTTTATTAATTTAATATGCTGAGTGGCCCAGAAGAAAGGGGTCGTTACAACCAGTGCTGTAACTCTTCCATTAACTTTACTCAAGGGGATTGTGAATCAGTTGATTGATCTCCTGCAATTGCACAGGTGAAAGATCAAGTGAAAGACACTGGCACTTTAGTATGACAGTGATGGTGCTTTATGTGGACAGCATGTGTGACACAGAGGAACATTTTGGCTAGCTGACCGGAGACTGTCTGTGATTCTAAATAAATCCATTAGATTAATTTCTTCAATATTAGTAAATACAAGTATAATAATCTGTTACTAATACTTTGGAACAATTCTTCTTGGCATATTAGCTCAATTAGCTCAAGGCTAACATAATGGGCTGAAGTTCCAAATGATCAAATGACCCTCAGAAACATTGTGTGCGGGCCCTGAATGTGACATTATGCAAGCTTATTTTAATCACCCTCATTCCATTTCAATAATTCCACTTTCAATAGCGCACATATAATAAACTAGGCCTAATTGTGTTGCAGGCATTATGTCCTGTCATCAGTGCTTTCAGATAAAATTAGAGATTTTGGTGGACAACACGGCAGTTTAATGTGTGAGTGAGATGGAAAAGAATTGAGAATTTTTTTGTTTTATGTGTGATCTTTTTGTGTGCATCCCTCAATCATATGCTGGCTACCAAAATTAACTCTTAGTCATCATAACTTTGAGGACCCCTGGTATACTGTTTCATAAAAACTGTTATATAAAAATAAAATCATTAATAAATTCAAAAATAAATCATTAAAAACTGGCGTAGTATATGGCTTGCTTTAAAAAAGTCATAATGTAGTATGCCATAAGAAAGGCGCAGTACATCATTTAAAAAATGTTGAAATGTCATGCATAGTATGTCATGAAAGAAGTAATCGTATAGGATGCCATTAAAATAGCATAAAAAAATTCATTGTGTAGTATGTCAGAAATAGGTAAAAAAACAGTCATAGTGAGTCATGAAAAGTCAAAGTACAGTATGCTATAAAAAATGATTTATAAAAAAGTATGTCAGAAGAAAATTGTAAAAAAAAAAAAAAAGCCATAAAAAGTGTTATAAAAATGTCATACTATAGTATGCTATGAAAAATAATTAAAAAAAAGGTATAGCATGCCATAATAAAAAGTCATAATATAGAATGTCAGAAAAAAGGTTAAAAAAGAGTATGCCATAAAAGTCATTAAAGTCATATTAAAGCATGCGTAAAATATGTCAGTGTAGTAGGGTATATCAGAAAAAAATAACTAAAAAGTCATAGTACAGTATGCCTTAAAAAAGTCAATGTATAGGTTTGTATGTCATGAAAAAAATCATAAACGCTCACTGTATAGCATGTCGTAAAAAGTGTTGTGAAAAATACTCATAATATAGTATGTAAAAAAAATGTATAAAGACATAGTATAGCATGTCGTAAAAATATCATTAAATAACAAACAAAACAGTATATGTCAGGTAAAGGGCCAAAAAAAAAGAGCTTGATTAGAGCTTTAATCATAAGCTTGCTCTCTAAATTTCCACTCCGCTATCTAAACTTTGAGAGCCCCTGGACGAGAGGATAGATTTTTCAGCACCACAGCGACCTCTGCTGGTCAGTACTCCACCTAACATAGATCACATTTACTAATGAGACATTCCACAGATACAATACAGAACATCCTACTTTTTTTATCCTCAGCTTTATTTTTTCGACATCTTTTTCTATATACTGATATGTATTTTTATAGGAAAAAAAAGTCAAATCAATTAATCAATTAATCAATCAGTTATTTGTCACATGGAATTTTACAAAGTACAGCTGCAGGGAAATGTGATCCCATCAGCTCCCTCAACTTGTGCACTGTAATTTAGTTCCGTTTTGCGTCTTCTTACATTGTCGGCTGCTGCTTTATTATTGTCCATGATGCCGGATGCCTCTGGTGATCAATGGTTTCTGGTTGTGGAGTGATTTAACTGTCCACACATCCTGAACTCAACAAGATGACCACATGGTTGCTCCTTACACGGGCAGTGACTCTGCTCTGCAGACGCCTTTGAACATCAGCAGTGATCCACAGCAGGACAGCAACAACAACCCCACCGTCATTAAGCAGATATTGAAGAATTCCCACCTACACATAACATGCAAACACACTTGCACTTGCCATATCAGCAGATGCACTGTCCCTTGCTGGGATTAAATTAGGTTGCTTGCTGTGTTTCTGTAGCTTATTGTACTTTCAGTACAATACAATCAATACATTCTCTCCTCATTAAGAAGTTATTTTTATGTTATGGAATGTGCATTGTTTACATTCTTGGTGTACATTGGTTTGAGTGAATCAGTTTCTGATGATATTCCTTGAAAAATGTCTGCAATTTCTTTTCATGAAGGTGCATCAAACCACAACTGAAATCTCTGGCGTTGGGTTTCCATGCTCTGGCAACACGTACCCTTGGTAAGTTTCCTTCAAAACATCCTCTATCGAGCATCTTCAGGTGGCTCAGGGTTAATATGTAATTTTAGTAGCCTTGTTTTATATCTTTTTGCCATCTTTCTTTCAAACTTACCTGTCACCTGACCTACCAGATAGACTCCAAAATGTTTTTGTGGTAGAAGTATTTGCTGAAACTTTAGTGTTTCAGCCTCATTTGAATGTTTATCCAGACTGATCTGAACACTGTAATCTGTTATGTTTCAGCTCTTTGGGATGTTGTTGTGAAAATATGTCCTTGGTGTTACAGCTGGGATCCCAGCACCCATCTACTTTGGAGCAATCATTGACACCACATGTCTAAAATGGGGCCAGAAGAGGTGTGGAGGCATAGGAGCCTGTAGAATCTACAACACCACTGCATACAGGTAGCACGCATATTTTTTTCATTTTCTGTATCTGTAACATTCAGTTAACATCACGATGGACTCAGTCTCAGACTGTCCCAAATTGTAGGATCTGTAGTTCCAGAACTTAGGTGTCTCAATTTTGTCTGAGTGGGGGCACCCAGTGTCAGTCCTTGAAAACTCCTGTAATATTGTATCATCATGATCATCATGTATTTACATGCTGCCCTTTATGTGTACAGTATGCCATAAAAAATCATTACAAAAGTCATAGTACACTATGTCAGAAAAATCATCAAAAGTCATTGTATGGTATGTCCATAAAAGAATCAATAAAAGAAGTCTAGAATATTATATCCAAAGCAGTCATAGTATAGTGTGTCATTCAAAAAAAGTTATAAAAAAGCATAGTCAAAAGTCATAGTATACTATGTCATAGAAAAATTATAATCATAATTTAAAAGTGTCATTATATAGTAAAACATTCATAGAAAGTGTCAACTCAATACTATGTCAAAAATGTCATTAAATAGTCATTGCATAGTAAACCATAAAAAAGTCAAATTAGTAAAGAAAAAGTCACAGGATTATTATTTTATTACATTAAAAAGCCACAGTATTGTGTGCCATAAAAAGTCATAGTGTAGTATATCATAAAAAACTCACACTATATTATGTCATTTTAAAAAGTCATAGTATAGTATGCTATAAATATCATAATATAGTATGTCGAAAAAACAAGTCTTAGTATAACATGTCATTTAGAATATGCTATAAAAAGTCATAGTATAGAATGTTATAGAAATGTCATGAAAAACTCATAACAAAGTGTGCTATAAAAAAGTCATAGTATAATATGTCATTTAACAAAACTAATGAAAAAGTCCTAGAATAGCATGCCAGAAAAGTTGTAGTATAATGTCATAAAAAAGTCATAGTATAGTATGTCGTGATTTGTTTCATCAAAAAAATCATAGTATAGTATGTCATCAATTTTTCATCAAAAGCATCATAGTATAATATGTCGTCAACTTTTTCATCAAAAACATCATAGTGTAGTATGTCATCAGCTTTTTCATCTTGTTCATAGTGTAGTAAGTCGTAAATTTTTCATCAAAAAAGAAATATGTCATATGTCTTCAATTTTTCATCAAAAATGTCATAGTATAGCATGTCGTCCATTTTCCATTAAAAACGTCATACTATAGTATGTCGTCAGTTTTTCATGAAAAAAAATTCATAATATAGATTGTCATCAGTTTTTCATCCAAAACATCATTGTATACTATGTCGACATTTTTTCATCAAAAATGTCATATTATAATATTACGTCAATTTTTCATCAAAAACGTCATACTATAGTATGTGGTAAATTTTTCATCAAAAGCGTCACAGTATGTCATCCAGTTTTCATGAAATCGTCATAGTATAGTAAGTTGTCAATTTTTCATCAAAGACGTCACAGTATAGTATGTCATCCTTTTTTCATGAAATCGTCATAGTATAGCAAGTTGTCAGTCTTTCATCAAAAATGTCATAGTATAGTATGTCGTCAATTTTTTCATCAAAAACGTCACAGTATACTATGTCATCCATTTCTCATGAAATTGTCACAGTATAGTAAGTCATCCGTTTTTCATCAAAGACATCACAGTATAGTATGTTGTGATTTTTTTTCTTAAAAAACATTATAGTATAGTATGTCGTAAATGTTTTATTTAATCGTCATAGTATAGTATGTCGTCAATTTTTCATCAAAAACGTCACAGTACAGTATGTCATTCTTTTTTCATGAAATCGTCATAGTATAGTTAGTTGTCAATTTTTCATCAAAAAAGGCATCGTATAGTATGTCGACAATTTTCCATCAAAAACGTCATAGTATAGTATGTCGTCAACTTTTTCATCAAAAACATCATAGTATAGTATGTCGTCAACTTTTTCATCAAAAACATCATAGTAGAAAAAATGTCAAAGTATAGTTTGTCGTGATTTTTTTTAATCAAAAACATCATAGTATAGTATGTCGTCATTTTTTCATCAAAAACGTCACAGTATAGTAAGTCGTCAATTTTTCATCAAAAACGTCATAGTATAGTAAGTCGTCAGTTTTTCATCAAAAACGTCACAGTATAGTATGTCGTCATTTTTTCATCAAAAACGTCAGAGTATAGTAAGTCGTCAATTTTTCATCAAAAACGTCATAGTATAGTATGTCGTCATTTTTTCATCAAAAACATCATAGTAGTGTGTCGTCAATTTTTCATTAAAAAAGTCACAGTACAGTATGTCTTCAATTTTTCATCAAAAACGTCATAGTAGAAAAAACGTCAAAGTATAGTTTGTCGTGATTTTTTTTAATATAAAACGTCATAGTATAGTATGTCGTCAATTTTTCATCAAAAAAGTCACAGTACACTATGTCATCCATTTCTCATGAAATTGTCATAGTATAGTAAGTCGTCCGTTTTTCATCAAAGACATCACAGTATAGTATGTTATGATTTTTTTTCATAAAAAACGTTATAGTATAGTATGTCATCAGTTTTTCATAAAAAAAGTCATAGTATAGTATGTCGTCAATTTTTCATCAAAAATGTCATTATAGTATGTCGTATATTTCTAATCAAAAACGTCATAGCATGATATGTTGTGATTTCTTTAATAAAAAATGTCATAGTATAGTATGTCGACAATTTTCCATCAAAAACATCATAGACTAGCATGTCGCCATTTTCCATTAAAAACATCATACTATAGTATATCGTCAGTTTTTCATAAAAAAAGTCATAGTATAGTTTGTCATCAATTTTTCATCACGAACGTCATAGTATAGTATGTTGTGATTTTTTTTCATAAAAAACGTTATACTATAAAATGTCATAAATGTTTCATCAAATTGTCATATTATAGTATGTCGTCAATTTTTCATCAAAAAAGTGATAGTGTAGTATGTAGACATTTTTTCCATCAAAAATGACATACTATATAGTATGTCGTCAATTTTTCCATCAAAAATGTCATAGTATAGTAATTCATCAATTTTTCATCAGAAATGTCACAGCATAGAATATCGTAAATTTTTCATCAAAAACGTTTTAGTATAGTATGTCGACAATTTTCCATCAAAAATGTCATAGTATAGTATGTCATCAATTTTTCATCAAAAACGTGATAGTGTAGTATGTAGACATTTTTTCCATCAAAAATGACATACTATATAGTATGTCGTCAGTTTTTCATCAAAAATGTCATAGTATAGTGTGTCGACAATTTTCCATCAAAAACGTCATAGTATAGTATGTTGTCAACTTTTTCAGGAAAAACATCATTGTATAGTGTGTCGTCAGTTTTTCATTAAAAAAGTCACAGTACAGTATGTCTTCAGTTTTTCATCAAAAACGTCATAGTATAGTAAGTCGTCAATTTTTCATCAAAGACGTCACAGTATAGTATGTTGTGATTTTTTCTCATAAAAAAGTTATAGTATAGTATGTCGTAAATGTTTCATTTAATCGTCATAGTAGAGTATGTCGTCATTTTTTCATCAAAAATGTCAGTGTAGTATGTCAACAATTTTTCAGCAAAAAAGTGATGGTGTAGCATGTCGTAATTTTTTATTCAAAATTGTCATAGTACAGTATGTCTTCAGTTTTTCATAAAAAACGTCATAGTATAGTATGTCGTTAATTTTTCATTAAAAACGTCATAGTATGTTGTCCATTTTTCATCAAAAAAGTCATAGTATAGCATCTTGTTAATTTTTCATCAAAAACGTCATCGTATAGTATGTCGTCAATTTTTCATCAAAAAAGTGACAGTATAGTAAGTGGTCACTTTTTCGTCAAAAATGTCATAGTATTGTATGTCGTCAATTTTCCATCAAAAACACCATAGTATTTCATCAATTTTTTATCAAAAATATCATAGAATAGTATGTCGTCCATTTTTCATCAAATCGTCATAGTATAGTATGTCGTAATTTTTTCATCAAAAACGTGATAGTGTAGTATGTTGTCATTTTTTCATCAAAAATGTTGTATAGTATATGTCGTCAACCTTTTCATCAAAAACGTCACAGTATAGTGTGTCGTCAGTTTTTCATTAAAAAAGTCACAGTATAGTATGTTGTCTATTTTTCATCAAAAAAGTCACAGTATAGTAAGTTGTCCAATTTTCATCAAAAAGTCTTAGTATAGTATGTCGTCCATTTTCCATTAAAAATGTCATACTATAGGATGTCGTCAGTTTTTCATAAAAAAAGTCACAGTATAGTATGTTGTGATCTTTTTCATAAAAAACGTTATAGTATAGTATGTCGTCCATTTTCCATTAAAAACGTCATACGATAGGATGTCGTCAGTTTTTAATAAAAAAACGTTATAGTATAGTATGTCGTCAATTTTTCATCAAAAAAGTGATAGTGTAGTATGTAGACATTTTTTCCATCAAAAATGTCATACTATAGGATGTCGCCAGTTTTTCATAAAAAAAAGTCATCGTATAGTATGTTGTGATTTTTCATCCAAAACGTCATAGTATAGTATGTTGTGATTTTTCATCCAAAACGTCATAGTATAGTATGTTGTACATTTTTCATCAAAAATGTTGTATAGTATATGTCGTCAACCTTTTCATCAAAAATGTCACAGTATAGTGTGTCGTCAGTTTTTCATTAAAAAATTCACAGTATAGTATGTTGTCTATTTTTCATTAAAAAAGTCATAGTATAGTAAGTTGTCCAATTTTCATCAAAAAGTCTTAGTATAGTATGTCGTCCATTTTCCATTAAAAATGTCATACTATAGGATGTCGCCAGTTTTTCATAAAAAAAAGTCATCGTATAGTATGTTGTGATTTTTCATCCAAAACGTCATAGTATAGTATGTTGTGATTTTTCATCCAAAACGTCATAGTATAGTATGTTGTACATTTTTCATCAAAAATGTTGTATAGTATATGTCGTCAACCTTTTCATCAAAAATGTCACAGTATAGTGTGTCGTCAGTTTTTCATTAAAAAATTCACAGTATAGTATGTTGTCTATTTTTCATTAAAAAAGTCATAGTATAGTAAGTTGTCCAATTTTCATCAAAAAGTCTTAGTATAGTATGTCGTCCATTTTCCATTAAAAATGTCATACTATAGGATGTCGTCAGTTTTTCATAAAAAAAGTCACAGTATAGTATGTTGTGATTTTTTTCATAAAAAACGTTATAGTATAGTATGTCGTCAATTTTCCATTAAAAACGTCATACGATAGGATGTCGTCAGTTTTTCATAAAAAAACGTTATAGTATAGTATGTCGTCAATTTTTCATCAAAAAAGTGATAGTGTAGTATGTAGACATTTTTTCCATCAAAAATGTCATAGTATAGTATGTCGTCAGTTTTTCATTAAAAACGTCATACTATAGGATGTCGTCAGTTTTTCATAAAAAAACATCATAGTATAGTATGTTGTGATTTTTCATCCAAAACGTCATAGTATAGTATGTTGTGATTTTTTCCGTAAAAAACGTTATAGTATAGTATGTCATCAGTTTTTCATCAAAAACTTCACAGTATAATGTGTTGTCAATTTTTCATCAAAAATGTCATAGTATAGTATGTCGTCAATTTTTCATCAAAAAAAGTCACAGTATAGTATGTCATCTATTTTTCATCAAATCGTCATAGTATAGTAAGTTGTAAATTTTTCGTCAAAAACGTCATAGTATAGTATGTCGTAAATTTTTCATTAAAAATGTCATAGTATAGTATGTCGTCAACCTTTTCATCAAAAACGTCACAGTATAGTGTGTCGTCGGTTTTTCATTAAAAAAGTCACAGTATAGTATGTTGTCTATTTTTCATCAAAAAAGTCTTTGTATAGTATGTCGTCCATTTTCCATTAAAGACGTTATACTATAGGATGTCGTCAGTTTTTCATAAAAAAAGTCATAGTATAGTATGTTGTGATTTTTCATCCAAAACGTCAAAGTATAGTATGTCGTCAATTTTTCATCAAAAAAGTCATAGTGTAGTATGTAGACATTTTTTCCATCAAAAATGTCATACTATAGGATGTCGTCAGTTTTTCATAAAAAAGTCATAGTATATTATGTTGTGATTTTTTTCATAAAAAAACGTTATAGTATAGTATGTCGTCAATTTTTCATCAAAAAAGTCATAGTGTAGTATGTAGACATTTTTTCCATCAAAAACGTCATACTATAGGATGTCGTCAGTTTTTCATAAAAAAAAGTCATCGTATAGTATGTTGTGATTTTTCATCCAAAACGTCATAGTATAGTATGTTGTGATTTTTTTCATAAAAAAACCTTATAGTATAGTATGTTGTGATTTTTTTCATAAAAAAACGTTATAGTATAGTATGTCGTCAGTTTTTCATCAAAAACTTCACAGTATAATGTGTTGTCAATTTCTCATCAAAAAAAAGTCACAGTATAGTATGTCATCTATTTTTCATCAAATCGTCATAGTATAGTATGTCGTAAATTTTTCATTAAAAATGTCATAGTATAGTATGTCGTAAATTTTTTTTATCAAAAATGTCATAGTATGTCATAAATTTTTTATCAAAAAAGTCATAGTATAGTATGTCGTCAACTTTTTCATCAAAAACGTTATAGTATAGTATGTCGTCAATTTTTCATCAAAAAAGTCATAGTGTAGTATGTCGTCAGTTTTTCATTAAAAATGTCATACTATAGGATGTCATCAGTTTTTCATAAAAAAAAGTCATCGTATAGTATGTTGTGATTTTTCATCCAAAACGTCATAGTATAGTATGTTGTGATTTTTTTTTCATAAAAAAACGTTATAGTATAGTATGTCGTCGTTTTTCATCAAAATCTTCACAGTATAATGTGTTGTCAATTTTTCGTCAAAAATGTCATAGTATAGTATGTCGTCCATTTTCCATTAAAAACGTCATACAATCGGATGTCGTCAGTTTTTCATAAAAAAAAGTCATAGTATAGTATGTTGTGATTTTTTTCATAAAAAAACATTATAGTATAGTATGTCGTCCATTTTCCATTAAAAACATCATGCTATAGGATGTCGTCAGTTTTTCATTAAAAAAAAGTCATGTTATAGTATGTTGTGATTTTTTTCATAAAAAAACGTTATAGTATAGTATGTCGTCAATTTTTCATCAAAAAAGTGATAGTGTAGTATGTAGACATTTTTTCCATCAAAAATGTCATAGTATAGTATGTCGTCAGTTTTTCATAAAAAAAAGTCATCGTATAGTATGTTGTGATTATTCATCCAAAACGTCATAGTATAGTATGTTGTGATTTTTTTCATAAAAAAACGTTATAGTATAGTATGTAGACATTTTTCCATCAAAAATGTCATAGTATAGTATGTCGTAAATCTTTCATAAAAAACGTCATAGAATCACATCAATCAATCAATCAATTTTATTTATAAAGCCCAATATCACAAATCACAATTTGCCTCACAGGGCTTTACAGCATACAACATCCCTCTGTCCTTAGGACCCTCACAGTAGATAAGGAAAAACACCCACAAAACCTCTTTACTGGGGGGAAAAAAATGGTAGAAACCTCAGGAAGAGCAACTGAGGAGGGATCCCTCTTCCAGGACGGACAGACGTGCAATAGATGTTGTACAGAACAGATCAACATGATAAATTAACAGTAATCCCTATGACACAATAAGACAGGTAATAAGAGAGACAGAGACAGATGCAGGACAGATGGTAATGACAGTAGCTTTCCACAGCAATAATGAAAGTAATAATATTATAATTAATATTACAGGCTATTTTGGTACAATATGTTGAAAGTATATATTAATATCTGATAGTATACATATGTGACAATAATAGTATGTGTATAATAACAGTAGAAGTATGACTAATGATAACAGCAGCAGCAGGAGGCATCAGGCAGGACCACGGCAGCAGCATAACCACACGTCACACTTTCCAGGCACCGCTGTGATATAAGTTAACCTGAGACATTGTGGAGAACAAAGGCTTCGGAGAAGTGGCTGAGTTAGTTAGTATCGTATGTCATCAGTTTTTCACAAAAAAAGTCAGAGTATAGATTGTTGTCAATTTTTCATCCAAAACATCATAGAATAGTATGTCGTCAATTTTCCATCGAAAACGTCGTACTATAGAGTATGTCATCAGTTTTTCATCAAAAACGTCATAGTATAGTATGTCAACAATTTTTTATCAAAAAAGTGATAGTGTAGTATGTGGACATTTTTTCCATCAAAAATGTCATAGTATAGGATGTCGTCAGTTTTTCATTAAAAAAAAGTCATAGTATAGTATGTTGTGATATTTTTCATAAAAAACGTTATAGTATAGTATGTCGTCAGTTTTACATCAAAAACTTCACAGTATAATGTGTTGTCAATTTTTCATCAAATCGTCATAGTATAGTAAGTTGTAAATTTTTCATAAAAAAACGTTATAGTATGGTATGTCGTCCATTTTCCATTAAAACGTAATACTATAGGATGTCGTCAGTTTTTCATTAAAAATGTCATAGTATAGTATGTCGTAAATTTTTCATTGAAAACGTCATAGTATAGTATGTCGACATTTTTCCATCAAAAACGTTATAGTATAGTATGTCATCCATTTTCCATTAAAAATGTCATACTATAGGATGTCGTCAGTTTGTCATAAAAAAACGACATAGTATAGTATGTTGTGATTTTACAGCCAAAACGTCAAAGTATAGTATGTTGTGATTTTTTTCATAAAAAAACGTTATAGTATGGTATGTCGTCCATTTTCCATTAAAAACGTCATACTATAGGATGTCGTCAGTTTTTCATAAAAAAAGTCATAGTATAGTACGTTGTGATTTTTTTCATAAAATAACAAAGTATAGTATGTTGTGATTTTTTTCATAAAAAAACGTTATAGTACAGTATGTCGTCAATTTTTCATCAAAAAAGTGATAGTGTAGTATGTAGACATTTTTTCCATCAAAAATGTCATGGTATAGTATGTACTCAGTTTTTCATTAAAAACGTCATACTATAGGATGTCGTCAGTTTTTCATAAAAAAAAGTCATAGTATAGTATGTTGTGATTTTTTTCATAAATAAACGTTGTAGTATAGTATGTCGTCAATTTTTCATCAAAAATGTCATAGTATAGTATGTTGTCTATTTTTCATCAAATCGTCATAGTATAGTAAGTTGTAAATTTTTCGTCAAAAACGTCATAGTATAGTATGTCGTCCATTTTCCATTAAAAACGTCATACTATAGGATGTCGTCAGTTTTTCATAAAAAAAAGTCATAGTATAGTATGTTGTGATTTTTTTCATAAAAAAACGTTATAGTAGAGTATGTCGTCAAGTTTTCATCAAAAAAGTGATAGTGTAGTATGTCGGCATTTTTTCCATCAAAAATGTCATAGTATAGGATGTCGTCAGTTTTTCATAAAAAAAAGTCATAGTATAGTATGTTGTGATTTTTTTCTCATAAAAAAACGTGAAAGTATAGGATGTCGTCAGTTTTTCATCAAAAATGTCATAGCATAGTATGTCGTCTATTTTTCATTAAAAACGTCATAGTATGTTGTACATTTTTCGTCAAAAACTTAACAGTATAATGTGTCATCTATTTTTCATCAAATCGTCATAGTATAGTAAGTCGTCAATTTTTCGTCAAAAAAGTCACAGTATAGTATGTCATCTATTTTTCATCAAATCGTCACAGTATGTATGTCGTAAATTTTTCATCAAAAATGTCATAGTATAGTATGTCATCTATTTTTCATCAAAAACAAGTTTTCATAATAGTATACTAATTTTCACCAAAAAAAGTCATAGTTGAGTATGTAAAAAAAAAAAAAAGTCATAGTATAGCATTTCATAAAAAAAGTCAGTTTTGTATGGTATAAAAAATTAAATAAATGTCAAAGTGTAGTATGTCCAAAAAGTTATAAAAAGTCATAGACTTACAGTCGTAAGTCATACAAAAATGTTCTACAAAAGTCATAGTATGGCATAGTATACTGTCGAAAAGCCTAACAAAAAAGATATAGCATAGTGTGTCCAAACAAAGTAGTGCAGTATGCCATAAAAAAGTTTTTAAAAAGCTATAATATAGTGTGCTATGTCACTGAAATCAAAGTTGTTGACTTGCTGTGTTTTCCACCTTAACGTCTCAGGATAGCATACCTGGGGCTGACACTGAGCCTGAGGACCGTCTCGTTTGTCATTTGCATCCCGGGCTTCATCCTGCTTGGTCGACAGCTGAGGAAAGAGGAAAGAAATGCCATCCACGGAGCTCTGGCCAATGGCGGCACAGAGCTGGAGGCACTCAGGAAGGAAGAGTTTGTGATTTCTAATTCTGACCAATCACAACAAACGCAAGACAACAGCACAGACAGGGAGACAAGGCTGTGACAGATCCAGCAGAACTGACCCCCTCTTGTCTCCTTCACACACACATATACACACCACAGGTGAACAAATACACCCTCAGTATGAACATAGTGATACTGTACACGCACACACTCAAATGAGATTTGCAGGGAATCACGTATCTGATCATCTCATACAAAGCATAAATTCTATATTTGTACTACTGGACCTGGGAGACTTTGTGAATTTGACAGGAAATTTGATATAACTGAAATATTTCTTGAATGTATATGCTGTTTTTTGTTTGTTTTTTTCTTAAAAAGAAAAGTTTAACAATATTTTTCTGGTTTTAACAGTGGGAGAGAGATTCGACAGGGTATGTTTCCACTACAAAAGCAGTATCATCCTGAAAACCAGCACTTACAAAGCTGCCTCTTTGGATTTTTCTTTGTCTTGTTGACATCACTGTTCCTGAACAGAGGAAGTGGCCTTATAACCCAGAGGCATGGCGCTAAATTTAAACAAAATAACTGTTTAAAGATTAGGCCTTCAAGCAGACAGGAAGTAATAGTTTGTTTTGTGTCATCAGAATTTTAAATAGAAAAGATAACAGTAACTTTCAGAGGGGTTGGCAGTTGCCGATTTGACAAATGTGCCTCATTCACTCAACAGTTACCTCTAAATCATGCGTCTCACACTTGGAGCATATATCTGAACACTGTTTTATTTGACTTTTACACTACCTTTAGAAAAAAAGTTTCATGTCTGACTGACTCATAACACTTTTGTCTTTTACTTTAAGCCCAAAGTCAGGTTTGATTGTACTGCAGTCTGCGTTGTGCGCTTTCTGGACGTGAACTTGTTCCTTTGGTACTCGTACTCACTAAAAGCGGAAACTGTATTTTAGTGAGATTTGCATACCTGTTTGTCTAGTGGAGGCTGCTTCATAGTTTTATACTTTCACCCAGCACTAGCCCAAGTTAGCTCATCTCAACGTGGTATTAATGAAGAAAAAAGTATATATCAGGAGTACACAACACTAAACTTTGTCATGACACTGATGCAATTAGACTAAATTTGCTCAGAAGATCTCGCTTCGCCTCAGCAGGTGGTATTGAGCAGCCATTTTGTTGGAACAGATGGCTGAGGTGAATGCTTGCTCTTGTGTCTGCCACCTGTGAAAGGCAGATTTAGTACTACTGCAACACTGATAAAAGATACTGTGTGTTGTTCCAGTCTTTAGGCAAATGACTCCACTGTGTGTGTGACATGTCACCACAGGAAATGTTACCGATATGTATAAGCTCTGCTTCCACGTCTGCAGCCGTTGCTCTACATATTGTTTCACTTTTTTTTTTTTAGTTAATGTTGGGGGTTTTTCTTTGTGTATTTTTCTGGTGCAAGAACCCCTGTGCCAAAACCCACAGACGGACAGACAGACAGACAGATCATGGTCTAAACTCAGGTTTTTCCTATCCTCATAAACCACTCCATCCCATAATCACAACCCATTTCCTTGAAATCCGTCAAGAATAATTTCTAAAATAAAATTAATCGACTAGCTACTGTATCTCAAGGCAATTTGTTTTTAAAAAGAGTATTACTTTTGTGTTTGTAAATGTATAGCATATTATCATTTTGTAAGCCTTTATTCCCAAAATGGACGCGTACCATTTTGCTAACTTACACTACGTGGTGACTGAATCATCTTTGCAATTCAGGTTTAGTTTCAGGCACAGGCGGCCACAACTACAGACTCAGAGGAGCAGCGAGAGGCGTAGAGGAAGCAAGTCATTATCTCAGTAATGTAAGGCATTTACTTGCATTAAAGAAATCAGAATGTAAATAATTTTCTTGGATTATTTTTGTAAAATTTGAAAGAATATCTTAAATGTTACACTAAAATAAAACTTTTAATATCCAATGAAATGTGTTGGTGTTGTTGATTTAAAAACAAGGCACGGCAATAAGAATTGTCCCTGTATTTATTTCACAAAATGTACTACATCCACCGACAAGGCACTTTCATCTGACTCCTGTCTTTACCAGAAATGTCAGAGCACAACTTAAGGGGATCTTTGCAATTTTACGACCTGAATAAAAACTGTGGTGAACCCAATAACCTGCTTATTTATCATAAAACAATTGGGGGAGATTGAAGCATTTGGCGATTACAGTCTCAGCTCCTGTTTAACAGTGACAGGTCCCAGGATCAGGGGAATAAAAAACCATACAGCCTCTTTTCATGACACATAACGTGCAACTCCCACACTTTCCCAAAAATGAATGCTTGAAACACGCAGTGCAGAAAATATACAACAATTTGAGCTGTCTGTGGTAGCTGTTGTACCTTTGACTAGGACAAAATCTATCATATTTTAAAGCTTAAACAAGATCCTAAGAGGTTTAATGCAATTTTTCTACCCCTACAAATATTTACTTTTACTTGTATCCATAGATCTACTATGTCAGGTTTTCTTGAACATTTACAAGTTCAAATTACAGAGGAAAAGAAAAAACATGAAAACTGGAAGTTAGAAATCTCTAACCATTATCATTACCATCATATCACCACAGCTACTCAGGTTAAATAAAAAGGTACACATTATCAAATGGAATACAACCAAAAAAAAGTGAGAAGACGATTTGACTAAGTGCAAGTGTACATGCAAATTATATTCACACAACAAGGTGAGCACAAACTCAATTTCCATACTGTTGTGGAGCTCTAAGTCGGCGCAGCAGATGTCCCCGCTACAAATAATGACACAAACCCTCCATATCAAAATACATTCATAGCCGTCACTGCTCTAGCTTTCCAAAGATCTTACACCCGACACCTCGCTAAAACCAATGACACAAACCTTAAAAACAACATCCATCCTTGTTGCATATTTCTTTAACAATAAGGTCACTAAATTCCTTCACACAGTTAATCTGCCTGACATAGTGTGCACATGAAAAAGCAATCCTTTATGTCACACTGCTCCAGGCAGAAACAGGAAATCATGTAATATTACTCGTGCTATTTAAGCAAGTCTGAAGCCCTAACAAAAATTCACCTTCATGCTTTAACACCATTACTGACATCAGCAAAAATATGTACCTGCTGGTTTTGTGATACGCACTGTGACACACGGCAATATATGAAGGTAAAGCATGTGTTGCAGTGTCTCTCTGTGGCTGGGCTAATCTGCTGTGTAAACACTTCAACCTTGACGGACTTTCCAACAACTAGTCTTCCTTTTTGTTCCCGCTATCTTGAAGATTCTGAAAAGACAGGAAAAAGAAAGGAAAAGAAAATGTCAGTTTATGTGTGACGATATTCATCCACAATAACGCATTGTGGTTTTTACAAAGCTTTACTTTCAAACTCTATTTCACTTATCTATGGTAAATCTATTGTGTGTTTCTTAGTCCCAAGCACTTACTTCATTAGGCTTTAAGCTAATCATGAAATAGAAAGGCTTGTTAAAATGTGAATTACAGAGGAGCCTTGCCTCCCACCTGCCTGTTGTTGATCAGTCTCAGTGGCTCTCTGAAGTGGTTATATCTAAGTAGTGAATGACCCAACAAGTCATTATCCTGCTGTGTTTACAGCTCAGCATTACCTGGAGCTCCTGATGTTCTTTCAGCAGTCTGTCGTACTCCCTGGCGAGGCCGTCCATCTGCTTCCTCATCACATCTGCCTCTGACTGGGAGTTCTTCAAGGCTGGAGAGGAAATAAGCACACATCAGTACAGGGGATCCTCAATGTCTTCAGATGTGACAAATTTTACAGTCTGCAGTTCTTCGATCAGCTTCCTTGGGGTCCGGATATAACGATAAAACTAACGTGTGTAAAAGCAACATAAATAATGTGCACATGTGCATGGATACTAACCACCTCCTGAGGTCTTCAGTTCGTCTTTCAGTTTCTCCACTTCTTTCCTCAGCAGCTCCATGCCCTCTGCAGTGGCCTTGTCACCCTTCCCCTCCATCAGAGTCTGGAATACAGCAAATGGCATGAGTCACAAGGACATGAAATACAGCTCTTTGTCAGACACGTGTAACTCTGATGAAGTGGGGGGTATTTATTATGAAGCAACTGACTCACAGTCATGTAGACAGTACAGTCTCAATAAACATATGCACCGACGCCTCCTTTTGCTTGTTTTACTCACAAATTGACAAAGAATAAAACTCAGTTTTCATAAAGTCTAGTTTTTATTTTGGTTGACTTTTTTTTTCAGTTTTAGTTAATGTTATTAACTTATTATTAGATATTTGGGGGGACTTTTGCCCTTATTTGATAGGACAGATATAGTGTGAAGGGGCGATAGAGGGGGCAGATAATATGCAGCAAAGGACCTTAGATTGGGATCAAACCCGTGGCCGCTGTGGCAAGGACACAGCCTTTTTACATGGGGTGCCTGCTCTACATGGTGAGCTAGTGGGTGCCCCAGTTAACTATAATGACTTTGAGCTGGAGGTGGTGAACGAGGGGAATTAAACCAAGTGTGAAGGTTTGGTAGACAAGTGTCTTAAGCGTAAGTGACATCTGCCTCTAAATGTGCCCTGAAGACTTGCACTCCACCTTGTGTACACTCCAGTTGGCATCCCAGGAATCCCATGACATAAAAAACTGATCCACATTGGCCTTTCACCTGGACATGGGGATTTGATGTCAAGTGACAAAAAACACCCAGAGGTCCCACCTTAAATAACTGCCTAAAAATATCTAAATGGAATCCTGACAAACCAATAGAGATTAAATTAAACAAACAAAATCTAAAATCCGACACAAAAATGATAACTTTCATGTGTCAGGTACAGGTAAATCAATTTCATTACTCAACAGTACAGTCAACATTATTAACTGTCTGGTGTAGATTTTGCAGTTATGGATTTATCTAAGCACAGCAGGGCTGCCACTAATGATTATTTTCATTGTTTTCTGATCTGTCAATTATTTCCTCCATTAGTCGACTAATCATTTTATCGAAAAATGTGTTAAAATGTTGAAAAATGTCGGTCTCTCTCTCCCAAACCCCAAAATTATGTAATCTAATGTCTTGTTTCGTACTCATGCCAAAGAGTTTTAGTTCACCGTCATGGGAGAGTGTGTAAAGCTGCCAAAATTTGAACATAAGAAGCTGCAATTAGAGTATTTTGGGGTAGTTTTATAGTACTTTCCTATGACTCAAACCGATTAGTTGACTACTAAAAAAGCCACCGATTATTTTAATAGTCGATTAGTCATTGATTAGTCGACTAATTATTGCAGCCCTAAAGCACAATGACAACTTTGCAGATTTGCCCAACCACTGTGGACCCCACCTGTTTCAGCAGCTCATTGTCCTCCATGTATTTCTTGGCAGTCTTGTTAGCATTGTCAGCCTGCGCCTGAAGCGCAGCTGTAGTGCCGGACACTGCTGCCAGCTGGTTGATCAAGGTGACCACTCGCTTCATGACCCTGCAACACGACAATGGCATAATAAAGGTTTGAGAAACACATTTGATTTGTCATTTGTGCATTAGTATAACAGAGCAAAGACTCACAGCCAGAGGAAGACGGCAAAGCCAGAGATGTAGAGGTTCCTCTGGGCTCTGAACAGCTTCATGTGCAGGTGATCATACATGTTAGGTTGCACCTTGGCATCTGTGCCAAGCTCTCTGGATGAATATTTCCTCACCTCACGTACTGCATCTAAAGAAACAAAAAAGGTAAGCAATTAGCAACTACAAAAGTTGCTCCTTTTCTACTGAAGCATTCTGTCAGAGAGCAGTCACTTTCTGACCTCACCCCTTTCCCTTTGAACAGCAGTTTTTCCTACATGTTAAACTAAATCACAAACTCTTAGACCGAGGTTTGATTAACCTGAATGACCAAACATTCAGAAGACAGGGCCCTCAAAGTTGACCCACAGTGGATGCAAAGTTTACATGTTTACAACATTCAACAAAAAAATCCCCCTTGCTAGCTGTTTCACTGGTGTTTCAAGACTCAACAGTTCATGTCATCTCAAGTCTAACTTTTAGTTATTACCCACAGTATGCACAACGTTGAGAGGAAAACATCTGACACACTTAATGTATGACTTACCAAGGAAGAGAACAATAAGTACTATGATCATTGTGAGAAACACTTTGTTCCAGAATCTGGCCATCCAGCTCCAGATCCTCAGCTGGAAAATACTCTGCCACCTGCAACCACACACACAGACACATAATCACAATCATTATAGACACTGGCAGCATGTTACAACACACAACACAACACAACACAACACAACACACATGATTCTGACTTACCTCCTGGCTGAGATGAAGGGTATGCAGAGGATGACAAGGACGCCTATCTCCACATAGAGAAAGATGGCCACAGCAGTCCATTGCAGCGTCATCTTTAGTGAGGGTCTCAAAAGATACTCTGATGAAAGCAGACATGAAATCTTACAGAATAACAGGTATAAACTGGGTCATGAGCAGCCTCTCTGACAAAAACAAATAAATAAAAACTACTGAGACCACAAAGCTGAGTCATTTGGGAAGTTTCAGCTAGCTAGCGTGTGGCTTTTACCTCACTTGGACAACAATGCAGCCTCAGTTTAGAAAAAGTCTAACTTAAGCTGCTAATCCAACCTGTTCACAGTCCACATACCTTAACATAAACTCACAAAGCCACAGTTAACTTAACTCTGTCAAACCCACGCTAACACAGTCTGCGTACCCTACAGCGCCCCCTCACAACTTATATGTGACAACACACACAGCGAGCGTGACATCCTTAACACACGCGTACACTTTTATAATACCTTTCACACTTTTCATCCTCTGTCCATCTTCAATAATATAACGTTACCTTCACTAAAAGCTAACGTTAAACTATTCTGGGCAATTCAGAAACAGCGTCAGCGTTAGCTAAACTAGCTAAACATTTTAAAATGGCTGTAACGAGGTTAAGTAGCTGATTTCATGTCAGTATTCAGGCAAACAGAAACTCAACTCACCAGCAAATCGACAAAGACACGGACTGAAAGAAGGTAAACTTGTTAATTCAACCTGAGAGACAACTCTCTGCTTCCTCTTCCTGTATTTGCTCCAGAGAGCTCGCGCGAACGACCTTACTTCCGGTCTTTGTTCTTCCAAAATAAAACTACACTGAACAAGAAGTTTAACGCAAGACTTTTCTTTGTGATACCATTTTTTTTATTTTTTTTTTTACAGTTTTAAGTTAAAGATCTAATCCTTTTTCTTTCATATTCATTCCATAGATATGTTTCTCAGAAATTGTGGTTGCAAATTTGTTATAATCTGTGTTACTGAGCCAGATAAATCATCCACCTGACAGGTGTGGCGTATCAGGATTTTCAAGATTTTCAAGCATTTTACTGTGTTCTGACTTCTTTGCTGCGTTCTCTTCACATGGACTCAGTACACACATTTTGTCTTTCCTTAAAGGGCACCAATCACAGAATTTCTGTCTATTAACTTAGTGTTTATTTCAGTTCTGCCACTGAAATACTCACACATAAATAAGTAATCATTTTCAGTAAAGAGAATAAAAATAACACTTCTGTCCTAAAAGCTAGAGATCAGAAGAGAAAACGTACTGTTAACAGTGTTTTTTGTCACTCAGTGAAACATGCCTTTTGTAATATTATCATGGAAATCTCACATAGAACATGTAAAGACAAAGGTGTCTAAGAATATTTTAGACAAAAGCAATGTGTATGTTAGATTGCAAGACAATGAGAATTCTGTACTGTTCACTATTTTGCCATATTTTAGTTATTGTGTGGAGGTGTGGGGCTACATGTATGTGAGTAACTTGAAGCCAATCGTTACATTACAGAATAGAGCAGTAAAAATATTCATAAACTAAATCCAAGACAACACGACTATTTAAACTTAAAGACTTAGTTGATTTACAGACACTGTTAAATAGGTGTAAAGCAAAATGCAGTGTTTCCAGAACATTTACAAAAGCTGTTAGTTTTTATTTGAGAGGACGATGAGTATAGAGGAAAATTTCTCTTTGAGCACCAGTTAGCGTGGACTACATTAAAACAAATGTATATTTCAGTGGTGGGAACTGTGGAATTCTCTGCAGAGTGATTTAAAGGGTTGTGTAAATGTTTCAGATTAAGAAAAGAGCAACTGGACTATTCAAAGTTGTGTCGAAGCTGTTCCCTTGTTGGGGGGGGGGGCATTGTGTATGGCTTCCTTGTCTTCTGTTTACTTTTTAAAATTTCTTTCTGAAGTTACTGTAAGTATTGGTTATTAACTGTAACTGACAGACCATCTATGTTATCAGTGTGTTTTGAGGGAGGGGCAGATAAAATGAGACTGATTTCCTCTCCCTTCTCCTTTTTCGGTCATGAAATGTGTATTAGAATTTTTCTGATTATGACTTTGATTGCTGCGTATGCACATGAGCAGAACTACTGACATGACATTTTTAAAAAATCACATTTGATGACTTAAAGAATATTGTTCTGTATGAAACATTATTATTGATATAACTGATGAAAATTCTTGAGTCCTTTGTGGGTGCGCAGCTACAGTAGCATGTTCCTACTCTTCACTGTTTAAGACAAGCATTAACAATAATTTGCTATTGTTTCATTAGCTGCATGATTACTGTTGAGGCTTAACTGGAGAACACAGAGCAATAAAGACGACATCAGTGATACACATATGGCTCTGCAGTTTTATTTGTCATAAAAATAAAATAAAAAATGCTAAAATAAAAATAAAAAATATCCCAACTCAATACTCTTATGTTCCCAGATCATGTACTGGTCCATATGTGCTCTGGAGGTAATCTATTACAGCTGAGGTACTGGACAGAGAATTGAACACTTTCCTCTCAGGCTGGGAGCTAACTCTCTCCAGCATGTAGATGAGATGATGGTGGAAGCATGTGAATGGAGTGCCCTGCTCTATGGCGATGTCCACCCAGTCCCAAATACACTCCAGAGGAGTATCCTCATAGCCGGTGAACATGGCAGGGTTTGCAAGCAACCCTCGTGCAGCCATCACACCTGATGAGACAATCCAAACACACAAGATGAATAAATTAGAAAGGAATATTGAGATTTACACATCTGTCATAAGCTGTGAGTGTACTTGTAAAAGAAACACTACCATCGACACCAGTAAGCTGGTGAGTGGACTCCACATCACGGAGGTACTTTATGTCCCCATTGGCAATGACGGGGATGGACACGCTGTCTTTGATTGTCTTTATGGCATCATAATGGACTGGCTGGTGGCGCTCTTCTGCTGTACGGCCGTGAACTGTTATCCATGACACACCTGCTGATTCAGCCTTCTGGCACAGATCCACCGTCCGCCTCAGGTCCTTGTGAATTCTGTGGGTGAAGTGAAATGGTCTTTATTCCTGATATTACCTGATTTAAAGACAACAGGTCTTAAATTACATGTATTCTGACGCATGCAAAATATATTTTTACGACATACAGTAAAACATATAGTCAAGGCAAATGCTGACATTGATATTTTGGAGTTTAAAACTACAATAATATATAATCTAATTGTATTTTTAAAAACAAAAAAAAACCCAAACATAAACAAATCTTGACCCGGATCCGTTAGATATGATTTTTATTGTAACCAAGAATACAGTGTGGGACATTTTAAAGTTAGAAAATAAATTTGTCAGTGCTCAAACTAGGTCATGTATAATTAAGAATAATGTCAATCTGGTTTAGTTTTTTTATACCTTATTTTGATGGATGCTGTATAGTTTGGATTGTCCACTTGGTTCCTGACATGTCTGACCATGTCCTTCACAAGTTCAGGCTTGTTGATGAGGCATGCGCCATACCCAGCTGACATCGCCCATCTGAAAGCACAGCAACAAAGTTAATCCAACAAGCTAGATAAAAACAAAATCCTGAAAGATTTACAAGAATGTTCAGGGTGCAAGCGGGTTAATACATTCTGTGCAATTATTCATCACGTTAAATTAATTTTTGAAATATAAGGGATAAAAACAGAAACATAATACGTTTATTCCATTCATAACAAATATGTCAAAAAACAAACTGTGAGCTATTGATCCTCTACTAAAATCAAAATGCTCAAATAAGAGAGTAATGAAAACGAAAAAAAAGTCAAATTTAAGACGTTTTAAGACCTAAACAAAAAAACTATACTATTTAACACCACCAAACGGCATTAATACACAGCATTAAAACATCATGTTCACATCTCATCAGTGCTCCAGTGTCTGATGCTTTAACTCTTTCGTCCCAAGTTTTTCAGTATATCTTCTAAGTTGCCTCAATGTCGTTACTTGTGACCGCGTTATGAGTAATAAAGTCATAAAATCATATAACTAGATACAGCAAGAGGTAGATTTGATTAGGTTTTCAGACATGTCTCTGTTAGTTTAAGTTTCATCTCAAAATTTAAGACTTCTCACAAGTAAAAATAAGACTGTTTAAGACATTTTATGGCCTTAAATTTCCAAAATCAAATTTAAGGCTTTTTAAGACTTTAAGGATCTGCAGGAACCCTGCAAATTGTACCAGGGCCTACAGTCAGTCACTGCACCTCTGGGGACAGCCACAGTTGAGGTCAACTCCATCTGAGAAAGGTGCTACCACACAGGCTGCATCAGCCAGAGTCTGGGCATCATGGGCGGCAAACTGCACTATCAGGGGCCGGTCACCTGAAGAGGAAAAGGAACAAGCATAAATGGTGATAGCAACAAAGTCTTATAATTTCTCATGATTACAGCGACAAGGCAGTTTGTGCAAAACCCACACTAAACAACACATTCATCATGTTACAAGATATCTGTGTGTTTCGATGCTATCTATGGGAAGTGGTGGAGCAGCAAGACTTATGAAAGTGCACTATCACATTCAGCTCATAATGCAATGTTGCGACTCACTCTCATTGGTAGTGAATTCACTATCTCTGGCTTTGATCGATCGCATGAAGTCTGCAGCAACTATCATCGGGGTGAAGCAGATATCACAGTTGTATTTCCTCACCAAGGACCTGAATGCGAGCCTGTGGAAAGAAAGAAACGTTTATGAGCATAGTTTGCAACAGACACTCAATGAAGGGTAGTTGTACCTGCAGTATGTCTAATACAGGAAAACAGAGCGCCTGATAAAAGTGAGGAAACATGTTTAACGCTGTATGGATTTAAGTGTTTCCTCTGTGAATTTCATACATTTATTACTGCAAAACCTAAGAGAATGAGTAGCTACCATTGTGGAAACACAACAGACTCCACTTACTTTGAGTATCGTACCATCGGAGCACATATTTTCAGGACCTTTCCCTTCTCAAACATGTCCATGATGCTGCTGTTTCCGCTAGAAGTCTTCATTTTACACAAGCAGCACTGTTAGCCAGCTAGCATAACAAGCTAACAACTCCAATATTCAAGAGTAAAGTTTCGTTTAAGGATAAATACTGTCGTCTGACATCTACTGCAACATTTCAAAGTCGAGAACAAAGTGCATATAGAGAGTATAAGTCTACACAGTCGCAAACACAAACACAGATATAGCTAGGTTTACTTCGGAGGAACAACAAACAGCGACGCTTCAGTCCACCATGAGGGGGAAATGTGGGCGTGTCTTTGCGACCTCTGAACTCGTCATACAGCACAATATGTGTGTTTATGTGTTTTATTTTATTTTTCAGATCTCAAACATCCATTTACCAGTTTAAATAGTTTCTATTGTAAATGCTGTGTCATTTGTGTTAAAAAAAAAACATTAAAAAAAAAAAACAACCCTAGAAATACGTGATCCATCCAATGCTGCCTTCAGGTTCTGTGGGAAAAATTACAACTCGAGCTTACAGATCACTAAAATGCTGCATTGAGATTTTGTAATTAGAATAACTTGCTGAAACGGGCTTACACAGTAGGGACATACAAACATTTCAAATAACTTCTTATATAGCAAATATATAAATATATTAAATCACTTATTATTATTATTATTACTATTATTATATCTACTTTTTAAGATCTGCAAATTACATTTACCATCATACATTTATCCTACAGATAATTATTTAAAAAATAATGGCAACATATAAATACAAGACAGGATGGATAAAAAAAAGTTGTTAAGTTAATCTACCTTTAATATTAAACTGCTTTGCAACTACAGTGTCTTTTAGCAGAGAAATAATTCTCAGTTTCCTGCCCAGGGACTTCAGATGAAAATGAGCATGTGGCTAACTCTGGTGCAGCTAAGTAGCTCTGCACTGTCCCTATCAAATAAAATAAATAAATAATACTTGGCAGGTCATAATTTCTTATCTTACCGTTGGTTGTGAGACGCAGCTCCATCAGTGCAACACTGGGTGAGATGTGTTGTAAAAGAACAAAAAGTGAAATATACTGAGGAGATGATGCAAGAGGTTACCCAATACCTACTGCTCCTCAGCTCTCATCAGGTCAGGACTGCTACTGGTGGAAGCTCCCTCTGAGGAAACCCCTCTGGCACAGAAATGCTAAGAAACAGTGAACTAAAGGAATAAGCACTAATGCTGTGCTAAGTTTTACACACCATAAAGCCAAGCATTTGAACAGACTAGACAAGTAACACTTTTTATAAAGACTGAGGCTGTTGTAAAATGACCTACTGCAAGTGCACTTTGTACTGATAATGTTGATACTAGGTCAATTGCATGTTATCTCGATTATCCCAGTTATGTCAGTGTCTCCACTGTGTAGCACCAAGTCAACACAACATCACTAAAACCCAGCTTATGATCTGTAATGTTGAAAATGTGATCTTAAGTACAGAATTCACTTCACTATGGAATGACAGTATGTCTCCTGTAGGAGTTTCCCTCTCTGGCCACAGGAGGGCAGTAAAGCATCCTAAAAACATTTCTCATCATGCTGAGTCTCATGATCAGACACACACCCCAGGTGAAAACACAGGTTTCTCATGCACTGATCAATTTTAAGATTTTGGGCTATTTTGATTCCAGGAAATGAAATGAAATGTCTTCTTTCAGATTAGTGGAAAGAATTTCTCAAAATGTTTTTTCTCATACTCTGAGCCAGAAATCCCCAGATTTATTCCCATCTATATTCAAAAGCTTTTCACAGAGGGGCTTGTTCATATATCATTTATAGCCTGATTTTTTTTAACATTTTATTCCAAAAAACAGGGTGATAGATGGATGATGGATTTTTTTTTTTACTGTTCACAATATTTTCTGATTTATAGAGTAATAAAAAAGAGATATCAAAAACTGTATTTGCAAAAACCTCTGACTCTTAATATGTCAACAAAATAAGACAAGAAATTTTAAACTAGCTTTATCCAGTGTTCAGATTTATGTTGTGGAAATGTATGCAAATTGGTGCATATTTAAATTTCAGAAAACCTTTAAGACAAAAAGAAATTGCCTTAATATAAGTAATCACCGAGGGAAGTTTCGTGGTGATATTTATATGTTAAAAAGGTTTCCCTATTCACCTGGGATGGCCTCCCTTAAAGGGACAGTTCACCCAAAATCAATCATACCTTATGAGATCAATAACACATACATCTAACCAGACTGTTTTAGTGTAATTCACTGTAGTTGAATATATTAAATGGGGGCGCTCAAAGCATCAAAAACATTTAAAAAGAAAAAGTTATTTCTCTTCTGAAGAGGAAAGTAAGCATCACTTGATCATACACAAACCATGCCAGCAGCTTCTTTTATACTCAACATTCCTGTGGTGAAAGTTTGTTAGTGTGTTCACTTTGTGGGCCAAAATAATGAATAATTACCTCTGTCTGCTGTCATCTTTAAATCAGACAAGGACTACCTCCTCATTCTTTCATTCACTCTTTCATTTTCTGCAACCACTTATCCTGTTGGGAGTCGCGGCAGGCTGGAATCTATCCCAGCACACGCTGGACAGGTCACCAGACTATCACAGGGCTGACACATAGAGACAGACAACCATTCACACTCACATTCACACCTACGGACAATTTAGAGTCACCAATTAACCTGCATGTCTTTGGACTGTGGGAGGAAGCTGGAGTACCTGGAGAAAACCCACGCCGCTACCTCATCATAAAATACAAAATCGTTGAACTGATGAAGTCTTTATTTCAAACTGGCACTGAATAAGTGACTAATATAAAAAAGCATCAACAGATACATCAATAAGGCACATGGGGCATCACAAAAATATCCCTTGCCATGACTGTGGAGAGACCCGTTAAACAGCTGATAAAATCTCAACCTAAAACTAAAAGAATAAATACAATTTCAATCCAAGTCAAGCCAGAGAAAGTGATGGCAGTGGAATGCAGCTTGTTATTGTCACTAGAAAGCCAGTGAGTGATATCAAAAAATCCACTTATCAGTAAACTCCACACTCATAATCCACCTATACCTGCTTAATCAGTTTGTCTACGCGCACACGTCACAGCGAAAACACACATTCCCTTAATCTACCAACATTTACGTAACACATTGTGACTTGCAACCCTAAACAGTGGCCAGAGAGAAGGCGTGGGAAGAGCTTAGCTTGTGTCTAAGTTGTGCAGAAACACACAATACCCTGTGAAGAAACAAACAGTGTGGATAAGTTAGTGAGTTCTTAGCATGCACGCAAACTCCAGCACCACATTTAATTTTCCCTTTCCTTCCCTCACTCTGTTATTTGACCAACTTGATGTGACATGAGGAGAGTCTGCTGAGGGCGGACACGTATTCTCCTCATCCCAGTCCATGAGTCGATTCTACAGCCTGTAAAAACAAATCAGATACGAGCATGCCTCTGCAAACCAACAAGCTACAAGGTGAAGCATTTAATGAAACGTCCATTCCCACTGATGGATCATCCACTGGCAGGAATATAAACATGGAGACATGTACTGGATGGATATCTAACCCACTCTGTCCATGTCTTGTCATCTCTGATATCTGCAACATCACAGCACGGGTGCTTCCTGTCCGCAGCGTAGGAGGGGTACTTAAAAAGATAACAGGCTACACAACTGTTAAAAGACAACACAGCAGGTCAGCGGCAGCCAGCCTTGGGGGAGCTACAGTATAGGCGTCATGGGAACAACCACCCTTGTGTGTCCCCAGCACCTGTCCCCGCCCTCACTGAGGTAGCTCCCTGCGTCCGGCCACCTCCAGCTCCACGCTTGAGAGGAAACGTTTGGATAGTCGGTGGCAGTCGTAGCTCAGCTCTGTGGTGTAGAGGGTGCTGGTTTTCTTGGGGTAGACGATGGTGGTGCTCTTGAAGTGCTGCGGCCGATGGCGAGGCTGGAACTCCAGCTGTGTCTTGTAGTGGCGCCAGGTGCTGTGGGGCACGGCCATGATGGTCTGCATGCAGCGTTCAAGGCCCTGGCCCGTGGGCTGTAGGGCCACGCCCTGGATGAAGTGGCGGTCCGAGTCGTAGTGCACGGATGAGGTGTATCTGTGGAGGAGAGACAGTGTAAGGGTTTTATTTGGTGTAGAACTAGTCTGCATTAGAGCAGCAGCGGAAATTCCAACTCTACTTTGTAAATGTGGATATTTTCTAGGTTCCTTGCCCCTCTGTGGCAGTAAGCTGATTATCTCTGGGTTGTGGACAAAACAAGACACTTGAGTTCGTCATCTGTGGCTTTGGGAAACACTGATCAACATTTTTCACCATTTTCTGACATTTTATAGACCAAACAACTGATCTACCAATCAGGAAAATAATCAATACACTAAGAGACAATGGAAATATTCATTAACTGGGCCCCAGTCTGCCTATAACCTGCATCAATGCAAGGTCTGTCCAAGTCCACTGTTGTCTTGTTTGCTCATGCACACACTCTGCAGTTGTTTGCCTTCTAAGTACATATCAAAATAAAAATACCACAGCCTGTATCCCCCCATGGTGTGCCACTTTAGTGCACATCCAGCAGGTCTAACACTGCACAGAACAAGTCACATTAAAGCCAACCCACCTTATTTCCTTCGCTGGCAATGGATCAAGCGCTATGCCTTCCCCAAAGGACAACGGGTGCAGCTGCTGGAAAGATCCGGTGGGTAAAACTGGAACCTTCAGTGCAAAATAAAAAAAACAACAACCTCACAGTCAACACAAAGTTCTCATAGGTCCAGTTCAGTGCTGAAGTGACCCACTTTCTCCAGCTGGCCAGAACATGCAGCAAGTTCTCACAGGGATGCTTCAACAAAATGGTTTATTTAACTAAAACTGGGCTCATAGAGAGTCAGGAAACAATGGGCATAGTGTGGCAATGTCAGAGGTAACTTCCTGTGTGCAGTGGCAACAGATATTGCAATGCAAACCTGCAGTTTGTAGGATTAAACTACACAATGCATTAGTGGAAACTAGCAGGCATATCTAATATAGTGGCGTTTAAAATAAATGTTCAGTTGCAATTTGTGGTGGTTTGCAAAGCTCCACACAAAGTGCATATGTGTATTAAATGACAGCATATGGTCAGGTAGCAGTGTGACCTACCAGGGAGCCCCGTCCCTCGTCCTCAGACACCGGGCTCACGCCCCCGGCTTTGTCCGCACACACAGGCAGCAGCCAGGCGCTGGGGCTCGGGCTCGGGGGTAACCCGGAGTCCGGGCTGTCAAGTCCTCTCTCCGCCCTGCAGCTCATATCCAGCGGGTCTCCTTCACATACATTTGGCAAGTTCAACCTGCCAACCATTTCTAGAGAAAAGTTGCAAAAGTCCAGCGAGTGAAACGCAGGTTACGAAACAGCAACACGTCCAGATAACAGTTCCTTATTTTTTTCTTTTACGTCCTCTGGTTTGTTGCAAAGTCCCACGGTGTTCCTGCTCACCTCTCCCCGGACAGGACGCACAGCTGCCCGCTGGAAATATCATCAACCGGGCGGTGGTTCAGTCCAAACTGGGAGACCTCCAAAACAAAAAGAAACTTAAAAACTGTCCTTTACTTTGACAATCAGAAATATCAAAGCATAACTCAGCTCTGTTGTGAGTGTGTAAAAGGCACAGGGAGGATGTGTGAGGGGTCCTGCTGCCCGCGGCTCGTCTTCAAACTTCTCCCTCACAGTCGCCTTCAGATCCACACACACACACACACACACACACACACACCAAAGGAAACGCCTTTTGAAGCTCTGTGCAGCCTCCTGATTGGATGGAGCATAAGTGGCAACCAGAGACTGCTCATGGGAACTTTTCCAGCCCCTCATTCAAAGCTGGTTCCTGGTAAACTCAGGTTGATATTTTTTCCTGGTATTGTGCATAAAGTGTAAAAAGAAGCACAAAACAGCCATTAGATGAAGCACAAAGGGAAAAGTGGTGGCAATGTTTTTAATAGTGTTCAACAGCTGCATGTGTAGCACACAATTCAGACAATACAAACAAGCAACATTTTGTACCTGAAGGCAGGAATGTGTACACTTACGCAGCTACAGTTACTTGATTTTCTACAACAGAGAGGCACTGCCATCAAACCAGTGACTTCAAATGACTGATTTTCCTCCAGAGACTGTGATGTACACACATGCAGCTTCAGAGTAGAGCAAAGTATTGAGACCATACACCGTCTATAAAGAGGCCCGTTCTGTTCTGTTGTGGATATGGAGGGATGGATACATGGATACACTAAAACAAACCCATGTTTCATGTCAATGCAAATACGACAGAGGGTTAAATTACCAGGGAAAATTGTTGGACAGTTAAACAAATAAGACTGACCGCACACATGTGTGCTGACTGGTATGTCGATGTATACAGTATACACCCCAGGCAATGGCCCAAGTTAAAAGACTTCACTTAGCTGGTTCTAATTTCCAAGTGGACCTAGAGGGATTTTAAATGCCAAGAAAAAGACGGCCTCGTGTCTGACAGGACATGCAGGAAATCCAAAGATTCTCTTTGTCCCAGACTTTAAATCGGGAGGACAGTAATAAATTTTAGGCCGACATTCACACAAACAGTCCTCACTCTTATGACGCATGTCCACTTCAAACAGATTTCAACCCACACTTGAAATTAAAACAGGTTAATTAAGATCAGGCTGCGTGTAGTCATTGTTGATTAGACATGTCCCAGAGAGGCAGCCAGAGGCGCTCTGAGCAGAGTTTAGTTAACAGTGCTACAATTGTTTTTGAGTATACACTGTGCAATGATGTGCATATGTTACAAAGCGTAAACGTTGGTGTCATAAAAAAAGGAAGGTGGGAAATTACAGAGGTCAATGAAACATGTAACAACAGCAAGTAGCATTTGAGGAAGTTTCTTCATTATCCAGCGTCATCTTGTGTTCACATCACTGTCAGTCAGAAAATTCAGTCTACGTTTTGCTCTCTCATATCCATGATAACTGAACGGAGCAAAATGAAGTCTTTGAGAATTACTGCGAGAGATGTGGCGCCCGCCCCGGCCAGCAGCTTTGTTAATTTTTAAGATTTTAGTGTGTGTTTGTTCAGAGTCTCTTCTTGATGAGCTTCTCTAGTTTGCGGATGCGGGAGGACTCCTGCTCGGGGGTGGGGGTGCTGAAGAGAGAGGGGCCGCCGTCGGCCCCGGAGGGTGGAGTGGGTAGCCTCTGTCTGAAAAGCTCCAGCATGCTGCTCTGTTCGCTGCGCTTCAGGCCCTTCACAAACACAAGTACACATGAACACAGGAGGAAATTCAAAGTGTTAGAGAAACTGAAGAAGAAAATGCAAAACTAGGAGAGTGTTTGTTCACAGTAGCAGGTTAGACAGCAAATGCAAAACAGAAAAAGATGAGATTACAGCGGCAAAGTACGATGTGAAAGCAACAGTTTCACATTTTGGGAAAACTGCTTATTTGCTTTCTTTGCCGAAAGTTAAACAAGGAGATAAATACAAGCCTCAAACCTGTATGTTCATGTTGAAGCTGGGGTCAACAATCAATCAGCTTTAAAGGCAACAAAATGCACCTACCAGCACCTCTATAGCTCGCCAATAACACAAAATATCCTGTTTGTTAAATCCACGAAAAACCCAAAGGGAAAACTACAACTTGCGATCTGACGAGGGGTTATGTGCAGATGTTAATTAGGGAGCCTTAAAGGTGCTGGTGGGCAGATTTTGTTGCCCTCACGCAGATGCAGGTTAGCTGTTTCCCCCTGATGAGCTAAGCTAACTGCATCCAGCTCTATATTTAAAATACACACAGGAGAGTCTTCTTCTTCCCCAAAATGTCAAACTATTCCTTTAAATTACACATAAAATCCAACTGACCTTCATGTCCAGAATCTTCTGGAAGGTCTCAGGATTTCCATCAGCCAGGAGCTTGATGTAGTTGTCAACAAACACCACTGGTGGTTCATGTGGGGCCATCACCACCTGCGGGAAAGCAGAGTGTAATGTTAGTTTCAACCCCTCCCTCCTTTCCTGTGAACCATCATGGGACGACCCAAGAGATCTTTAAATGATCCCACATGGGGCAGCTATGGCCCAAATGAGGAATAAGCGGGCTACAACTGACAAAACTGAGTGGTTCTTCTGACTGCGTACAAAGTCGCATACAAAGTCGCATACAAGTCTATATTTAGAAAGCCCACTCCTCACTCTTTTTTCCTTTTACATGCCAATTACTCCACGCATCGGTGGGCAAGAATTGGTTTCACTGGTAATTATTTCAGGGGTATAATGAGTCTGGGCGAATATCAGCATTAGTCAAGAGCAGGCAGAAAAGGTTTAATGGGGCACATGTCTCTCTGGATTGGATTCTACTGGTTGTTTTTTTTCCAACAATAGAGACTGGGTGGAAAACGTGGATCGGGTAGCAATTCCTGCAGCCGCTACAAAGCAGGCAGACCAACACATGGCTGACAGACCCCCACCTCCCATCTCATGCATACGCATGCACGCAGGGATCATCTCACACAATTTTTCTCCTTTGTTTCTCTTCAATAAAAAAAAAAAAAAGACCCAATCTGTCCTTTCATTGTGTTCTCTTTTTACTCCAAGTAAAATATATGAGAAGGTGAGCTGCACAGGGAGAGAGTTCAGGAATCAGAGGCAGGAGAGAAGGAGGGAGAAGAGCAGGCATGAAAGGCTCAGGATCGTGTGGAATTCTTTGCTTTCTTACTAGCCTGGCGGACTGAGTGATTTACTTAGCAACTGTCCTGGAGCCAGGCCAAGGGAAAGGCCTGTAGGGACCTTGTAAAAAAGGGAAAGAAAGGGGGAGAGGGAGTTTAAGAATGAAAATGGGCATAAAAAGGGAGAGCGAGAGCAACAGAGTAAGGGGGGGGGGGCATTCAGGCTGAACAAGGGTGGAGAAGAAGGTGGTGGTGGTGGTGGTGGGGGGTTGCCTTTTAAATACTCCCAACCCACTGCCTTTTAAATACTCCCAAAGAAGAGAGAAGTTGAGAGGTGGGAGAGGGAGCTGGAGCTATGGTGGGCTGGGCTGGAGGAGCGTGGAAAACAGCCACGTCTCACAGGCATCAAACCGGCCAGGAGAGGCCGTCTCAGACAGACAGAAAGAATCCTACGTGCTTTGAACACAACTGAGCACTAGGGAGTTGAAAAAAATTACAGTAAGGTGCAAGCCATTATTGCATCAGTCTGAAGTTGCACTAATAAATATTTTTACTGTATATCACCAACTGATCAAATGAGTAATGTAAGAGGGGTCGGTGACAATGAACCCACAGAGCGTGATCACAGCTCTCCTCAGCTTTACAGCCATTTTTTTCTATCTTAAACTCCTTATTTTGGTTTTAGGACACAGAACTTTATTGTTTTGTGTCAGTCTTACTGCTTTCTTCAGCAGAAGGCAGCCTTCATAAACCATAGTGCGCTACCTGCCCAGCACCCAACAGCAGAGAGACAAAGACATCAGCTAGCTGGTGAAACTTGTTCACAACTAAAGAGCCAAATATTTCCCTCAGGATTCAACACCACAAACTCCAAATAAATGTTTATGGTTGTTAAATGTGTGAGTAGGCAATTGTTAAACACATAACAACTTTATAAGATAATTCCATATCAATGTTGAGTTTACAATTTGTTTCACTGCTCCCGAGCGGCCCAAAAAAGGTAAATAAAGGACATAGTTACTTTAAATCTATCTGGAACATCAACTGGAGAGTTTTGATTAGCGTAAACTCTGGAGCTATAACACAAGAGTAAAAATGAACAGCTGTGTACATGGCAAACAATTCAACACCAAACACCCTATTTGGTGAATGATAAAATTGTTTTGCTCAATTGTCAACTGGCGAAAAACAACCAATAGAGGAAGTATGTATTAGATATATGATAAGAACTTTAAGTGTGAGAAACACAAGCTTTTCTCACACTGGAGTGGACAAGAAAATGTACAAGGAATCCTGCAGTGGGTTTTCTGCTTATATCTCAAAGTGAACTTTGAAAACTGAAAGTACTTCTTAAATTGTCCCAGTGCACTGCAGTTTGTTGTTGGGGGTAAGCCAGATTTAATTTCAACTCACAGCATCGAAGACGGTAATTCAAAACTATTGTTGAGGCCAGACAGAGGAATTCTTTTATTGACCCTCCTTCCATGGATTTGTCTTTCAGAGGCTTCAGTCTCAGCCCAAGGTGGAAGCAATTACCTGAGAGAAACCTTGATGTTGCACAAAGTTGATGGCTAAAACGCTGGCTTTAGTACAAAAGCTTCTTTTCACTCGTGTGGGCTTTCTTCTTTCAAGGCCGAAAATGTTAACAGAACAAATCTTTGTGTGGCTCTTTGAAAATTGTTTGTTACTAACAACTTATCCCTTGAGGCCTTCCTGCTACCAGGGACAAAATACAATGCTTAATTGGATCTTATTTATTAGGACCCTATCATTTGCTTATCATTGTAATCACTACTAAGAATTGAATCCTCTTCTATAGGGTGTTTGCTCATGGGTTTTCTTTTAATAGATCTTGTAGTGTCAGATTTCTAGCCTCCACAATGATTATTTTGTCTTGTGCTGTCACAGTTATCAGTGTTATCAATCACTCGGAGGCCTTCATGCAGTGTCAGCTCCGTCTGTGAGAGCTCTTCAGGAGCCATATAGATCACATTCCCGCTGAAGGGGCCCGCTGGCAGTCGAAAAAGCAGACAGTGAATGCTGATGTGAATGCATTCTATAATTCTATAATGTGAAAGCCCCTTTAATGTATGGCAGATGAGTGGAAATTCACGTACTGTATATATATTCAGGGCATTTTTCCAGGGAACAAAGACGAGCTTTAAAGGGGCCATATGGAACAGCGTGCATCACAGCGAAAAAACAGTCCGGAGAGGCTGTCAAATCTGAAATACTGAGAAGGGTTTGCTGGACATCAATGTCAGAGACAAAACAAAGTTAGTGTGCCTGGAGGCCCGAGTCTAAGACACAGTGTAGGAGCGGTTATAGTATTATACCATAACATTATAGCAAAGCAGAGCATGATAGGGCTGCCAATTCTTCCAAAAATCAAAATCGAAAGAATTTAAAATGACATGCGATTTGACTGAATGTATCTGAACGCTGCAGCCCCAAGTGATACCGTGACTGTCTCCTGCCACGTCCATCCGTCTGTGGTAAAAATGAGTGTCTTATACTTAAGTACGTCTTTATGTTTTCCCGTGTGGGGTTGTACAGATGCACTATGTGTTTTGAGATTGCGGTGGGACTTGGAATTTTATATCATGGCTCAAGTTCCATGGTGAGATCTTGAAACCCATCTCCCCACATAGCCACATAGCTTTGCAAATAAATCTTGCTATTTTGGCAGTGATAGCATTTTTAAGAGGTCCTGGTGTGTGTGTGCTGAATAGTAGGCACACAGTAGGGGTGTGCCATATCATCTCGTTCATGACAATGATACTCGCGATACTTAGACTTGTCGACATTGACGTCCTACTGTTACCCCCGGCGACAACAAGCATGGCTGAAATTATTACCGACTCTGCAGTGGATCCGAAAAGAGGAGCAGCTTCAGTAATGTGTAATAAACTGTGGTGTCCTGAGTATTTTTTGAACAGCCCCGGGCCTCTCAGTCTCTTTTACCGAATTACCGCTCAGAAGGAACTCATTTAGAGGCTCCTCAGCAGCAGCACCTCTCCTTTCTCACCATGTGCACACGGGAATTGGTATCGTTTTGTCATAAACCTTTTGGTAATGTAAACCTACATGACGCTCAACAAAAAACTACATATATGTGAACGTGCAATAGTTGTGGTGTCATAACAATCTGTCACAGGTTACAGTGTGATGATTAGAGGAGAAATGACCGAGCATAAATCAATATACAGTAGAAGGAAATCACCTGTTGATTTATATATGTATATAGATCCCAGGGCACATTTCTTGCATTTGGGAGTTGTTTAAATGTGTAATTTGTTGTAGATTTTATTTTGTGGCTAATTTGTCATAGCGTCAAGAATAGTATCGCAAAAATACCTTGACATATCGTGATATTATTTTAGGTCCATATCGCCCACTCCTAGTCCACAGATTTGTGGTCATTGTAAGACGGCCGCTTTGTGAAAAAGCCGACAAACAGCCTTGTCTTTAGTTTCAGTTTAACCTATGGTGTACAACCCATAATACTTACACACACTGCTTCTTAAATGCTTTGTTTTCCGGTGTCCTCCATTTTCGGTCTGCTGGCTTATACAGATTGTAAATCAAGACTTTGTTGCGCTCACAGACTGTAAATTTTGAATTCAAACAGGTCATTACAGATGGAAATTAACTATGTTGAACGAACAATCGAATATCAAATAAAAAGTGACAGCCCTTGAGCACGATTAGAGCAGGTCAAACTAACTACTGTAAACATCAACACAGCCCAGCCACCATAACTTCAGGAAGGAAACAAAGCCTTCTGGGGTTCCAAAGGAAATTAAGGGACAGGCGTGTGTGTGTGTGTGTGTGTGTGTGTGTGTGTGTGTGTGTGTGTGTGTGTGTGTGTGTGTGTGTGCATTTTTGGACACTCCAGAGACAGTCAATTAGGGTGGGGTTAATCTATGGCAGCCACATACCAGTGTCCTCTTAGGTCCCATAAGGTAATTCTGAGGCAAAGCTAAACAACATCCGATATTCACCATGTTAAACTGCACGTGTTCTCGTGAGTAGACGCATGGTTGCATGAATCTACTTATTTACTCGCTTACACCTTTCCACTGGATGGAGGTCAACCACATACTGCGTTAAAGAATATGTTTGTGTGTGTGTGTCTTGTGTTGGCCCGTCTCACCCTTGTTAAACCAGCAGTGCATGAGCTCCATTCCTATCCCTCCTAACCCTGTGTGAGGTGGGTTATTTTATGGAAACATGCTCATAAAGTGCTATTGTGAGTGGGGTTAAAGACACAATTAAAGGATTATTCTGCCCAAAATAAACTCTGAGTAGATAATCTGCGTGAGTGACTCAAAACAAACACTTTAATACTGGCTCGCCAGTCAAACCGCAAACACTCAATGGAGAAATGTTTTCTTCTGTAGCTTCTTACGATGGAACCTCAATCAGTGGAAAAAGCAGTTAGCTGCAGGTTGTGCCAGACTATTCTTGGTCAAGCGTTAGCGTCAACACCAAAAGCTTGTGTTTAACTGGATATGTCAGAGTTCCAGCATTAAATCTGTACAACGGCAAACAAGAGATAAAGAAAACTCATTCAGACCGCTCTCACACAAAAGGCTCTATCTAAAGTTCCTAGCCTTTAAAGGTCAGAGAGTGAAGCTCTGGTTGTAAAAATGGCCAGCTTGAATTTAGCCACCCAAGTTAAATGTCATAAAATCTCAAGTGTCCCATAAAGATCAAGCGCCACTGATAATGTGTTTAAGTTGAACTATTTGTATTTGAATAAGAACTCAAGTTCTCATTAAAATCTATCAGTTAAAGATGTAAGCTCCTTTTGAGTTTATACCTGAAAGATAAACTGTTGAAATTCATCTCTACTGGCCTTAACAGCAAGACTGAGCGTTTTTCCAACATTTATCTCAGGACGTTCTTGTCCTTTACACACACTTGTACCCAGAAGCTGCACAGCCAAACCCCCTCACCTTAAGAATCATCTCTGCACGGGTCATGCCTTTCACCACTATCTTGGTGTAGCTGGCAGGTGCCTTGCGGAGCACCTGGGAGCCTATGGAGGGCAGATCCAACAAGACTGTCTTCAAGGAGTGAGTGTCGAGGAGGAGCTGGTGGGGCAGGATAGGATACGATTAAACATATATATACACCAGTGCACACAATGAATTCTCTGATGTAATAATCATCGTGTATAAAGTGTATATACATGTACACTTTACACACAAGCTTAAATTGAACTTACTTGTTCAGCTCCCACCATGCTGATAGGCTTACATCTGAACAGGTGGTTGATAAATTTGGGAATGAAAGAACTAAGGGAAGAAAGAAGTGACAAATCAACTCTGGGAACCTTTGATAATGGCTCATGGATGCTTACAAAAGTGTGTGTGTGTGTGTGTGTGTGAATGTGTCGTACTTTGTGAACTTGATGCAGAATTGTGTAAAGTATTTTCGCGTGGAGGCCAGATTGTCTCTGATGATTGGCACATTCTGCTTTATGTGCATGATGATTGATGTCACATAAGGACTCTGGTCACCCACATGCTCCACACTCTGCCACGGCATCTGAGAGAGAGAAAGAGACGCAGAGAAAGAGAGTGGACGTTCTGGTATCAGAGGCTTCACATAAGTAGTGTTTAAATACTGTTTATTGTCAGGCTTATGTGACCATACCTTTAAAAAATATACATTCTTTAATACAAACATTTAAATATGGACGTTTCGGAATGTTTGGTGGCAAAGCGACATTCACAAAACCACCTGAAACCATGTTATGGCACATTCTTACATTATCTTTCAAAGGCAAAATATCTTACACACTATATGCAGGGTTCCCAAGGGTCCTTGAAATTCTTGAAGGTTTGTGAATTTGACAGAAATACAAATCAAAGCTTTTGAAAACAGGACATGGAATATTGGAAGCGCTTGAATTCATATAATTTGTGCAAGAATGGAGATTGTAGTTCTTTTGATTTTGTCTGTTGTCACTGTAGCACTGCACAATTAGCAGTGTTCACATATGCAAGCCTTTCTGTCTTTTTAATTGCTGTCCTTGAGATTCTGTAAAGCCGGCTAAGTCTCATAAAATTGCTCAGTGTTGTAACAGTAATTAATCTTGATCTGTATCTCAAACTATGCCTTGTTGTGTCCTTGACTTTGGGGAGCTGAGCCTGCAAAGTCCTTGAATTTCATGTCTAAAAGGTATGGAAACCCTGTATATGAGCTGAATGTGTGACTGTGTGTCTGTGTCAGTGTGTTTGTGTCCAACCTTGCTCATAGCAGTGAGAGCAGGGTCACAGGCTGCATCCAGATCTTGGACGAGTAGCTGGATACTGTTCGAGATCACACTGAAAAACATGAAGGTACATAACTGACACCACTAAAATGGACTCTTCACATGAAAGACAGTAGGTTATTGTTTGTAAGAAAAGCACTGCTGGTTTGTAGTTGTCACTTACGTGCTGAATGTATCCATCTCCCCAGTCAAGTTTATTCTCTCTACTAGGATTTTATCCACCTTTTCCTTCAGTTTCTCTTCCAACTGGAAGAGTTAAAAACAAAAAACACAAATATTAACACATAAAAGCTGCATTATTTTGAGTGTATCCCTTTAAAATGAGTTAATCTCTTTTTTAAATGCTGACTTAAAATTGCGTAATCCTAACTGCCACTGTGAGTTCCTCATACACTGATGAAACACAGGTCAAAAATGCTTTAACTCCCACATGATAATCATCTCCTATCTCCCTATCATATACTGTCACTGCAGCTCTAACTCAAAGATACTTCATGTCTGTGTGCTTGTTTGTATGTGCGTGCCTGTTGTGTGGTAGCCAAGCAGTACTCTGCGGTGCTAAGGATGCTACAGATCAGGCAGAGCTCGTCCATGGTGAACTTTGCAGTTTCTGATCCTTCTTTCTCCTTCAGCAGACTGGTGATGGTGAGACCTCCGCTGTTACTGGTGGATCTGGACAGAGAGATAGATGTAACAAGACAAAGGGAAAAGGCAGGGAAACAGAGTTAGAGACATAGGAGTTTCTTGATATATATTTGACATTTAAATTAAGATATGTAGAAGAGTCTGACTTAAGCTGAGCTCAGACTACAGGAGTTTTGGACTGATTTATCCCTGATTTACCCCTCCAGGCAATCAGAGGAGAAATCCGACCTAGGACCTTCGTCGGTACCGATGTCCGGCTCACATTTTCTCACTTCCAGTTGTCACTGCAGAATAGACACCCATGCTGACTACGTCTTCCAAAATCTTCTTCTTCCAAACTTGTTTAGCCTTCCGCATTTGTTTTTCCTCACTGCAAAGAACTGTTAACATTACAGCAAGTTGTCACACCATGTCAGTCTCCATTTTGTTTACAACTGCTGTGAAGTGGCACATTCATGTTCCCTATGGTGGGCCGTAATTATAAGAATATTTTGCAGTGTTTGACAGGCCAATATTTTCAAATATTGTCCCTCCTAATTTGCCTAAGACAGGGTGATGTGGACCCCCTTTGCTACTGAGCTTAAGAAAATCTCTTTGTGAAACCACAGGTAAAGTAAAGGCCAGTAAGTTTAGTGACCCAGACAGAACAGGCATAACTACGAGCAGACACAAGTGTCGGGACGCTACGCCAACAAAGCTTCAACTGCAACCCAGTCATTAATAAACGTCATAACAGAGACGTGGGTAAAACCACAACATAGTTCAAGCTCCTTTTGAGGGCCCCTTTCCAAACCTAGCAAAACCAACTGACAGCGCACCACACTGGACGGCCGTGCCTGCGTGTGCCTGTCAGTGTACGCGCTTCCAAAGCCTCTGAGTGCATCTTTGTATCGTGTTTGTATACGACTCCCAGTATGGTATACATTAGTCAGAGAGCACAAGTGTGTAATTAGCATGCATGCATATCTGGGACAGAAACACAGTGTGTCTGAGTGTGTGTGTGTGTGTGTGTGTGTGTGTGTGTGTGTGTGTGTGTGTGTGTGTGTGTGTGTGTGTGTATGCACCACAGCCAAGGATGAGTTCTAATGTGGCCAATGAGCCAGAGATGTTTTTGCTGGTAGCATATTAAGCTTTGCCACAACATAACCAACTCCAGATCCCTCATGGCATGCCATCCCAATCCATCATACACAACGAGCACTGAAGACACTTGGTTTCAAACTAAACTCCTAAACAGCCCCATTGCCATACCAAAAGAATGAACAAATATGGGCGTGACATGCTTGTTTGTGAAAAGTTAATACCAAATAACTCTCTGTTTGTGTTGCTGCCCAGAAAATTTAATGATTCTCCTGGATGGCAACGGTTTAAATACTGGAGATACTTGTGAGCGAATACGAGTGAGTGTTTTTGTCAGCAGGATGGTGTATGTGGGACTGGCTCAAAATAAACTACGGGGCCTGTGTTTGCTGTAATAAAAAGAACATGCCACCCAGTGCAACAATGTGGCTGAATGATGTGTTTTTAATAGTGTTTGGAAAGCAATGGAGGTCTACGGCGCAGTGGAAAACAGACAATGCTTGTTAGTACGATCAGTTCGTTGTTGGTTTTGGCTTACATGCTAATTGTTGAAAATAAGAACAATTTGAATATTGCCAAACTTATGATATTAATATGAAATGACTGTATTTTGAGAGAGAAGTTGAGGGCTGTTCCTGTCACTTTAAATCAGCCAAGCTGTATGTGTGAATGCAAATGACCGAATTAGCTGCATTGGACATTAAGCAGGCTTCACCCTGCCAGCTCCCTCGTACAAAGTCTGTGTCATATCCGATTGAGCCCATGTATGAATAGATCAGGTAATAGTCCACAGAATTCACAGCAAACAAGTGGGCGTCTTGATGACATTTCTAACATGAGGCTTGTGCAAACTGGAAGAAAATAAACATCTGAGGGTAAAGTAGAAGTGCCATTTACACAAAGACAGCAACAAAAATGTCTAACTGGAGAGATGGCAAATTTCAGGAACTTCTGCTGGTATGGGCTGAAGCTGAAATCGGCAGAAAAAGTAGTGAAGTGGCAAGAGACTTGGGTGTCATGAAACAATTACGATGGGGCTATGTCACCGTGGTATAATCTTTGTCATGTCCTGCCTTCTGCACACTCTACCCAGAAGCCACCCCTTGCCTAAACCAAATATTTCCAGTAGGTGGGAACGCCTCTGACACAGACAATCTCCTGTTTCGTGCTACATATGTGAGCAAACTGGAACCAGTCTTACTTGGGCAGGTTGCCAGAGAGGATCTTCCAAGCGTACTCTCTCAGGAATTTCTGGAAGATGGTTGTGAGGGCGATCATCGGTTCTCCGGTGCTCAGTTGGGAACACTGCACCATGCACTTCTTGTAATAGACAAAGAGGTCAGCACAGCTGGGCAGCACCGCTCCGCCCTCCTCGGTACCCGCCTTGGGTGGGCCTTGAGCTCGAAAGTCAGCCACGAACCGGTCAATCAGTTCGCCCAGGTTCCTGCAGATACCCAAAAATGTACAGCCAAACCCACACAAGTTGACACACACACACATACACACACATGCGCACACGGGTGGCTGGATTAGGGGCACATGAAAGGAATTAAATGACCTAAATAAAAACATTAAAAACATGATTGGCTCCTAAATCCATTAAATAAATAAGAGGATAAAATAACAGGCGGACAGAAAGCCACATGGATATATAGGGGAAAATATTCCGAGCATATCAAAACCCTCAGCACTACAGTCAACAGGTCCACAGTCAGTTGGTGTGGCCCAATCTTACTGAATCTTGGAACTAAAGCCAAAGACAAAACAAGCAGGCCACTGTTCTCTCCCGCTATGTCCCACTGAGGACAGGCTGATCTGGCTGTTGCCTGTTTAAGGGCTTTGGATTGAGCTGAAATGAGGTTGTAGCTGCAGAATAGGTCAATCCTGTTCCCTTGGACAGACAAACAGCATTTAACGGTCCAGAGAGCCAAGAGCCAGGAGCTGCATGCAAGCACAGCAGTCCCAGAACTGTGTTCAGTTTCATGCGCGATCACCATGACGGGGGGAGGGGAGGGATGGAGAAGTGAAGGATGGTGGTAGAAGAGGGAGGAAAACAGAAAGACTGTGAGAATAAAAGAAATAAAAGACAAGAGATTGGGATGAAGAGAGGAATGAAACAAAAACCACACAGATAGAGGGAGAGCGGAGAAGGGGTACCACAAAGAAAAAAAAATAAAGAGGTGGGAATGAAAATAGGCAGATCTGCTGTGGCAGCACTTATTCAACCTCCTTCTCTGTTTCTCCCAGCGTCTGTGGTTGTGTAGCTAATGGGAAACATTTCTGCCACAGTGGAGACAGAGGCATGTACAGGAACAAGAGATGGAAAGACAGAAGAGGCAGTGAAGTAGAATGGGAGGTGGGGGATCTGATTGATGAGTGGGCAATGGAAAAAGGACGCATGTGCCAGCTTTAAACACAACCTGCTCCCGATCTCGCGTCTGTATACCCCAACCCAATTTGGTCTTGTCTGCTTGTGTGAGTGTGTGTTGCTCACTTGTCTTGGGATTCTATGTAGACGTATAGATGAGGCTCAAAGCACTTGGAGACAATGCCGTGGAAAGGGTTGTCCGGAGCTTTTGGCTTCCTGGGCTGAAAGAATGGAGGGAAAATGAGGAATTAGTGAAATAACAGGTTTTGGTTGCAGCTCCTCAGAGAGCCAATCAGAGAGTTTATGTTTTGCCTCCAGCTCAGCAAGCAAAGGTTAACGTTAAAACACTGAACGCAGTTTTCAAAGGTGGTGGGGGCAGGGGCGTTGAGGGTAGACCTAATGTTGGCAGGTATGGAAGAGATGTCAGGTTCATTTGGTTAGGTCAGGATTATGGAGTAGGCCGTTCTTACCCTCAGGTATACATAAACTAGAGGTTACACACTACTCTTTAAAATACAAAATGTGGAATTATCGGTTATCATATCAGTTATCGGCCATGACAAGCAGGTAATTGTCGATTATCAGTATCGGCTGAAAAAAATCCATATCGGAGCCTCCCTAGTTAAAATGATCAACTGTTCATATGGCTCAAAAAGCTTCAGACAGAATTATTCCTGTACAAAAGCTGTAGTCAAGTAGTCTGCTTACATTGACAATTTTCAGTCTTTTAATACATGAAAACATACGGAAAAAAATTAAAAAATAAACTACGGTAATTCTCTTTCTATTACCCATCTGCTTCTGGCTGGCTACCTGAGACTGGTGATGTGTCAAGACTGAAATGATGGAAGGAAAAAGAAAGTCATTTTCTCACTGACAAAATTTGTCTCCTCAAAGCTTATACCTGGTAGTCATTACTGCAAGTGATGAGATAGAAAATGAATGCGCACAGGGGGAAGCAACGTGTGAGCCAGTCTCGTCAAGTGGATTGAAAAATGCCCGGTCACATAATGCCCACGAAATGAAGCAGCTGTACTGTGTATTCCAACAGTCAAGAAAATGAAGTATAAAGCAGAGCTGTCCATTGCATTACTTTATATTCATGTAATAAATATACAAATGGCAACACTCTAAGATTTTCACTCATATTCCACAAAGCAATCTAAGGACTTTTATCTTCTGTATTGTCAAACTTCCCTTAATCAAACTTCACTGAAATACAGAGGACCATCTCACTGGAGCAACCTACTACCGTCACGACAACCAACATCTACATTATTGTTATTATGGATTCCTGTGTAATACATCTTAGCTTGTATATAGCTACTAAAAAAGCCTAAAATGGTGTGCGCCAAAAAATATTCGACAGTTTCTTCAATCAGGCTTCCACCTCATCCTCTGTTTCACCATTTCCTGTCTCCAGAATGTCTGTGAGCATGGGTCAAAGTTTGTCCCGTAAAGTCTGTCTTTATAGATCACAACTTTTCCATGGGAAGTGATGCACACTTGTTTCAGGCCTCGTTTTGTGCGTATGCAATGTTTTTAAATGAGACCCCAGATCAATAGAAGTAGTTTCCACTGTATTTCTAACCTCATTGTTCAGCCCTCAGGGCTGTTATATTGTTTTATTGGAGTGGAGCAGTTTGACCTAGGTGTACCTTACATCCTCCAGCCAAGAGTAAGAGTCTATCAGATAAGATTCTTGTGTTCAAACTACTGCCACATAAGCACATGGTTAAGTGGAGGTAGTACACCACTGCTCAACCTGCCACAAAAAAGGCAGTCAGAGCATTAGAAAGAAATCCAAAAGAAAATCTATTTGACCTACAGACTGCTCCACATCAGGGGAAACAACATCTGACTGTCCCTTCATGTTACAGAACAGGTCATCTGGGGTCATTCCAGGTCAACTCACCTTAGCCAGGTCCTCGTCCTTATCTGTGCCCACATCCTCACCTGCCTCATCCTCGAGGAAGGGGTTAGTGGGGTCCAGAGGGCTCTCTGGCCTCTTCTGCTATAAAAGCACAGATAAAACATAAGTCTTGTTTCTATTGCTCAGCTGTTAGAGCATCATTAGAGGTCTGAATGCCACTAAGAAATTCCATGCGAACAGTTTCTGTAATCATCAAAAACGCTTTTAAATACAATCCAGGTTTCAGCACTTTCTTCAGTGTTTATGTAGAACATTTCATGAGAGACTTTGGTAAAACTGCACCTCCAATTACAAAATTCCACTCAACCAAATCCCTGATTGAATTACAGAACCCAACAGGCGTGAGTGTAAACTGAGCTGAGGACAAAGGGCCTCTGACGAGCCCAAATATTATCAGTTCTGAACAAGCTTGGCCTAGTTGTGCCCCCAACAAAATAATAATCAGAATCCTTCCATTCTCTGTGTATCGCTTCCACCTCCACACGCCAACATGACCTGGATTAAGAGGTTATTTCAGGCTGTGGCACAAAGAATGCTGTTCGTGTGTGTGTGAGTGAGGAACACAACAAAATATGATTGTAATTATGGTACAAACAAAAGATATTTTGCCAATATTTTTTGCCTTAATAGGACCAATCTGCACGCTGCCATTCTGCTAACACAACACTAAAAGTATTTCAGCCAAGCCCCAAGGAACAGTGCCAGGCTTTAAAGCCAGTTTTACAGAGTAGCCAAACATGGAATCACGATGACAGGGTCCAACACTTGATACAATGGGGCCCAAAAACTTTTTCCCATAGACTTACACTGGGAAAGAGATGTATATAAATCAGTGGATACCATTTTTTGAGCATCACAATGCCCTTGAGCTGACTTGTTGTATCAAGGCTTGATCCATTCAGCCTGATAACATTTAGAAAGACCAGAGAAGCTGAAAGATTAAATCATTTTATGTCCATTCATGTTAGTTGAACAGGAAGTTAGCCGCTCGGCTGCGCTTGGCTGTGCTCAAATATGCTCAGCCAGGCTCAGCCACCATAATTCTCTACTCCGCCTGCTCTAAGGGCCACTACAGTGTAGAAAATCTGGTAATTTCATGCTGCAGATATCAAGCTTTTTGGGCTTTATGCGCCACTGAGCAACTTTCATAGGAATACACCTTCAACGTTGTATCCAGTTCTCTTTATACATCCATGATTTCAATAGGTGGTATGGTCTCGTTGGAGAGAAGTGTATGCACATACATATTGGATGACATTTCATGATGCTAGAAAGATGTCAGTGAAAGGCAGGAGTGCAATTACAATATTCATTCATTCATTTTCCTTAACTGCTTATCCTGTTGGGGGTCACAGGGGTGCTGGTGCCTATCCCAGCTGACACTGGGCGAGAGGCGGGGTACACCCTGGACTGATCGCCAGACTATCGCAGGGCTGACTCATGCTCACGTTCACATGTACGGGCAATTCTAGAGTCACCAATTAGCCTGCATGTCTTTGGACTGTGGGAGGAATCCGGAGTACCTGGGGAAAACCCTCGCTGACACAGGGAGAACATGCAAACTCCACATGGAAGGGCTCCCCCACCCTGGGTCCGAACCAGGAGCCTTCTTGATGTGATGCAACAATACTTACCACTGCACCACCGTAATTACAATATCTGATTGAATTTTCTGTGTTCAGCTTGAATAATCTGAAGCAGCTGGAGTAAACAGTCAATAGACACGTATGTTTTGTTTGTCTGTGTGTGCTGTTCTTACTCCGGGTGTGTCGGTCAAGGTGCATCCTGTGAAGCGTTTGGCCAGAAGTCCCTCGAAGTTTGTGGTCCTCTGAATAGCAAACAGAAGCAGCTTCACTTCAATCTCCTTAGCCCGTGTACGCATCACTTTGGCGAGCTCCACCCTTACAAAAACACAAGAAAAAAACAGACATAGCATCAGTTTGAGTATATTACCTCTAATTTCTTTGCTTTTACATCCCAAAATGTGTCCAACAATCTGTCTTAGTGAATAATTGTTACATAATTGTCCTTTTAGCAAAAACATGTCTTGTCAGGGTTTTCTCAAATGCTACTTCTTTGATTTTTGCCAGATGTTTTTTTATTGTCAGCTGCAGCGCGGGAGTAACACACAAACAGTGCCTACTTTTTCTTCCCTCATGTAGCTGAGGGGAAAAGACTGAGAAGTGTGGACACTAGGTCACTGCTCATGTAGGCCACCTACGTCAACAGCACCGAAAGCCAAATCACAGAGTCACGTCAGGCACGCCACACCAGTGTGGTTCATTTCATGATGCAGAAAAGTCCCACAACCAATTTCTCAATTTCTGCCTTTTGAATTTAATCACATTTAATTTCTTTTCTTTTCTTGGGGGACAAAACGCAGCATAAAATATTCACTGAATTGGGTAAAGCCACAAACCATAAACCTCATAGTCTAAGATCATTTGTAATGCTTGGTCCTTGATGGGTTTTTATGCTAAATGTTGTGGTGTGTGTTTACCTGGTGATGTGGCAGAACTCCACAGCAATACGCTCCGTCATGCACCACTCCTCAGGAAACATGCGCCCATACTTCTCCTCATAGTCCACCAGCTGCCGTTTGATCCAGGCATAGCGCCGATCGATCTTGTCTAGCCATGCAACCTGAGCAACAGGGTATCATACTTTTTCATTCATACTTAAACACCATTCTTTTTCAAGAAGGTCTTTTTTCTAATTTCATATAATCTCATACATAATGAAATTCCAATTCTTACTCACATCTTGGTTTTCCTGGAATAACACCAGGTACTCTGATAGGTGCTGCCTGATGAACTTTTTGATGATCTCCTGTTTGATGCGGGGATCCAGCACATTGGCCACCAGGCAGGCATCTCTCAGCACGTTGCTAGGACCACCTGGTCTCTGAATCGATATTGACATAAAAGTTTGACTTTTTGTCGTTGACGTTTTGCACAGGTGGGAACAAGACAAGAACATTGTTTAAACAGAGGTGATTTGAGATTTTTTTTTCTGAAAAATATATTCACCTTGGAGCCTTGAGAGGGAAAAGATTCTTCAAAATCTGCAAGGATCTGAGTCCCCAACTCACTCTGTGCTGCCTTTACTCTGGAAAGGACAAAGACCAGTGATTAATTACTGATTGATTATCTATTGTTTCCTCAATCAAACAAATGTTGTATTGGAATAATGGCAATTTCACATGGAAGCCTTCAGATTTTAGCCTCCTTTAAAGCTTGAAAATTTAAGCTCTGTAGTCACTCTGGCAAATACCTTTTATGGCTAACAGCCAGTTTAAAGATACCTAGTTTTATTATTGTCCAAGGACGACAGAGAAATAGACTATTTACAAGTTAGTACCTGGAAAACCTCAAGACCAGTGATGTAGCTTTAGTGTCATAGCACACACATCACAAAAACTGCTATTGTAAAATATTAAGAAAACTCCAAACCTGGTAGAGAAGTGTTTATATAATGGGGTTATATTCAAAGGGGAAGAGATCACCTGAACTAAGGATTCCAGTGTTATTCCCATGGCCTTGGAGAGTTCAATCAATATATGTGAACATGAGCTACTCTCTCTCAAAGACAGAAACCAGCGAAGTAAGTCTCAAACTTGTGATGTCACCAGGTGTGAAGTCAGGAGCTGCTCAATAGACAATGAATGGGAGCCTGATTTTGAAGTGTTCTCAGTTATAAAACAGAAAATACCCAAATATTCGAAACATTCCCCAGAGTCACCTAAAACATCTTTCCAGAATTCATTGTCTATGGTGCACCTACAGACTTTGTACCCTTTGACATCATAAGTGTGAGTTTTAGCACTCCAAAGTTTTAGATTTGGGAGAGTATTTCATGTTTACTAATATTTTTTATACTGTCTTAGACCATGAGAATAACATGTATGAATTTTATAAATGGGTGTACTTCCCCTTTAAGACAATTTGAGCCTGTCCAGTCGTCTGTGTTGGTCCGCACGCATTCAGGCCAGGTTAACCAAGGACAGCACCCAAAGCCATGACAATCGTCCAGAATAAACAGGAGTGGGTGGAGAGATTGTGTCACAGATGGATGCCAACTGAACTGGTAGCCTTCATTTCAAGCACCCACTGTGGGCTAAATATCGAACTATCCACTCTGTCTGGTCAGCTACTGTCTGAGCATAAGACTCTAATCACACACAGACACACGCAGACACACGCAGACACACACACACACGCAGACACACACACACACGCAGACACACACACACACACACACACAAACACACACACACACACACCTCTCCAGCTCCTGTTTCAGCTGTATCTCACACTGTGATAAGCTGATACCAGACACCAATCTGTCAGCAGCAGGTCTGACTGTGTCAAGCCTGTGGCTGCATTTTGTCCAGTCATTTATGTGCATACACATCGTTTACATACAATGGTGCGACACAGCCAGACATTTGGTCTCCCTGCCTATCAGCCAGACAGAGACAGTTTGGAAAGTAAGCGATGGCAAGAATCAAGCCTTTTAAAAATAATCAGCGTTGATCCTGTTTAAAGGTGACAGCTGCACTGACCCCATTTAGCCACAGCTCAAACTACTGTCAGGACAGAAGGTCAGTTTATTTCTCTGAATTAAAGACATAAAGGCAGGAGTAGAGAAATGTCAAAAGAGGCTCTAATATGCATTCAGACTAATCCTGTAGAATTTTCACATTTGTTTAAAGCTGAAATGTGCATTTCTCTTTAACCTGAAAATATCCTCTGTAGCTGTCACTACTAAAATATGAATTTAGCTAATTTATTTGCTTTATTTGTTTTCGCCTTATATTTTTAAACATGGCACTGTCTAAATAAACATCTCCTAAATATAGTCTTCACTATCACCTACATATAAATTAATAGAATTATCCATTTTTATTTATTTGTATACTTTATTTAATTGTATAATTGACAGAAATGTTTTACCTAAGTCCTGCTCTCTCTAAAAAAAAAAAGACAAAAAAAGGGAAAGATTTAAAGTAGGTCTTTTTTTGGTGTTTGAATTCAGAAATTAATAAAAATGCATAGTCTTTTAGTGCCTTATTATTGTTTTTGCTATTGTTAAATTAAAGGTGCTGCAGGTAACTCTGGAAAAAGATAGTTGATTATTGAGTCTCAGTCCCAGGTTGTCAAGTACTGATGTTTTGGGTTGGTGTTTTGGACCAACTACCAATCCAAAGTGTCGGTATTTGATGAATAAGATCATCTTTTTCCACAGATACAAACAGCACCTTTAACTCTACAAAAATGGTTTGACTGTATAGGTTACAGTGACAAATGAAACTGCTCCGAACATCCTTTAGCTACTTTTCCCCCGTGGCTGTAATTCTGTGATCCTTCATCCTGCCTTTATATCTCCTGTCCCCATTTACCTTCTGCTATGTGTAGGATTTTGGTGGCTGGTGTGTTAGTCTGCCCACATTTCTCACAGAGAGGACTTTCTATTGCTTACTCTCTATATACTTTCTATTAACTGTTTGCAGCCAGCTGTCTGCCTCGTCTTCGTGTCTCCCCTTTCCCTCTCCTATCATCTGTTTCTCCAGCAGAGTCATTTCTTCCACGCAGCTGTTATTTGGTATGAACACGGTCTGCCACACCTCAGTCAAAACAGAACAGAAGGTCATCCTTTTTTGTTTTTGGGGATCAGCACTGCTTTGAACTCGAACATCAACTTGGCCAATGTGTCCCAAATTGATTCTAATGTTCTTGGAAAATTAGAGTAAAAATGGGAATTTAATCAGTCAGGACTGTGGGAAACAACAGCGTAACAATGCACTTTGTTCTGTGTGTGTCTGTGTGTGTGTGTGTAAATCTTTGTGTGAGTGCTTGAGCACAGACTCCAGAGCAAACAAACATTCCTACATGTAGTTTTTATTAAATGTTACACTGTTGGACAGATGGACATGTTGCAAGCATGAACAACAATCTGAAGTCCGAAATGTACTAAATGCATCTTCCACACGAGTGGAATCACATACATGGAAACACAAACAACCCTCCGAAAATTTAGGCACCTTATCTCCCACAATGGAAGAAATTCTGGCATGATAGGGCCCTATTCAGCAAGTTTCCTTCCTGTGTGTGTTGTGCATGTATGTGTGTGAATATCTGCATAAACAGGATGTAATATGCAGCATACCTCCGGACAAATACTGTAACCACTTTTCAACAGTTCAGCTGACGAGCTGTGGAACATTTCAGCTGTAAGCAGAAATCAAGCTCTAAACTGGCTACTGGAAATGAGCTGCTCTTCCAGATTACCCAGCAGCCCAAGTGAGCTTGAGCAAGGCATTAAACCCCAAAGCATTAAAGAGATGCAGCAACGCAGCTGATACACCCATAGAAAGTGTACATGAGGAACAGATGAACAGAAACAGCCTTATGCATGAGCTGTTAAAGTGTGTTAGTGTGCATGTTAGTTACCTCTCAGAGAGTTGTCTGATCTGGGGTATGCTCATGTACTTGTGGAAATGCTCCAGCACGTTGACCACTCCCTGCAGAAGGTTAGCAACCTCACCGTACTGCCGTTTTCTGGTCATGGCTCTGGAACACAACACATATATGAGTAATTTCTATCATTATCTAAAGACAATATGTACCTTTACATGCTCTACGCCAAGTGATTAATGCCATGCACCTCTGTAAACAAGTATATCCTTAACATACGGGTATCAATCTAGCTATATATTTCTCACGGGTGTCGATTCATTCCTAACAAAATAAAGGTGAGAAAACCACCAACTCTTCTTAAAAAACAAACACAGAAGGATATTGATACAAGAGATAAAAATGATTAAGCCTCTTGTAGGGATGGCACGGTATGTTTTTCTTTCCATCCGTCTTTAGGGTGAAATTTTAAGGGATTTTCGTCTTGTTTTGAAGTTACATCAGGATACATTAGCAGCTTTAACCCCAAGGTTTTTTTTATTTTTTCAGCCTACAGGAAAACGGCAATAAAATAATCATTAAGCTGACAGTGTGTGGGTTATATAAGGCTTGACACATGACCTGCCTTGTAACTGGCAGCAACTGACCCAAACATTAAGCATACATATCACAACTACAGCACCACTGAACAATCCTTTAAGATTTATTTTGGTCAAATGAGCTTTGAGGATAAATTGTGAACATCTTTTGCGTTGATCTGTGAAATGTGATTGTACCCACTCTAAAGAGTCAACACCCCCGGCCAACATGTGCAGGTGGTTGAGGGTGGTGATGGATGTCGTTAGGTGGCGCTTGGCATGGTCCAGCTGCTTTATGTCCCTCGTAATCTCCTTGACCTGCGCAGGAAGAGGAACAAGTCAGACAGGTCGGTCATATAGCATGGAGGAAAGAAGGAAGTAAAAGAAGGCAAATAAATCTAAATGGTTTGCTGGATGGGCTGTTAGGACAAAGAAAAATATAGCAAGATGAACGACACACCCACTGGTTTGAGGAATAATTGCATCTACATGCCTCTTGAGGGAGGGTCTGCCTGCCAATCTCCCCTCCTCATCCTTTGTCTACGCACCAAGCCTATTGGCCTTCCTCTGACACACACACGTGTAACAGACAGACACATGGAAGGTCCATTACTCTCACTTTAAATAACCCTCCCCACTGTTGTCTATTGTAACAGGAGGATACAGGGTGTATCTCTGCTGATCCAGGTTCATGTCTGTGATAAGCTTCAACAAGCCGCCTTTGTATTTTTACGTGTGTGTGTTGTGTGTGTATTTGTGAGCATACCATTTGTTCAGACTTCTCCGCCTTGTCCTTAATGTCTTTGATTTTGCCAAAGAGCTGCTGGATGGCGATCTGGGCCTCCTCCAAAGCCTGCCCAAAATAAAAAGAGCAATATGAGACATACAGAGAAGAGACGCTGTGTAAAACAAAAAAAAAAAAAAATCACTGACAAAGTGTCTGCCTGAAGTGGTTTGAATGGACTCAAATTTTGGACTCAAGGAGTTTGAACACCAAAGTCCATTTCAGTCCATCACTAATCATGTCAGAATAACACCTGAAGCAGAAACAAGTGGATAAAAAATGGAAACCTTCAGATACAACATAACCTTGACGGGAGCACAGGGATGAGAAACTCCTCACTCAGTTTACTCGCACATACTCAGTTTGACTGAGTAGACAGCTACAGAGTTTTCTATCAGTTGGCTGGTCGATCAGTGGAGCAGTGGGGAGTCAGACAGAACAGACACAAGCAGGGTAAAGAAGTCTTCTGCTGTTTGCTGCTTCCACATGAGATGCAATACAGTGTAGGGCTTCAACGAACACGCATTTTTATTGTGGACGATTATGTTTCCAATGAATCAATTAGTTGTTTAGTCAAAATATGTCAGAAAATAGTGAAAAATGTCCGTGTAATCCAATTCCTGAAGCCCAACATGACGTCCTCTATTTTCTTGATTTGTCTACAACCCAAACATATTCAGTTAACTATCATGGAACCCAAAAATATTCACATTTAAGAGGCTGAAATCAAAGAATATTGACTCATTTTTCTTAAAAAATTACCCTTTTTTGTCAATCATCAAATTAGCTGGTGATAATTTAATAGTTGCCAACTGATGATTAATCTATAATTTGTTGCAGCTCTGATACATTTGTGTCTTTGGATACATCTTTCTTACATCTTCATCTCTCACAAATTAGCTTTCTCTCTGTTCCTTAATACACTAAGCTGGCAGACTGCACTGGTCTGCAGTGTCCATTAATTGCAAATGAGTCAACCGAACAAATGCACATAAATCTGCCTTCTGGTGTCTGTTTCAAATATCCAAAATTAAATGAAAGGGACAGTCTGGATTTCCTTTTATCCCCAAACTCATGGACAGAGAACATGAAAACTCTGTGAGCAGCTGATGGGAAATTGATTTGTTTCTTACTCTGCTTTTAATCAAAATGTATCATCCCATAAAATAAAAAAATCTACTTCCCTTTAAATTTCCTTTAGAATAAAATATGCTACACTAGTAATACTTTGTTGTGAGAAGCAGGGCGGTGTGTGGAATAACTGTGCCTCAGTTGTGGTGTGCCAGTCTGGGTCAAATTTCCAGGGATATTTCCTTGTCCACACTCACCACTGGCTTTGGTCCATGTGAAAAAATATCCAGCTTATGCCTGTTCCCAGTTCTGGAAAACAGACTAATTGTCGTCTAATTGGCAAGCTATCTAGATATCTGACATTGATAGGTCTTAGTTCGACACACGAACAATAAGGCTAATCTCCGCATAAAGGCTGTCACTATAAAGGCTAAAGAGATTATTAGCAGTTTTAACAGCCTATAAAGCCAGACCGGATTAGATAACATTAGACAGTTACAATCGTAAGATAGTTAACGTGCTATTCTAATATTTCCCCATCATCTGACATGGCAGCTGTTCTTTGATGGTCCTAAACAGAGATTGTGCTCCGACATCTGATGCCAAGGTAATTGGCTTCACTTGGCCCGATGCTGTGACACAACTTTGACTCTCCTCAGATTCACACACACACGCACTGAAGGAATGCTAACAGCCGGCACCAGCTGTGCAAGGAATTTACCACTTTTACAAGCACCTCTAAGAAACACGGAGTGAGCAAACACACAAAAACTGTGCACATGCACACACACACACAAACATAAACACAGCTTGCACTGACAGCAGAGGATTCATTTTCCTTCCTGAGTGAAGCCAAAGACCAGCACATGGTGACAGTATGGTGGACACACAGTCAGGCGTCACAATATGACCAGTAGGTCTGTCACAATAACTACTTTTATTGGACGATATATTGTTGCAGAAATAATTGCAGAAACAATTTTATCGTGATTTTAAAGGAATACTTCAGCTGCAAAATTACCATCTGTTTATCAGTTACTCACCCTGTGTTACGTTGAATGTGTAAAGAAAACTTCTTTTTTAATGCAAGCCTCCACAGTGAACGGAGAATGCAAAAAAAGGCAGCCATTCTTCATGAATTGAAGTAAATGGGGTCCACATTTCACAACAGCAAAACTATATCAAAACATCTTTTCAAAAACTCTCACACAACTCAGGGTTAGGGTGCAGTATAACCAAAGTCTCATTTATTCAGTTGTATGGTTGGTGCTCCCCAGGCACATACATGTTTGCCAAAACATTATGATTTAAAGCATGTTGGTACAAACAGTATCATGCAAAGCCAAGCTGCATGCCTGCTCAAGCAATCCTCATATGCACACATGTGCTCAGGCAAGCTACTCATTTAGCAAAAGTGTTTTAAATCATAATGTTTTAGTGAAAATGTGTTTGGGAAGTGCATACAACTGGAAAAAAACAGACTCGGTGCAGGCCCCCTTTCACACAAATTCCCAAAGAATATTCACCTTTTTTGAATTCCACAATCCATCGTAGAGGCATGCAAGAAAAGTTTTCTTCCCAAATCCAACGTAACACACAATTAGTATTTGAAATTCAAATGGTCATTTTGTGAGTGAAGTATTCTTTTGGAGCATTTTATGCTACTGATATTGTAATAATATAATGACATAATAATGCAAGTTCACCCTTTAAAGTGACAGCAAACCATGTCTCAGCAGTTTCTTGCAGCTCCAAGTCTTATAATGTCAGAGAAAACCCTGCTGTTTCATCTGGTGCCATGTCAGCTAAAATGTTCATGACATTCTTATGTAAACACAGATGCATGTAGATATCCTATGATTTAAGGACATGACCTCAATCATTTTTGCTTAAGGCTGTCGCAATAACCACAATATTGCAATACCACGCTATTAACAAGCCATCCACATGGGATGGCAAGCAACCGCCACAACCACTATGTTCATGTTTCTTCCTTTTTCATAGAAGCTTAAGTATTAACACTATGCTGCAAATGCCTCCGTTATGTGTTGAGCGCTGCATGCTTGCCATTTTTGTCTGGTCATTGAGAGATGAAAAACATTTAACTTTGGGTAAGATGCTACAGTTGCTTGCCACTTTTTCACCCAGCTGTCTAATCACAGTGGAGGATATACTGCAAAGTTCGTCAAATCGCCGAACAATACCAACGATGGAGGAAAAATTAATACTGAACTAACACTGACTGGCAGGTCCCTACGTGCTTCAGCCTTCCCTTCAAGCCGAGCAAGTACTGCACCTTGTGCTGACATTTTTACTTCAGTGGATATTCTGTATCATAGGAACAAAGGCTTTTTTCGCAAAAAGAAAGCTGTGCCCTTATTGCGCCTCACTGCCCTTCTGTGTTACGCATTTAACGGTGAACAAGTATTGAATTTCTCTTAAAACTGTGTCATCTTTGTCACTAAAAAAGCAGCAATATAACTAATAGTAGTGATAATACCACATTTTGCAACACTGAGCCACCCTTCATCACCACAAGGGAAATTCCTTCACCGCTACAGCCCTACTTTTGCTAACTTTGATATGTTGATGACATAATTATTGTGACTGGCCTAACGAAACCTGCATGTGGATTTTTAACACGATTGCGCTTAGATAAAACTTCATCTGCTGTGTGTTATATGACTTTAGGTTGCGACAGTCTGCTGTAGCGGCTGGACAGAGAGGAACTCTTCTTTCATCAAGACGAACAAAAGCTGACTGGCTCGCACACATTCTTCTTTCTTGTTATGCTTCAAACAATTCTATGGTTGTCGGATGATTGGATAAATGAATTGGAAAACTGCAGGCAGGTTATGTGATTACTCTTTGATCTAAAAGGTGTGGAGGAAGGGAGGGCCACTGAATCTTTAAAGAGGCTCCCTGGAGGAGTTCTTGAGCAAACAAAGTGTACGCAGAAGAGGCCAGAACCTCCAAGGCTGCAAATCAGCTGAGTCTATCTGGCCGGCTTCCTAGCGCTCATTTCCTGTATTTAGCCTTGAGGAAAGCAGAGAGAGACCACTGCCCAGCAGGCGCCTCCATGCCCGAGATGTTATCTGCTCTCACACAAACACGCACATGCAAACATGCACACCAGTGCATCCCTAACGTGCAATAAGCAGCAAAGGTTCCAAGGCACACAAAGGAAGTTTAAAAAAGGGGCTTGGGTGCACTTCACTGCTCCCTCTGACAGACATCAGTGTAGCTTTCTTAAGTACAGGGAATATTAAATGCTACTTCTGAGTTTAACGCCAAATACAATAAATCTGATTAACCAAACAGGATCATTTTAACAGTTGGATCACTGCCTGAGCACAATGTTTCATGTAAACATTTTAGGGAGACAGTTTATAGGGAAGAGTGTTTCACTTAACAGAGAAAAGAATCTGATGAAATGCTTTGTATGGAATCACTCCAAACGGTAACACAATTGGTTTGTCATAATTAAACCTGACAGTAAATAATACCCAAAGCACGACTTCAAAATGCACATTATAAATAGCAATACACTACGATGCTGCTGCACATTGCCTCGATTGTCTAATTTCCTTTCAAAAAGCAATACAACGTTTTGGCACAGTTGGTGTTGTAGTCAGATTTAATAGGCTACACTTATTAAGTCACATAAATGAAGCACAAGCTAAAAGACTCTGCAGAGAGTGACCCTGATTTTAAGAAATACAAATACAGAAAACACAAAGTTAAAACACTATAAATTAGAAGACAGAAAAAAGAAAGCGTTACACAGAGCTCTGAGAGGATGAAAGCAGGGAAGCTTGAACAAACCGTGGACAGCCTTTTATGAGTTAACCTTAAATATTTACATGAATGTTTCCATACCACCCGACACTATCTGCTAATGCAGCCCTCTCTATACCAAAGAGGACAAGACTGCACACACACGCACACACAGAAAGACAAACACAAATGCCAGGTTGCAGACCATGCAGGCAGAGAGCAAGCACAGCCTCACTATGAGTGTGTGCATGTGTGTGCAACTTAATGTGAAAGGCTTAACTAGCAACAAATGTTTAGTCTCACTGATGAGATTCTTCAACACAGACATCAACTTATAGATGCCATCCAAACTGCATTTACGCCCTTTATTCTAATAAAAAGAGAGAAGAATAAATGCTTAACAACCCGTCATTAGTGCTGTGATACTGAGCTGACTACAGAGCAGGTGTGCATGCGGTATTCACATCACCCTCACAACAGGCGGGCTGGAACATCGTGCAACATCGTGTGCGGTAGGAAACTCTTCGCTGGCAGATTACAACCAGATACAGATATCTTGTGTGTATGTGAGTAGAGTTGTGAACATCACCACGTGAGGTGGCTTCTGGGGCTCCAGTCCCACATGCTTTCTCGAAAGCCCCAATTGTTTTAGGATTTTAGGGTAACTTCAACTGTGTTTCATTTTCCCTCAGTCTTTCTGAGTGAACTAAAAAATCAGAGGAGCCAGTGTTTATTACTTCCCTATCAGTGATGCTTTTTAAGACAATTTTTTGTGTCTTTTTAGTTGGCAAGAGTGAAAATTAGTCATCCTAAACAGTTGTTGGGTTACAGTTTCAGAATGATGAAGACTTTTGGAAAACTACTGGATACAAAACAGGATGTAGGCTCTACAGTAGGGGTGTCATCTCATTCACGATAATACCAATATAGCTTTTAATATCCTATGCAAAATACTACTGCTGTTGTTTACGAACTAAAGAAATGAGAGATCATTTTCATCACTTATTTTGTTGCAATTGTGTTTTCCTAAATTAATAATTAATATCGATATAGAATATCGTTATCGCAAAATACCCTGAAATACCGTGATATTATTTTACGGCCTTATCTCCCACCCCTAATCTACAGGATGATTTTATTTTCTTGGCAACTATTATCTTTCTCCCAAATGATGTACAGATTTTTTTTTTAGGTATTCAATTATCTTAAATGGCTGGAAAAATAATGCACACGGAAAAAAAAAATCTCCCAAAGGGAACATGCCCCCTGACCCCCCTGGGTTTGGGCTGAGCCACAAATGTTTACGGCGTCTGGCTCTGCCCCCTGGCCATCACAGCCAGACTGGGCAGGAGATTCCAACAATCTGCCCTCACCTTCAGCACTGTAGGAAATTACATCGAAACATAACATGATATTTCAACCACATGAAATCATGCAGGTTAAAGGGATTAGTCTGGGCTGATAGTCTGACTGCTATATATGAGCACAGTCATCATTTCTGCTTAATGACAGAATTCAAATCATTATAACTTGAGTCTGTCCCTCTGCCACCGGATACCATGTCTTACAGTCAATGATACTGTCACCAATGTGCATATGCATCTGTCTAAATGTGATGCAACAGACATTAGCAGGGTTTTTTTTTTACCCATATGAAAGAAACATAAAGATTTTCATTGCCAACTAGCACAGCCATCAACACACTAAAAATCTGCTCTATTAGACGCCAGCGTCTGACCACTGAGAGAATCACATTTCCACACTCTCAGTCCTGCAGCATATAACTGCCCGACTCCCTACAGGAAAAAAAACACACCAGAGAAATCATTCCCCAGACCTCCTCCACTTTCTCCCTCCTCCCATCTCACTCTCTCCATCCTTCTCCATAAATGTTACCATCTTAGGTTTCAACCTGGGGATTGCATTTAGCTCAGCGAGTGACTTCAATCAACAGCAGAAATGACTAAATTGCTGATGTTGTTGGTTTTGTTCTCTTGCTGTCTTTATGTTTCAGTCGCCATCTTGAAATGAACACCTCTCCATCTTTCCGTCTGCAGAAAGGATTTTCCCTCTGGAAATGTTGGAAAGGCACAGTGGGGTTGGAAAAACAAACTAAAATTATTGTGTGTGACTGTATAATGTTATTGGTCTGGAGGGGATTTAGAGCGTTTCCGCTACCAAACGGTAGCTAACTGGGGAAGACGGGGCCACCGGGCCAGACACCCTGACGACAACGCACACCTAATCATGTCAACTGGTCAGAACACACACGGCTCACCAGTCAGGTGTCACATTCCCTTTAAGCCACAAGTCCTTGACAGGGCGAGGACCTGGACTAAATCAGCAGGGGCTGTTCTTTTCCATCATGCTCCCACAAGAAAAAGCAAAGACTCAAAAGACTGGGTTTAAAAGAAATCTAAGTATTTACATACGGGAATCTATTTCCCAGACGTGTTTTCCGTAAAGAGGAGTTTGAGCAGTGGGAATGGTTCTGAGTCATCTTGTCCTTTTCCATGGAAGCAGTGTGGAGAGAGGAAAGAGCGGGCGAGCGGGAAGAACATGTTTTTCTGGGTTGGGAGCAACTACTGGCACTATTCTGACTGAATGATGCTGTTTTGAACAACACAAGTGATAAAAAGACCTGGTGGTGTGTATGTACAACATGCACCAGAGGTTGTTAATCTCCCACATATCCCCCATTAGGGCATGCAAGGTCTACATACTGTGTTTCTTGATTTTCCCTCTATCTGGGACCGACACATGTACCAATCAGCCTTAGCAAACAGCTCTGGCTCTACCACTATCACCATAACACAATGACGTCATCCAAGCACGTCTATAAGTCTGACAGCTGAAATAAAAAATAAATAAATAAAAAATCAAAGTCTATAAAGTTTGTCTACCCACTGCAGTGCGTCCCTCTATAACCTGCAGATCAGCTCACCTGTCTGCCATCCTGGCCCACGTTGGTCTGGCCTCTGACCACCGTCCTGATGTTGTCATCCAGGCGCCTATGATATGTGAAACAAAATGGCACTTAGTCAGGTTGAGGGTAAAATATAAAACACAAACAAAAAATTTGTTATGAAGTTAATGACATGAACTTACCGGATCTTCAGACGGATCTTGTTTACCACATCATCAATGTTAGCCAAAGACTGAGGGGAAAAGCAAAAACAGGAAATCAGGAAAACATGAGGCGACTGCGGTGTGACCTTGAATTCCTCAAGAAATTTAGTTTTTCTGCAAGTCTCCTCAGAAAACAGTGAACAAACTGATTTATTAATTGACTGGGGACCATGTTTCACAACAGCAAAACTACATCAAAAGATCCATTTACAAACTCTCACACAACTCTGCAGTATGATCCAAGTCTCCCCTATCCAGTTGTATGCTCAGTGCTTCCCAAACTCATGCATTTTCACTATAAAACCTTAGTATTGGTGTCCAGCTTTGAAGAGACCACAGAAAAGTTTCACTTTCAGTTCAGTTTTAAATAGTAAGGTTTTAGCAAAAATGCATGTGTTTGGAAAGTCCTGAGCATCCAGCTGGATAAATGAGACTTGGATTGTCCTGCACAAGTTGTGTGAGAGTTTGTAAACAGATGTTTTGATACAGTTTTGTTGTTGTTAAACGTGGTCCCCAGTCAATCAGTATGTTTGCCACTTTCCATGGAGGCATGCAAGTAAACAAAATTTTCTTCATGAATTCAAGGCAACGCAGCATGACTAATTGATATACACATGGTGGCTTTGTGGGTGACGTATTTCTTTTATGTGTTTTGTTGCTGATCCTGTATCTTACACCAACAAAAAACAGAAATACATACTTTGTATAATTTAATGCAGATTAGTTCCCTTTAAATTATACAGATCAATTCCATTACATCTTCATGTCAAATGCAGGGCAGGTGTAACTCCTCACTTATTGATTTATTGCGCCAAAACCCAGTTAGATGAAAATGCATGCACACTAATAGGAACCATTCAATGTAAATTAGCACTAACCATAGGTCTACAGTGACCCCTCATGGAGATGGAGTTTACACACACGTACAGTATATGGATGACACTGCATCGTGTTTTAAGATAAGGTGCAACACAGTTATTTAGCATTCACAATACAGATACTTTTTCATGTAAGATTTTCTGATATGTCACAGTAGGAAACATACAAATGTAAGTAATAAAATTAGTGATGGTTGAATTTAATTTAGCTGCTTCAGTTTTGGCGTTCTGGCATTGTGCTTGCCGGCTCACTGTCACACTGTCATGACTTACTGGGTCACCTGAACAGCACAGGACATGTGCTGTTACAATATACACCTATCAGCCAAAACATCAACATCACTGACAGGTGAAGTGAATAACGTCATATTTATTACAAATCTGTTACAATGCAATGTTCTGCTGGGAAACCTTGGGTCCTGGCATAGATGTGGATGCCACCTGACGTGCTCCACCCCACCCAAACAAAGCTGCAGACCAAGTATGCCCCCTCATGGCAATGGCTCTCCATGATGGCAGTGCCCCGCCCAACATGACAATGCATCAAGCCAAATGGCATACACTGCTCAGGAATGGCCCAGGGAATGTAACAAAGAACTCAAGGCATCAACGTGGCCTCAAAATTCCCTAGATCCCAATCTGATCGAACATTTGTGGGACGTGCCGTTACCCCGGAGGTACCCCCAATCCAGGTTAGGCCTCCTTAGATCACACAGGTATGGACAAAGGACCTCTTGGAGCGCCCTGTTGTGTCTGGCACCAGGGCGTTGGCTGTGGATCCTTTGAGTCCTGTGGGTTGTGAGTTGAGGTACCCGTACATCCCACAGAGAATCGGTCAGACTGTTATTGGGTGGACACCTTGGGCTCTTTGACAATTCCTCTGGCAATTCCTGAGCAGTTTTTGCAGTGTATCAAGGTGTATTGTCCCGATGGGGGGGCCACTAGCATTATGGAGTGCCATTGACATGAGGGGACATCCTTGGTCTGTAACTGTGCTTGGGTGGGTGCATGTCAGGTGGCATCCACGTGAGAAGCAGAACATCATATTGTAACAAGATGATCAGTATTACTCACTTACTTTGTCAATGGTTTTAATGTTGCAGCTGGTCAGTGTAGGTGACACCTGTTTTTTTCCCTACTGTGACGAGTCAGAGTGTCAAAAAAGCCTGATACTTTTATATACACTGCAAATAATTCTCAGGTGACCACAGACACAAACTCTCAATCCACTCGTGTCATAATATAAATATCAGCTGGTCCAGACTAAAACAGATATCAATATGCACAGTGCACATCAGTCTGGCTGCAGCCTGTGTCACTTCTCTGTACCTGCTCTGTGGGGAACAGTGTGTTGATGTACTCCACAGCATTGAAGTCTGCTCTGTCCAGCGGGTCCTGGCTGGGGAAAACCTTGGATACAGAAGACAAACGACACTCAGTCACAAAGTCATGGCTGACGGCAAACAGCTTCCTGTAATAACATTAGCCAATCATTACTGACAACCTGCACATACACGCTGTTAAATGAGACGTGTGTTACCAGCGTTACAGATACAATCGTATCCTGACATTCACGACGACTTTCACCGAGCAGCAAAGACAGCTTCGTACACTAACGTCACACATTATTTCAAGCTAACGTTAACGCTACACTGACATTTAAGCCGTACACACTTGTCTAGAGGCTAAATGCTGTTTATAAAGTGGGGAAATCAACGTTTCATGCTAGCTGTCGTCATACAGCAGGGTCACATCCAGTTAGCCTGCTAACAGCTGGTTTGTTAGCACGCGCAGCAACAGTGTTTATAAAGCCGCAGTAGTAACGAGGTCACACGGCACCTGTTCAATGGCTAGCTGCACCTCGGGGGTCAGATGCAAAATAGCCTCCAAATCCTCAGCAAATTCAAATTCTTCCTCCTCCATCATTGTCAAAACAAAACCTCTCCGGCATACCACTTCCTGGTGAGGAGGCTTCTGGGATACCTGATGACGTTGGAGAAACGGTGCTTTCACGGCTGTCGGAAATCAGAACTTTAACTTAAGCTATGGCTCATTCATTTTGTTTATTTGAATTTATTTATGTTATTTTTCCCGGCTTCATTGAATTTTTTTTTAAATACAAGTCACATTTTTATAAATAATAAAATATTTTTTATTAATAATACTAAAACATAAAAATGCAAATGAATGCAAACAAATAAATAAATAAAAAACTCCTTTAAATTGATTCAAACATATACACTACATACATATATATAATTTAAACATATTTAGTTATGTAAACAACTTAAGATCTTTCTTGTCTTTAACAAGTTTCTGTGACTTACTCAGGAGTTTCAACCTAATTTTAGCCCTATGGTGTCTGCTTATATGTATGAAAAACTTCCCCACTAAGACATTATTGAGAACAAAGTCATTGCTATCAACATATAAACAACAAATTTGATTGTCTTCACTGCCAAGGATGAAAACAGTAGCTACTGCATATCGCTCCAGAAGGGCTGCACTAAATCACAATAATAAAACATATGTTCCAAAGTTTCAATGCTCCTGTCACAAAATGCAAAGTCACTCACATCAAAACTGAATCTCAATCTTAAGAATACGTTCATTGGGATACATCTCATTTTAAATTTTAAAGTTAACCTTTCACCTTGGGAGTAAGTGGAAATGAAACATATCTTTCCCCTGTTTTTTTCACCTCTTCAACATTAAACTCAAACCTTGGATTATAATCATCCCCCCAACACACATCCCTCGCCTCCTCTTTGTCCTGCATATCTTTCCTGACCCTTGGTGCAAATTCAATCGCTAGACTGATCCCGTCTCCCTCTTAAAAGTGCACATGAATGATCCAACAAAGTGATTAACAATGCATTATTGGGTATATCTGTGCCTATGATAAATTATTGGTTGTCAAGATGTGGAAATTAGAGGTATGAAGTCAACAAGCAATAAGCTGGCTGTTATTATCTAAAGTAAACAGCTGTTTATATGTATGTATTGTTGGTTTTACACTTTTACCAAATAAGTCAGTAAGACTAAAAAAAATTAGCTTTGCCACAACTGCAGAAGGTGGTTGCAGTGGAAAAACTCTGGGTCAGTCTTCATTTTAATTAATAATAAAATAAACCCAATAAGCTTCAGTTCATGTTAAATATACAGTACGTTTCTTACAACACAAATGTGATGTCATAGATCTTGGTACAACATGTGCACATGGAAACAGCCGTAGCACATATTTAAAGTAACAGAACAATGATCAGCCTTACACAGTGTATTTCACACATCATACAGAAGCATTTGTCCAACCTGTTTAACTCTAGAGTCTGAACATCTCCAAGGTCTCCATCTTACAGTATTATAACCTCCAGACACCATGCGGCCCCCTCACATGCCTGCATGCAGACAGTGAAGGACTCTGAGACCTTTCAAAAATACTGAACCTTGACCATGGTTGAATCATACACTCATACAGTTACTACAGTTATTTTTTCCACGACAGTGATATTTTGCAGCAACATTAAAAATAACTTATTAGATAGCTTGGTTTTGCCCGTCCATATTTTGGATGAGAGGAATAGGAACCATTTTGTACACATGGAGCAAGACCTGTTGAAGCTGTCATCAGACTCCACAGGGTGCAGCCGAGGTCAGTGATGGAAGGGTAGTATTTTATGTATCATTGAAAAACAATTATAAATACAAGTATAATCAGAAACAGAAGGGGAAAGCAAGTTTATTTTAACCACTTTGAGCAACAAGACCATTCAAAGTGCTCATATAAAACATAGAAATAAAGTGCTATAAAAGCACATTATAAAAAGACATTTAAATATTATTAATTTATTCCTTTTGATTTGTTTATTTTTAAGTTTTAAAAACATTTTTGTTCCTCTCAGCTTTGTTATTTTGCAACCCAACTGAAAGACCAACATAAGGCTGATATCTCTTTTGTTGTTGTCTGCAGATGATGCCTTGCCTCTGGCCTCACAGGATCATGATCTCCAATATGCACACACGCAGGAACTCATTAGCAGCATGCGGAGGCATCAAAATGTCACATCACTTCTCCTGACTGCATTAATGCCTGCGTGTATGAGAACAAATGTTCCCAATAATTACAGGTAAATTACATCAAATACAGATAGATTAAGTGCTCTCTTTACGTCTTTACCACCTTCATCCGTTAAAGCCCTGCAAGAACTGAGGTGAAGAAAATCCCCGCTCAGAATATTTCAATTACATTTTACACAGCCTTACAACCTCCACCCCCACCGTCTGCCCACAAATCTCCTCCGAGCTCTGCTCTGATCTTAATACATCATGGGGTGTCCCGACCTGTAACAGGATTCGACTGACAATGTGCCCTGCAGTGACAATTTTATGTACTAAAATTGTCTCCACTACTCCTACTGTGTCAAGAAACCAGCCTTCCACTACAGTAACATATTGCTGTCATCTGTGCACACATTATCATTTTAGGAGCAGCAGTGCCCCCTGCTGGTGTCAGAAGCAACACACAAACACACATCCTCCCACAAGCCCCAGCCTCCATTACACTGTTGTGTTTAATTCCAAAGAGACACATATTAACCCATAAGAGAGCTTTTAGTACGGCTATTTAAAGGAGCAGACAGGAGACGAGCAGGAGCATAACAAGGCAGACGAGAGGAGGAAAGCATTGGAGTGGTGAAAGAGCAGAAGGATAGGGGAGTGAGAAGAGTAGAGGACAAAGTGTCAAAGAACGGGGGGCGTGTTAAAGAGAGAAGAAGACAGAAATGGCGTTATCAGGTTTAACTGGATATTATTTATAGGGATGAATGAGATGACATGAGATGATCAGGTGTAACAGGTCCTCATTGTACGCATCGTGCAAAGACAGAATTGATGTAGCAAGGCACAGATTGAATTTACGACTCTCAGGACAAAGTTGCAAAACGCTTTTGACAAAATCGCCACAATTCATTTGCAAAAAACCAAAACCAAAAAACATTTTGAAAGGATGTAGGGATGAAATGGAATTTAAAGGAGTACGAGACTGGGTCAAGTAAGAGTTGAAAGAAAATCAATGAGAGGAAGAAGGTAGAAGGAGTGAAGAGGGCTGTGGTGTACTGTGTGAGTGTGAGACAGAGCAGCTGTCTGCACATCATGTTGCACGACACACAGGGGGTCACAACTAACACTGCAGACAAACAGTGTGTGTGTGAATACATTAGTGTGGTAAGGATGGTGTAATAGCCTTTGTGACAACTGTGATATGAAAATGGGATGTAATATTGAGTCTAAGATGATATCAGGGTGGTGGCACATGTCAAAAGGGGGGCAGTTTCATTTCTTGCATTCTGGTGAGTGTCTAATTCACCTATTTATGGTAAATTTAGACCAAAATTAAAGTCTTTCATGCTGCTTTTATGCTTTTATTGGTGAGGGGGCTCAAATACCCCTTTGCCCCCAGGAACCTAGTCCTATACTCATTGGCTGTCTTACTGAGGGTTAAATGAGACAGTCAGTACCACTCAGTACTGCCAGTGTACAGGTACAGGGTGCAGGGTGCTGGACTTGGGATGAAACTCTCCATGCATTGTGAGAAACTTGCTTGTCTTGATATCAGAGGCCTCTATCTCCTCCTTTGGCCAGCTTATCATACCAGAGGGGTATCTGATGACTGGCAGTGTGTACGTGTTGATGGCTCGGACCTTGGTCTTTCAGTTCAGCCGACTTTTCAGGACCTGCTTTACTCTGAATAGGTATTTGGCTGTGGCTGACTTCATTGTGGCCTCCACATGGTCCCCATTTGCCTGTGGGACCCCAAGGTATCTGTAGCTGTCCTGAACATCTGCAATGCTGCCTTCTGGTGGTTCAACCTCCTCCGTTCTGATCATCTTCACTCTCTTCTCCGACCACATCGGGGGGCAGTGCATCACCTTGGTACAGTGGCGGTTCTAGCCTAAATCAGGCTCCGCTACTGCCTTGGTATTTGCCGAACTTGACGATAACTTGTGCAATTGCCTTTTAGTTGGCCTCCAGAAACGTTTTCCACAGCCCCATTGAGTTCTTGATGAAGGCTGTTAGCATCCTGTTGATGTTGCACATTTCCAAGCATTCCAGTATCCATCTGTGTGTGGCACTGAGATGTAGGCTTTCTTGTAGCCAATCCAGGTGGTGCACAGGTTGGTCTTGCTTACTTAAAATGCATGTCACAATACTGTTCATTAAGTATATCACCTGTTACAAAGTTTTAATATTGAAAGATTAAATTCATTTAACAAAGGTGAGACAAATTATGGTTATATTTTGTTTTGGCAGTCCTGTAAAGTTGATCAAATGTCACATATGCCCCAAGGCAAAAACAGTTGCTTAAATAAACCATCTGAGAAATTTTAGAGGATAAATCTCTTTGGTGGAAATGCTAATAATTAAAGCACGTGTGCCCAGTGTTGCTTTTCTTCTTATAAGGGGCCAGAAGCCAATAGGGTAGAGACAGTCCACTGGTTTTATGTCTAACAATACTTGTCTTTTTAGACTTATCATGTGTTTTCTTATGTTAAATCTGCAGAGTAACAAGTAACTATAGCTGTCAGATAAAAGTAGTGGAGTAGAAAGTACACTGTCTGTCACTGAATTGTAGTGCAGTAGAAGTATAAAGATGCAGAAAATGAAAATGCCCTTAGTTACTTCCCACCAGTGGTATAAACACTTTCAAGCCAGATTGGAAAAGGCTGGGTGGACAGAATGAGTAGATAACCACACTCATGATAGCACTTAATTAGCCAGACGGTTTCTGATAGCTTGTGGAAAGCCATTTACTGCTAATGCCTGGGCTGACGATGCTGAACTGTTGTCGCTAACAGCGTTTTTTTTTTTCTTTTTTTCCCCATTGACCGGGCAGCGTTCAAGAAACAAGAGACTTCAGGTCAAGCAAAAGCAAATGGTTCAGCAAGGCGAAACATACTTGGGTCTCTGGAGAGGAAGCAAAAGGCAGATGAGATTAGTTCATGTCAGGATGAAGTCATCACAAGGTCTTGGGCTTATCTGTGGCGATGGATATGATGTCTTTCAGGGTCGTGAGGAGGTCAAGATTTAGAGCATTTACAAGAACAGCTGTTCAATATCTTCCTGCATGTAAAGTCCGAGTTACAAATCTCAACATGTGTTTTGAACTAGTCTGGCATCACTGCATCCACACAGTTTATTTCACAGCCTGGTCTCATTCCCAGGGCATCAAAGCACGTTGCTTGGGTAGTGTCTCTGGCGTCATTATAGTGACACCAGGGGCACCGTTTAGAGTCTGTGTGAGATGCACTGGGCTTTCCACCAACTCAGAGGTACTGGGTGTGTATTGTGTTGCGCAGGGGACGCTTTTGGGTGTTGTGCATGATGTTGTTTACATGAGGTGCAGAGATGCTGCGGTTGTAACCTCCTCCAAGAAGGAGTTGAGAGAAGAGAAAATTAAGAGTTTAAGGTAACATTTCATTATCGGACAAAAGAAGAAGCAGTAACTTTCATTGCCGTTTTTTAAAGTTTTTATTTTTATATTTGGCTCAAGTGGACTCATTTCCTCTCGGTTGTGTGCAGCCAGCGAGGTACGTTTCATTTTGGGATTTACTGTGTGTTCATTATGCATTTTTACTGTCATGTTTCTACAGCGTGTACGTAATATTAATATGTTGTGATTCTGTAAATTGTCATATATTTGAACAGTTTGATGGTGGATTTGATGACGGTGATGAAGGGCAGAGAAATGACTGCCAACCTCTTCCTATCGCAGCATTTGTGCCACTCAAAGCCAGGTTTTTACTTTAGCAACATCTGTGATTTTTTTCTTACCATAACCAAGTAATTTTATTGCCCAATCCGAACTGCTGACCCCTACTTCCAGCACAAAAGGCTGCCCCTGTAGTCATTTTAGATTTTGCCAGGGCCTCTGTCCAAGCTCTAAAATATAATAAGTAGGGACAGGATCACATTATTCCAACATATCAATATGTAAAACTTCATTTACTATCACCTTCACGGCTGTGTTGAAAGCCTTGCTCCCAAAATCAGCTGCTTTCTGCATAATTTGCAATGGAAAAGCATCGAGGATTTGCAAAGTGGATGCAGTAGTCATGGAGTGTGGTCCAGGGGTTTAACTACTCCTGGAAGAAAAGGAGGGAGCGATGTAAGCAGGACAAAATTTCCCTCAGCATCCAAAACCTCGAGATGTTCTGCTTGACAAGATTTCCAAACACTGTTGCATTAGTCAAACATCAGTGTCTTGTGTGTTGAATGTTTTGTTTCATTGAAAAGATACAGTAAAAGCATGCTGAATAGATGTGCAATTAATGTGGGGGAAAAAATGCATTTAATGTAGTCCTCAAGGGGACAAAAGGGATCCCACATCTCAGCCCTTCAGAACACGTAATGTGCTGAAGTCTCACAGAGCTTTTCATGTTTCTTTGGCAGCTGAAACCAGCTACACAATCTGTGCCCTTGGGCGAGTCCCTCAGCATCCCACTGAGTCATTCTAACTGAGGAGGACCCAAACTTGTTTCTAAGATTAAGTTACTGTAAATTGGCAAGTACAAAAAAGTTTTCAGCTCCATTAATTTGGCTACGTTATCCCACCCTAACCAAAGTTGTGTGTCAGCGAATACAGCAAAGCGAGATCTCGCTGAAGTGAACCTCGGCCATGTTCTGTTTCTGCGATCTGTCCAAACCTTGTCGGGCTTCCAGATTATTTTCATTGGTTTAAATCCCTCAAACTCACTGTGCTTTGCTGCGCCATGCCAAAATCGACATGTGCAAGAAATGTCTTGAAAAAGCAAATTGAATCAGTGGCAAATGCCAAAGTTTGGGGAATAAGACAGAAAAAAAAAGTTAATTAGAGTTCAGCTAATGAGACAACTTCTCCAAAAAGTGTGAGAACGAATTGGCTATGATCTCTGACTGGCTCAGAATTTGTACATCTATTACATTAAGGTGACATTGAATGAATAAAAAGCATTTATTGCATCTTCACATCTTTCTGTGCATGATCCATCTCCACAGACCTCTACAAGCGGTACAGGGATGCAAGCATAGAGTGATAAACATGCATCTTGGACACTCTTTTTTAATCTGCAAAGGTGTTCATAGACTTTATCTGAATTTACTTTCCGGACCCGGATTCGTGGGGAGCTTCTGCCAAAGTCAGATGAGACGCTTCCAGCTCTCAGTGTCTAAACAGCACGCCCGGCCTCTTCAAGATGATCGCAATGCATAAATCACAATGAATGAAAAAGTGGAACACAGCATGAGACAAACAATCTGCAAGCAATCCACTAGTAATATCACTGTAGGTGAAGAGCTGCTGCTGTGGAGAGAAACTCACAAGGCAGACACTCGAGGCTGGCAGAACTAGATTCGCTTTGCACTCCGGCCAGCTTTCAAGCAGCGTCCAGACAGCTTTCTGATCAAGCTTGAAAACTGAACATGCAGATCTTGCCATATGAGCTCCTTCTTTTCCCACTTGGTCTCCAGCACTCATCTAGAAATGCTATCCACGCTACAGTTATTTAAAGACAGAGTTTAAGTTTGAAGAAAATCAAAACTGTATCAGGAAACATGACATTCTGTCTTGTATGTGTTGCCATAAAGTATTCACTTACTTTATTGCTTGATAATCAGGTAGCGAACATATCATGACAGCCCTGATGTGCATCCTGCTTAACTAAGATTAGGCTAAGCTAAATGTCATCTTGAAATAGAACATCCCACCGTTAGTCCTTTGTGGTACAGTACATGCTCTTTGTGACACTAAGCATAATAGGAGCATACGGTTTCAGCCCTCCCCTAATCAGTGAAAATTAACATGCAGATTTAAATGTCAAGGTTAAATTTAATATGAAGATTTAAGGAGCAGTGCAATCATCTTATTTTGCCAAGATTATCTGTCACAGTGGATTTAGAGCCTTATTTGTCTCGAAGCTGATGAGGAACGGGAAACATAATGATGGTTAATTTTAACTCTTAAATGAATCCAGCCACAGGGATTTCGGTGTTGTAATTGTCACTAGAAATTCAAAATGATTGCATTCATTTATTTACCGATACGGGGTGCAGGAGGAAGACTCCCTGTGTGATAGGAACGATTTAATCACTCATGTAAATTGTGGGTTTATCAGGAACATGAGGATGTCAATGTTTTGCCTCATGACTGATTCATTTTACACTTTTTTTTCCTAATTAACACACTGACAGAGTTGAATTACACAGTTAACTGTAGCTACTTTTTCACTAAGTGGTTTCTTCAGGAGATTTAGCACCTTCTTAGCACCATGCTAACAACATCAGGGAAATGAATGGGAAGAATAAGCCATCTGCCTTGCTAGGGGGGAGGTTAGCATGCTAGTTTTGGATGCTATAGTGCAATGGCTGACAGCAGCATCCCTTCATCCTGCATGTGTGTGATAATGTTCAAGTCCTCTGTGCATCATGTTCATTATCAAGTGTTGCAAAGTACAGCTGATTTAACACATCTCGTAGCCTATGGCACGCCACTCCAACATATGTGTGCGTGTGTGTGGGTGTGTGTGTGTATGCTGATTGAAGGGCAATATCATACTTGACCTAAAGTCTTGCATCTGTAGGCCTATGCACTTGGACAGTGAAAGTGCCACATGAGCATGCACATGTCTTTCTGCAACGCCGGAGGCGAAAAAAAGAGATAAAATTGAAAATCCACTGAACCCTAAAGACCCAAATGAGCACCTTCCTTGTGTGGGCCGTGTGCACTGATTTGTTTGTGTGCGCATTTGTTTTCACGCACGTGCACGTGTCTTCACACACATGCTTGTCTATGCATATGGCACATGTGAGTGTGTTGGGGTGTGTGTGAATGCGTGTGTAGTGACAGATGGTCAATTTAATAACCTTTCTTGCATGATCGCCTGTGGAGTTGGCATGCCCAAGATGGGGGGAGTGACCTTGTTTTTTTTATTTATTTATTTTTTTATGACCACACAGAGAGCAACCTGTTGGGAGTGTTTATTGTTTGTGTGTGTGTGTGTGTGTGTGTGTGGCATGACCGTTGATTGAAGGTCAAAGTTCAATACCTCTCTGCACTTTCGCAAAGCTTGTTTTAAAGCTGATCACCACTTTACAAAGGTTAAAAAAAGAAAGAGAATTAACAGTAATGTAACAAGAGTCGTTGTGTTGCCGGACCTGTCACCACAGTGCTGTGTTAGTGCCAGAGAGAACAAGAGAAACAGTAGCAGGAACAGTTTTTTTCAGACTATGTCCTTGAAACAGTGGCAGGGAAAATTTTAGAAATCCTTGTTCGCTCCCTTGCGAAGACCGATACCACTCTCATGTTTGTCTATTTAGGCTACAGCCAGCAGCTTAGCTTTGCATAAGGACTGTAAAAAGGTGGAAAAGCTAGCTAGCATGGCTTTGTCCAAAAGTAACAAAATCCATCTACCAGCGGTTCTACACCACACAAACTAAAATGTCATGTCTCGTTTAATCTAACCCCTACAAAAACCAAAGTGTAAAAATGACATCTAAAAAGACTCCAGGAAGTTACTGCGCCAGGCCAGGAACAGCAAGTTTTTGTCCATATTTAACAAATGAGAAATCACTTTAGTTTGGTAAGCTGCAGAGGATATGGTTGGTGGATTTTGTTACATTACAACCCAATCACCAAAAAAAGTGTTGGCATCATTTGTCTCTACAAAACACAGATTTGTTAAATTTGCATGTTATTATGTAGTGGATGCACTAAAACTTATCTTTTCAACAACACTGTGATTAATGTGGGGTTAGTTTTAGGCACAAAAACCATGTGGTTATGGTCAGGAAAAGATCATGTCTTGGCTAAAATACCCGGTTTGGGGGTACAGTCTTTGCAAATGGTTTTTTAGAGCATCAATGGGTCATAACATAACACCCACATCTATAGCGTAAAAAGCCAATGTAAACACACTGACAGGTCACTACCCTCACTATTACCCCCAGTAGAGCCTAAAAAGCTGATGCAAACACACTGACAGGTCACTACAAAACATTCAGGACTGGACCTCAAAAAGCCAGTGTAAAAACACTGACAGGTTGCTATAAAACACCCATGACTGCAGCCAAAAAGCTGATAGAAAGACACAGACCAGTAGCTACAAAACACCCATGACTGTAGCCAAAAAGCTGATGGAAACACACTGATGGGTCACTACCCCCTCTACCTCCACTACTACCCTCACTGGAGCTTAAAAAGCTGATGCAAACACGCTGACAGGTCACTACAAAACATTCAGGATTGGAGACTAAAAAGCTGATGGAAAAACACCAATGGATTGTTACAAAACACCCATGACTGGAGCAAAAAAGCTGAATGAAAAGCACTGACAGGTTTCTACAAAACATCTGTGATAAGGGCCGAAAAAGTCCCTGGAAAAACACTGACACGATGCTACAAAACACCCACGTTTGAAGCCTAAAGCCCGGAAACACAGCAACGACTCGCTTAATGTTTTTGTTGTGTATTGGTCTTCAACATTAGTCGGTAGTAGTCTACAGCTTAGCAGATGTCTGACCTAGGTGACCCACCATCCACACACCCTCCACCTCCTGATAACAAAGTCAGCTCATATATTGGGTCACGTTAGAATCACTGTTATGATATGCATTAAAGGTGCAAATGTAACAAATTCATGGTTTGCAGAAACATATAATGCTAACATTTTCTTCTTATGACTGGGCTGTACATTCAAACAGTGCCAGAAACCATTTTCCCTGTTTCCAGTGTTTATGCTACAACCATCTCCTACTGTGGCTTTGTATTTACTGTACATACAAGACATGCATGGTATCAGCCATCTCAACTACTTCTTTGGAAAAAAACAAACAAACAAGCGTAAGCTATTTCACAAAATGAGAAATTATTCCTTTAAGATGTATCATTTGTATCACACAACCAAAACATTTGTTCTGAACTTCTCTCGTTGTGTCTTTGAAGCATTACCAGCAAAAATCTTAAAACTAGAAGATGAAATTTAAAAAGGTAATAAGAAATAAATAAATAAATTCATGAAACCCACACAAAGCCATGAGAAAAAACAAAGCATGCAAACAAACACACAAAAACAAAAACAAATGTAGGACATTACTAACACTGCATCAAAATGTTCACGAGGGACGGTAAGAACAAGCTAGAGAAGAAACTACGCAGGAATCTGAATTGGCACTTGGGAGAACGTGTCACCTCACATCACGTGTCATGCTGCTTTGACAGAGAGAGAAGGCCTCTCCACAACCTGGTGTGACATACATTTGAAAGGGAACCAAGACACACTTCCTGTCAAAAAACGTGGTGCAAATGAGACCGAGCATCAGGATTGAGATGAAAAAGATAAATCATGAGCATATATCACGTTCAGGATAGACAAGAATCCTCCATCTTCTAACGTGTGTCAAAAACAATTTCTGCGTCATTAAAACAAATCCTTTCAGAATTTCCTTTCTACCCAATCTAACTGCCCCACCTGTCTATATGTGTAAATTTACATTCCTCCGTTTTGTTTCATTCACTTTCATGTTTTTCTGTCCTCCACCTTAACTGTCCTTTTTTCCTGTTTCATGTAACTGAGTGGAGAAGTGCTGTGACAAACCAAAGAATTACCGTGTGTGTGGGGGAGTGCTTGCGTGCATGCATGCAGGTGTGGGTGCAAATGACCGTGAAGGGGTGTGTGTATGATCGAGTGTGGGTTGCACGCTTCCATGTTCCCAGAAGCGTGTGTACACGAGAGTGTCCATGTGAGTACTTGTGTATCTTTTGAGCCAGGATGTGTGGGACCAATCAGAGCACGTTGGACCCTGCAGTAGCAGTAATAGTAGCAGAAGACGTAATGTCAGAGTACAGTAATGACTTTCTCCATCTCTCCCTCATCCTCTCTCAATCTTGATTTCAATGTCTGTCAGAGAAATCAACAGGGTAATTACATGCATGAAGCTGTCGCTCTCTGTCACTCTGTCTCCCTGGGTGTTTCTTTCTGTTCTTTTTTTTAATGTTCCAACTGTTTTTCTCTGCATGCCTCTCTTGGGGTAATTTTTGAGTGCGAGTGATGGCTTTGTGCTCATGTTCCTTTCACAAAAACGAGGCGGAGAACGTAGAAAAATAAGAAGATGGTGCTATAATGAATCACATGTAGAGGAAGAGAGGCCAGAAAAGAAGGAAACAAATGGAAATCACAGCGGGCGATACGAAGAAAACAGGCTGTCATAAGCAATCATATGAACTTTTAAAACAATTTTCACTGAGAGGTTGACTTCATCTCATTCCAGCTTGTGACTGATGTCATCTGCACATTGCATTTGAATGTTGCTTAGACCTCTATCTTTCCAAATGCAACCTAGTCTGTGAGCCTGTTTATACCCGGCTTTGGGTGATCCGATCACAAGTGTACGGGACCAATTACAAGTGTAAACTAGACTTTCCACCCCGGGGTTGTTTGCCTCATTGCACCCATCAAGATCCTCTTACAGTTTAGATCCATGTCTGTGAAAACGTGGATGCTTCACACCCATTGTGCCAACGACAGCGCAGAAGATCTACAGTCAGCACAGTTTCAAGGTGGGCAACCAAGATTAGTGTCACCAATTCAGTACCTGATCAAATATTTGCCCCTCTGTTCCTGAGATATGACATTGAATAATGGCCAGAAAAGTATTTTATGCAGAAACTATGATGTCACAGTGATGCTCACCCTCGAGCTTTTGGCTGTAAATCATCATGACTTTATAATTTTATTCTATTAGAAATGTGTGTGAAGTTTTGTTTTAATTAGCATTTGAATTCTTGAGTTATGTAAAACATAAAACATATTTTGTGAGGTCTCACTGACCTTTGACAACAGAATTCTAATCAGTTTGTTCTTCAGTCCAAGTAGACGTTTGTCCCAAATTTGAAGAAATTCCGTTAAGGTATTCTCAAGATATCATACACAGAAGAATGGGACAGATGCAAGGTCAAAATGACCTTAACCTTTGACCGCCAAAACCAAATCAGGTCATTGTTGAGAAGAAGTGAACATTCTTGCCCAATTTGAAGAAATTCCCTCAAGACATTCATGAGATGTCACGTTCAAAAGAATGAGACAGATGAGGTCACACGTACTTGACCTTTGACCACCAGTTCAAGTCCAGATAAATGTTTGTGCCAAATTTGAAGAAAATTAGATATTTCATCACAAGAATGAGATGCATGCAAAGTCACAGCAACCTTGACCTTTAATGTTTGACCACCAAAATCTATTTAGTCTATCCTTGTGTCCAGTTAATCTTTTTGCCAAATTTAAAGAAATTCCATTTTAGCATTCTTGAGATATCGGGTTACACGAATGAGACAGACAAGGTCACATTGACCTTGATATTTAATGTTTGACCACCAAATCTTAAAATTTCATTTTTGTGTCCAAGTCAACCTTTGTACCAAATTTGAAGAAATTTCTTCAAGGCGTTCTTGAGATATCACGTTCAGGAGAATGAGACAGACAAGGTCACAGTGATCTTGACATTTGACCTATGACCACCAAAAACTAGTAAATTCATTGCTGAGTCCAAGTTGACACTTGTGACATGTTTGTAGAAATTCCTTGAGATATCGTGTTCACAAGGATGGGAGGGACATATGTACATAAGTACGGATGGATGAACAAGCTGAAACATAATGCCTCCGGCTGCAGCTATTGCCGCATAAGGCATAAAAACCACTAAGATGCACTGTGATCTGATCACTCAAACCACTTGTCAAGGTGGTCTGGGACGCATTTGACCACGTATCTTTTGTAGAAAACCGATGCCTCCGTGACAAGGACGCAACAGAAAAAAACGTCATCAGTATAGGACATGGTGGTGGTTTTGGAGACCTTCTAATTTGCCCACCTTACAAGTTGGTTGAAGTGTTGTGCGACTGTCAGTTGTTTTGCCCTATGGAAGGAGGCATGTTGAATTCTGCTGACAGCGACATCTCCAGCTGTACTAGCATGACTAGCAGGCATTTTGGCGAGCAGCCAGCAAGAGTGTGGGACGTGTTAACTGTGTGCAGGGCCTTTTAACCTTCTAGAGTAGGTGACGTGGGCGGCAACGAAATCTGAGCATGACTGGTCACCTGGACACATATGAAAGACACAGGTGTGAGCAATGATGTATCCCGGCTGTCCACTTGTGGTAGGATCTCCAAAAGCATGTTAATACCAGGTGTAAACGTCTCTGTGTGTACAGACATAGAGAAGAATCCAGATTTAGCACTTGGATTTCTTGCTTTGAGAGGCATTTGCTCATGTTCAAACATTAGTTTGATTGTTCTTGACCCTAAAGAAAAACACTTTATGTTTCTAGTGCCCAAGAGGAGCCACTTTAAAACTTACTGTGTTGTTATAATGTTGTTAAGGCCAACATTGTGGAAGCATCGTTTGTATGGTTGTTACAGGGTCATGCTTCTTTTCTCTCTTCTTCTCTTCTCAGGCGTAATCAGTACCTGTTAAGACCGTGATTACCCCTAAATATTGATGAGTACATTACAGCTGTGTAATTAGTTCACTGGACTCATCCATTTCCGCTGCCAGATAAAGGTGCCCTCAAGCTGTTGCGTTGACACACAAGCACACAGATGCACAGGCAAACAAGTACTTCATAAAACCGGATTTCTGGGATCTTAAAGAAAATCCACTGCTGGAATTAACAGCAGATGAGCTGAATAAGTTCTGGTGAGTTTAAACCACTTATAATGTGTTTCAAATATTACAATCATTAAACTATTGAACTGTGCCCTGTACACTTTATCTTGTCCTGGTCAATCCATCGCTACTTCCACTGTATACTGCTGCTTTATTCTGGCGAAACATATAGTTCTGAAAGTCAAAAGCCACAACATGGACCAATTAACTGTATAGAAACTCCTCAACCAAGACTATAATAAGTACCTGCACAAGGCACATTTGCAGTGTGCCTTACATTCAGTTTGCTATCTGCACATAATAAGCACCTCATCGACTAAGTCAACAGTTCATTATACAATCAGTTCCTCAATGTAGTCCAGTATCATTGAGTAATGTTAATAAGCTTTAGCTATAGACTTTGATAAACATGTTTTAACCCATTTAATCCCACTGGTCACAAAAGTAACTGCAAAAAAAGTTTTCAGTAATAAAGCTCTAAAAAATGTACCAAATGATGTATCAATGCATTTCCAGCAAATATTGAAATAATAAAGGGGTTCGATACAATATGTGGAGTCTCACATGTTTAGTGTAAATTGTCACATGAAGAGCTGTTTACTTCCTCATTGCACCATGAGATGAGGATGGCGGCATCAAACTTTCCAAACAAAAGGTAAGTAAAGTACGTTAATATAAAGACAGGACAGACATTTTTGGTACACATTATCTTTAAGGTGTCTTGTATTGATATGTGCATTTGCAATCACTCAACTTTTTTTAGTGGGGTCACAGAATTAGTGAACATGTTGACAGCAACAAAAGTGACCAGTGGGCTAACACAGTGCAATGCAGCCCTCTAGTAGCGTGTCCAACAGACACAGAAGGATACCTACTGCAAAATGTGAATGTAAAAGGCTATTGTCAAAGTGATGACATATGTATGTATAAGGGTTTCTGATATGTAAAGTAGTGGCAATGCTTAGGACTGCCAGAGTTTTAAATGTTTTAATAACTGAGCTGGGATGTATAAGTGTTTTGATGACTACATAGGAAGTTATGTTAATTTGGTCAATAAATAGTAGATACAACACATTATGCCACCGGTCACAATACAACACACTTTTTACCTACTTTTCCATGAAAAATTTAGTAATGATTGAGTATTTCAAAGAGTTATCAGTGACAGATGATTTGGATAGTTATATGTCTGGGAAAAATTCGGGATTAAACCTGTTAAGAGGCAAAACTTTAAGCTGATGATCATTAGTTTGTCAGCTGAAAGGATAACTGCTGGTGCAGATTCCAATCATCTGTTACTAACCAACATGTGTAATTGGCCAATTTACAAAATGAAACTCTTGTTGTGTTGTTAATGTGCAGTAAGAGCAGACATCAGCTGAACTGCTGAGTCTTCCCACAGTCCTGTGTACCCACATGGGCAATCAGCAAAAAGTGCTTGTTCCGGCTAATGAATATATTAACTACTGACAGGTAAGGGTAGACGCATGCAGGCTGCAGGTGACATAAACAAGAGAAAGGAAAACAAAAAGCTAATTTATGCCCAACTTTGCCAGCATAATGTCAGCAATCCAAACCACCAGTCTTGCCACTTCAGTAAAAAAGGTCGGCTGCTACAGTCGCTGTTTAATCTTTTTTTGTGTGCTCACACGGTGGCATGTTGAAAGATAGAAATAATAAGTGTGTGTACCCACCGCTGTGCCAGCTGTGTGTAAATATCACACAGTGCAAGTGCAAAATTAGAGACAGCAAATGCAGCGTACATGCCTGTTTCTTTATGAGGACTACGGATTTCATAAAGAAAAGGAATTTACACACTCTACAAACAGTGTGAATGAATATCATTCTTAATATAGACTATTACTCTAACCAGCTACAGACTACTGGAAAGGCATTTAAAGTTATCTACAACGTTAAAAATGTACACCAGAGGTAGAACATAATTCAAACTTTAATTTTACAGTTTGGGAGAGATCTGAGTGTTCTTTCTTTAAAATATTTTTAGCCTTTTTTTGCCCAGACAAGAGACAAGAACTTAACAGAGAGAGATTTGGACTGACATTCAACAAAGGTCCCTGGCTGCGAAAAGTGGACTTTTCACCAGGGTGCCAAATGCATGTGTTCTTGCTTCTTTTCAGTTCTGTTCAACTTCACCTGGGCACTTCTTTTTGTCCTCATAATACTCCATCTAATCTGCATTTAATATCAAAGACCATGCTCTAGTTCTATGCAGCAGCAGGCTGTTTCGCATTTTAATCCCTAACACTGTTTATGATTTTAGAGCCTAGCCTTGACAAACGCTATCCTATTGTATAGTTATGTCATGCTACTGTATGAGTTTCAATTCCTTCCTGCCCACCTGTAGATCCAAATGTACACAGCATGCTGACATGACTTCAACTCTGGATTTGTGTTATCCCATCAACACTTTTGCTGCCTCCTCCTCTTTCCAACTCTGTCTTTGTCTCTTTTGCACAAAGTACAAATACCTTCAAAATAACGTAAAGCAAACAAAGGAAGACGCTTTTGTTTTGTTGTGTGGCGCCCCGTGTTGTTGCAGCTTTCGAGGGTACGTATCTGCCGCTAGTTGGTGTTAATCTTGCCTTCATAAAATGTGTTAATGCCCAGTGTTAATCAGGGCTTCTGCTCAATGTGTCTGTGCGAACAACAGGCTGCTAAATGTCAACTGTTACCGGATTATCTGCTGCCTGGAACCCCGTGATAATGATATATGGAGAATGCGTTTCTGTGTGGGTGCTTCTGAAACCTCGTATGCATGTGTGTGTGTGTGATTGTGAGTGTGCATGCGGTGATTAAGACAGGCTATTTCTATTTTCCTGGCTCCCTGAATGATTTCCTTTTGAGTGTAAACCCTTTATTCTGCCACTTTTATTAAATCAGAGGGAGACAGAGAGAAATTGCGACAGAGGAAGAAAGAGAGCGTGAAAGGAAGAGGGATACCAAGCCAGACAAAAAAGAAAGACCGGAAAAGAAAGACAGAAGGAGAGTGAGACAGAGGAACATGAAGGCAGAGGGAGAGTTTTAAAGGGGTGTATAATCCCCGTAGTGTTTGTTGTGGTTCCTGTCTGCAGGGTGGTAGAATTTGAACGCTCCATAAAAGCGACGCTTGTGCTCAGCTATCCCAACTCACACAGCAGTCTTCGCCATAAGTGCTTCATTCATTGTTCTGTCAACCTGGCAACAACACCAAGAAAAATGCATGAAACGAGAAGCAACGACACAAAATGATTAAACACTGAACAACTGGATACCCATAACAAATGCCTGTGTAAAAACTCCTGCTCGTGTGTCACATACAACATCACGTAACAATACTTAATGTAGATTCGCACCAGCATGCATACTGATAGTCAATGCGTCTCATTAAGTCAGGTTATTAGACCTCAGAGTTAATTGAGTCATCCTGCTAGATAATAAGGTCGCCTCCATTTCCTCTCCATTCTGCCTTCATTTTCAAGCTCCCCTTGATCTTTTCCCTCCTTCGACTGAACCTGACTTTTGTTTTTATCTGGGTTTTTCACCTCCTCTTAAGACGCCTCTCCACCCCTTCACCTCTGGTCCTTTGTCTTGTCTCTTTCCAATCTCATCATCTTTCTTTTTTTCCACCGTACTGTCCCCGATCGCTCTACTTGACACCGACACCTCTCCCCTTCCTTTACATCCTTCGCACTTTTCCCATTTTTTTCCCTAGTGTTGTGTTTATGCCCCTTCTCCCATAGTTTGTAGAGGCAGCACAGTGTGACATCTGTGCAGGTGCTAATTCAGGTTTTAGCGCAGCCCTTACTGTTATGCAGGATGATGTCAACACCTGCTGTTTCATGCATTGTCACATCACATGCCACCTGTAGCACATGCTGGATACTGTACAGACAGAAGAGGAAGTCAGACCACGGTATTTGGGATGTGTAATCCCTGGAGCAAATAGCCTTGTCTCTCAGAAATGAGTAGAAACTCATTTGAAAGAGCAAATACGTTTTGAAGGAAACATAATGCAGAGCAAATTATGTGTTTTGCTAACTTGATGAGGCCATGATTCTAATTAATGTACCTGACAAGTCACAAAAATGTTGATACTGAACGTATCGGCAAAATGTTCACTGACAATGTATTTCATTTGTTTTCTGCCAAAATAGTCAATCTTGTAATACAATATCCACTTATAGTGACTACAGGATTATTAGTCAATCATTTTCTGCAACTGCTTATTCTGCTGGGTGTCACTTGAGGGCTGAAGCCTATCCCAGCTGACATTGGGTGAGAGGCAGGGTACACCCTGGACAGGTTGCCAGACTATCAAAGGGCTGAGACATAAGCCCCTTTTAAACTGGCTGATTTTCCGCGAACATTGGGCCGTTTTGCCGGCAAGCTGCGAGCGTTTAGACACACAGAGCCGGATTGGCGAGTTAATCCGAGGTGCCCAATTTTCCACCTCGTAGGGTAGTCATATTGGCCGAACCCTTTTAGTTTAAAAAGATACAGGCGACCTTCCGCAATGGGAGGAGCTGTTGATGACGCCACATGTGTGATCCACCAGCAGTGGATAAACTGGAAAACAGCTGATAGCAGAAATGAGCAGCTAGGAGCAAGAGGGGAAAACCTGACAGATACTACAGTAAAAATGAGCAACTGGGGAGACAAGGAATTGCGCCCCCTCCTTGCCCTCGCAAACGAAGACGCCATTAACCATCAGATGACCGGGACGGTGAAGGACGGGCCAACTTATGAGAGAATTGCCGAAGAACTGACTAGCCGCAGCTTCCCTCACACGTCACAGTTTACATCACACACTGGGCTACATGTTTTGTTACTTGCTCACGCCGCCCATTGCCCTGAAAAAGGCGCATTCTGTATAAACAAAAGTAGGTAGGCAGCATTTTGCCGCACTCCCCGATTTTGTTTTTACACTGCCAATGCTGAAAAAGACTGATTGGGCTCCTATCTAAAAAGGGCTATTGAGACAGACAACCATTCACGCTCACATTCACACCTACGGGCAATGTAGAGTCACCAATTAACCTGCAAGTCTTTGGACTGTGGGAGGAAGCCGGAGTACGCAGAGAAAACCCACGTTGACATGGGAAGAACATGCAAACTCCACAAAGAAGTGCTCCCCCACCACTGGTTTGAACCAGGAACCCTCTGGATGTGAGGTGACAATGCTAACCACTGTGCCACCGTGCCACCTTTTTATTTGGAATTGAACCAAAATCACAGTCTTTCCCAAACTTAACCAAAGTGCTTTTGTAACCTAAACAAAAGCAAAGACAGTCTGTATGAGAATGATAGATTCTGGTGTCACAGTCCTGCACTTAAATCCTGACAACAAACCTTTAGTTTAGTTTTAGTTTAGTTTATTTTCCAACTTAGAATAGAAATATACTGGTAGATAGACAATACATAACGCATAATAGAAATAAATAAATAACTCAAACTTCAGTTGGTGTCACAAAAGACACGAATACCAGTCTCATGTGTGAAAGTTGTATGTTTAAATCATCCACCACCCCAACCTGCCTTCCTACACAGGCCACTTCTTATACTACTACTTTTTCTTTACAGTGCTGCCCTGAGCCTTTTCAGTGCATTTATCATGTGATCACAGCCTTCATGATTACATGGATTGTATATGACATTGCATGTAAACAGCCTGGATTGCAACGTGACAACTCGGGGTTCCCCTGCCCTTGAAACATGCAGCACACTTGCACAGCAACATGGAGTGCAGCCACTGGAAAACGACTTCTATATGAGTAACCAATGATGCACAGCTGCGCAGGCAGATGGCTGATCTTAAGAACAACAGGGAATCAAACTCACTTTGGGCACCTAGTTGTCAGGTATGGCATGATTGGTGATTATCTTATACATGACTTGCAAATTATTTTTTTAATTCACTGAAAACATTTGTATTAATCAAGTTTGTTTCGATCCTTTGGAAGAAAGGAGTGAGTGCAGTGCTGATTCCCGGATCATTTTCAGAATTGGTCCAGACCTTTTAAAGGTAAGAAGGAGAAAAAGGTCTGAGTCTCCACAGTGGTTTGAGCAAAATGCCAGGGAGCACATGTGTAGTTATCAGAAACAATTGCCCCGCAAAGGCAGACTGTTGAGGAGCCTATTGAAACTGACTGCAGGTTCCTCTTTTAGTCCTCCGTTGACCACTTTTTGGAGCCAAATTGCCCTTTCAGAATCGACTCTATTTGAGCTACGGATGGCACTGACGCGTTTCTGTTTTTATATAGTATAGCATTCCAGGGTGGATACATGCATGGATGGTAGAAGCATGTACCATGCTTTCTAAACGCTATGTTTAATTCCTGTCTTGAAAAGTTTTGACCCTCCTCCTTGATTTGAACTGAATGCAAGCCTGCATCAAACACAGCAGTTTTTCTAATAAGGAAAATCACCTCACATTTTTATTTGTGCCATTTATCCAACTGTGTCTTTCTAGTGTATAATTTTTACATTTTCTCGCCATCAAACTTCATTTACAATGTCACCCTCACTCCCCGTACCATTACAGCACAAAGCTTCACATCCACAAAATCCAGGTGTCGCCATATCTGACAAATCATCTTTCTCCTTGCATTCAACAAATCAATCGGCCGGTTGAATGCTGAACTTTAAATGTCATTGCTGAATCTGTCACTCTGTCTTTCAGGCCGAGTGCTGCACAACCCACCTCGTCCCGATAAGATCTTTGTATTATCCCATGAGAGTCAGCCAAGTGGGAGTTTCCATCACTGTCTGCAGTCTCTTCAGCACCACCAGTGCCTTGAGTCTAAGGGAGCGATCAAGTATTTTCTTTCTCCCCAAATTTTCACAAGCATGTATTTCAGTAAGATGTTTTAATAGAGGTTAATTACCATCATGAATACATTGTTAATATTGTTAGCCTTAAATGGATCTATCCTGAGTGAAATATCTTTTTCAAATTTAAGATGCAGGATTATGAAGTAAGCCTACTCAAGTGGCACTAATTGTACCCTCTCTTGAAAACTCTTTACAGATTACTTTGCTCACAGTTATTAAATGCACAACAGAACTTAACAGCGCACTTTAAAACACTGGACAGGGTTTATGGAGTTAATTAAGTTGGAGCTTTTTAACATTACCAACTGCAAAGGGTCACAACCACTGTCAAACTGTTGTCTCCCTCACCTGACGCTGAAGCCGCAGGGTGCATGGTGGCCTCTGTCATCTGACGCTAACACTATTGGAGTGTCTCCCTCATCTGTAATGCATTCTTCCTGATTACTGTCTTTCCAATCAGGTAGGCCTGTTTCATCCTAGTGGACCTCGCCTCTACCTTCTAAACCTTACAGACAGATTCTGACATATATAACAAAGAAAAATATGGACTGAATTTTTTTATTTATTTATTTATTTTTTTAGATATTTGTTTTATCTTAAGCCAAAATTGTCTCTAAAAATGTTGACAATACCATTATGTATACCCAATGTAATTGGGTTTTTTAAAAGTATACATCATAGTTGATGGCAGACGGGGGCAGGTCTGTTGGGACCCTGGCTCGTGGGGGTTGCGGTGTACTTTACAGGCCAGAAATGAGCCCAGTAATAAAGTGTTAAGATCTCAGTGCGGACAGAAACAGTGCAGTGTTCTTATAGGCTGATGTTTAATTTGAACAACAATGTTGTTTATCTGATCCATAAAGGTGACAAAAAAAGACTAATGTTGGCATTTTTACGACCCAGGCAGTGTGTGTGTGTGTGTGTGTGTGTGTGTGTGTGTGTGTGTGTGTGTGTGTGTGTGTTTGCAGCGCTGGCCTCATATTTCCTGTGCTGAGTGTGCTGAGGAAGTAGTTCTCTGGCACTTTCTAGGCCAGAGATGCACCAAGTGATCTCAGTAATGCAGCATTTTTAGAGTTCATAGTCTCTCTCTATCTCTCAAAGACACACACACACACACACACACACACACACACACACACACACACACACACACACACACACGCACACACACACACACACACACACACACACACACACACACACACACACATCTGAAAGCACAGATACATAAGTGCATTCACATAATGGTTCCATACCAAAGATGATTTAATTCTTTAAAGAATCTGTACACACACACACACACACACACACAGGTGCACACAAACACACACAGGGGAGTGTGGTCCCATCTGAAACTCACATGTCTCTCTCCAACACACACACACACACACACACACACACACACACACACACACACACACACACACACACACACACACACACACACACACACACACACACACACTTAGAGCTGTTATTGACAAGAGTTCCCTAGTGTGATTTACCCTCCAGCTCTGCACCAGATAAAACACGGTGCCCTTCTCTCTCCCCTGTTCTGTCCTTTCCTGTTTTATTCTGGTCTGGTGTGGCCATCCCTCTGTCCTCTGTCTGTTCTGCTCTCTGTTTTGGTTAGTTTTGATGTTTTTCTGTGTTTCATATTGGATCTTTTGTTATTTTGTTGTGGTGTGCTCCACTGTGTGTTTTATTCGGGCTGTTTTGCTTCTATGTTCTCTGTTCTGTTCTTCAAACAGCAGAACAAATGGCTGGTTTTGGATAATGATATTGCATAGAGTTACTTTGAGAATTATTTAAAACTATCAGAGGAGGAATGTTCAAAAGATGTGTGCTTCAAGATCCCCTGCTTCATCGCATCAATGATTCATGTTTATATTCAATATTTCCACTCAATGGTTTTGTGAGAAATGTGTCATTAGGCTTCATTAAGCATGTTAAGTGCATTTCCCACAGAAGAAAGTATATATATTTTTTATGTTTAATGACTATTAACAACTTAATGTTGGACCTTTGAAATATTCGTGAACAAAAAGACAAAAAAAACCCCTCTATCTATGCATATATTCATCAGCACTGTTTCTGTTACAGGGAGAGAGCAGATGTTACATCAAAATGTAAAATTTTCAGCACATACAGTAATTATACCATTAAAATGCCTATTATTTACATTTCACTTCTTTTTTAATTTTTTTTTTTTACAGACTCCTTTATGACAAAGCTGTTTGTTTTGTCTGGTGAATGCACAAATGAGTAACGCAGGTTTTTAAAGATTGTTTTCCTCATATGTGGGCAAACAAAACACTCTTATGTTTGCATTTGATACTACTACCAATGAGTCTTCAAACAAATAACTAAGACGAGCAGCTGTGCGTTCAGTAGATATGGCAGAGGAGGCCCTTCAAATAGAATGCACTAGTGGGTCTGTAATAAGAAGCTGTTTAAACACTCGAGAGACCCAAATTATGGCACTGGTTTCTGTTACAATGAAGACATAAGAAAACCTTGGTAAGATGTTTCTTTAATGGCAACCTCATGAGCCCCTTCCACAGAATAGGCATTTAAGTATACACTCAATTTAGACAATCATCTACTGGAAAAGAACATTAGTCCACAAAGTACAATCTGCAGCTCATCTGCCTGTGTCCTAAACCTAAAACTAGCCTTCATTAGCAGTCTGCTTATCCATGTAGTTCTATAACATCAACGACAGTATGGTAAATTTCATGTTAAAGAAAAATGACTAAGGCAACGTTACACTGTGTGCAGGCCCCACATGAAAATGCAGACTCTTCATTTATTTGGAAAAATAAATTACTTATTACTTACTTTTACACTGTGTGTTCACTGTGGAAATGTTGCACTGTTATTCTGCCTCACTGTTCTTTAACTAAGGTACAATTGCTGGATGGGGAAGACAGAGTTGTCTTGCCTTCAAGTCAGTAACAGAGGTAGTAACGCCTCCGAAACAACATCTGTGTAAAAGACACAGTTGGCAGGAGAGGTGTGATCTGATGAAGTTTTATGTTTGCAACCCACCGCTGGGAGATTTAAAAAGCAGCTAGAAGCAGTTAGCAGCTAACTCAAGAGGAAGAACAGCAGCTGAAACATTCCACAAATTGAGGATTTCTGGGAGTGCAATACTTAATTGCTGTAGTACCCCTTATGTGGAATTTATACTTTTGCATTGAATCAACACCGTACCAGCATAGTCTCTGAGTCAACATAGAGCCTATGTTGTATCCTACGCCTACACGTCGCGGCGAGGCAGACCTCCTGTCTATTTCTGTAAGCTGAAAACATTTCCCTCAGTGGAAACAAAGCTTTTATTTACTTTAATTTCACTGACAACAAACAATAAATTGTGAAGACAATAAAGCCTCCACAAAATAGCATTTTAAGTCTTGTATGTGATTTATACTTTGGTATTTATATTTTGGGATTTACCCTATTCCTAGTAGAGGAATGCTCCATTTGTGGCTAGGCTAATTTACACAATGTAGAATGCCATAGGCTTGTGCTAAAAACATTAGCATATTGTATTTGCGGGGAAAATGTGTCCAGCAAAAGACAAGTGCTTTGTCTGTGAATACTGTGAGTTCTAGTGAAGCTGATTTGTGTACTTGTGCTTAAAGCTGTGGCTATTAAGCCATGTTTAATGTGTGTTTAATGTGTGTTTTGGGTGTGTTTTGAATCAACTAAACTTTACAGCACTTCACAGAAACCCTGGCGCCAAACACTGTTTCCGAGGTGTAACTGCGGAGTGACATAGACACACATAGACAAGTATAAATCCTGCTTTAGACAAAATACTGGTTGAAATAAAAATGTTACATTTAAAGAGAGGTATACTTTTTTAATGAGATGAATTAAACACCATAAACACATACAGTGTTGCTATTACATGTCCACAGGGCATATCTTTTAACTGATTTCAAATCCCTGATCAGCAGTGAGACTCACAGCGATGAGGTTCTGCTGGCTGCAGCAGTGGGGGAAAAGGGGTGCCTGATCCATCAATTATTGGCATGCATTATTCAAACATCCCAAACCTTTCATATCTAAATAAACCCCTGTGGATGTCAGTACCTGTGGACTTAAAGGGAAGCTTTTATGTGGCTGTCCAATCAGTGTTGAAGGTAAATGTAATTGAATGAAGCAATGCATTACTCAGTATGTGCTATATTGACTAAGAGCGCTGCAGCTGTAATTCATCCTGCATCCAGCATCATTTGACGTGGCACAGTTGAAGGTGAGGGAGAACTACAGGTTCTAGATGCCACGCATAAACTTATTTGTTCTTTTTGCATGTATTGGATACCTAGCTATGTTTTCAACAGGAAAATGGCATCCCAAAAAATAAGTGCAATTGATGTTATGGATGAGGAAACATTCTACAGTGTTTTGGCTGATGAGAATATTCAGCCGTATATCGGAGTATGATGCTTAGGCTAAAGAAATGCCACAGAGAGTGGCAGAGGACATAGCTACAGCCCTGCAAGAGGATATGACTGGTGGGGACCCTCCAGAACCTGACCTGCTGATGGCAAACACCAACTGGTGGTACATTTGCTCAAATTACCTTCTGAAGCCAACAGAGACTGAATCATTCTGAATTTTAGTGTGGACAGTTTTTGTTGGATGTTGTTACTGACCCTGGGAGGGCCCAGAGAGAGCCCTTGTGTGTTACTATGAGTAAAAATTTAAGTCCTCATTCCTTAAAGGTGTACTGGAGACCTTCATCAGTATCCCAAAGATAAACTGGAAAAGACAACCATGACCATTGGGTGAGTGCTTTTGTCACTTTCAGCATAGTACAGACCAAAGATCTGTGACGAGATGAGTTGAAACCAGCAACTACTTGCAATGCACCGTTCTGCAACATTCTAAAAACCTCTTAAAAATGGCGCATTTCCCTTTAAAATGTAACTGTGTGCGTCTTACTTTTTTCACTGTTTTCCTTCTCTCTCCATCTCCTTCTCCTCATCCTCCTCTCTGTCAATGGTGATTTCTCCATCTTCCTCTCCTGTCAGTCATCCTCTTCACCTCCTCCCGTCTTCCTCCCTGGCTGTCAGTTGGTCCTTTCCCTGGAGGCACACTCAGTTTCTAAAGAAACAATTTCAGACAACAGACAATGAAGCCATGGACTCGAGCTAGAGAGAGAGAGAGAGAGAGAGAGAGAGAGGGAGAGAGAGGGAGAGAGAGAGAGATCAACATAATGTTTATCCTTAGACTGAAAAAGAAAGATACAACGAAAATAAACCACCAGTCAAAGCACTGCATTTAAACTGGTATGCTATTGAATCATCCTGTTAAATCAGCATTTGCCTAAACAAAGTGTTGAAAAGAGCGTAATAAAATGCCATGATTGGGCCCAGATTATACAGATTCTGTGACAGACCTCTAGACTAGTCTGAGCTGCTCTGTTGATCAAACATATGTGACATTTACAAACAGACATATGCGAGGGGCTCAGTATGAGGTTCACAGAATCATCCCAAAATTGAAAGTACATCATCACAAACAATGACCTTTTCCCCAGTGTTTACTGCATGATTTCCTGTTACAATGCACAATACATGGGACTGCTGTGTGCGTTGCTTCAGGAGTTACTTGACAATCTTCAGAAATGTGACATCTGACACCTGTTCCCTAATTCACATGAACAGGTACTGAACTAAAAGAAATGTGTTGTGATTTCTTTCATGCTGTAGTTCTATAGTTTACAGTAGATGTTTCATCAGCATAATTAATAATTCATACAATATATGTTTTAGAATTTAAAGCCTTGTTATCTAAACTGCACTGGCTTACTGGCTTATAACTTCAAATGCTTGGCAAGTCATTGCTATCAGTTATTTAAGACTTTTTCCTTTTTGCATAAGCCTATTACTTGGAAACATTCTCCAACCTTCTTCACTTATTGGCTGTGACTGTTTTTAGGTTGAAACCATGAACTAAACAAATAAATACTGTACGAATTGAAATCTGCCAGTCAGTAGACACTACCTCTACTGACATAAGAAATCAAGAAATCCACCTAGCGAGTAGCTAGTATATCTGATTTGGTGCATGGGCAGAAACCCATATTTTTCAGATTGTTTCCCAACTTTGTTTAGTTTATGCAAATACAAAAGACTCTACAAACTGGTATCATTCAACCACTGTGTCTACCTGTGGCCCCCTTCATCCGTTATCATGCTGCTATTGTTACATGATTTCACTTCAAAGAAACAACAGACCATAATCGAGTCTTGTATAATGGATGGTTTCTACCTGTCTGTCTGTAGCGGGCCTGCCACGAGTCCAAAACATTCACCTAGTTTAACCTTAAAGGATTTTCTGCAGGCTTATGTAACAGAGCAGCTAAATAAATTCCAGAGGAATGGAAGGCATCTTTATTACAAAAATTGGACCAGAGCCATCTGTCAAGCAGCCGAGAAATATGGTGTCACGGGCTGTCTGGTTGATGGCCAAACAGTATTAAACATGGTTACAGTCAGAGGGAATGTATCTGTGGCCCCAAAATGACCCACGCCCAAGAGCGTGATGGGAGAGTGTGAGATTACATGACTGGAAAACACATTAAAAGCCTATTATCAGGGTGAGGGTTTTGTTTCAACATTGAGGGGGCATAAATGGAGTTGGGGGTCCTCTGCCACAGTTGTTTTTCTCATTTTGCTCTGGTTGCTGTATTCTGGATGTTCCTGGACACAGCACGCAGGTGAGGTTGGGACTTTATAAAAAGGTAGTAACCAGGTAGTAGTTGTCTGATGGTGCATACAGCTCCTTGAACTAAGAGTGGAGCCCTTCAAACAGCATTTGTTTTTAGGCTTGTGAAAGTTTTGTTGTCTTATATTATAAGGTTTACTAGTGTCAGTGTTCAGTGCTAAAGCTCTGTATCTCATAATGTAAATTTGCTGAACAACCTACCCACGAACCCAAGCCAAGCTCATAAATCAGGTCTCATAACTCTAATCATGTTTCATCTTGAAAACAGGCCATTTATCAGCGCAAACTTGCAGGACTAATATAACAGTTATTATTATCTCAGTTACAAAGAGGAAAGGAAAAAGAGAGCAGAGGACTAAAAGATCTCCAGGACGACAATTTTCATCCATCAACTGAGCATCGATCATCTCTACATTTCCAGCAGAGACTGCGGATTGACTAAGTGCCATGTAATGAGGTTTACGTGTATTCAGAAACCTAATGAAAATGTCATTTAACTCTCTTATTATGGTTGAGATTATTAGCAACTTAAAGTGCGAGTTTGCGTGTTCTTGCCTGTGTGTCTACGACTTTTTCATCTGTGTGTGTGTGTGTGTGAGAGAGAGAGACAGTATGTGTGTGGATAATATCTGAGTGCAGGCCGTGCAGCTGAAGGTCACTCTGAATGGAGGCAGATAAATGAACTGGAGACACCAACAAGCTTATTACTGTAAAGCGCGTGCACACACAGCACACGCACACTAGCACACACTGCAGAGACTTATTACTGCCACTGTAGTGACATGAATTGCTCCTCCTCTGATTCCCTCTCCCTGCCTCTCTCTAAATCTCACTGTGATAACCCCAGTTGCTGAGACTTACAGCTGCTGATACAGAGGGGCTGGAGACCATAATCTGAGCACCTCTACAGTGTAATGCGATCCAGTTCAAAAGGCCTGCGAAAAATATGACTTTTGTGAAAGTGATAATATCGTCACCCTCATGTTTTTGGCTCAGGACCTCCATAGTTTGACTACCATGCCAAAAAATATACCAAATGTCCTGGATTTTATGGATGCATTAATATACAGAAATGAATGTACTTTTTGTACTTACTTGCACTTTATATTAATAAAAAAAAATTACTGAAAGGAGCAGTGTGTAGGATTTAGTGGAATACATACCAGGGAGGACTGCGGATTGCAACCAGCTTAAACTTCTCTCATGTGCCAAGCATAAACTCGCAGTTGGGATTCCTTCATTGTTAACTGTTTAGGATGTTTTTTTTACTGGGCTGAATTATCTCCAGAGGTCTCTTCCTCTCCGAAACAAATGGACCCAGTGATTTAAACTGATAAAAAAACCACATTGGACAAAGCGGTCCGTGTACTTCACGGCCATTCGTTTTAAAATAACAAATTGAAACATGGAAAACCAACCATGATCCATTTTTTGTTTTGAAATGACCAAACGAAAAAGGAAAAAAACAATCTGTCTCCTGTTTTTAATTTGATAATAAAGAAAAGAAAAATGGAAAACGAATTGTTATTCATTATCCGTTATCCGATTTAATTTGGGAATTTAAAAAAACCCTGTGGGAAACTCCTTTCTCTATTTTTCGAAAAACGAATGGCCGCGAGGTACACGGACCCAAAGCGGTTTCATGTAGAAAATTTTATGTTTTTCTGACACCGTTCGGCTCATTGCTGGTGTGAAAACGTGAATGGCCCTATCTAGAGCCAGTGTTTGGTTTGTCCATTCTGGGCTACTGTAGAAACATGGCAGTGCAACATGACAGACTCATGGCCGATGTAGATATAAACAGCTCATTCTAGGGCAGCGGTTTTCAAACTTTTTGTGCCCAAAGCACACCAAAGGACAAGCCAAAATCTCAAGGCACACCTGTGTTTACATCAGCTCACAATAGCTTCTGTAAGGTGTGTTATCACTCTTATCACGACATAAGACAAAAAGCAGTCCTTCCAGAAAAATGCAGAGTTTTTTGTGATTGTTGCGGGCAAAAATCCTTGATTATGCGGGACGTTTTCTTAAAAAATGCGATGAAATATGCGGGATATTTATGCAATTTTATGCGATGAAATTGTGGGAACTTGTAAAAAATTGTGGTTTGATGAAAAGGAGAAAAAAAAAGATTCCCCCAACACCCTGTTCTCACTACGCCACTACCTCAATGTAAAGAGTCATTTCTAATTACTTCCTATGATAAGCAAGTTCTCATCTTGTTTTATTTCTAAACACATGGCTCAAATTTACAAAACATTGCTCAGTGAAACAAATTCTGTAGCTTTACAAAAAGAATATGCTACAACTTCTGTAAATGAATAAATAAAATATAAAAAGTCTTCTTTTCGTCTTCTGTAAGTGCTTTCAGTGCACAAAGTGCAATCTCTTACTGTAACATAAATTTACTAATCTAATATACTTACAACTGTAAGTATTTTAAAATAGTATGACTTAACCCACTGTACAAAAAAGTGCAATCTTAAAACTGTAAAGTTGCATCAACTTCTGCATGAAACTTCACCAGTTCACTGTGAAAATGAAAACTATAATAGCTGTGTAGCCTCTAACACTGGCCAATCATTCGCCATCCTCATCCTCCATCCCCTCTCCCTCAATGTCCATCTCCTCCCCCTCCTCCATCTCCTCCCCCTCCTCCATCGCCTCCCTCTCAAATGCTCTACTGCGGACTCGTTGGTTGTGGTAAAGGAAGACCAAGGCTTTGAGGTTTTGGTTGGTAGTTGATCTCCTTTGGTTAGACAACACCAGTTTGTAGATGCTGTTGCTGCGTTCAGGATCAACTGAGTTTGAGACAGCATCTTTGTACTGGCCAAGGAACTCAGCACAGGAAGTCTCTCCTGTAGGCCATCCCAAAACGCATCCAAATTCACCACGCCGGATAGTGCAGCTCTGAGTGCTGCTGGACCAAGAGTCTTGAAGTAAGAGTCAAATTCATCACTTGGCAGTGAAACCTGGAATGGCCTTGTAGCTTGCTTGCTCGTCAAACACCCTGACCTCCTGGAGAAACTCAGTGGCCGGCTGCCCATGTGACATATACTTGGTGAGCTTTTCTTCAGCGTTTTCATATGCCTGACAAACTGTGCAGAGGATCTGCGTCTTCATGGTGTGTGGTAGGTCAAACCCTTCAAAGTATTCGGCACACACCTCATACTGCAGCTCTTTGTTGGCAGCAAAGACCACCTGCAGATCCTCCAGATAAGTGAAGATCTTTGTGGTCACAGGACATCTGCTCTGGAAGATATCGAGAAGCGTTTGCACTTGTCAGCCATGATGCTGATCTGGACATTCAGGGACTGAGCTAGGTCTAGGTCTTGAATAAAAAACACAAATAGAAAGAAAGGAATTGGGTACAAACATACAATATTTATGTTCAATGCAATTACATTTTTTACTTTGATCTTGCTAAACTATTCATGTTTGTATGTGCAAAGGGGATTAACTGATGAAGAAAGGGAAGTGTTAATTGTATTGATGACTTGTTAGGTGAAGGAAGTTTTTACCTCGATGAACTCCTTGTACAGTCCAAAGTGCTGTGCGTGGTACTGCACTGCAGAGAACCAGGAGCTCCAGCGTGTAGCACAGGGGTTTGGAGGCACGACTGCCTTTTTTCTTGGCAGCTTGTTTGTCATGAAGCAGAGATATCTTCTCTTGCGTGATCCAGCATTGAAGAACATCTGGGAGAAACTCAGCATGAAGCTGTTCAACTGAACAAAAGGTTTGCGGAAGGCATTGCAGATGAGATTCATCGTGTGTGCCATGCATGTGATGTGCAGTGAGTTGGGGAACAACGACTGCAGAGCTGCTGTGAATGCCTTCTTCATGTAGGCTGCATTATCAGTGTCAAACACAATCACATCCTCGGTGTTAATGCTGTATTCTTGTAGGCACTTTACAACAGCTACGGATACGGTGGAATGATTGCACTGCTCAAGGAAAACAGTATCTGCAAGGTAGGCCAAGGTCCTCCCAGAATGATCCTTCTCAAGTGGTGCAAGGAGGATGTTCAGCACACATCTCCCCTCAACATCTGGAGTCTCATCGAATATTACAGCGAGAGGTTTTCCTGCAAGAAGTGTCTTCAGCTCCTCTTTTTCTCTCTCATATACTGCTCCCAAGTACATCTCTTGAAGCTGGTGAAACCCTGGAATGGCACCGACATTGATGACTTTCTCATTCAGAAATTTCCTCAGTGCAGGGTGGTCACTCTTAGACAGTGGGATGTTGATGGCAGTGCAGGTGGCAACCCAGGTTTCACAAATCTACAAACAGAAAAATACTTTTGTATCATTGGGCTCTACTATGTACACACACACACACACACACACACACACACACACACACACATCCACACACACAACATACTTGGAAATCTCTGTTTCATTCTGTTTTCAATTTAACTATCAACCTTTTCATAATTTTACAAGCTTGAATCTTGTAGGCTACTGACCTTGATTCTTTCAGCCCCAGCAACTGTTTTGGAAGTTGACGCCTCGGTGCAGGTGAGCTGCTTCTTGGCTGCTTCTGCTGCTACTTTAACTATCCTCGAATGTTTGGCGGTGGCAAAGTGGTTGTCCAGCGTCAACTTCTGCCTGTGGTCCAACACGCAGTTGCACAGAGTGCAAAATTATTTGCCCCCACTGTCATGCAACACACCGGGAAACTGCTTTGCGTGGTCTTTTGCACTTATTTTTATTGGCAAATGAGACTGATTTGCGGGCTTCATCATGGCTTCTCAGCGCTGTTCAAACCTTTTCGATGACGTTCACGTCGCGTAATTAAGTCACTTCATAACATTCCCAATGCAGCGGGGAAAATGGCTGCTCTTGTGTGAAGTAAACGCAACATTTTTCAACTTTCTGCTAAGATATATGTGACTTTTTTGCAATGAAAATGCAGGGATTATGAAATCATACGCATATGCGGCGAAAGTGTGGCGTCTTTGAAAAAATGCGATCGCATAATCGCGTTTTTCTGGAGGGACTGAATAGAAAAGAAAAAAAGATAAGACAGGTAGCTTTCATGATACTGTTGATTGAAGGTCGTCTTCCCTGGTACTTTGCTGCAATTTGCTCTGTACAATAAAGCAAACCATTGTCCTACTCACGGCTTTCTCCTTTTTAATGTTGTCATCCGTCACACTGGCTGCCAATCAGGGCTTTGGATGTGTCACACACTTATAATTCCTACGCGCAAACAACAATGAATTTTATATAACGTACCTGTTCACAGTCCCCTGTGAAGGTTTTTTGAATTTAATGAACTTAACTTACATTTTTTGGCTAGAGTTTCGCCTCCTTATGAGGAACATAACATACTGAACAGACAATTAAAAATCCATTCATGATGTTGTGTATAGGTCCAGTTGAATATTGCCACAGAACTAGAGAACCACTGTTCTAGGGTAATGAAAAGATGATGATTCTTATTTTCAGGTGATTATACACACACACAAAAAAACATATCATATTATATTATATTATATTTCCTATATCATATTCCTTTTCCACCAATACATCTCCCTAAATGCTGAGCACTGGACCTTTAAAATGTTCTCATAAAAAAGTCAGTAGCCATTTATAGTCATCATAGGTAGCCATTAAATGAATATGATGCATCTGCACAGCTACATTTGCTTGTTAAATACACAGAGAAATTGCTGGATAGTGGCAAATCCATTAACCTTATAAGTACCTTTATTCATTAAACTGGTTCACAGTCTGGTGCAAAAAATGAATTTTGTCTCTGTTGCTAATTTTAACATTCATGACAAATGTGGGTGTGTGAATGTCATATAACTCACCCATTTACATTTTATTAAGGCTTAAAGTTATTCATATTTAAGAGCGGGGCCACAAACTAATGGGTGACATCACGGTAACTACATCTATTATTTTATACAGTCTGTTGTCAGCACATACAAAACTATGCCAATATGTGGCATTCACTTTGGACTCTAAACACAACTGTGCAAGCTTGAAGCTGAATTTCTGGGTAAACTGTGAAAACCTCTCTCAAAATTTGGGTGAGTGCTGCACTACAAGCAATTGAAATTGACCCATGTAACCTTGCAGACCTTGTCCATTGACAGAGAGACTAAGTGTCAGGTCTCCGTGGTCAATTTGACAGTTTCGAAGCAGGTGCAAAGAAGATGTCCCCGATGGTTTGTGAATTGTATGAAGGAGACGCACAGCGAGTGACAAGACAAAAAGCAACTGTCTGGATTTAGAGTGTGAAGTGTTCACACTTGTAATTGACAGCCGGCTGGCCAAACTTGACAGAAGATACAGCCCATATCAAAATGTCCAGGTGTGGTTTAGTTTAAAGAAAAAGAAAATGCACCTCTACCTCTGCTATCTGCATGTCGGCACTGAGCTGCAGGGGAAACACTTCAAGGACTCACAGAGGAGTCATTCAATTTGGAGTGTTTGTGCTCAAACAAGATAAAATACATCTGCTTAGCAACTGCTCAAACTAATGAAAAGACAGATTACAGCTGATATCTTCAATGTTGACACTGATCTATGCTGAATTCATGTGCTTTTGATGTGGTGGTGCTTCTGTCACCAGGATCAGAGACTGCAGAGGGAGTAACTGGATCCTTCCTGTGTTGTTTTGGCTTTGATTTGCCCATTTCATTTTGCATTTTTAACAGTGGCCTAACACTCCTGGCCAATCAGCTGGCCAGGCTATTGGGAATTCTCTCGGGGCTCCAGATGGCCAGTCTAGGTCTGCGTTACAGGCTGAGAAATTGTCTGTCACTGCAAACTTTCCTATTGGTCTGGGGAGGCCTGGAAAATACTAAGTGATCAATAAAGTGTCTAGAATAGCAATACAATAAATATTTCAGGTATGTAGTTTTTATAAACTTAAACTATTTAATCTTAATTGACTGTTTGCCAAAGCTACCACCAAACAGCACTTTTCCAATCATAGCTTAGTAACCGTAATTAGGCACCGGTAAGCCTTTCAAGCTTTGGATTTGGAAGTGGTGTGCATGGGGCTTTAGTATCTATGCAGAGTCTACACGGTGGTGACTTTTGTTTGGCCTGCCAAAAGGAGTTCTGTTTTATTTCAGTTGTCAGTTGGTGAAAAGGGGTGCTTAGATGGTCCAAGTGTTTGTAAAAGCATTTGTAAAACACTGCTGAATACAAACCTGTATTCTGCTGAACGCAGGTTTGCTTTGAAGTTTCATAAAAGATATGTATTTCTTCAGGAGACTGTGTGGGCTTCCCTGCTGAGTCTTTCATTATTTGTTTTTGATTTCTTTCCGTTTGATGCGCCTGATATTTCTTAGATGTATTACTGCACTCAAACACTTCATGTCTACTGAAAATTGACTGTACTTCAAAATAAAGTGTGTTGACACCAGGGGTGATTGCTCTGAGACAATAAGGGAGGCTGAACTTCCCCTAAAACTTCATAGAAGAAATGGTTAAATATGCACCAATGAATTTACATTAAAATAAGAATTTACATTGCATTAAATAGCGCTAGGATGCGTTTAACATCATGACTATGATGTTCAAACGTCAGCTGTTTATCACCAGTTTTGAAATGAGACCTCCCTGTCATACATTCTTGTGTCAGCACGGTGGACGCGGAGCCTCCGAGCATTCCTATGAGACAGTGCTGAGCAGGTTTATGTCATGCAGCAAAGCGAGACGGTCGTTGGATAAATGCAACAAAAGCTTTCCTTTCCTTGGAGGCTCAGCTTACCTTGGACCTCATGGAGCGGTAGGCGGGAGAGGATGCTTGGTGTATGCATGATGATTGGAGGTATTGTCTAAAAGGCTGAACCCCTTTGTGACTGACAGCACTTTGGAAATACACATCGGCACGGTCGCATTTCGAGCTCAGTCCCATGCGGATATTTGCGAGTGGAGTCTTCTGATAGAGTTCCTTATTTCCATAAGCGATATAGCTAACTATTAAATGTTCCTTTTATAAGTTACTGTCTTGCTACTATATGACAAATTTTATGATGTAAACTTAACGTGAGCTTCCCCGGTTTGAAAGACCAGCAGCCGCCACTGGTTGACACATTTGCGAGTCACTTGCAGCCCATTCAGAATGGATCTGCAACCAACTTTCAGACCGCAACCCACCAGTTGGGAACCACTGCTCAAGAGAATAATTTACTGGGAAGAATGAACACTGTATTTAATATTCCTATATATCAAATCCAGGGATGTGTTAAAGCACCTTCTAATTATGGGTTTCTATTGGCTGTTTCAGCTCCATATTAGTGACACAGGAGCATGGTCAGTCATAGGTGAATCTTTGAGTATGAGATATTTGATATTAATATGTTGCTGGATCAGAATTCAATTCATGAATATGAATAAAGAGTGTTGAACTGGTGGGAAGAATGATTACTCTCTCCCTAATGAACTGAATTATGTGGCTTGTCAGGTACGTTTATTGCTTGTGTTTTATGGATCAATAACTGTATTAAAGTCACCTTCAATCGGGCAGTTGCAGATGCTGGAGAAAAAGTTATAAAAAAAGGATGGGACATCTGTGTTTGCGCCATAAATATGCACCATATCTGCATCTTTTCAGCATTTGCAATTGAGTCGTTATGGACAAATGAGATATTTTTGTGGAATAGGATAGATACACGTCTTTGTTTAATGTTGTAAAAGTGTCCCTCATACTGTCAGTTCATTACCTTTTTTTTTCATTGCGACAGACGTGAGTTATTAGATTGTTTATAGTATGATGCAGTGTTTTATTCTCCCTGCTGAGTGACTCTGTTTGTTGTTGTACTGAATTCCAGGCTGTCATGTAGCACCTGGAAACCCTCTGTGCAGACCTCCCACCACAGAAATTCTGACACTGAGTTTGAAAGTTAATTTTCAATGGATAATATGAAGATTTTGCTCACCTCTGTGCAGCATGATGTTTTCAGATAGGTGGATGGAGATAGTTTTTAGCTGCTGAGTGGGTCTGAGTTATCCTTGACCTTGTTTTTGTGCAACAACGGATAAAACACTTATAAAAATACTTTTCTAGGTTATTTGTGTTGCTTGGTTGTGGAGGCCAAAGTCATTAATAGAAGAGTTTATTTTCATGGAAAAGGGAAGTGCTTTGGTCAAGCATTAGGAGGTTGCCACACTGAATCAGGCACTGTGTGAGCTGCGTGCAGTGTTGCCAGATCAAAAAATGTTCAACTATGGTACCACATGCTTACAATTATCACATTCTGAGGGAAATTATGGAAACTTTTTGACAGCCTTTGCAATCTACCCTCGCGGACGTAGCACTGATGCGTGGAAGGGGGGATGAGTCCACAAGTCCATCAGTCTGACACCTTTTGTAATAGCCTACTATTACAGAATTAAATTACAAGACAGCATGACTGTAAGCCTGTTAATATTCTGCATGTAAACACTTCAGGCCATAAGCTAAGCTAATTAAATAAATAAGGGAGAGCCAGTGATGCATTCAAAACAACTCCACTTGAACACAGCAGAACTTAGTGACAAAGTTCAAGCTTCAGAACAACCGCCGCACTTGTGAATCACGTTCGTCATTGCCTACACAAAACATGATTGGCTGCAAAGGGGTCATGTAAGGAGACAGGACCCATATTTTGCTATCCATTTTCATGTTGTTGGGAAATACATTTAAATGAGAGTGCGGACTAAAACTAACTGTAAGTGTCACAAAATGATCAAATTATCGCCTTTTTACTGTTTTTATCATAAAACTGGCAAGACAGGTTGTGTACAGCGGTGCCCAGACCAACCAGTAGGGGTCACTGTGGCAGCAATGAAGCAAAACATTCTCACTCCGACCTCGACATATATCGACGTTTAGTCGCGGACTTTCCACGACCACATACAGTGTGCAAGGCACCCTGGGTTGATGTTCTGGGACACTGTGTCAAGTTCTGCCTGTTACATGCATTCTCTTCTTTCAAAATACACTTCTGTTTTCACAGGGAATTTACGTTTACATACAGCCTCTTTCAAAATAAATGCACTACGTCAGTGCAACAAAGCAAAACAACTTTTTTTTTTCTTCAACAACAAACACACATAGTTACGTTTAGCCAACACAAAAACACGTGGTTGGGTTGAGGAAAAAGAACAGGGTTTGGCTTTAAAATCTTACAGGTTGTCTGGGTTAAGGTCTCTCTCCCGGCTAAAAGTCTGTGTTTGTTGGATCCATCCACCATCCCTCCTGCACACCCTACTTGGACGTTGTCGCCTTAACTTTTGCTCTCGTCCCGCTGGGTTTTCCCCTGATGCTGCTGGCTGCCATTAACTATAACTATGCCGACATTGAAGGTGTCAGTCAGTGTCAGTATCAGTGTCAGTGTCTGATGCCGCAAGTAACTGCCCAAGTGCCAGATTTGACGACTTGTGTGACAGTGTGAGAGTGGGTTTAACACAGACATGAGCCCTCACTGGTTCCTCGCAATTATGACAAGTCAACTCAGACAAATCAATCAATCAATCAATCGATCAATTTTATTTATACAGCCCAGTATCACAAATAACAATTTGCCTCGGAGGGCTTTACAGCATACGACATCCCTCTGTCCTTTGGACCCTCACAGCAGATAAGGAAAAAGGAGGGAGGTGGTGGAGGTGTTTGCGTTGTGTTATTATGAAGAGGCCCAGACTGTGGATATCTTTGAAGGGTGATCTCCGTTTAATCATGACAGTAAGTGGCAAAAACAAATCCTCTGTCAGACACAACCATACAGACCTGAGCCCCTACACAACTTAAGTGACACAGGAATATGTTAGCATGAAATGAACTTATAAACAGCTTAACAGGGCAAAAACATGGAAATTACTCCAAGAGCTATGCCGCTTTCCTCTCCCATGGAGTACAACAGCAAAAGGGGAGAGGTAAGGTGAGAGACACCCCTTTATAGGTGGGATACCCCCAAAGGTGAACGTAGGGGTACAGAAACTGAGTATCAAACGTTCCACATATTGACTATGGAGGCCTAAAACGCGATGAGCCAATCACAGTGTGTATAGCCATTCTCATACACTCGGACATTCTCTGCCTGGACGTTCATTGAAATGCATTAAAGAAAGTCAGTTTTGTTCGGTTTTATGAGCTTTTTCTGAGATTTGAAGTTTAAAAATGGTCAAACGGTGTGCATGGGGTACATGCAGCTCTGACACAAGGTATCCTGAGAGGCTGGGCGACCAGGTGTATTTTTTACTCTTTCCTAAACCACATCTCAACCGAGAAAAGTGTCTCCTTTAGATAAAGTTGTGTGGTGATCGTAAATCATTGTTAGCTGTTGTCCAAAGGGCTCTAGTTAAGCTAATGTTAACTTCTGGAGCTTAGCTTCATTAATTTATCTGTAATGGCAGAGATAACAAAGGTTGGCAAACGTTATACTGAATGATTCAGTGTAAATACTGTAGCACCAAACTAACAGAGAGACACTGTTGGTAAAGATGGTAAAAAGGCCGTTATCCTTTTCTCATATTCTGAGCCAAAAACCTTAACTTCAGTGGCACTTTAACTTGTTGTCTTTGATGGTGACGGCAACGAGATGCGATTTACAAGCGTACACTGTGACCTGTAAATTTTGGCTCGTAATTTAGCTTTTCATCGACCTTCTCAACAATAAATGATGAATATATCCCTCCAATGCGTAGTTTAGGCCCTTTTGGTTACTTCTCAATGACATCTGATTATGTCCCCAAAAATCATCAACTGCCTCCTGCGAAACGCTGTGTACTGTGACACCTGCCATAGCGCCGCTCACTGAATGTTGATAGTTTGACCGAGTGAGTGGAGGGGGCCTGGCTCAGCCATAGGTCAACTGAATCAGGTAAGAACAACTGAAACAAATTTTGTGTGCAAGTTAATATTACAAATATATATTTGACTTTGTTACACATGTTTCTGCTGCAGAATTCATCCTGTAACATTTGGAATAGTTAACCCACCATCTAAAAACAAAAACAAAATAATAATAATAATAATTTAAGATATAAACTGTATAGTTAATAATACATATCATTTCAACTCCCACAATAGACATACCTGCAAATATTCTGTTTATTTACCGAGACATGAGTTTGGCTTTTCCCGAGCTTCTCTTTGAAGAACCCAAACTCTTTGAACTGCCATGTTACTTTGCCTGTCTTGTCTGTGCGGTAATCTCGCTGAGTTAAAAGTGAGAGAAAGAGACAGCCAGGGAGTGATTGTATGGCAGGAAGATAGAACAAATAACAAACTCTCACTTTATAATCCCACATCTAGTTCACAGAATCTAAAAGAGGCCCTTAGTTTTTTGGGAACATGATGATCTGGATTCTCTTGTCTCTCTGTTCAGCCTCATTGTGTCATATCTTGGCTTTCACACAACCCTTCATGGCCATGTCCCAACAAACCAGATTATGGAAAAGATTAAGCAACATTTTTGACAGTTCTAATGAAATCTGATAAGTGGATATGTTATGCTTGTTTTTCTGTTTGGGAAATGGGAACGAAAATGGAAACAAACAAAACATTTTCTAAAAAAAAAAATACAAAATGATAGGTAAAATATTTTGATCTAAATACACAGAAAACATGAAACTAAACTTCTGCATGCGATTGCAAACGCTGTGGTTACAGTACATGAACGTCAACACTATAATATGTGTTTAAATAGACAGCCTGGTGGGAGTTCAAGTTAGTTTTCTGAAGTGACAGAAGATGGATGTGTTTTGTTTTCTGTGTACTTACGTGTGTGTCTCTGTGTGTGGTGTGTGTGTCAGAAAACAAGTAAATCCAAGGTAGCCAGAGATGCGTCACTCCATCCTGAGAGCCTGGAGGGTCGTTTTTAGAAATAACAGACTGGTGAGTGTAGGAGGGTTCTCTCACTTTTCCTTTCTTTTCCCCTCTCACATCTTTTTCTTTCTTACTTTCCGTGTCTTTCTTTCTGACCACAGGCCCTCCTCTCACTTCCTCCCACTTGCATTTAAGAGGGAAAGCATCTTAAGAGAAGCTGTCTTCCCTTTCAGACCCGTAATCCCTTGTCTATTCATCTTCTTTTCTCCCATCCTCTCTCTTTCACCAGACACTGAAATGTCAAACACATGATTATCTGCCTTTCTCTCCCTTATCCCTCCCAGCTGCCCTTCTCTTCCATCGTTCTCTTCTCTCCACCCTCTCGTCAGTGCTCTGGTTAGTACGTCTCTGATGGACCCTTAATCAAACCCATAAAAAGCAACTTTATCTGGGTTTCCTAATATTAATTAAGTGTTGGTTGACTCGACAAATGTTAATTGGAGTTTATCCAAATATACAGCAGATACGGTTTAAAGTGGGTGTTGAAAACTAGGTCAGACAAATTTAAACACTGGCATTAAATCGATGCAGTTTTAACCCTCTTGAAGTTAAACTACATTGATTTTGCTGCTTGTAAACAAAGAAAACTAACGATTCTTTATGCAAGTGGTCTCAATAGTAATGACCTGCATACAATGATATACTGAGGGCAAAGCCACTGGCTACACGGCTAAAGAGTAGACGTAAGTAAGATTAAATAAATTGAAGCATTTTGCTTATTTGTCCTGAAAGCAGCTGTGCAGAACTTTTTACCATTAATAAAACTGTCCCTAGTTCGTATCACCCCCCCTTGAAGATCCGCATATTTATTTGAACCCACCAGCGACAAAAAAGCCTTTCTCTATATGGCTATTTAGCGTAGCCTCGCTTGGGTCGGACACACAAAACCAGAATACGGCACCCGAGGCCGAAGTGATTCTGCTCACCCACAGCGGCCTGCAGCGATTAAACCACAGAAGAAGAAGGAGCCGTGTTTACAGTTCTTCGAGTAAGCAGTACGCAACGGGCATTGCTGAACACATAACACCTAACAGTTTTACCAGAGATGTATCTATGAAGACTTGGTTGTACTTTTGATGTCATGGCGGATAACGAAGGAGCATCATGTAAAATGATCTGTGACTGTGACCATGAACACAAATATACAGCAGGCAGTTGTCCTCAGTTTATAAGAAATTGAGAGCTACACCAGAACATTTATGAACAGGTCTTACTTTACTACTAACTTGTGTGTAACGTTAGCATGTTGGCATGTTTCCACTAATTACTTGGACTGACCTAATGTTAGTAGCGCTAGCTTTGCAAGCGACAGCTGCAGGTAACAGCTGTGCTGTGTTAGGATTATGTTATGTCTTCACTGTGTATCTTCACATAAAAGAATACTCCGACGATTTGGGAGTTATGCTCTTTCTCTATCATTTTCATATTGAGACAGCGGTTAACATGGCACTGTCAGTACATCTTGAGCGATGGAAACACCGGTGAGCAACAGCTGCAGCTGGCTCTGTGACAGGTACGCTTTCTTTTCACATAATAATGCGGACTCAGCAGATGACTTGTTTACTGTTTATTCCTCCTTACACCGAATGTACACGGCTGCTTCTCATTGTTTCTCAGTAGCACAACAACGGTTACTACATTACCCAGAATAACTTGAGGCTCACACTACTACAGTAGCCTTAGTAGCTCAAAATACACAACAGATTAGATCAGAACAGAAACACGACAGGAGAATTTACTGAGTAATTTTGCTGTTTCCACTATTTACTTGGACTGACCTGACGTTAGTTAATCCTCTCGCTCTCCAAAACAAATGCATGCGGTAATTTCCGGCTTTACGACACCAGGCTGTGGGTGTCATACCGCTTCGACAAAGGGGGCGCTATAATCAACGAAAACGAAAAGTTCCGCACAGCTGCTTTAATTAACTAAATCAGATACTAAAACTCATTACTGAGAAACTTAATGCCTGAAACTAGAATTAACAGAATTATAAAGCTGCTGGATCAATACTGACGAGTGCAAAACTACTATGTTGATGTCAGAATTTCATATTTTAAGTATCTCATCCTACAACAGATTATGACCAAATGGAATTCACTGTTTTACTGTTAGTCTTACATCACAGCACAGCAATCATGTATGCCTATCGACAAAGTACAGTACAGAACAAAGACAACGCACGATGACTCATTTGAACTGTTGTACAATTCTATATTTTTTGGAAACAAAAATATCTAGTCTCACAGAACACACAGATACCTTAAAGCTAGTGCAGCTCCACTGAATCCAAGTACATTTGCCTGGATACAAAGAAAGAATTTCTCAATATGAAGGAAAATGTGCTTAAATTTAATTTGAAATAGGGCTATATATTCAGAAATTATAAACCAGTACAGCTAAAAACAAGTAGATTTGTTATTATACAACACATTGATCACTTGGCAATGGTGATCTGAGATCAGAGGGCCTTCACTGGCTGCCCTTGGCTGGACATATTGCAGTGATATTTTGGCAAAACCACATGAAGCAAAAAACCTTATTGAACTTGAAAAAATCATCCCGGACAAAATACCATGGCAGTGAATTTCAATCCAAACTCAGAATTGCATTTTTGGAATGTATCTTCTGGGTAACAACCACACTCAAAAGCTGCACAGGGATCAGATAGTGGAGGTCTCTCAGTATCTGATGCACAGATAAGGTGGAAAAGTCATTAAACCGGCAGAAAAGAAGTTGGATGAGAATCAACAAAAATGCCTAAGTAGAGGAAGCAACCCAAATGGTTCGAGATGAGCTGTCCTTCATGGAAAGCAAGGCAGTGGGGAGCCGTTAGGGAGGAAACAGAAATGTCTACACCTACGAGAGTTGAAAGTATTCTGCAGAGCTGCAGTGGTCCCACAAAGCTTTAGAGGAAGAGATAAAAGCTCTTGGCAACAAACTGAATGAAGCTGATATTGCCACAGTAAATCCTACCCAGAACCTTTTACCAGCCAAGGTGCCTGAAGTGACTATTCGGAGGAAGTTTGACATCTATGCTCATATAGTTGAAGGTAGATAGTGTGACAAGCTCTCATACACCCAGACGATGCAACAGATAGAGAGTGGACTCTGAAAGGTCAGAGTCAGAGGCCATCAACGTTTTGATAAGGGTGTGTCCTGTTTTCTAAGGCCTGTGCTTTAGAAAACACATTCAAGAGACATTACAAAGAAAATGACAACCTGACAAATCCTTATCTCAAAGACTGACAAACACCACAGCTCCTTTTTTTTCAAATTTGACAAATCTGATCTTCAAATCCTGTTTACTCAGAACTGAACTATGGATAGTGAAGTTAAACACACCAAAATACCAACCCACTCATCCCCAGAGCATCAAATATGGCAGCTCAGTCAGTGGCCCTTTGCATCTGGTACCAATGCACAAGGCATACACTTTCGGTATGGTACCTTTGGAACCAAAAGTAACCCTTCAGACATGGTACCTAGACCCTAGCTTTTTCACGGCAAACAGTACTCTTAAATGTGGGCGGGGTTGTTTACACTCATTGCTCCATCCAGCACTTGCTGTTATTTCCTCATCACTGGTGACACAGGTGGAAGTTTGCACCTTGTTCATTGTCCACAGAATGGGGTTGCACGTCGACATAATGAAAACAAAATAGAGCAGGCTGCAGTGAGAGTCTCTCTTGATGGGATATTTACAAAAAAGCAGCTTTGTGCATTTAGTCCTTTCAAGGCAAGCAAAGGGGTTTGGTGTTGTTGTAGCCCACAGGAACAACGCTCCACAACGCTTTTTTTTTTCTCCAAGTGAAGATTAGAATATATGCAGTTCACAAAATCCTGTCGAAATATAAACGCTTGAAGATCCACTCATTACTAAAACTGTATGTCATCCAAGAGAGACAATAAAAAGTAATGAAATGGTCGAAGTTGTCATATTGAAATTTAAGGTGTGCTGATGGATTCACGTCGTCAACTCATACACTGAGTAACGTTACAAGTAAAGGTTCCACCTTAAAGGTTGAATTAAGTTATTTCCATTTCTCAGTCTACTGCTGTGAGAGGCAGCAAAACATCCTTTCATTTTTTTTAATTATAGTTTACTAATGTATGTAAAACTCTCCACGGTATGAACAGTGTTCCTGTCCTGTGTTGAACCAAACGTTAACACTGATTTTTTTTTTTTTTCAAATTTACATTATGTATCATCATGCAACATATGTATCACATTACATGTGCCTTAAATGTCACATGACATTCTTGTTAACTTACTCGCTAAAGTTGTGTTACATAACAAATGTGGGCTACATGGTCTTTTTTCTAGAACTAACCCAGCACAATTGTTGCCTTAACCTAAAGTAGTTTCTGAAACCTATGTTTCCTATAATAAGCAGAAACTGACAGAGGGGTACCTACAGCGTCATAGTTCGAAGTGTAGGGCCACTGAACAAGCTGCTGTTTTTGATTAGTTTGGTGTGTGAAAGTATTGGAAACACAGGATATGATCACCACAGCTCAGCCATTTCTCAAAGATGATGCAGGCAGGACGACAAGATTCGGTGACCGGCAAAATATTTGACTACAGAATGAGACATAAGAGACCTGCTGCACACAAACTGATAAGCCAGAGTCATGAGGCCACAGTCAAAGAAGCTGGGGAGGCACAGAGTGATTAGCACAGATGGGAGCATGCAGTGGAAGGATCAAACCAAATGGCAACCTGTGCTTTCAGAAGTGTACTGCTCTCTCATCCTAAATAAGCCGAATAAACAAAATGGGTCACTTGGGCATGGAAAGGCCATTAAAGTTGATTGGAGAGTGTTTATTTTGGCTGCAAATGCAAAGAGATAGAAAAGTGTGTGCATGTGTCTCAAGAATGGCAAAGAAACAGACAAGCATGTGCCCCAATGATAAGTATTGAAACCAGTCAACCATGCTGCTTTCACTTGACTCTGTGCATCTGGCATCACATGTTTCTGGTCATACATGGTTACGGTTAAGAAAATACAAGAACCAGCTAATGAGGGTTGTTTTTCAGGAATGCTGCACCACAACTCAGGATGGGACTTAAAGCACTCTTTAGTTTCTGTGGTTCTCAGACATGCATGGATCACTGTCAGGGGACAAAGAGAGAGCTTTAATGGAACTGTTCTCTTTATGTTAACAACACTTACAGATGAGCAGAAATAGGACTTGAAAATCCCCCCTCCCTCCCCACCGCCACCCAAGGTCATAGGTGCCTATAATTGCCCAGCTAATGACGCCACAGGCTACTTTCCATGCCTCTTAGTTTTGGCAGGCTACCCACACTTCTAAAAGACCTTCTGTTCAGAAATCAATAGGAAGACTGCCCTGGCTCCTATAGCAGCAGATCCAGGAAACTGACAGTATTACATGAGAGTTCTGCAATTCAAGTGGGCAGCCACATCCTGGTGAGAAATGTGACTGAGAGAGAAGATGACTGAGCAAAACCCTTAAATCCAAAACATAAGTGCACTTAAACCTACAGGTCAGGGTATACTGGCTTTGTGAGTTTGGGGCACAAACAGGGAAGTGTATTTATGACTGCGAGGCACAGTTGTCTGTGTAACTTAAAAGTTCAGTGAGTAGGATTCAGTGGTATATACTGGCAGAAATAAAATATACTTTAATATTTTCTTTAGTGAACAATCACCTGAATATAAAAATCATTACCGTAGATGAGCCATTTAGAGCTACACAGGTGCTGGGTCCCCATGGAGTTCACCTTGTTGCACCGCCATGCTTCTACAATAGCCCAGAATGGACAAACCAAACATTGACTCTAAACAGGGCCATTTGCATTTTGCACTGCCCTCTGTAGCAGCCTCTTTATTCCGAGTTTTACTGGTTTAAATCACTGGGTCCATGTGTTTTGGAGAGTAAGGGTGCTTTCACACCTGTCCTGTTTGGTTCAGTTCAATCAAACCCAAGTTCGTTTGCCCCCTAAGTGTGGTGTGTTTGAGCAGGTGTGAGCTCAGCAATCACACTCGGACCCAGACCTTCGTGAAGAGGTGGTCTCAGTCTGGTTTACAAACCAACTCTGGTGCGGTTTGTTTGTGGTGAGAATGTGCTCCCACCCCGATCTGAACCAACTGCAGTCACATTACGCATTGTTTGAGTTAACTGATACGCAGGACTTCTATTTTTGCCAGACGCCGGAGCACAACGCAACAATTCAGTGCAGAGCAGATCGTGCGGGGCAGGAAGTCGTGCACAGAAACACAATAAAACATCCGGTTAATTTTCAAAACAAAATACACAGTGTTCACGGTGGATCATATTTCCCTGCACTACACCTTGAAAACTACATAATGGGCAGAAGCAAGCCTGAAGTCAACAGGTCAGAGGTTTTCAGACGTCATTTCACCCCGTTGACACCATGGACGAGGAGATGTTAATCACGGCAGTGCACTGAGATGTCTTCCGGCGAAGCTGCACCGCTCCGCACAGCAAACGCAGCCGGTGGGTATTGACGGACGGCGGAGCACGCAGCGGATAACTGCCATTACGCAACGGACACGCATCCAGTGGAAATCCGGCGTAAGAGACCTCTGCAGATAACTTGGCTTCCTAGTAAAAAAACTCAAAAACTGCGACGAGCGGAACAGCATTGGACACTAATTTGTAATGTGAAACTTCTTTATTTAGTGTTTTAATGACCTGGTCCATTTGTCTGGGAGAGGAAGAGACCTCTGTGTATAATTTGGCTCCTGGTAAAAACCTCCTGGAAAATGAACATTAAAGGAAATTTAACCAGGAGAAGTTTCAGCTGGTTGCAATTTGCAATCCTCACCACTAGATGCCACTAAATCTTACACACTGCTCCTTTTAATCAATGTTACAACAATAGATATGATTGAGTGTTTACATGGTTATTAAGTATTTTTTGTGTGTGAATTGAGTTAATGTAAATTAAATGTAAATCAATTTTGTTTTCAAAATGCTTTTTTTTCTCTCTCTATATATAAACATGATATATTATTCTACCTTTTCTCCTTTGAGGTGGGTAAACATGGGCTTATCCTCTCAGACATAATGAGGTGATTAACCACAATCCATATGACGAGTGAAATGACATTGAGTGCATCTCGAATGCTTTGTAATGTACAGACATGCAGACAAAATTCTGCACCGGGGATTATAGCCTAATCATAAAGCTTAAGGCCCACAGGTGACATAATGCTAAAAATACAGTTGAAGCTGCAGGCTGACATAAAGAAAACTATATCCTCCACCTTGGCCCATTCACTACATGTAGTCTGCCAGCTTGAGGGTGGAAAAATCCATCAGTTGAAGTCGCTTCAGGTTCTACAGGTATAGCGTCCAGGAAAATAAGTGGTTCTATTGGCCAGGATTTGCTGCAGGTCCTGAAACCACATGTATTTGTCATTTTTAACCCCAAGCCACCAACGTGGTGAAGGGCAGTACATAGATTTGAGGTCTGCTTCTGCGTCACAGCTTCTTTGCTTTTATAATGGCAAAATACAGCTGTTTGGTGTAACTGCATATCCCTGTTTGATGAAAAGCTGGACAACATCTACATTTATGCGTGTGTGTGTGTGTGTGTGTGTGTGTGTGTGTTCTTGAGAAGCCAGGAAATTTGGTCTTCCAATGTGGGCTTTAGTTGCCGGCTTTAAAGAAACTTTTTGATGGCAGTGCCAAAGTATTACTGGCCTGTGAGAGAATTTATGTCCATGTTAGCCAATGATACACACCCTTGTGGTCTATTTTTTTTTTTTGTAAGTGATTGTTATGCCAAACCCTCTTTCTTAACTCCAGTCTTTGGCAGTGACTAATAGAGGGCACTTAAAGCATAATGTGAAATTGTTCCACCATGCTGAAATAAAGATTGAGAATGTGATTCATGACACGCACATGAACCCAAGGTACCGAGCTTTGTGCAAGCACGGTTTCTTAAAATCAAATTAATGATGAAACTCAAGCACATTCTTGTTATTAACGCCCAAATGAATGCAGGACCTACTTTGACTTGAGTTTTATGATGGACCACAGAGACGGATGGTAGGTTCAGATCTCTAGGTAGGGCTGTCAGACAGCTAACTTAAGCCTGCTGTCAGCTTTTTGATAAGTAATAGTACCCTGAGTTCTTTTTTAGCCTCATTTTGCATCTCTTTTCCCCTCTCTCTCCGATGCCAGACACCATTTTCCCTCAACAGCTTTGATGTTTCTCTCCTCCACTCTTCCCTTCTGTCCTTTATTCTAATCCACTTAGTCTCCCCTTTCTGTTTCTCTCTTTCCTCCCTGGCCCTCCCCGTCTCTCCCCAATCCTTTCCTCCCTGTAAAATTCAGGTGAAACTTCCCGAAGTTAAGAAGCAGCTCTTCTCCGCTGCTGTCTCCCTATCATCCTTCCCTCCCATGCTAGCTGATTAGCAGCTGCTCCTCTCCACCTTTGTCCTTCCCTCACCCCTCCGCCGCCGTGCTGAGAAAATCCTGACTCAGAAGGAAAGCATGATATTTCAAATAACAGCTGAGCAGAGGGAATGAGTGAGGGAGCCAAAGACAGAGAGAGTGAGAGAAAAGGCAGGGAAGGGGAAAAAGAAAAGAAAGTGGTTACTGATGAATGGACAGAGGAAAGGCACAAAAATCAAACTGTGCAGACACTGACAAGAAAATTGACATGGTAACCAGGATCAACAAAGTCAAATGCAGACAAGTAGTCAGACCAGACAAACCCTGAGAGGATGACAGTTACAAGCAGATGCAGACACAGGCAATTGCAAACTATAGGGCGGAGGCTGGCAGAGAAACGTGGAAGTGGCAGAAAGACATTTTTAAATGTGCAGTTTTACATTTTAGACACAGCTGGGGGACTTAAAGTGACTGCAATAGTAGAAAAAGCCCCAACAAAACATCCAAATGTAACCTTCGGCAACTCTGCGTCCTCATATGAGGATATTACATTTCGGGTTTGTTACACCTTACTTCATTTTGCTTAACTTAGACCTGCTGTCCCTGTTTGTGGACACCTTCTAGTGGTAGCAAGAACAACAATACACTAATCCATGTAAAAACAACATGGCAGCCATCTTGGTTTACAGCCGATTCCTACACAAAAGTGGACAAAGTTCGAAACCTGATCAAATGCTTTGGTTGAAATGTGTTTATTTGTGCTTAATAATGTTTGTAGTTTGATATGGCATACATATTTGACCAATTTTAGCATCAGGAACAAGCTCTGATTATATTATCAGGAAGTACTCATTTGAGGACACTGGGACTTTATTTTTGTATCATTGCACCATTTCACACAGGCCAATTAAGTGTGACAGACTGTTCCTACAGACAAGAAAAGACATTAAAATGAAAATTCAGCCATTATCTACTCACCCATATGCTGAGGGAGCCTCAGGTGAAGTTTTAGAGTCCTCACATCACTAGCGGAGATCCCAGGGGAGAGGAGGTAGCAACACAACTCCATCTAATGGAGGCTGACGGCGCCCCAGATTCAAATGTCCAAAAACACATAATTGAAACCACAAAATACCTCCATACTGCTCGTCCACAGTGATCCAAGTGTCCTGAAGCCCCGACATAAAAAGTTGTTTGGAAAAACGTCACTTGAACTCTGTTTTTAGCCTCACTGTAGCCTGTAGCTCTAACTGCCACTGAGCAAATATTGCATTTTTATTTTAGCACAACAATATTTGGGTATTGAAATAAACCTTTGTTTTTACTTTAATACACTTTTGTGACTATTAAAAATAAAGCCACCACCTCTGTTTTAAAAACTAATTAGTGTGCAAAGACAATGCTTAGCTTTTTAAACTCATCAGGTCATACTTATTCCATATAGCTAGGAGAAATTAAAGATGCATAACAAGCAAAAGCTGGGGCCTCAGGAGGGTATAGACAGAAGGATGTGAAGGTCAAAGACAGATAATGTCGACTAACGATGTACCAGACAGTTTCTGCCCTTCAGGGCACAACAGCGAGCACTCCCCTGTTGTTAAGAGCCAGACAAGCATGTTTGGGAATATCCACAGGACACTTCACACATAGACTGATGTGTTTCGGACTAATACTTTTTGAGAAAAGCAGGGAAAAGTAATGCCTTTGCCTCTCTGTGAGATCAGAGGCTAATCGGTGTCCCATACAGACGGCGTATAACATGATTTCAACAGCAAGAATGTCACAGAATGCATGAAATATTATCTTATTATTCAATTTAAATTGAGCATAATTTTCATTTGGCAGACTTGAAGCTGCAGTGTAGCTTTGGAGACTTGTTGTATTATTGTCTTAATAAAGTTGAGTAAAACAAAACTAGCAAAAAGAACCCAAAATTAATTATTTTTTCAGAAACTGGCAAGAAAAGGTCATCTGTACGGGACATTGTTAGTGTACATTACAATGTTAGTCCACGTAAGGCAGGTAGACAAGCAAGCTGCTATATTGTATTCTGATCTGCAAATAAGCAGATGCTTAAGAATACAGATGGGAAATTGTACTCAGTGAGGGAAGAGAGACAGGAACGCAGAACGTGTGAACAGTCAGTCGGGCTGATAGGTTTGGCAGACAGGCTCGGAGGTGTGCAAATATGCAGGCCTCTGGGTGGGCAGACACACAAACAAACAGAGAGGCGAGCAAACTTTGAAATGAAAAGGCAGATACACAGACAAGTAAGCAAACAGGCACAACGAAAGACACACAGGCACAGAGAGGAAGAGGAATGGAGATGGGAGGAATATTCACTCAGCATCTTATGACGGTATTGCTCTACTTTACTTTTCTGTCATCAGACACACTCACGCACACACATGCAGACAGACACAGACATACAGCCAAGCAATCCAGTGCTTACCCAGGCATGCCGGGCTGAGTGCCATCAGGAGCCAGGGAGAAGCAGCATGCGGCTTTTGAGTGCTTACACACAGACACGCACACACACCGAAAGAAAAAGTGAGGGAGAGCATTGACATCTGTTACTGGCTCTGGTTCAGGCAAATCTACTTATGCCATGCTAGACCCGAATTCACATATGTGAATCCTATGTTGGGACGGTTCATTCAGTATTTCTTAACAACACCAATCTTCCTCCACCAGAAACCATGGAGCAAATGGCTCTTCAAGGCTCAGATGAACACAAACAGAAATGGAAAAACAACTATTTGGTTTGGAGCTATTTCTCACTTCTGGGCAGCATCACTAACGGTAGCGTGGGCTGCCAGACAAGATTAGTGAGCACAGGTTTTGGTCTTTGTACAGGTAAGAAGGTACAAACCTGCCAATCTCACTGAGACAAATAGTCACTGCACCCAGCTGTTGTTTACCAAGAAATAGTAACAGCCCATCAATCTCCTTAAATCCATAAATTGATACATTAGTACTTATTATGAGTATGTTCTGGTTTGACGATGTTAAACACTTTTGGAATTGTAGTTTATGTAGGTGTATTTTTTTTTTTCAACTTAGGGGAGAGAGCCAGTCTAGCCATTTCCCCCTGCCTTTAGTCTTTGTGCTAAGCCAGGCAAAACAGGCTGCACTCATATGTGTTTATATTAACAGTGGATGAAACGACTATGTGTAATGAAAGTGACAAACCCAAAGAGACTTATTACCTGACTCCGCAGTTCCCCTCGGCTCTACAAAGCATTTTCAGAATTTTTCGGCTCTTTGATTTGGCTTCACTCTTTATTTACCTGGCTTCCAGTCAAAGAGCAGCCATCTGACGCTCCTATAAACTTGCCTGGGTCCAGACCTTTGAGTCCACCCACTCCACCGAGTTTCAGCTGACTGATCTGTTTGGCGTGGTGACATGAAACAACGATTTCTCAGTTAAAATAAAGAACCAGGGACCAGTGAGTGCCGCGGGGTGACTCATTAGCCAATCAGTGCCACAGGTGCGACTAATGCTGTTGTCGAGCTGTTGTTAAGTGATGCGCAAGAGCCAATGAGGAGTAATAACAACAATGGCAAGCACTGTAGACAAGACAGATGCTGCTATGGAGGCCCTTCTTCACCTCAGATGTATTGGCATGGCTACTCATCAGAGTGGACTAAATGACATTAGGTTCAAGTGGATACCTTAGTCTCTAATGATTGGTTAGGGAAAATTGAATCCCCTCCCCCACAGAAATATGTTACAGTGGACGCAATGTCAGACTCAAGATGGAAGTTTAACGAGTTGACAGTTCTGTCTGATATACCTGATATACAATACCTGGAAAACAGAAAATGACAGAAGAGGTCAAACTTTAGCAACACTTGTAGAATCAAGAACAACTTTACAGAATGACCCAAAAAATGCCTTGGTCTCACAATAAACCAACTAGTTTTGGGAACACTACTGTATAACACAGCCTGCAACTTATAGTGTAGTTTCCTGACACTTGCCATGTAGCCTAATTTCTTAACTTCCTGTAACATCATCATATGAATTAGTACATGTAAAATACTCTCTGGTTCCCACTGGTACTTAAAGGAGCTCCATGCAAAATTGTGTGTGAGCTGTCAGATGTAATTCTCAACATGGATATCGCTGAGCCAACAGTGCTGTTAGACAACCGCTGCCCTGATATCAGGGGTATCAGTGGTGGCTGGAACGGCTAACCACAACAAATGGACTGCACTTGTACAGTGTTTTTCTAGTCCTCCGACCACTTACATTCACCAATTCCAACACACAGTCACACACTGATGGCAGAGGCTACCATACAAGGGGCCACCTGCAACTCAGTAACTATTCACTCGCATTCACACACCAATGGAACCGCCATCTTCCCCAAGGATACTTCGACATGTGGACTGGAGGAGCCGAGGATTGAACCGCCAGTCTTCCAATTAATGGATGACCCGCTCTACCTCTAGGCCACAACCGCCCGAACTTCAGACAAAAACAATGGGTAACAATTACAAAGGAAGCTTGACTTCATTTTCCGCCCAGGACAGCATGACTGCACCATATCTTTAGAGTGGAGGTACAGTGGAACCAGGGAGTTACCATTGGGAATTTTAGAGGAAGGGAGAAATAACTTTTAAAGAAAACTAGAAAAAGTACTGTGTACCCACTGCATATTTTATGGGAAAATATAAATTACTTATACTGTAAGTACTGGGTACCTAAGGGGTATTTTAGAGGAAAGGATAGATGTTTGTGTTGAAAACAAAATGTTGAACCGTTCCTTTATATGATAAGTTCTGTTGGATTTGAGTGTACTCAAATGTAAATATAGGGCAGTAGCAGAATGTGCCATACTAATGATACCCAAGGTCTCATGAATTTCTCATTTTGGTGCTCTGTGAAGGAGCGCTCTCTGTGCCCAACCCTGAATTAAATTCAAATGTTATTCTGAACAGTGTATGTTTCTGGTTCTCTTATAGACAGTATTGTATATCTATTTTGTTGCTGCTGCAATGACCCAGTTTCCCCCCTGGGATCATTCAAATTTGATATTAAGAAGAAGAAAAAGAAGAAAAAGAAGAGGTACTTTTTTAATCCCTCCTGGGGAAATTCAGCCCTTTCACTCTATTGTTATTTTATTACACACAAACACACAAAGGAAAACACATACACGTGCAGTAATTGTGAAGATGCCAGGGGGTTCAGAGCCTTGCTCAAGGGTACCTCAACAGTGCCAGAACTGAGCTGTAGGACTAAATTTAGGGCTGCTGGCGTATGTCTGGAAAAGAAAAATAACATCAGGTTGAACTGCAGCCGTCACCGTGCTCCATGCTCCAACACATATCATATACATATTTTAAAAAAGCTGTCAAACCTAGTCATTAATATGCTGGACTATTCCACACCATGCCCGAACCGCTATCCCACTCGGCTGTGCTTGTCAGGTTCAGCTTTAACATTGAGATAAGGGAAGACTGCAAGGTTTCTCACTTGAGTCATGCCTTCTTCTCTAATATTGCTCACTTACGGCATCAAATCTCTCCCTCTCTCCTTCCCCTCTCTGTAATTTAGGTGTGAACTCCTACATTTGCAGCCGCTATGTTCTGCCTCGCCTTCTCCTTTATGCGCGTCTCCGTCTTCCTCCTCATCTCTTCCCTTCTCTTACCCCCTCTGGCAGAGAAAATGATCCAACTTAAAATGAAAGTGTGACATTTAAATGAGCAAGAGTGAGAGCAAACAGAAGGAGTGAGAGAGTGAGAGAGAGAGATAGAGAGAGAGAGAGAGAGAGAGAGAGAGAGAGAGAGAGAGGGGTGATAGGGGTAGAAAAAGACTGGGGGAAGAGACTGATTAGGGAGAGAAAAGACTTAGTCAAAGGAGTCAGTACAGGGAATAGGGGTGAAAAGATAGGAGAGAAAGCAGGGAAAATTAAAAGGAAATGTGATCCCCCAAAGCACAGAGCTGACCTCTCCTGTAATGGAATCACAAGCCTATACCCATGTCATTAAAACGTATGGGAATTGTATGTCAACATTTGAACATAACCTGGAAATAAATGCTCTGTAAAAGAGTGGGTGAATAGATAGTGAGAGCTGAGTGTTCAGGTTATTTGAATTATCCATATAAGTCTAGTGCAGGTAGAAAATTTGCCTGATCCTGACACGTGCAGATAAAAGTCTTTCCTCCTCTGACAGAGGAAATGTTGAAATAACTGCATTGCACTGGGGAATGGCATTAAACCCTATTTCATTGGCCAGTAAATTTGTGCAAATGTACATCTCTTGGACAAACGTGTCAATGTCAATGAATGTTTGAAATAAAAATCACATGAAGGGGCAGGACTTTTGTGCTTAAAGTGTGTAATAATATGTTGCATATAAGACATGTCTAGGATGTAAAAACAAATCTCCCTCGTGGACATTAAAGGCTATCTTTCTATCTAGGACCAAAGCCAAAATTATGATGTAAAAAAAAGCTCCTCCTTTTTATGCTGTGTCTGACTTATCAATGTCAATATCAATGCTTGCTCTATTCTGTTCCCGGAGGATCTTTGCTGCTGCTCTCCCTGCCTTAGGCTTTCCATGTAGGCACATGGAAGGGCAGGAAGGTTTGCTCTCTTTGCCTCAGGCTTTCCTTGTTTGCACGTGGAAGGGCAGAGAGGTGTGCTCTCTCTGCCTTAAGGCTTTCCATGTAGGTGAGTGGAAGAGTCTTCCTGCTTAGGCCAAAGGAAGAACAGAGGGGCCCCAGAACAGAGCCATGCCGCCAAGTGTATTTCTGACTTAAGTTTATGCAGTCTGCAACACGTGCACATCTCACTGTGCCATACATAAGGTGTACAGTACAGATTATTTTCACACCACATTGTTGTGACATCATGATGCAAAAAAAAATCCTTTATGAATATATACTTTTGATAACATGGCTTAAAGTTGTTGTTTTTTTAAGTTGTTTGTGAGCAAGCAGCTCAACCATCTCTATGACAACTGGGCATTTTTTACCTGCTGAGACACCCATTATGTGGATATGTGGTTGAACGCTCTGGGAAAGCTAGTGCATCTTCAGTTATGATTGTTTCAGTGGTCGGTTGTGTGCTTGATATATTTGCTAAAGTAGATTTTGATGAAGATGGTAGCAAGCCTTAAATCCATCCCAAAATCAAATAAAAATATCAAATTGAAAAAAAAGAAGACAAAGACTACTCTGACGCACGTAAAAAATAAATGACTCTTCTTTCAATCAACCGACGATCACTGTTCAGGCCCAGTGACGATGAGAGTGAAAGAACACTGGGAGAGTCACAGAGCTCTTTAAATCATTTCTTATTTTCCTGTCTCAGGTCTACCACATTCACATAACACGTGTGGATGTTTCCTTATGTTCTGTACTTTACCCAGCCTAAGTGTGGTTATTTTAATAGTAGTCCTGCTTTCATCTGACATTAAAACATCTTCCCTTTTTCGCAACTTCCGGATTGAAAAAAAAAAAAAGTCTTTAATTCTCCTCACTGTTTCACCTCTCCCACCCATGTAAGCGAGCTGGCACAGCCTCATTTTAGATCATATGTGAAATGGTATCTAAAGAGAATTTTGCTTTGGGTATATTCTTGGTGTAGGGCTGCCCCGACTTAGAATTTTCCTAGTCAACTGATAGTTGCCATTTTGGGCCATTGGTTGACTAGTCGCCTGCATGTTTGTGAAATGAATTTAATTATTAAATCATATATTTTCGGCGGGTTAACACAATGGTTTGAGTTCCTTAATTAATATAGGCCTATATTTTATCTACAAGTGCACGTCACACACTGAGCGAGCCGCCTGTTAATGATGCTGTCGGCAAAGCAGTAATGATTGTGCTAAGTGGCTAATGGGCATGTAGCTACTTCCATGTTTCAGATGATACGTCATGTTTGTAGTCGACCAATGAAGATGAGTTTACATATCACCTTGGGTTCATCCTTCACCTTCTCAAAATGATCCCACACTTTGGATTTCCTGCCCGACATGTTATTAACTAGCTTGTGTGATAACCGCAGGTACCAGCCTGGAAATTAGGGGCCGTACACATGCTGCATCTTTAACTGTCTGGAAAATGCAAGATCGGCGTTGGGCACTATGCTTGTGCCTTTTTTGTGCCAGCTTTGAAGAGCGCAGCAGGTTGTGCGTGAGGTTGCTAAGCAGCCTTAACATACTAACACCAAAATGATCAACTTTTCCATATTTATCTCAGACTGAATATTTACAGAAGAAGGGAAGGATATCTGTCAGCTGTGATTGGTTTCTTACATGACTCCTGTCTGACTGCTGAGTGTGGCCACTTCCTGTGTCTGTCCTTTCAATTAAAATTCCCACATGTTCCAGTCATATAGGTTTTGATTTATTATGACAATGGTCCAGCTCCTAATAGAGTCTCACGTCTGTTTTATGTATATATTCTTCTGCCTCTAAGCAAACAATAAAATCTTGATGACTAATGACCTTTCCGGTCAACTAACGTTTAGTCAACAACTGGGAGGCAGCCCTGTCCTGCTGAAACAGGATTTTTAAGAGTATAATGTATTATTCAAAAGCACAAACCAGTGGGATCACAATTAGTGTGAGAGAACTGGTGTTTGTAACTGTAATGGCTAAATTTAACAACCACAGATAAACTTCCTCAGATGGATGTAAAGTATTAGATACTTACATCTCCTTTCAACCCTTTATGGTGCTCATTGACTTCAGATGTTGCCTGTGAAAACCTCAGGATCACACGACTGGGCAAATGACAAATTCTCAAGTACTGAGTAAGCAAATACTTGCTAATCTTGTGGGTTGTTAAAAACAAACAAACAAACAAACAAACAATAATAATTTCATGGGGAGTCTTTATAGCTTGTAGACACATAAAGTGTATGTGCCATATCGTGGGTGTCATCCTGGCGTACAACCTCATGTATCTTTCCTCGAATGATCTGAACACCAGCTATAAAATAATCTTAACCTACTTTCTTGGATGATGGAATAAAGGACTTTTGTCTCAATTCAATAAAGTTTTGGGAGCTTTAATCCAGTGTGTGGATACCATCCATTTTTTTCTCCTCCTCAGAAACAATAGCTTAGTAACATTATGTGTGAATGCCTCGGGTGCCAAAAAGCCGCTGACCATGTTGGCTCATTTGTTAAACACAGAAACAAAGAAAAAGTTTAATCTCTTCACCTGCTGGTGAACAGGTTTTTTTTAAATGTATAGACACCAGTATGTGCATCCGTCATCCCTTATTTTCCCATGCGATCGCTAACAAAAATGACTTGTTTTTCATGTTTTTGAGATTAAAAAATAAAGAGATGAATAATAAATAAATTATGATTCTTTCGATGCTCAACCTCAAAACAGGATGTACAGTATGACGCCTTTGATTGTTTACTTCAAGCCGACGCACACGCAATGTGTCTTAGTCATTCAAGCTGCATCTAGAAAGACGTTTATAGGCTTCTAAATATAGGTAAGATTGAATCTGAGAAATATAAATAACTGTCCTTCCGGCTGTCATCTGTCATTGTTAAACCACATAGATGGCCTTCTTTTCCTAAGCAGATGAGGTATTCCTTTCCTTCAAGGCATTAAAGCCACAGTGTGTAGGAATTTCTCCCATCTAACGTTGAAATCATATATTGCATTCAAACAGATGGCGCACTCTAGCGCCTCACTATTTCAAACACGTATTGCAACAACTGAAGCCGCTGTGTACCAAAAAGCTATGATAACACTGATGAAACCATGTCATCCGATACTACATGGAGTATTCATTCAGGCTCCTACACAGACACACGCGATGCGAGTTGACAAACCCCCTTCTTACCATGCCTCCTTACCCGCACAATGTACAAACAAATCCGAAATTCTCCTTTTACGAGAATAAGTCAGACTATAGGTGGAGGTAATAGTACACCAGTGATGACATTTATGAATGCAGACATCAATTTTTGCCAATAAACAACTGAAAATGTTACACAATGTCCCTTTAAAGCAAGACCTTTAACACCAGAGTACAAACCAATTGGAATCTTGAATCCTGGACACTTATCGCCAAAGAGCTGTTTATTTTGTACCTGTAATTGCTAACATATTAATTGACAGCTTTCTAAATCTCTCCCATGAGCAGCGATTGTCCAATAAAAGCTGAGCAACCATAACTAGCCACAGCAGGCCTGTTGGCCTTTGGATTTTTCTGCATGTTGAAGCAATGTGCATGGAGCTGTAGGAGCCATACTCTGTATAATGAGATGTTGTTGTTGTTGTTTATTTTTTTGCCGTCATTTGATAGGACAGCTGAAGAGTAAAAGGGGGAGTGAGAGGGGATGACATATAGCAAAGGGCCAGAAGTTGGAATAAGACACAGCCCGAGTACAAAGGGTGCCCAGAAGCTCACTTAGTAGAACAGGCGCGCCCATAAAATGAATTTTTAACTCCAAAACAAAAAATGCAAGAGCAGAAGTGAAGGAATGACTTAAATTATGTGTTTATGTCTGCCTATCTAGCTTACTATAAGTAATGTAACGCAAAGTTACTCCGTTCATGACTTGCACATCCACTGTGCAGCGTTTCCCCACTGTATCGGTCCTGGATGCTATTACATTAGAGTGTAGATGTACATTACCTGCTCTGACCTGAGTTTACTCTGCAGCAAAGCCAGCAAATATCAGTCTTTCAGCACGATATCATGTACTGTGTAGAGTCTTTCAATAAAAAACTGCATTTAAGGCCTCTGAGAGGCGAACGGGGAAAACTTGTTTGAACGTGTGCTCCGGGCAATAACAATAATTTAAATTAATAATTTATTTTCACACATGCTCACCTTCGCACAGGTATAACATGGTCCATAATTTATCTCAGGTAAGATTCCACTTCACTGTTTCAGTGTATATCAACAGTTCAGTGTCCAAGTTTCAATTCATCAATTCCAGTTTCAACACACTACAAACTCTTCATGCTGCCTCGTCTGTTTTTGACAGCAAAAAGACGGGGACCTCGACACTTAAGAGGCACATGACGAAGGCTCACCATGGAAAGACAGACGAGAGTCAGCCTTCAATGTTCACGTTCGTGTCCTTAAAAAAAATGTCGGGCTTAAACCGGGCTCGGGCTCATAATTACAGTTAAAGGGACAGGCCGGGCCGGGCTCGGACAGAACATGCACGGGGTCAGGTGAGGTCGGGCTGGGCCCGATCTGAGGTCTAATGCTGCCACACTTAACACCGTCAAAAAACTTGCTTTTTTTGCTTTCCCAGTCACACACCTGCTCTTCATCACCTACAAATGACCTGCGTTTTCCTGTTCTAGAGCACCATCCTGTGTACAAACAACAAAACTGCATCTATTTACATTACCATTGTTTACATTACATTACATATTTTATTATTTTAACATGAATCATGACAAATACACTGCCACTGCCTACAATCAAAGACTCTTTTGAAAATTACTAAGAATTTCACGTGTTAAATCTGTCACCGTTAGGCAAGTATGGAAAGCTTGAATGGTGTAGCAACGAGACTGTCGAGGAACTTAACTTATCATGACCCATGTTTTATGTTTGTTGCTAAGGTGGTAAACTCTAGTGGTGGTAGTAATTATGACGGGAGCAAAAGAGAAAGTCAGGTGACATAATATAAAGAGTGACAAAGTCAACGCGACATAGTTTAAAGAGCACCAAAGTCGATGTAGTGAGGGTCATCAAACATAAGACTTTCATCCAGGAAATCAAATATCTGGGCCTGCACAACTCCAACTACCTCAGTTGGGCCACCAACACAGCCAGCATCATTTGTTGTTTAACATGTTTGAATGACAATAAACTGAACCTTGAACCTTGAATCTTTGTATCCCGTGTGAAAGCAAAAATGAATGTTGAGTTATTTTAATAAGGTAATGTAGCAGTGTGAAAAGTCACATGACATATACCATGCTGGCATCTAACATAGGGCGTTCAACCCAAACCATGATCTTTTTTTCTGAACCCAACCAAGTAGTTTTGGTGCAACTGCGATATCACGCACACAATATCAACCACCTGTTTAAACCTATGCTGTTATTTAGGTATGACAAAGGTAGGGGTGCTATTTTAGGAAATGCTCTTGTATATCATTTTAGAAGGATAAACATGGAGAACACCAGAGCTCCCCAAAATGAAAAGCACAGGTCTTCAACATTGTCTCCTCCATGATAGTGGATGGGACATGGGCCATGTCAGAGTAACTTTTTCCAAAGATGGTTTCTGTCATTGTAGGTAGTTCTCAGCACACTGCTGTATGCTGAAGTGTTTGATTTGCTATAAGTTTGATGTAACCAGTTATCTGATGGTATAAAAAGAGGCTTTGACATCATGACTGACAGCTGTGTGAGGCAATCGAGTCCTTTAAGTACTATACTGTAGGCAACTGGACTTGCTTGAGTTTCTTAAAGACGTTTCACCTTTCACCCAAAAGGCCTCTTTAGTTCAAACAAGCTTTAAACGACAACTTTAAACTGTGTGGCTGTGAATCCTTACAGAGTGGCTGAGGTCACATGTGAGCTCTGAGTTTCAGAGCTGCTAAGATCGTGTATACATGTTACACATGTGATCCTAATGACTCTGAAACTCAGAGCTCACATGTGACCTCAGTTGCCTACGATACAGCACTTAAGATGACCATGAATTGGATGACTGAGAATCTCAACAACTGATCACTTGTGGTCAGTGTTTGCAAGTAGTCGCTTGGTGAGAACTTGATACTGGGGAGACTGCTACTGTGCAGACTCTGGATGCAAATGACATCCCGAGCGCAAGATGGCAGCATCCGTATCCAGATATTTTGGGTTAATTTTTCTACAGTGGGAGGAAGTGGAGACGCATTGTCCTTCTTTATAAACAGTTATAGGAAGCAACAGTCACCAAAGGGGTGGAGCTTAGTGAAAGGTCAATTAAAGATGTAGTTGATCAAATCTCTTAGCTACAACAACACCACTAAGGTCTGTAAAATTGTTCTTAAGTTGTTTCAGTTGTGAAATCTTACAGCCTTCACTGATTGTGTAGCTGCAGGGTAAAAGTGTACATTACATATAACACACTAAATGAGATAATTTCTGTGTCATGGTGTGTAGGCTGATTTGGCAAGCGCAAAGAGAAAATGATACAGCTTGAAGACTTTGAAAAAATAATCCAAAGATTTTTTTCCTCCACGTTGCTTTTTCTGAATATAGGACGTATTATAATGCCTCTGACATCCTAATGATGCTTATGCTCTTATGTTGACTAATTAATGTGAATATCCTGCTTAATATTCCCAGAGCAAACACTGAATACTTTAAAAGTTTTGTTCCAAAATTAAATATTGACCACTGATAAAGTCATGTTGTGATGACAGGAGTCCTCTACAGAACTTAAATTGATCAGTGCTCCATATATGTTTTGAGGCACAGGGTACATTGAAACAAACCAAAACAAAAAGTCCCTTTGTTAACAGTAAAGTCTTCCTATTTCTATGGCAACTAGACCTCGTCCTCATCCAGGCTTGCTTCAGTATAGATGAGTGCTTGTCCTGAAGTACTGACAAATAATACAGAGGGATACCATTTCTGATAAGAAGCAACCTGCACTGCTCTGGAGTGACTCAAGTGGTAAAATGTCGACTCTCAGGCTTGGCACATCTGTGCTTTAGTAACCAAGAAAAACTTAAAGTGACATAGAAAATATAGCCATTCAAACATCTACGGATGACATCAAACATAAGAGTGATACCCAGGTTTGTATACTTGCAGATGTCCAACACTATGAGAGCAACCAATGACGGCACACGCGATGCCTGTTTTCCTCAGCAACAATAGAACTACATAGGGGAGTTATGGTGGACAGGTGTCACGGTTTGGCGCAAGTTTGGACAATTCCAACGTCCGTCCATCTCCTAAGGTTAAGAGTTTGAGTGTCATCCTGGACAGTACGGTGTCCTTTGAGGCCCACATCAATAATGTTACTTTGTCTGCATACTTTCACCTAAAAATTATTAATCGTCTTCGCACATCACTTACACCTCAGAGCGCCGCTATCCTCGTTCATTCTTTGGTTACGTCTCGTATTGATTATTGTAATTCTGTCCTCTTTTGTCACCCTCTCATGTGACTTCATAAGCTCTAATTGGTCCAGATTTCAGCCACCCTTATCACTACAGGAAGCTTCATTGGCTTCCTGTTAAATATCCCATCAATGTCAAGATTCTGCTTCTCACCTGTAAGACCCTTCATAATCAAGCTCCTTTCTACCCTGTCTGAACTCCTTCATATCTACACACCCTCCCCTACTCTTAGATCTTCTTCTGCAATCCAGCTCACATCACCATCTGCCAATTTGACTACCATGGGGCCTAGAGCCCCCCATCTCTGGAAGTCACTCCCCCACCACATTCGCAAAATTTACTCCCTTTCCACTTTCAAACCCCCTCTGAAAACATACCTTTTTAAGCTGGTATATTCAGTCTGATTAAATCATTATTTATTTTGATATACTTTATTTGTCCCCAAGGGGGAAATTCAGAGACACACATATTGAGGCTTGCACTGATGATAACTTTATGATGGTGATTTTGTACCTCGTATCTATAATTGTGATTTTTGTCTAGTCATTTTATTAACTTTAATTGTTTGTCACATAATTGTTTGATTTTATGATCTATGGATACATTGCTGCTTGTTTTTTCCCCTGTATTTTGTAAGATGTCCTCGAGTGCTTTGAAGGGTGCCTATAAATATAATGCATTATTATTATTAGCTGGGGAGAAAAAAGAAATGCGTAAAGATATGTTTCTTTTCATTAACTTAAGACAGACAAAATCCTCCCAATGGGGACTGGGGTAAAATTTTGCCCACAGGCAGCTTTGGTAAAACTATTTTCATTGTTAGAATAAGGAACATTTTAAACACTTCTGTGTGACACACTGTACGAACATGGAGCAAACACTTTCCCAAAAAGCAGCAGGTTACAACAGGCTTTAAAACTGAAAAACATCTCTTATGCTATGAAACTGAAAATAGAAAATACAGTTTGCTTTTCCCCCATATCAGTGATTGGCATGTCTGTTTGACGCTGTCAATGCTGTGCATTGTAGCTTACCAGGAACTTGCAGGCAGGTCTCCTTTCTCGGAGCGTTTGCACATAGTGTGACTGACTTGCATGCCAATCATATTGTTGTGCTGCACTCAGCACGTGTTGCTAATAGCTAAAAGTTTCCAAGAAGGACTCAAGCATGCTTACAAAAAACAAGTGCCACACACTCTGGCTTCATATCAATTTATTTTATCATGTTTGGGCCTTTGGACCTTCCTCAAGATCAACAATCACACTAAGGCACAGGTACACTGATCTGTTATATAGGCCACACCTTTGTCACACAGATGATTATGATCTGATGACCATGCCACACCATTAGGTTGAGCAAAAAAAAACAATTTAGAGGCCCTCAACAAATCAAGACCTTTAAACCAAACAGTGTCAGAAGCTACAGCCAATCACATTTCATCAAAACATATGAAAACAGTCACTACATATTCTAACACATTCCAGTATAACATCGAGCATGCATCAATGTACATACTGTCTTGCTGCATGCACTGCGCTGTGACCATCCGAACCATAATGGTTCTGCACGAATACACAAACCGTTACAGGCCTATAACTACAGATTAGTCATGAGAAAATAACAAATGCAGCTTCTCCCCCTGCTGGATCACACACTTCCCACAGTGTGTTTCAAGTCATGAGAATCGTCCACTTTGTGAGGCTTTCCACAGAAAGAACTTCGAACAAACATCGACAATCAAATACAACAGCAAGGTAAGTGAGAAAGCATGTTGTCAGGACAACAACATTGGGAACATAAGAGAAAAAGGAAATGGTTGAGGATAATCCGATAAAGTTCACTGCAGAGACAACCTCTAGTGACCCAGATTCAGATCCCTGTGCTCTCACCTCTATGAGCCTTAAGGGGGAGATAAGGAAATTGAAGTTTTTTTATTTCTATTTTATCTAACCCATACACAAACAGAATCACCTTGGCTTTTGGCTTGCACAGAGTTCAACTGTCTGGACCCTCTGAGAAAACTCTCTCTTTTTTTCCGAGGAGTCAGTTTGTTGAAACAGAGCCAGATAATCTTTGAGACAAAATACTCTTCTCAAACAAATGGGAAAAGCAAGCCAGTACTGCTGCCATTTGTTACTGGAAACACTGCAGCAGTTTTATCTTTGAGACAGTTTCATTTCTGTGCTGGTCAGTTTCTATTTATTCTAATTTCAGAGCACCATGCATATTTTTGTGTTTTTAGACTTCTATGACACAAAACTGGCAAATGTAACTTAATAATCTTAAAAGACACAAGTCATCCAACTTGTATGACCACGTTAGCATATTAGCATTTTCAAAAGAGCACCCCCATGGGTGCCATACCTAAACAACAGAATAACTTTGTATACGACCATAACGGTTGCAGTTTTAAACATATGGTTAACGTTGCAAAATTACCACCTTATTAGGTTTAGGCAACAAAAATCCTTGGTTAGATTCAGTAAAAAGATTATGTTTTGGGTTAAAATATGTATGGTCATTAATAACGTACAGACCCTTTTACTGTTAGTAAACAGTACAATGTTTTTTGGTGGACAGAGCTTAGCTGGAGGCAAAACAATTTTCCATAGAGATTAGCCAGCGTTACCTAGCGAGTTCTTTTGGCTTGTTGTAGACAATGGAGGAAGACGATACAAGTGGGGCATTTAGAAATATTCATTCTGAGTGTCGGAGTGCACTCTGGCACAAACTGGACCATTCGAAAATTTGCAATACTGCTGGAATGTACTGTTCGGTTATCCAGAGCACTGCACAGTCAGAGTGGCAGAGAGCTCTCGCCGCACTTTGTCGGGGAAGACAAAGCAGCATAGCGCTGAGCAGAGTGAATGTGTGATACGTTAATTGGGTAATGTATAATGAGCCGGTGAATACTGGGAAAATAACAGAGGAATAGAACCCCTCCACACCCTGAAGGGAGTTATGTTCCCAGTATTCCCAGTAGTGTCTGCCTCCGCGAAGTGCATTAAAACCCACCGGATTCGACAACTTTTGGTGAATGTTTTGTACTCACCCAGGCGTAGTGGACTGAACTGAGGCATAAAACTTGCGTGAAATGTCATTAAGCATGACTGCCATTTGAGCCATGACTCCCTCTATTCTGGCACCCAATAACACAACAAGACAACATTTTAAGACTCCTATGTAGCCTACAGCCCTCTGGGGGCGAGCCGTGTTTTGCCTCCCGCTAATAACCTGACGTCACTGTAACGTCAGCCCTGAAAGGGCTACATCACGTGACGTACAACACATGCATTACATGACACACATCACGATGTTATATAGCTAAGATTACCTAATGTGGACTTCTGGATTCACATGGGGCACAAACAGCAGTCTCCTGGGTAAAGGTTCTGTGTTTGTTTGACCCATCAATCAACCCAACCTCCCCCCTACAAAGACTCTGACGCTCTTTATACAACATCACCTGACTTCCTCCTTTGCTGCCATCATAATTACCACAGCCACTCAAGGATGCCACCTAACAATTAATGTATCTATGGGTCGTAATAAGCTGCTTCTACAAACAACCTATGATGCCGTACTGTGAAAGAGGACAAACAACACACTCACATTGTGTGCCATATTATTTCAGTGCCCCAAGTGCTGCCCCAGTGCGAATCAAAAAGTACTTCAAAGTCCTGCTAAAATATACAGAATATTGTGCATCTTGTTTGCCTCTCCTCATCCTTTGACGCACCAGGATCAGAGCAGATGCTGAGCATTAGTTAGCAATATCCTCCCGTCACAGCAGATGGCCAGCATCAGACACAGAGGCCTCATATCTTCACTCTATTTCAATGGTTCCCCCCTGATCCCAGCAAGTCCCTTGTATGAAATTACGTTCAGAGTATAACCCAGTAAAGGTGTTGTGCTTTTCCATAATTCAGGTATATTGCATGTTAGGCTTGAGCACGCTGCCGTAAAGTTGCTTTTTACTTGTGAGTTTGTGAATGTGTGTGTATGTATATTTAAAGCTACAGCACAAAATATTTCAAACATGGTGGTTGTGCAGAAAAAGTAAATTCTCCAACACAACAATCATGTGCTGCATCATGTGACCATAAAGCAACGAGCGGCTGCTAGTAAATCTTCCAACTGGTCGATGAAGCAGTGATCTGGGTGATCAGTTTAACTCAACAGGCCAGTTTATGTGGCGGAGTTACTGATGCCCCTCGCCATGTAGGCATTCAGACCAACATATTCAGCTAATTAGCTAAGCACATTTGCAATTAGCGTTTTAAAGGAGCCTATCAACAGCAGCCTGCTGAGGAAAACACAGACACTCTTCCTGCATAGTTTTATCCTCTTTCCTTTCCACTTTGTGTCACAGTAATTGTCTTAATAATGTGTTTCATTTATATCTGCGTTATCTCCTCATTGGAACATCTCTCCGGGCGATGCACTCTGCTCCACCAACACAATCTCTCAGCTCTTTAGCTATTTAGTCAGGTTTCCCAGGTCAATGTGGAGAGAGCTTTGAAGCTGTTAGTCAGCAGTTCAGTCCTTTTTTTTCCTCTGCGATAACTTGCTCTCACTGACACACGGATACATCCAGACAACAGCGCTACAGCTGCTGCCCTTTCTGAGGCATATACCTGCAGTCACTCATCCAAGCTTTCTGGCTGCTACAGTAGAGCGAGTTAACTCATTTCCACAAAGTGTAAATTCCCTGCCCCTCACTCCCATTTTCTGTCTTTTAAAAAATGCTGCAGCACCATTTTGTATTGTATACGCTGTAATACGCTGTAAAATATAAGACAGTAATTACTGTCCTGTCTTAAGGGGTTACATTCAGATGCTATTATCTAATCATGCCCACCCTGGTGCTGACAGTGAAACGTGCGTTTATTGGCACGTCATGGCCGTGACACATGAATCTTACGCAGCAGAGAAAGCAGTAATTTCCATTGTCTGGTGCGGTTCAGGAGTTGTATGAGCGTACATTGCAAGTATTCTGCATTGCAGATGAGGGCAGAAAACTGCATGAGTGGCAGGTGAAGGGCACACACATTTATTACATCAGCACTAGACTATTCTTTGACGTTGATACAGTAGGTATGATCTACTCCTGGTGTCCATGAGCATGCTATTTCAGTGACCAGTAAGACATACTGTCTTTCATCATGTCTGCCCCCAACCTGCAGAGAAAACTCTCCATTTCACTCTCACTTGGAAATCAGCAGCCAACATCAGCAAGTACGAGTGGCAGATTCTACCCTGGGTCGCAAATTGTAGCCCTTGGTCTGCTATCTGTGCCCTTCAGCAACACATCATGGACCAGAGAGCGTGAGGTGACTTTTAAGCCGTGGTGGGGAAGAGTTTCTGTACAGACAGCTGCTTGAAAAGCCTGCCATCATCCATTGGAGCCAAGCAGTTGGTAGACAGATTAAGAGATGTTCTTGTTACCAGCGGGTTTTAAATCTAACTGCGGTGTTGCAGTGTGCATAGTGTAGTCGGAGAAAAACTGCCAAAGAGGCCCACTCTAGCAACATAAAGATTTGGCGCTGACAAGATGGCCACATAGGCTTGAAATGGATGTTGTTTTGGCCATTCTCACTGAGAGGACCTACTGTGTGGCCAGAGAGTGATGGAATTACAGTATCATTGTACCTTTCACAGCCATGCCCCTCTAATCAGCCATGAGGACTAGGTCACAGTAGTGTTTCCAATCAGTGTCTCGCTGATTACAATGTTACTGCTGTGTGTTTTAATAAACCCAGTTTTCCTGTTTGTTTCCAATTTGGGTTTCAGGAATGACAAAGATTAAAATATTCTGCTGCTGCTATCCGAACTCCTCTACAGTATGTTCCCTTTGGAATTACAAACATATTACAAGGTTTGACCTTATTTAGCTCCAATTAGTGCATCTTAAACAAATCTAAAGAGTGTGTTGAAAACTCCTTGAAAGAACCAGCAATGTGCTTTTTTTTTATCTTATAAATTTGCTTGGACAGCTAGTTCTGTGCTTGAGGCTTGTTGGAGCTTTAGTGCAAAGTCCTGGCATGTTTAATAGCCCAGGATAGACGGAGCCACCGCAGTATGTAGACTTAAAAGTTATGGTAGATGCAGAGGCGTTACATTAATCATAGGTCTCCTGTTGAGCAGGGTCCAGTCACAGCTAATAGCTCCTGACAGAAGATGTCATGGAAGAGGCAAACAAACTAATGTGGTTGTGAAATTCAGTTTATACTGGATTATCACACTTTTGATTTTCTCTTTGTTATTTAGATAGTGAAATTATGGAAAATAATGGGTTTGAAATTGTCACTGTTTTGATTTAACCGTTACAATTTCAGCTTTCCAAAAAAATTGTGAGCGAGGCCATGGCCCAATTTGGCCCACTATGACAATCTGAAGTGTGAGGCTTGAACAGAGGAACACAAAGCTCTAAAGGCAGTCAGTTCAGGAATAGGGACAGCTGACCTGAATCGCAGGTGAGGCAGAAAGATTGGCAGCAGGTCAATGGCAGCATATGTGTCAGTCTCTGAAATCAAAGTCAATTTTCAGGGATTCTGTCTGGTGGAGACAGTGATTCACCTGCATGTCTGCAGAGCAGCCTTTCCTCTGCAAGCCAGTTTTAGAGGACAGTGGAGCATAATTTAAATCAATAAAAATTGGTTTAATGTAAATTGGGGGATTTTCATGAGCTATACTGGTGCCAGTAAAAGAGAAAAAGATCTTTTAAATAAAACATTGTAAATGGACTGCACTTACATAGCACTTTTCCACCTGAACAAACAAAGTGCTCACAAACAGTCTGAAGTTAGAGTGTGAGAAAAAAGTATTTAAATAAGTCGAAAGTGCAAAGAATGTGACAGAATATTTTAAGACACAGTGTCAATGTGAAGATAAAGTGGAAGATTTAAAGAAAAGCATCGAGCTGTTGTAACAACAGCAGTACAGGAAAGTATGGTGCTCAAATTCATCCCAGAACATCAACGCAAAACTGGCATACATTGCAAGATGATCATAAACATTATGGGAAACAGAGTAAATGTTATTTCATATGATAATGATGATCATGTTGTAGCCTGACAGCAGTTCAGGAACACTAGATACACTATTTGTAATAACAAACAGGGGTAAGGAACTGTTCTTATTTTTCTCCACACAATCTTTATTCATGTATTGTATGTACTGTATATGCTGGCAGAAATATGCCTGCCATAAAACATGTGCTGTATATTGTGTATATGTAAATCAGAATAAGTAAAGATCAGTGCCAGATGATTGTAGGTGATGAGCTAAGAGTGAATACAGACACAAAGTAGCAGACAAGGTCGATATATGTAGTATGTGATATATTATGTGATGAATTACGTTACATGTGGCCATGCTTCATTTAACAGCCTCCATTAGAGTTGGTTTCAAGACATTTTTCCATAAATTTGCACCTGTGATGAGTAAAGTCAACATAAATGGATGGCAAAATATCTACGCCGTCAACTCCAAGGTGGTGTCTGTCACGGGTCGAAATTAAACAGTGAATATAATGGATGCACAGTGGGTGGGCTGGATGAATGACTGCATGAACAAAATGACTGCAGCTCCGGCGAGAGCTCAGCCCGATCACTGAAAATCATTCAGGCAGTGTTAAGGCACTTTTGTTTAGAGTGGTGATGTAAAATGCCTTCACCCTCTGGAGGTCGTCATATTTCATATTTCTTGTTCTGTTCGACTGGGGGGGAGACAGGGACCTGTCAGGACCAGAGCCTCTGTTATTACATCACCTGTTCTGAGGACTGTACAAATGACTGTTTGATTTACGTGGATTCAGAGTTTACTTAGCCAGTGTGACAAAAAGGTAATCACTAATGAAGGAACTTTTCTACAGGGGAAGAGAAATACAGTTGTGAGTCATCTATGATAATGCTTACAGTGTAAAGCTTGTCCTTTTTTCCTTTAAAAAAAAAAATCACAATTACTTTGGGGACTTTGAGCTCCTACTTTGAGAAACCTTGAAGGGAAAATTAGCCATCTTTTATGTGGATGTCTAAATTGTGTTGATGGTAAATGTAGGCAGCTTCAGAATCTGTTGTTTTTCTTCCTTCCAGCCACATTTGATGAGATAATGACGTAGTTGGAAGGAGGAAGAACTATTTCAGCAGGGATTTCTAGTATTTGCCTTTGAGTAGCCAGGGGCTGTGCTCTGGATGCTGCTCAAAATAACAGATCTTCCTTGTTGTCTTTGCTATTATAAACTAGCTGTGTTTCTCACTGCAGAAATTACATCCCAAAATATGAGGATGCTACGGACAAGGATACTTTCTACAGTTTTTAGCTTGGATATTCAGTCAAGTGTATTTGAGCCAGAGTTTAAGTCCAAACAAATGCAGCAGAGAGAGGCTACATCTGCGGCTGCAAGAGGATATGACGGGCACGGACCCTCCAGAACCTGAGCTGACGATAGCAAACACTGACTTGAGGTGCATTTGCTCATCTTGCCCTCCGATACAAGCAGAAACTGAATCATTTCGCTGCAATGAATTTCAGTGTTGGTAGTTTTTGATGGATGCTGTCGCTGATGACAACCTGAGAGAGCAACTATGGCTACGTGAGACCTGGGCCTCATGGCCATTGCTGTCATCTTGCTTCTGCCTCTGAAGAGCAAGTGGAAAAGTACAGCATGCTCAGCCAGCATATTTTCACATCATACTTGGTGAATTAAGGGTTTTATTTAGGCCAATCCAAAGTTGGTGATCATTGGAACAGTGGGCCAACTCAGCACAACAGTTTTGTCCTGTTTCTGTTGAGAAAAGATAATCAAGACCAGCACAGCCGAGAGAACAGATGACCACTAAGTGAGGAATGTTGTCACCTTAGAAAATGCTAAGTGACAAGAAAAATAACAAGAAGTGTTGCCATCTTGTGTTGGTGAAGATTCTCAGTCATCCAGGTCGTGGTGATCTTAAGTGCTATCGTAGGCAACTGGACTTGATTGAGTTTCTCAAAAACTGAAAAAGCCTCTTGGATGAAAGGCGAAATGTCTTCAAGAAACTCAAGCGAGTCCAGTTGCCTACGATATAGCACTTTAGCAGTTGCTGTCTTGGTTCATGCTGGTTTGGACGATAGAGCATCTGTTGTTTCATTACCTGCACAAGCAGGCTACAATACGTTTTGGCTGGTCCTCAGTAATTCGCCCCCAACGCATCCTGGTACATGAAGGCACTGCCAGCACAGCTCCGCGAGCAGGAGAACTCCACTTTCTCGGTCAATTTAACATGCAGTGAGGAATCTATTGCTTCAATTGACTACATTTACCATCAACACTGACTGGACATCTACAAAAAAGGTGGCACATTTTTCCTGTAACCTGAACTCTAAATGTATGCCTTAACCTATAAAATACAGCTGTTAGTAAATCCCAACAGAATTTCCAAACATCTGAGAAAATTCCTCTCCTCTCCATCCTTGTCAGGACATTTGGTATTAGAACACACGCACACACACTCAGAAAGAAGGCAGCTTTCATGGTTTGAGAGGCGTTGATAATTTGAGTTGAAATGAGCTTGTCTTCATTAATGACAGTCACTGCTAAACCGTTTATCTTCGTATACCCAGGTTACTGTGCTAAAATGACTCCCTCTATGCAATTCCTACTAATAGCTCTCTTTAATGTCAAAGAGAGAGCACAGCCCTGGAGGAGAGTGTTTTCTTTCCGTCTTTGATACGTTTAAAATATACATGATGCATGCATGTGAAGAAACGTTGTCAAAAGGTAACACTAAAGCACAGCCACCGACTCCGTTTCTCTCCAGGTCCTGGTGCAACCCGTGTAAGGTGCTGACAGGTGAGAGCTAATTACTGTAATTCAGTCAGCTCCAATGTGAATCACAGTAGAAAAGGCTACAAATGATGACAACATAGTGAGCTCAGCATGGTCATGCATAGTGACTTGGCTGTGCTGAGCAAGGAGCACCGTGTATAATCTTATACTATGCAGTTTATGACTACAGGAGACCACACACAGGCAAAGCTTGTGCCAAGAAATATTGAAATTGGTAAATGTTAACAATGATACTACAAATGGAGTGAGTTCAATGTCTTTCATGCCTTGCTTGTACCATTTCTGCTTTATCTGCTGCAAGGACGTCGTACGCTGTAAATCAATCAATCAATTTTATTTATAAAGCCCAATATCACAAATACAATTTGCCTCACAGGGCTTTACAGCATACGACATCCCTCTGTCCTTTAGACCCTCACAGCGGATAAGGAAAAACTCCCCAAAAAAACCCCTTTACCGGGGGAAAAAAATGGTAGAAACCTCAGGAAGAGCAACTGAGGAGGGATCCCTCTTCCAGGACGGACAGACGTGCAGTAGATGTCGTACAGAACAGATCAGCATAACAAATTAACAGTAATCTGTATGACACAATACAGTAATCGGTATGACATCCTCGGTAATGACAGTAGCTTACAACAACATTCATGAAAGTAATAATACTGTCGTTATAGTTCTGGCTACTGTGGTACAATATGTTGAAAGTATATATTAGTATCAGGCAGTCTACATGTATGATAATATCATATGTCTATAATAGCAGTAGAAGTATGACTAATGATTAATGATGACAGCAGCAGCAGCAGGAGGCATCTGGCAGGACCACGGCAGCAGCACAACCACACACGTCACACTATCCAGGCACCGCTGCAATACGAGTTAACCTGAGAGACAGTGGAGCACAAAGGCTCCGGAGAAGAAACCGAGTTAGTGACATCCAGAATGGCCGAGTAAAATAGATACAGTAATAGGATACGAGAGAGAGAGGGAGAGAGAGAGAGCGAGAGCGAGAGAGAGAGAGAGAGAAGGTGCCCGGTGCATTAAAGGTGGTCCTCCGGTTGACTAGGCCTAAGTCAGCCTAACTAGGGGCTGGTACAAGGCAAGCCCGAGCCAGCCCTAACTATAAGCTTTATCAAAGAGGAAAGTCTTAAGTCTAGCCTTAAATGTGGAGACGGTGTCTGCCTCCCGGACCGTAACAGGAAGATGATTCCACAGGAGAGGAGCCTGATAGCTGAAGGCTCTGGCTCCTGATCTACTTTTGGAGACTTTAGGGACCACGAGTAACCCTGCGTTCTCAGAGCGCAGAGTTCTGGTGGGATAATAAGGCACTATGAGCTCTCTAAGATATGACGGAGCTTGACCATTTAGAGCTTTATAAGTTAACAGTAGGATTTTAAATTCAATTCTGGATTTTACAGGGAGCCAGTGCAGAGAAGCTAAAACAGGAGAAATATGATCTCGTTTCTTAGTTCCTGTTAGTACACGTGCTGCTGCATTCTGAATTAGCTGAAGAGTTTTTAATGATTTACTAGAGCTACCTGATAGTAGAGAGTTACAGTAATCCAGCCTCGAGGTAACAAAAGCGTGGACCAATTTTTCTGCATCTTTTTGGGTCAAGATAGGCCTAATTTTTGCAATATTACGCAGATGAAAAAATGCAGTCCGTGAGGTTTGTTTTAAATGAGAATTGAAAGACAGATCTTGATCAAATGTTACTCCGAGGTTTCTTACGGTAGTGGTGGAGGCCAGAGCAATGCCATCGAGAGAAACTATGTCATCAGATAAAGAGTCTCTGAGTTGTTTGGGGCCAAGAACAATAACTTCAGTTTTGTTTGAATTTAACATCAGGAAATTGGTGCTCATCCAGGTTTTTATGTCTTTAAGACAATTATGAAGTTTAGTTAATTGATCCCTTTCTTCTGGCTTCATCGATAAATACAACTGTGTATCATCCGCATAACAATGGAAATTTATAGAGTGATTTCTAATGATGTTACCTAAAGGAAGCATATATAGAATAAATAGGATTGGTCCAAGCACAGAACCTTGCGGAACTCCAAAACAAACTTTAGTACGTACGGATGATTCATTATGAACGTCAACAAATTGAAAACGATCAGATAAATAAGATTTAAACCAGCTTAGTGCAGAACCTTTTAGGCCAATTAAGTGTTCCAGTCTCTGTAACAGAATTTCATGGTCAACAGTGTCAAACGCTGCACTAAGATCTAATAAAACAAGTACAGAGACGAGTCCTTTGTCTGAAGCAATCAGAAGGTCATTTGTAATTTTCACTAGAGCTGTCTCAGTGCTATGATGCACTCTAAATCCTGACTGTAATTCCTCAAATAAATTATTATCCTGGAGAAAATCACACAGCTGGTCTGCGACTACTTTCTCAAGGATCTTTGACATAAAGGTAAGATTAGATATTGGTCTATAGTTGGCTAACACCTCTGGATCCAGGGTGGGCTTTTTTAGTAGAGGTTTAATTACAGCTACCTTAAAAGACTGTGGTACATAGCCTGTTAATAAGGATATATTGATCATGTCTAATATATGGGTGTTAACTAAAGGTAAGACCTCCTTGAGTAGCCTAGTTGGGATGGGGTCTAAGAGACACGTTGATGATTTAGATGATGAAATCACTCCTGTCAATTCTTGAAGAGAAATTGGGGAGAAGGAATCTAAATAAATATTAGGTGTTACAGCTGTGTTTGAGGTTAGATAGGTACTATCTGAGGACAGGTCGTCATGAATTTTGCCTCTAATAGCTAGAATTTTGTCATTAAAGAAGCTCATAAAATCATTACTGCTAAGGGTTAAAGGAATACAAGGCTCAATAGAGCTTTGACTCTCAGTCAGCCTGGCTACAGTGCTGAAAAGAAACCTGGGGTTATTTTTGTTTTCTTCTATTAAAGCTGAGTAATAGTTTGCTCTGGCATTGCGGAGGCCCCTCTTATAAGTTTTGAGACTGTCTGCCCAGATTACACGAGATTCTTCCAGTTTGGTTAATCGCCAATTCCTTTCAAACTTTCGCGATATTTTCTTTAATTTACGGGTTTCAGAGTTATACCAAGGAGCGAACTTTCTTTGTTTTGTTAACTTCTTTTTAAGAGGAGCTACAGAGTCAAGTGTTGTTCGCAGCGAGCTTACGGCGCTATCAACAAATTGATCAATTCGGGAGAGGTTAAAATCGGTACGGGAAACCTCTGTTACTAAAGGACTTGGGATTGAATTTAACGACGGAGTAATCATTTTCTTAAATTTTGCGACAGCACTATCTGATAAACATCTGGTATAGTAACTGTTGCTAAGTGGCGTGTAGTCGAGTAAAAAGAAATCAAAAGTAATCAAATAATGATCCGATAGCGAGGGATTTTGTGGAAAGACTGTTAGGTTATCAATTTCAATTCCATACGTCAGAACTAGATCGAGGGTATGGTTAAAACAGTGAGTGGGTTCACGTACACCCTGACTGAAGCCAATGGAGTCTAATAATGTGATAAACGCGGTAGCCAGGGAGTCATTATCAACGTCGACATGAATGTTAAAGTCGCCTACAATAATAACTTTATCTGATTTTAGAACTAAACTGGATAAAAACTCTGAGAATTCAGATATAAATTCAGAATACGGGCCAGGAGCACGGTACACAATAATAAATAAAAGTGGCTGCGAGGTTTTCCAGGTCGGATGTAAAAGACTAAGAACAAGGCTTTCAAAAGAATTATAATCTAGTTTAGGTTTGGCGCTGATTAACAGACTAGAGTTAAAAATGGCTGCAACTCCCCCTCCTCGGCCGCTGCCTCGAGGAATGTGGGTATTATTATGACTGGGAGGAGTGGATTCATTTAGACTGACATATTCATCCTCTTATGGAATTTATGATATTGGGCTTTAATAGATAAAATTGAATTGAATTGAATTTCACATGGCCACAGTCTAAAAAACATAAATCTTTCAGAGTTTTTAGGATATTCAGCTTTTCATCTTTCTCTAATTTTTATGCATTATCTATTACGAAAATTGAACAAGTGTGTAAATAATGACTGATTTTGCCTTTGCAACTGCACATACACTAGACAGAGAGATGATAGGGGGCATTTTGAATATAAAATAGACAGACAATCATGTAATTCAAAGTCAAGTGAAATATACGGCCCAGAGCAGGAAATGTGGATCTACAATGGTCCTCCTATAAAAGAGTTCAACCCTGAGAAAAGCAAGATCCTAAAACTCTTCAACACATTGCTGTGCAGCTCCAACATTGCAGCTCATTCTGGATATGTCAAAATGTCCACAATAAGTTGCGTCAGATTACACATTTTAATAAGTCAGATAGTGCACGAATCAGCATAACTTGAACACAGACCACAAATATGGCTGAATAAGGAGTCTATACAGGTGACTCTTTTGGCTGAAGCTCAAGGCAGCCCCAAAAATAATTGTCTGTATAGAAAAATACTAATGAGTCTACATCAAATGCATACACTAGATGCCCAAGGATGTTTTCAGTAATGTACTGTACAGTATGTTAACAATAGGATACATGCTATATAAAAACATGTACTATAATTGCATGGAAATGTAAACAGCATAACAAGGCAAAAGACCTCGAGGGAAACCTATTCACTGAGTAAAACCATAAAGCCTCAGCTCTTACATACGTTAATACAGTAATTACTACCACTAGCAGGAGGTTTAATACTCTGTAAAATATAAATTGAGTGTCTTGTGTTTGACAAAGAGGGGTTTTGTTTGTTGATGCTGCTTTTGTGCTCCATTATCCACGTTGGATTTGCCAATGTACAGTTTGGGACAAGAACATTGTATTTGTGCTATAGCACTGCTTGCCTTGGGATTTTGAGCTTCTGTGAGGGTAAATGCAGCTATGTCCACAACGCTGATGTCCCAGTGAGGGTGGTTTGTCTCTGAATGGGTACTGCATGATGTGCATTAACAAATTATCCCTGAGGTTTGCATTGTTTTTAAGTTGAGCTGCAACCTTCAGGGCTGAAAAATGAAGCCAAGGTGGAAGTGCCAGAGAATATAGTTCCTCTAATGGCCACTTGAGGCTGAGTCCAACAGCAAGTCACTCCCTATTGAACCCCACATTAAAATGCCCAACTTTACATCAGCAATAAACATTTACAGTCTGGTACAAGAAATGGTCTTGGTCTCTGTAGCTAATTTCCCTGTTCATGGCAGCTTTGCCAGGGGTACATTTTTATATAACTCCCCCGTTGACATTTTATCAAGGTTTAAAGTTGTGCATATTTAAGGGTGTGGCTTCTTTTAGAAGTGGGCTGTCACTACTACTACATCACTACAGTCTATGAGTCAGAATCATCCCATGCTCCTCCACAGCTCCACTCTCTTGTCCAATTATGGTCATGTCTGGCTCCTGAAAATCAACATGGTAAGGTAAGGTAAGGTAAGGTAAGGTAAAATAAGGCATGGTATGGATAGGTAAGGTAAAGTAAGGTAAGGTAAGGTAAAATACGGTATGGTAGGGAAAGGTAAGGTAAAATAAGGTAAGGTAAGGTACAGTATGGTAAGGTAATGCCAAAGGGGCAATTTGGGATACAGTGGTCATGAATTCAACAAAACAGACAATACATAACACACAGAATCTGGTACCACACATTGTCAGGGGTAAATCATGGGCAATTACTGCTCACTGCTGGTTAAGATAAGTAAATTGCAGACGGGACAAAGGACGATCTGTAATGTGTAATGCTACATTTAGGGAGGCAAAACCCCTGCCCTGATCGAAGCATCCGAAACTCAAGATGGAGGGGATGTTGAGAGTCTGAGACAATTGATGAAAATATGATGACTGCCAAAATGCCAAACTTAAGGCTTTAACATGTGAGTCCACAAACCAGAGAGTGATGTCACTGTGGCTGTGTCCAGTGTTTTTATACAGCCCAAGGTTTAAGTGCATTGAAGTTGCCATTTTCTTGAATATTTTGGGCGACAGTAGTACAGTACGTACCAGTGTTTCAGTAAAAGCCACATGATACAACTGGCTCCTCATCTGACTCTGCCTTTCGTTTTCAAAGGAAAACGCCCAGACTCATAATGCAGCCCTCTTAGCAAGCAGCTAAGAGGGCTGCTGCTGTTTGTTCCAGATGAATTCCAGGTAACATGCTCAATGAGGTTCTAGTTCAGTGGTTCTTAATTCTGGTTCTCACGGGGACTAGAGCACTTTGATTTTTCATTCTGGTCATCAAATAATGAAGTGAGCTACACCTGAGACACAAGGTGAATGCAATTTACTACAGTACCCAACAGGGATTGAAGACCATCAGTGCTTTGATCCCAAGTTGGTGGACTAAATTGAGTTTTAAACTAATTTCCATAATTTATTCTCTCTTCTGAATTTAAAGCTGGGGTAGGCTGGAATTTGGAATACATTGCTGTATTTGATCTTATTTCATTGTAGAGCTAGAGTTAGCCACCCCACCGTCCCTTCACCTCGCTCCCCTCTGTCGAGGGTCCATCCCTGCTGCAGAGGGGATGGACCCTCAATCAGCAGTTGTAGCGGCTCCAATTTGGCCGGCACAAACCCCGTAGCGCCAGGTGTCATAGTGGGCTGGCAGTGCTTGGTGTAACCTTTGCGCTGATTCAGCAGGGAGTATGGGCTGTTTGCCAATGGGGTTTGCACTGGCTGGACTTGTGTTGCTGCTGCCACTGACTGGAGGTTAATCTCCAGAGCTCCTGGCAGTTCTCCTCCAGATGAGGTGATCTATAGCAGCGGGGAGTGAGGCGGAGGCCACACTGTGATTCCAGCCTCTGGCTAACCTTAGCTAGCCTACATAAACATGAACATGAAGCGGTTAGTTAACAGAAGGCTAAACTATTAGCAACATTTTCTCTCCATCTCTGAAACACTTGCTGATATTAACATGATTTTAATTTCATTCATTGTCAGACTCAGTTTTAGACTTAGATTTAGACTTTTAGTTTAGCTTTGATAAGTCCATCTTCCTGTTTTGGGTTGCTTTGCAGTGTAGTCAGTTGTTGCCAATGCTGAAATAGCAACTTTCTCAGCAGTATTCTCTGCCACTGAATCAGGCTTTCACCAACGGGACATGCATGCATGTCTACATTTGTAGGACAGCAAAAAGCAACGCCCTCTCTCTGACAGACAGGTAAGGTATCCAATCATTTTGTCTGGCCCAAACGAATTGAAAGACTAAGTTGCCTCCTCCAGCTTTAACACGTAACTAGACAAAATATGCACAAATTAATTAGACATTGAAACTCAATATAAACTTTTTAAATACCCTGGTAACTTTTGCTAACTGACAGCAAGTGTCCAGATAACAGAAACAGAGCTTGAGTCAAATTACAGTCCAAAACACACGGGTGCCCTCCGACATGCACCAAGAACGTCACCCCATAATAGCAGCACTTTTTTGAGGTTTGCTTCCTCGCTTGGCACATCCTAGTTATTGGACCATGACTTCTGCTCTTGTCAGGTGATAGCATGTCCTCTCTAGAGCTCTGCTACCTGTCACGATTAGGAGGAAGAGAAATTCATTGTTGAGGTGGAAAACAACCAAGCCCCTGCAACCGACACTATCGGATATTAAAAAAGACATTGCTTGGTGAGCCATAGCTGGAGAGGCTCTCCAGGTGAGAAATCAAGTTATATAACACAAACAAGACTCCTGAATCCATGGCAGTCCTCCGCATTTACTTTATATGATAGGCTGATGTGCTATGTTGCGGCGATGCCTGCTGGTGCGAAGTGCATCACATAACATGCTGCTGTACTGTGGAGGCAGAATGCTTTCAGTGTAACACTCATAGACCTTTATACTGCAGCACTATTAGTGACACCACTGAGGACGTTTCAGTGAGTCTGCTGCTCTGGGTACTCCAGGTGTCAAAAATGTCCCATTTTCCGCTGTGCATTGTCGGGAGCGAGTGACCCACAACTGAACTGTGGAGTGCACAACATGAATAAAACAGCAGTCAGCAGTTTCAATTAACTTAATGATATGACAATGTGCTTTAGCACACAAGCAGAGCTGCTTTGGGTAAAATAAATAAATAAATAAACAAATAACTGAATACTTAAATAAATAATTTAAGCGACACACTCTATTGCAGGTGCATTATGCTTGCTGCAGGTGCTGCTGTTGTAAACTCCATTTGAACTTTTGCAAGAGATGAAGAGAGCCCATTCAAACCTTTCCAAACCACACAACACATTCACTATGGTACTTCTGTCTTCAGGGATACTAAACCAAACACTACAGGACACCATGCCGACATTTTAGAATACCACCAAACTAAAGCTTTATATTTGCTTAGTGCATCTATTCAATTGTTACAGTTATTCAAGTTGCCTTAATAATCTCAATTTTGGCAGACTGTATGTTACTTGTGCTCTGTACAGCTATATTAAGCAGGAAAAAAAACTAATACAGATATAATGGATATAGGTACAAATATTACATCAGATTCATTTTTTGGAGATATTACATTAGATTATGGGGAAAAATCAGGGTGTGGATCAAACTTACTACTTCATTTAGGTACTTTGTCATAGTTGCTAAATGAAATAACCACTCTGTTAAGGCTAGGGAAAAACTGTGGTCAAAAGAAACTTGGCTTTGTGTCCAACGTGTCAGTGGGCACATAAAGCTCATTAACACATTATATAATAATAATATTACAAAAGCCAGTTTCTAAAAATTAGTTAAAAGAGGTTTGAAAGAGGGCAATGAGGTGGCTTGTGGGAGAGAAGGTTGTTCCACAGTTGTTGAGCCCTTACAGCAAATGCCTTATGACCCACTGTCGTAGGGCTGGGTATCACCAGGTATATGCTGAGGAGATCCACTGCCTGCAGGTCACATTACCACAGGTAAGTGTTAAGGTATGAGGCAAACTGAGCTGAACCTTTAGACATAAACAGCTGTTGTTATTTCAGCTTGTTTGTAATAATTTGCTATTAGTTGGAAAGTACTGTGTGCTTGTTTATAACATAAGCTGCAGACTGAAGTATCGCCTCTCTACATGTTTTACATGTTGTTAAACACATGTATTGACTTTTCCTTTATGGAGGTTTTATTGCACTTACTAGCCCAGCAGCTCCGACGCACAGACAGCAGGAGGAGAGGCTGCAGCAGCACGATAATAAATTACACTAAAACGTAAAAAAGTAAGCCAAAAGTAAAAAAGATATAAGAGCTGGTAACCTTGGAGCTTCTCAATAGTACGGTCGTTCATAACTTAGTGCCGCAGCTCATTTACTACCGGCAAGATTAGCAGGGTTAAAGCTTCACACATCTGTGGGAAAAAGCGTATGATAAAAGATTGATGCCGGATTTGACGAATCACTATCGGGTCATTCTAATGAAGATCGATTTGAATCGGATGAATCTATTATTTTTACCCAGCCCTACTCTGTCTTAAGTCTTGCCCGAGGGACTGATAACAATAGTTGATCTGCAGATCTGAGAGTGCCAGCAGGGGTGTGGGGGTTAAGAAGGGTGGTAATGTATGATGGAGCAAGGCCACTCAAAAATTTGAAAACACCACAGGTAACCAGTGCAATGAGGCAAGAATAGGAGAAATGTGTTTGTATTCTCAAGCTCTTGTAAGAACCCTTGCTGCAGTATTTTTTGATTGATTTCTGGGGCAGCCCGGCAAATAAAGACTTACAATAATCTAGATGATTGGAGACAAAAGCATGAATGAGAGTTTGTGCTTTGCTAAAAGGAAGAAATTATCTAATTTTGGAAATACCCCTCAGTTGGTAATGCTGCTTAACTATTTAGAGGAATTCAAATCTGAATCAAAGACCAACTAGACAACCAGATTTCTGGTCTCATGGGTGACACAGTCTCTATGTGTTTTGCCTCTTGTTAAGCATTAAGACGTCACAAGCCATCCAGAACCTTATGGCTGCACGAAAGTCTATGAGAAAGGTAATCAGGGAGATTTACAGATAAACAGATTTGTGTCAGCATACTGGGCTTCACAGACAGATTTCATGTGAGTTAAGCAGTGGAAAATATCATAGAAAATCTGGTCTCCATTCCTGAGCAGCACCATGAGGTACAACACCTTTTTCTTTGAAAAGAGACGACGAAGAAGAAAAATGCTCAGTCAGACACTTCAGAGGAAAGACAGATGCAATTAATTGCCCTTGTGAGGACTGCAGATGTCTAACAGCACAGGATTTGATAAAAATTCAATAAAGGATAACAGAATCAAAGCCGTTGTAGAATCGTTATTGGAAGACTATAACAAGCTACCGAAGAAACTGTAATCGTTTTTTGATAGTGGGTAGCACTACGTTGTATGTAACACAGACAGTAGAGCAGCTTTTATTGATCTCAAAGGAATAATATTTTCATTGGAGGATTACAATGTCTAACACCTGCTGGCTGAAATAGAGCCGGGGGGTTAAGGTTTGGGACCACCCTGGATGACACACTGGACAGGCACATCAATCATATCTTATAAATTATTCACAGTTTCAACTTGATGATAGCCTCCACACAACACAATGCCCTGAGGAAAAATCCCTTGTTTTCTTCTCGTTTGCCTTGGATCTTGTCACTCACTTTGTATGGAAATGCAGATGCCTAAGCAGTAAACCTGAAAATAAGCAATTAGCAGCATCAACCACCCCACTCTCTCAACAGCTCTGTTCTCTCTGAGGGATTCTCGCTATTGATGCTGAAATTGTCCTTGGTGGTGTTCCCTGTCTGTCATCCCCAGAGAGTCTCCATTGCTTCCCCTGGACGCTTTTCTCAAAAAAACTCTTCTCATTTACACACTTTTACCGTTTCTTCTTGATTCTCACTCCCTTGTCTTTTTTGTTTTCTTTTTCTTTAATTCTATTTCATCTCTTGAGTTCGCGCTTGCTGGTGTAGCCAGTTATTCAGTAGTCAGCTCACATCACATCTCTCCATTACCTTGTTGGTGCCAACAGACAAGCACCTGCCTACAGATGAGGAAAAGAGAGACAGCGGAAGAGGACAGGAAGGCAAGAGTTCAACAGCTGTGGGTTATACATACGGGTCAGGAAGGGGACATTACAAGATACAAGAAGATAAGTGGCTACATTAGCATGCACACAGAGGCAAAGTGTGCAGTTGACATGTCAACGGGCATACACGCACACACAAGGATTGTCTTGTGAGTGAAAACATTTTCTGATGTAGTGTCTTCAAAGTATTTTACTATGGACTAGGACATTAACGACTTTGATTTTTTCACGTCGACTTATCTGTCAATAAAGTCGAAGTCGACAAGGCCCGAACATACTCGGGTGGAACGTATGTGGAACGGACTCTGCGGACGTCCGCAAGCCCTGTGCGCGCAAAGCTCAAGGCCCGAATATACTCGGGCGTACTATAAGTGCAGCGGACTCTGCGAGGAATGTCCTCAGTCATTCGGGCTTCCTTAGTCGAGCGCACTTTCGTGTTGTAGTTTCCTGTAAAAATGTCCGTGAAAAATCCCCCGATGTGAAAAATACATGCCGAGCAGTCACTGGTGCGCAGAGCGGAGTCCGCGCGGACCTCCCTACTCCCTACTATGCCCTACTATGGACATATTTCCTATAGGCCTCTAGGATACTAAGTGGAAAAGCTGTATTTCTAATACCTAAAGGCCTAAAATTAAGGGTGCACATAATGTATTTCCAACATTCAAGGCTGATGTCCGCATAAATACATCAGTTAATATGATATGATAGGGGCTATACATAATGTAAGGTCAATTTGCAAATAATCATCTAGTCTTTCTCCAGTTATGTGTGCATTTCTAAAAGTAAATTGAAATTGGCATTATTTCAAGTGTCTTTCTAAGCCTGTTTAATAACCAAATAACCTGTCAAAGTAATTCTCAAGTTAGTAACCGTGTTTGGCCACCCCTGCTTTTCAGCCGAGCCTGTGAACCAATGGTTCTTATGATCAGATCAAACTTAATATTACAGGAATCAAATTGATCTTCAATCAACACAGGAGACTCTTCTATGCAGATGACTTCTTACTGTACATAACTGTTCCACTGAACTTGCTCTGACCATTATCAGGGACCAAAAGATTACAGTGGATCATCAGTTTTGATTTATATGAGACTTAGGGTAACTGGTAATTTGTGGTTTTCAATATAACCACTTTCAACAGACAAGACTCCTCCATTCGATATTCATGCTAAACATGTTAAGTCAATGACATTCCCTTTTCAATTGTCCTCTAATGGTAATTCAGGCTGGAAATTAATTTAGTAGGCCTATACTTAATGGTGGATCTAGATATACTGTAGATAGATGGAGATTTAAAAAATCTTCCATCTTTTTCAGTGCATTCCCTTTAATGTATAAACCATTTTTAATATTATTTAGATATTATTATCATGATTTATATATATTATTTTAATATTTATTTATCTTAATATTCAATTTAATCTTGTACCAGCCCTCTGTGCCAACTACGGCCAGAGTGTTTACCAGTTTCTGGGGGTAGTACCTACAGCTCATTTCAGACCAACACACAGTTGACTTCATCCAGAGGATAGTCAGATCTGATGGTTCTCTGATTTCCAGGATTACCTGATTAGTTGTAATTAATCCTTTAATCCTAATTCATTGTTTTTTCTAAATCTTTTCTGTCATTGACTTTTTCTCTCTGCCTACCTTTTTTTCCCTGTCTGTTTTTCTTTGATCGATACTGATGTATTTCAAACCAAAATTTTACAAGACATTATTATTATTATTTTTTTTAATAATAATTAGGTCTAAGTATGTCTAGTTTTGCCAGCCTGCAAATGCAGTCCAATAGTATGGTACACTGAGTGACCACAACAAGTAATTCCTGCAGTTTTCACACATTCTGTATATACTCTGCAATCAGTACCTGTTTTGGTCTCGCTGCTGTGTAGAATTTGCTGCTCACTCCAGCTCACTGAACACAGGTGTCAACCCAGAGACTCGCAGCTACAGTGAGCAGAAGGACTGCAGTTTCTCAGAGCAGTATTATGGCTTTTATGGCCAAGAAGTTGCTTTTCAGTCAAGCCCTTTTGTTAAATGAAGTTGCTAAAAGGGTGTTAAAAGTCACCACATCTAGTGACACGGTTGATTCATTGTCAACACTGGTTTCAAGTGTGCTCCACTGTTTACCCGCTTTTTGGGGGTTTGATTTTCTGACAGATAAGCTTGTACATGCAGTGCTTTTTGGCAACCAATTCTCAACATCTTAGATTTTCTGCTTCTCAGCAGCACATAAAAGCACCATAAGTTAGCTGTCAACTGCATTACCAAGAAAAACAACACAGAGGTGAGTCTGAGTGCACAATATACAGTGACACAGGTACAAAAATTTCATGATTGGCAAGCCCCTTAAGAATGTGATTATGCAACATAAAAAACACTCTCTCGACACAAACAAAAGGCCTCTTGTACTTTTAGTGCCAGGGGCTGTTGGGACCCTTACACTTCTGTGTTCAATCAATCAATCAATCAATCAATTTCATTTATAAAGCCCAATATCACAATTTGCCTCATAGGGCTTTACAGAATACAACATCCCTCTGTCCTTAGGACCCTCACAGCGGATAAGGAAAAACTCCCCCCAAAAAAACCTTTAATGGGGGAAAGGCCCTTAGAGTCGATCACCTGAGAGGACAGCAACAGACTTTGCACCATGGACTTCCTTCTGCAGTTGCTGTTCTCACCTCTCTCCACCCCAGTGATCATCTCCCAGTTTGCTGTGAGAGCTGCTACCTTTTTGTCCTTTGTCTGAGGCCCTTAAAATTAAGAATGGGCAAGTGTTTTTCTGAAATGCATTACTCATGCTTTGGGAACTTTGTGTCATTCTTTGAATTATTGGAATTCAGAAAGAGGCCCCAAACCTTTTCGCTGTCAGACAGTGCTGACCACTGCACCACTGTATCCCCCAAGCTGTTGTAGAGAATATTATTTGTATGGGGTCTAAGTTGTAGAGTAAATGTAGGTTATTGCTTTTGCCATCTGAAGAGGGACATCACTTCCCCTTTCACTGGATGAAATCCTGCTAGCTCTATCAGGGCTGTTGAAATTGTCCAGATCAGGTGTTACAAGTCAGATGGTAGGTGCAGGACCATCAGTTGAATTGGTAGTGGCTACAGCTCTGTTGGCTGAGCCAGCGCTTTATAATTTCCATCAGTGGAGTTCAGCAGTGTCTGACTCCAAGTCTGCTGGTCTCAGGTGATCAGAAAGTTGTAGAAGGTTGGAAATTGGAGGTAAATTGAGATGTATGACTCTCTGTCATAATAGTAAGTGGTGTATGGCTCTATCCCATTGCCCAAACTCTCAAATGGTTCTCTCTTGGAGTGAGTCCTGTGAGCTGGTGGATTATCACAGCGCCTCATCCCCATGAATAAAATTAATAGTTGAAACTGAATCTTCAGTTTTGACATTCCCAAATGGTTCTCTCTCTAGGTGAGCGCCAAAAGGTCTCAGAAGATCATAGCAGTTCTCAATTGGTTCCTCGTCCCCATAAATGACATTTATAATTACTGAGTCTTCATTGTTGACATTCCTAAACAGCTCTCTGTAGGTGAGTGCCATTGGAGGTTGGAATATCATAACAGTTTTCTGGTGGTTCCTCATCCTCATAAATGAAATTCGTAATTACGGAATCTTCAATGTTGACGAAACCAAATGACTCTCTTTGTAAACTGTCTCTGTTATCAGAACTCCAGCGTTCAGGGCTTCTGACTGGCGTCAGTAGAATCAGACAGTCATCAACTCAAAGGCAGCTTCTGCATAAGAGCTGCTGTCCATTGTAACAAAACAATGTTCTGGGTTTGGTCGAGCCCTTTAACCTGGAAAAAAAGAACGTCTGATGTATTTCCGAGCCTTCCGAGAAAATAGCTTGCATGATACTGTATGTTGTGGGAGCACTGAAGAGGTGGAAGCCAAAATACAGGTATGCAAGGACGCAATCCAGTCCCCACATGCTGATGGCTTGAGTAATTGGAAGCCCCAAGGTCACCTCTGGAGCTCTGTCCGCAGGGGCTTGCAACAACATTCTAACCTCTGTTTCGGAGGCTGGAGGGGCCAAACCAGTGTCCATTAATTTTACCCCGAAGAGCTGACCCTGGTGGTTGACAAGCATAACGTTGTCAGGTTTCTGGTTAGAGTGAATGATGCAAACATTCCTCAGGGATTTGAAAGCTACAACTAGCTAATGTGTTATGGGATGGATTTCATTTAGAGACAATGGTGCTTCACCAAGTCCATAAGGCTCCTGTCTAGCATTTTAAACGCTAGGCAGGACAAGCCTTGGAACATAAAATTGTCAATGAATTTTAGCAGGTTCTTCTCTGGATTAAGGGCCCTCAGTTGCTACAGTATTTCCACTTCTTTTTGAATGGTGTCACCGCACTGTCTATGTAGATCTTGATGGTCTTAGTCTCAAGTCTTTAAACTGATACACCTGGCATCTTGGCCAGAACATCCTTCTCCATTTAAGTCCATCAAATACTGCTGTTTTGTCAGTGATTCTGGCGTCAGACACAGACACAAAAAGGTGCCAGATGGTGTCAGCTTGAAATGCTGCTGGTAACAATGTGATACAAGAAGCTGGAAAGTGGGGAGCCCGCTGTCTACTTATCATGTGAATGTTGAGTCAAAGCATAATGTTTTTCTCCAAACCTAAGCATGTTCTTTTGTTACAAAAGGAAATTAACATAAATATGATTGTTTTGAAAAAGACTATGCATCTAACAAACAGATACTGTGCAGTTCCTGTGAAAACGGAGGTGTATTGACACAATGTTTAAGACACAATGTATGTAACAAGCGGAAATTGACACGGCATCCAGGAATGTCAACAACAGACACAGGAGGACACCTAGCATGTCATATGTAGACATAAAGGTCAACTGACAAAATGGAGATATTTGACAAGTTGGGATGTGAACATGTTGTACAGTCACAGTATGTGCACTTAACAGTGACACGTGAGAACAAGAAAAAACAATTATGTGACATAGTCCTGTAATAATGTGTGCACGACAACAAAGATCCAATAAAATCAAATTAAAATTTTGACATTTTCAAGACACATCAAAAGAGTTCCTGGTCGAAATTAGAGCTGATTTTAGGTGCTGCAGGAATGTGTGTGTAATATGGATCTCCCCTGAGTGGATTTCCTTTCCTCATTTCCACCAAAGAAATGATTCATTACATCTGATTTTGTGACAGATTTTCAAAACAGTGGCCAGTGAGTTTCCTCATGAAGTTTGGTTTTATAAATAAGTCCAAATTCGAAAGACTTGGCAGTTTGACAGTGTATCTGACAGCTGACCACAGTGGTCTGTTTTATCTGTGTAAAGGTGATTGAGTGAAGGCTGAGGAGGCAGGGATTGGTGACACTGTCATGAAAAAAATAAAAGTGTCACAGGGAAAAATGCCAATATGAAATAAAATTTGAGTTTTGAAGTCTAGTTTAACTGTTACTAGGAATAATGGAAATAATTTTTCATAATAAAGTAGCCGAAAGGGGGCAAATTGTACATCAGGATAGACAAGGGGATGGTTGCATAATCACCTTAACAGAGTGCCTGGTTGGAATATCTGAGATTGTGGAGATTTGTTTGTTGACAAACCTCATCTTGGCCTCTCTCACACCATCGGTCAAGTTAATAGAGCCTGAAATTGTCCACTCAACCAGCCATTCACTCTGTTGATCACATTTATTGATCACTTAACGTCCTTCGAGTTCAGTCCAGCCACTTTCCTCTTGTCTTGACAGGTCATGGACATTTGGGCTTTTGTGTGTTAGCTTGGGCATGTTGAATAATTTAAAGGTTCGATATGTACTATAAATACAAACAAATGAAATCACTGCTTTTACTGGAATGCTAATAAATACAATGTGTTTTTAAGAAAGGATGCAACAATGGGATTAATTTTTTTCACTTTTCATACTTTTTTCAAAAAAGTGGCAAACAAAACCTTAAAGGTAATTCCAACTAAAATGTACTTTAAACACAGAATCTCGACACAATAGCTCATAGATTCCACCAACATTTTAGTGTTAGAATAAAGGGGAAAAAAGATGCAGAAGTCATGTAAGGAAGAATACACTGATGTAAGAATTCAGAAAATGGTGCGTTAACCTCTGCTAAGAGTCTATTTCCGTCCCTTTGTTGACCAGCACTGAGGTATAAATGTCTGTCCCACTGCAAACGGCTGGTGGTAATGGGGCTTGAAATGGGCTGCAGGTACAACCAATCGCACTAACTGATTAAATTAACTTGTGATTTTGCTGAGTGATTAGATAGATTTCTGATCTCACAGACTGATTAACTCACCTGATGGTGACAGAAGAGAGGGTTCAAGTCAAATGTAAACCAGTGTCCTTCAGCCCGTGTAAAGGAATAAAAGGACTAAACGCATTCAAGACGGGGCTTGTAATCTTAAAGCCCCTACAAGGAACTTTCATTCTGACTTGATTTTGGCGACTCTGTGGACAAAAGCGGTAGTGTTTTGCCGGAATGAAGCCGACATTTCCCATGAGCTCTAGCGTGTATTGTTGTAAAGACGCTTACCTGGCTCGCACATGTGTTTGTTTTGGGGATGAATGAAACAACAAGACAGGAAAACTTTGCCCACACTCCTATCGGGGATCACAGCTCACCTCTGCCACGTCCCAGCTCCACCTCTCCGGTGTAAGCGTCACCGCCGCCAGGGTAAACGCAGCGGTCGGCTGGTAAGGCTTAAGGCCTGTATGGCGAGCACTTCCACGGCTTCTTGGACTGAGTATGGAGCGGTGCCTCGCCTCTTTATTTCTCGGCACTCGCTGGACCCTGTCGACGCCTGGCTGGTACCGGTCGTCGGCCCGGATGAGGTGTTCCAGCACCGTGGCCCGTGCTCTCCTCGTCCCCTGTGGCGCGGGGTAAATCTGCGCAACCTGCAGCCTCTGTGTGTGGCTCCCCGGACAGCTAACGCCATGGACCCGCTGGCTCCTGCCAGGATTGGGCTGGTAAATGCTAGATCGCTAGCAAACAAAACATTTATCCTGAAGGATTTCCTGACTTCCCGAGGATTGGATTTTCTCTGTGTGACTGAGACGTGACTGACTGTTGGTGAGTCCAGTGCTTTCACAGAACTTTTACCCGATGACAACTATTTATAAGAGTCACTATAAATGTAAGCAGCTAGGTAAGATGACATGTGCCGCCTGAGTGCCGTAAATCGTTTCGTCCTGGAAGCGACCTGGGGCGGACCCAGAGACAGTTTCCTAAAAGTATGGATACACACTATATAGAAATAGCTTATCTTCACACCGATGGTCTCATTTGCTGTTGTAGGTCACGCACAGACATCAGCAGAAACAAAAGACTTTTGCATATCCAGTTAAAAGTTCCTTGTAGCGGCTTTAAACATAAGACCCAACCCTTAATGAAGACAGCAAGGTGTAATAGAAACAGATGAAACAGAAATTGTGATCGGGATTTCCCCCTGTACATCTATCTATGCTAGATAATTCAGCATGCTTGAGTATTACTACTAAAACTGTCCATGTATGCAACTTTTGAAAACAGGTAGAAAACAGATGTGTGCAAACATCTGTGAACCAAGCAGTGATCACACACTGCTACCCACTACTACATGAGGGTGGCTGGTCCGACTAGGAACTGGCATTTCTGTCTTTTAAGAAGATGCTGGCCAGGGACTCTATTTAAAATAATCTGGATGCTGGTGACAGTGCTTGTGAGCATGAGCAGACCTCCACAATGTCTTTGCAGGGAGAGGCTGGGTCAAGCTCAATGACAATACTGCATCATGTCAACTTAAAGGAAAAAAGACCATATTTTTCCTGTTTTAGTTCTCTGTACTGGCTCCCTGTAAAATTCAGAATTGAATTTAAAATCCTTCTTCTCACCTGCAAAGCTCTAAATGGTCAGGCACCATCTTATCTTAGAAAGATCAAAGTATACTATTATCCCATCAGAACAAATAATAATGACGCTTATAGTTAGGGCTGGCTCAGGCTTGCCTTCACCAGCCCCTAGTTAGGCTGATAGGCCTTGTCTCTCAGGGGATTTCCTATGATACACTGAGCCCCTCCTTCTCTCTCTTGCTCTCAATTTGGACATGTTCATATTACATTTATGCCTGTCACTAACTTGACTTCTTCCCTGGAGCCTTTTTCATCAGGCAGGTTCACATAGATCAGGGTTGCGCCTGGCTCATGGGTCCTAACTGAGCCTCCTGCTGTGGTCCTGCCTGATGCCCACTGCTACTGCCGTTATTATTAGTCATATTTTTACATTTGACCATTTGCTAAGCCCCGCCTCTTTGTGATGGTCCATCAAGCTGTCGGAGTAAGCATGGAGCCCACACTGTAACTAACTGCACTCCCAGAAGAGGTATTATCATATTTTTGGAGAAATGAAACAGTGATTCCAGAGAGAAGCATTAATACACGACGTTCCCCAGGCACAACATTTAGCTCCAAATCCACAAAACCAGCCTGAAAAAGAAGGAAATCTGAAACGATTGCATTAGAGTCAATGGAGCACAGCTGTGTTGTTGTTGGACACTGGTCTGAGCCGGCCCATTGCTATACCATGATTGGTCAGTCTGCGTGCGGGGCGGTGAATTATATCACACACATTTAACTATTGTTGTTACATACACATATTAATATATGGAGGGTGTTTTCTGCAATCACATGGCAAGAAGGACATGGAAATAAAAACTGCGCTGACTACAATACATCTGGCTGAAAAGTTCCTCATTACACCAGAGTCCCAACAGTTTATCAACCAGCGGTGGTGGCAAAGACTTGCCAGCCACTGACTGATTGGACCAGGTTTCCAAACATTTGCTTGGAATATGCCATCATCTTTTTCTGCATGGTACTAGTGTCCATTTCACTTCTGTCTGGCAGGGTAGAAAATAATAGGAGCATGTTCCAAGCCATTTTCCTTATGCACGCATCAATTTATCACAGCAGGCGTTTGAAGTGTTGTTTTTTTTTTGGGGAAAACATTGGACTATTGTGTTGATTCTTTGACAACAATGACATGACTGAAAAGGTGCAGAGTATACAGGAGTGTGATAAGCAAAGTTTGCAACTCATGCAGGACCTAAAAATGTGTACAACCTTCATTTAACAAAGAGATTGATATTCCCATTCATGACTTTGTTTACCAGAATACATCTGCTTGCAGGTGTAGGTGAAACTGAGCAGTGCCTGCGTTCTTTCACAACACTCAGTATCAGAGCCCTTAAAAAACACAATACGGTATAAAGAACAGTGTAAATGTAAAGCCACATAGACACAGGCATAACTGTTAAGGGCATGAAATAAGAGGCCTGCAGCTATACTTGCTTATCTGTGTGAAAGCAATCTAATGCTCTGTGGACCTTAGGGATCAGGGTATTTGTCCCTTGTGCACCATACACAGTAGTAGGTATTACAGCTCTCTCTGCTCTCTCATGCTGACAGAATATGAATTGGCAGCAGCACAGATCCTGAACTGCACAAGCCTGTAGGTCAGCAAGGGCATAGCGATCCTGCGCACAACACCCCACCCCAGCATGAGAATGTGCAAGGGCGTGCATGCTTCTGACAGAATTTTAACAAGGGAAAGGCAAGCTAATCATACAGTGTGAGGTCTGATGAAAGTTAACCAATCATCCACCAATCATTTGAAGTTTCTAGTAGCCAGCGAGGTCAAAAATTTCTCTGAGTATAAAAATAAAGTTGAAGATTGCTGTGCTCAGGGTGACTGACTCAATTCCATGTGTCCAATCACATTTTTGGAATCATCACAATTACTACAGCATTTAAGAGCTATTCCAAATGCTCTTGCTCTTTTGACAACACCCTATCAAATAGTACCTTGAAAGGTGCTGAACTACAAAGCATGGAAAGCAGCAAACCACGCAAAATAACATATGGTTTGCTTTTATAGCAGATGTGCAGTCAGTTCATGTAAGCCCTGTTTCCACAGGGGTTTAGTTTTGCCGGAGCCCACGGGAACAACGCTCCGTGACACTTCTTTATTTTTGGTGAGGATTAGAATATATGCAGTTCACTTAATCTGGTTGAAATTAATATACATTTTCAAATGCTTGAAGATCCACTCATTACTAAAAGTGTATGTCCTCCAAGAGAGTAATGAAAGTAATGGTCAGAGTTGTCACATTGAAATTTAAGGTGTGATGATTCTGATGATCTGATGGATTCATGTCTACACCTCATACATTAAGTAACATTACAAGTCAAGTTCCACCTTAAAAGTCACCGGCACTCGGCCCAGTGAATCAAGTTATTTGTTTCTCCGACTCCAGCTGCTCCAAGAGGCAGCAAAACATCATTTCTTTTATAGTTACAGTTTACTAATATATGTCTCCACAGTATGAACAGTGGTTACATGAGCCTCAAACCAGCCACAACTCAGCCCTGAGCAGAGTGACCGTCTGTTATTGACCAATCAACAGACTGCAGTGTTCACAGCTCCACCTTTTAGGACCAGATCTGTGTGCTAGGTACCCAAAAATGATGACGGTACGGAACGGTTTTATTGGTACCATCCACAACTTTTCACAGTGGAAATGGAAAAGAAGCATACTGGTATCCTGGTAGTCACAAATTAACTTTGCACAGACCCTTGTGGCCACACAGACATGCTGTAGGGTCACTGATACCACTGCATTTCTGTCTGTTAAGAGCAAAAATGCTCAGTACAAATTTTGTGCGTTACTCCAAAGGCATCAGGGGATATTATCAGTGTAAAACTGAAGGGTTGTGGTGCCAAGGTTAGGTCATAGGGTCACAGGGTTGCCATAATCACTAAATGAATACGCCACATTTCACCCAAATACAGCAATTTTTGAGACAAACACATACAAGTGGACAAAGGCAGTCAACACACTTACCAGTAAAAGTGAAAGTAAATTTGAGCTCCAAATATTTGAGTTTTTTGGCACTGTGTCTGTTGGATGTTTACTGCTTACAGTCTGGAACCTGGTTGCTGCCTTTTTATAAAGCCCCAACCTCACCTGGGTGCTGTGGGAGTACATAACCATAAATGTCCCCAACACAGAAAATAGGAAGGAAAACAAGAACATACAGGCAGAGGACAGAATGTCTGCAGAAAAATACACCATCACACAATTCTAGTGGGTCTTGAGTGACAACCATGGGGATTATTTCTATATGAGTCTATGCATTGTTTTTAAGGAATATCCGACACAGTATAAAGTTAAGCCACTAATTGCTGAAAACTAAATACATGACTGACTGTTTACTCTCTCAGTTGCTGTCTCATTTTCACATTCTCTTTCATCATTTATTTTCCTCACAGTTTGTTCTAAAAGCTGGATTTAACACAACAATATTCAGAGAAACTTTACTCTATTGTTTTTCCCAGTGACAACACAAGGCTGGGACTAAAACCTTGAATCACATCTGACTGTAGACTCCCAAGGCTTTGCACTAGTGACATATGGTCTGACATCAGGTCAAAATAAGAGACACTACCTGTCAATGTCCTATTGTCTATACACAGTGGACACATTTAGCCTTGGGCTAAAGGAAGGAAACTGTTTAACAGGCTCTGTCTACACTCTAAAATATCTGTTTATGCGACAACATTGTCCCTGAGCTCACTTCTGCTTAGATGCAGTGACATCATAGCATAAGCACCTCCACAGTGCTGCAGTCCAACATAAGTATATCTTTAAAATACTAGCTGTGTGGAGTTTAGATGTGGATTCTGTAAATATAAGCAACACATATTACAAAAAGGGATCTGCAGGGCTTTTGGACAGGTCTAAAGGTTGAAACTAGTAAACTTAAATTCAGAAAGTTTGAACATAATGTCCACCCACACTGGAGGTTGCCAGTGACAGCCCCCCCTGCTGTGTTTCTCATTTTTCTCTTAGTGATCAAAATATCAAAGAGCAGCAGGCAACTGAAAACCTCTCACTATGTTTTAAGAAAATGGCACTTAATCTGCACAAAGTGCCAGTGTACTTGGAAAGAGCCAAGCTTGGGTCCATTTAGGGATGGTAATAAAAGAGGTGAAAGCATCCATCATTTTTGAGTTGTCGATTAAACCGCATCATAATCATATAACTAAGTGAAATTTAATTCCAAAATATATGAGTTCATGAGCTCTGTGTCGGGGTGTAAAGCTGACCAGTAAAACTGCATTGTAACATAAATGTCCTGGTTTAGGACAAAAGCATTGAGCCCGTCACTCCCTGCTCGGTGTTATGTGAAAGTGCAGTGCACCGCTGCAGGGCTATTAGTGCGCCCAGCCAGTTCAACCCCTCAGTGCTTGTTTATTCCCATCCAAACTAAAGCAAGGTGAAGTGTTGCCTATCAAGAGTAATCACTCTGCTATGCACGGACATGCACTTGCTTCTTTCTCAAAGCAGCAGCAGCAGCAGCAGCAGAGCAGAGCGGAGGAACAGCAGTATGGATGAATGGTCAAACGATCTTCCTTCCAGTGGTGCACCTCCCAAGGCATAGATTCAAAGTTTTGGCATCTATCATCTTAGTGACCCTAAGGTCCCATGTCCACCAAAGTGATTTTTCCTGAAGCCAGGGTATCTTATTAATTCTTTGCAATGGGAGTGCGGCTTATTCACGCTGCACTACAGACACTAGCAGTGTGACCAGGCACTGAGTGTCTGTTCTGCACTGAGCTCTGCTTGTTTGTAAAACTCTACACTTGTCACTGTCACTTTTAATCCAGCTGTTCAATCAAAGAAGGAGGAGCAAATACCATGAAGACCAGTCTTCATATCTCACATGTGCAACAACATATATGTAATATACTGTACAATATGCACTTAAAGGCCACTTTATTAGGTACACCTTGCTAGTACCCTGGTTGGACCCTGTTTTGCCTTCAGAGCTGCCTTATTTCTTCGTGGCATAGATTCAACAAGGTGCTGGAAACATTCCTCAGAGATTTTGGTCCATATCGACATGATAGCATCACACAGTTGCTGCTGATTTGTCGGCTGCACATCCATGATGTGAGTCTCCCGTTCCACCACATCCCAAAGGTGCTCTATTGGATTGAGCTGTGGTGACTGTGGAGGCCACTGGAGTACAGTGAACTCATTGTCATGTTCAAGAAACCAGTTTGAGATGATTTGAGCTTTGTGACATGGTGCGTTATCCTGCTGGAAGTAGCCATCAGAAGATGGTACACTGTGGTCATAAAGGGATGGACACGGTCAGCAACAATACTCAGGTAGGCTGTGGTGTTTAAACCATGCTCAATTGGTACTAAGGGGCCCAAAGTGTGCCAAGATTGGTGGTTCATGGTTCAGAGATGATCTTCTGCAGACCTTGGTTGTAACCAGTGGTTGTTTGAGTTACTGTTGCCTTTCTATCATCTTGAACCAGTCTGGCCATTCTCCTCTGACCTCTGGCATCAACAAGGCATTTTCACCCAGAGAACTGCCGCTCACTGGATATTTTCTCTTTATCAGACCATCCTCTGTAAACCCTAGAGATGGCTGTGGGTGAAAATACTCAGACCAGCCCGTCTGGCACCAGCGACCACATAAATCATCCTTCTTCCTCATTCTGATGTTCAGTTTGAACTTCAGCAGGTCGTCTTGACCATGTCTACAGGCCTAAATGTATTGGGTTGCTGCCACGTGATTGGCTGATTAGCTATTAGTGTTGAGGAGCAGTTGAACAGGTGCACCTAATAAAGTGGCCAGTAAGTGTATGTTTTCTCTCATGAACTCAAAAAGACTGGCTGGTCTGTCCTCTCTTCTTAAATGCCTCAGCCTTCCCTTCATCCATACCAACCACTCTAGCTCGTGCCAACGTTATACATCCATGGATATTCCATATCATAGCAACCAGACGCAACCAAAGTGTCTCAGTTGGAAAAACGCTGTGCCTCAAAACCACTCTCAAGCACTCTCAAGAGCTCCAGAGCTTCAGCTGTGAAAAAATGTCCTGATGGACCCGGGGTCTTACTGCTTTTTATTCACCACAATTGTCCATGGTATCAACAACAGCTGATTGATTTAGTTTGACACTGAACTTTGTCTGTCATGGTGTGAGTTACGGCACCATGCGATACTCTTTACGACCAGATCACTTCAGGTAAACCTCCCTCTTGTCATGCCTGCTGTTCAAATGTCAGACTGTCTCATCATGTCAGCCTCTCTGCTCCGGTATTAGTCTGTCAGATGTCACATGTCAACCTCTGTGATGTCATGGCAACCTCTGTTTCCCTTGCTTCATGTCCCATGTCCCTCTTTGAAATTGTATAACTCTGACTTCAGACACCTTTCTCCTCAATTCTTCTTCTTTGTTATTTACTTGTGTCATTAGTTAAAAACTGCTGCAGATCAGGAAGTTTAGTTGACCTAAATTGTGCAAAATCTTGTGTGGTTTTTGGTTTTCTTCCCAAGTGCATGGTGTTCTCTGATGGAGAAAAACTCAGCCAATTAAACAGGAAGCTTTCCATCTCCATCTCCTCCTTCTCTCTCTCTTGTCCCAATCTTTCCCCCCCTGTCATCCATCTCTCCAGTTTGCTTCACCTCTCTGTCTTCATCTTCTTCACTTTTCTCTCACTTGTTATTTCATCTCCTCTTTCTACTCTCTGACTCTCCTCCTCTATTCCCTCCTCTTATCAGATATTTACTACGGCTAGATATCTTTCTCTCTCAGGTTGGGATCAGTGTTTTCCCTCTTCTTAATTTATTCCCTGCTTATGTTTTATTTTGTCAGTTATTCAGGGATCTGGTAAATATTTGCACAGAGAGGCCTGCCGGTAATCAGCCAGTTGGCGTATCATCGCTGTGTGTCAACTGGAGCAAGCCTGTGTGTGTGTGGGGTGGGTATTGGAAACTATGAGAGACTGCATTTAATGTGTGTAAGAGAGGACTGTGTGTGTGTGTGTGTGTGTGTGTGTGTGTGTGTGTGGGTTTATTGCAGGGGTTTTGGCTGAGGGTCAGGGATGAATTCAAGGTTCCAGAGGGAGAGAGAGAAGAGAGATTCAGCAGTGGCAGCAGACTGTTATCGATCAGATCTTGTTTTATAGAGCCTTCCACATTGAAAACAAACTGTGTGAGGAGGAGAAAAAAAATAATTGGAGCAAACAAATAACCTCACTTCTAATAAGAACAATGCTTTTGGCTGACCACACCAGGGAAAAACAGTGAGAGAAAGCTGAGGGAGAAATGTAATGGAATAGAAAAGGGGGGGCAGAGAACAATGATTTTGAAATGGCATCATTCAATAAACTCTGGTACTTTAAGTTACTGTATTTTCAGAAGTCATCATATTCACCTTCAAGTGTTAAGGTGGTTTGTTGATGTGCCGTGCACCAGAGTCGAGTGTTGGGCCAGGTTTCGTGTCCTACCAGATGGCAACATTACCAGTGGCTGTTTGTTTCAATTCAACCTGCACTCCAGCATACGCCGGAAGAAAAATAGATGGTTTAGATGGATGGCGTGTGCCTATTTGTGTGTGCGTGTGTGTGTGTGCAGGACTGCTTAAATAGCCTGTTATTGTATTCTACCTATGCACATTGTGACTGTGTATGGCTGCATACTATCTAGAGGATTTACCAAGCAAATAAACTTTTTCTTTCTTTCTTTTGTAATCTTGTATGATTATATTGTACTTCCAGGTACAGAAATTATTTATCATAATGACGATGATGGATGAACCCTTTTACAAGAGCTACAAAACAGCGACAAATAGCAGCAAAGTTATTAAAGAGGAAATAGTGAAGAATACAAGAAGACCAGTGTTTTCTGACATGAGGATAAAGATAAATGTCTCTAATGTCAGTGTTTTTAAATCTGCACTAAAGCACAACAATGGCAAACTTCATGTTCTCTGCACCAGTATGCTACAGAGTGCTGCTACACTTTGGGTATCCAATATTGGTATTGCATTAGCCCCATACACAGTGTGTACCCATTGTACTACCACCAACAATTTTTCAAACACACACATCAGGCTGAAGCAACAGTGTCAGAGCAGCATTAAGAACAACTGAAAGTGGAGCTTCAACAATGGTTACAGCAGTGCACATTTGTAAGGTATAGATTAAATATTTAAACAGCATAATGGCTATGGATGAATACAGTTTTTCCAGAACTGTCTGGATAGAATGTTTGTGCTCCTTTTGTGAGAGTGATGGTTATGTGAATTCAAGGGAAATATCACCAAAAAAAGAAAGAAAGACAGAAAAAAAAGGCTGGCTGAGACGGAAAACTTGACGTATCAATACAGCGAAGGTTCAATAAAGGCTGATGGAAACACATTTCTTGGAATAAGCCAAGACACTGCAATACCTGGTTTGGTTTCCTCTATTGCAGACAAAGCCTCTGTGTCATGCTGCTGCAGACAGAAAGTTCCTAAAAATAAGACAAAAAAGGGGTGTCTAGTAACATGACTGTTTTGGACATAATAGCCTATTGCTCAGCTGAGTTTGAGATGGTCTGAATATGCTCCGAGACACTTTTTTCTTGCATTTGCCCACTGAAATTTGCATACACACTAACAGGATCAGTGACAAGGGACAACCCTGGCAGAGACCAACACCCACTGAGAACATGTTTGACTTAATGATGATTATGTGGATACAGCTCTCACTTTACAGGGTACCGGGGTCATTGAGACGAGACAAGCACGCATTGCCTCTTGGAATTTGCATAAATGTAAGTGGCCAATCAGGACATGCCTACCCCAATACAAGCGGAACCCACAGTATATAGGAGCTGTATGCTCACATTTGCTATCCTACACCCTATTTAATGAGTGGTCTAGGAGTGACAGGGCCCCGAGGTAGAGGACTCCGCCTGTGCTAACAGAACTTGGGTTACATAACCTTCGTCTTTCTCACACAAGCTCTGCCCTGCACTGCACTTTATGAGTACAGTGGGAGGAGCCCAATGAATGAATCCCCTGTTGCTACATAACATTGACCCAGCCACACTGATCAATGGGCAATTGTTGATGCTAAAGAGAAGGAAGAAGAGGATAACGGATGCCGTCATATTCAATTCAATTCAATTTTATTTATAAAGCCCAATATCACAAATCACAGTTTGCCTCACAGGGTTTTACAGTCTCCTGTTTAATACTGAGTGCTTCACATGTATTTAGGTGGTCAAGTCCTGATTGGCTACTTACATTTATGCAACTTTTAGTGGGAAAATGTGTGCTTGTCTCGTCTCAACCCTGGCACCCCATAAAGTGGGAGCTGCATCCGCATACTCAGTGTTTACATCAAACACGTCCTCGGTGGGTGTTGGCCTCCGCCAAGGTTGTCCCTTGTCACTGATCCTGTTTGTGTTCATGGACAGGATCTCGAGGTGCAGCGAGGGGGGAGGAAGGGGTCAGGTTTGGGAACCTCAGAATTGTGTTTCTGCTTTTTGCAGATGATGTGGTTCTGTTGGCTTCATCACACAATGACCTCCGGCAGGCACTGGGGCAGTTTGCAGCCGAGTGTAAAGCAGTCCAGATGAGAGTCAGCACCTCCAAATATCAGGTCATCGTTCTCTGCCGGAAAAAAGGAGGATTGCCCCCTCTGGGTTGGGAGACAGTTTCTGCCTCAACTGCAGGAGTTCAAGTATCTCATGGTCTTGTTCATGAGTGAGGGTAGAATGGAGTGTGAGATGGATCAGCGGATTGATGTGGCATCTGCAATGATGCAGGCACTGCGCCAGACTGTTGTGGTGAGGAGGGAGCTGAGACAGAAAGTGAAGCCTTCGATTTACTGGTCCATCTATGTCCCAACCCTCACCTATGGTCATGAGCTCTGGGAAGTGACTGAAAGAATGATATTGCGGATACAAGCGGCTGAAATGATCTTTTTCCGTGAGGTGGCTGGGCTCTGCCTTAGAGATAGGGTGAGGGGCTCAGACATCTGGAGGGAGCGCGGAGTAGAGCCGCTGCTCCTTCATGTTGAAAGGGGTCAGTTGAGGTGGTTTGGGCATCTGATCAGGATGCCCCTTGGGTGCTTCCCATTAGAGGTGTTCTGGGCATGACCCACTGGTAGGAGGCCCCCGGGGCAGACCCAGAACACGCTGGAGGGATTACAAATCTCGTCTGGCCTGGGAAGGCCTTGGGGGCCCCCAGGAGGAGCTGGTAAGCGTTGTTGGGGAAAGGGGCATCTGAGGTGCTTTGCTTGGCCTGCTGCCTCGAATAAGCAGATGAAAATGGATGAACGGAAATGTGTGCTTGTGATTGTAGGAGAACATTTCTGTGTGACATAGAACAGCTGATCAGAGTGGTACTAGTTCTTCGAAGTATTCTGTAATACTGGTTCTTTACTGGTTATGTAACAGTACCACTTGGGTATATTTGCATAAGAGTAGTTGATGAGAACATGCATTGATTAATATTTTATTTTGTCAACATTTACAAAATTAGTTTAAAACTTTGGATTTGAATGGAAACATTACGTCCTGTTCTTTTAGATGAGACATTCGGATGTCGCATCATTCTTGCAAGCTAAAAACAAATGAACTGAAGAAATGTAAAGAAATTTAGCTGCCCAACTACCTAGCAGGCAAAAAGGTGTCTTTTAGTACTTCACAGAGACAACCCCAGAGGATTGAGAATGTACATAGGTGCCTAAAGCTTATGAAGTGTCATTAAAAGAGTAAAGCCCAAGTAAAATATGGCAGGGCTTTCTGGATTTCTGTTTTATGTGGATAAAAACATGATTTTGTAGAAAAGATAATCACTACAGGCGGACAGAGAGAGCAGAGGCAATATTTGTCTGTGTATGTGTTCACATGTGTGTACAAGGCTTCAGCGAGGGCTCTGTGCCTGAATATCCCACATTCCTTTCAAACTATACATTTTCACAGACTTAAGCAGAATTATCCTTGTCAAGGTCTTGTCTTTCTCTATCTGTCCCTCCCTCCTCACTCCGCTAACCCCTCTCTCCCACACTCCTCGTTTCACATCTCGCTCTCCTGTTCCCCTTTGTGTCTAATCAGAGTTATTCAATACAAAAGGGCTGAGACCTTGAATCAGAACATTGAAAGCTGAGGGCCGAAGTAACCAAGCATCAGTTTATTGCAGTGTGTGTGTGTGTGTGTGTGTGTGTGTGTGTGTGTGTGTGTGTGTGTGTGTGTGTGTGTGTGAAGCACACTTGGGGAAATGTAGAGAAATAATGAGAAACGCAAAATGTTTTTGGTGAATGCATTTTTTTCTGTCAGTGCAATATAACTTGAGATGACTCTAATTAAGTTTCAGCTCTTATTAAAGTAGCTCCTATTTGCAAGCAAATCTTTCATTACTTTATACCGAAAAGTCCCAACTGGCCTATAATTATATCTTTATTCCTTAAATTGTTCCACCACTGCTGTGCAATTGACCCTTTGCTAAGCCCCATCTTCTTTAGGTACTCTTGCTACACCTATTAAAGGTACAGTTCACCCCAAAATCAAAAATACACATTTTTCCTCCCTTAAAGGGATAGTGCACCCAAAAATGAAAATTCAGCCATTATCTACTCACCCATATGCCGAGGGAGGCTCAGGTGAAGTCCTCACATCCCTTGTGGAGATCCCAGGGGAGAGGGGGTAGCAACACAACTCCACCTAATGGAGGCTGACGGCGCCCCAGATTCAAACGTCCAAAAACACATTACTGAAACCACAAAATATCTCCATACTGCTCGTCCGTAGTGATCCAAGTGTCCTGAAGCCTCGACATAAAAAGTTGTTTGGAAAAACGTCATTGAACTCTCTTGAACTGCTTCTCTGTGCACTGCGCTCACGTGTGCGAAAGCAGGTGAACACACATGAAGGCCTTGCCCATGTCTCACGGTCTCGCAAGGCAGTCAGAGCTACAGGCCACAATGAGGCTTAAAACAGAGTTCAAATTACATTTTTCCAAACAACTTTTTATGTCAGAGCTTCAGGAAACTTGGATCACTACGGACGAGCAGTATGGAGATATTTTGTGGTTTCAATTATGTGTTTTTGGACGTTTGAATCTGGGGTACCGTCAGCCTCCATTAGGTGGAGTTGTGCTGCTACCTCCTCTCCCCTGGGATCTCTGGAAGGGATGTGAGGACTCTAAAACTTCACCTAAGCCTCTGGCCAACAACCATTAATTCTGTGAACTGAAATGACAATTTTCACAAAGATTTTATCAGCTCGAGTTGACTAGTGGTGGGGCTTTATCTGATGCTGCTTTTGTGAGCTAACTGGAAACCCATTTACACATGACTTTTTAATGTTTCCAACTTACTTGTTTCAAAATGAGAACCTCATACAAGAATATTAAATGTGCATATGATGGCTACATTACATTATGCTCAGACAGACAGTTTAAATTAATGGACATAGCCACAGTGACATCACTTATTGGTTTGTGGACTGTGGTTTTGAAGCCTCGAGTTTTGCATGTTGGCCGTCGCCATTTTGGATTTTTGGGGCCTGAAGTGACCACCGCGCTCCGATGAGGGTGTGGAGCTGTGGAGGAACGAGGGGCGAATCTGACTCATAGACCATTATGACGCCTTGTATATTGCATGGCCTTAACTGAGTGTAACTTAAACTTTATTTCTGCTGTAAAGCTGGGCATTTTAACGTAGCAATTTATTGGGATTGACTCACTTTATAGAGTAAGCCTCATGTGGCCATTAAAGGAACTGCAGTTTTTGGCACTTTGCAATGGTTTTACTTTTCAGTCCTGGTGGTTGCCACTTGGGTTAAAGCCACATGTTGCAAAAAGTCAGCATCCTGATTAGGTGACTTAAGAGCAGAATTGTGTTTGCCTTGATGGATTAAGCTAATTTGCCCTAATATGGTGGTCTGACTGTAACTGAAATGTTAATCCTTCTAACATAACTCTGTTTTGGGGCATAAGAAAAAAATATATTTCAAAAATATGTTTCCCTTTTGAGTATTTTGTTCTTCTGTGTTTTTGGTTTGAATGAGACTAAAAACAAAACAAACAAAAAAAAAAAACCTGTATATACAGAGTACTGTTGTTACTACAGCCCCATTCACTTTGCTTTAACTATAAATACATTTAAAGCTTGATAGGTCTGCTGTGCCTATTATAGCTGCTATACTGCGATTGGACAATCACTGTCCAGGGAGGGTTGGAACAATGCTCAAATGTCTGTTTTGTCTGTTTTCGAGGCATTACATTGTTGTGTCTGAAATGTAATATTTGTTTTCATCTTTAATTCTCTATACTGTAGCCAAATAAATGAAGTAAGACTGCCATGTCATAGTCAGATTTAGCATCTGTTTTAGAATTAATTTTCATCATTGAAGTTTTCCTCCACTGTACATTTATCTCCTGTCATCATCTCCATCTTCATCTCCCTCTTTCTCACTCACTCTCTCTGTTATTTGGTTCACTTTCCTGCGACAGATTATCCCCCACAGTGTACACCAAGATTAGCACGCACACCTCGACACATCACATACATCCCACGCTAACAACACACACTCACACAAACATCTATTCCTCTATCAATCCATCTCCTTCAGATTATTCTCCACGGTGTACACCAAAATGAACACCTTAATATATAACCTCCCACGCTAACAACGCACACGTAGATGCAAACAAACAGGCACACAGTAATAAACATACACATTTGCATTGAGAATAAAATGAAGCCTATCTGTGTGACGATCAGATACAGACAGAGAAACAAAAATAACACACCTTGGTATCATCACCATCATTAATGCCTTCATTCTGCTCAGGGTCAGTATGAGGGAAATCTGCAGCAGGTGTTGGATTCACAGAGGCAGTGAGAAGACACCTGCTGTGATGAGGCCTATGAGGCAGGAGGGGCACTAAGTTGTGGGGTTAAAGCTGTTCATCAAACAGATAGTAGGCATGGGTGGTTTATATGACAATGGGCCCCTGGGCACAGACATGTAAAAGGCCCCACCACTATTCCTGCACAAGACTGGAGACAAACTTTTTGGTGAAACACACACACACACACACACACACACACACACACACACACACACACACACACATATATATATATATGTACTGTATATATACATACACATACACACTGTCAATCATTCTGTGGCTCTTCATAGTCTTTATGTGTCTGTTTTTGGCTGTTTGGCATTTTATGTCTCTATGTAGTTGTTTTATGTTTCTATGAGCTAAATGTGTGGTTTTCTTCAGGTGATTATGTTTTTTGGTCATTTTGTTTTACTTTGTAGTTGTTTTTTGTCTTTTAAAGGTGTTTTTTTAGGTTATTATGTGTCTTTTGTGATCATTTTGTGTCTCTTTGAGGTATTCTGTGTCTTTTTTGGTCATTTTGTGTCTCTTTTTGGCTGTTTTGTTTCTCTGTAGTCTTTCTGTGTCTCTAATGGGCTGTTTTGCCCCTTCTTGTATTTTAAATCTGTTTGTGTTTGTATTGTGTTGTTGTGGTCATCTTTTTCAGGTAAGTTTGTTTCTTTTTTGGTAATTTTGTGTCTCTTTGTAGTCATTTTGTGTCTCTAATTGACGGTTTTGTCCCTTTTTGTAGCTATTTTGTGTCTGTTTAAAGGTGTTTTGTGTCTCTTTGTTGTCATTTGTGCCTCTTTTTGGCTGTTTTGCTGCTTTTTATAGTTTTCTTTGAGTTCATATGGTGTCTTTTCTGTTCATTTTGTGTCTGTTTGAGGTGATTTTGTGCTTTTCAAAGTAATTATTTGTCTTTTTTGGCCATTTTGTGTCTCTTTTTGTAGTTATTTTCAGTCTCTGTGTTCGTTATGTCTGGTACTTTTCAAAGAAAGTTTGTTTCTGTTGTGAGAGTTTTGTGTCTCTTTGAATTAATTTTGTGAGTCTTTAGTATTTTTGTGTTTTTTTTGGTAATTATGTGTCTTTCTGGGTCATATTCTGTCCGTCTTTGGCTGTCTTGCCCCTTTTGTGGTTATTTTCTGTCTCTTTGTAGTCTTTCTGTGCCTCTTTTTGGTTGTTTTGCCCCTTTTTGTAGTTATTCTAAATTTCTTTGTGTTTGTATTGTGTCTCTGTGGTAATTTTTTTTAGATGAGTTTGTTTCTGTTTTGGTCATTTTGTGCCTCTTTTTGGCTGTTTTTTTTTTTGTGTGTGTTGTTGGTTTTTACCAAGGTCTTTGATGTCATTTTGTGTGTTTTTTTTGTTCATTTTGTGTTTGTTTTGCCTCATTGTTTCACTATTTTGTGTTTTTGCAGTTGCTTTGCATCTTTTTGTGGTATTTTTACATCTCTCCCTGGTCAGTATGTCAATTTGTGTGACATTTTCAAGCGAAGGCCAGGGTGGGCCCTGACACTTTGGGGTACTTGGCCTGTGCCCCATAGACCCATTCAGTTATCCATCCATGATGATGGACCTACAGGCTCTGGAAAAAAGTGGATGCAGAAATGTTCGATGGCCTGGTAACCTGTAGTCTCAGCAAATAAAAATATGGCAGTGTTGTATGTAAATGTTAGTGTGCAGTGGAGCGTAGTGGAGCTTTGTTAGAGCATTAAAGGGTGCAGTCTGCACAGAGCAGCATAAAGAAAATGGAGACAGCAGCAAATGGGAGAAAAAAGTAGGTGTCTGTGTGTTGTCCATACAAATATGGTGCGCAAAAGTGTGCTTGTGCGTTATGGTACGTGTCTCTTTTCTGTCACGCTTCATCCTCTTAAACCAACTTGCTTCCTGTTTCTTATTGCCTGGGGCACCATGGCAACATGGTGACCATGAAATGATGGATGTCACTTTCTCTATGTGTATCTATTTGTGTGTGTATGTGTGTGTGTGTGTGTGTGAGAGAGTGAGAGACGAGAGGAAGGAAAGAGCACGCGTCTGTGTGTCTGTGTGAGTGTTATATGAGGAGTTTTTAGGGGGTATATTGAGACAGGTGCCGGCGTCGTGCTCTGTCTTGTTCTCTTTTCCTTTTAGACATCCTCTCACCCGTGGTGTTGCTCTGTCTCGCTGTTTGTTAGCAGGTAACCATGACAATGCCATGAAAAGACCTGAAAACACACATTTAGAACAGCACATTAACACTGGGATCATCATCATCACCCTTGCAGCAAAAGCCTCGCTACCTCCTGACAGCAGCCTAGTTGCCCATGAGGCAGCAAGACTCCTGCACATGTAATTCACTTTGTAATTTCTTTTTATCATTCAGGAGGTTAATCAAATCCAACCACTTGCAAAACATGTTGGCATTTTGAACACCAGCCACAATGTCTCAGTAATAAGAGACGTGTCAAGTGGAGAATATCAGTTAAAAATGAATAACATCTGCATATTATCTTTGTGGTTTGACAGAGAGAGCCTGCATTTGAGTACGAGGAATATGAAGTATACTGTGCATCACTTTTATGCGACTGAGTTGGCTTACAGGGAAGCCCTTCATCAGTGAGGGAGGCAGGTAACTGTCACTTCTCGATATGGTGTTCCTGTTTCACATCTTTGCCCAAACTGCAGAAATCTGGTTTTTGACACAGAGATTCTGTCGGCTAAAAACAGAATGTGCCGTAGCAACTGTGCTTTTATTTAAATTGATGAGTTGATGTGCATATGCTGCGCTGCTCATTGCATTATAATGACTCTATACGTTAATGTATAGATGGTGTTTTAATGCTTTAATGACGTGCAATTATCAGGGGATGGTGTAATGTAATACTGCTTATGCAAATTAAACTCAAGCACACACTCTACACACACACCCACACACACACACGTTCCACCAGAGATCAAAGTGGCCATGTAGCTCCTCCAGATTTTCTTTGAGAGTTGCATTGCATTTTCTAGCCTCATTGACCAGGCTGCTGTTGTGTCAGTTTTTGATGGTGGTTGTCATTGTCACTTCCCTGATTCATCACCATCGGGCTTTCATCTGTTCCCATCTTGCTTTATGTTCTTAGTAAATTCTACATCAGTGCCATCCCTGTTCTTTTCTCTGTCCCTCAGAACTGCGGTATTTTTGTTCATTTCCTTTGCTTCTGGTTGCAGCGGTACCTGCCAATCAAATCGGGGGCTTAGTCACTGTTAGCATTTACAAATGAATGAAGGTAGCTTAATGAAAAGCTGCTAACTTCAGCTCTGAAAGACATAAAAGTAAAGTTTGGTGCATCTTTAGAGTTTGTAAGGCCTGAGGTGTACAACACACTTGAAAAAATAAAATCATACATTTCGATGTGTAGGATTTAGTGGCATTTAGTGGTGAGGACTGCAGATTGCAACCAGCTGAAACTGCTCCTGTGTGTCAAGGGCGAACTCCTGGTTAGGATTCCTTCAGTGTTCATGGTTCTGAGGGTTTTAACCAGGAGCCAGATTATTAACAGAGGTGTCTTCCTCTCCAAAACAAATGGATCCAGCTGTTTGGTTTGTCACATTGGGGCTGTTAACCATAGTGGCCAACACGCAAATGTGAATGGTCCTATCTGGAGCCAATCTTTGCTTTGTCCATTCTGGGCTGCTGTAGAAACATTACGGTACATGGACTCTTACCGTGGATTCCGAACAAAAGCTTCATGAGCGTCATAAGCGGCCAGCAGTCATTCATTTTCAATGCATGACGGCGACGAAGGGCGTCAGGGGCGTTGGCTGCAGCGAGCGGTGCAATGCAAGCGATCGGAGTGTCAAGTAGAAGTTGAGAGAAGCTGAACTTTAGGCAAATGAGCAGCACCGCCCCTGAAGCAGCAGCCAATTGCAGACCAGGATTCTCAAGGCAAGACTGGGAAAAATTGAAAGAGAAGACGAATATGGAGGAGAAACCTATCAGCACGGTCTGGGCAGCTGTACCAGCTGGTTCAATTCCCTGTGGAGTTGCCGGGTTTGCAGAACTCTGTGGACCCAGATGGACCGATGGCTACAGACCCTGGGTTTACTAAGCAAATACGCCGACAAAGGAGGCTTCCAAAAGTGCGATCCATGAGCTCCCGTTTATTTACCACCAATTACATTTCTCAGTGGTCCTACAGGAGGGTAAAATCATAATAATAAAAGACTTATAAAGGCTATATGACTGTGTTTATTAGCGTTATTTTAATTGTGTAATGAAAGTCATGAATAATACATAGTGAAGACATAAATGATAGTATATTTGTGAAGTACACAGCCGGTCAGCCTACATAGACATCGCCCGGCCCCGCCCCTTTGGCTGCTGCAAGCGCCTGCTGGAGGAGGCAGTGTGAACGATGCCAAAGCGCCCAGAGCGCCCGCAGGCGACTATGAAGCTTTTGGTGGGAATCCCCAGTTAGGAAGAGAACTCACTCCCAATGTAGATATAAACGTCTCATTCTGAAGTAACAAAAAGATGACAAATCTTATTTTCAGGTGATAATACATGAAAGAAAACATACTTATTGTGTTATGCTCCATGCCAATATTTCTCCCTAAATCCCACACACTGGACCTTTAAAGTGAGTATGATAAGGCTTTGTATCAATAACTGGCAATCAAACCAGCCCCTCTCCTCCCCTTTAAAAACCATGACACATTACATGTTTGGTATGTGGAGGGCCCAGAAAAACAGCAGCTTTTAAATTTTATGGCAGCACAAATATGTTACCAATGGTAGATATTTTTATGCTGTGTTCACTTCTCTGCACATTTATCCTCATGTGTTACTGAATCAACTGACAATTCCTATAATTATGCTATCCTCAAATAACTGCCTATTTTCCCCCAACAATTAAAGTTGTTTTCTGCCCCAGTGCAATTAAATGTATCCAACACAGTGACGCTAACTTCTATGAAGAGTCACGGTTTTGCCCTCACACGTCATATTGTTAATTGCTGCCAATGACCTCTGTTGCAATTAAAATGCAACGCTTCATGCGCTACTTGCCAGACCTGATGGAAAAGAAGGAGATGATGCACGCAGCTGTTGCAGTCCGGTAACCCGCTGCTTTAAGATGCGCTGGGACACTGAGAACGGATTGGTGGGATTTGGCAGTCCTGAGGACGTTCAGTGATGTAGAGAGGAAAGAGAACTTTTAATTGCCTTGGTATTTTTCATGGAATCTTGTGTGTGTGTGTGTGTGTGTGTGTGTGTGTGTGTGTGTGCGTGTGTGCGCGTGTGCGTATGTCCAATAATTCCCTGGTTTCAACTCTCCTGATAATCAGCACTGCATAAACTGGGAAGAATGCTGAGTCCTAGCAACATGGTCTGATTTCAACAAGAGCACGTGAGTTTCTGTGCCTGATCCGTTTGCATGACATTTAATGATCAATGGATCTACTGGTCATTAGATCGCAGTAAATTTGGTGTGCCTAATTGTGCTTTGACAATGCACCTCGCTGTGTGACGACCCAGTCTGGCAGAGCAAAAGGCAATCAATCTTCACACCAAATTGCTGTGTGCTGCTGGATTGCCAGTGACAGATTCCCACTACACCTCCCTTCCTACTGTGCAGTTGCAGTCAGGAGAGAAACCTGACTGTTCCTCAGGATAATGTCACTTCACCAGCACTAAGTTTCACCTTGTGCACTGAGCTTGCACAAAAATATGGTCCTCTATGTCAGTTTTAACACTGTCAGTTGTCAAAGCTTTATGCGCCTTATTGCCATCAGTCTAGATGGGACCAACATCCAACCCTCACAAAATGGAAGATAAAGTGAGCCACATGTTAGAATTACACCAGTATAATATCCTACATTATCAATAAATTGGCTTTTGGAGTGCTATCTGTACAGATGCTATCTGTGCTTTTCCTGATTTAGTGAAATAAATATACATTCAATTTTTAATAAAACAGCTACAATTGGAAAAAAAAAATCCTCTAAGAGAACAGTGCTTTTATTAATAGCAACATCAAGAGGCCTTGTACACTTATCCCAAAAATCAGCAAATGCAAGTAAAGAGCGCTAAAAAAGATCAAATATAAGCAGGTGCACCAACACTTTGTGCACGTACAACACAGATTTTAACATCTACCTTGAAGTATTTCAATAAATCCATATCTTTTGATGACCTCAAGCATGCAAAACCTTTAAAGCTGGGACTGTTATTATTGTACATTTATCACTACTCAAAGCAGAGAGAGCAGAGAGATACCGGCTCTACTTTGATGCATGTAAATTGATTCTTTCCATGTTGCAAATATAAAATGGAATCGAAAGCAATTTAAAGGCAATGCAATTTAATTAGATTCATGAAAAATTAAAAAACAATCCTAAAATTCTGTGAATATTTTGATACAACACAACACACTTTCATCAGAACCCAAAATCCTTCCCATGAGTCTGGGTTATTTGTCAGCATGACGATGCAAGCTGAGCTGTTTGTGCGTGCCCGCAAACAATATGCTGCTTGGATAAAACATGCCAACAAAAGAAATAAATAAAACATTCACAAAGAAACAAGTACAAAAAAATAAAAAATTAAAAAAAATGCATTTTAAATTAGTGTACGTCTAAAGCTTGCACAAAATAACAGAGGCGACAAGTAAAGTTTTCTTTGTTGGTGTCAGAATCAGTGCGGCTGTGAGACAGAGAGCAAGAGCGAAAGAGTGTGTGGTTATGTGATATGTGTGTATGCTTCAAGGCCACAGTATTGCACAAAGGCAACTTTTTCTTTTTTGTAACTTTTTTCAACTGCTCTGCTATGACAGGTCAACAAGTTTTTATGAAAACTGTTGTGTTTGTGTGAAAAAAAAATCTTTGGTGCTAATTCTCTCATTTTTTTGTTTGCATTTGTGTGTGTTTTGATCTGTGTCTGTGTGCAGGAGCTGTCTGTTGCAGGCTGACTGCAGCTACAGTGTTAGGGGGCGGTCAGACAGAAAATAGCACTGTGTTAAAAAAAAAAAAAAAATGTGAGGGGCTGTGAGGTGGGGGGAGTGTTGCTTCAGGTACAACTGAGATGATGAAATATGATCCCAGAAGACCTGTTTTCAGTGATGGATAAAATAGTTTGAAGGCTTAACAGACACCGTAGAATTATGCAGTAGTTCACTGTGAGTTAATATTTCAAAATTGCTCATTATTCAATATGCCAAACCTACCACAAGACAAGGACCTAAAGTCTGCAAAAATCCTGGATTATTTTTAGTGATGGTATGATTAATTGCATCAGGGTTGGGTTTGTAAAGGCAGAATGAGTAGGATTTGTTGGTAACAGTTTGTAAAGACAACATTCAAAGTCTGCCCCTCCTCTCAGCTCAGCAGCTTCTCTCGAATGAGTGCTTATGATCTGACAAGTGGTTGCTACACCCTCACACCCTGTGTGCTGTTATTGGCTGGAGGCTACACACCACATCTCGAAGGCTGACACCCAGAAATGTCCAGAACACAAGAAAATAAGAGAAGGCTGGCAGAGGGCAGAGTGTGCACACAACTGTTCTGTGCACAACTTCCTGCCCCGCACAATGTGCTCTGTGCTGAATTGCTGCCCTGTGCTACAGCGTCCGGCAAAAATAAAAGTCCTGTGTATCTGTTGTGGAGGGCTCCGGAGCGCCACAGCTGAGACGGAGCCGGTGGAAACACACACATTGACTAGAATTTAATCCTATCGGCTCCGCTGCTGTTCCGGAGCACAGACGCAACCAACACGCATCTGGTGGACTTTGGGGGTTATTGTTTAACGGCGCCCAGCAGCGTCAGGGGGAAACGCAGTGGGACAACAATGAAAGTAAAGGTGACAGAAGAATGAGTGGGGTGGGTGGGAGAGGTGATGGATGGGTACACCACCACAGCCACAGACTTTCACCCAGGAGGCTGGTGTTTATGTCTTGTAAGCTGTAAAGCCAAACACTATTCCTTTTTCCTAAACCCAACCACGTGTGTGTTGGCAAAACGTAACCACATGTGTTTGTTGTTGAAGGAAACAAAACGTTAATTCGCTATGTTGTACCAATGTAGTGCATTTATTTTGAAAAATACTGCATTCAAACTGTCCATTTTCTGTAAAAATGTACATGTATTTTATGTATTTTAATGTACATATTCTCAGACCAACCTTGTCACATACCGACGCTTGGTCATGGACCTTCCACGCACAGATACGACCTGAAAGGTACCCTGGGTGTGTTGGTTGTTGAAGTTCTGGGACGGTGTGTCAACTTCTGCCAGGAAGTTTACCATTTACATACTGTCCCTTTCAAGATAAGCGCACTACGTCGGTACAACAACACAAATTGATGTTTTCCTTCAACAACTAACGCATGTATTTGGGTTTAGGCAACAAAAGCATGTGGTTAGATTTGAGAAAAAAGAACAGGGTTTGGCGTAATAATCGTATGAGATGCAAACACTGCTGTCGTGGATGAAAGTGGGGGTTTGTTGGACCCATCCATCACCCCATCCGTCAGCCCTACTTGGACTTTCGCCGCCTAAACTTTCATTGGTGTCCTGCTGCTTTTCCTCCTGAGGCCGCAGAGCGCTGTTAAACTATAACAACAACCGGTCACGTATCATGCCAACGTTAAAGGATGGCTTTTTTTGTCAGTGTCGGACGCTGCAAGTCACTGCTCAAGCTTCGGATTTCGATGACTTCGGAGTGAGACCAGAATGGTGTCCTCTCATATGTTAAAAAAAAGGCTATGCTCTTGATTTGAAGGATGCGATTGGGCAACAAACTGCGCTGCAGCAAAAGTTGGGCCTTGTTTAACCTTTCTGCTGCAAACTTTTTTTGTGCTGGAGCCCTGGTGTTTGAGCCCAAAATGTATCCAATGTCAACATGAATGAGAGTGCTGTGATTTTTCAGTCTGTGTTAATATCAGTCTGAACATGGCCTTACATAATCATGCAGACACTGACAGGGAACGAATACATCAAAGGAAAAATACAAGGGTATAAAGTTCATAAGATAAATATGAAGACAGTCATAGGAATTACAAAAAGAGAAAAAAGTTCAGTGGAGCACCGGGGAGACAGAGACATAGAGGAGAACCAGAGTGAGACATACAGTAAAGAGAATGATATGAAAGTAGAGAGCCACTGCAAGGCATCGGAGCACTTAAAGCCTACTAGCTTGCAGTTCCCTCTGCTCACATATTCCCTGCCCAAGGAGGCAATTTTAATATCAAGACTGAGTAGACCAAATGCTCTTATACCCTATATCACTTTGCTTCATATCAGAGGCAATATTCTAATGTCACTGCAAGTACTTTTTTTCTATCAGTTTTGCATTTAAATGTAATATCTGTCAATGTGGAGTAGCCCCAAAGCAACATTTTTTTTTATCACTGCCTCTGTCCATATTGGAGCTGAAGGTAAAATAGAAAAATCACGGACATAAAGCATGGATAGAGCGGCAGAGACGCAGAAGATTAAGAAGATAGGGCTACAAACTCCTGATATGTATTACATGATTTTTTTTTATGTTCCAACAGACAGAATCAATAATGCACAGGCCATCTCAAACTGTCCCAGGCACAAGATGTGACGCGTGAATACAAAAAGTAAACTTCTGTTAGTACTGAATTTAAACAGAGCTCTGCTTGTAATTGGTATTTAGAGTGTGTGTTGTAGCCATGGGTAACAATTTTGCATAACCTCTTCTTCTTCGAACATATTTGTCAAGAGAGCAGGAGGCCGTGACATGTTTTCTTGTCTCCTTTTCATGCAAAAACTTCAGCCTTAGGAATAAAGTAACAAATGGACCAGGAAGGTAGAGACATGTGCCAAATGAGCTCAACTTTATCCTTTTATCCCTTTTTGTCTTTTCTTTTACTGCAACAGTTTTACTTAGAGATGAATAGAGAGCTATGTAATTAAAAACAATTAAATCAGTGAGGTGATGTTTGTCTTTTGTTAGCCTCTGTTGCAGCTTAAACATGGCTGTCTTCATCTTTATCCCCACTGACAGGAAACTGCACTGCTGTCAGTCTTGTTAATGATTCCCTGTTGTCAGATAAGGCATGTGCACACACACACACACATCGCATAAAGATGTGTTGAAAGTACACACACGTCTGTGTACACATATCTGGCCAAAGATGTGTCATGCAACGTATCGTATGTGCTTAAGCTTCAAAGGGATTATCATAGAAAATGGTAATGCACAACTCCAGAAAATGAGAGTGCCAACAAATAATGTAAATTTGCTGACTTCCTCCCTGTGCCCCGATTGTTTTGACATAGATAGGGCCTCAATCACTGGGCTCATTTCCAAAGCTGGCTTGCACAACTGACATCTGTCCAATGTTACTCCAGGTAACATTCACGCTTTTCTTCTTGGCGACAGGTGCTGTGTCAGCTGCTGTAATAGGGACTTCTAAGCTCTCTGTTTTCCACTGCCTGGCATGGTTTGTAACCGTAATGAGCAGACACACCAAATAAGGTGTCAGTCTGACACGATGCTTAATCAAGGAGACATGATGGTATGCTGCGATCAAAATTACTTTGGTTCCACTAAAAGTACATGTGCCAATCAGGCTGCGGTGCACAATAACAAAACTACCTGAAGAGGAAAATTGACATCTTGGTGAAGCAAGTGGTTGAATGTAATACAAGTCTCGAGAAAATGTTTTCATATAATGAGCATGAACTATATTGTTCTGTGGTGTCTGTCTATTGCACACCATGGTCCTTATCTGTATTCTTTTTTTAGCCATGCTAGCAACGTGACTGTAGGGATGGCTATGTCACTGCTGGATGGATGGTCCCATCACATGTTGAACAGTCATCTATGTTCCCCAGAGACTGTAGCCCCATGACTTTGGTTGTCCCAGTGGGTAATTAAAGCTCAGAAAGCTCAAATTTATTGCAGTTTACTGACATATAAAACCAGTGGTGGAAAGAAATGTACAGTCTAATGAAGACTCTCCTCAGGGGTGAAGATCTGGCCTATTCATGCATTTACATGCAGTGGTTACCTCTTTTTATGAGAATCACTCTCTTTCATTATTAATAGTGTGATGATTTAGATCAGTAAATAGCACAGGGAGCATGGGGTTCAGTATTTCGCTTAAGGAAATTTTGACATGTGGACTGGAGGAGCCGGGGATTGACCTGCTCTACCTCCTGAGCCATGGCCGCCCCACTTACACTTACTTAGTTTGGGTTTAGTCGCACCATGAGCTATTGTAGCGCAGTTGCAACTGTAACTGATGCTGAGACTCTACTGACTGCGTGACTGGTAGACGACGGTGGGTGGCGCAACAGGGGTCCGTTTCAGAAAGGAGGTTCAACAAACTCTGAGCCTAACCCTGAACTCTGAGTTGAGTAACTCTGAGACGGGAAACTCTGGGTTACGGGTTTCAGAACAGGTGATTTCAATCGGTTCAATCAACACAGAGTTTGTTCACTCTGAGTTAAGCGTGTGCACCACGACTTTAAAAAGCCGTCATCAATGGAGCCGCGATACCACGATTCACCATGGCAACAAGCGACAAGAAAAGGTCTGCATTTTTTTACACCTCTGGAGCTGGATATTTTAATGCGCTCATACAGCGAATTTGAAGCTGTTTTCAGGAAGAAGAGTAACACGGCTGCAGCAGCGAAGGAACGGGAGTCGGCGTGGGAGAAAATTACGGCTCGAGTCAATGCGAAAGTTTAAATTTATTTTATACATTTATGCAATCACAATAATATTAGGCTACAGATCCAAACAGGTGGAATGGTGTTAAAGATAAAATTTGGTTCACTTAGATGCAATCCCACCTAATTATTTCAAGTGAAAATGGTCTAAAAACAAGTTACTTTTAGGTGTGATTTGTTCTGACTAGAAACGAGACATTTTGACTAGAAATAAGACACATATTCTTGGTATGACTTTGAGTTTTTGCAGTGTGATGCAGTCTGACATTTTGAGACAGTCAATCCACCTGCACATTAATGCTGTGAATGGACTTCCTATTCACATAGTCTCCATCTTTTTGTGAAGGAGCAATGATCGGAATGTGGGTTCCATCAATGCTCCCTATCACACCGGGAAATCTTAAAAGAAATTAAAATGACTAATCCCAGTCTGAGGTTGCAGCACCATGTCATGAACTGAATATGATTTATAATCATAAATTGATTGAAACTGACTTCTACATCATTCACCTGCAGTCCTGTGGAACTCCTCCTTGATGACCCTCACAGGTTTATGTCCAGGGAACACAACAAAAGAGTTTAATAGATGTTTCAGAGCTAGGGACACTTTTCTCACGGCTCTGCAGACAGTGGCCTTACTGATATTTTCTGCATCTCCGACATTATACAGAAAACTCCCGTTTGCAAAAAACAAAGAGCAACACAAAGAATCTGGGTAGATGAAAGTGGTGACGTTGGTTATGTCACGACGGATGAGGTTATGGATATAAATGATGGACTGTGATGTGAAACCGCACCGTTCAGTTATCACCCTACTACGCAGCCCAACAGATTGTTTTTTTTGGCTTTCATGTCATTGTTTTGGTTTTATGGCACATTTACTGGCAAACAGACAAACAGAGTGACTAGCCAGCAAAGAGAGCAGGCTAAGAAGTTGAACATCTAGCATGATAGAGAGACAGATATTTTTCTAAGAGGTTGTTGGAGCTACAAGGACAGCGAATATTGGATTTATATTTGTCAAGTTGCCAGAAAAAGATCTCCACATGAACGTCTGCTGGATTTGTAAATAGGAAATTGATTGCTAACACCCATAACAAGTTGGTGAGGGTTGGCTGTAGCTCAGGAGGTAGCACTTTAGATGAAAGTGCTATGTAATTGCAGTCATTTACCTTTTATAAGGCAATGATGTGTCCGGTTTGTCAACTTGTATTGGAGTTGATCTGCCCTCAAGAGGCCAACAAAATCAATGAATGCAGCTTTAAACAACAATAATAATAGAGGAGATACTGAAAGAAAGGATCCCACTCAATTGATGAGATATTTTCTGCTATCAGAGGGCACTTATGAAAGCTATATGGCCAAAGACCTGTTGGTCATTCTCAGGCAAAGAAAAAGAAAGAAAGAAAGAAAAACATTTTGGATAGAGATGTCGGTGGCACTTAATCTACTTGTGCGATTTCTTATGGATAAAAATAAAGATGTTCATAATATGTGTTGCATTTATATAGTTAATACACTGATGCTGCTAACCCAGTCTGCCTGTTTCATGCTGCGTATCATTACATGAAACTGTCGTTCACTTAAAGGTTTAATGTGTAGGATTTAGTGTTATTTAGCAGTGACGTTGTAGAGCTGCTACAAGTAGCGATGTTGCTAACTTAACTACATTTTTCAGTAGCAAAGCTTATTAATTGACCAAGTAGCGTGGTTGCACCCACAAAAGTTACAGTTTCTTTTTCCCAGGAAAAGCGCTGAGGTGCAACTCAACTTTGTGGAGGTCTGGATAAAAGTAAGGATAAAAAGATCAGTAATGTGACTGACGCCAACACCACACCGAGGCATGTAGACGAGGGAAGCACTTCCACATGACATCACATACTAATCCTTAAGTTTATTCTGCTTGCTGCTTTCGCTATTGGCTTTACTTTGCAAGACCCGCCCTACTCTGCCTCTGATTGGCTACATTGCACTTCCTGACGCGTCTCTCATGTGTCTTGCCCATATACTCTATATATTTAGTGGATTTGCAGTGGACACTGGAGAAATAGACGCAAGGGTAATTAAAAAAGAGAGTAATAGGCCGACTGATGACGTCATGTTATTGGAGGTCATGTTCAAATGTTACCAAAAAAAAAAAACGGAAGAAAAGAAAGGAAGCTTTCATTTGCCTATTTGCCTGGCTGACAGTTTTTCTGATCACTGAGGTAATGCTAATTTGACATAAAGAGAAAATAAATAAAAGTAGCTTTGCAAGTAGTATACTACCTTTGCCATTTTCTTGTAGCTTAGCTTGCTACATTTCTCTGGCGATAGCTTCAGTGTAGTGGAACTTCATTTTGATTTAGACTAACCGGTAGCTTAGCTCACTGCATTTTCCAAGTAGCTTGCCTGACACTGGATGGCTTAACAGTGCAGTACTACCACCTTTTTTTTATGTTTCTGCAAATAAGGTAACAAGGCACAATAAGGGGCACAGCATTCTTTTCAGCTGAGACGCTTTGGCTGTGTCTGGTTACTATGACACAGAATACTCGAGGAAGAAACGATGTTAGCACCAGGTAGAACATCTGCTTGCTTTGAATGAAGGGAAGGCTGAAGCACATAGGTAGAGAGGACGAATTAGCCAGTCTGAATGGGTTAAATATCCATTTATTTTCCACCGTTGTTATTCAGAAATGTGACTGCTGGTCTTTGTGATATTTGTTCTGCCCCTTCTCCATTGTGATTGGACAGCTCTGTGCAGCGGCTGCACTACTTTACTCAATATTGGATATTTTTCATCCCTTGACAAACAGATAAAAAGGCAAATATGCAGCTCAGTGCCTCAACATGCTGCTGGAGTCTGTAACGTAGTGTAAATACACAGTGCTCCAGTAACTAAAAGGAAAAAACATGATCATAGCAGTTGTTTGCCACGCCCCACAGTTGGCTTATCAATAGTACAGTATTGCAATATTGTGCTTATTGCGACAACCCTAAGCCAGTGTTTGGTTTGTCTGTTCTAGGCTTGTGTAGTCCAACATGGCCGACTCCAATGAAGAGGACCCGCTCTGTATGTAGATATAAACAGCTCATTTTAAGGTTATGGAAAGACAAAGATTCTTATTTTCAGGTGATTATAAACTGATGAAAACATAGTCATGAACACCTCCGCCATTTCTGCCACTAGATGTCCCAAAACCCTACACACTGGACCTTTAAGTCTTTTGTTGTGCACAGGTGATGTTCTTTGACACATCCTTGTATTAAGGGGTTTAACAAATTAATAAACTGGACTAAGCTTCAATGGGAAAGAATGTGAGTAGAGACAGGAGATGAAAGGTAACAGAGGATCTAGACCTCACAGATGCACAATGCATTCATTTGAGAGAAAAAAAATCTGCCCTGTTTTCTGAATTAGGAGGAGATTATTATTAAGGATTATTAAGGAGATAATTATATCCTTGATCAGAAAAACAGGAATTAACAAGATTATTATCTCATCAAATCAGAGAAACAAGAGCGGGATTTTTCCCATGAGAACTTTTCCCAGAATTCCGAGATAATAATCTTTTTCCATCCAGAAAAAAACAGGGCAGATTTTTTTTTTTTTGTCTCAAGTGAATGCATCACGCTTCTGCAAGATCTTATCTGAGTGACATGATATCAGTTTTTGTTCCCTCTGAGAAATGGTAGGATGAAATAAGGAGGAGAAGGTGAGGGGGGATGTAAAGGCATGGGGGTGACTGATAAAATGAGCAAGTGAGGAAAGAGAAAAAGAGGACCAGATGAGGAGGAGTGGGGGGGGGGGGGGGGGGGGGGGGAAGAGACTGTAAATATAGGAGAGCAAGGAGAGTTGGGGTGTTGCTCGTAATGATAGCTGTTCAGATGATGCGATGCTGAGAGAGATGGGAGGTGTAGAATTATGTCTGACAAGCACAGGTGCAGAGCAAGCCAAAGGAACAGTGACAGCAGGATGGAGGAGTGAAAGAGGGAGTGTAAGAAACAACGACGGAGGCTGGAACAGTTGGAAACAAAGTAGGAATAAGAGCCAGCACAGAGGAGAAAAGAAGTGACAGTTCGCAATGAAACAGAACACCTGCTTCTCTCCATCTCCTCTCCTCCTACTCCATTCATTTAAACTCTCTCTTGCTACCGCTTTTGGCTTTACCCTCCCCCCAATTCAACCTCGGACTCCCCCATCGCCTCCCCATCTCTCTATCCAACTCCCCCACCCCCCCCCCCCACCCCTTCTCTCTTTCTCCCTCATCTTTGCCTTGCTCGTTCTCTCCGAGTTCGTTTGTTTGATAGACGAGGTAATTACCAGGAAGTGTATAAGGATCCCACCTGAGAGGCTCAGCGCATGTGTGTGTATGAGTGTGTGATCCAATGTAATTATAAGGGATTAAGATGTTTATCACACTGCTGTTGTAAATCTCGAGCACAAGAGCACACAGACTTACAGTTACACACACGCGCACGCAAACACACGCAGAGACATTCCCACGGTGATACACAAATACTCATAGACATGGATGCATAGTGGTGCTGGCTCTCTGATGGTTAGCTAATTTGTAGCTGCGAGATTGTTTGGATGTTGGAGAAGGAATGTCTTTACTTTGCTTTAATCATGATCTTTGCAACAGTTCCAACAATGCAACCTGCAAACAGCTCAGATTAAAAAAAGAAAATATTGACAACAAGATAAGCCCCCTGGTAACAAGTCTGGCATTCGGCATCATAGATTTTGAATATATCTTTCCTTGATGCAGTTTATGTGCTTTTTTATGTGCTTCCCAAGGACCAGTTGCAGTCAGGTTAAGGTGCAATAAAAGGGCGTCACACTGATTTTACACATTTAGTTCAGTTCTGAAGTCGTGATGAGCACTGCCTCGGTCTGTGAAAAGTGTTGTATAATGTCTGGTGGAGATTTATCAAGTCATGATAATCAGATTTAGAAGGATAGAGGTAGAAAGCTGTGTTACATAATTGATGCTTGGAGACTGAAAGATGTGGGCATTTGCTAGGTTAGGAGGGTTTTATAAACATATTGCATTTTTGCATTATGGGATACTATCCCAGTCAGAAATTTAAAAATCATCCCACCAGTGCATTGGTCACATGATTGCAACCTTCGTGATTACTTGGTATATATGGTGCACGACTGCCGTAGGTGTACATATGAAGAGTGCATGACAACAGTGTTTGTAATGGCATCTGGGGCATTAGCTTCCTCCTCTACAGAGAGATACTGTATGTGTGGAAAATATACATTCATGTTATGTGCGTGGACTTGGCAATAACATGGAGCAACAACTGTTAACCTTTTAACATGCACTGTGACCACACAGCTGACATGATTTGCTATCAATTTGCTGTGATTAAAAACCCATTTTTGGCTGTTTGTCCTTTTTGCCCACATTGATTAAAGTGTGTAATGACTATTAGACCTGCCAAGGGACTACAGATGGAAACTAGCCTACGGCTATAATCTGGCATATTCATATTTATGTTCATTAATATGCACTGTTTTTTTAAATAAATAAATTGAAATTGTAATTGAAATTGAAATTGAAATAGATCCACTGGGTGGCAATGTTGTAAAAGTATATTGATCTCTGAAAGCAAAGATAAATCTGATTGGTGGAAAGTTGCTCTTCGCTGAACTTTAAGTGACACTAAAAGTTGAGGTGTGAAAAAAAAAAAATCACACCTGATATCTCCTTACAATTATATTTAAGTTTAATGAATCAAACGTGCTCCTTTAATATATGAAACAGAACTTGGCACTATCTTTAGCTCAGTATAAACACAGCTCAAGATCATGATGTAACATTAATCACCAGTCTCTTGTGCTTTATCTTTCAATTAGCATATATATAAAGCCACTTACTCTGTACATAAAGGGACAAATTGGTTTTATTTAGCACAGTAAACTTTATTTCAGTCTTTTGCTTTCTTTATAGGATTGTTATCGATGGAATGCATATTTATCTACAGTAGTAGCCATGTTGTATTTCCTGTAACCTTGATGTCTGTCTCTTGTTATCTAGATTTTATACAGCTGTTCTGGTCAGATGCATTTTAGTAGTATTTTGATTATACGGTTATTCTGTTCAATTCTATTTTTAGAATATAACATGTTTTACTTTTTGTTTTTTTTACCCTATATTATATACAGATTTCATTACTATAATTATTTGTAATTATGTTGTTTTGTTAATTTATTTATGTTTTTTATGATGTTACTTTATATTTTCAGATTCCTATCATAGTACATTGACTATTGCACTTTTTATGATGTTTTTGTCTGTCGTGTATGTGTCTGTGATTGTTTTGTGTGTGTGTGTGTGTGTGTGTGTGTGTATGTGTGTGTAAGATGATAAGTTGGCCTGGGGGAAGGTCAGTAGGAAGTTGTTTTGAGACACGCACAGAGAAGTCGAGAGGACGGGGAGGCAAGAAAGGGAAGAGGGAGAATAGGAAAAATGTACTTCAACACTTCACCACACCGAATACACATGCAACTGTACCTTTTCTTTTGATCCACTTGTCTATTATACTGATCATGGTCACTGCGGTAATTAATGCTGCGGAGGCGCTCAGCTGAAATATTGGGATACACAGGCACATATCACGACATAAAAAGGGTAAATGAATAAGAGCGAAAGAGTGAGAGAAAGGACCATGACAAGAGAGAAAGAGGAAAAGAAAAAAAATCCTTGGTTTTATAAACATGGAAGGCTGACCCATAGTCAAAGTGTGTTGCACTGATCTGCAGTCAAAATGAAAAGAAGACGTGCTTAACATTTATTAAAAAAAAAAAAAACTGCAGACGAAAACCCAATGCCATCTGTCCTCATGGTGCGAAAAGACAGCAACAGTTTTTTGTTTTCACATAACTTGCCAACATTTCTTTTTCTTTTTTATTCTTTATTGACAAAAGGTTGAGCACAGAGTACAAAGAAAGGGCGAGACATTAAACACTACTGAAAATTTCATATCGTGATACTCGTGATATTTCAACTTGTTCACATATTGACGTCATACTGTTGCCCATGGCAACAACAAGCATGGCTGAAAGCTAAATTATTTCCAACTCTGCTGTGGTTACAAAAGAGGAGCAGCTTCAGTAGTGCGTAATAAACTGTGGAGTCCTTAATGTTTAATGAACAGCCCCGGACTTCTCAATCTCTTTAAGCTAGCGCAGAGGGCTCCCTCTCCTGTCTCACCGTGTGCACACAGGAACAAATGATTTTGTCATAAACCTTTGGTAATGTAAAACTACGTGCCACTCGCAGCTCTATAAAAAACTACATATGTGTGAACATGTAGTTATGGTAGCATAAGAGCCTGTCACAGGTTACAGCGTGATGATTAGAGGAGAAATGGCAGAGCATAAAGGTCCAGGTGGAAAAAAAAACAACTGAGTCATTCATAATTTTGCTAAAAGAAGAAATCACCTGCTGATTTATGTAGATCCCAGGGTACATTTTTATTTTGTATTTGGGAGCAATTTAAATGTGTAATTTGTGGTAGATTTTATTTTGTTGAACTATTATAATTTATTATAATATTGTATACAGAACCTGCATTTGACTCCAAGTTACTGTTGTTGTTAACAAACGAAAGACGAGAGATAATTTCGTTTAGTTTTTACTGAATATTTGAAGGCAAACTGTACCGTCAGTACACTTCCATGTAGTATACTATGTGTACTTATTGGCATAGTGTGCAAATTTCAACAGGGTAGTGTTGTACCAAACCAAACATGGCCGTTGTGCACTCACCGGAAATGACGGCCGCAAATTAGCTAGTTAGCAAACTAGCATTAGCATTTGCGTTATCGTTCGCAGTACCAAATCATTACAGACTGCTAAATTAACCCAATAAATATACTGCTGGCTTATACCCGACAACAGTATAGTGGGGCTTAGTGTGTGTCTGTGGTTGTTTTGCCCTTTGTTGTTGTCATTTGTCTCTGTAATTGTTTTGTGTCTTTTTGCAGTCATTTTGAATCTCTTTGTAGATGCTTTGAGCCTCTTTGTGGTCATTTTAAGACTCTTTGTGGTGCTTTGAGTCTGTTTGTAGTCATTTTGTCTTTCTTTGTATTTGCATCTCTTTGTAGTCATTTTGTGTCACTTTATATTTGCTTCGATTCTCTTTGTGGTCGTTTTTTGTCTCTTTGCTGACATTTTGGACCCCTGGTCCTGCGCCCAGCAGGCTCGTGTCATTAATCCATCCATGTGCCTCGCCAAGCATGAGTGAATCTTAGCTACAGTATACGGTGCCTGTAGCTACACTGATGTTAAGTGTTCCAAGGTTTTACCGTGATGGATGACCTCCTGTCCTCGCCTAATGAAAACACGAACGCAGTGCTGTAATCACATCTATGAATGCAAGTGAAAATCCATAACATTTTGCTCTCACCACCAGGACAATCAATGTCTAGCTCACACCTTTGGTCTCTGCATTATAAAAACAGGTCTGTTGCTGCAGGTAACAGGACAATAGGCCCAGGCCAATAAAACCAGAAACGACATTCAGCGGTGAAGTAGGTTAAAATTGGACAGAAGATAAACTGGGAAAATAACATAAGAGGACGGAGATAATAGAGGGAATAAAGAAGAGAGAAAGTACTGAGAGGGTGATAACGCTGAGAATAGCAGCAAGCCATCAACATAAAATCATAAAAGAGAAAGTCAGGGGGGAGAGTTAGTGGAAAAGTCAAGGAGATGATAGAGCAACAGACTCGCAAAGACAACAAGGAGAGAGAGGTACTACACAATAAAGATCAGACACGTAAAGAAAGAGAAAGGGTGTCACAATAAATGAAAAGAACACACACACAGACCATTGCAGAAAACTACAAGGGCAGGATCTTTTTGTTTGTTTAGTTTTTACAGCGTGCTACAGATTACACAGAAACAGTGTGAATTAGACCCACAGCATGGTGAATTCATTTTATGAGCCTTGAATTTTGCACAGGGAGTCTCCAAATAACCTGCTGAGACTAAAAGAATGAAACCCTCTGCGGAGCGCAGGAGCTTCTCAAGAGAAACTACACTTACTAAAGGAATCGTTTACCCCAACGCAAGTGGGCGATTTCTGCAGAAGAGATGGGAATTAGTCAGGCAGTGATCTAAACACTTGTTCACCAACGTACCAAATCACTGTCTGCCAAGTTGAGCATGATCATCAAATGTTGTCAGGCTATCATGGGCATCATATTGTAAGAGATGATTGGTGAGTGTAACAAAACTAAATTTACGCACATGTAGGTTGGACTTATTCAACAGTGAGACACCAAAGAGGATGTCGATATTAATAACTACTCTGCGGCGATTGCGTCCTCGCCACAAGCTGTGGGCAAAAACAACAATAACCCCGGATGCAGCTTACACAAAACTCTGAAGTCATATCTGCGTGTGTGCACGAACACATTGGCTTGTGATTGTGCGCTCATTTCTGTGTGGGTGTCTTTGTGTGTCTGTGTGTGAATGTACATCTACGTGTTCACAACTAAACAGATCCTTGGGCTGTTATGTTACTTTCAAAGAAATACTTTTCACGAGATTATACAAAGTCTTCGATGTCGGTAGTTGCACAGATAAGCACAAACACACACAGACACACACACACTCCAAAAATAAAAATGCCTCTGCTATGGGAAGTTAATACAGCATAGCTTATTGTCCTTTTGGATGACTGGGCTGCTGCCAAAGACACTTTGTCACTCATTTTGTTTGCATGCTCATGAAACCCAGTATCTCCAGTGTAGCCTTTTAAATCTCATTTCAAGAGTCACTTTTATTCCAGCCAGCATATTCCATTTTTCAAAAGGAACAAAGCTAAATTGCTACAAAACAGACCTTTTCACAGCAGACACCACAGCAGACACTTTGACTTGTCATAGCAGGAAAAGCAAAGGTTAAACCAATAGCATGAATAAAGGCTCTGTTTCATTTGTCCTTACACGTGAGGAAACATGCAGGGCCCTGGAAGTGGAACACTTCAATGCAATGAAGCCAACATTTCTATGCCTCATGCTATGAAATAGATCTTAAAAGGCACTGTGAACTACCTCCCCAGCACCAAACAGATGACACATACAGTTAATGACTAGCTGGTGAACATAGTGGAGCATCTAGCCAAAGTATCCTCATACAGCAGTTCACATGATGTCTTACAAATTAGTGCCCCACAATTTACGTTACCTTCTTAACGTAAAGTGACATACCTAATCTAATTTTACCTGGATTAAGTTTATGCAGGTTACACCCTTGTGTTTACGTTCCAGAGAGCACCTACCCTGGGAGATAGACTTACTTAGACTTAAGGAAAAAGGTTGGGTGCCTTCAGATTTGGGCAATTAAAGTTACATACAGTAGGTTACAGATAGGACAAGAAACATGGTGGAGACGTACTTTAAACTGACTCAAAGGCCACCCGGTTTCACCATAGACAACAATATAGGTTGTGCAGTGTAATGCCAAATATATAGGCTGGAAAAGTGCTGGAAAAACAACTTAAGACAATCTTCTGATGTCCTCCTAAGTGCCAGCAGCTGCTGATCCACACTTGAACTCCATCAAAAATCAAGCCACTGCAATATAAAACCCCGGCTCAGACATCCAGACTCTGCCAGATCATTCAGTCTCCTCTGCGGTACAGATGTCAAGGCCAATTTTGAAGTTTTGACATTTTGTCTCTTTGTGCTTTTTGGACCTCTGCTCACAGTTTGTTCTGTATCTCAGGTTCACCACGTCTGCTTCAACAATAACCAGCCACGTCCAGTCTTGTTCTTGTCTTCTGCCTCAAGATTTGGTCTGCTCTGTCTTCAGCTCCTCTGCCTGCTCGGTTTCGCCGGTCCCTGCCCACCTCAGCCATCATTTCACTCAAGCCATCAGCCCCACATCTTCAAACGACGATAAACTGCCTCTAACCATTCAGTTTCCTGGTTGGGTCCTAAGTTTGAACTGTCGCCAACATAACCACACGTTAACCACATCGTTCTCACAACATAAAATTTCAACATATCCATCACTTATGAAACACACAATTGCAACACACTGTATCCATGGTTTGTAGAAATGTACAACGGCAACATTTGTGCTGGTGATTGGGTTGCCATTTTGACATGTCACAGTAAGAAAAGCACAGGTGTAAGTAATTACATTGTGGCTGCTTCAGTTTCAGGGTCCTGGTATTGTGCATGCTGGCTCACTGTCACACTGTCATGGTTTACTGGGACTCTTGAATAAAACAAAACCATTGTTAATCTTATCAGTAACACCTGTGCTTTTCCTACCATGTCAAGTCATAATGTCTTGCACTAGCAGTTTTCAGCGACTGAGTGTATATGAGTGAGAATTTTTCTTGTAGTGCAAGTGAGAAATTATATTGTCTCCTGCATTCAGATAAAAATGTTGCTGCCACACTAATCCAATGTGTCTGTGGTTAGTTTCAGTGGCCATGTCAGTGTGATTTATTTTCATGTTTTTTTTTATGACAGAGGTTGCCTATCAGCCTCCACAGAGGGACCTTGGTGTTCTGTAAATGGAACCTGGCCCGCTGCAAACCTGGCACTGGCAGCAGAGACACGGAGAGAGGAAGATATCGAGAGAGGGGGTGGTGGTGGTGCAAGGACAAAAACAAAGAAAAATGCATCTGGCATTAAGGAAGAGACGGGAAGTGATATTTCTGTTGTGTCTTGATTTCAGTCAGGTAGTTTAACATGCTACTTTTGGGGCCTTGGCTTGCTGGCACTGAGAGAAAGACGGAGGACAGATGGAGAAGGAAATAGAGCAGCAGGGACAAACTGAGGAAATAAGAAACAATGAAAATTAAAGGGAGATGGAGGGAGAATGGCTGGCATTGAGAAGTGGCACACAATCAGTGGCGCTGCAGGGAACAGTTTGTCCACAAGTCTTGCCCGTCCATTCTAAACAAATAAGCATAAAGCCTGTTAAGGGCCTTTAGTGACCACAGCCTTTAACTTGTTTTCGTTTCTTATACAGGGAACTCAAAGGTTGGATTAAGTGCATGACACAAAGACCAACGCTGTCATTCACCTTGTGATGACCAAGAATGACCGAATATCTGACAGAAAATAAAGGGTAGTCAAAGCAAGCCCTCAACTTAGGCTACATATTCAACATAAGCCCCTTTTACACTGCCAGATTTTTGCCGAATGTTGGGCCGTTTTGCCAGCAAGCTGCGAGCGTTTAGACACACAGAGGTGGAATGGCGTGTTGATCCGAGGTGCCCAATTTTCCGCCTTGTAGGGTAGTCATATTGGCGGAACCCTTTTAGTTTAAACAGACCGAGGCTGCCTTCCGCAACGGGAGGGGCTGTTGAAGACTTGTGGGAGGAGCTGTTGATGACGCTGCACGTGCGAGCCACTGGCAGTGGATAAACAGGAAACGGCTGATAGCAGGAATTAGCGAGCAGCTAGTAGCAAGAGGGAAACGCAAACCTGACAGACACTGTAAAGATGAGCAACTGGGGAGACAAGGAATTGCGCGTCCTCCTTGCCCTCGCAAACGAAGAGGCCAATCACTGTCAGATGACGGGGACGGTGAAGGATGGGCTGATTTATGAGAGAATCGCCGCCTGACTAGCCGCAGCTTCCCTCCCACTTCTCTCCCACGTTACTTCACATGCTGGGCTACACGTTTTGTTACTTGCTCATGCCCCCCATTGCCCCCAAAAAAGGCACATTCTGTATAAACAAAAGTAGGTAGGCAGCATTTTGCTGCACTGCCCAATTTTGTTTTTAAACTGCCAATGCTGAAAAAAGACTGATTGGGCTTTCCTGCAAATTTGCACAATTCATATCTAAAAAGGGCTATACTTACTATCCTTAAACATACAGTATATTTTAAATTAAAAGTGTCATCTCCTCTTTGAAACACAGGAGGACAGATTAATACTTGTGTATCAGCTCTATGCAGAGCCTTCGCCTTAGTCTACGCACATGGCCTATGACGTTGTGAGTATTTACTTTTGGTGTGCATGTGTCACTCTGCAGTTACACCTCCAAAACACTAGTCAGTAGTTGGGTTTCTGTGAAGTTCTGTGAAGTTTAGTTGATTCAAAACACACCCAAAACACACTTTAAGCATGGCTTAATAGTGACAATACAAACAAGGACACAAATCAGCTTCACTATAACTCACAGCATCCACAGAGAAAGCACTTGTCTTTCGCTGGACACATTTTCCCCACAAATACAACATGCTAATGTTTTTAGCACAAGCCTATGGTATTTTACATTGTATAAATTAGCCTAGCAGCTAGTGAACTTTTCCTCTACTCATATGAAGCCAGGGACAACAGCAACTTTTAACAAAGGTAACATTAAACAAATTCGGTTCCATAACAACTCACAAGGTTCACCGACAAAACAACTGTCTTATACTAAACACATTCTCCAAACAAATATAACATGCTAACATTATTAGCACAAGCCTATGGCATTTTACATTGCATCAATTAGCCTAGTGACGAACAGAATTCCTCTGATTCCTCTGCTCATATGAAGCCAGTATAAATCCCAGAAGGATAAATCACACACAAGACTTAAAATGCTATTTTGTGGAGGCTTTATTGTCTTCAAAATGTATTGTTTCTTATCTGAAATTAAAGCACATTAAAGCTTCATTTCCACTGAGAAAAATTATTTCAGCTTACAACAATAGAAATGAGGTCTGCTTTTTTGCGACGTATAGTTACATTTTTCGGGAGGTGCACGTCAGGCTACGGCGTAGGGTGTGGCGTAGAGCCTACGCCACACCCTACTCTACGGGTTGATTCGACAAAGTATAAATGCCACATGAGGCAGAAAAGGAACAGTTTGTGTCTGTTATAAAAAGGAAGCTCCACCCCTCTATCTTCCCCTCATCTACACCAGTGCATTTTGGGCATTTTAATGTTTACATCTGACGGTCATCCAGAATTTTTAGAACCATAGTTAGAAATTTACATACATGCTCTTGCATAAACATCTATACAGGCCGGTAACCACTCACATTCGCTTGCACCACTCAAATCATCTTTTTCCTGTACCAGACACCTTCGCTGAAGGTCAAGATAAAAGGGTACTTCAGAGCTGGACTGGTCTGGTCTGCTCTGCTAGCTACACATTAGCTTAGTGAAGCTTCAGGAGATGCAGCAGTGGAAAGAGAGAATGATAGAATAGCGTAGGGGCCTTAAATCAATGGTAGGAGGGTGTAAATTTGCCTGTAACTACACAACATTACATTACTAGCAACAACTACTAGCTTCCTAGTTTCAGTGTTGTGCATGAATGTGCTCAAAGACTGCAGTTCATTAAATACATTCATATTTTTGGTGAACAGTGAACTAAACGCATCAGTTATGCAATTGTCTACTCTCACAACAGGTAACGATGCCCATTTTATAACACCAGAGGATTTATGGCGAACTAAGACCTGAGCCACCATAGCACTTTAAAAAGGACACAGTGTAGCTTACTGGTAGCCTGAGCTGCACCTTTGGAATAGAAAATGCACAGTAGTGATAGCCATTAGCGAACCAACCGCTGGTAATGAGCCAAAAAAACTCTGTCCTTTGTAGTTTTACCCTCAGACAACTTCATCCTCCACTCCCTAAATCCACCAGCAAACCTCCCAGCCCCCATCCCCGGGAGCCGACTGCAGCACACCAGCCAGATTATGGGGGTAACTGCGATGTTGTTTCAAGAAAATATGTTAAATATTTTTTTCATCTTCCAATTCCAGTGTCTGAATATGATTGAGAATTGCTTTCTGTAAATCGTGTGCTCTGCAGAACTGAAATCAAAACACATCATTCAGCTGTGGCGGCTGTAATGAAGCTGATGGTGGAGCCTGTACCCGCTCACTTGGAAGCATATGAATTTTACATTTTAGGTTTTCTAAATGCTGCATAATTTGGTTCATGCAGGCTAAATTAAACTCCCATTGCATCCACAGTATACCTTTACTGCACCTCTTGTCTTTCACTTTCTGCACGATAGGATAGATTTTAATAAATACTCACATTTGTTTTTCTTGGCTTAAAAGTTGTCAATGTCTGTGATTCTTTAGTAGTGTAAAGTAATTCATTTAGCTTGGGGAGTTGGTGGTTGCAATGAGCGGGGGCTGTGGATGGGTAGGAGGAGGTTCTAAAAAGATAAAGTCGCAGTAGCTCATTAAAACAACGGAGGGAATGGATGTAGTTTATTTTGGGGCCTGTGACTTTACTTCACGATTCAAATTGTGAACTACGAGAGTGTCGAATGTGAAAATGAAATGCAACTGAATGAAACTTTTTTTTTATTTTTATCATACATTATGTTACAATCTCAGATATAAGCTTTTCCTTAAAATGTGTACAGCATGTCCTGATGTATATCCTACGTCTGATGATTGCAGACTTCAGTACCTGTTTTCAGACAAAGGGCTCTAGTTTCCCAGCGCTGAGATGAGTGTGGCGGCGCAGCAGGGGGAGGTGTCGACAGATCCAGCTTGGCACAGTGACTAAAAGCTCGCCAGCTGAAACCAGGTCTAACTGTCAGCGCAGGCGGAGCGCAGCCGGTGTAGGTGGAAGTGGTCAGTGCGCACACGTCACCAAAACTTCACAGGCAGGTTTCCAGAATGTCAGGCACATTAACGATGCAATAAATACCCACAAAAACCACTATTCAATGCAACTATCTGCAATCAGCACATAAATGTATCTCTATATCGACTGTCAAGTGATCAAGATCAAAGGGGATTGGCACCGTTTGGCACGTTTGACACGCGTAATGGAAACCCAACCTGATTTGATTAAAACAGCTGCGAACTAATGAGTTCACATCCCTCTCAGCCAACCACAAACAGCCACAGCATACTATTTATACTGTATGTTGTGATATATGGACCTGTGTCTGCAATAAAGCTTTATATATTATATATTACATATAGATAGGGAGTATATATTCAGCATCTGTCACCTTAGAAAAGTCAAAAGAAAAGAAACAGAGAGAGACTGCGAGAGAGAAAGGGAAAGCGCGCTCGCACACGAGAGAGACGCAACATTGATTTACAATTGTGGTGATCTCCTCCCAGGCTACCTTTGCATCATCAGCCCGTGGAGGTCTGCTCGCAGTTCTGTATATTTGGACACTGCGAGTTTGGACCTCCCGGACCAAAACATCAGTTTCCTCCTGGGAGGAGTTTGGCCGTCTGACGCTGCTGCTCTTTCTGCCATGGCGAATTGATTTAACTCTCACTATGCCTTCGCGCGGCACATTTAAGGGCGAGGAGAGGGGCTCATTTGATTATTATTATTAAACGGAGGTGGGAAAGAGGAGTAGCTGCACCAGCGCGCATGGTGTGCCAAATTTGCAAAATCAGCTTGGCCACACCCAGTTGGCAAAGTGCGCTGCGCCTCCACGTTGCCCGGTCTGCGAAACTAGAGGCCACCTATAGCTCAGCATGTGTTAAATGCCTACCAACAGTGTAGGAGGGAGCTTCATGTTTGATGTATTTAAGGCACAGTCTGTGCCTGTGATGTGCTTAAGTTACAGTTTATAGCTGTAATGTCTAAGGAGCAGAATTGTGTTTTGTATCTGCTTTGACATTGTTTGACTTTGTTTTGACATGCAGGAGGTGTTTTATATTTCTTCTTTAGCTCTCATTAGGTTTCTAATCTTGTTTATGATTGTAGTATCTTGCAAGTCCATGTGAGCTGGGCCTTCTGGTGCATGCCATTTTGGAAGAAGAATTACCTTAGCTTACTGGTAGTGCTTCTAGCCTACGAGAAGAAAGTAGAAAGTGGGAAAGTGAATGTGACAGTTCCTATACTGCCTATGTGGTCTGACCAAAGCACTTTTCAGATAAACATGTCCGTCCTCTCTCTGTTCTTCCTGAAATGCTGCCGTCAGGCCGTCTGCGGAAAGCATCCAAAAATCCTGGTGCAGGTGTTAACCCATCAAAAGCTTTGTGGATGGAGCCACCAAACCACAGTGCTGGTAACTGTTCCATGGCATGCACGCGAAGCTTTGTGTAAGGCAGCAGCTGATATCTTTGCCATCCAAGAGCCACAGTTGGCAGTTAGACTGTGAAGGGAATGATGACTATCCTCAAAGGAGAATTTCACTTTCTCGGGCCAGAGGGGATGGGGCACAAGCTTTGCTCGCCTTGCTGGCCGTGGGGCATTCTGGTCTACAGTCTGGTGCCACATCAGGATTCTCCCTCCGGCAGAACAACAGAAGAAATGCTGTGTGAATACTTGGTGCTGCTGCAGGGTGTCTGTGATGCCAGAGGTGCATTTCGGGGTGTTTACATTTTCAATGTTGCATCCATGTAGGACTAGCTTGTCCTCTGCAGGTCCCCTTTGTCAAAACAGGGCCTGTATTCAGGAGCTTGGAGATGCCTGCAGCATTCTGTTTCAATCACGTCCTTACTGTTAGCCTGCAGGAGGTGACAACTTTCTCTGTCAAAACACACAGCCCAACACACTCCCTCAGGAGACATGGTAAGTCATGCATTGGTCATTTTGCTTTTAAAACACTAAATTAATTCTTTACCTGCACATTAATTAGCAAGCCAAACTGAAGCATGATACAACAAACAGCATGGATGGCGAACAGCATCATTTATCTTTGGCATGTCTGCTGGCAATCATCTTTCTGAGGGTGGTGGAGATCCAGGCTCTGTTTGCCCCTAAGGTGACGTGAGCGTGCTACATCCTCCACAACGTCTGTGCAGCAGAAGGTGGAACCCTAGAGGAGGAGGAGGAGGAGGAGGAGGAGGAAAACTCAAGCCAAGACAACAATTCAGATGAAGATGATGCGAATGAGAGGGAGCTGTCAGGAAATGCTGTCTGAGCAACAGTGCACGTGTCCACTCTTGCAGAAGTGCCTGCATGTCTGAGTCAGCATGTCTACATCTAGGGGGCAAACCCTTCCAGATGTCCATTATCATCTTCCATTAGATCATGGTTACTGTACAATCAGTGCTCACGATCAGCACTACCCACAATACTATACATTACTACAAGACTCTGCCTATAATGTAAACACATCATTAGAGAACCGTTTTAAAAAACCCAGCATAGAGCTCCCCAGAGTTCACTGCTGACCCTGTTACATATATTAATTTCCTACCCACACCAGCATACAGAACAGAAACACGGGATAAGAAAGGCAATGAAAATATTAATTATATAATTAGGAGCAGGGGTCACACTCTGGCTTTAGTTAAGCCTCAGTTATCCTTGGATTGCTGTCACACAAGGCCTCATCTGTGTAGTGGAATAATCAATCTTCCTTGAAGCCTCCACTTCTTTGAAGACGAAAGGGATGGAAATCAACTTTACACCGTGCAGGCCAGAAAATCCTGTTAAAATGTAAGTGTTTTGCTTTGGTGATTCGACAGGAGTCAAACAAATAAAGTTGTCCCTTTTCAGCTAGTTCTTTCAGATGCCATTTTGAGTTTTGTTAAATGCATTTCACTTTTTCCTTCTGTTTTAAGGCCGCACGTGACCAGATATAAATCCAAATCAAAAATTTGGTTTCTCACAATTAAATGAACATGATTGACTGTGATATTGATTTCTAAAATGGAGCTCTGCTCACAGAAAACTCCACTACATATTAAAATCAAGTGCTTCCTTCACAGTCAGCCTCCACATCTGAAGACCTGTCATGACACTATGCACACACCCTGCAGCAACAGCCTGTGAAAGCTTTTCTGAATGTTGCAACTGCAGACAGGCAAAACAAAAATCATTCGTACTCATCCGACGTGGGAAGTATTTCGGATTTAGGAGAGAACAAATCACATGCAAAGAGTACATGAAACTTTTGTCTGCAGGGCAAAGCAACACAACTAACTTCTTAAACCACTTGAAAAAACACCTGCAATGTGACAAATGCATGAAGACTGAAGAATAACATCACTCATATTACCATACGGTAAGCGTTAATCTCCATCCGTGTCCAGCGTCAACTCAGACATCCTTGACAGCGAGGCTACAGTGCGTTACAGTGCCCTGACCAATGTAAGGAAAAAAGACGATGGAAGATACATATACGAAAAAGATGCCCTGAATTCAGGTGAAAAAGAACCATATTTTAAGTCTTATTTTGATGCAAACATTTGTACATTAGCAATAATGTGGCTCAACATAAATCGAGAGCAGTGCTCTGTTTATATAAATGTGAAAGTGCATTAAAAATATTTTGTCCTCAAAAACATTGAGTAAGTGTTAGAAAAAAATGTGATCTTAATAAGTATTTGTGGCCACATTTTGGCCATATTCATGGGGAACTGCCCATTATTCCGACAACCCATTGGTCCGACGACATCCCATTGTCCTGACCATATCAAACCCATTGTTCTGAAGTCCCATTGTTCCTAAATCATCATAATGCCCTGTGGTTAAGGTCTGGTTAGGTCTAGGCACAAAAACCACTTGGTTAGGGTTAGGAAAAGATCATGTCGGACCAATCACATATCGGAACAACGGGATGTCGGACCAATGGGCTGTCGGACCAATGACATGGACCCTATTCATGCAGCCCTATTCTTTTCTTTCACAGTTCATCAGACATGAACAACATAATAAAATACGACCTTTTTAATGGTGCAGTCTAGTTTAATTCAGTGGGTATACTGATCACCAAGGGATGGGGGGCCACAGCCACCCTGATACAATCGCTGACCCCCTGCTTATGAAAATAATGGAAGGCCTCTGTGTTGTGTTTTTAAACTTGAGTAGGCTTGTTCCCAGTAAACGTTTTGTTCCCTATGTACTACTCCTTCAAATTATAGCTGTATATTTGCCTTTTCAAGGTCCTGTAAAATTCACCTAAATTCACGTAAAGTACCGATCCAAGGTATACACAAGGTAAATTGAAATCGGTTCATGTTCCATTTTTTGTACATGTACACGCATGGTCTCATTCGATAACTGAATTTTCCCCAACAGTCAAAATCACTGCAAGTTATTCTGTCATTGAGTTATATAAGTTTAAACAAACTGAAATAAGAAGGTTTTTTGTTTATGTTTTTTATGTTTGCCTGAAAAAAATCTGGGACTTAATACCTGGAAAACACGATGAGGCCATATCATGAAGCCTCGCATAGTTCAAATTCAAGGTAGATGACAATATCTCAGTAAATAAACATTTTACACCTGTTTCTCCAAGGTTTTGTTTTTTTTGGGTTTTTTTTTCAAAAAAGAGGGTAAAACATTGTGTGAATACAAGAGAAAAACTAATTAACACAGTCTATTTAGGAGCTTACTAAAAACAGTAAGCACTTCTAGGAAACCTAAATTCATAAAAACTCCTCTGGAGGTGAGGAGCATTATTGACTACAAGACCCATAAGTCACTGGGCCAGTCCCTGGTCACTGATGGTGTCTGAGGCCTTACAAAGTATGGGAGGGCCTTTGTTTCAAGACAGGGCCCCAGAGGCTATCAATGTCATTAACAACAGTCTGGGAGCATTTTTAGTACCAACCTGTGCATAATATTAACACTTCAGAGAGGAATTTGATTTCTAAGGGACATACATATACACAGAATAGAATAGAAGGAACTTTTTTCATCCCTGAAGGGAAATTTAACACATTAAACAGGACTGTTGTGGAATTCTAAATATTAACTGTACTGGTATTAGTCTATACACATCAGATAATTAGTAACATCAACTGTAAAATAACAAAATAAAGCATATCAGTATGCATTTCCTTAACTCTCATCAACATATTGTTTAACTAGCATATATAGACAACTATATCAGCATAATAGAATTTCTGAAATTAAGTTATGGCTTTTAGTTTTGGTGTCACACCAATCAAATTTTTGGTGTCCCCATATGGCCACCTCAAAAAAAATTCTGGGGGCGCCACTGCTTGATTATTGTCCACGGCCGAGATTGATTCTAACAAGCTTCACTGTACTCAGCAGTTGAGAAGACACAGGGACTTTATTTGGGTCTTGAGGAGCTGCAGTGTTTATTCAAGGTCAAACTGAAACATATAACTGTACATTAACTACGACCTGATAATTCCCTCTCTGCTCCGAATGCCAACAGCTGTCTGCTCTCAGTGCATTCCCCCGTCACTCGCTCATCCACACACTACGCTACACACTGTGCTCAGCGGGGTGGGGGCAAGGAAAGAAATGAGAGAACCTTTCTGCATGTTCTGCAGCATTTGTTCAGTGTGCTGTCACATCTGTCAACCATGTATTTGCAAAAACAAATAGCTGAAGTGGAAGTTGTGTCAGAGAAAACTATGTTGTTACGAATCCTTGCACATTTTTAAGTGGAAGTCCTGGAGCTTTCGTGGAGGGTATACAGCGTATACATGAATATCACATAGACTAAAACACTGGCAGTTTTTCATGTCTTTCTTTCTTTGATAGATTTATACTTTGCAGGAGTTTCTTTAAAAAATACAAAAATAATCATCACGTATGACCCACCAAAAGTGTGCCGCAGTCTAATTATCCACGGTGATCCTGCAGTTTGCTTGTATTTTCTTCTTATTTTGATACATTCAGGCCGTTCCTTGGCACAGCGGCAGGTGAGGTCGGGTCTTTATAAAAAAGTACCAACCAGGTGCCAGACTTTAAGCAGCACACACTCAAGAGGAAGCTACAAAGATTGCGGGCACAGTGCCAGAGCCACAAAAAGGCAAATATACTGTAGAAAGGTGAAATGCCAGACAGACAAAACTGGTACTGGCTTACACTTTCACTTTTGTTGGTGATACTGTTTACAACCAGCAACTGACAATTTCTGCATATGATACCTTTAACATCATTTTGAAACAAATAAATTGTGACCAGAATATGTGTTTGTAGATACATTTGCAAGAAGGGAACCTCTTCTACACATCACATTAAACCGTGAGATCTGAAGTATGCCAGCAGTGCTTTCTCCCATTGTAGCTTGTATATTTTGCTTCACCTTGTATGTGACAGTCACTCTCAGAATGACGACACCATTTCTCAGTGCTCTGCTCCACAAGCCAAGTGGAATCCTATGTTCTGCTGTATCCACTAATGAGGTGTCGCTACTCTAGTCTAATCATACCGTACACTGAACCTTATGAAGTGTGTGTGCGCACTTCCACGTGTCTGTGATTTTACTTGTGTGTGCTGCAGCCAGTGAAGGCTGTCATGTAAACAGAATGTTTGGCTGGCCTTCAAAAGTGAGAAGATTTGGCTGAAGAATAGAGACCCCTCTATATCTTGCTGTGCCTGCCTGTCTGTCTGTCTGTCTCTTTTTGTGTCTGTCCCTTCCTGTATCACCACCCCTCTTCTTGCTGATTGGAAAAAACCCTTCTTTTGTTGTCTATTGTCAGTATGCATAGGTGTCAGTGTTGCATGTATGCACGTTCCAAGTAAGGCAAGTGTTCAGTTATCATGGCTGTGTTAATAAGACATCCTACACTGAGACAACTCTGGTCTCATTTTCTCCACCATAGTATTTTTCTTCTCCTTTCATCTGTCTTTATTCCCACGACTCTGCTCACTTACATCCTTCTGTCACTGTCAATCCAAATCTGTTCTCTCTCATTATGCAGTGCTTAGCTATAAAAGGTTTGTCATGAGTCTTGACACTGATCACTACACCAGCATCAGTGTGAGCTGAACTCTCTTGATCCCAAGTGACATTTCTACCTTTTAATAAAATGGCACCTACTTTGAAAAAATACTCTATTATCTGTGACATGTAGGAGTGGCAGTATAGATTAAGACTGATGCTATTTCAGTTAAGTTTGGTGGGTAAGCATGCAAATCAGCACAAGTGTGGACTAGGCATTCATAAGTGCTAGTTGCTATGTTGTTACTTTTTCTAGGACTTTGGTACTAACTGGAATGACTTGTAAACATATCTCTTTTCACTTGACCCTTTTGTCAGTTTATGAGATCAATCTGATGTATTAAAGTTGCATTTATCAGTTCGTAGCCACTAGTGGGCAGAAGTCCAGTCATCATGAGCCAACAACCCTAACCCCAAGCTTAACCCCAAGCTTAACCCTTCCAGCTATGTTGTCCTTGTTTTTAGCTGTATTTTTATTTCTATGTACGTATATTGACAGTAACAAGACACCAGCATGCATAAAGCTGTTTCTGATTATAGTATCTGAGTTGTTAGCTTGCTAAATTTATGACTCAACAATAATTAGCTGCCTTTGTACATCTAAAATTTGTTGCTGAGTAGGTTGTGTAAATAGAACTTCATTTGCTGAAAGAAAGATTACTGCTGCTGCTGCTGCTGCTGGAAACAGAGTTCATTAAAGTGAGACCCCAAACAATAAACATGTCGACTGCAGAATCAAACCCGTAAGGATAAAAAATAAAAGAATATTAAACATTGGGGATAATTCAATAGGAGTGAATTTATAAAAACACTGAATACTAATGCAACCTCCACTGACTTGTACAAGAAGACTTCAACATGGACGTGAGTCACAAAGGTAGGATAAATAATCAGTAGTCAGTGCTGTGCTTATGACAGAAATACCATTTGAGCTAAAAGCGGAGCATCTTGGAGTCACGAGATAAGACCAGCTGTGAATGCACGGTGTGTTTCCACATGGGACTCTACACAATTTAAACAGTGTATACTGTATCATATAAACAAATACACGGATGAATACACACACAGCGCCTCTGACATAATGTGTGCTTAGCCCACATAGCCGATAACATCTCGAGTGATAATAGGAAGAGAAAATCACTTGGATGGGAAATGAATATATAAATTACACATCAGAGAGAAATTTCATAAAATAGGCATGAGTGAAACAGCATCATGTTCCCCTGTGAGTATTAAACCACAAACTTCAATCATATACAATTACACTGTTCAGAAAATGAATACAATCACGCTGTGTGGTAATTACTCTATAAGCATATGACCTAATTTACATGAAATAGCATACCCACTTTGTTGCATTTTGTTGCGCTGTATGTTGTAAGCTGCAGACTGTACTCCACTAACCATTTCCACATGTACGCAGGGACTTGATTCTTGTTTCAAGTTATTGTTGATACACATTATCAATGTAAATATTACACATATTTTGGGGCATTTTTTCCTACATACACAAATGATCTAGATCCAAAGGGGGATAAAATGAATAAATAAAATAAACCATCATTGTATTCTTCTGTCTAAAAACTATTAAGCCATATGATGTGACAAAAATGTTTTGTCCACAGCCTTGCCATGCATTTATTTGTTATTTTAAGTCACACATAGCTTTATAAAAATACAATGATACTGTCATCTCGTTATAAATATAAAAACAAGCCTGGGTCTCAGTATGTCTGTAAATACCATTTTATTGACTAGACAACTTATTTTATAACAAGCTATATATCCCTTTTATCCCCTCTAAGCATCACCTATCCCTTGATGTGTTACTTTTAGTGCTTGTATTTTCTAATTTATGTTATATTTTGCGTTGTGAGCAACAGTCACTATTACTATAAATTCTATAATTCACCTGACCTACAAGTGACCTGAACAGCTTGAGATTCGTCGGCAAGTCAGGTTCTCATGCTTTGAACCTCTGTACCAAAATAACTGTAAATTAAGAGGGAATCCTAATCTCATGATAGGCGAATCAAACTAATTACTTTTGCTCTCTTCATATCTTTATGTGTTTTTCTGTCTCTGCTACCAGAAGTGAATATTCTTCTTATTGCTGCCCTCTCTTTTTCCCTCTCAGTGACCTAGCGTGCTACAGACTGTGAAGTAGGACATTAAGCTATCTAATTGTTGTCAATAAGTTTTCCTGTTTCTCTGTCTGTCCCTTCTTTTTTCCCCCTTCTCTATTTGTCCTTTATGTTCCCTGCTGCATGTATGGACCTCACTCTAACTCAGCGGGGGTCCACTCTCAGTGGTGGTTTCTTATGTAGCTGTTCTATGCTGCTGTTTCTTCATCACAATATATTTCAAGTGTCCTCTTTAAAGTTGATTTGCACGCATATCATAAAGCTTGGTGATGGAACTGTAATGTCGCAGAGAGCATATGCTATAACGTCTACTATTGCAGCATCTGGAACAGATATTTTATTTCCTTAAGCATCAGCTTTTCAGTTATTGTAGAGGAGCTTTAAAATGTATTTAAAATTAAACAGATTTTAAATTGATGTCATGGCCACCAGAGTCATTACACATATGGTATGTTCACATTATTCTGATGCTACCAAAGTTTCACTGCCTCTCCCATCTCCTCATTAGGTGAGTAGTGGCTGCAAGGCTGATAAATAAGCAGCTGCATAGAGAAAATGTTGGCTTCAGTCATTATGAGACATCAGCCTAAGGCAGGAGAATACATGCACTGATACTGTAAAACTCATTAACATGCAGCTGGTCAGTCGTCTGGATTCCCTTCCTATGCTGTACCATATTTCTGAACTAAGTCTGGTCCATATATGTATGTTTCTTAATTATCTATTATGCTGCAACCAAGCAAAAACCTGAAGAACTAGACAAGCACTCAGAGAGTGCAGACCTCCGCCAAGTAGGTGATATTCCCTCCCCCTCTGCATCAGATTTTGTAGCCTGCATCTCATTTAGGTTATTTGCATCACTATCATTATTAGGTTATATATGCCTTCACCATGGAGACACTGTGGTGTATTCATTTTGTACCAACACAGAATATAATATGTGTTTTTGTATTTTTCACTTTCTTTTTTTCCAACAAAGAACATTAATTTTTTCCACTTTAGAATTACAACAATATTTACAGTACAAGATGTGCTTTCCGGCCACCAGATGGCGCTATTTTCACCGTCTTACGAGAAACTGGAATTGCTGCTGAGGCTGTCAGACGATAGACTTTATTTATTATTTTATTCACTTTGCTGCAATCTGCTTTCATCAAAATCTGTTCATAACATTTTGAGTTATTTTGCAGACAAACAAACAAATAAACAGACAAACAGACCAACGCTGGCAAAAACATAACCTCCTTGGCGAAGGTAATTAAGCCAATGCTAGTGCCAGAAAGTGCAGTTCCTCTAATGACCACTTGAGGCTGGTTAAAAAATTGAACAAAGCATTAGTTCAGGCAGGACATGATGTCAAGCTCAGCTTGCATCCCAGCTACATCAGCTGATCTCAGACAGTCCAATCAACTGATGGAGCAGCTGAATGATGACAGAGTCAGCTGATAGGTCACATGATTCCTTTCTATGCAACCAATTGGTGAATCTCATTCAGGGCACCCTATTTAAACTGCTCTGGCCTGCCTACTGTTGCTGCCTCCTCTGCAAGCCGCTTTGCAACCTGCCTCCACCCCAGCTCCTCCTTTTCATGATGTGTCTGACTCATTAATGTCATCTCTCTTTGTCATTGATGCTGATCCTGTTCCTAGGAGGTCTTTGCTGCTGCTCTCCCTGCCAAAGGCTTTCCATGTAGGCGCATGGAAGGGCAGGGAGGTTTGCTCTCTCTGCCTTAGACTTCCCACGTAGGTGCATGGAGGAGGCTTTCTGCATAAGCCCAAAGAAAGGTAGAGAGGCCCCAGAACAGATGAAAATATATAAATATAAATATAATACTGCAAATGGAAATAAAGTTTTCTTTGACTAAAGTGTTCCTGAATAAAAAGACAACAATAACATGTTTACAGGCTGATACAGAAAACTGTTTGGGTCTGCATAGCTAATTTCCCTTTTCATGACAACTGTATTAGGGCGATTTTCATATAACTGACCTGTTAACATGTTAATATGACCTAAAGCCAACAACAACATGGTCGGGAGGAATGGGGGAGGGACTAACACAAACTCTACAGCCCTTTGATTAGTTGTTTCACTGTGACACAACAAGTGTTGATTCTGACCACAGCCACAATTTTTTTTCTGCTATCACTGCATCTCAGTAATATGTGTTAAGTCAAAAGCTCGACGTTTAGGTGTATGTGGACACTGGAGGAAAGCCAACAGTGGTTCCATGGCCATGGGCACAGACCCAGCTGACCCCCCGCCCTCTCGACCTCCCTCTGGTTCTCTGGCGGAAGAGTAGAGCACAGCCTGGGTCAGTGGGGCTTGCTGGAGGCTGCACAAGGGCTGTGGGATAAATCCAGGTGGCTGAGAGTAAAGCCAGGGGTGCATGCCCACGGCCGGGTGCCCGCTGTCGGCTGTCCTCCAGTGTCTACACACCCCTAGATGTGAAGCCTCCAACATGCTCTGTGGGCCCTGGCTCTTCTCTCACCTGATTTGACTGCCTTACCAGCCACAGTAAAACGTCCAGGTTTTTACAAACAAAACCTATATGAAGAGTTTATAGAATATGATGTTTTGTTATATATCACTCTCACTTGCAGCCTCCAGCAAGCCCCATTGATCCGAGCTCTGCTCCTCTGCCAGAGAACCAGAGGGAGGGCAGGAGGTCAGCAGGGTCTGTGCCCACGGCCAAGGGTGCTCTGTTGGATTTCTCCAGTGTCCACATACCCCTGCATGTGGAGCTATGACTGGACGAACAACAGTTTACACTATCCAATTACAGCGCAGTAGGGCGGGACTTGTCCCTCCCAACCATCCATTCAAGCATCAAGAAGAGGAACACTCCTCGTATAGATATAAACAGCTCATTTTAAGCTAATAAAAAGACAAAGATTCTTAGTTGAATCTAAATAGATTCCCCCCCCCCAAAAAAAAACCCTGGATCCTACATTTACCGTTACGCAACTTAATACTGTCTGTCATTACTCATTATAATGCAGGCTTTCTGTGACACATTTTTTTTATAAACATTGGAGAGCTCCCTCCAAAGCCATCAAAGACATTACACAACTGCTTCAACACGCTGTGAAATACTCTTCATCGTGAGTAAACTGAACATCATGTTTAAAATGGAGTACCCCTTGAAGACATTAGTACATGTAAAAGCCACTTTTGGAAACCAGCCAATAAATTATTGTGTTGCTAGCAGAGATCTAGTTAAAGTGTTTTTCTCTTAATCCTCTCTCCCAGTTCAGGAAACCAGGATTCTTGTTTATATAATTTAAGAGAAATTAGGTTACTGCAAAATAAACTGTCAATAACCTGATTATTCTTAAACGAATGTCGGTGTGTTGATTGACACAAGACTCAGTGCACAATATTCTATCTGGGGTTATTTCCACCTGTGTTTCAGTGGGTGTTGCTGTGTCCTATGGTTTGCTACCCACAGGTGCCTTATGAATGCAATTATCTATCTGTGTCGACCCATCCTGACTGTTACATGCTGGGGGAGGCCACTGTGAGCCTGACAAAGAATTAAGCGGATAGAAACAAAGAATGAATACAACCTTCAGGTCCTCATTTGTTTGCACAACACACCATCATTTTACAATGTACCCCAAACCCCATGAGTCAAACGCAGCCTCTATCATTACGGAAACAAAGTGGTGTGCATGTTGAGCCTGATTTGATTCACAAGGTCTTTAAAAGCTGTTTCCCGTGGAACTCATGGGTCTTGGTAATACATGTGATCTTGAAACAGACATGTCGTTTGTCATATTTATAAAGAGTCAGCTTCATTTCAGTTTGTTTTCTTCTAACCACAACAACACCTAACAAATTTAGAGGATGGCATAAAGCCGTGTTTTCATATTAAATTACTCTGTTTTAACCTGTCCAAACTAACAAGTTAACACTCAAATAATCTACTTTATACATATTCACCGTGAACACATGCCTGTAGCTACTTTGCTATTTGAGGAGGACAAACAACAGTGGCCCTGAGTGTTTACACATCTTATGTGCGCATGCAGGTGTGAATCTCAGTATAACACCTGTAGGGTAAATGACAAGTGATGACGCCAGTCACCTCCTGGAAATCTCTTTCCTCTGCATCCTTTAACTTAATGTGCAGCTTGGCAACATGCCTGTTCTCAGATATATGGTGACAGCCTGACTTATTGCTTTAAAATGAAACAGAATAGAATATAGTGTACCATGGTCAGGGCAAATAGTTGATTTTTTTTTTTATTATATTGAACAATGGGATGTTTGGAACACACTTTTGATCAACAGTTAATCCACTATATATCAGTACACAAGATAAGTTAAAAGCAGGTAACTATGGCAACAGTAGACCATGGTACTGTATATGTCTGAGGTGTCCTTTTGAAATCGACATCCCCCACACACCTTCACAATAACAAGTTATTTATATGTTTGGGGTTATTTGTGGTTTGGTGAGTACATGTGTGTGGATGTGAGGGGTTAGTGCAAGGTCAATGAACCCACAGACCACGACATCATGGATAGCCGAGCAAGCCTCACAGCCTGAGGCTACTATCACAGCTTACCTGAGGTCAGCTATTGCCATTGACTTCCTGAAAAATGTCAATACACAAACATGAAACCCAGAGTGGGAAGGCATCTTTACACACTGACTGCCAGAATGAGGGTGTCCTGTACTAAAACCAAGTAACTATTTCACATGTTATACTTTCACAGGGAAGGTTTGAAAACTACCTCTTTGATAGACTGCAGTGTCTTAAGATGTGTGATGTCCATTCCAATTTTTTTTTAAATATTACTGAAGGTGTTCCACAGGGCTCAGTGTTAGAGCAACATTATTTTCAATTTACATAAATGATATTGCCCCCTCTCCCTCTAAATCCTGTAAATTTCATCTATATGCGGATGACACAGTTTTATGTTGTTCCTCAACATCTGCACAATCAGCCACTGAATGTCTACAATCGTCTTTTGATTCGCTCCAACTTCTTCATTTTTCAAGGTTATTCATTCTGGATCTTTCAATATTCATTCCGCAAATGGCACATCCATCCATGAACAGTATAAATATCTTGGTATCTGGCTGGACAACAATCTTTATTCTAAGCACTAAATTGAAATCCTGACTGCCCAATTGAGGAAAATACTTGGCTTTCTGTACAGAAATAATAACTATTTTCCTTTTGTACACAGAAAAAAAATCTGTATATGTGTCTGTTTAGGATTATGGGGATGTTATATACATAAAAGCTGCTGCCTCTACACTGAAATCACTGGATGTTGTTTACCACTCAGCCTTAAGGTTCATAACCCGTGATTCTTACAGCACCCATCAGTGCCACCTTTAAAGAAAGGTTGGCTGGCCACATGTGGTTGTGCGGCGGGAACGGCATTGGTATTTATTCATTTATAAAGCTTCCACCCTGTATTTCATCCCTTTTTAACTCTGACCTAACATAATCTGGGAACTCGTTCACAAAATAGGTTGCTGCTTCACATTCCCTTGATCAGAACTCAACTAGGAAGGATGTTATTCTCTTACAGTGCACCTTCAACATGGTATAATCTGCAAAAGACCTTAAACTTGGACCCTTATGACTGTTTAAATACCTTACTTCTGATCTTGTTTTAAATGAGTGTAAATACTTTTAACTATGTATCTACACCATAACGTGTTTATCACGCTGTATTTCTACTTTTAGCAATCATTTATTTCTGCTGTTGTTTTGTATGATTTCATATCTGTATATCATAAATATATATATATATATATATATATATGTATATATATATGCATGTATATATATGTATATATCAGGGGCGACTGCTTTGAGACAACAATGGAGGCTGAACTTCCCCTAGAATTTCATAGAAGAAATGGTCAAATATGTACTATTGAATTTACATTACAATAAGAATTAACATTGCATTTAACGTAGGCTAGGATGCGTTTAACATCATGACTATGATGTTCAAACATCAGCTGTTTATCACCAGTTTTGAAACGCGACCTCCCTGTCATACATTCTCATGTCAGCACGGTGGACGCGGAGCCTCCAAGCATTGCAATGACACAGTGCTGAGCAGGTTTATGTCATGCAGCAATGCGAGAGTATCATTGGATAAATGCGACAAAATCGTCACTTCCAGGGAGGCTCAGCTTACCTTGGACCTAATAGAGTGGTAAGCAGGAGACGACGCTCGGTGTATTCATGATGATTGGAGGAATTGTCTAAAAGGCTGAGCCCCTTTGTGACTGACAGCGCTTTGCATTTCGTTTGACGTGTGTTTTGCTGTGGTTCTATGGCATGAGTGTGGTTGAAAAAAATGGCTTCAATTAGATGTTCCTTTTATAAGTTACTACCTTGCTACAATATGACAAATTTTATGTTGAGTTTTGTTTTATGTTTTATGAACTTGCAGTGAGCTTCCCCTGTTTGAAAGACCAGCAGCTGCCACTGATATATATATATATATATATATATATACAGTATATTGGTTGCAGCATTCAGCCACTGACCCTTCACTATAGCTGAAGGGAAAAGAGAATTTTGAAATGGTGCTTGACTCTACACAAAATGCTTTGAGAGACTGCCAATCACTGGGCTCAGAATTGAGTCACACTACTGCTGTGACTGTCGTTTCTATATAGATTCAATCGGGTCCATTCTACAGCATATTGAGTTAATATTTGATTAGCTGTTAATGTAATCAATTATGTGAAAATCGAATCCTTTCTAGTTTCTATGTAAAGTGTATCAGCACATTTCTGCAAGCTACTTTATAACAGACTGGCATTTTCGTGCTATATTCATAATGTCGACTATTAAATTAAAATTATTGCAACAACCATGAACAATACAGTAACAACTACATTGCTGTACTACTCTACTGTATTACTACAATACTACACACCCCACTTCCTCCCCTGCTCATGAAAGCATTGTGGAATAACACACACAGTCTTTGAAATAATGCAAAAATTACTGTAAATGTACTGTCACACTGCTTACATAATGACAGCCATGAACCGAATCATCCCAGGCTGGTTTAGCCCATGGTTACATTTATTTAGTCTTCTGGAGGCTCTAAAAGATTAGAGTTGGATTAAAATTTATAGCCCGAGAAAGGTTTCTGCATTGCCCAAATTGCTAAGGAACTCCTTGGTTCAGTCGTGGGGAACTTCTAAAAATATCCCCAGACTTCCCACACTGTTTTATTAGTTCTCTTTTTTTCCATTAAACCCCATACACATGACAATTTTGTTGAAAATCTGCCATGTTTGGGTCACTAGTTCCTAAGCGGCTCTGTGTTCTTCTTGGTCAGCACCAAAAGGAGTTTGCTACTTTGTTCAGATTATACAGGGACTCCCCAGACACCCATCACTGCTCACGTATTATGCATTATGCAGGGTTCAGTGTGTGTGCGTGCGTGTGTGTCTGCGCACAAATACCACTTGGAGACATCAAGGTCAGAGTTAATTTAGTGTTGCTCAGAATATGTGTTGCTCTCTCTCTCTCACACACACACCATATTCTTGTTTTTACCAGTTGTGGGGTCTACTATTTCTTTGGTCACTTGTGAGGACCTAACACATTCTCACTCCGTCATCGTCACATATTAGCGTGCTTGGTCAGGGACTTTCCATGCCCACATGCAACGTGCAAGGTACTCTGGGTGAGTTGGTTGTCGACGTTCTCGGACACGTGTCAAGTTCTGCCTGTTACATGCATTGTCTTCATCCAAAATACACTTCTGTTTTCACAGTAAAATTAAACATTTAAATATAGTCTCCTTTAAAATAAACGCACTACAGCTACCCTGGAAATCCAGAGTTCTCGCGAGAGCACAATTTGAATTTGCTCAGCGAGTCACTCTGGCAATCAGTAATGATGCTCATTACCCATGCCCTTGGAGCTGAGCTGCACCAATCACATCAGTGTATCTGATATAGGCGGGCCAGAGGCGAGCTAAACAGATGACGACAGCGCTGTGACGACGAAGTCCAAAATCAGTCAGTAAACATTGTGAGATGGCTACGGATGAACACCAGTTGTTTGAAACGGCTTTGACTGCTACAATGAACGAGTTAGACTTGGCTTTTTCTCTAAAAGAGGAACAGAAGACGGCGCTCGAATCTTTCCTTTGCAAGGACGTTTTTGCTGTTTTGCCGACCGGATACGGCAAGAGTCTAATCTACCAGTTAGCTCCGCTGGTAGCTAAGCTCTGGATATGTCACCCTGTGTAATGTTCTGATTGATCATAGTGTTATCCAATTGCGTGCAGTGATATTTTCAAATGCATGCTTGTTGCCGCCCCTCAAGTTGGGCCGTTTGCATTACTCATAGCCAGACCCTAAATCTTTCTAGATTTGGGTCTGGATTTCCAGGCTACACTACATCAGTACAAGACCGTGAATTTGACTTTTTTTTTTTCTTCAACAACAAACACACATGGTTGGGTTTAGGCAACAAAAGCACGTGGTTAGGTTTAGGAAAAGACAACAGGGTTTTGCTTTACAATGTTGTGGGGCACAAACACCGCTGTCTCCTACCCACCCCACTCGAACTTTAGCGGCCTTAACTTTTGTCCTTATCCCGCAGCGTTTCCCAATGACGCTGCCAGGCACGATTAAACTATAATGGCGACCGGCTGCGTATCATGCTGACATTAAAGGACGCCTTTTTCCATTGTTTTTTGACACCACAGGTCATTGCCCAAGCGTCACATTTTGACAACTTCAGAGTGAGACCGGGCTTGAGGACAATATAATCAGACACGTACAGAAATGTGTCTAAATATTGTTTACTCTTATTAATTCTACTTACATTCTCCTAATTATGGCTGTTTTTATGTGATTGTTTTGATTGTTCTACTTCACTTGACGTGACTTGACTATTATTTCTAATTTTATATTTGCAGCACGAGTCAGAAAGAGATTAAAGTATTCCCCTATACAGGTTTATGGCATAAACATAGCAGACTCTCTTCCGAAATAACCAGAAGAAAAAACTGAAAAGCTTAAAGATGAACAACTGTATGAATAAAAATCAATCTTTTAACATTTTCAACTGCCCTTTCCTGCAGTTTGCCCCTGAAGAGACTTGGAAATTGGTACATTTACCCCACAGCAATGTAGAGTTAATTAGTTCTGTTTATATTTTTTCAAAGTGTCTTTTTGGACCTGATGGTGAGACCAAGTCCTCACATACTGATCGCTGACAGAAAGTATTTACTGCAGAGTTTCCTATAACTTGCAGCCTCAGCCCGCCTCCATGCACACAGTGGAACTTGTGTACATACAGTATGGTGGAAAAAGATATTTGCAGTTGTTCATCATAAACATGGTCCTTCTCACCGCTGTGCAATCATGTTCATTTTTATGAATCTAAGCAGAGCCGTTCACCAACGGACAATGACTTTGAATTCTTTGTATAAGCGTATTTTCTCTCTTACACTTTGGCACAGTGAGTGAGAGCTTATGGGTTTTTAAATGCAACCTCATCTACTTTGTAGTTTGAAGTTGCTGATTTTCCTGCACACTCATCTAATTTGTATTTGACATCATAAGATAAATATGAGGCTAAAAAGCTCTGAGACAGAGAGAGATAAATAGTGAGAGAGGGAGAAAGTAAGAGAGGTTTTGTGTGCTGCCGTTGCAAGAGACACTCACCCAAGCTCACCCCATCTTTCAGCTCCCCATAGTGCTTAACTATCTCCATCCTCCTCTCCTCTGCTCATTCTCTACCCTTTCTGCTGCATCATTTCAGTCAGTGTGTCATTATGTCCTTTCGTTTCTTCCTGTGCCTCTTATTCTCACCCCTTTCCTCCAGACCACGGAGGAAGTACTTTTTTTGTTGATAAATCCAGTTTTAAATGTCACCTCCTAGCCCTCTATAGCCACACAAGCATCAAGTGAGGACACAATACAGTTGACTGGCATACTCACACTTACACATACCGTACAATATGTTGGTAAATTTGACCACAGGCACGGCAAGCTTTTGAAGTCTTGGTTGCTACTTAAGTGACATGATAACGTGCTGCTTAAACAAAATGAACTGGAAAAAAAAGCATACAAAATTATAAACTGACCTGGCCTTAAAGATATTGAGATTCTAGACTTAAGATCCGGTTCTTGATTACTTGGAATGAGGAATATTAACCAACTGTATTATTCAGAAAAACTTGTTTGTTTTTACCTCTCAATTGACCCTTCGCAAAGTCCCGCCCCCAGAGACAGACTGGTCAGTTGTAACGTAGCATCGGGCCGGCTCAGACCAGTGTCCCACAACAACACAGCTGTGCTCCACTGACTCTAATGCAGTCGTTTCAGATTTCCTTCATTTTCAGGCTGGTTTTGTGGATTTGGAGCTAAATGTTGTGCCTGGGGCACGTCGTGTATTAATGATACTCGTTACCTGGAGAGGTTGGAAAAAGATATACGTTTCCTCCCTGTTCCAAAACCAAAATCAGACCCTGAAAAGTGTAGGGTTAGCTCGCTAGCTACTGAAGATATAGCCTACTGAATGTATACACATGCTGCTTTTGCTTTTTAATGATTATAACAGTGAAAAAAAGACCGACCCTGCTGTACAGGAACCAGTGAAGGGAAGCAGGGAAACTTTGCTGATATACAACCAGCTGTGTGTCATCACAGTGTGTGCAGATAAAAAGTTGTTTGACTTTCCCCAGAGATCCCCACCCGTCCGGCGGTGGTGGAGGTCCGGATAGTGGTAGCAGCATGGGGCAAAGCCATACACCATTCATCTGCACACACTGTGATATCACACAGCTGGTTCAATATCAGCAAAGTTTCCCTTTATATTCATTGTCCTCTGTGGCGATCAGAAGTGATGTGGTGGTTCACTTTTACACTGTGATCTGTAGCCTACAGTTCGGCTTTAGCTTCTAACTATCTTTGTCTTTTGAACCTGTTGTTGCTGCTGAGTCAGTTTGACATCCTGGATATATCCTTCAAACACAGACTGTAGACCCCTCTGTCTGCTTCTCTCTGGAATCACTGTTGTTTTTGGGTTTTTTTTCGAAAATATGATAATATTATAATAATAGCCATACAACACTACCATCTGAGGGTGGATGAGTGGGGACAGCATCTCTCTCATAAGCAAAATAACCAGAACACATCACCCTTGTTAACCTGCCATCCTCCTCCATCGCCCGGGTCTGGACTCAGACATTGTCCTATCTGGACCCAGACCTATAATCAATAAATTATTGAGAACTATTACATTTTGACTAAGGGTTTCTATTTTAACTAGTGCAGCATTCGTAGCATTGATTTAGCGACCAGGAAACTCACACAGCAATTGCAGGAGTTAAATCATCTCATGTGATGCTGCTTAGCCAATCAGATCTGTGCGTTACAATGAACTCTGCAACTTGAGTGAGTAAGATTCAGACACAGGGGAGACAGGAAAGATGAGAGACGACAGTTGGAGAAATAAGAGAGTAAAAAAAAGTAATTTCACATGGCGTGTTCTGCAGAGAGAAAGTAGACAGCTAAAACAGAGCTTTTAATCAAGAATGGACAGACTCTTACATGCTTATTCTTCCCACAGGCAGTTCAAAACCAGTATGTCTCATCATATGTTCAGAAACTGTGGGGAATTTTAGAAGTGGCAATGTTAAGTGTCTCTATGAGACAAAGCAAAGAGCATCTTTTGAGCAAATATACCCACTCAAATCAGAAACTGAGGGCACAGGGAATGAAATATTTCTATCAATCACAACAGCCTTGATAATGGACCATGAATAACATCAAAGGATATTACAGTAGCTTCTGAAGGAGTACTGACAGGGGGAAGGTGTGTTTTTGGGTATTATCTATCTATTTATTGAACAATCTTTCTCCAGATTCACTGACACATTTAATTTAGACAGCCTGAGAGACATTTATATACAGCAAGTGAAAGATTAGTAACTAAAACGTGTTTTTTTTTTAATCTAAGTTGCATTTCTCACTCATGTTTAATGGAGTGGTTAATAATTTTGTACACTAAGAGTGATTACAGGCGTCCAACCTTCTCATCAGGGTGACATGCTCAGCTAAACAAGCTTGGTCACTATCATCAACGCTTTTAAGAAATGCTCAGATTAGAAGAAGGCACTACCTTCGAGTTGATGGCTCCATCAAAGCAGCGTTTCAGACACTTTCTCCAAATCCAAGCCCAGCATCAGACAGCACTGTCCTATTAAAGTGAGTTCTCAAATAGACTCAAAAGAGAAGCGCATTCTCGCAAAACCACATCTTGGGGGTGATTTCACTTTGTTCACACACAGGTTCCCTGCCTGCCTATCCGCTGATGAGTTTTCAAACTTTGTCTGCTCGTCAGAGAGACGTCTGTTGTGCTTTGTTTGTACTTTTGCCACCGTTGGCAGTTCTGACATATGAATAAAGTTGCATCACTGATCCTTGATGCAAATACAGTCACATCATGTGCACACAAACCAACCCCCTTAAAGCTGAACAGTGTGTTTATGTGGGTGGATGTGTCTGTTCAAAAGGCTGTCTACAATAGAGACTATCACACAACAATGAGGACCCTAAAGCTACTACCTAAATTAGTCACTATGTTTTGGCAGCTATATGGATTTGGAGAGATGAGCATAGAGTGGAAGTGAGGCTAGGAAAGGTGGAGGGTAAGGAAAAGGGACATGGAAAGCAGAAAAGAATGTGTACAATAAAACCTCCTTGCTAAGCACAATCAGTCAAGGTTATGGCTTCAATGATCTGCACCTAATGACTGATCGCCACCTGAATGCCAACCTAGTTGACAAGGACCTTAAAAGCAAAAGTTAAACTAAACTGAGGGCTGTTAAGGAGAAACTAGATGTATTTCTTGATTAAACTTGAAGAAGCCTTGGGAATGAGACTTTTGTGTTAAAATGTGGAGGCAGTCAGAATTGGGGCACCACTTGTGATTATATAACATCGCTTTGTACTTTGACTCACGTCACTGCCTTCAATCTAAGCCTTCTTCTCAGCAATTAAGTCAAACATTGTGTTGTTTTAAAGTGTTGATTCAACTCAATATGTTTCTAAACTGACATGATGGTGCAGCTGGTGTAGAATTTTTAAAAGAGTAGGCGGCTGTGACTCAGGAGGTAGAGGGTCGTCCACGAATCGGAAGACCAGTGATGCCTGGCTTCTCCAGTCCGTATATTAAAAAAATCCTTGGGCAGGATATTGAACCCCAAATTGCTCCCATTGTGCCATTGGTGTGTGAGTCTGTATGAATGTTTAACTGAGTAGCAGGTGGCACTTTGCACGGTAGCCTCGGCCACCAGTGTGTGAATGAGGCTGTACGGTGTAAAAGCACTTTGAGTGGTCGGAAGACTCGAGAGGTGCTATGTGAGTACAAATCCATTTAGCATTACCGTATCTGCTCTATAATCCGAAGTTATAAGAAAAGGACAATTTTTTTCACCTGAAGACAGCTGCTGGTGGTGCCACATCAGACATCTATGGTCACATCTCCTCTGAGACTCTAATTAATAGACCCTTTTAGGGCAGACGTCACAATGATGTTTTTCATTAATTGGAGGCAAAACACAACTCACCACCACAGGGCTCATGTCTCAAAACTTAAATGCTATCTCTTACCAGCCGCCACTGCCCGTCAGCAAGAAGGAAAACAACTATGGTTAGATGCGATAAGATGAAAGGACTGGACGGAGACGATCGTTAAAAATGCTCGCTCACTTCTTATCAGGTTAGGGAAAGAGTATTTCCTGCTGTAGGAATGAATAACATTATGTGTATTAAATGTTATCATGTCCACCTCATCAGAGGTATTACAAGGAATATTGGATTTCTCCATAATGCCACCTTTTTAGCACATTTAGCACATTAGCTAACGTTAGCTTCAATAGCAAAACAAACTGGAGGAAGCAGTTCAAGTGTTGTCCTCCTTTGTGAGGTTTGCATAGTAATCAACCACAAAGCCGGCTATAGAGACAGAGCGCAACGCGTCATAATCTGAAAGCCACGCCCCCAAAGGGGAAACAAGGCCCACTTTCCCCTCACACTTTACCCCAGTTTCCAGCCTGTTGAGTTTTGCCTAAGTCCAAATGCTGAAACGTTGCTGTGTGGTGGGCTGCACGGCCAATAAAAACCCAGAGCTTAGCTTTTATCAGCTGCCGAGCAGAAAAACGAAACCTCGTAGAAGACAAAAGTGGATACAGGCAATAAAACGTGGGATAGATATTGTGGGATCCTGACACTCGGTATGCCTATGTGTGCAGAAAACTCTCTGTCGGCCTCTGTGAGCCTCACTGTTTTTTTCCACAAGAGCCACATTGGCAGAGCAAAGTCAAGGAGAGAGACACTTTCAGGAGAATATACCAAATCACCTACACAGATGAGCATTTCTACATATAAATTGGACAACCCACAAATAAAGAAACAACACAGGCAATACATTTTCAATTTTAGACCATAATTACCTTAATACTGGGATGAGCGGAAGCTGGCATGCATGTCCTTGACTTTCTTCGTGTTGTATTTGTAGTTTGTTGTTGCAATCACAGTGAGGCATTCAAGATGAGCATGGGTCAGCCGGTTTTCTGTTTCCTCTTGAGAGTGTTCATGGTTGAAAATGTTGACTGACAGGTGTAGGTGCTCACAACTTGCAGAGTTTGAACCAGCTGAGGTGATTTTCCTCAAAAAAATACCAGAAGTGCATTCAGAATATCCTCACCTCTTGTTTGGCCCTGGAGTGGTAGTAAGCGCAACATTTCCTCTCGAAAGAGTTGTCTTTTGGGAACCTCTGTACACAACTGTAACATTGTACAACTGTAATCATTTTATTTGTTTGAGAATCATGTCCTTGTTGTCAAAATCTGTGAACAACTATTTCCAAATCTGAGAATGTTTTTTTGCCTGCACCAAAATCCACTATCTCAAAAGATGCCTCTGTTAAACGCTCTGCAGTAGGCTAGATGTTGTCCGGTGGATAAGACTTTGCTGCCCACAAAGTGAAGCAGTGAGCTATTTTTTTCTTTCTGAGTTCACTGCCAGGCAGGTAACTTTCATTGAAGTGTTGATGCATCGTTTTGAAATTGAAATGTATGCCTCGTACCTTTCGTTTTTTACTCGGCGTTTCCCTGCTCGTCCCCTCTCCCGATTCTCTGGCGTCTTTAGCCCTGCGCATGTCACGCTGGCTGGCGAAACTATCGTAACCTGTAAGCCGCCTGCACTGCGGTCAAGTGAGCCGGTGTTGTCAAAATGCCGTAACGTGCTGCATTGCCAGGTTTTGCGTTAACCCCCTTTTAATTATTAATTATTAATTGAGGTGAAAGGAGAAATATAATGCGAGTGTTGGCATGTTTGTAGTGTAGTGTTCATTGTAAATTAATGTAGCACATTTTAAAAAATGTATTGGCTGTGTTACCATATTGTTCTCTGCTCACTACACTAAAATGAGAGCCCTGTTGGTCGTTGGTCTGTTTTACGTGGGAGTCTCCCTATTTTTAACCCTTTCTCCTGCCCTGCTCCCGATTGGTAATTTCTCCTGCTATTCTCCCAATTTCATAGTGATATGAGTCAAATTGGTGTTTCGTGTGTTGTAGTACCTGGCAACCCAACCCAAACGGTCCCACCCAACGTGCTGTGCGTGACTGCACGTTCAAGCTCAGGTCCATGCCCAAGCTCAAGGCGGAACAAATCTGGAAATCCATCGGTTAAAAAAATAAATAAAAAATTTCTTCCTTTACCTCTGGAGGCACAGCCCGAAGTTTTTCGACTAACAGAAGTGCAGGGGCCTCAGCGATTGCTCACGCCCTTCACTTCTGGCGGTGCCCCCAGGGAATCACCGTGTTGTTTACAAATACTTCAGGTAGAAAACCGGCAGAGTTTAGCTATCATATTTTTCACGTCACTGTATCACCATGTAGACTAATCTGATGTTTGTTAAGTCTATAAACACAATGACTGAACAAACGTTACTATTTCTGTGTGCATGTTTTGTAATGAATAACATGGTTATCGTAGATTAGCTGGGCTAACTGTTAGCTGTTAATGTTAGCCGTTAGCAGTGCATGTAATAACCATAGACTGTATAAAAATAAGGTAATAACTCAATAAACGGTCTGTGAATAAAATATGTTTTTCCAGCGGATATCTGTCTCTCGATGTTTGGTATTTATTCAGTTATGGGAAATCATGATGTCCAGAAAGCATCAGTGGCTGCAGCTGACAGGGACAGTTAGCAAAGCTAACATCAGGACGTCATCTGTTAAAAGCCTCCTGTTGTCGGATACAGATACAGCTCAATGTAAGATCTGTGATTTTTTATTTTGACTTCATCATTTAGGGGGTACTGGGGGGGTTGAGGGGGTACCGATATTAATTTACCCCAGAAAATTTGCATATCCTATTTTATTTTTTGTTTGGTTTTGATCTTTTCATTAATCAACATTAAACAACTTTTACATCATGTAAATGTGTGGACATAAACAAATAAGAAAGGAGTAAATATATAAAAACAGAACATCCCTGTGGCGGTAGTGATAATAAAATATTAAAATAGTGCAATGTTTGAAAAACCTTGTAAGCTTGAAAACTACTGACATCATTGGCTTATTCTACCATATCATACCTGATTTAGACTTGGTTGCCAGAGAATTACAATATAAGGACAACCTGAAGGTTCACACAGCAATTTATCAACTCAAGGCCGCAGCAGCCTACAGCACGGCATTTTGTTTACGTTGTCTTGAAACTGACAGGACCCCATGTGGGGATTTTGCACCACACACAATAACACAGCTCCCAGAGCCCTTCTCTCTATATCCTTTATTTCCCCAGGTGCTCACTCTGAGAGTCATTATTAATAAGAATAATTTTGAGGCAATATGATATGGGCAAAGCCGCATGCATTTAGAGAGACATTGATTAATGGAGCAAAAAGCATAAACGCCAGCACTGAAGGTGACCTATTTGAAACAAATATGTTATTATATTTCTAACAAAAAAAAGAAGGAAAGAAAAATAAATGTCATTTTAAAATGAGATGCCCCTTATTTCAGAAATGTCATTCATGCTTTAACCAAATAAAGTCTTTGCTCACATTTTGAGTGATCAGTGATGTCACTGCATATTCATATTGTGCTAAAATGTGGCACTAAGTATTGCAAGTAATAAAACTCTTTATAATTATGACAGAATCACAGACAAAATTTCAAACCCCTCATTGTTCCCTGTGTTTCATGGCCTTTAAAAAGAGTGCAGATTGAGATGCACAATAAATAAAGTCATCTTTTTGCAGACACATGCACATTGCTTGGTACTTATAAAGATCTACATTAATTCAGCTTACTGTCAAAATCCTGTATCAGAGTGTCATTTCGTGACAGCAAAATGGATTAGTCGTACTACACTCAAATGCCTTGTCTAGTTTGTCAGTATTAAACCTCTCCTTCTTGAAAAGTGTTGGAAAATTGTATTAAAAGTATTAAAATGCTCAAAGAAACTTTTCAAACTACACTTTGAGCATAATCTGCACATCAACACTGTCCATCACAGCGCTCAGAGTACTCTGCTTGACACTACTTGACAAACAAAAAAAATCACCAGCCTAACCTAGTTCTTGAGTTTGAACCACTGCTGACACTCAGTTATTCATCAGGTCTGGTATTATGATTATTAATGGCCGTAACATTGTTTTCTAGTTGGAGCCGCGCCTCATTTTCAAGCTGTATGGTTTGACTAAAATGAACAATGACAGCAATATAGTCCACGATGAGCAGCGTTAAAATCAACCTGCGTAGTTGTCCCTCCATTGTGACAGTTTACCTCCTGAATTTTTCTCACATGGAAATTCTGATCAATCAAGAACAGCTTTCTAGCGCAAGGCATTTTATCTGGTCCGCTTGTAAATACTGCCGTGAGAACATGAGCCAACTCTAGGCAATTATGCAACTTTGTAACAAAACATGTCCCTGATTCGGACCAAAGCAAGACAACTCTGGGTCTGAAAGCAGAGTTTTGATTTAGAATGTTGATGTCATCTTTCCGCACAGCTTGCTCGCTACTGAATGTAGCTATAACCATGAAAAATGTCAACAAAAATGTCAACAATAGTGAATAATATTGAACCAGATGTGCAGTTGGTTGTAAGTCAACACAGAGAAATAACAACTCTTAAATTCTAAAATTGCTCATGTTGAAAATTGCAAAATTATGTGCTCCAAGCAACTGCTACCACAGCATCAACTTAAAATGACTGATGGGATCACTTACTGACTGGCTAGGACAAAACCAAACCAATAAACCCACCTCTATCCACTACCTAAAATATTTGCCTTCTTTGAGGAAGGCAGAAATGGTGTCCAATCATATGTATATGATGTATTCAGTGGCATATTTATCTGCAAATATTAGCATGCCTGGCTTACTAGTTTGCTACCTACAGGGACCAGCATTATGACTGATGCCAAATTGTCTGACAATATGGAAAGTAGGGGTGTGGAGCTGCCAATGTGTACCAGAACGATGCTCCACCTCTTTTGCATGGAAAATAGAATATTTAATAGACATGTTTAAGTGCTTGAAGACCCAGTAATCATGAAAGCATATGTCATGCAAGAGAAACCATAAATAAATAAAATGATTAAAGCTGTCATTATGACATTTAAAGTGTGTCGACTGATTCACAACATTGACTCCTACATTAGCCCTTTTTAAACAGGAATTGTGCAAATTTGCAGGAAAGCCCAATCAGTCTTTTTTCAGCATTGGCAGTATAAAAACAAAATTGGGGAGGGTGGAAAATTGCTGCCTACCTACTTTTGTTTATACAGAATGTGCCTCTTTCGGGGCAATGGGGGGCGTGAGCAAATAACAAAACGTGCAGCTCAGCATGTGACATAAACAGTGAGCTGTGAGGGAAGCTGCGGCTGGTCAGTCCTTCTGCGATTCTCTCATAAGTTGGCCCGTTCTTCACCGTCCCCGTCATCTGACAGTTAATGGCCTCTTCGTTTGCGAGGACAAGGAGGGCGCACAGTTCCTTGTCTCCCCGGTTGCTCATCTTTACAGTGTCTGTCAGGTTTGCATTTCCCTCTTGTTACTAGTTGCTCGCTAATTCCTGCTATCAGCTGTTTCCTGTTTATCCACCAGTGGCTCGCACGTGCGGCGTCATCAACAGCCCCTCCCGTGGCAGAAGGGCACCTCATTCTGTTTAAACCAAAAAGGTTCTGCCAATATGTCTACCCTACGAGGTGTAAAATTGGACGCCTTGGATCAACACGCCAATCCGGCTCTGTGTGTCTAAACGCTCGCAGCTTGCCGGCAAAACGGCCCAACATTCGCCGAAAATCTGGCAGTGTAAAAGGGGCTAATGAGTAATATACAAGAACACATTCTGCCTTAAAAGTTGCCGGTAGCTGCAGGTGGGTAGTCTTTGAGTGGCACAGTGAGCCATCAGCAAACCATCTTTTCATTTTACAGTTAAAGTTGACTAATATATGTAAACCTCCCACCTTAGTGACAGGTTATATAACCTTAAAATACGGGCTTCAACTTAACCATGCCGTGCACGTATGTACATGCCTCGTAAGTGCACTCCAGTACTTTAAAAAATAGCACTACACCTCCATTACGGAAGCTAGTGGAACAGAGTGCTGGATGTCATGGCTTCAGGTCTCTATCAGCTCTTACTTAGCAACAAATAGCCACATTTCTCTAAATAGTGTAGTGTGTTAAAGTGTAGAAGTTGTCCCAAAACCCTGCATATTTTTCCCCATACAGTTTCCAAGGTAAACGGTTAATCCCCAGTGTGCACATTCAAAGTCTTTGTTATCATCTAAATGATTATGCTTGTTAAAAGTCTATTTATCTAATTAGGATTACAAATTTTATAAGTGTTGTGTCGCTAACTCGCCTGTCATGTTGTGTGTGCACAGTCTCATTAGGAGCAGTTAGTGTGTGTACATTTTCCCCATCACTGTGAGTATGTTCCAGATCAGTCATAGCAACATGTAGGATGATTACCTAGAGCACTGTTCAGGCATGTACTGTATGTCGCTGTGTGTGTGTGTGTGTGTGTGTGTGTGTGTGTGTGTGTGCAGGCCTTTGTGTGAGCATTTCTATGTGTATTCGCATATGTGGGATCACTGATGTGCAATTCAGATGACTAATTTGCCAGCTGGCTTCTCTCGTCCCTGAGCCAATTCACCAATGATGATTGACATTTAACACCACTGTGACTGCATGATTGGTCACTTCACAGCTTGGTGATTGGCCATTGCCCACATAAGACCAACGTTGATTGGCATTTGTGCACCAACACACACGCACATAGATGCTGGTTATGATGTTGAATAGGTAGAGCCATGATACACAATATTACGGCTAAATTTTATCCAGTGAAAGATGTATTTAAATGTATATAGAAAGTTAAAAAAAAATTCTTTGAGCCAGCCTAAAATCAATAAAGAGCTGGTCAATATTAGTAACTGTGGCAGTGACACACTTGCTATAAAATAGTACAAATTCAGAAAAGTGTTACTTGTAACCTTTTCTCTTGTTATTGAGTTTGACTTGCTGTATTTTTTTCCACCCTGTGTCATTTCCAAATGTTACTCCCAGCTAACAGCATCATTGCCTAACTTTATTGCCTCTTAAGGTTACCCATTTATCATTTTTCTCAAAACAAAGGCAATCAGCATCAGTTACTCAGATGTTTTGGCTGTGTAGTCACAGTTTTTACACGCCAGGGCCGTTTCACTTTCCATTCAGCAATATTGTCTGTTATGAGATTTCGACAGGAGGCTTGTGGGGAGGAAATTGTCAAAATAAAATGGCCATGCTGTGGCACTGAAAACATGTGGCTAGACTATTTTCTCTGGGCCCCATTGTGTCCCCAGCCTTAAGTTTAGGGAAGAAAAACAGAGCAAAAATATTACACATTAAACCAAGGTTGTGATTATTCAGATTTTATTCAAACATGCTTTCTTTAAACTGTCAAAATCAATAACATGTTAACATGCAAGCCAGTTATTGATCTTCACGATATAAATAGGGTCTGGATTTCTTTTCATACTGCAGCTTCTATAAATAGTCAGCTGTGCATGTGGATCAATATCATATGGATTGAGGCTACAGGTTACCGGCAAATGTGACAAATGTTTAGTGGCAAACATGGCATTAATAATATATTCTGTGCTGCTGTGAGGCAAAGTAGGCTGCTGCTACGTGTGTGTGTGTGTGGTGGTATTCAGCACACCCTGCAATTTTTTATTTATTTATTTTTTTGCATATGCTACATAGTACCGTGAATGCATAAAAAGTTTAATTCAATTAAAAGGCACTGTAAGCACTTCCATTACTCCCCCCCCCACACCCCCAATTGAGACAGTTCGGATGCAACAGAGAAGACAGCCCTAAAGAGGAAGTTGTGGTGGGATTCAATCTTAAGCCAATTACTGCACACAGGAAGCAGACTTAACCACTCATACTGTTATGTGACACCTGAGAGCGAAATATTTTGTCAGCAGAGCCTTCACACCTTAACCTAGGCAGTGTCAGTGTCAAGCTCCAAGTGTTGAGTTGTAGCACTGTGTCATGTCAACTTAGCCTCCTGTCTTGGCTGTCACCTCGAGCTGTCGTCATACTGGATGGAATGCGGCTTATTAATGGAGCTTGGTGAAAGTTTCCTCTCTGCTCCGCCATGAATACCTCAACGTAAGCCACGCCTCTCCGCTACTATCCACTCAAACTGTTTCCAACTTACTCATACTGAATTCCTGTCACAGGATTTATCAGTTTCCAACCTTTAGACACTGCTCATGTCTACCTCCAACTGGTAATTACGAGTGGGAATTTTCTGAAAGCGTCAGTATCAACCCTGTCTCCACACATTACATTTATACTCCCCTACTACTCATTTGCAATGCAACAGCAAATTATGAGGTCTTAGCAAAACATGTTGAGATAAACAGAACGCTGCCTAATTTTGTTTGCTGTCTACATAATGAGGAAACATTGTTAATTGATGTATCTGACAAGTCGCCAAAATTACAAAACGTTTTTGCCGACCTCACATTTTCTTTGTTTTCCAGACAATATCCTCTCTTCTCTCGTATCTTAGCTCGTAGCAACTAAAGCATTATCAGTGTAATTTATGGTTGTGTTAAGGAGCTTCCTTGGTTCCGGGGCATTGAAAAATATACTGGATAAATCTGCAAACTCTATTTCACAAAGAACTAAATGATGAGATACCATTGCATGCCATGTCATAAGGGATTTTGGGATCTAAACCAACTTATAATACACTCTATATCAGTGGCTCCCATCTGGTCCAGCCACAGGGTCCAGATTTCTCCTTAGTCATTAGTTCAAGGTCCACACAGTTTAATACATTCAGCGTCATACTTGAGTTTGCCATGTCTCAAGCTAGTTTGCTGTCTCTGTTAAGTAGCTGCCCGTTAGTGACTCACTGTACAGCAGGAATCAGCACTTCAAAATAAAAGCTCTGTGCCGCAAATTCGCTGTAGCCTACTGTAAAATGAACTGTGTTTTTTACAAACTTGACACGTTTGCGAGTCACTTGCGGTCCATTCAGAATGGACCCGCGAACCACTTTTGGACTGTGACCTGCTGTAGATACATTTTTGATTGGTGTCCGGCCCATATGGGCTCACAAGACACTGAGCAGAACAACAGCCTGGATGGCCACATGACAGATCAATAACAAAAAGTCCACAAAAGGAAAAGCAAACATTTCAGAACAGCCAAATTCCATAACAGAAAGGTCTTATTATGTTGGGTACAACGTTCTCTGTCTTAAATGCCAAGCATTTCCTATAAATCTTGCCAAGGCAAAGGTCTCCTCATCAGAAAGCCGACGCAACATCTCACCTTCGGACAACCAAAATAAATCAGGATTTTTCCACACCAGATGGTTTCTTAAATCACAGTATAAAGGGCAATGAAACAGAAAATGATATTCATCTTCAACAACATCAAGATAACAAAGAACACATATATGTTGCTCCTCCGGGATACCTTTATATCTGCCCACTTCAATAGCTGGAGGAAGGGCACCAGTTCTTATACAAGTAGGGCTTAAGAGTACACAGCCTTCAACAATATTCAATGAATTATGGAAGCTGGAACGCCAATGTGTTCGTTCATAAGACCAGCATATTTTGTAAATAATCTTGTAAAAAGACTTTTTTTGTCCCCTTGTTTGTTTTGTTTTATTGCTTGTTTTTCTATACGGGGTATACAGTGTGACAGGTGGTACACATGTTGCTGTCAATTACTGACATAAACATCAACAGCTGATTAGTTGTCCCACACCGGTGCAGATGAAATAGGCAGAGTGCAATCTATTTAAGATCACTGTCGGGAAAAATGGTGTTAAATGCTCTTGACAAAGGTCCAGAGTGACTAAAACCTTAGTATGACTAAAACATCACAAAGCTGAGTAAGATCAGTGTGCAGGATCTTCTTTTCAAGACTCAGCGCTTGAATTTTGCAGTGTTGGAGCCAGAGTTTGGTGCCGATCCCATTATTCCCCTGTAATGACTGACATAGGAAAAACAAATACACACAATTATATATATTTTAAAAAGTCAGTCAACACGATGCGTACGTTTTTTTTTTTATTTTGTGGAAGGATTTTTCAGTCAAATGTGAAACAACACATATATGATGGGTTATGATGTGATTTGCCGTGCCTGCCCCATTAACTTCACTAGAAGTGGCACGAAGTCTGGCTCCAATGCAAAACTGTCACTGAAATTATGACCTTTACCTCTTTCATAGTAATTCTTGGAGTCTTGTGGTCAGTGTAAGGTTGCCAGGCAACAGCAGTGACCTTAGGAAGTTACCATAAGCCAGGCTCGGACCATCCGTCAGGCAAATCTGGCAAATGCCAAGTGGGCCAGCCAAAGTGGGCCACAGCCGGTTATGTTGAAACAGCCCATCTGAACATGGTCCCAAAATTGTCAATAGCCTATAAAGCCCACTTTAAGGCAGGTGCTGCAGTGCCGGCTGTCATCACCTTCCCCCAGCCCTTCAAGCGGATCGATCCATCATGTAATGTCAGACGTCAAGCTGGAAATAAATTAAATCCAGGCAGAACGAGAGGAGCAACTGAAATAAAAATAAAAATAAGATGGACAAAGGAGCCAAAAAATGAAAAGGTGAAGCAGAAACACTTATAGGAAAAAAAAGACTACAAAAAAAAACAACTACTTGAAGCTAATGCTGCGAGCTGTTTTAAGATTTCATATTTATTTAAAGATAATGTAACCATGGATAGTGTTGAAACGTTAGCATTAGCAGCAGCGATAATAATCACAACAGTGTGCTGCGGCAGCATGGGAGGAGGAATGAGTTATGTGGCAGACAGATAAGCAGCTGCAGGCTGCTGAGGATTCCAACATGACAACAGGGGCGAGTGGAGGCCGCGGCTGAGAAACTCCCAGCAGGTGATACATGCGACAGTGACACTGGTTATTGTGCTGTTAGATTTGAGCACTCCTGTAATGTAACTCCTATTGAAATGCAGATGAATGTATGTCTTAGTTAGTACCCTGTGCTGGTGTCAACTGAATGTATCTGTATTGTTAAACCTGTGTTGATGAGGTACAGTTGAATCTGTGCTTATTGTGCTGTAGCCTTGGAATCTTGTAGATCCTGTTTGGATACAGGTAAATGTGTGATGGAGGAAAAAAAAATATGTGTCTTGGTTGGGTGCCGGGGGGGTGGGGGGGTAATGGGCCGGTCCAAAGACAAGATGCCAGGGACAAGTCTGTTCCCAGTCCGACTGAGTACTGAGTTACATTTTACGACGGGGAATAAACAAACTAAATAAAACGTGCCAGTGAGCTTTAGTGGTAAGTGGATTTTGTCACCCATTTCAAATGTTATCCCTCAGTTTAAATGGTGCTTTTAAGTGGCTATCAGCATCATGGATATACAGTCAACCTACACTGGATAGTATGTTCAAAATGCCAATGTCAGCTCCATAAATGTCTGTTCATATTGGGTGCAGTGTTGTTAGGTTTTGCTCTCACATTTGTTGGGTTTGGCACAAAGACTGCGTGGTTAAAGGGATAGTGCACCCAAAACTGAAAATTCTGCCATTATCTACTCACAAATATGCCGATGGAGGCTCAGGTGAAGTTTTAAAGTCCTCACAACACTTTTTTTGGGTGCACTATCCCTTTAAGTTTAGAATAAAAACATCATGATTTGGCTCAAAATAAGAATGTTACATGAGGTATTTCATGTGACTCAGTACATATGTCACATGTACTTCATCAAACACTGATAACAGCATTCTGATCATACTGCACGATCCCTCTAACCTATATCATAACGACTAATAACACCCATTTAATTGAGGAATAACATTTTAAACTGGGAATTTGTAAATTTTGGACAGAGCCTGGCCAGCTGATTTCAGTGTTTGTGCTAAGCTAAGCTAATCAGCTGCTAGCTGTAGCTGCAAAGTTAGTTTGTTTGATCGGGTCAATAATGGAGGGGTCCCCTCAGATTATGTGTGGTCATATGCCTACAAAGTTGCGTGGTGATCGGTGAAACCCTTGAGATGTTATACACCTTTATGTGATGAGCCACGCCCTCCGCAATATTCATTGCCTTATAGAAGCTCAGTTTGAGTAAGTTTTTTTCCAACTTTTGCCAAGAGGGAACTTTAGATATTGGTCCCTAGATTATGTTCACCGAGTTTCATGCAGATCGCTCAAACTTCCTAGGAAGAGATCGATTTTAAGTGTTTTTCAAAAAATTCAAAATGGCGGAAAATCTATATAACTGGAATTTATGGGTTCTTGAGGCAAATGTGTTCCTCATGAGGAGAGGCATCTCTGAGTGTTTACTTTATTAACATTTCAACAAAACCTTGATCTTGCCTTAACCTATATCATATGGGACTTGGGGGGTTGAAATTTAATTGATTATTTGCATCATCCCATCAAGTACACCAAAACATTCACCCCTCTCTGATCCATATTGGGGCCAAACATTAATCGGTGAGCTTTTATCAAACCAGTTAGCTGGACCTGCTGCTTCCAGTTCCTGATGCTGACGCCAACATCTGTCCAAAACCTTCCACAACACACCAGTATCATAACTCCATGCATAATCAATGTGGGGTTGCTGCTGACAGAGCAGGATGAGGTCTACACCAAATTCATTTTTAACAAGCATAACTTCAAATGTGTAAACTCTCCAGCGAGTCCTCATTTGATTCCTCAGTCCGTCTCTCCACAGTAGTTTGTGAAAGGGGCTTGTCAAGGTATATAAAACACCTGTTGAGAAATACAGCACATCTGAGGGGCATTTCAATTGATTGTCTTCCTCTACCCTGCAGAGAATCTAAATCTGGCAATATTCATCCATCCCTTTTCCATCTCTGCGCTCGCTCTCTGTCCCTCTCCCATCTGTGCATGGAGATCTAAATCTGTTTACATCCACCCGCTCTAGTCCAGCCTTCCCTCTCCCTCTGTCTCCATCCCTCTTTCACTCGTCCAATCTGTCCTGGGCTCCAAATTTGTTTACATTCCTCTGTCTGTTCAGCTTCACTCAGATGGAAACATACCTAATACCTTTCCCTTTCTTGATTTTATACCTTTCATATCGGCTCTTAAAACAAAAAGAAAGGCCCGGCTGTGGTCGTACCTGGTTTATGTCTACGTGGCGCACACACCCTCCCCTCGCCCTTTCTTTGTCACTCACACACATAAACACAAATGTGTACTCACCATAGCGTGCAGCACATGCACACATACGCATGCAGACAGAACAACATCAGACTGCGTGTGGACAAGTGGCTGAATCTTCCTGACAGGCCTGTCTCAGAGGGGAATAAAATAGAGGGTGGGAGCAGAGATGGGAGGGAAGGAACGAGAGAGAAGGAGAGGGGAGTTGGCATGATAGAGTGAAAGATGGCGGAGAGGAGAGAGGGGGTGAGAGTGACAAGGAGAGGCAGAGAGGAATGGAGAAAGAGGCACAGTGACACATGAGGGAAAGCAAGTTGCGGTTGGCAGACAGCAGCTGGAGGGAATGATCAACTCAGCTGACACATCGGTTCATATCAATGCAGAGCGGCGGGATAGATGGAGGGAGGGTGGGACGGAGAGTGAAAGAAAAGAACATGTGGTTAAGAAACCGATAGATGTGGAGTAAGCATGAGAGGAACATAAGGAGACAGCAAGCTTGGGAGAGAAGGTGGAGGAACACAGAGGCAGAGGGAAGAAGGGAGGATAAGCGAGAGGTGGAGAGGAGAAAGGAAGATTTAAGAAGCGTGATTGGGGAAAAAGTTGAAGAGGTGAGTCAGGATGAGGTAGGAGGTGGGCGAAGATAAAGAAAGATTGAAACAGAAAGATAGGATATGGTGCTTGTGTATGAGACAGCATGTGGCATGAGTTGTAAAATCAATTTCATAGAATACTGACATTTAAAAGGACCATCTCCTCTCATCTCATCTCCTTTGCCTTACATCCTCGCCTCCTTATTCATTGACCTCCTCCGCTATCTTCCAAAGCTGGTACTCAAGTCAAGTCAAGTCAGGATAATTTATGGCATAATATCACGAATCACAAATTTGCCTCAAGGGGCTTGATTCCTATACCTTCTGCTCATACATGAAACATTACATATTAAATCAGTGAAGCTCAATGAGCATCGTAAAGACGAATGTATTCGTATTTCATTTTCACTGTTTTACAGAAGACATTAGACGTTTCTTGAAACAAATGAGAAACATTAAATAATAAAAATTAGATTAATTCATTTTCCGTAACCGCTTATCCTCTTGAGGGTTGCAAGGGGGCTGGAGCCTATCCGAGCTGACACTGGGCGAGAGGCGGCGTACACCCTGGACAGGTCACCAGACTATCATCATACCAGACTATTTTGACTTGACCAGTGGCCAGTTTCACTTCAAGCCGATTGGCTGTTAAAACAAGTGATGTGCTTTAAATACTAAAACCAGCCGCTGGCAGTTTGACCAGCTGAGTTGCAGGTGACAACTCAAAAATCAGTAATTCAAGATTTAGAGGTTTATTTGTCTCATGTTCATACAATATCTGCAGGGACATACACATTCAAGAGAGTAGTGTGCAATACACAGGATAAATGCTTAAGTAGATGTTGCTCAGATTCATTGGTGGGCTTTGCAGTTGTTGAGTATACAAAACGAGCAGCTGTACAATTACATTTGGTAGTAATGTATGTAGTAAATTACGAAACAGAGCGGCTGACTGCTCATGTTTCTTGCTGCTTCTGAGTTCTTTTATTTACAGATTTAAGAAATTTACTTGAGTGAGTACAATTTTATCAAAACCACTGGAAAAAAAGATGCACATTTTAATAAACTGAATTTTTCTGTCAAGAAGTGCAGTTTATACATTTTTGAAAAAATAAAATTAAAAAAAAATCCTGCTAGACATAAGTCTACATTTGCAGCAAGCTAATTGCAAATCCACTGAAAACACATATTTTTATCAACAGCAGTTGGATGTTTAATGTGCATCGCTACACTACATCTACCAGAGCAGACTTACTACACAGGGTTCTGTATGAATCAGTTCCTCCGGGATTTTGATGGCAGTTTTTGGGAAAGTGAAAATTGCAAATATAGTTGTGATGCTGTCACTGATCTGAGCCTGTTCTCATGAGCATTCAGTGTTTCCTCCCGAATTAGAATCAATTTGTGATGATGGAGGCGGGGGCTAATTTGCACCGCCGATCAGCTGTTAATACCGTTTGACGCAGTGCTGAAGGACCGTTCATGTGACAGGCTCTCCTCCTGCCCTCTCTATGCCCGGATGGCATGAGCTAACACAGCACAACATGATCTCATCACTACCCGTCCTGGGCTGAAGCCCCTTGCAGGGGTCAACAACTGACACCGACCTGTTAATCTCACACTGACAGCAAAGCAGTTCGACTGTCATTAAAGCTGTTAATAAGTGTTGGATGACGTTAGTCGTGTGATGTTAACAGTGAGTCCTGTCACTGTGTGTGTGTGTGTGTGTGTGTGAGAGACTTCAAAGAACTCCGGTCGCATAGCAATAGTCTCATGACAAAGAAAGAAACACAGAGCGTGAATCAACATGCTCCACAATAAATCGAGATTTTACCATTTTTAAATAGCCAAATTTGCAGTAAAGTTGTGATGACTGGACAAAACTGCATGGTAGCGCAGAATTCATAGGGACTGGCTGAGGTTGCGTTAATTGTTGCCATCACACCATTGCAAAGTCCTGGAGGGACTGTTAAATGAATCAAATGGCACAATGCAACAGTCAGTGGTAGGAGACATAAAAATGTCCCACCAACAGCTAATACCAATATTTATTATGACAGCCAAAAGCTAATATTTTATTGTCACAACTTTCTATCTCTTTCACAATATACTGTAGGTAAAAGATACACAAATCTTTATCAACGACTTATTCAAGTTGAAAATCTTTACTGATATATATTGTATAATTTGTTGAAAACAAAATGACGTAACAAAAGTCAATGGAAACCAAAATCATCAACCCACTGAGGGCTGCATTCAAAATCACACCAAAAATCAAAGTAAAAAAATGAAATGACAGGCTGATCCAAGTTCTGTGAATTTTATTACGGCAACTCACAATGTGACTCAGTGGTGTGTACGGCCCCTGCCTGCCTGTATGCACTCCCGACCACGCCTGGGCATGCTCCTGATGAGTTGGCGAATGGTGTCTTGGGGGATTTCCTCCCAGACCTGGATCAGGCCATCAGTGAGCTCCTGGACAGGGTGTGGCGGTACTTCACAGCACAGATATATAGCGTCCCATAGGTGCTCAACTGGATTCATGTCAGGAGAACGAGAGGGTCAGTCAATGGTATCAATGCCTTCATCATCCAGGAACTGCCTACATACTCTGTCCACATGAGGACGAGCATTGTCCTGCTCTAGGAGGAACCCAGGGCCCACTGTACCAGCGTAAGGTGGTACAGTGGCTTTGACATGGAGGTCTGTGCGACCATCCAAGGATTTGCCTCCCCAGACCATCACTGACCCACTGCTAAACTCACCATGCTGGATGATGTTACAGGCAGCATAACGCTCACCACAGCATCTCCAGACTCTTTCACACCTGTCACATGTGCTCAGTGTGAACCTGCTCTCATCTGTGAAGAGATCGGGGCGCCAATGGCAGACCTGCCAATTCTGGTGTTCTCTGGCAAATGCCAGTCGAGCTGCACGGTGCTGGGCTGTGAGCACAGGTCTCATGAGAGGACGCTGGACCCTCGTGCCACCCTCATGGAATCTGTTTCTGAGAGTTTGGTCAGAAACATGCACGCCAGCAGCCTGCTGGAGGTCTTTTTATAGGGCTCTGGCAGTGCTCCTCCTGGTCCTGCTGCTGGGTTGAAGCCCTTTTACGGCTCTGTCCAGCTCTCCTCATGAAAACAGCCAGTCTCCTGGCATCACTGAGGCGCACATCCACAGTTGGATATCATTGTTGGCTAACTAATGCTTGGTGAGAGCTACAGTACAAGTAATGGGAGATAATATCAAAATATTGGCTTTTGGTTTTGGTGTGGTTCAGGATAAAGTGTTATTCATTCTAGTCCAGCCTCTCCTCTCTCTTTCAAACCCTCAATTCATCCTATCCATCCAATCACTGCCTGAGTTTTGCGCCTCATTCATAAACTGGCCTTTTTCCTCATTCTCGTGTGTTGCTCATCTCTCAAGCACTCATCACCTTCCCAGCTCCTGCACCTTCCACCAGATGACTCAAGACTCCCCGCTGAGACAGGTTCACACTCTCTTGCTTCTGCAGTGAAGTCTGAGTCTGTGCCAAATCTTCTCGCAATAAAATCATTTTGCACTTCAGCAATGGCTGGCCTTAGTTTATTAGCTTTAGTTACATGCTTTCTCAGGGGACAAGTTAATTTCACCTCCACACACACATTAGCCCTCTTCTCTCAGTCATGGTGCCAATTTTCTAACCACTTTTCATTAAAAACATTGAAATTTAGCATTCTCTCACACTTAAATGTAAAAAAACATCAAGTAAAAAGTAAAAGAAAGACAGGAATTGACAGAAAATCACATTAAAAAATGTGTTTGCAAAGCAAAACAATCATTCAATCTTTTGTAATGGCTGGGGAGGCTCAACTGCACAATAATCATCAGCGTAATTGTGAAGCATGGGAAGAGAGAGACATGAGATGCAATACCAAATTGCCCCCACAATGACATAAACATAGAGTAGCAGGCATGTGTCACTATGGGCACCAAAATAGAATCATCTCAATCAACAGTATCACAGGACAGAGAGTATGAGCTGCTCTCACCATTAAAGGTCTTCATAAACAAAAACGACTCTACTTAAGCCAACAATGCCCCTTTGGCTCAGTCAGCTTAATTATCTTTTATGTCTTAGATTAAATCAATAGATATTTGCTTAATTTGCATCCCGTTGCTGTTGTTGTCAGTGTTGTGTGGTGTCACTCCTGATAACAGTTGACATGTCATGACCACACAACCTAAAGAAGCATCTGGTCAATATGACGAGGCAGGCTGGGGGCGTGTGAGTGTAATTGCATTTTGTATGAGGTCCTTCCGCGTGTCAGTGTGAGAGCAAGGACATTATGTGAGTGTCTGTGTGTGTGTGTGTGTGTGTGTGTGTGTGTGTGTGGGTATGAATGTGTGTGCACATATGCGTCCATCCTTTTTAGTTCTGCTTTGTTCCAGTTGAATTGTTACATAACTTTGTACAGCTATGGTGCTTTGAGCAAAGCCATGCACACACACACACACACACACACACACACACACACACACACACACACACACACACACACACACACACACGCACGTGCACACACACGCATTGTCTCCCTCTCTCTCTTCTCTGACCTCTTTTCTCGTCTCTCTGTCCTATCTCACACTCACAAACACACAAACCACACACAGATGGTACTTGACAAGTTGAGGCAGCATCTGTGCTTGTATACGTCTATGTATTTACTAATGTTTAGTCAACAGAAAAAGTGGTTACCTGGAGGTAATTCCTGTTCTATGGCTATGCGCCTTTTAACAGAGTTCAGGCTATTGTTTAAGAAGAGATTCCATCTTGTGGTGTTATCACCTTTCTGTTTTATCTAGTCCTGGGTGCACACTCTTAAGCCCCGTTTCCACTAAGCAGTACGGTACAATACAGTACCATTCGGTATATGGTAACCACTGTTCATACCGTGGAGTTTTATTGATAGACTGTAACTATAAAATGAAAGGATGTTTGGCTGCTTCGTGCAGCAGCTGTAGTCGGAGAAAAAAATAATTGAATTCACTGGGCCGACTGCCGGCGACTTTTGAGGGGGAACATTAACTTGTAATGTTACTCAATGTATGAGTTGATGACGTAAATCCATCAGCACACCTTAAAGTTCACTGTGACAACTTTGACCATTCCAGTAGTTTTTATATCACATACAGTTTTCGTAATGAGTGGATCTTCAAGCATTTATATATATTGATTTCGACCTGGTTATGTGAACAGCATATATTCTAATCTTCACTTGGAGGTGGTGCAACGTTCCTGTGGGCCCCGGCAACACTAAATCCCTGAGCTTACCTGAGAAGGACGAAATGCACAAACCAGCTATTGTTAAATATCCCATGGAGAGAGACTCTCACTGCAGCCTGTTCTATTGTGTTCTGCAAATGTCAGCATGCAGCCTCGTTCTGTGGACCATAAATGAGGTGCAGACTTCCATCTGTGTCACCAATAATGAGGAAATACAGTGAGTGCTGGATGGAGCAGTGAGTGACAACAACCCCGCCCACGTTTAAGGGTTCTGTTTGCGGTGAAAATGCTAGGGTCAAGGTGCCATGTCTGAAGGGTTACTTTGGTTCAAAAGGTACTATACCAAAACGTTTTGGTGGAAACGGGGCTGTCATCCAATGGACATGCCATAAAGAAGAAAAAAAATGTACAAATTATAAACACCAAAAGGAAGAGAATAGAAGCAAAATGTATTTAAGCGTTTTGAACATATTTAATGGCGTCCTGAGCATACTGTAACCCTAGCTTCTCTGTTCTTTGTTTTGGTAGCCAGGCCGGCTGCATATGCATGTTAGAGCATGTGAGTCTCTCCTTAATGTCCTGCATTGCGGTCATATGGCAGTTACTGCTGACAACGTCACCTCGTGAAAGATGGTGGGTGGCACTTTCACTCTACCTGTTGCCATTTCGGCTCAGCCACCTCCACGTCGTATAAAGTTACTTTGAAAATGTTTCCAGCTACACGCTCTTGCACACAGCGTTTTAATACAGTATAGCAGGAAGTCAACCTTCAGGTCTCCGACTGATTAACTGATAAATATGTTGGGAGTGAGTAAAAAGCTCTTTTCTTTTGTATTGTTTGTGGCTTAAATAAATAAATCCTATTCTTTGCAGTGCATTTCTGTATGCTGCATTCAGATGATGTAATTTGTAATTTTGTTTCTCTGTTTGCTTGTGTTTTGTTTATTTATGGCATTTTCTTTCCACTGTGAGAAAATTCTCAGATGCAATGAAAAACGAAATCCATCAGCAACTTTCAGTGAGTTCAGTTTAATTTCATGTCCGAGCCTGAATTCAGCCTGTCTGAGTAAGCACAACACAAGCAGGCGAGTTGAAAGGGTAAGGCCATTAGTTAATGTTATGAAATTATTGCATCAGACAGAGTTAGTCTCAGCCATGACCAAAAACTAAATTTATGGGTAACAGCATTTCTATTACCCAAATGTAGAAACACCATCCGTTGCTGCAACATTGTAGTCCTCAGTGGATACCAACTAGAGAGGCATTCTAATATGAGACACAAAGGGAGTCAAACATGTCGTACATATTGGCCCAGGCCCTCTGATCCAACAGGATGAGCCCAGGTTGAAAATAAAGGAGATTTTGTTTAATCATAAAACAAGGGAATAATGTACCTTGTTTTACACTTGGATGGTCCTTATAACCACCAGGCTGTCTGGCCACCCCGAGCATAATAACACTGCTCTAATCCAACTCCAGTACACTGTGACGACCTGTAACTTTCCATTAAAACTCCCATATTTCAAAGGCATATTGAATTTAATCTATTATTAATTTGTGGGAAAATTTAATTACATTACTTTATTGGTCAAGGCCTGGTCTGAGCAGAATAATAAGTTGTGATTAAACATTGATGTTGTAGGCGTAAGTTCACTGTAAAGAACATTCATAGTTGAATCTGAAAAGTCGTCTATGAAATATTACATTCATCTTAGGAAAGGAGGAAGGACTATAATTACTGAAGATCAATACCTCAGCTGGAAAAAAAGAACTCATCTTTGTGACAAAAGATTTTTACATGTCAAATAGTTGACCACCACTGCTTTGGGGACAAGTTCCTGAACCTTAATTTCAGGATGGTGATGGTTTATTCAAGTTCCAGATATTCTAAGGGGAGAAAAAATGTTATCCAAAATATTCTGATTTGTGAAACAGTGGGAAAAAATGTGGAACCTGCAGCTGCTTCCAAGTTCATGTTTTGGGAGGCTTTAAGTTACAGATCATTAGGTTGCTGCTGTGGAAAAGAGTAGGGAGCTATTTCCCAATGAATCCTTGCACCTAAATGACCAAATAATTGTTTGTGCTTCAAAACAACTCGTATGACCTTCACAGAAATGATTTATATGGGTGTTTCTGATCCTCCCTCTAGGTATTGTAAACGTTTGATACATAAAGACTGTAAAACTGCTGTACTTGGTTAAGGTTTGGGAAAGATTACTCACATGGTTAAAGGAAACCAATGCTGACTGTTGTTACAGACAGGATAAAACAACTGCAGTCACCTCAACCTCCCCTGAGAGGTTTTGCACTGCCAGAAAAACATCATGCTACTTCCACCTGTGCTTCTAAGAGAGTTCCATCATTAATTACACAATTACAAGAGGTCCTTGTCGGGAAATTGTAAACAAAGGCTGTAGCAAGAGTTTGAAGAAAACAGCTGCTGTTTTTCTGGTAAGAGGTGTCACAAGAAAGGCTGGGTCATCAAATTAAGTATAGCTGCCCTCAGTCTTGACTACTTGAAAGCAACAGAAACAAGTTATGGCACAACACTGACACCTTTTAAGCTGGTGTGATGAAACAGTTTGCAAACAGTTGCTAATAAACTCATCCAGCATATATTAAGCAACATTATCCTTCATTTGAAGTTGAGTTTCTGGCCACTTGGGAAAGGTATAGCCCCGTTTACACTAAGCAGTACGGTACGGTTCAGTTCAGTTTGGTGCGCTTTTATTCCATTTCCACTGTGAAAAGTTGTGGATGGGACCAACGGAACCGTTCCATACCGTCCCCATTTTTGGTCCCCCCTCTGTTGGGGTGCCTAGCACACAGATCTGGTACTAAAAGGTGGAGCTGTGAACACTGCAGTCTGTTGATTGGTCAGTAGTGGACACCCAAAAATGAAAATTCAGCCATTATCTACTCACCAATATGCAGAGGGAGGCTCAGGTGAAGTTTTAGAGTCCTCACATTCCTCGCGGAGATCCCAGGGGAGAGTGGGTAGCAGCTCCACTCCACCTAATGCAGGCTGACGGCACCCCAGATTCAAACGTCCAAAAAAACACATAATTGAAACCACAAAATATCTCCATACTGCTCGTCCGTAGTGATCCAAGTGTCCTGAAGCTCTGACATAAAAGGTTGTTTGGAAAAACGTCATTTGAACTCTGTTTTTAGCCTCATTGTAGCCTGCAGCTCTGACTGCCTCTCTGTGCACCGCGCTCACGTGTCCTGTGTCTTGCGCGTTAGACCAGCGAAAGCACATGAACACACATGAATTCATTTTTGGGTGCACTATCCCTTTAAAACCATTGTTCTCTCTCCTTTTAGCTCCACTTTTGGTCTCCTCCAACTCCTGAGGGAAATATCTGGCAATTTAGCTGCTGTTTACTAGCTTATAACTAACTGTGTCTGCCTGCTGTTTGGTGCTGAGAAGGTAGTGTTCAGTGGAATTGTATAGAGCTTTTTTCACTAGAAACAACTGCCTGCTGCGGCCAAAAACAACACTATGAGAGCAGTGAGAGTGAACCAAAACAGTTATGTTGCCTGACAGCTTAACAATGAGCGCAACTCCAAAGCTCCGTAAAGCTAAGGAAAGCAAATGGAAAAGTTGTAGCTCTGGGATCTCGTGCTACCAGGAGCTTCAAACAGTGACAACCTACAACTTATTCAATGGACAGATGGGCTTAGTTACCTGTGGTCCTCATGTAACACAATTTTCTAAGTTGTAGTCAACATTGTTAGGTCTTGTTATTCTACGTTGACCCTTGGGGCTTGCGGCACACAGGTGCAGGTATGGCAAATTACCAAGCACAGAATAAAGGGGAACTAACATTGTTTAGTCCAATTTAGAGCCATCTGAGTGTAGCAGGGGAGGGAATGTGATCTGGTGTGCCTGCATGTCTGCAGGAGGTGCTCACAGCTGAAGGACAAAGACAAGCTCTTTAGGACGCATAAAACAACTAACATAAGCCTTACATATTACAGATCAGTCAACACAGCCTCAAGATATGTAAATACACCATTAGATTCTGTCCGTTATTGACTCTGAGCTATTCTGAGTCGATTTTGAAGTTCCTCTGTATCTTCTACGGGTAGCTGTAAAACATAAAGCAACATCGTGCTGCAATTTTGATCCAGCTTCACAGGCATCACAGCCAACAGCGTGTCATCCCTGACCTTTCAGTCTTGGGTGCAAAAGTGCCCTTTTCAAATGTAAATCAAAGCATTTTTTTCCCTTCTCATGATGCCTGTTTTTATCTCTCAGCTAAAGACAGGCTGACCTAAATGATACCACTTTAGCCTAAAAAGACAGAGCGCCCTCGAGACACAATTGCACTGTTTAAGCCCTTTCCCTCAGTTCCCCATTAACCCTGGACCTCCCTGCCCCGAGCACCATGTCTATCATAGGACACGGGCCTCTCTGCTTCAGGTGGATGAAGGTTTTTTACTCCCTGAAACCACCTAATTATGATTCACATTTCATAAAGAATAAATGATCAGCCTTTAGCATGTATCTTGCAGTGTGAAGCACCTTTTATGGATGCTTTTGCTGTCGAATACACATGTCCAGAAATTCTGAATAACTTATTGAAGCTGTTTTGATTGAATTTAGTCTTTGTTAAGTTAGATGAAAACTGACTGAAATATTAATACGGGCAAAGAATGGTCTGCATTTGCTTATGATGAACAGCAGCAGCACAAAGCAGGGGAGCTATATTTATTTCATGCAAACAGGACGTCAGAGTATTAATGTGCAGATTTCACTGAATTAATGTTATTTAGCAAATTACTGAAAATGGCTTTCAAGCTATTAAAGCTATTCTTTCCCTGTCTCTCAAATATTATGATGTTACTGGACTGCACCCTTATGCACAACTATACAGTCCTCACAAAGTGGATTAAGTGGGATGTAAATCACCTCAAAGCATCACTGTGCTGGTATGGTTCAGATATTTTGGGCTATTTGGTTTTGCTATATACAGTTATTTTCTCCTACAATAACAGTAGCTGTGCAAAATAAACAGCATTTTGTTTCACTGATACTGCCATTATGTAACATTTGCCTTTTAATGAGAGCTCATGTCTCTAGTCTTATTGCTAGGTCTGTGCAGAAGCAAGATAGAGTACATGATTTGGTAAATGAGAAGCAGTAAACAAAGGTCTGAACTATCAGTCCAGTTTCAAATCAATATGTAGCACTTACTGTGCCGAGACAATTTTCCTTAATAGTGCAAGTTGTTGGAAAAACTTGTAATGGTGATTTGAGATGAAGCAATGCAGTTGAAGCTGGATACTCAGGCTTTGCAAGTGTCAATTCGTCAATACAAACAGTCCTCAGTGAAAGCAATCGTTTGTTCATATGTCCATATCAACTTATTTGCCATTGCCTATCTTTAGACCCTCTCTTTAGTTCATGTCAATCACACTTTTCCATTTTGAAAACTGATCTCTATGGAACTGTATCATAACTCCGTGGTCAAGGTTCACCTGCTAGAACTGAAGCCAAGGACAGGTGGACTTGAGGTCTTGGTTAAGAGGTGCTGCCCTTTTGCTCATTCATCCTCTAACCTTGTTGTTATTGGTAATTCTCTTTGTTGAAGTATAAACGCCCTGACTCACCAAGCCGCCGGTGAGCGTCAATGTCGGCTGCCGGTGAGTGTCTGACGCTTTAGGTTTTTGCGATGTGTCAAGCACCATTGCCACCAGTTGACATCTATTTACTGGGGGATTCAACATGGTGAAACGACATTGGAGTTCGTCAGCGTGAGGAATCACTGAATGGCAGTTCAGCTCAAGAGGAGAAAAACGGAAGTTAGGAAAGCAAACGAATGGCTCAAGTCAAGAGGCGGTGAGATTGAAACAAACGTGTTACATCAGGTAAGTTTTTGTTCTCATCCATTGAGCTATTAATTTATCTTTCAACAAAAGGGTGTTGTTAATGAGCTAACCAGGTAACAAGCATCTTGGTATGGAGAGTTACTTTCAGGTGCAGAACATACATGCTAAGTGACACTTGGCTGCGGTCTTGGTGGCGTGACTCGGGGAATAAGACGTGATGCAATAGTCAGCCTTCAGTGCCACAATTTCTTTTGATGTGGGTTTGTTTTGTCTGGGCCTTTTAACTCTAAACCCCCATGCCACGAAAGAGTTTGCATCTTTTGACAGCTGCCTGACCAATACGGCCAAAACCTCATAAATGATCACTCAAGAATTTCAGGTAAAGGAGGACATTTAGAGCAGTGGTTCCCAACTGGTGGGTGGTGGGCCCATTCTGAATGGACCGTAAGTGACTTGCAAATGTAAAACACTTTATTTCTGAGTACAGTAAATTTAGAGTGAGTGACTAACGGACAGCTGCTTGACAGAGACAGCAGACTAGCTCAGTGACATGGCCTAACGCAAGTATGACGCTGAATGTCTTAAACTGTGGACCTTGAACTAATGACTAGGACAAATCTGAACCGCGTTGGGAACCACTGATTTAGAGTCACAGGCACACTGCTGCCTCCTTTACTTCCTGTGTGAAAAAAGTTGCAAACAAACTCTGCATATTGCATGTCCTCACATACGTTCATTACTGTGAATCACTGTTTGGAAATGAACAAATCTCAGGAAAAAGAAAACACAGTGCTGAGTGGCTTTACTGACAGTGAATTACACAAGTCTGACATTGTGCACTCTGATTATTAATAATCAACACTGGAGCAGTTCTGACAAAGCAAATGAAGTGAATTTGATGCTTTTTAGTATTCCTCTCCTTGAATAAAATATTTGTGCAATGAGCCTTCAAATGAGTCTCTCCCTTCAATATCAATGTTTAGCTGCATATCTACAGTTACTTGCATTATTATTCTTTCATAATATGCTGTCAGCTGGACAAAGAATTAAAGTTTCTTTTTTATATAAATATATTTCCACTGACGATGTGAATGCAATTTAATTAGCGCCTGAACGATGTTGTTTGTAATGAAAGTTAGCATCACATCACAGAGCCTTAGTCTTCCCGACTCACTGATTGGTTTGCTAATTATCTGGCTGGCTGACTGATTCATTAATTGGCTGTAACTATTTTACTGACGACTGCAAAGTTCAATCATCCACTGTAGATCACAACTAACCTGTTGGTTGACTGACTCATTGCCAAAGGAAAGTGGATGATTACTAAACTGACTTCCTGGCTTACATACAAGGTGACTGACTGATGGAGTAACTATCTGACTAAATCAGTGATTTATTGCACAAAGATGAGTCTCATATTTATTTATTTTTCTCCTCGCCGGCGTCCTTGTGTTGCAGTGACCCATCCTCATTTATATTATCTTGTACAATTACCTCTCTGTTGCTAGGAGACATCTAGGAGACATTTTCTGCGGGTTGTTGTGGTCCTCAAGGTCTCCAGTGGGCAGACAGGTCTCTCCTGCATGTGTGCGCGAGTGTGTATGTGTGTGATTATTGTACTGTGTGCAGTGGCAGTCGTGACTGTGTTACGCCAGACAAAGGCAGAATTCAACATGAGCCGATCGTTACTCCCAGAGCACATCTTGACATCTTTCTTTTTCATGTTCTGTACCTCTCTTCTCTCAACAACCCATCCCTCTCTTCCTATCTCTGTTCCCATCCTTTCTCTTGAATCTTTTTCTCCCTCTCACTTTTCTCTTTCCTAACCCTTGTTATGCTCTCTGGCTTGTCAGTTTATCCACACATTCATGTCCGTGTCGACCGTACCACACCCATCGCACCACCTCTGACTCCTTATCTTCCTTTCATCAGAGGACACATATTTCAGATCACTTAGTGCTGAAGACATCTCCGGCTTTTGGGTTGTCTCACACATTTGCCACAACATCCTAAAATGTTGTGATAAAACATAAGTACACTTATAATCCTGTCCACCTCTTAACTATTTAACTGCTCACGATGTTGTACCCCAGGGCATTTAAATTTTTAAAGCGCACAAATTTCACAGGCGTTTAAGAAACCGAATGTGTGCAAACACTCACAGAGAGCCTTTAAGACGTCTTTACAGTAGGAATGAGTGTAGAAATCCTCCCTGAAAGCCTGATAGGCCAGAAGTGTTGTGCTCTATTATACTGCATGTGTTACTCTGCAATTTGGCTCTCTTTGTTTTTGATCTCTCCAACTGAATGACTCTCATTCTGTTTCCTCGGCATCCTCCCCATATGAAATGAAGATTCACACCTATTAGGAAAACACCAGGCGTCGGTGGAGACATGCATGGCATCCTGTTAAACTAAGCATCATATCATTAAAATCTAATTCCCCAGGTCCCTTTGTTTGTGAAAGATGTAACAAAGACAACATAATAGCATCGCTACAAAGTCATCAAAGAGGAAATCATTACATTTCCAAACAGTGACAGCTGAATACTTCTCCCCACTGCGAGAACAGCCTCACCTTCTTACATCTCACTGCACACTTTTTTTTGCTTTGCATTCCCCCTATGCATTTTATTTCCGTCTTTGCTTTTTCATCCCGTCTTACCCTCAATTCCCTTCTTCATTCTGTCTCCATATACATTACGCACCACTTCTCTCTTTTCTCTTTCCCTCCATCTCAATTCCATTTTCAACTTTTCACCCCTGTGTTTCCTCTCTGGTGTACCCTTGTCATTACGTTGAGAGTACTTGTTAATTAAGATAATTGCAGGCTGTGATAAATTAAGTTGACAGATGCATGCTCATTATCTGTGCTTGTAATGGAGATGTTTTATGAGTGATGTTAGCAAATATTAATGAAATGGCAAGGTTCAGGGTCTTTGAAAGTAATCTGACGTCATGTTTTACATGATCTGTTATCATGTTCCATTCTACAGTTTTGCAATGTCATGTTTGCTACTGCATGTTGCATGGATGTCATTAAAGGAACACTTTGCTGATTTTTGGGTAGTATGTGTAAATGAATTGTGGTAAGCTTCCCTCCATTTTTACCAGAGCAGAGATCACCCTGCTCCTCTCTCAGCTCAAATTTCACTTGCTCTGGGGTTGTTGCTCAAACTACAGATTATATTTAAAGGGATAGTGCACCCAAAAATGAAAATTCAGCCATTATCTACTCACCCATATGCAGAGGGAGGCTCAGGTGAGTCCTCACAACACTTGCGGAGATCCCAGGGGAGAGGAGGTAGCAACACAACTCCACCTAATGGAGGCTGACAGCGCCCCAGATTCAAACATCCAAAAACACATAATTGAAACCACAAAATATCTCCATACTGCTCGGCCATAGTGATCCAAGTGTCCTGAAGCCCCGACATAAACAGTTGTTTGGAAAAACATCATTTGAACTCTGTTTTTAGCCTCATTGTAGCCTGTAGCTCTGACTGCCTTCACAATTCACAATTCTCTGACTCTCACCACCTATCAAACTTTGCCTCTATGTCAAACTTTACCAAACTTTGATCTCCTTCAGCCATTTGGGTTGCTGCTGCCAAACTTTAAATCTGTTCTCCTCTCTGCTCCTGTCAGCTGTCATTTTAGGTGGAATTGTCGCACCCTCCTCCACCCCATCCACCTCCAGCCACCTTATCCAGAGCCCAGGACAAGCTCATTAAAAGCCCACTCCTCTTCACATCCTCAGCTCCCTCCTCATCTCATCTCATCACCACCACCAGTGTCTAGACTCTATGGGGAGGGGTTCCCTAATCTACTACATCTTTACCACCCTCGTGGAAAAGATGACATCACAATGGGGTGTAATCACCAAACACTTTTACACAGTTCTCATACTTATGTGCACATGTAAATATTCTTTTTCCCAGAACGAGTCTCTCGTGATTGAGCTGTAATTCTAGATCAGTTATCAGTCAGCCCCCATATTATTTCCTGTGTCAAAAAGGCCAACTTGTATCACATCACGCACCAGCGGGAGCATTTATTGGTTCAGTGCAGTGCAGTGCATTCTGGTAATTGTAGATTTTCCTAAATGTCACAGCCCTTCTCTTCTATTTTCTCTGGTCATGTGAGCCCGGTCTCACTCTGAAGTCATTGACCAAACATCAAATTGTGACAAGGTCAGAGCGAGAATGTGCTGGTCATGTAGCACCAATCAAAGTATTTCCATCTTTCTTCTTCATACACAGCCCCATTTATGAAAGAGCAGTGAAATACTCCTTTAATAGGAGCAACTGCTGACAGGGATACCTTGATGTACATGTCATGAAAGACATATTAAAAATTCTGTTTTTCATGAAACAGACAAAATGACTAAGAACACTACAGCAAGATGTTTTTTTTAGTCTTCTATCTCTGTCTGATTCTGCTGTTATATGTAAAATATAATTTAATAATGTGTCCCAAGGCAATGGGCTAAATTTCCCATTTAGATCGCACATCAAAAAAAGTTGAAAAAGCTCTTATTCTTTGATTAAAACATTTGGTTTTTGAAGTTCTACAGCAAAATGGAGCTGGGGCGGGGGCGGGGGTGTTCAGAGAGAGATTTCAAATCAAGAGAATAAGCTGTGCAGTTGTATACATTAATCTGCTGCCCAACCCAATGTACTTGTAGCTACATCATCATTTTCATCCCCTGCCAATACAGCTGAGCTGATCGAGGCAGGAGGCTGCGAGGCAAATGGAAACACACTGAAGTGATATTCCAATAAGGTGCAATATTTTAGTGTTACGGCAGTCATGTCTAAATCAGTGGGAGCATTCAACCTTCAACATTAGCTGCCCTGCGGGAATTTCCTGCCACCAACTTGCAACTCAGAGGGGCAGCTTTTTTGTGACTGACTATTGATGTAGTTATGTGTGTTGAAAAGAAATGCAGTAACAGAACAAAGCAAAGAGAGAATACAAAGACAAATCTGTCATCAGCATGCTAGAAAATTCAGCTTTCATTTGCCCAAGTCTGACTTTTTTGAGGAAGAAAAAACAGTGGATGCATACACAGAATATGATAGTAAGAAAAACAAGAGGACTCACAAACTTTTTAAAAACACTCTCGAAATAGGTCTGGATGTAAATGGGAATCTCTTGTTTTCATACACCGCTACACTCAAAATGCAGTTATCAAAAACCTGAAATGAAGACATGAGCAAAGAAAGAATGACAAAAAGAATAGTAAATCCAGGTTCTTTTGAAATGCAGACAATGATCAATAATCTCACAAATATCATCAGGACTTCAGACAGGTTTTCCTCTGCCTGTCTGATTCTTTTTCTCTGTCTGCCTCAGTACTTCTTTATCTATTCCTCTGCACTCTCATTTTGTTTGTCTTTGTCTCCTCTTCTTCTCTTTCTCCTGTCTCTCTCCTTCCCTTTCCGTCTGTCCCTCCTGTGGAGACATATCCGCTCTGCTTGATTGCTCTCTTCTGATTTCTTCTCCTTGGGTGGTGTTTGTCAGGGAAGGCGGGGGGAGGGGTTGCATGTGTGTTTGAGAGCGGGCGTCAAAACAAGCAAAATTCTGTCTCTCAATGATTTTGACACCTCACAAGTTTGCTGATTGTGTTTGTGTTTGTGCTCGCCTGAAGATTTTCACATGCTGTTTTCAACAAGTTTTGGAGTATGAATTTCGTCACTTGTTGGTGCACTTAATCATCAAGTGTGATTATCTGAGCAACAGCCTGCACACACCAAGCTGCCACGCCCAGCCACCTGAGTAGAAAAAATATTTGGAATAGTGGCAGGAACTTACACAGGCCACTACCTTAAACTTAATATAACAGACTTACTATGCTGATACATGATTTGAAGCTACTATGTGACTTACTATGACTATATTAAGTCTAACTTGCAAAACGTGTCATCGCATTCTTGCGTCACCTTGCGGCAGATTTCTGCAAGGGTCCAGTTTCCAAGACCCACGCCTGCACTGGCATGGAGATGTGCAATATGGCCCCCATCCCACCACCTGCACATATGACAAATTAGTTCCACAACCGACCTGACCTGTCGACACAAAATCCACAGCCCAACCCAAAACTGCAAATCCTATAATAATCATGCGCTGTTCAAATAATTCATTTCGGCAGCACGTTTAAAGTGATCATTTTGGAACATTTCATAGATGAGAAACTAAGATAATATATTCTAAAATGAAGGTAATTCAGAAAATACATTTTAAATGGATATTTTTTGCTTATTGCCATAATACTGAGCATTGAATCTCCACAGTTAACATGCCTGTTAGTTACACACCTTATTGAAGCAGCTGTCATATTCCAGGTGCTGAGAAGACAGAGCTGACATACAGTCGCCAGTCAGAGGATGAAATTCTCCATTAAATTAGATTTTTATTATTCCCATTTTATTTGACTAATTTACATCCAACCTGCATGTTCTTTGTTTCACCAAGAATCAAACCCAGGAATGAAATTAAGACAAAATACCACCCGAGAATCACCTTACTTGCGGGTCACCTGCTGGCTATGGGAGGGGCAGTTGATGACTTGTGGAAGGAGCTGTTGATGACGCCGCACGTGTGACCCACTGGCGGTGGATAAACAGGAAACAGCTGATAGCAGGAATTAGCAGCTAGTAGCAAGAGGGAAACACAAACCTGACAGACACTGTAAAGATGAGCAACTGGGGAGACAAGGAATTGCGCGCCCTCCTTGTCCTCGCAAACGAAGAGGCCATTAACTGTCAGATGACGGGGACAGTGAATGATGGGCCAATTTAGGAGAGAATCGCTGCCTGACTAGCTGCAGCTTCCCTCCTACGTCACTGTTTACATCACACGCTGAGCTACACGTTTTGTTACATGCTCACGCCCCCCATTGCCCCCAAAAAGGCACATTCTGTATAAACAAAAGTAGGTAGGCGGCATTTTGTAGCACTCCCCGGTTTTGCTTTTATACTGCCAATGCTGAAAAAAGACTGATTGGGCTTTCCTGCAAATTTGCACAGTTCCTATCTAAAAAGGGCTAATGTCACCAGCATTCTTTCCTCCACATTTGTAAGCAAAAATAAACCGACTCATGCTGTGCTCCTGACCTGACATCATGGTGAAATAGACATAAAGATATCTTTAAATAGCAGCCACTCTTTCTTACAATATAACCTAATTTCTGAAAAGATCATCATTGCTTATTGTTTAGTAGCAAAGGTTATATACTGTACTGTAGCTCCACTTATACTATTTTCCCACAAAATTAGCACATACTGTATGTATGAGTTTTTTAAATGCAAGACAAACCACTTAAAGGAGGTGACAGACTCATTTCCCATTGCAAATAGACGAGAGCTGTGAAAATGGGTATGCTGTTCTTTTTTTTCTCTTTTTTACACTGGTGTGTTACATTTGGCATCATGAACGTGCTGGAAGTAAACAGTATAATGGAGGCCAGTGAAAATGTGTAAAGAGGGTCTTATACTCGTGTGTCAGCTCTATGCAGAGCCTACACTGTAGCCTACGCACCTGGCCTACGCTGTCGTGAGCATTTATACTTGTGCTGTGATGTGTCTGTGTGTTACACCTCCAAAACAGTGTGAAGTGAAGTGCTGTAAAGTTTAGTTGATTCAAAATACACCCCAAACACACATTAAACACACATTAATCATGGGTTAATAGAGACAATTTCAAACACAACTACACAAATCAGCTTCACTATAACTCGCAGCATTCACAGACAAAGCATTTGTCTTTTGCTGGACACATTTTACCCACAAATACAACATGCTAATGTTTTTAGCACAAGCCTATGGCATTTTACATTGTATAAATTAGCCTAGCAGCTAGCAGACTTTTCCTCTACTCATATGAAGCCAGGGACAACAGCAACATTTAACAAAGGTAAGGTTATAAAATTCAGCTCCATTACAACTCATGAGGTTCACTGACAAAACAGCTGTCTTATACTAAACACATTTTCCAAACAAATACAACATGCTAACGTTATTAGCACAAGCCTATGGCATTTTACATTGTGTAAATTAGCCTAGTGACCAGTGGAGATTTCCTCTATTTATATGAAGCCAGCATAAATCACACACAAGACTTTAAATGCTATTTTGTGGAGGCTTTATTGTCTTCACAATATATTGTTTCTTATCTGTGAAATCAAAGTAAATAAAAGCTTTGTTTCCACTGAGGAAACGGAAATGTCGCTGCAACGTGTAGTTACATTTCTGGGGAGGTGCACGTCAGGCTACAGTGTAGGGTATGGTGTTGGCTCCATGTTGACGCAGAGCTTACATCGTTGTGTCGATTTGACGCAGAAGTATAATGTTGCTTCAATAATTATTTCTAAAAACACATCTGTTAGGGTTAGGGTTAGAGGAGCTTGCACGGACTTTGTGGCGAGGCATCATTATATCATGCTGGAAAAGGGGCAAAAATGATCACATCCACACGGGTGTCATGTTTCCATGACTTACAATCAGAGGTGATTGGAGCTGGTGCCGATGAAAGCCTGTGACTACTGCAGAGCCATTTGTCCCAGGAATAAATACCACTTATAACCTTTCCCAGCAAAGACAAAAACCCCATGTTAGAAAGGGGCTTTAGACAGACATGTAATGTATAATACATGAGAGTTGAACCTAAGCTTCCTATGTGACAGATTTAAGAAAGGGTACTACTTTGTGGCGGAGGAAGTCACATGGTGGTTGCCATGGTAGCGGAGAGAACTAACTATTTATCATCATCAAACCAATTATTGAGCTGGCCAACCCCGAACAACACGTCTTGTGCACGCAAGCATGTGCACACAAGAGAAGTGATGAACGTCACGCTAAATAAATATGACAACCTTATCTATCTTATATGTGTACATTCATTGGTACATACATTGATAGGTTCAGCTTCCTGTTGCCATGGATCCGATGTCCTGACTCAAGACCGTCATGTTATTGCGTGATTGTTAATCACTTTAAACCTCTGACATTCTGATAATGACATTCTTTAATTAGGTTAGATGTTTTTATTTCAGCGATTTCAAGCATAATTCTTCAAAACCTGGGGGAAGTTAATGTACCTAATGTTGTTTTATTTTAACAGCTCCAATGGTGGGTCAACTGACAGAAAAACAACGGCTGGGAATCAGCTGTTGTTTAGTGGGATCCAATTGAGAAAGATATTAAAAAATGCGAATTCTGTCGGGTCACCATATAAAGTACATTAAAACCTTCCTTTCCAAGTCTCCTTTCTCAATCCTCTGCAGTATTTCATGCCACTCTCCACTGTGCTCCCTCTTATAACAGAAGTTATAAAAGTAATTTTGAAAAAGAGAAATGACACATGTACGGCGATTAGAGGGGACGGGAAAGGTGGTGGGCAGGAAGGAGAGAGATGGATGGAGTTGTGGTCTCATTATAAAGTAATCACCAAGAAGAAAGGTCAGGTGGCTGTTACAACAGCTATAAAATACTGAAGAGACCGAGAAAGACAGGAGGGGGAAGGAGAGAGAGACCGAGCAGGAGAGAAAGACAGTGAGTGAGAGAGAAAGAGACATATCAGCTATAAAATACTGATGGGAAAGGAGACAGAGTGAGACGGACAGTGAGCCAGACGGAGAGAGAGGTGTAGGTGAGATCAACTTTCTAATATAGCCATAAAATACTGCCAGAAGGTTACTGTCAGGAACGAGAGATTCTGTGGCAGAGAGGAAGAAGAAGGGTGGGAATGGAATGGCCTTGATGCAGCGGCATTATATCATGGCTCCTTTGTGGCTTTCAGGTAAAGCACCAATTTCTGGCATTTAATGCTGATAAAGTCCCTTATCGGAAGAGTGCATTGAAATTCCAGCACGCCAAAGGGGGAGATGAATTTTTCAGTGACCTGTCAGAAGAATTCACATTAATTCCAGGCAAGTGTAAAGTAACAAAAATAAAACAAGCTCCTAGGATCATTTCTGTTTTGCTGCTCAACAGCATTCTGCTCACTGGCGCCACTTTTGCCTGGACGCTGCATGCTAACAGTCTCCTGCATCAGTATGCATCTGTCTGCAGCGTCTGATTTGAAGGATGTGCTGCGCATCTCCAAAGCACCGTGCAATTATGCACGCTTCAGTGTGGGTGCCTTAATTAAATCTTCTAGCATGGCACGAGGCTCCGGCAAAGTGAGTACACAACCCTCTGTCTTTTCTGCACACCAGACTGGTAAACTATCTCAAACAGATTCCAGTGCAAATGATTAGGGAACAGGAGGTGTCCTCAGTGTGTGTCCTGGGCTCCGCGTTTTCACTCTGGGGCTGCAACACACTCGGCTTGCTCAATCTTGCACGCCTTTAACAATGCTCAAGGTTCACCTGTGTTTGTTTATTACCTTATCCTATTTATTTAGTTTTAAAATGCTGCAATGCATTCATGTGCTTTTGAAAGTTCGACCTGAACCTCACTTCAAAGGCTTTTTTTAATTGAAGAACCCACCAAATGTATAATATTTTCATGATGTTCATGTTTCCTCACTGTTTTCCAGTTTGTGTTTTTTTGCCAAAATAACATGTGGTTGTACTGTTAAGCAGCTGAATCAATCTGAAGTAATTCTTCACACTAGCCACCAAACCACAGCCTGTGAATCTGAACAAGATTAAGTGTATATAGAACTTGGCATCAGGATACAATCACACTCAATCTTACTAAACTCACCTCAAGCCAGGGAGGTGTGTGACAAAGGAGGCTCAGGAAAGAAAGATGTATCAGTGAAAGTCTTAGTATAGTGTTACTAAACTGACTTGAAAGTTATCCATTGAGAATGAATCAAGCTTGGGTTTATGCTGGCAGATGATGTGCATGCTGCCATAACGTTAAAGGAGATGCACAGTATTGGAGAAATGCACAATTAAGATTTATTGGAGGCTCTGGGAAGAAATGCACCACTAGCTTGACAGTCACAGAATGAGAGCTGATTGATGAAAATTAGAATCATATAACAACCGGCAAAGGCAATGATGTTGAAGCTTAATCATCAAAGCCAGGTCTGCAGCCTGGCAGTCGGTTGCTGACATCAGTGCAGGAGGAAAGCCTGCAATCATCTCATCCTATAGAATTCACAGTGTGTGATTGAAATGTGTTGTGATGTAGGCCACAAGACACTTTATGTGAAACTGTCCTCAGCAGAAAAAAACACAACTCCCTTGGTCAGATGCATAAAATAACCCTGACATATGACAGTGATGCAAATACTGACTGTTCCTCTAAAGTAAAGGTGAAAGTAGTTAAGAGACAGAGTGTGTGTGTGTGTGTTTGACACCAGAGAAAACAGGTTTGCATCCTGCTCCTGTTAACGGTCAATGCTGGTTTCCTTCATGACCATGAACCTTGCTCACTTCAACCATGTAATTTTCTCGTCTTGAAGGGCAACAACAACTGCTGCTGCTTTCCTACTGCACATTACTGCTCAACTCACTCTGTTCTGGTTTTCCATCAGCAAACGTTACAGATCTGGCACTTGTATTTGGCAACACAGGTTGAAAAAGACTGACAAAGTGCAGGGATTCCTCTATCCGGTTGCTGATGACAGGATTTAGCCAGTGTCCCATTAAAGATGACGCCACTGCACCGAAACCCGGTACTTAACTTACCCCGGGGCTAAATTATCAAAGACAGTAGTATTGAAAAACTCTGACGGTATCATATTCTGTTCTTAATTTTTATTTGTATTTAAATATTTTCTAAAAAGCAATTATTTAGAAATTAAAAAGAACCAATAAGAGTACTGATGAAGTACCAAATAGATAAGGAGTATCGATAAAAGTAGTAGTATTGATAAAATCTTAACGATACCCATCCCTAGCCTGCACTAAGGGGGTACTATCTACGGTAGAAAACTAAATAAGCCCCGTTTCCATCAAAAACTTTAGGTATGGTACATGTGGTGACAAACCATCCAGTCATCTATCCATTCATATAGTCATTCCATAGTTACAGTTTACTTTTATATGTAAAACTCTCCACGGTATGAACAGTGGTTACATGAGCCTCAAACCAGCCACAACTCAGCCCTGAGCAGAGTGACCGTCTGCTATTGACCAATCAACAGACTGCAGTGTTCACAGCTCCACCTTTTAGTACCAGATCTGTGTGCTAGGTACCCCAACAGAGGGGGGACCAAACATGGGGACGGTATGGAACAGTTTTATTGGTACCATCCGCAACTTTTGACAGTGGAAACGGGAAAAAAGGGTACCATACTGAACTGTGCTGTGCTGGGTTGGAAACAGGGCTATAGAGAAAAGAAGTCGACTTCAGCCGAACCATGCAGTGCAAATGAGGCAGAACAAACATTTTTTTGTGATATATATATATATGGCAGGTAGGTTGCCTTATATGTTTCTTTTTATTCTGGCCGCATTTCTGAGACCACAGAGAGAAAAGAAAAAGGAAGGAATGAAAAAACAAGCTCAGTCAAGGTAAAACTGAGAGACTGATTTAATGCTAAATTGAATTATTTTACATACTGTTGAGATCAGACCTTCACACTGTCATGGCCACAGTGCTGTAATGTTGTGGTAAAACAATATGTAAGTGTTGCAGGGACTTACGATAATTATACTGATGTATTGTCATGGATTTAATTACAGTTCAGAACCATTACACAAATTAACAGGAAACATTACCTACAAAATGAGTTGGAATGTGCTACTCCGTGATAACATTATCAAACTCAATGGCACAATGGAGGAGGGAGCAGAGAGACAAACAGAGGCAGATGGAAGTTTCAAAGGTTCGCTTTAACACGTGGGCACATTTAGACAATGTAGGCACAAGGGAGGAACTCAACAAAAAACCCCATTCACCTTCAAAGCAACAGACTGAATAGAAATATAATAACATCTGCCTGCACATTTCTTTCACAAGGAAGAAATACAGTATGTACTGTACCAACCCATGTTGCCTCTGTTCAATAGTTGAAGGTTCTGCACACCCATGGCAAACCCACACAGGTGATTTCACTTACTTTGGCTGATTCAACCTCTTCTCAGCACTGTGTGGGCAGTACAGGCTGTTTAATTGAGAGAACATAGAGCTAGAGAGTCCAAAATGAAGGAAGCTCTCGTAGGTTATTAGCTGTGTTGCACCATCCACTTTTTTTTAGCCCTCCTGTGTTGGAGAATTAACTGCTCCACAAAAAAGGAATGGTTTGCTGACAGTTATGAGACAAGAGGCAATGGTACAAAGTAATCTTTTTAATAAGCCAGGCTAACTAGCTTGCTACCTGATAGTTTAAGAAGCACGTTTTTTGAAGATGGGAAAATTAATTGTGCTGCACCACTTTCTGGTGGCTTTCCTTGGGCATCACTATGATTTTGTCATATTTTCCCTTAGATACACCAAAATATGACTTCAGACACTTTTTGTAACTTGCAACACAACAGCAGTGGTTCTTGTGACCATATGAGGTTAATTTGTCACTAAAGCAGATTTGTACTTGCATCAGCTCTATGCAGAGCCTACGCCGAAGCCTACACACGTGGCCAACGTGGTTGTGCGCATTTATACTTGTGAGGTGGTGTGTCTGTGTCACTCTGCAGTTACACCTCCACAACACTAGTTGGCAGTAGGGTTTCTGTGGCGTGCTGTAAAGTTTAATTGATTCAAAACACACATTAAACATGGCTTAATAGAGACAATTTCAAACACAAGTACACAAATCATCTTTATTAAAACTCACAGCATTCACAGACAAAGCACGTGTCTATTGCTGGACACATTTCCCCCCCCAAAAAAACATGCTAATGTTATTAGCACAAGCCAATAGCATTTTACATTGTACAAATTAGCCTAGGCATGAGCGGAGATTTCCACTAATTATATGAAGCCAGGATAAATCACACACAAGACTTAAAATGCTATTTTGTGGAGACTTTATCGTCTTCACAATTTATGGTTTCTTATCTGTGAAATTAAAGTAAATAAAAGCTTTGTTTCCACTGAGGGAAATAGTTTCAGCTCACAAAAATAGACTTCTGCAGCGCATAGTTACATTTCTGGGAAGGTGCATGTCAGGCCTATGCCGTAGGTATGACGTCGATTCAATGCAGAAGTAAAAATCCTGCTTGAGAATTGTTTGCTTGCGTTGTTGAGCCACAAATGCACAGTAAGCAGCTCCACACAGCCACCAGCTTTCAAAAGGCCAACATTCAGTGTTTCATTAATGGGTACTTGAATCTAAAAAGTTGTTTGACGTAAAACCTTAAAGATGGTGGGAAAACATTTGTGCAGGCTAACACCAACTGTCACAGCTGCACAGGAGGGACGTATCTAAACCAGAGAGCTAGGGAAACTAAATTAAAACACACCATGGCTTCATTGTAACATTATAGTTTTATGGCTATAAGGCATAACAGCTATGCCCACTGATGAACAGAAAATGCACAGTGTTCCTCTCCTTTAACATGTGCCCACACACATTATATACCCTCTCTGTGAGTGCCCTCATTGAAAAGGTTTTATGTGGATATTTCTGAATTATAAAGCACAGGGAAATACAAGCAACATTGTAAGCTGCAGTTTTTTTGTTTTTTGTTTTTGCCTGCAGCACTCTGAATTCATCTCTTCCATGCAGCGTCCTGCAGCATTCAAAAAGACAATAACAAATCTACAAAGTGGAACTCGCGAGATCTACAGGGGTCTTACACCTCTGCAGTCTGATCTCCTTTTCATTCTCACATTATCTCTGTGGCTGTTTGTTGTGTCAGTCAGAAATCACCAATTGCTGAAAAGCAAAAGACCAGATCAGAGCACAGACCACAGTGGACTGGTTCTGTCATGATTTATGGCGATATAATGTGTTGGCCTGTATGTTTGTCTGCTCTCAGTCCCCCAAAATCTGTCAAGATAAAATCTGTTAAATTGTTTACATAGAAGACTAAACAATGATCATCTTCTCCAAGAAGTAAACAGCTTGAGCACAACTGTGAATTCTTCAGCTGTACAGCCGGACACATGCCATATGGTAAACATTATGTGCTACATTAATGTTCCATCAGCTGTCTGAGAGAAGTATTTTCTACCCCTGAAGCATAGCTTGACTGAGCATGTAGCCAGTCTATGAGCTATGTACTTCACTGCAGCTATGATAAACTGAGACCAAACAATTCCCATCATGTTATTTCACAAAACAAATCAACAAAACAAACGACCAAAAATGCAATTTACATTTTTGGAACAAGACAAAATAATAAAATAGAATGATTCGGGAAATAAATTAGCGAGACTTGTGCCCCAAACTTCATGAAATGTATGAACAGCTATGAAGCTACATTCCACAGAACAAATGTACTTAGAAATAACATATGATGTTATTGTGACAACATAAACACCGCCTGGATTATGTTCAGAAACAACATTTCTTAGAGTTATTGAAACACTACATTTATGCACTGCTTGGAGTCGCAGGGAGTTAGCCGGGGTGGACAGCGCACATATAAGAAACAGGACATAAGCTTACACATGCATGATGTGCAATATGACTTTTATGCCTCACTGTGTGATTTCTACTGTGAAATTGTGATTGTTATGTTTTTATTTATTGTACTTGCTTCATCTATATTGTGGTTAATGTATTTACTTTTTTAGGAACTTTTGCCTGCACCATCTGGAGGGGGGACTAGCAATGAAAATCAGTCCTTGGCTGCAATTGGGTGCATTTACATTTTTATTTCTATGAAAATGTTCATTAATGTACACTGTCCCCCTTGAGAAATAAATTAAATTAAATTAAAATTAAATAAAGTGCAGGACTGACGCCAGAAACCCAGATTTGCATCCAGGCTTCAGTCTGTGGTTCGGCAAAAAAAGCATCTTGGTTACGTTCAGGGAAAAACTGTAATTTTGGTTACATGTTTAAGAGGAGCTAGTTCCATTTTCAATATGCTATTCCTTTGGTCTACGACAGTCTGAAAAAATATTAGCAAACATGAACATCAAATTTTTGATGTCAAAGGGAATAAAGTCTGGAGCAATTTAGAATGTGCACATAATTTAGAAGCAATTAGCTCATTAGTAATTAGGTTGTATACAGAGCAGGGTAAGGTAGTACTAGTTGCTTCTAATTAGTAATTACAATGGAGGCTAATCGCCAGGGAAAAAAATGCATGCATTATACATTTCTGCAAACCACTCATACATTACATGTGCATGTTTCATAGGTATCATCAGTGATTCTAAAGTGACGTATCATAGAGACACATGACATCAGGAGGCGGAGAGGGTTTGGTAAGATAGCGTGTCACCTATCGATGATGCCTGCCAAGCTGCAGACCACTGCCCGAATCCAACAACACTGATTGTTTTTTTTTTTAGCAACCCTTTGCAGGCATTGCCAGCAGTGTTTGTTGCACCAAACTTGGGTGACTTTTAGCGGCACATCCTGCGATTCCCACTGACTTTTGTGCCACCAAACCCAGTTATTTTAAGCATGGTCACCATAACCAGGAGACTTTTCTGCCTAAACTTAAGCACACATTCCAAAGTCTTTGAATACCGGCGCTTTGGCAGTGACCTCAGCTGTCAGACATGGGTGGGAAAAAAAACATCTTTTCACCTTGGAATGACACCTGGCTGGTTGACATTATTGTGCAACGGCGCCCGGCGGCGCCAGGAGGAAACGCAGTGGGACAACAACATAAGTTAAAGGGGCAAAAGTCTGGAGAGAGAGAGATGTTATTGATGACACTGAGAGCACCCTGGGGAATGTTCTGAGTATATGGGTACATTTTCTGTTTCAGAACTGGGAACACTACAACAGAATAAAGCTCAGGTGGGTGTATATATATATATATATATATATATGTATATATATATATGTATATATATATATGAAAGAAAACAAACACTCTTTGGATCTACAAAAATCAGGCTCTCATTCATTGTCTATGGAGCAACTCCAGACTTTTTACCCTATGACATCACCAGTTTGAAACTTACTTCTCATGTTTCTGACTTCGAAAGGGAGTATCTCATATTCACAAATATTGATTAAACTTTCCCTAGCCATAGAAATAATATGTAGGAATCCTTGGTGGATGTTGTGTTGCCATTTAATAAGAAAAGGTAATGATAAAAATGATACTGTAGTCACTTCGAGTGGATAGTGTATTGCCATATTGTTTGTTTCGGTGGAAAACAAATTATATTTGTCGACAGTGAACTTGCTGATACGATCTGTATCAACATTTTTGCAACTTGCCAAGTTGGTTAAATAGCAACACTTCCTCATTACATTAATAGAAAACATAATTCGCTCTGCATTCTGTTTCCAATCCTGTTGTATTTCAACATAATATCTACAGGGTATAAACAAGACTGGAGACAGTCATTCAGCGTGCACAATAGGTCTTTTCCAGACATTCTGACGTGTCATTGTGGGAAAAGCAAAGGTGTAAATAAGTAAATTAATGATGGAGTAATTTCATTTAGCTGGGTTCAGGGAGTAGGAATTGCGCATGCTGGCTCAGTGTCACACTATCATGGCTTACTGGCACACAAATAGATCAGAGTCATAATTAATGGCATTGCATTATATTCATTCATTTGGCAGACGTTTGTCCAAAACGACTCACAATAACTACTTTCAACCTCTGGAGGAACAAAAGCTAGATGCCATCAAACGTCTCACAATTTCTTCATCAGCTCTCGACAACCCTTACCTTTTTTTCTCTTTTTTTTTATTTTACTGTTTTGTCTCTACACCCCTCTTTCTCTCTGTCCTTTTGATCTGTCCACCTCCTCTGTCTCCAAACCCCTGCTTCTTTTTCTGTCTCTGCCGCCCTCCCTCCCTTTCTCTCTCTTTCTCTTTCTCTCCAGCCCTCTCTCTCTCAGGGTAATGAGATATAAATGTTTCAGGACTGCGATCGCCTTCGGCACTAGACCTGTCTGTCTCTTTCACACAAAAACACACGCGGGCACACACACACACACATACACACACAAACATGCTCAGAATGCAGAGAAAGATACATGCCAAATAGAAAAACATGGACGCTGATGTACATGCAGTGTATTTCAGCAGTAGTGTTCCGCCTAAATCTAGTGGAACTAATTGGTAATTAAAGGACAGTGGGCTGTGGGCAGAATAACAGAGGAGTGTGTGTTTGTGTGGGCTATTGTGAACTCAAAATATGAGTGAAAAGATGCTGTTCTGCATGTGTGTGTGTGTGTGTGTGTGTGTGTGTGTGTGTGTGTGTGTGTGTGTGTGTGTGTGTGTGTGTGTACATATGTGTAGGTGGTTGCAGGGCGAGTTGGAGGTTACATAGGGGTTGCTTCACCAAATATAAACTTGGTGTTTCCAAGCTAAGGTCAGCAGTCTCAGTAGAGTTCTACTGCATCACACACACACACACACACACACACACACACACACACACACACACACACACACACACACACACACACACACACACGCACATGCACACACACACACACACACACACACGCAACCTTAGGTTTTGAGACGGAGGTATCTGGCCAACATATTAATAATAATTCACTAATAAATCTTTCACACAAAACTTAAAAAAAACGAAACACTAGGAAATAACAAACGGTGAAAGGTAACATATCCCCGAAAATAAATAAATAAATAAAGGACAGCTGTCTAGTGCTGTCCAGCAAAAAAAGAAGAAATTCAAAAGTGTCACTGACTCAGCCAAATTTATTTCCCCGGGAAGGTCACTGCAGAGCCTTGGGGACCCTGATGGCAAAGGCTCAGATTTAAGCTTGGACTCTGGAATGGACAAAAAAGACCTCTGCCTGAGGACCTGAAGCTCATATGGAGCAGAAAGGTCAAATATAGCAAAGACCCAAGCCACGAAGGGCCTTAGAGGCAATCAAAACCATGTAAAAATAAATCCTACAGCACTGGGAGCCATGTAAAAAGCCTAAAGTAGATGCATTGCCTCCTAGTTTGGGTTAAAAGCCTTGTTATAGAGTCTTCAGCATAGTGCACTTGATTGAGACAAGTGAAAACGCTGTTGCTATAATCAAGACATTGAGAGTATAAAAGACATGCAATGATTTTTTGCAACATTTCTGAGAGGATAAAACATTATTAGACAAGCTTTGTCACATTTCTGACATAAACAAAACAAACAAAATTCCTTGTGACGAGACTGATGTGTTATGACAGAATAGAAATGCATGACAAGGATATCTGAAATGACAGATATTTTTTTTGCCATTTTTCACTGGTTTCATCCACCAGGCAGTCCTGACATCAGCATAGAAGAAGAACTATAAAACAGGAGAATAAAACTGGCCCCTAGATTGACCCTTGAGGGATGCCATAATAGCCACGAGGCACAACTGCAGTTGCTAATGGAGACTCTCAACTTCCCATTGACAGAGTGGAGGGGAAAATCACTTAATGCAGTACTCAATGCCTCGGTCTGTCTAAAAAAACTGAAATGTGTTAAAGGCCGCAGCACAATTGAGCACATATCTCCATCAGCGTTAAAAGGTTGTTAGTGATTTAAGGGCATTCTCCATCAGCCAGACTGAAACTTTATTTTCAAACTGCTATTATTTTTCACAGCATTAAGATGTAGTTTAGATACTTTTCTCAAGAGTTTTAAAAAATTAAAGGCAATTTAGAATGTGCACATAATTTAGAGGTAATTAGCTCATTAGTAATTAAATTGCATACAGAGCAGAGTAGGGCAGAACTAGTAGCCTCTAATTAGTAGTTATGCAAACCATGCATATGTTACATGTGCATGTTTCATCAGTATTAAAGTCTAAAGTGATGTAAAGTTTATACTGACTTAAAGGGATAGTGCACCCAAAAATGAAAATTCAGCCATTATCCCAGGGGGATAATGATCCCAGGGGAGAGGAGGTAGCAACACAACTCCACCTAATGGAGGCTTACAGTGCCCCAGATTCAAACGTCCAAAAACACATAATTGAAACCACAAAATATCTCCATAGCACAACCACGGGTTTGTTTGTTGATGAAAGAAAAAAAACTATTAATTCACTTGATCCTTTGCCGCTTTTAAACCAGTGTTTTTTGCACCGAAACTGGGTATTTTTAGCAGCACATTGGTGTTGCAGGATGGTGTTGAGCCTCTTAACCTGGGTGTTTTTGCCGATATATAGCAGCGCTTTCCAGCTGTGCTTCCCAGTGGCACTTCTCAGCGGTGTTTCCGAGCGGTGCTTCCCAGCAGTGCTTCCCAGGGAGCATTTGAGCTACCAAACCTGGGGGTTTGTAGCAGAACATTACAGTGTTTCAGGGTGAGCCTCCTAACCTGGGTAATTTTTGCCGATACACTGTGGCGTTTCTCAGCAGTACTTCCTAGCTGCGCTTCCCAGCATTTTGAGCTACCAAATCTGGATGTTTTTTTTTCCCCAGACACATCATGTGTTTCCCCACAGTGTTTGAGCCACTGAACCTTGGGATTTTTCAACAACCTGTCCCTGCTTTTCCAGTGGCCTTTATGCCACCAAACAGTGGTGTTTTAAGCCAAAATATGATCATTTTCTCACAACCAAGTGATTTTTGTGCTTAAACCTAACCATTTTTTTCCTCCATAGTGTTGTTGAGACATGTAAAATTTCAACAAACAAACACCTGCACACTGTTTGCACTTGCACAAAAAGCTTACATTTATTAGACTACAATGTTTCGGTCATGGACCTTCATCAGGTAGAAGAACAGAAGAACATATCCACAATGAAATAATGTACAAATGTAGTTTGCAGTAATGATCCATGCAAATATTTTCTCTGGTGATTGGCTTATTAAAGTGATACACTGCTGTCTTGATGATAGTCTGAAACATGACATGAACATTGAAACCACCACTAACAACTCAAAAAAATCTGCCAATTGCTTTCAGGGGCAAACATGACTAAACAGGTCCACCATCTTTTAATGTGAGTATTTAAAAGAAGGCGTATGGACATAAGGATGACATATAAATTGTATTTTACACAGACCTTCATATATGGATATGAGTGACATGAGGGACAAGTCTCAGGTGTAATTTATGAGCATACATGTGTTAAATGCAAAATAAAATCCAACCTGATTGGCGCTTTGGAAAAAAAAACATTACAAGGACAAATGCGCTGCAGCATATTAATATTTCATAGAATTATACGTTGTTTTAATTTGTAGATCAGTGGAATTATCAGCGAGTGCAAATTATATTTTTCATGGGAATTAATGCTTTAATTCAAGTTATTAAAATATGCTAATATGTCAAGGAATATTTTTAACAGATTCTATCTCTGGCTACATCGCTGTATTTGTTCAGAACAGAACATGCCTTCAGTTCTGCTGCCAGGGTTGAAATCCTTCTGGGTGCAACTTGTTTGACAATATGTTCAAGATAAATTCATTTAGCTGGAATATGAATCATGTTAAGAACAAATTATAAACAGCTTGTCTTCTAGGGAAAAAAAGGGGGTAGTGCTGGAAATGGAACAGAGGCATGCAGCATGAAATTATATGAATTTCCATGCAAACGCCCCATCCCTGATTTTGTTTGTCTTCTTTATTTTCCCCCCTCGACTGTTTTCCCCTGATCTGCTCTTACACAAACTGATTAGAGCTGAAAGTCAAGTCCATTCTAACTCAATTTGCAATTGTGTGGAGGCCTATAGCAACTAACAATGGTCTGATAACATTTCAAGTAGGTGTAATCAAATAATTACATCATGGATTAAAATGTTAAGCAGACAAACAATAACTTGGAAACCAATTACGGCACCCCAGCCCACTCCACATTTCCCTCTCTTTTCTTCTTGTCTTTCCACGTGCTCCTCTTTTTTTTTTTTTACATCTTTCTCTCCCTTTGTCTACTCTGCATGTGCCTCCACAATCAATTCACACGACCCTCCTCTTCCTCCTCTACTCTCCTTTCTTCTCCTCCTCTCTGTCTTCTGTTTCTCTCACCTCAGCTGAAGGCCACAGCAGCAGAACGGGGACAAAGAGAAGTCTTTTCAGTGTGGCTGAGTTCTGAGTACATCCATTTAGGTTTTATGTAACTCCATCTCGTATAGGGCTCCTTTCATACGAGCCATTTACCTCTTTCATGTCACTTTTCATCCACTTTGTCTTAATGATGTTCAGCGTTGTGTATGGGATCACATTAGCAAAGTTTTTAGCCGTGGCACATTCTCATTAGGAGGCTCTGCTCTGTCTTGTTCCCCAAACACACTTGACATGCATGCTTTCTAGTTATTCTGATATCATGGCATTAGTGTCTGATGTTTTGACGCAGCTTCCTTCGCCATCCAATGTTCTGTTCTCTGAGAAATGAGCCAACACGCCGCAGCTGTAGCTGCCAGGGTGGGCAAATTATCTTTGATACAATCATGCGTTTTACTCCAGCCGTAGCTTAGCATAATGTGTGACATCCACTTAGCATTAGGGTATTCAGTTGTTTATGTTCAATGTCCTGTTATAATGCATGATGATGAGGAACATGAAGTAAGTTCAGCTCCTTGTTTCGACCACTGCCCGCTGAAAAGTACGTTATATGTGAGCTTTATAATGTGTTCTGACTTGTTTGTTCCCCTGAGGCCTTGTTATGCATGGGTCCACATTAGGCTGTCCTAATACAGTATAATAAGTGTCCTTCTTGTGTGATGGACATTATTACTGTTAAATATGTAATTTCCAAAGTGAGTTTGTTGGTTATGTATTAGACTTTTCATGTGTTTTTCACGTGTGATGTATTATTAGCATTAGTCCAACTTTTTCCATTTGTATCCTCCCTCTGAGGCTTATTCATAATGTGCTTTTATAGCATTGGGCCTATTGTGTCTAATATGTCATCCCATACTCCCATTAGCTCTATTCAATTCTGTGATGTTGCATTAGCGTGTGACTCGAGTTTGTATGCGTATCCTCCGTTACTGTTTGTTCTTTCCTTTCTAATCTCTTATGCACTGCTCATATCAGCCCTGTTCACTCCGTGTGGTGTTTTGTTAGTTCTTGGCACCACTCTGCATGAGTAATATGACATTTGTATTTGGCCTATACTTTCTAATGTGTGATGTTTTCTTAGTGTTTGGCAGATTCTGTATGTGTAATATTTTGTCGACATTTGGCTTAGTACTTTTATAATGAGTGACAGTCCATTAGCAGTTGCCCATATTCCTCCAAATGGGCAGTGGTGTGTCGAGAGACATGGAATCAAATGCTGTTTACTATATGCTGTTTGTGTGGGCTTGTGTGTGACGTGTCCCGTTGGCTTGGTGATCTGATAATGGCGTCTATAATATTCTGAACTCCAGCACTGAACGGCTGTCAACGGGGCCACACACATCTTCATAATCCCTTTAATGGACTCTGTGGGCTGGACAATATCATTTCACACACACACACAAGCACATCTAAGAGACACCCACTTGCAGAGATGCGCATACAGTGGATAATAGATGCTCTGCACAAAACCTTTTCAAATTTCCCTTTGCTTTTCTTGTCTTGTGTCCTTGCCTTGAGGTGTTAAATAAAGAATCACCAATCAACTTTACTTTTAGACACACACACAACTACTGACTGACCATAAAGTTTGAAAAAGCTGGAACACACATCCCTTCACATGCAGGCGCTAGAGAGAAGAAGTACAGAGCACACTAGTCTCTTCGGCCCCATTCACACCTAGCATTTTAAAATGTAATCTGTATCTGGATATGTTATGTGAAGAAAAACTAATGTAAATGCCAGGTGGACATAGGCTCTGGTATCAATATGCAACCTGGGTGATTGGATGTCAAGTGGACAGCCCTAAGTGCAGGTGTGGTTGTACCCAATGCATCCTCAAGACCTGATTGCTCAGACTACATTCAGAGGTGGTCTGGGTGGCAAATGACTACATTCTTTCAGCAGCGTGTCCCATCATGTGTCCTGGGCCACACTGACGGGCCGCCTACTCAGCTGACATCCTTAATTATCTGACACCCCATCTGACAAGTGAACTTTCATTTGGTGCAGTTACACAGATGCAGAGCTACAGGATCGTCTCCGGAGCCACTCTCCTCCCAGCTAAAGGTCATTTCAACGTCTGCCCGGTTAGCATGACAGTGGCAGCAGCAGCTGTGACACAATCCTAAAAAAACCCACACTGACACTGAAATGGCACGAATGTGTCGTTAAACCCGTTAATGACCCTTAAGTTACGTTAGCTGTGTGATGCTAACAGTTAGCCTTGCTGCTGTTTGTGTGGTTCTTACCAGCTGTCCCCGGCAACTCACACTCCTGCAGCAGGAGTCCCCTCACAGTGCTTGTTTTGTTATTAACAGAGAGAGCATGGGCAAGGAGGGGCTGCGAATCAATACACTGTGCGCAACAGAAATGATTCATGTGTTTACGTGCATATGGAGCAGGGAAGTGAGACCTGATCACAAGTGGTCACTTGAAATGCGTGAGACGTATTCCAATGCCAGGTGTGAACATTAGGGCTGTCAACGAATATTCTAAATTCGAATTTGAAAAAAAAATGGACCTTCGAATGTGAAAATTGATATTCGATTGTGGAGAAAAAAAATAGACCAGAAAATAGACTAGACGCTGAAATGATCGCTGCAGGGCGCGAGCCGGCCACGGAGCTGCACAGCCCGGCGCAGCCCGGCGCAGCCGGTGTGAGCACTTCCACTGGCGGTGTGGCCTGACAGGTCGGAGAGGGGGGGCAAGCGAGAGGTCCGCGGCCGTTTAGATAAATGTTTTATGTGTTTTAATGTGTAGGTATGTAAATGTTTTCAAAGACGTCTTTGTTGAAATAAAAATACAAGTAGTTATGTTTCCTTGTATTAGTTTGCCCTCTTGTGGACATAATGCGAAAAAAAAAATATTCGAATGGTTCGAACCTAGGAGTTATTTTTAGAAGGAATATTCAAACGTCATTTTTGAGCAATTTTGACAGCCCTAGTGAACATACAGACATAGAGCTGTCCACTAGTGTTCTGATGACCCAATATGCATGATAACAGCAGGTGTAAACAGCCTCATACAAAGCATTCGGATCAGAATGCAACTGGATCAGCCAGGACACACCTTCTACAAATCAGCCAGTCCCGCCTATTGGCATTTTAAGATTTTTTTCCAGGATAACTTTTGAAACTTTTCACATAGTAGCACTATTTGTGTTTGAATTAATAGAAATGGGATGCATTCAACATCTTGAACAAAAAAAAATCAATACAAATGCAGTTAAGCAAACTACATTTTCACTGAAGGTCATAGGCCAAATCAAATGTTTTACTTCTAGTTGGTGGAAAAAAAGAAACAAGTATTCAAATGCTCGGAATCTTCCTGGACACTGATAAATGCCACTTGCGGCTTTAATGTTTGAAATAAATTTGCTTCAAAAATATAATGTGATTATAGATGTGATGATGAAAATGGTAATAATTTTCACTTCAGGTGTAACTGGTGTAACTTTTTATTTAATTTTTTTAATTTTAAAGACATGCAAAACAAGTCAGGGAAAAGACAGAAAGATAGAAGCTAGCAACAATGGTGGAAATTATGCTACAACACAATTATAATACAGGAAAAGAGCAGTAGAGGTACCACTGCATCCAGAATGAAAATTACTTTTTTTTAACCCAGAGGCAACAAAACAAAAAAAGGAAAGGAAAAAACAGATAAACGACCAGGTAAACAAATGAGGAGCATGAAAGAGCAAGGTAAAATACATGAGAGAGAGAGGACCAATACAGTATTTGTAGCCTTGCTATTTATTTTTTACCAAGAACTGGATTAAACATCTGAGATGAGTTTTCAAAAAGGAACTATTTTATAATTAAAAAAAAATAATAATAGTAAGAAGAGGGCAAAGTAATTTGGTAATAAATAATATTAACTACAAAAAATACATCCTGTGGTATAGACATAAAGGTCGAGGTGCAAATTTCTTAACTGACATTAAATTCTCACTGCTGTTGCTGTAAGTAAGCAATGAGACTGTTGAGTTTGAAAATGATGAGAATAGTTAAATAGAGGAAAAATTGCATGATTTTTAAATGAATTAAAATAATTACAGCCTGCTCCCAGCACATAGCTGACAAGTTTTAAAAAGATTAAATGAGTGTTTTAGAAGCTGCTGAGCTTTGATTGAGTGAGAGGCCACATTTTTTCCTCTTTTTTTTTGCCCACCACCATGATTTCAAAGATAATTCCCAATTCATTTGCATTCCAAATTTGAACGTTATCAGAAAAATAGTTAAAGAAAGTCTCAGCTCCCTTGACCTGCGCTACAGACTGTGCTTTGTGCTGTGCCTTGAGTTACAAAAATAGACCAATGAGGCCTGACAGACAGAACAGACACAACCTTGACTGGTTGACAACACCCACTCGTCTAATTCAAATGAAGTTAACCTGCTGAGTGATTCAGAGGCTGCAAACTTGCTATCGTCATAATGATCATTCAAAAGTTGTGATTTAAGATTATTTCAGTGTAAAGATATAAACGTATATTCACTGTAGAGGAGTAAATATTGGCAGTTGCTCTATTTGTGTTTGTGTGTGTGTGTGTTGTGTGATGAATTAGTATGAACAATAATGAAGCTCAAATGGTGTATCTAAAATGTAAAAGGGTGGAAAGAAGAAAACCACTGTACCTGAAAAGCTGCGCAGTCAGGTAGTCATGCAAGAGGAAGGAGACAGAAGTCTGCATCTGAGTATTATGTCAAAGTGATGCGACGTCAAATCAAACAAATTGGAAAATAAGATAATCAATCATTTAAGCCATACCGGCCAACCTGCTCTGATGATTCTCTTACACCTATAATCTACATAAAAGCTTGTTTGCTTTCACCTGAAATTAATTATGTTGCAGCTGAGTTTCACAGACAATCACACTAAATTAAAAGTTTTCACCTTTAAATCCATACTGTTAAAACTACAATCACAGAGACAAGAACATTCGTCTGTGACCTTGAGTAGAAGCTATCTCAGACACTGTTTAATATCTTAAATCTTAAGTAATCAGCCATAATGAGCAAACATCTCCTTCAGTGGGAGACCTTTTGGATTAACACTCTTGGGGCCACCAGTTTTACAAGCCCCAACGAGGAGATTGATTTCCCTCCTTTTTAGTACATCTTCAAATGCATTGTTGTTATTTTCCCAGCACTGAATTGCATGAGGAACACTGCTGCTAGAATATATATATATATATATATATATATATATATATATATATATATATATATGCCTTTGAATATTTAGGTTTGACTTTACCTATAATGTCAAATCATTTTGTGCTATTTATTTGGCATTGAACCTTTTTTCTTGTCACTAAAGATGTTAATTATTTCTAGTATACATTTATGTAATTTTCCTTTGCAATTTCTGTCAATGTATTTTTTTGTCGAATAGGGCTATGTCAATATATTATGTGACCTGTGTCACATGATCCTCACATGAGCTCTTACATTGCACACCTGTTTCTAATGCATTTTACACCCTGATGAAGGATGTGTAGTCGAAACGCATCCGTTATCCATTTATAAATGAAGGATTTTTAACCACAGTCAGAGTGACTCGGATGCATTTTTGGACTGCCTGTCTGTACCATGGACTTTTACACTGATCACTAGCCAGTCTTTTTTTTTTTTTTTATCTATCCATGCAAAGGCTTGTTTGCCTTCACCTTAAATTAGTTAAGATCTCATTGAGTGTTTTATATTGCAGCTGAGTTTTCACCTAAAAGGTCATAAATCCATACTGTGAAAACTACAATCATGAAGAAGTGAAAAATGTTTTATGACCCTGGGTAGAAGCCATCTAAGACTCTATACTATCTTAATATCTAGAATATCTTAATATATTAATCATAACTAATCAGTCATAGGGAGTACTTAAATAAGTTGTCGACTAGTTAACAAACATATTGTTTTATGCTGAAAAACATATTTATTTTTAGGATTATGTACAAACCCAATTAATCATTTTTGTGTATGCACATTTATCAGCATAATTGATACCAACTCCAATTCAGCAGCAACCACAATAAACACATTTATTCAATAGATAAACTCACTCCAATGAATTTTCACCTTATTATGAGCAGAATTTAAATATTTCTGACTTTGGCGCTGCTGGTGTTTGAACTTGCCACTTCTTCTCCCAGCTATCCAGATGAGTGAATATTCTATTCTAATTTTTTTTAGATATCCCATGATTCAAGAGAAAATAACGTGTTTTCTTTTCTAAATTATTGGCTAAAAAAAAATCAAGATATATGAACTGGCAAAAACACCCCGTCAGGTAAAAATGCCAGTCCTGCTCAAATCTGGTCTTCATTGAATTGTTTCTCTCCCTCAACGAAGCTAACAGGGCCCTAAAGTCTTGACGTGTACACTCAGCTTAAAGAATGGATCTGGAATCACTGATGCAAGACCTGCAGTCTCACAGGAACTGGTGCTATCCAACATGACACTAATCAAAACAACAGTTGAGGCAGATAGTCATACACACCTCACTTTAAATTCAGTTGCCATTGGCTATTAGTTGCATCTGTTCTGAATCTGTAATCCCCATGGACCATAGGTGTTTTGTCATAAACATCACACATATCCAATGTAATTAGGACAGCACGGATGAATCTGAGTTATTCAGGTTGGGTGGGATTTGAGTTGTAAGCTCAACAAAGGATAGTCCTTGCACATCTCATGCACATCAGTTTCGACCAAGCATCTTATTAGGATTTGTTTTCTGAACTGGTTCCGGTGTGTACAGCAGCCTAAGAGTGTGCATCTGGGCAAATGCCAAAAGCCTTTCACGATCCTTGCCCTGGACAGACATGCTACTGTTTGAGGATGCATACATGCTCTGCAGACTGAGAGAAAAGGTGACTGCTAGCAAATATCATCTGAATCTGACCTGGCACAGGGTCACGTGTTGTCCAGACAGCACTGTTACAACATGGATTCACACCTAACTCCAGCTAATTTAGGGTATTTTAGCTAATCGAGACAGGAGAGGATTGAGGTTCAGAGCTCAGGAAAGAGCAATGGCCTATAAATCTACCTCCTAGGTCCATTTAGTAGCTATGGAACTTTCAGTCATAAACATGATCTTCATCATCAGTTGTCATGGATTTGGGTAGATGTTCAGATTTCCATTTGACTCTAAGGAATGTCACATTCATGTTGGCATAACAGTTGAGGTTCAAGGCAAAACTTCATCTGCTGATGTAGATAATGTGATATGGTTAAAGGCTTAAGAAAAGGTTTCTGTGTTATTACGGTGTGGAGTTTTTTTTCTTTCACAGAGAAAGAGTGTACATCTAGCTTGAAGTCATACGCAACCACATTCTCCCACTCCACACTCCACAATGGCTCCTGGTGACTGCTCGAATTCAATTAAATACACTGGTACTTGCCTATCATACTGTGAATGGCTAAGGCCAATCCTACATCCAGGACATGGGCAAACCATACACTCCAGCCTATCCACTATAATCTGGTAATGCCAACTGGCATGCTACCCCCTCAGCCACACTGGCTCCGTAACGGTGAAACGAACTCCCCATAGGCATCATGGCTGCAGAAACTCTAGACATGATCTGTCACCGACTTAAATCTCATCTGTCCTGCAGCTTGGCCCATAAAATAAAACTAAAACCAAAGACAAAACAAAATCAAAACCTCTTTCTCTATCTCCTATTATCTCTAAATGTAGCCCTAAAAAATCAGCATATTTTACATTTATATCAATGGCATATTTTACATATTGTCATTTACACGCATGCTCTCTCCATCATGCAGGCAGTGCAGGAGCTTTAGACTGCATTTCAGTCATTACAATCTGCACTGCTCTGTTTAAGATTGATTTTAAATGCTCAGGAAATGAAGTTTATGGTCTTCTCAAAAGCTCGCTCACAGTTGCTTGATGATTTTAGCATCTTCACCTCTGACGGGAAATCCATTGAAAGAGTGTCCTCATACAAGTACTTGGGCATATGGAGAGATGACAAGCTTTCATATGATGCACATATTGCTACTGTAGTTAGGAGGCTTAAGGTTTAGAAGTAAGTCTTGTTTTACTTTCAGTGCTGAGAAAAAAAATGTGGAAACTAATTTTCTGTCTGTGATTGATCACAGTGACACTGTATATGCATGCAGCGTCCTTCATTTTATGTAGCCTTGATTTAGTATACCATGCATCTCTATGTTTTATTACAAACGCAAGGTCACTTTCTCATCACTGCATTCTTTATGGTTTGGTGGGTCGGACGTCATTGACCACTCACAGGCAACAGCGCTGGTATATAGTTCAATGGTGTTCATTGTGTCTTTAGTTTCTGATGATGACTTTAGTTGTTCTTTTATCTCAGACATGTTAGGATGTTACATACCTTGACAATGTAGTGTAATATTCATGTGTGCTGATTTTTTACACTATAATTTTCTACAAAGCTTATGGGTAAGTTAAAAATACTTCAATACAATACACTTGACAAGAAGTAACAGAAATGCATACGTATTCAAACCACAGGGACCCATGTGCATTTTAAACAACAAGCCAAGGACCTTGCTAACTTAAGCTGATGCTGTTTATATTTCATTGTAGCTGTAATTCAAGGTAATGACATAGTGAAGAGAGAAGAACCAATTCTATCAATTGCTTGGGGTCCACAGCAACAGGTATCACAGGTACTCCGATGACATAGTTGGCTGTGAACACAGCTATAGAACACTTACATACTCGTTTCTTTACAGTGTCGCTCCATCCTGCTTTGTTCTGTTTTGTTTTTAGAATTTTGCTCCATCCAGTCTTTGACTTTTATGTCCAGTCACTCAGTCAGCCCTACAGATCAAGGGTTTTTTATGTAATGGAGCAGAATAACAGACAAAAATGCATCCTTGCCATCAGGATGCCTTCTGTCAGTGGGCCGGAAATGGTGAGACAGAGATGGATGGCAAGAAGCATTCAGCTCAGCTGTGTGCAAGCATAACACTCTCACCACTCTCTTTCCCTTTCCTTCAGTCTTCCCTCCTTCATCTAGTTTCTGTCTTGCCTTCTCTCGCACACACTTTCTATTTTGGCTGCATGATAGCAGTGTCTGACTTAGTGACTGCTGGGACTTGCTCAGTAAATGAGTGCGGGTTGACTGACAGGGGAAGTTGAAGGTTGCGATCCTGATAAGTCTGCCTCTGGAATAGACGACACAGTTGTGCTTTCTTTGGACTGGACAGATAAAGTGAAGACATTGGTGAAGTGAAGGACACTAATGATGGGTCCACACATCCCAGTGTTTCAACTTGTCAATCCTGCCAAGAGAGGTTTTTATCTCTAAGGGTGAAATACAGCATGTCTAGTCACAGCCAAGTCGTTTGATGTTCAAGGTGATAATTATTAAAAATGTGGTCTCTTTTAGTAGATGTATGGAAATAATGATGCCAAAAAAGGGAGATTTTCATTGTGTATGGGTGCAGAGGGGGTATTTCATTATCACTACAACAAATCCTCAATTTCTTGACTCACAGTTCTATACGTAATGTTGCTAAACATTTCATTACCTGTCTGATAGACATCGCTAATGTGTATTTGATTAACGATTTTAATCAAAACATTGCTCAGCTTTACTTCTCTTTCCTTTATTAAGAAGTCAAGATCTGTAGTCGTATTGTGGACCAATTACAAGATCCTTTCCAAAGCAGGCAGCCTAAGAGACCTGCTGGGCAAAATACATCCCTCTTTTGTAATTTGCTGGATGTCTAGATTGCTTGGCCTTCACGGCTGTGTTGCTTCATTACAGGAAAGAGTTTGGACCAGGTTTAACATCAGCATTTATGGGTGACTTTTAAGACTCTTGGCTTCAGTCCATGTTTCTTTAAAAAGATTCAGGAGTTCTATGGAGAGACCTAAAAGTTGGAAGGTCATTTAGAGGCGAAATGCAATCAGGCTGGGGTTATCTCTCTCTCTTTATGGGGTCAGATATGTTTACCTACTGAGCCAATACCTTGAAAAATTGACACTGAGGGATTGTTTACCAGATACTGGCAAGATTACTGTCAACAATGTGCCACCATCAGGGCTGTAACTAACAACTGTTTGGATGGTCAAATAATTTATCAGTTATTGAAATGAATAATCAACTATTTAGATTATGAATTGCAAAGTTACTCAATGGGTCTTCTTTAGCAATCAGCTTTTAAATTTAGCTTGAAATAGTTTTATGCATGCACTAACTCGTAAAAATAAAGATAATTAGATGATTGCTCAATTCATAATTAAGTCTTTTGATGAACTTTTCTGCTGATTTAACCAACACATTCTCACTCCGACCTCGTCACAAATCAATGTTTGGTCATGGACTCTTCACATCCAGATACAAAGTGCAAGGTACCCTGGGTGTGTTGGTTGTTGACATTCTGGGACGCCGTGTCAAGTTCTGCCTGTTACATGCATTGTCTTTCACAGGAAATTTACCATTTTTTCTTTCAAAGTAAATGCACTACATTAGTACAACACCGCAAATTGGCTTTTTTTCCTTTAACAACAAGTGCACATGGTTGGGTTTAGGCAACAAAAGCATCAGGGTTTGGCTTTATGATCTCACGGGACGTAAACACTGCTCAGTGAAGGTCAGTGCTTGTTGGACCGATCCACCACCCTGTCCGCCCACCCCACTGGGACTTTCTCCGCCTTTTTTTCATTTTTGTCCTGCCGCGTTACCCCCTGATGCAGCCGAGTAATGTATCATGCCGACGAAATGATGGCTTTTATTGTCAGTGACTGACGCTGCAAGACACTGCCCAAGGGCCAGTAATCTAAATCTAGTCCTGTCATGGACCAAACAGTTGCTATTCCATTATCAATCAATCAATTTGTCACATTAAATAACATCCAATAATATTTCCTGACCTCTCACATCAAGGGGGACATGTGTCTTAGTTTGTTTATATTTTTGCCCTCATCAAGTGGCTGCATGGACACTCCTCCTGAACACAGGCAGCGATTCCTCTCTGCAGCTGCATCTGAACGGCATATAGCAGTGAGCCATGGTGTGTTTTTTCCCCTTATTGTGCAGAGCATGTTTGAACTGGACAACATATCAATTACTGCACATCAATCCTAATTCACCATAAAGTGCACACCTCCTCCTCCTTTCTTGCCAGACTCCTCATCAGAGTTTCATCAGATAGGTACATAGAAAAAGGCATCTGGTTGAATGACGCTGTCCAGTATTACAGTGTTGAGCGAAGTATGGTGAAACAAAGGCCATTACAGTTCATGATAGCCCATTGGACACCAATGTGGGTTGCTGCAGGTGATTAATATCTCCAGATCATGGCTTTTAACATTAACCTGGCTAGATGAGTCTTCATCATCTAGAGAGCCAGTGTGCCTCATCTTCAAATGCCCCAGCATTACTGATGTGCTCCAATGCCAGGCATGGTCAGCTTTAGATATGTTACAGTTCCCTATCTTTGTTGGCTGAGCTCATAGAGAAATGCTTTCACACTTAAAGGTTTTTTTGGTTGGTCACACTTCGCAATGTCGCCACCATCATAGGGAAGTGACGCACATCATAGCCAATGACACCACCAACTAACTGACAATTACATTTGTTGGCAAATAATTTTGTAATCAATTTTTGTCAACTACATCAATTATTGGATACACCCCAAGCCACAATTCTATAATAGTCTGTTTCTCTGGGTCCAGCATCATCACTGTGGGACACCGAGTGGAATTGGTACACCAAGATTACAGGATATAAATCAGTGCCAGGGCTTACACAGAATAAGACGTTTGGGACAGTTTCAGCAGGAGCATTTTGAGCCTCCAACAGAGGATGATTGGTAGCTGCTGAGGAAGTATCGGGCACTACATCCAAAAACAGTTTCCCAGGGCTCTGTGGCTTTAATGGAACATTAATGACACAGGGAGGTCTGGTGGGAAAGCTAATAATGATAAACTCTGTTAAGGAGATGAGTTGTATGAGGCCTGTGTGAAAGAGATGTACACAGGTGTATGGGTTGGGCCAGAGGTGGCACGGGCCAGTCCCTGGAATGGGATTGGCCCCGCTGGTGCCAAGAGAAGCAAAACAACTATACAGTTATGCAAAGCTGACACAAAGACACAAAACAACCACACTCTGCTATTATAATTACCTATGGTTTGTTAACTCAAGAGGCAGATGGTGATGGTGTGGTTGCTGTACCCCTTGTTAGTTTTATGATATTTCCACTCTTATCTTCACTTCCTCTCCTTTCCACACATCTCAAATTGTTATATCTCAGTATCAACTCCCCATTGAAGTTGTCATGCTAAACACACACATGCACACATACACACAAAACCCCTTCTGTCCATTAGTCATCTTTCAGCCAGGCATGATCTCAGCATGAAAGAGGAGACAGGAACAAATAGTTTGATTGGCTGATTAGCACCAAATGAGAACCTGATTGGTTTATTAGCATGTTGATCAGAACTGAAGAGTCTCTCCAACTGGGTAACACAGCTCCTGATAAACATTTTGGCTTGGCATCATCACCACTTCTTGACTCAATAAATATGTGGTAAATCTTTTCATCCTGGTTTAATGAAAACAGAGTTCTCACGCTGATTTATTTGATTACCATGGTATTTCTATGAAATCACATTTTTGTGGCAAACAACAGAGATAAACGAGAGAATACTTCAAATACAAACTGTGAGTATTACTGACCTTGACAAATTTGATCAGTCTTATTTCTTTATAAAGTATATAGAAAAGGAAAGAAAAGATAATTTTTAAAGCAAAACAGCAAAGATCTTTGCTCCTCAACCACCTTTCTTAAACCCTGAGACAACAAGTCAATGCACCACTGACACTAGGACTGCAGGCCCACCAGAGTGTGTTGCCAGCTTTGTCAGGACAGCTGCAGTGATGGAAGTGCCTCCAGTACTCTCCAGAGACCTGTGAGCTGTGCAGCTCTCCTCCCTTTGTCCTGGTCCTTGACAATCCTGCTCTTGCTTGAATGTTCTATCCCCGTTTAATGACAGATTTTGGATGATTCAGCACTTCAAAGGGGAACCAAAGAGTAAATTTATTATCTTCATCTTGTTCTTCCACGTTCCTACTTGACAGCAAGCCTTGGTCTGCCGCAGACCAAACATGAGAAGACACACCTTACGATGTCTCCCAGTGTAATGTAATCTAATACAACTTTACAAGCTGCAACCTCAGAAATTACCAAAGAGCTGAGCCAACATCTTTCTGGCACAGTGTCAACAGCAATATCACATAATAAGCTTCAAGTCTTTGTTTCAGGGTTGTTGTATCGGATAGCATTACATTAGATTAGACAGGTGTCCATGACATCGTGTCCACCCCCCCTGCAAAAATGTTGTACTCCTTAATTAATCAATAAAGGTTGTTTAAATGAGAGTAATAAAATGAGGGGCGCACAAGTAGGTATTCATTAAGGGTTACCAACAGAAAATGGAGAACAATATAACTCTTTAGAATATAAAGAGAGCAACGGCAAACAATTGGCTCCGTATGTGTGTGTGCTGTACATGTGTGTTTGCATGAATGTATCCATATTTAACACTGCACATGCAGCCTTGGATCCTTATAAGCGTTGCCTTGTGCTAAACTGGAAGAAGGAATCAATATGATGAAAAATAGATTTTTACAGTATAGCCTCTATGGGAGGCCCTTGGTGAAGATTTAACAACAAAAAGCAACCACGTGCTTCTTCCAATATCTCTGACAATCTGAGAATTGTATGGATAGCATATTTGTGGCAAGCTTGAAGGTTATTTTAAATTTAGCTTCTATGCATGTTCCAAGATTACCATGACAGTGCACTATCAGGGTGCTTTCACACCTGTCCTGTTTGATTCGGTTCAAGTGAACTCAAGTTTGTTTGCACCCTAAGCGCCGTTGGTTTGGGCAGGTGTGAGAAATGCGTGGTGCGATTCATTTGTGGTGAGAACATGTTCCGACCTTGATCCGATCCAACTGCAGTCACATTACGCATTGTTTGGGTTAAACATGAGCATGTTACAGTCCTGGAGGATTATTTCAGAGACTAACAAAATTAGTCTCTGATTTGGACCAAAGCACGCAAACTCTCGGTCTGAAAGCACCCTTACATTCCTATCTTCTGCACTTAAACAGTTAAAAAGACACTGTCCTAAAGTACCAAAAAAGGTGGCGCACCATTTTCTATAAGAAGGTGTTATGACCACTGTCTGAATAATGACAGTAATACGTCACAATCTGTAGGAACACCTTTACTCAGATGTGCTCTTTTTAACTAATGGCACCCATGTTACTCACATAATTATCTTCTCCTGCATCACTGAACATATATCCTTTTTAAATATTAGCTCTTTAATGCACCCTGCTGTGGTTTTCTTACTCCACTGCAGATATCCTTATTTTAAAGCAGATGATAAAAAGGGAAACGGTACACCACTATACACATGGATGGTTCTGTGGGTCACATTCTGCTTCACTCAGAGGGCATAGCAAATGCCACAAAATACAATGCTGCTCTGAGAGACCTCCGTTCTTCGGCAAAACATTTATATTTTGAAAGGCGCACTGTGCTGTCAACCTCATGACAACCTCATCCATGGGCCACTTTATTCTGACAGCATCAGTCTTGCTCACTCGCTCATTTCCATTTCCTCCACTCCACAAAGTGCTTATATCTGACTCCTCTAACGTCCTACTTTTCTTTTACATTCTTTTAAGAGGCCTAGGACTCAACTCTGTTGAACTCTATTGAGTGACTAGAAACAACTGAGACCTCCTGCTACTTCTTCCATCCAAAGACTGATCAACGCAGAGTCATTCTTAGATTCAAAGCTGCACTCCTCCACCCAAAGCATAGCAGTCTATTTGAAACTCTATCCCATATCCCACTGACAGCTATCCTTGCACATAAGAAACCATAATCCATCATTAGTAATTGAGGCTGTTCATTTTAAATAGGTTCCTTATTCTTTTCAGGGAATAGCTCTGATAACTTGAAGCAAGTTCTGTGAAAAGTATCACTTGAGTGAAAGTCGCTGGGAGGGATGGAAAGCTGGAGTTGATAGCTGTGATGTCTTTCATATCAAGCACTACATACTGTTCAGCAAGTTAAAGCATGCTGTTTTTTTAATCTGTAAAACACTGAATATTAAAACAGCAAGGCCTTTCATTATGATTTATTCAAGGCCCTAGTCATTTGTGTGTGTTTTTACATTGCAGAGAAAAGTTCTGGCATCCCGTTGGACTTTTTCATGTTGTATTTTGAACTCAACACAAAGTACAACTGAAGTGTTCGGGAATGTTATTCATTTTGTTTTTCATTTTGGTATTGGACAAATTAAAAATCAGGGGCCACAATGACAAACACAGTGAGTGGTATCAATCTTCTCTTCTGACTCTCAGTAAGAACCCAAATATGAGTATTTTGAAAAATATCAAACTATTGCTTGAAAAGCAGGACGTAGCTGACAATTTTGTGTTGGCAAGCAGGGGTCGTACTCACAAACATTCTGAGAATACTCTCAGAGAGCTCCTAATTTAGCCTAAACATTCTTATCAAGGAGTTCTGGCTTAGGAGTAACTAAGGAAAATTCTCAGAGGCTTTACCTTTTGGCTTAGTGAGAAGGTGTGGATGACCCATTACTAGTTGTGACACATTCTTTTAAAAGATGTGACTGGTTGTCACAGACATGCTCTTTTGTGAGCCTGCAAGATGTGGACATCCAGTGGAAAATAAATGACCTGCATCACAATATGAGACTCTGAATGTGCTGTAATTGTTTGTGTGATTACTATGCCGATGGAATGTTGAGATAACCCAAGTCATCACTGCTGCAGTGTTGACAGTCTTAGTGTTGTGATCACTTTCATTTCTGGCATTATAACATTATTACACTGGGTGGGATATGTGAGGGCATTTCTAATGAGATGGACCACAAACATTATCCCTGCACCATCTTATCTGCAGCACTTCATTATTTCACTGTCATTCAGTATTATTTCTCTTACTCCTTTGTCTTGCTGCAATTTTGTTCTCTGCTTAAGAAACTCTTGAACCTTTTAAAGGCCTCCTCACTACTCCTAAAACTTGTCTTAGAATTCAGTCACTAAGAGCAACTCTTTGTATGAGGAAGCTTGGTCAATATGGCCCAATCCAATAGTGGGTGACACATTTCATTCAATGTGTACCTACAGAAACAGTAGGCTCCGTGTCCATGGTGTCCACTCCACCCAAAACGCTGTCAACGTGAAAAAAATATTTTTTCCAGCGGATGTCTTAGTTACAACATGATTGAACTAATTGGAGTAGTTTCATGTCATATCCGACAACAGGAGGCTTTTAACAGATGACGTCCTGATGTTAGCTTTGCTGCTGCTGTCCCTGTCAGCTGCAGCCACTGATGCTTTCTAGACATCGTGATTTCCCAAAACTGAATAAATACCACACATAGCAACATTGCTAGCTCAATCATGTTGTAACTAAGATATTCGCAGGAAATTATATTTCTTTCACGGACTGTTTATTGAGTTACTGAGTTACTACAGACACCGCTAACTGGTTAGCCCAGCTAATCTACGATAACCATGTTATTAATTACAAAACAAGCACACAGAAATAGTAATGTTTGTTCAATCATTGTGTTTATAGACTTTACAAACATCAGATTAGTCTAAACGGTGATATATTGATGTGAAAAATGTGATATATATATATATATAGAGCTAAACCCTGCTGGTTTTCTACCTGAAGTATTTGTAAACAACAAGGCGATTCCCTGAGGGCACCATCGGAAGTGAAGGGGTTGAGTGATCCCGAGGTCCCTGCACTTCCATTCAGCGAAAAACTACCGGCGTTGCCTCCAGAAGTAAAGGAATCCTTTTTTTTTTTTTTTTTTTTTTTTTAAACCAATGGATTTCCAGCTTGGGTGGCATGTAATATGTTAAAATTACATGCTAGCACCACAAAAACAGTGTCAATGGGAAGTAAGTTTGAATCTTTTGTCATGGCGGATACACCAATTCCTTGAAGAAACTCAAACAATTGGTAGTATAAAGAGCAAGAAAGTTTACATAGGACAGGAGCGGCGGACTGGGTTTTGGCTGGGTCAAACAAACACACGACTTTCATCGAGGCGGCCGCTGTTTGTGTCCTGTGTGAAATCAGAGGTCATTAATCTATTTCCTGCTGTCTAACCTTGTTATGCACAAATGATCAATATGTGAGCCTAATGTAAACAGCAACCTCCTGAACTGATTGTGAAGTTTTTTAGTCATGTTAGCACCATGGCTGTAGTGACTGCCATGAAATTTTGCACCGGAATGCCTACTCTTCATAAGATGATACTTAATGAGCTATGAATTGAATTGAATTCCTAACTTTTAATCAAATATCACTCGCTGAACAAGGTGTAAACCTATCTGATGACATACCTTATAATACCTACTGGATGGAATGGCACCAAATTTGACATTTAAGAATTACACAAAAAAACAAACTGAAAAGTTTGTTCATGTGAAATGGAAAGCTTAATGGACTGCTGGGGCTTGGAAGGGTAGGAGGGCTGTGACGGGTAACTGGGCTCCTGAGACTTGGATGAGTAGGCTGGTGGCTGGGGCTTGGACTGGTAACTGGATGGCTGAGGCTTGGACGGGTAGGCCAGCTGCTGGGGCTTGGACGGGTAACTGAGTGGCTGGGGCTTACATGAGTAACTGGATGGCTGGGGCTTGGACGGGTAACTGAGTGGCTGGGGCTTACATGAGTAACTGGATGGCTGGGGCTTGGACAGGTAACTGAGTGGCTGGGGCTTGGATGGGTAACTGGGTGGCTGGGGCTTACATGAGTAACTGGGTGGCTGAGGCTTACATGAGTAACTGGATGGCTGGGGCTTGGACGGGTAACTGAGTGGCTGGGGCTTACATGAGTAACTGGATGGCTGGGGCTTGGACAGGTAACTGAGTGGCTGAGGCTTGGATGGGTAACTGGGTGGCTGGGGCTTACATGAGTAACTGGGTGGCTGAGGCTTACATGAGTAACTGGATGGCTGGGGCTTGGACGGGTAACTGAGTGGCTGAGGCTTGGATGGGTAACTGAGTGGCTGGGGCTTACATGAGTAACTGGATGGCTGGGGCTTGGACGGGTAACTGAGTGGCTGGGGCTTACATGAGTAACTGGATGGCTGGGGCTTGGACAGGTAACTGAGTGGCTGAGGCTTGGATGGGTAACTGGGTGGCTGGGGCTTACATGAGTAACTGGGTGGCTGAGGCTTACATGAGTAACTGGATGGCTGGGGCTTGGACGGGTAACTGAGTGGCTGAGGCTTGGATGGGTAACTGGGTGGCTGAGGCTTGGATGGGTAACTGGGTGGCTGGGGCTTGGATGGGTAACTGGGTGGCTGGGGCTTACATGAGTAACTGGGTGGCTGAGGCTTGGATGGGTAACTGGGTGGCTGAGGCTTGGATGGGTAACTGGGTGGCTGAGGCTTACATGAGTAACTGGGCTGCTGGGGCTTGGATGGGTAACTGGGTGGCTGGGGCTTGGATGGGTAACTGGGTGGCTGGGGCTTGGATGGGTAACTGGGTGGCTGGGGCTTACATGAGTAACTGGGCTGCTGGGGCTTACATGAGTAACTGGGCTGCTGGGGCTTACATGAGTAACTGGGCTGCTGGGGGTTGGATGGGTAACCGGGTGGCTGAGGATTGGATGAGTAACTGGGTGGCTGAGGCTTGGATTGGTAACTGGGTGGCTGAGGCTTGGATTGGTAACTGGGTGGCTGAGGCTTGGATTGGTAACTGGGTGGCTGAGGCTTGGATGGGTGACTGGGTGGCTGGGGCTTGGATTGGTAACTGGGTGGCTGAGGCTTGGATTGGTAACTGGGTGGCTGGGGCTTGGATGGGTAACTGGGTGGCTGGGGCTTGGATGGGTAACTGGGTGGCTGGAACTTGGATGGGTAACTGGGTGGCTGGAACTTGGATGGGTAACTGGGTGGCTGGAACTTGGATGGGTAACTGGGTGGCTGGAACTTGGATGGGTAACTGGGTGGCTGGGGCTTACATGAGTAACTGGGCTGCTGGGGCTTACATGAGTAACTGGACTGCTGGGGCTTGGATGGGTAACTGGGTGGCTGGGGCTTGGATGGGTGACTGGGTGGCTGAGGCTTGGATGGGTAACTGGGTGGCTGGGGCTTGGATTGGTAACTGGGTGGCTGGGGCTTGGATTGGTAACTGGGTGGCTGGGGCTTACATGAGTAACTGGGTGGCTGAGGCTTGGATTGGTAACTGGGTGGCTGGGGCTTGGATGGGTAACTGGGTGGCTGAGGCTTGGATGGGTAACTGGGTGGCTGGGGCTTGGATGGGTAACTGGGTGGCTGAGGCTTGGATGGGTAACTGGGTGGCTGGGGCTTACATGAGTAACTGGGCTGCTGGGGCTTGGATGGGTAACTGGGTGGCTGGAGCTTGGATGGGTAACTGGGTGGCTGGAACTTGGATGGGTAACTGGGTGGCTGGGGCTTACATGAGTAACTGGGCTGCTGGGGCTTGGATGGGTAACTGGGTGGCTGGAGCTTGGATGGGTAACTGGGTGGCTGGGGCTTACATGAGTAACTGGGCTGCTGGGGCTTACATGAGTAACTGGACTGCTGGGGCTTGGATGGGTAACTGGGTGGCTGGGGCTTGGATGGGTGACTGGGTGGCTGAGGCTTGGATGGGTAACTGGGTGGCTGGGGCTTGGATGAGTAACTGGGTGGCTGAGGCTTGGATTGGTAACTGGGTGGCTGAGGTTTGGATGGGTAACTGGGTGGCTGAGGCTTGGATGGGTAACTGGGTGGCTGAGGTTTGAACAGCACAAACACAAACAGTATTAAAGTATAAACAAGCCAACCTGATCTCACAGAAATACTTGAAATGTCATGACCTCCTAACACTGCATTACAAAATGTTTCAATTTCAAAATGTCGTGCAGGCTTCACAGAAACAGTCAACTATGCATGTTCACAAGTGTAAATGTTGTGAAAACAGTGGCAGTTCGGTTAGGCTTAGCAAATAAAACAAAACAAAAAAAACAAACTTGGATACATTTAGTGCGGGACATAGCCACATCCTTTTAAGTACGTGAGTAGTTAAAGTATGAATACCTCAACATGATGTAAATTTAAAATGTTGACTAAAAAGACACTTTTAGCATATGCTCACTGAACTAAAATCTGGTCCACCCATATAAACTGTACAAACAGGGCCCAAGTGAGTCTCATGGCACTAATGGTGCCATATAAAGCAGTAACTATTCCATTCATGAAGCTCATGGATTTCCACCAAAGCATTAAAACATTTCTGTGGCAGCTTTTATTCAGTATACCTGCCAAAGGACCATTCAAGCAAGAGGATTTTAATAGGAATGCCCCTTCAACCCATTCACATTCTTTGCCTATAACTATGTAGTTATGGCTGATGTGCAGCAGGCTGGTGAAGATGGAGATAGATGGGTCTTAAAGAAAGATGGATGGCTTTCACATAGTGCTGCTGAGCATTCAGGTGTTTATGAGGGTAATATCTATCAGGTGGAGGAAGATTGATTACCTGTGCCTAATGAGAATAAACATGTCTAACAACTTCTCTTTTAATTGCTATTGCTTTTTGCTTTGCTGTCTTCCCTTTCTCCCTTCCTTTAATTTCCTGTCACCTTTCCCTCTGTCATGTTAATTTCATATTGAGGCCATGAAAGCCCACCATGCAATTTAGGATCACATTCTTAATGTCTTTTCTAAAAGGACAGACAGCTGTGTATCACAGGCTTAAATCACACCTTTGTCACTGAGAGAATGAACATATTTTAAGCATCCTTGTTTTGTATGCACATGTAAATGTTGCTTTACATATTCATCGGTGAATGGACAAAAGCATTGAGGCTTTTATGTACTTGAATGTGGGCCCAATTCTGGGTTTAGATAAGAATACCACAGCATTTATTAATAGCACTTGCCAATGTGGATGCAAATAAGTAATATTTTTACATTCTTCACCCTGCAGCGAGTCTCAGCGGGAGCCCGAGAGTGAGTGTTGGACCGCCCACATTGCACCCAGGCTGCCAGCAGCGGTGCATAAAGGTATATGTATGCAATGATTTCCTTTCTGAATCATTCCATACAACCATGGGTTGTTAATTTTGAGTACTTCCCAATACTGAACACTTGTCCTGATATTGATTATCTGCTCTGACTGATGTGTATGTATGTCTCTCTGTGTATACATGACCTTTGTGTATCACGCTGCATCTAGACCTGTTTCTCTAATTAAATGGCGCGCAATCGTTTTGTTGTATCTTAGATTTGGATCTGTGCACCGAAATGCTGTTCACCCAGGTTGGTGTGCTGCTCTGTAACGAAGATTCAGAGTTTTTAATTTAGGAGTACAGACCTCAATTCTTTTGCGCTGTTGTATCTTTAGGGTCAAATAACTCATAACTGCAGAAGAAGTGGCTTTTGAAAAGAGACAGTGTTGGGGAACTGTAAGCAAATTATGATTTACTGTGACAATAGAGTATGGCGCTGAAGCCCAGCATTGAACACATTATAATTATTAATAAAACATTGCAGATGAAACAGCAATCTATATATAATACTTGTAATGTCTGTGCAGTAACAAAGGTATCACTGATGAAGCACTAGTGAAGACCGATCACTGTAGTGCACATTTATCTGCCTACACAGGTGCATTTGTGTGTGCACAGAAACCAAAGCTGTGAGCTCCAACTTATGTTGGTCCTAATCAGGTCTTATGTGCTGTGCAGTAACTGATGATGCAGAGTCATGGCAGGGTCTCTGTTATTGTCTGTTGAATTAGTGAAATGTAATCTTGGGGGACAGTGAGAGAAATTTCACTGCTCTGCTGTGTCACCTCCAATGGGACCCTTTCCTCAATTCTAACTAGAAAGGCACTCACAGAGCGCAGACTTCTGCCAAGGCTAAATGCCGGCAGCGCTCATATGATGGTTATGGCTGATAACAGCGTCCCGACCCACGTTTGAGGACAGACTCATTCTGATGCAAAACACCGACCCTTCGGCCCGTCCAGGTTGCCCCAGTAAGTGTGACCTAAGCCCTGTTAGCGCTATTAGCAGCTGCCTTTTCAGCTCATCCACATCCAAGTTTCCATGTCCATTGGTTGTTACGTTCAAGGTGAGAGGGGTGTGAATATATTGCAAGTTTAACAAATGAAAATAATTTGTGTGTCCGCCCTATGCTTTGGATCTACCTTTTAATGGGTTCTTCCTTGGCCCATGATTCACCCTTTCATCAAGTTTCATGAAAAATGGGCAAGTAATTTTTCATAGTCCTGCTACAAACAGACAAACGCACAAACAGCAGCACAAATACAACCTTGCAGAGGAAACTATAATTGGAAGAGCAAAGGTTACACGGGCCATTTAATTGCATCTGGTGATTCAGTGTCAAACCAACAATGTTATTTGAGAATTCTTGATTTGAATGTCATCCGCTTTTTCTCAGGCCTTAAGTCTCACACTACGTCTAACTTACAGAAAGTTATTAATAATAGAGCACTAAGTTGCGGCCAATCAATTTTAAATTAACTTTCTACATTTCATGTTACCATGCCTCCGTGTGTGTCAAGTAGAACACAAAAAAAAAGATTGTGTAGCCAATCCTTTTCTCAGTGTTCGTGCTTGCTCTTTTCACACCATGAGTCCAATTTTTGATTGAAAGATTTGAAAGATTTTGTCCACTGTGCAGATCAAGCTCAGTGACCTTGAGCCGGCAAAGAGGTAATTTTCCAGGGCAAAGCAGATTTTGTCCTGCCTGTGTCTGTTCTGTAATTTCCATTCCTCTCAGTGACATTGCTTGCACTGGAAACAGAGGAGTGCACTAGAGGGTAGAGTCAACACAAATTGGGTTGCTCGGTTCATTTTTGGTCTACAGAAAGTGGTTTTGCATCCAGATACTCTGATTATATTCAAATGCATGCCGAGATGTTGTTTTCCTCTGGCCGTAGTTTAGGGAGCTGTCAACAACTGATCTATTTTTTATTGACAGAGGCCAGCACCCCTGTAACAGGTGACAGTCTCATAGCTGCGAGGGTAACTTTGGTATTAGTATGTCACTGTTTGCTGTCTTTGTAATGCAATCAGTTTTGTATTACAAAAGTCTACCCAGATGAATTATTTATATACTGCAGGTTTATACAGGCTATTCTACTTTGTCAGCTTGTTTTCTTAGTTTTAATGTAAAACATGCAGTACTTAGCCTTTACGCCGGCTCTCTGTTATTGATTTATGTATTCCCTGAAGCTCTCGCTCGGTCATACAGTAATTCCTACTCAAAAAAGACAGACTCCTGCTTAGTGTTGTCCGTTTTGACTAATTAATCATGGCACTTTTATAGACTCATATTAACCAGTGGTTAACAGTTGACTTGAGACTATTACTTTGGTGCACAGGGTTTCACTAATATATTTCTCTATTGATTAATACCTTCTACCACGACCACTGTCACCTGCAGTGATTGCTATCTTCTCCTGCCACTCTACTTTTTTTCCCTGTAGTGTGTCTTTTGTGAGTGTGTGCTTGTGCAGTGAGTCAGACATTTTTCTGCAAACCCCCTGAGGGTCTGCACTCTGCCCTGTCTGTCTGAGGAGCCCACATAGAGCCCCCCCCCCCCAGCCTCGGCAGAGCAGAGTGGTGGTGAAGGGGGATGTGGAGGGGGGGATATCAGCAGTATCTTGCAGTACAACCTGGAAGGCAGCTAGGAAGACGGGTCAGAGTCCTGTAGAGATTTGGCCCCTGTTCCACTTCATTGTGCTCCTTCAAAGTTTCCATAGTTATGGGTCATATTGTGACATTGTTTGTGGGAAAGACAGCAATAAACAAACCCTCTCCTTCCCTCTCTATGATTCCTCTCTCCTCCCTCCTCCAGATATCTATTCTCTCATTACTCATGTGCTCCGGTGGAGTTGGCCAGGTTAGAGCTGCTGTACCTGAAACAGTGCTTCCCTTCCTCCTGTTTTGCTGACCTCATGTCTTCCCATTGACATCTGAAATACCTCCTTTTGCAATAAGATGCGGGTGGAGTAGCTCTCTTGATGTAGACAGAGCCGCTATAAAGAGAAATTTTAAGACTGCCTTTTACTGTGTCCCCATCCCCTATAAACATGTGACATTAACCAAAGCGGGGTATTGGTAATTGGGCGAGGATAAGCTTAGGTGCACAAAATAATTCCATCCGAAGTCCGACTACAACTGAAGGTAACGCAGCATATCCTCTAGAATTTTAAATAAGACAGTTTGCACAGCTGAACTTTTCAGGAAGTCAGGTGGCAGCGTGTTTTATCCCTAACACGGTTCAAATGAGGAAGCCATTCTTCAAAAATAAGGTCACAGGCAAGAGGAGAAATCTGATTACTGACCACACATCACATGTCTTTGATGTCCAGCCCATAGTGATGCAAAATGTTAACCTTGCGCCTTTCATCTTGAGGACAATCCAAAAGGAAAAACACATGAGAAAGAAGCATAAAAAATTCAAATGCCCAGCAGGACTCAATGGAAGTGCTGTCTGTAAAAGCCCAAAGAATAAATCACATCATTGTTGTTGTTGACTGTTTGTTGGAGGATATCTCGGCGCATTCTTCCTCTGTTCTGTTTATTTGGACTTCAGTATCACACTGCTGAGTCTCTCTTTAGCATGAAAAATGAGCTGTATGAGGAGCCAGTGTGTGATTAGTCACTGTGTTTTTGAGACTGGGACAGGGCAGCCTGTGTACACCACAGCTATATGCCATGATGATTAATTTGCTATGGGGCTCTTGTATACATTTGTTTTTGTTGTGGCCATTTGAGTGTGAGTGTGTGGTAGCATGTTACATTAAGTTTACCAGTCCTCCTAACGTAAGTCATTTCTCTGTGTACAGGATATTTACTAGACCATATACAGTGTCCAAAATTAACTTTTTGACTCACCGGCCAAATGGCGAGTGAATGTTCAAACTTTACCAGCCACTCAATAGATTACCATTGGTTTTTTTTGGCTGGTGAGTGAAGCAAGGTTACTGGCCACTTGCTTATTTTACTAGCATTTAGTGGCTAGTCTTAATTTTGGACCCTGTATATATATATATATATATATATATATATATATATATATATATATAGAGAGAGAGAGAGAGAGAGAGAGAGAGAGAGAGAGAGATAGATATATATAGATATATATAATAAATGATCTGCTATGGCTTGTTGGTAAGATATTAATCTTATTTTTATTTCTGTGAATGGTAATGAGAAAGAGGAAGTCAGTAAACCTGATTGTAATATAGTACCTGTTCCTGTGGGAGAGAAAATTGTAATAAATGACATGTCTGTTGAAGTGTCTGTCTTTTCTTGCTGTCTTTACTGTATCCCTAACACATGCTCTCCCTCTCGTTCCGAGACGCACACATTTTAATGCTTAAGGCAGAAAACTGTATGTGTCATTCAGTGTCATGTGTCACATCTGTTTATTATGTATGAAACAACACGACACATTTATAACTTGTCTTGGAGGCTCTCCTTGACATGAGAAACTGTTTAAGTCAGACCCTACAGCTTGTCGTGCACAAAGACACTTTTTTTTCATTTATTGTGTCATTTGCATACATATTAACACATGCAAATATTGATACATACTGTGTACATGCAAGATTGTTGTTTTTGAAGATTAATCCTGTTGCCTGCGTTTCTACGAATGTTTCTGCATGATGTGTTCGCGCACAGTGGGAAATCCAGTGTCCTTAGGTTCCTAATTTATTAATACAGAAATGATAACTTCTCCAAACACTACTAAATCTGCCTCAGGCTGAAAATAATAGCACAGCACCCCCAGAGCTGGTGGGAAAACTGTTTGAGAGACACACGCAGGCATAACCAACATGCAAAATTCAAACAGAAGTTGTCAAAAGAAATTACAAGAAGCGAGAGAGAGAAAAAATATTGCAACATGACAAATGGCAAAACATTTGAGATGTTCAGCTACATAATCTTTAATAACCATTATCTCAGACAAATAGTTGAAATTGCTTTACTTTGATGTAGTTTATATGCTGTAGAGTGTATCAAGCAAATTGAACAGAATGAGGTCCAAAGTGTTTTCCTCAAAGTGAAAGCAATTTAGGATGAACCCTGCAGCACAAAGTGTTTGCTTCCCTTATGCATAATATCGCTTTATGTGACATTTCCTAGCAATCAATATGTGTGCTTTGCAGCTTTATGTCTTTGCCTAAATGTGGTGTGGAATTAAGTATGGCATTTGCAGGCTAGCAATCAGCCTTCAGCTTACATTTAGACAGGAGAAACAAGGCCCAAAAAAATTGGACTCTGTACTATGAAGTCTGTCTGTTAATCTGCCTTTTCTCCTGTCCTTTCATCTGTCTGTCAGCTGGCCAGATGTTCACCGTCAACAATTATTTTCAGATTTAGCAATATACCTAAATATCCATCAAAATATTGCTATTTAAGAAAAAAACTGGTACAAAAATTTCAAAGTTAGTTTTTATTGGCAGCCATGCAATGCGCTGCTTTGTCTTTTTTAGTGAACACATTTGTAACTGCAGGGTTACAAGACTTCTGACTGCATCTCTAATATTAATGTGTTTCCCAATTCATGATGTGGCTATAAATTAATCATTTAGATTAAATTGTGTGTGTGTGTGTGTGTGTGTGTGTGTGTGTGTGTGTGTGTGTGTGTGTGTGTGTGTGTGTGTGTGTGTGTGTGTTTAGTGGAGCTTTAGTTTGGCTGATGTGTCTAAAGTCCAAACTGAAAAGATGATTTGCAAATGAAAAGTTAAGTTTATTCAGTGAATAGCTTTGTGTATGAGGTTCAGATTTCAGCAATGAATACAAGGTACAGGGTTGTCCTTGAAAGTAGTTAATATCAGTGTGGGTGTAAATGTAGGTACAGCACTGATTCAACGCGGAGGTATAAATCTAAAATTACTGTTTTGGTTCGCTCTCACTGCTCTCAAGTCTCAAGTCTCTTGAAAAAACATTGTATGCTACCTGCCCAGTGCCAAACAGAAGACAGACAAAGTGAGCGACTAGTTAGAGGATATCTGCTGGAGAATTTAGTCGCTAAAATGCCAGATATTTAGCTCAGGAGTTGGTGGAGACCAAAAACAGCGCAATAAGGAGAGTTCATGCTGGAGTGGACAGAAACAAGACTGAGGGCTCTAGTTTCCCGGCGCAGCGCAGGGTGGCGCAGGGTGGCGAACCCCGCACAGAGCCAATTTCGAGCAGCGCAACCCGAGGCGTGCTCAGTTTGGTAGTTTTGCAGACCTCCCGGACCACAACATCAGTTTCCTCCTGGGAGGAGTTTGGCCGTCTCACGCTGCTGCTCTCTTCTGCCATGGCAAATTGACTCTCATTACGCCTCCACGCGGCGCATTTAAGGGCGAGGAGAGGGGCTCATGTGATTGGTGTGATGTGTGTACAACCCACTCCACGCCTTCTCTCCTCCCTCTTTCCGACTTGCGCCGGTAGGAGGGACGGAGGTGGGATAGAGGAGTAGCTGCGCCAGGCGCACGGTTTGCCAAACTTACACAATCCGCCTGGCCACACCCAGCTGGCAAAGCGAATGTGCACAGTTTCTCTGTGGCTCTGGATGTGTAAATGGGCAACTGTTTGCTGACAGCTTCACCATATCCACATCAAAGACAATTACATGTAAGTGCTGTGTTTATAGTTTGTTTTTGCTGCTGTGTGGCCAATAATCAGTTACTGCAGGTACACTGGAATGGAAACAGCAGTTGAGACACATTTCCCTTTACATGAAGGTGCATTTCATCGCTGTTTTTGAGCTTGCAACACAATCTTTATCAGTACCCCTGATCTTGCTTTGATATGCCGATTATAAATCAGCATGTAACCTATTCACAAGAAAATATGTGGGAAATCCATTGGTAATTCATTAATTAACAGGCTTGATTACCTGCTTTCCTGTGGTGGTGGTTGTTGTTGCTATCTGCAAGATAACATCCATCTAACGTGACAAATGGACGCTTTGCTTTTCATCAGTGTTCAGAGCACAGATGCAAGGAAATGCTTCTTTTCCTTCTTTTCACATTCTAACTAGTCCTTTGAACTCCCTTTATCGCTGCAGTTTTTGAGGATTATTCTACTCTGGATGAAAAAGAAACTCATTTTTGTCCCCTCTCCCCTCCCTTATGGGTCTCCCTTCCCTCTTCCCTTTCCAACCCTCCTCTAATCCCATCGTCTCTCCCTCTCCTCTCCTCTCCTCTCCTCTCCTCTGAATTTCCCTCTTTCCCCTTTCTTCTCTTCTCCATTACTGTTCCATCTCATCCTCTATTTTCTTCAATCCTCACCTCCCTCCTCATCCCCTTTTGTCGTTGACTCCCCTCCCTTCTCCCAGTGTCCTCCACCCTCATCTCGTCCTCTCCCATTTTTTGCTTTGATCCTCTGGCAGTCTCTCCTCTTTTTCCTCTCCAGTCTTCACTCTTCTTTCGCTCATCTCCCTAACTCATCCTTCACTCTCCTTATATCTCCTCTCCTGTTCCATGCAACGCTCCTGCATGCCTCCACGGCTGTTAATATTTCGCCGCTTTTCTCTCCTGCCTCTGCTTTCCTTGCACCTCTCCTCCCCTCTCGACCTTTTACTTCTCAACTTCTCTCATCTGACTCAGTCTCCTGTCCCAAAACGACATGTCTCCAAACAGAGAAGTGGAGAAACAAAATCTTGACAAAGCCCAGGGATCTGCCCTGCCAGTCCCTTCCATCTGCTCATCTATTCATTTGTTTGTGTTCCCCCATCCCTCCCTCCCCCCTCCCCCTCCGACTCTGGTGTGTGTCTAACTGCACCCCCCCCAGCTCGTTCTCTCTCTCTCACACATACACACGTGCATGCACACACATGCACACACAGGCTCTGATTGCGACCTGACGGAGCGTTAAATTACAGCCTCACCAACACTGTTGTGAGGGAATTGCTGTGTGCTCTGCTTGCTGTCTCTTATCCTCTCCTCCTCTCACCCGCCCTCCTTTTCTTCCCTTCTTCTCTTCTATCTTTGCAGATCTTTCTCTCCACTCTGACTTCAAGTCCTCTCTCACCTGTTGTTTTCCACTTTTATTGCTGCACGTCTCGTCTCCTCCGCTTTCTCCATTCACCTGTTGTCCCTCGTCTGATCGGCTCACCTGTCCTCTTGGGTCACTTGGCTGCATCCCATCTATTATCTCTTTTTCTCTGGTCTGTTTGCATCATTATTTTGTCTTCCCCTCTTCTGGTCCCCTGTGCTGACATCTTATTTTGTTAATCTTAAAGACAGTGCTGCCATCCCCTGCAGTACACACCAGCTACTCTCGTCACCCCTCCACTTTCTGTCTTTTTTTCTCCCCAAAGCTACCACATGCTCTGTCACTGCTTTCTTCTTTTCTTTCCAAAAGTCCATCTTCTTTATTTCCCTAATTCCCCTATCACTGTCTCTCTCTTGCATTTCCCATCATCAGTCTCCTCTCTAACTCCCTCCTTTTCTCCCTCCCATCTTCCCTTCTCCCTCCCATCTTCCCTTCTCCCTCCCAGCAATCATTACCATGTGTGTGTGTCTGTGTCAGGTTTAATCCCGTCAGTGAAAGGTCAGCAGCAGGGATTTCCCTGGGCATCACAGCTAGCAGCTTTAGCACTCTGCATCACCAGCCTTATGCTCTATATTAATAATAGCGCCAGCAGCCGTACCCCTTAATGCCACCAGCCTGCATGTTAAACAGCTAACACCTAGCCCCGAGCTCAAGTAACAAAAGCCTTCCACAGTGTAGGTTATTTAAAAGACCGGCGGCTTTAGCACTTATTGTCAACAGCTAGTGGCTATAGCATAGCTTAACAGCGACAGCCGTTTGCTGCATGGTGAAAAGGCTAGCAGCTGTGGCAAGGGGGTTAAGCACTGAGCCGCCGCTGTTTTGCTGAGAAGGCTCAGGGAGGTCAGACAGCATTTGGGTTAGCAACCATTACGCAGAGGATTTTTTTCAGATATATAATCTACCAACATATGGTTGATATATGATATAGAGGCTATCACACCCCTGCAGTATACAGCAAAAAAATACTTAATGCTGCTTGTCACATGCTGCAAAATTATCATGTTTTTACACATACCATATTCTGTATTCAATAGAAATGAGTCTTACTGTGCAAAGACAAACAAACAAAACAATATTAGAGATATAGTTGAAGAAAAGGGTGCACTGTACTGATATTATGCTGTTTTTAATTAATGGTGATATATATGTATATATATATATATATATATACACACACACACACATATATATATATATATGTAAATTATTTTTATTTTATCTTCTTTTTTATTTATTTTACTTTTATATTCATGTTTATATTACTCTTTTATGTGTCTTATATGTGCCTTGTACTTTGTTATGTGCCTTAGCCACTGGACACGATAATTTCCCTACAGGGATTAAAAAAGTATCTATCTATCTATCTATCTATCTATCCATCTATCTATCTATCTATCTATCAAAACAATGTCGTACAAGAGGGAGTGCTGTTGTACTACTTTTACTATCTAAGTATACCTCTTTTCAATAAACACATGCTACGTGCTAGGGGTGGGAATCTCTAGGCACCTCACGATTCGATTCAATTCCGATTCCGAGGGCAACGATTTCGATTATAAAATGAGCCAATAAGAAAATTTACACTAGATATTGAAAAACATTATTGTAATAAAGCTGGGAATACATATCCAGTGTATACAAACTGTATTACTTACTGTGGTTGAGATGACTACACTCCACTGATCCATCCTCCTCATCCACAAATCTCAACGGGACTCTCCTGTCCCTCGTCGACCTCCTCGACATTTCTCTTCCAGTGCTTACAAAACTATAACTGACTATAACTACCTATGAACTATAAAAACACGAGCTGCACGAGCTGCCACGAATGGTGGCAAAACTACAAACTATGGTGAAAACACAGCAAAAAACACTCAAAAACACTGCATAAAAAACTCAAAAGCTCTCAAAAAAACACAAATACTATTATTATTGTAACACTAAATATTACAAAGAAAACGCCACCAAAACTCCACTGAAACACAGCTAAAACACTTACATTAAATTCCATGTGGTTTCCACACACTTCACATTTGAAATGCGAGACAGTATGCAGATAATGTAAACTTTTCCAAAGTTGTCGAAATTTGGCGCTTGGCCAGCGACTTATGGTGTCAGACACTGACGAAAAAAGCCGTCCTTTAACATCACCATGATACGCAGCCAGTTGCTGTTATGGTTAAATGGTGCTCGGCGCCCCTGGGGGAAACGCGGTGGGGCAAGAACAAAAGTTAAGGCGGCAAAAGGCTTAGTAGGGCGGCTTAGAGGGGTGATGGATGGGTCCAACAAACATTGACTTTCACCTGGGAGAGCGGTGTTCCCGTCTCAAAAGATTATAAAGCCAAACCCTGTTCTTTTTTTCTCAAATCTAACTGGGTTTTAGTTGCCTAAACCCAACCACATGCATCAGATGTTGGAGGAAAAAAAAAAGTGTCAATTTGCGTTGTAGTACTGACAGGGCTGTATGCAAACTGTACATTTCCTGTCAGAATGGAGGCATGTTTTGAAAAGAGACAATACATGTAACAGGCAAAAGTTGTCATGGCACATCATAGGTCGGAGTGAGAATGTGTTGCACAAGCAGGAGTGCTGTCATACTAATACTTTTACTATCTGAGTATACCTCTTCCTCTTTACAATAAGCATGTGCTATGTGTGTGTCTTGCACATTAAACCCATGTTGTGATACAATAAATTCCATGTGATCTGTCCATTGTCTCAGCCTCTCAACATCCCCTCCATGTTGGGTTTCAGATGCTTCCATCAGGGAGGAGGTTTTGTCTCCCTAATGTAGTTACAGATTGTCCTTTGTTGCATCTGCTGTCGCCTTTCTCAACCAGCAGTGACCATGGGGTCATCCCTATGTTCCCTGGGTCCTATGTTCCCCCCTATGTTCTGCAACCGGGGAACACAGGACCCATTTTTGGATAAAGGGTCCTATGTTCCCCGGGTGCAGAACATTGGGGGGGACATATGACCCTGTTTCCGAAAAAGAGCTATATCTTATATGCAACGTTAAACTACGCAGGAAAATGCTGAATTAAATCAGGGAAGCCCTGCATAGGTTATTTGTCACGTAATTCCGCAATTACAGTGGAGAAAATGAGCCCTTTCTAAATATATGTGACTCTTCGGGAGCGTTTTCTGCGCCTTTGGGCATTGAATCACGTGATCACATGAGGTAAGTGCATTTTTCTTTCGCGTTTTTGGAGGAACGGACTCTTTTCTTTTTCCCTTAAAGTCCCATTCAAGTTTTATCTTACCTTACTACCTGCCTGTCTTCTATGTCCATCTGCTGTCCCTTCTCCTTGTGGAGTTATACAATACAAAAGCAAAAGGAAAAGGGAACCAAAATGCAAGTTTAAAATATAAAAAGACCCAGCTAGTCAGTCTGTCAAGGTTAGGGCGCCACAGTAAAGGTTTAAGTGTTAGTGTTGAGTAAATGTCAACGTGCAATGGTGGCTCTGTTCTAATAGGAAGAGTAGCAAACTTGCAAATAGGAGTTTGCTGGCTCAGCTCCCTGGACTAATTGGAGATATTCAGGTGTGAAAGAGAAGGAGAAAGTCTCTCTCCCGCTCGGAGCAACAAGTGTAAAACTACTTTTGACAAAAACCTCAAATGCTCAGTGACCATTTTAAAAAAAACAGAAAGAAAGAAAGAAAGTAAATAGACCACAGAGGGCACTTGTACGGGAGGAAAAACGAGTTTTTTAATCAAATGTTACAAAAGAATGGTCTCATGGTCTATAGAAATGAAAAAAGCCCTATCAAGAACCAACAGTACAAATGAAAAACACACACATAATGAAGTGCAACTTGATAATGATTTCCAATTCCTCTTGCACAGTTGCAGTTAATCCAATTTAAGACTCCCAGTATGTTTCATTTAGTTTAGGCTAATATTGCATTTAGTCTAGACATTGTCTCAGCGACCCTGATGACAGATCTCTCGAGATGCAATCAGTTTCCCTGAGAGAGCACAAGAGTTTAGGGTTAGATGGAACAGCTCCGGCCACCAAGGGAACATTCATTACTTTGATCTTCTCTTCACTACATTGGTTTGGGATAAGAAGTTGATGTGTCCCCGAATGCCCTCTGTCTTGTTAGCTGAGATGTGATGTAGTGCTCCCTACCCGGAGAGCCTCACACAGGCCAGGCGCAGCAGTATAGACATTACTGAGCAAATCAAAACAGGATTAGACCATGCAAAGCAGAAGTTATCTCTGGAAATGGGGACCATTTGTAATTTGTAACAGCAGCGTTATTACTTTATATAATGTGAGACTAGTGTGGTAGTAAAAAGATTCAAACTCAGCACTAGCCTTTAAATCATCATCCTTTTGCCATATATGTCATATAAGTATTTTACCTGTTGGAACAACCTTGACTAAATCTGACATCTGTATGACTTGTTCAAGCTCAGCTGGTAAAGCCTTTTATTCCTTGAAGCCAGAGTGTCATTAAAACTGTGGTGTGAGGTCTTATGTGTCTTGTATTTCAAGATTTATTAAGAGCAGCTGCACATTTCAATGAACCAGTCTGTGTATTCTTTTATCTAAATATATGTAATGTATGTCCGAGGTCAGGGAAAGTTCAAAAAGCCCTCATTCAAATTAGGCTGCTGTGTGGTTTGAGAGGGTGTTGCATATTCCTTTGCTACAAGGGCTTGTCAGCCTCAGCTAACTCTGTGCTTGTCATCAGACTATTCATACATTGTTGTGTCTGAGGCTGCACATTTGCATGTTTCACCCCAGCAACACGCTAAATATATTAAAAGGTGATGGGCTGTGGGGGTACATTGTTGTTGCCATAAGAGAGAGAGACAAATACAGCTAGGCCTGCAAGATAAACATGAGCACACATTAGCATCACTCAAAGATACTTAAATGCCCATTAGCAATTCAAAAATGGATACATAAGCATGAGGGCTCCGGCACAGACGCATATACCTTGATTATTTCACTCGTTCATATTAGGGCTGGAAATAAAGACAGCAAGCGTCTAACAAGCGCTGGAGAGAGGCTGCTGCATGCTGGCAAAATGCCTTTTCTAACCTTTATAATTACGCTGGGAATTATGAACCTGACCTTAGATCAGCCTCCTGGCATGTTCGCCTCGCTTGGCATCAAAATAACAGGGCATAAAAATTCAAAGAGACAACTATTAGAGTCAAAAGCTACATAAAGGAGAAAAGGTAAAGGTGGCAAAGCTAAATACAGAAAAGAGGGAAGTGTGTGAAGGAGAACGACATCCCTTTTATTAGGTTAGTTATATAATGGCTGCACCATCCCCTGAAGAAACTATTTGTGCCCCGTTATTGAATCTGAACAAATCAACCCAGTGGCATAAGGAGCCGGCGCCTGCTACTTGAATTTTATCCTAAAATTGCCTGTCAAAGGGTTGTGAAGTGAAGTGCGGTTTCTTTGTTTAAATTACAATCTTGTCTACAAATAAGCAATGTTTTTTTTGGGGGGGAAATCTTGTGGGAAAACAAAACAGACTACCTACCTCCCTGTTGAAAGTTGCATTATGCCCAAAGGCAAAAGTAGCCTGTTTGCTATGTGGGTTTTTTATGCACAGTGCTGAGTTGTAATGATGAAAAGCTTTTTGCCCAGCAGCTGTGAATTGAAATATGTATCCATATCTTAAGAAATAACCTAGATTTGTGTTGTGTTGTGGACAAAATACACTTGTGCTACCTGGTGTCATCAGGCTAAAATGCTAGTTTTGGGAAGCACTTGTTTACACACACATGTAAAGTGAAACACAGCAGCCTTTATAGCATGGATTTTCCCTTCATATTAGATTAAATTGTCCACTCTCTTGTGATACTTTGATTAACCCAGATAACATGTTTGTTTTGCCAGCAGCTGGTTTGCCGCAGCTACTGGGTGTTACTGCCGATTAGCATATTGCCTGTTTGTTTCTACCTCTTTCATTTAGTTTTTCTAACAAGGATAACAGCCTCCTATTATCTGAGTCCACATCCACACACACAAACACACACGGACACACTGGAAGGCCCACACATACTGTGTGGTATGCACACATGGGTACATGTATGCACACACGTGGCACGGAAACAAACAAAGTGTGCAACACACACCTCTGCAGAACTCCCTAATCTTTTTCATCATTCCTCATTTGATGTGGATAACAGCAAGGCTTGTCGAAGAATTGTTAATTATTTTTCTTCACAAAATGCAACACGATTAGCACGATTAACCCGTCTCTTCATCATGTATGTTTGTGCTCGGGTGGGGATGTTATTTTAAGAGTGTGTGGGCAGTGCGGAGGTGTGCGTGAGTGGATGGATGTCTGAGCATGCGAAAGAGGTCTGTGGATGCCTTGGTGACTTGTGTGTGTGACTAAATGCGAGTGTGTGTGAACGCCTGTGTGTATCTGTTTCAGTGGCAGTGTAGCTGTGCTCGCTGTCCTTGAAGCAGTGCTTCGGTAGCTGGGGAGCTGCTATACACTGTTTACAAGGCAGACATTAAAAGCAACTATTTATTGATGGAGGAGGACTGAGGATTCTCTTCTCCAAGCGAAAAAATCTGAACCTGAAAAACAGAGACCCTTGTGTGTTTAAAAATTGAAAGCTAACCAAATATAAACTCACATACTTGATTTCAGGCTTTGTGTGTTTCGGGCAGTGTGTGTGTCGTGGTTCACCTTTCCACCTTTTCCCTGTGGAAAGCTGTTCCAGGTGGGGAGAGGCCAGTTGTATCTGTTGTGGATGGGTGAAGGTGCACAAGGTATTTATGTAAATATAACACTCTACCAGAAAAGTACCCGATATATAAATGCTCAGTTTAAAGGTGAACAGTTTCAGAAATTGATGCAGAAATTAGTGTCACTATTTGAGGCTGGGAGTAAAGTTGAGGGCACAGAGAAGCTTTCATTTTCTCTAGATGTGACATTAGTGTCAGTGCGTGTGTTTCATTCGTTTCAGCATGAGAAAAACAAACAAATAAACAAACAGAAAAACATGAAAAAGTACTTTGAACAGTCCAAACCATGAAGCTCTTTTATTTGCCATTGAACAAAATAACATCTTTTTTCATTAATTTCTTTGACAAAAGAACAAAATGCAGCTTTTCGTGCTAGAGCAGTGAATAAAAAAGTACATGGTAACTTAAGGGACTAGGGAGCAAGAAGGAATGTAGGCATTTAGATGTAAAATTATATGGTTAAAAGCTGTGACTCAGTTCACTTGACATAGTTGTCACTGATGTGGCTCCACTGAAGCCAAAGGACATAGATTCAAGAGCCCTTCTGTGCAGAGTTTGCATGTTCTCCCCGTGTCAGCGTGGGTTTTCTCCAGGTGCTCCAGCTTCCTCCCACAGTCCAAAGACAAGCAGGTTAATTGGTGACTCTAAATTGCCCGTAGGTGTGAACGTGAGCGTGAATGGTTGTCTGTCTCTATGTGTCAGCCCTGTGATAGTCTGGTGACCTGTCCAGGGTGTACCCCGCCTCTCACCTAATGTCAGCTGGGATAGGCTCCAGCTGCCCCTGCGATCCCTAACAGGATAAGCGGTCTACGGACAAATGTACAAAGATGGAAGTTTTGGCTGTTGAAGGGATAAAACCTTTCATTTTCCAAAAACTAAACAAACTTTCTTTTACTATGATGGAATAAAAGAAAGAATAAATCTTTCAAGAATAAGGGTTAAACTGGAGCTGTAGCTGTATCCTGTTAACATAGCCACATTACAGATTGACTCGATGGCAGGGCCGGAGTGGGACTCATTTTCAGCCCTGTTGTTTCATGCCTCAGACCGGCCCACTTTACATCACAACCTCTTATAACCTTACATGTTAAGTCTACAATAGCGCACTGCTCTCTAAAGCCTTGTAAGTCAGTGTGTTTTTCTAAAATATATCCAATTCAGTGCAAGTAAGGGTTGCTTCACAATGTAGATTTATTTCAACATGAGTGCACATCTGCAACATTATTGTTTACAACACAACGTCCTTATTAACAATATCAGAATCTATATTCTGTTCAAATAAGTGTTCACAGATATCCAAACCTTAAAAATGAAATAAAAGAATAAATGAAAATATTAAATATTAAATTTGAAAAAATAAAAATTAGAATAAAAAGTTTTGCACTTTTTAATAACACTATCTCTCAGGGTTGTCCCTGGGTTTTTTCGAGACCAAGGTGGCAAAGGCCTGTGGCAGGGGGCATCTTGACAGCTGTACTTTTAGATACAGTCCTCCCCTCTATTAAATATGAAAGGAAGCCCCCTTACATGCTTGAGCTTTACACTGCTGACTTGTATAATCAGAATAGACATGTCCTGTGATTTTCAGCCTTCTATGATTATATTTACCCTTTACAGCAGGCACATTGTGACAGCTGAGAATATTACTGTCAGGTATTGTCCCCCGTCTATTAAATATGAAAGGAGGCCCCCACATGCTTGAGCTTTACACTGCTGATTTGTATAATCAGAACAGACATGTCCTGTGAGCTTCTCACAGGTTCTCAGCTTCTCCAGCTGAGAATATTACTGTCAGGTATTGTCCCGCCTCTATTAAATATGAAAGAAGGCTGAAAATCACAGGACATGTCTGTTCTGATGATACACGTCAGCGGTCCTGAAATGTGTGTTTCTCTTCTATAATACACATTCTACATCTCGGAGGCGACGTCTTTCCACGTACGGGCTTCCTTTGCCTTTCAAACGGGGCAGAGCTCCGTGGGAAACAGTACAAGAGACACAGCCCGAGGGGGGACCCGTATCTGACACAACACCGGAGGGAGAAGCAGGTCCGTGGAGCTGTGTGCCAGATGATAAAACAAGCATGTCGCACCGAATACATGCCACTACAGTGTTGCTTTGGGTTGTGAGCATGCATGACACGCGTCTACACTGAAAGTAATGGGTTTGTTGGGCACAAAAGACGCTACATCTGAACGCCCCCCCATGCACACAAAAGAGCTGCCAGTGGAGGCAGCCCAGGGACAGCAGTAGCAGCATAGGTGATACCCAGTGCATGACTGAACACTGGCCCAATAAAAAAAACAAAAAAAAAACGTCCCTGGCAGCCCAAACGTCAGACCAGCCCACTGGGAATTGTCCCGGTCCTCCCGATTAGCCACTCTGGGCCTGCTCGATGGTGTATGGTTTCCCCCGTCATTACTTTCTCTTTTCCCTATCATTTTTTTTCTACAATTAGCTGTTCCATACAGGCAGCTCATGGCATGCCAATCAATAAATAAAGCAGGAAGCTGACACAAACACACTGTGTGAGTTCACGAGTTGCAGCATTGCTACTGTCACTTTCAGTTAGCTTTTTACACTCTATTGAACACAAACATGTAATGCCAACTTTTTGGAAAATCACCTAAACCATGAGTAACACTGGATGGAAAAAAAGACTGGATATGTCTGTGTAGTTCTTCACCCAGATAATCAGTAGCCTTCATTCAGAAGAAACTATTTGTGCCCCGTTATTGAATCTGAACAAATCAACCCAGTGGCATAAGGAGCCTGTGCCTGCTGCTTGAATTTTATCCTAAAATTGGTTGTCAAAGGGTTGTGAAGTGAAGAGCAGCTTCTTTGTTTAAATTACAATCTTGTCTACAAATAAGCAATGGGGTTTTTGGGAATTCTTGTGGGAAAACAAAACAAACTACCTCCCTTGTTGAAAGTGCCCAAAAGCAAAATGACTTGATATGTTTGTGTAGTTCTGCACCTAGATAACTAGTGGTCTATTTGTATGTAAGTGTGTCTTGTTGTCTCTCAGGATGTATTAGAGCAGGAGGATCGGACAGATGGACAGAAGGATGGCTGGGACTTAGTTAAAAGGAGGCAGTGTATTGAGTGTGTGTGTGTGCTTGTGCCACGAGCATGGTGGTACCCACCACTGAGGTCACAGAGCTCCAGGTCTTTCGCTCTATTTTTCCGAATAATAAAAGTCTTGAAATGATGCCCAAAAAATAACTTCACTTTGGTGCAGCGAAGATATTGTACAATGCCAAACAACGGCGTAAATTTCCCAGGAAACGGGGGACACATCCTCTAAATTTAAAACCTGCATCTGTTCCCTGCAATAAAAACATAAAAGTAGCAGAGAGACGAATTTTGAGAGAATTAGAGACATTTAAACCAGAAATTCACCAGAATGCAGGACATTAAAGGCCTGTCCCGTTTCAACCCCTTAAATCTTCCACTTGGTATTGAGTGCCCTCGTTGCACTCAATACCAAGAGGGAAGTGAGAAATATTAGGGTAGAGGTCTTTCCCTAAGAAATGGATAACCACTTCATGCAAATCGGCGTGGTCGACGTGCAGGCATACGTCATGCGTAGTAGTGACGCAAGGTTTGAAAACGCGGCTCCAGCGCTTGTGTTGTGGCGTGTGCTATGTTTATTCTTCTCCGTCTGATGAATCAATGGAGAAGAAACGCTGAAAACAGGAGGCGTCTACGAGGTCTTCTAGTTCTGATTGATTTTGTTTGGGTAAGTCGATTTGTTTAAATATTTTGACGCTGTGTTCAACCGAGTTGCTGATGAGTTTACACTAGTCCAACCATCTGTTGTTTGTATAGCCTACATTCTGATCGCACAGTAACAAATTGTTTTACCAAAACTTTCAGAAGTTGCTGACATCGCAGGGTGTTCTGGGAAATTTCATCTTCCACTTCGTTGAAAGTGTGAGTCGGGGGGCGTCGGTGACTTAGTGGTAGAGCAGGTGCCCCATGTACAAGGCTGTTACCGCAGCGGCGCGGGTTCGAATCCAGCCTGTGGCCCTTTGCTGCATGTCATCCTCTCTCTCTCCCCCCTTCACACTTACCTGTCCTGTCCATTAAAGGCAAATTGGCCCAAAAAATATCTTAAAAAAAAATAAATTGGAATCTAGGGCTGGTTTTCAGTGTTGGAAACCACTTCTATTACCTCAGTTCTGTTCTGGGACACAACTCACCTAAACGTGAATGCGCACAACCAAGTGCAAGTGGGTATTTCTAGGGGAAGTGTGGGTATTGGGACAGGCCCTAAATCTTTGATGCTCAATATGTTCTACTTGAGGAACCCCAACCAACTTGTTTCATATGTGTACCTCCCAGTGTTGAAACAAAACCTAAGCCTTTGATGCTGACATTACAAACTTGCTCATCTCATCACCGACATTGCTTGATGTGTTTTTAGAGTGGTGGTGACGTGGATGATCTTGTCTTCACTACTAAATCTTTACTCATCATGTTGGTTCTTCGACTATGTCAACAACTTGAGGTACAATTTGATTCAGGTAACTAGAGCTTTTTACCAGTGGACTGCTTGTAGTATAACGCCATTCATCCCCAGACATCATCTGATGAATTGCTCTCGTGCAGTCGTGCCACGTTAAGCAGTGGCCATCCATCACGATGCCAGCTAGTTAGTTTCACTTTCACTCTAATAAATTTTATTTTAATTGCGAGATTATCCTTGCGGCGGCCAGCAACACTTGCATATAAATATAAATTGACCCTGTGTGTACTCTCCACGCTGAGACAGATGAGAATTAAAAGACTCTGTCAGATGAGGCTTGGCTCTGGGAAGGGAAGAAATACCGGATGCGATGAGAAGACGGAGAGAAAATAGGAATAGGGAAGGTGATGGAGATGAGAGAGGAAGAGCAGGTACCACCCACTGTTCCAAGGATCGGATTAGCATTATGTCCCTGTGCTGTTCAACACAAACAAATACTGACTTAATCCAATCCAGACAATGTCATCACCACAGAGATACTGCATATATGTTCTTTGGTAATTACAGTGAAACCTACAACAGCACAAATACTCAATTATAGTGGAATCTGTTATCGTATAACACACATTTTGCTTACATAAATGTACTGTTTAAGACACATTGCTACAGAAGAAAATTCAAAATTATGCAACTACAAAGATTAAATAAAGAAGGTGTACATCATTTTTACTAAATTAATTTTAAAAGAGGAGAGACAAGAGAGGAGTCACAGAGGAAGGCGTCAGTGGTGTCTGTAGTTTGAATTACCCTTTACTTGAACACTTCAATTAAACATCGTCATGATTCATTTCCAGATGTTTCCTGATCATTTTAACTTCTTCCGTATTTCCAGACTGGAGTGGGGATCAGTCACTGCAATTTTTAACTTGATTCTCATGTAATACTAGTTGACAGATTACTTATGACACTGCCCACTGGCATGATTCTGAAGCTATTGTTTTCGAGTGTTTGCTCTCCAAACAATCTTAAAATGCACATACTTAGATCAGGGAAATCAAAATCTTTATCAGGGGGGTGTGCCCCCCCACACCGTCCTAGCAAGCTTACTTTTTGGACCTTGGTATTTCTAAGACCCTGCATGCGACCATGAGAATGTGAATAAACCACAGACCAGTGATACTTATGCCTCCCAGGTTGGATAAAGTGGTGTGTGGCCCAGAAACCATCTTTTGATTCAAAACCAAAATAAATTGATCCACAGTGGGATTTTTTTTATACTTTGAAAGTAAATAAGGTGACAGATTGCATAAAAAAGCCTAAAATAGAGCTTGTTTATCAAAAAGAAGTGCCAGGAGACGATCCCCACACTCCCCAACAGAGGTCTGGAAGAAACCCCGAATGTTCTCAACTCCTAGAAACACCGATGTGTACACTTGACCTGTGCACGGCTGCTGCGAGTGGATTTGCCTCTGGGCAAAGATGAGTGAGGAAAACAAAGGTCAAAAGGTTACCAACAGGCAATTCCTGTACTGATAGAAATAGTCAATGTTTGTAGATTAACTGTCCCTTGGCGTCCTGTCATTTTGCCGGGTGGTGTCAGCTCATAATGCTGCTGGCAATAGTGTAATACAAGGAGCTGGGAGAGTCCTTATAAGGCAGGTGGGAGGGGTCCAACAAACCCCTTTACATCCGGGAGGCCGCTGTTTGCTTCCTGTGTGAGTTTAAGCCAGACCATGGTGTTTTATAAATCTAACCATGTACATTTCTTGAGAAAACAAAAGTGTATTTTGAAAAGACAGGATGCATGTAACAAGTGTAAATTGACAAGCTGTCCGAGAACGTCAGCAACAGATGCAGGAGGTTACCTCGTGCAACATATTTATACGTGAAAGTCCGCTGACAAATCTGCGATAATTGACGACTTGGGATGAGAATGCATTCATCTGACCTACCTGAAGAGAGTTTTAACTGCATGTTGACTTCATATGTTGCATGACTCAGTTCGAAACACACAAGCAATCATCTCTAGCAACAGAATGATTATACACACACTGGCAATACATCTGCAAATCAAAGCTGTTCTAACCCAATATTCATGCTATTTTTTATCATGGCAAATGTGTCAGGAAATAGTTCCCTATTTACACATGAGAAGACAAGACGCACCATTAGCATTCAATCTGAGTTGTCTTTCTGGGCACCAGACAAATATAAGTCCAGTATTCACTCTCCTTCTGGCACTGATCTGGTTTGCACCAACTCCTGAGAGACTTATGTGGCTGTTCAGCTGCCAAACGCTCCTCTATGTTCACCAGCTAGTCTCTAACTTTATCTTTTTGTTGTTTCTTTGTAATATACAGCTGGTTTATCAGAGGGTGTCTTTTAACTGGAAACATCTGTCTGCTTTAATTCTAAACCATGCTGTAGGTCAGAAAACCAAAACAACCAGCTGGGAGGTGCTAAAATGCTCTGTAGAGCTGAGGGGTATGGCAGAGCCTGGTGAATTGAAACGTTAAAATGAAATTATGGAACAGTAGGCCCACATGATATCTACTCCCACAGAATTGTGATGACAGCTCCACAATTTTTTTGCAGATATTTTTTTTTTATCTGTTTTTTTTAAAGGTCCCGTATTTGACCTATTTTTCAGTTTCATACTTGCATTTTGGGTTCTACTAGAACATGTTTATATGGTTTAATGTTTATAAAACATTATTTTTCTCATACTGTCTGCCTGAATATACCCATATTCATCATCAGTCTGAAAAGCTGCGTTTTAGCGACCGTCTCTTGAAGCCAACCTCCTAAAAAGCCCATTCTGCTCTGATTGGTCATTGCTTCCAGGTCTTCCACATCTGCACCCTTGGGATGTAAAGGAAGGATGCTTAAATGGCTGAATTTCAAGGATGCAACGTCATCAAATCCCACATAAGGACTGGTCCAATGTCGAGGATCCTTCAAATTCGACTGAGGACAGGGTCCTTCATTCAGAGAATTTTCAAGGATGCATGTGTATCCTCAGCAGATATAAAATACCCACAGTTCTTTGCACACAATTGGCTGGAAATGAGGGCGGGGCCTCTTCAATGAAACCTGCACCAGCTCAGCAGAATTAATATCTCAAGGAGGTTTTATCAAACAAGCATAAAAATATACAGACAGAAATCTCATAATTTACACTTTCTAATGTGCCCACTGCCAAATAATGAGATTTTTAAAATACCGTGATTAAGATAAAATATAAATGATTTTAAATTAATCATTTACAGAAGTGACAGAATGTTTAGTGCCACAAAAGTTTAATTTAGCCTACCTGTTGTTGCTTTTTAAAAAGTATAATCCAGAAATATAGTCACAAAAAACTGCTTACATTTGTTCAAATTGTACAACAACACAAAAGAGTGCCAAAATTAGCGGGGCACTTGTTAGCCTGTTCCAATGTGTGAACACTGAATGCTAGAGAGGACTCTTGCTTTGCCTCTGTAGGATCCTTCATTTGAAGGACTTCTCCCAAGGAAGGATCCTTGACTTTGAGAAACACCAGTGGTGTCTCTGCACTGTCAATGCAGCTAGACTTTACTGACTCTAAAGACACTGTAGCAGCACTTTCTTGCATAGTTGTGACATCACAACTTCACGGAAGTCCTGACGGCTCATTTACAGGCACAATTTCTACATATGGATTGCGTGCATTTCTTTGTGGGCTGAGCATGTTGATATTTCCACAGTATTTATATAAGATGTGGAAATCTGACTTTTTACAACATGGGACCTTTAAATGTATATTGTATATCACATTACAAGCAAAAAACAGACAAATTTTCACTCTAGATAATCAGTAAAAACTGTGAGATAAAAAAAAGCAGATTCCATTTGGGTCTGTTCAAAAGTGCAGCTTTAACTGAGTTGTTTTTATTATTATTCGTGACAGTATTTTGTATGTGTGCGTGTATGTATGTTGTGCTATCTGTCTCTTTATCCCCCTCTCTCTGTCTCTGTCTCCATCTCTCTGTCATTTAGTTGCTCTGTTGTTCTAAATTATGTCAGGAAGAAACTTGCACAGGTCTCAATAAATATCAGGAGGGTTCAGACAGCTATTTGGAAAGCCCATAAAAACAGACCCAGGAGCAGGAGTCAACAGACCCTCATGTGGCGGGGACTGCTCTGCTGCTCAGCAGACTCAGGGAAGAACATAAATAAAACAAGATGCCCAGCACTGATGTTTTAATGTACATGTGAAATGTTTTTTGTTCTCTATTATTCTACATTCCTACAGCCATCTGTGCCTATCAATCGCCTTATATCTGAGTGGTCACTTTTCAGTGTAGGACAATTGTGATTGTTGTGATGTTTCAAGAATTACCCATAAGGCTCTTAACTCTCTGTTTCTCTCTTCTAAGATAGCTTTCATGTGCTGGTCTAAAGAAGGAGCAAACCCCCCTCAGGGACAACACTGCAGCCTGTCATGGAGCTCATGTGAGAGACAGGAGACACGAGAGCATCAGTGGATCAGAGGAAAGAGTGTGAGAGCAAAAGGAGCCAGAGGGAACGAGAGGAACTAAAGTTGAACCAAAGTTGCTGGAAAAATCAATGTTTTCAAATGTAAACAGCAACAGATGGTTGACAGTCAGATGTCAGAGATGTGAGATGCTGAAGTTGTCCCCAGTCTCATCTCTCCAAAACACATAGTTACAGTTTCATCAAGCAAATAAAAAAAAACCCCACAGCAGATTGGAGTGGATGCTCTGAGCAGTGAACTGTTCTCTAACTTCTCCCTCCATCTGCTTTTTATATTTCTCATTTCTTCACAAACATTTTTTTCCCTCTTTAAACTATAAGCTTTTCTCCACTTTTCTTTCTGTCCTGTTTCCTTTTCCTCCTTCTTACCTCTCAGCTTTCTTTGGGTCCATCTCTCTCAGTCACTTATTTTATCCTGATACTTCATTCTCTCTCTCTCTCTCTCTCTCTCATGCATGCACACACACACACATACACACACACACAAGCCGACAGGCCAGTGAAGCAGATGCAGTTGACGTTCTGCACCAGCGAAGCATAACAGTGTAGTTAGCCTGCTTGGCATGAAACAGAACGCCTCAGCACGGAACAGAACAGTGCACAGCAGGGCCGAGGGCTCTGTGGAGCAGCGGGGGCATCTCACATACTTGTCACGTTGTAAGTTCAAATCCAGAGTATCACCTGTTGCTGCACATTGTTATCACACACACATACACACACACGCCTCCTTTATTTTCAGTCTTTACTGAAATCTATCTCACACAGCTATGATGAAAAGGATGAGAAGAGGGAACACCTACAGCATCTACTGAGGGTACTGGATAAATATTTAAACAACTACTGGGTGGATTTCCACATTCATGGTCCTCAGAGGATGAATCCCAGAGGACTTCGGTGATCCCCTGACCTCTACAGTGTCACCAGCGTGCCAAAGTTTCCATTTACCAAGTGAAATATCTCAACATGTACCTGATGGTTGGGCACAGAATTTGGCAGATATTTAAGGTCCTCAGATGATAAACCTTAAAAACTTTGGTCCTCAAGTGCCACCGTGAGGTTTATATTGTCTCAATGTCTCATCTAAAATATGTTTAGACTCTCAATCATCACTTATTCTCTTCTCCATTTCTGAGGTCGAAACATTCATGGGCGTGTACCCCCATTGTGCTCAGGTGAGGTCGGGGCTTCATAAAAAGGCAGCAACCAGGTGCCAGACTGTGTTTTTTTTCTAAACCCAACCATGTGCTTTTGTTGACATCCTGGTATACATCAACAGCAGACACAGAAGGATACCCAGGGTGTTTCTCAAAGTCAAAGTCAAGGAAAGATCCTTAAATGGCTGAATTTCAAGGATACTACAACATCAAATCCCGCCTAAGGACTGTTCCAATGTCAAGGATCCTTCAGATTCTGCTGAGGACAGAGAGAATTTCTAAGGATGCATGTGTGTATTCAGCAGGTATAAAGTACCCACAATTCTTTGCGCACGATTTCCTGGAAATGAAAGCGGATTCTCTGCAATAAACCTGCGCCAGTGGAGCTCGGCAGGATTTAGATGAATATGTCATTTATTTGGATTAATATATCCAGGAGTTTTTATCATCCAAGCATGAAACAATATCTGACAGACACCTCATAATTTACACTTTCCAATGTGTCCGCTGCCAAATAATGAGATTTTTAAAATACAGTGATTAAGATAAAACATAAGCATACCTTTCAACTTTCTGTATAGTGCTGCAAATCTTGGCATGCTAACGTGCTAAGCTAAGACGGCAAACAAGGGGTTATGGTTAAACATTAAACCTGCTAAACATCAGCTTGTGAGGACTGTTAGCATGCTGACAGAGCATTAAGCTCAAAGCAGTGCAGCCTCACGGACCATTTAGAGCATCTGTAGACTCTTAGTCTGTTTTTACTGCACTCTGGCCTTGACAATGACTATTTAAACAAGTGTTAATAATTCATACATTTTCTGCTCATCTTGTTACAAGATGAGCAGAATGAATCCCTGCTCTATGGCAGTGGGGAGACAGGAGACTATCCCAGCCTGAACTGGGTGAGATGCATGGTATATCCTGAACAGTCTGGATGTTCCAGTTTATCACATACATGACACCATCACACTCACATTTACACCTCCAGGCAAGTGAGAGTTTTTTAACCTCCATATTTCATTTATCCATGCTATGCTCATCTGATACATGTAGTTCAATGCCTCGCTGCAGTATGCCATTTCAAGCTAGAGCAGAATGGACCATTGATCTGTGCAAGATGATGGCGATTTTTTTCCGACTTAATCTAAAGCCAAGCAGGCCTACAGCCTATGCTGTGCTTTGCTGCGGTATGTTTTTTCCCCGCTGGGCTGTACAATACCATATCAAGCTGAGCTGGAATGTGATTTTCCGTGTAGCGCTGCGCCATACCTTTGCTGTGCTCTCCTGTCCCATGCCGTTCTCTACTTGGGAACTGAGAATGGTGGCATTGCCGCAGTGCTCAGCTCCACACGCTTCGGTGATCGCAACTATAAACTTCTTTGATGAGCAGTTTGGAGCTTCGCCATAACCATTTGAGAGTCCCCGAAACTGTTTAACAGCAACCCTGACTCAGTGAACCATCCACAGCATTGAAAATACACCGTCAGTGGAGAAGTGTTGAGAAGGTAGAATAATAGCATTTTAAGGGAAAAGTAAGAGCTACGTCCGACTGTGTTATCTTACCTGTGGAAAAGCCTAGTTCCAGCTCTCTAGAGATTACAAGACCGGGATTGTTATACTGCTGCTGTTCAGCTGTTCATTTTTACATCTTGATTCTCGCACCCCAAGTAGACCTAAATCCACATAGTGCAATTTGCAATTATAAAATGCAAGATTCTTCATTATTGCTTGTAAACACACTTGCCAGCGAAAGTGAAAGTAAAAGCCAACCACAGATTCACTCTCGTTTGCGTTGTGTTTTTTTCTGAGTTGTCTCTTGAATGCCTGTAGTTTATGGTCTGGCGCTTGGTTGCTACCTTTTCATAAAGCCCTGACCTCACCTGAGTGCTGTGGGGATATACTCCCATAAACTTCCAGGGCACAGACAATAAGAGGCAAATAAGAAAATACAGGCAGAGGGCAGAGTCTCTGCAGAAAACTACACCTCCACACAGTGCTCATGGGTCCTACGTGATGATTGAGATGGATTACTTCTATTTGAGTCTATACATTGTTTTTTAGGAAAACCCTGCACAGTATATCTATAACACCAGACATCTGAGTGATAGCTCTGGCTTGACATCCATTTCTAAAAAAAAAAAAAAACCAGATGGCCAAAATGCATCTTCACGATGTGTCAGTCATGTTGATTTATCGGGTAGTTTTAAGGTTGTGCAGTGTATAAATGTCATTGTTACTGGCTGTGACAATCTGTCCACCTCTTACATACCATTCTCAACATACAATACAAAAAAACATATTTATATCTTTATCACGCTTTTCTACATGATTTGGTCCTGGCATGTTTCAATAAATGAAAGGGTTTCTTTTGCCTTTCTTTGTCCTCCTAATGGATTTGAGGAGGACAGCAGAGCGCTGGTACGCTCTCTCTGAATCATCACTTTCTAATTTGGGAAGCAACACATCTGCTACTAATTAACAAGACTGATTGAATCAAGGCTTTCACGGGCACACACATGGGTGCACAGACAGACGCAAAAACGCACACTGACATCTCACATGGGATAATTTCAGAAGGCAGGAAGCCACTCTGGCTGGGAACACACAAGTGTTGTTTAAGTCTTTTTTTCCCAGTGACTGTGGCTTCAGTTATGAATATATCAGTGACATGGGTGTGTCCTTATTTTTATTACGTGGTTCCAAATTGGATTTCTTAAAGGTCTATTGCGTAGAATTTAATGGCATCTAGTGGTGAAGTTGCAGATTTGAACCAACTGAAATGTCCCCTGTGCACCAAGTGTGTAGGAGAACTACAAATGGGAAAATAGGAATTACCCTATCATGAGCCAGTGTTTGGTTCGTCTGTTCTGGGCTACTGTAGAAACAACATGGTAGACTCCATGGAGGAGGACTCCCTTTGTATGTAGATACACTCACCAGCCACTTTATTAGGTACACCTTGCTAGGTTGGACCCCTTTTGCATTCAGAGCTGCCCTGATTCTTCATGGCATAGATTCAACAAGGTGCTGGAAACATTCCTCAGAGATTTTGGTCCATATCGACATGATAGCATCACACAGTTGCTGCAGATTTGTCGGCTGCACATCCATGATGTGAATCTCCCGTTCCACCACATCTCAAAGGTGCTCTATTGGACTGAGATCTGGTGACTGTGGAGGCCATTGGAGTACAGTGAACTCATTGTCATGTTCAAGGTCATCTTGACCATGTCTACATGCCTAAATGCACTGAGTTGCTGCCATGTGATTGGCTGTTTAGCTATTTGCAGTAATGAGCAGTTGAACAGGTGTACCTCATAAAGTGGCCAGTGAGTGTAAATGGCTCATTCTGCGGTACTGAAAACACAATGATTCTTAGTTTCAGGTGATTATACACTAATGGGAAAAAAAAGTTATTAATATTATATTCCATTTATGCCAATATATCCTCCTAAATCCCACACACTAGACCTTTGGCGGTCTTAATGACGGTCAACACCGACCAACAATAATATAAGCTGCAATAACAACCATGACTGGGAATGAGAAGTATTTATTTAAAGATGTCTGATCTTAATTATCAGCAATTTTGCTCATTTGCATTACCTCAAAATCTTCACAAAGCCAGTGATGCATTAGGCAGAATTGCTTCGCAGGGACTTGGAAGTCTGCGTTGCATAATTGAGAGAAGTTATTGGATTAATCATCAATTACAGTTGACCTTCACATGTTTTACTCAGGCAGCAGTTTTTTTTTATTTCTACATCTTGACTAGAATAACTTGTTTCAAGTGAAAGTACTGCCATTACTTTTTTCTCTTACACTGTGGATTTTGATACTTGCTCTCTCCCTTCCTTAAATTCATTATTCACATCATTAGTTGTGATCACTCTGACAGCAATACAGTGATCCCTGTTGTGACGCCCATGGCAAAAATATGTCCACAGATAGACAGACACCTGCTTCTGTGGCAGTTCTTGCTACAGTTGGTGTCCCCAGGACCACATTTTGCCTGGATAACACACTACAGACTCACAAGGTGAAAAAAAACAATACCTGTTGCATCGTTGTCGCAGCCGGTAATGAACACAAACGTTCTGTCTCATGCATATGGACTCAGTCTGCTGTTGTCTTTCTCTCTGTCCAGTGTTTGCTCATGTCCATGTTAAATATTTTCTTATCCGTACACACTCACATACAGTTTGTTTCCTGGCTGAATACTTATTCTTGACACATACACGAACACTCTGGAAATAACGTTTAAATACACACCTCGCTATCTGACTGAGTGCTTTAACAACTTTAGCTGTCGCACGCCGTCTTTCACATTGTAAATTTATACCTGTTACCTACACACACATATATACAGAGGTTGTCTGGCTTACCTAATACTAATATATCTCAGGAAACTCATATGCATTCATGCACTATTACACACAAGGTTCCTGAGTATTGTTCTATCAGATGATACCACAACATGAAAGTGTTTACTTCACAGTTTTTCTTTTTCTTTTTTTATTTGTTTGCATGTTTTGTTTTGTTTTGCTCTTTTTTGGGTGTTGTCTTTTTTCTCCATGTTGTGTTTTGTTTTCCTCTTATTTTTTTCCCTACATTTTCTTCATTTTATCTACAGAAGCTGTACATGTGTTTTGCATACCTAATTCTCCGAAACAGCGAACAAGCAGCAAGGATGATTAAAACAAAACAATCAAAGTCAACCAAAGACATATCTGACGTGATCAACTATTTAAAACCCATGTTTGACTGAACTTTGAATGAAGGCGGGGGGTAAAATGTCAAACTTTAATTAAAAGTAAACTGAATTAGATTAGGTTTGTTTTTTGAGGACACCGTGACCTGACACATTTACAATTTTTTTGTGATTAATTTGAGTCTTATCTCTCCTCAGATCTTGGAGTCATATATTTTAATGAATCTTCATGACTTGTATCTAGTGTGTAAATATGATGCAGGTTTCGAGCATGCTCCTGGTCATGTTTACTCTGTGCCAGGCTCAGCTGATTTATACAGGATTTCTCCAAGGCAAAATTATTTTAGTCCATACAAAGGTATATTTTTAGTTTGAGATTCATGTTATAAGCTTGAAGCAATATTCAGGTTTATCATTTTCAGAAGCTGGTGAGAATAATTTACTAAAGGAGCAAAGGTAATTGTGGAATATTGTTTTGTTTTGTGAAATGTTTTTTTTTGTAAAATATTGTTTTCTTTTCTAAAATGTCATGTTTTCTGAAATATAGTGTTGTGTGAAATGTAGCGTTTCCTTAAATGTAGTGTTTTCTAAAATGTAGCATTTTCTGAAATATTGTAGCGTTTTCTGAAATGTTGTAGCTTTTCTGAGATGTTGAAGTCTTTTCTAAAATGTAGCATTTTCTGAAATGTAGCATTTTCTGAAATGTTCAAGTCTTTTATTAAAGATAGCATTATCTGAAATGTAGCATTTTCTGAAATGTTCAAGTCTTTTATAAAAGGTAGCATTATCTGAAATGTAGCATTTTCTGAAATGTTGTAGCATTTTCTGAAATGTAGCATTTTCTGAAATGCTGTAGCGTTTTCTGAAATGTGGTGTTTTCTGAAATAATGTACCGTTTCCTGAAATGTTGTAGCGTTTTCTGAAATGTAGCATTTTCTGAAATGTTCAAGTCTTTTATTAAAGATAGCATTATCTGAAATGTAGCATTTTCTGAAATGTTCAAGTCTTTTATAAAAGGTAGCATTATCTGAAATGTAGCATTTTCTGAAATGTTGTAGCATTTTCTGAAATGTAGCATTTTCTGAAATGCTGTAGCGTTTTCTGAAATGTGGTGTTTTCTGAAATAATGTACCGTTTCCTGAAATGCTGTAGCGTTTTCTGAAATGTGGTGTTTTCTGAAATAATGTACCGTTTCCTGAAATGTTGTAGCGTTTTCTGAAATGTAGTGTTTTCTGAAATGATGTACCGTTTCCTGAAATGTTGAAGCATTTTCTAAAATGTAGTGTTGTCTGAAATGTTGTAGCGTTTTTATGAAATGTAGTGTTTTCTGAAATGATGTACAGTTTACTTAAATGTTGTAGCATTTTCTGAAATGTTGTAGTGTTTTCTGAAATGTTGTAGTGTTTTCTGAAATGTAGTGTTTTCCGAAATGTAGCATTTTCTGAAATGTTGTAGCGTTTTCTGAAATGTAGTGTTTTCTGAAATGTAGCGTTTTCTGAAATGTAGCGTTTTCTGAAATGTTGTAGCGTTTTCTGAAATGTTGTAGTGTTTTCTGAAATGTAGTGTTTTCTGAAATGTAGTGTTTTCTGAAATGTTGTAGCATTTTCTGAAATGTAGTGTTTTCTGAAATGTAGCGTTCTCTGAAATGTTGTAGTGTTTTCTGAAATGATGTACCGTTTCCTGGAATGTTGTGTTTTCTGAAATGTTGTAGCGTTTGCAAAATTTTTTGGTGTTTTCTGAAATGCTGTTGTGTTTTCTGGAATGTTGTAGAGTTTCCTGAGTTGTTGTCGCATTTTGACCCTGAGGGCCACCATTAAAGAGGTTTTTTCCTCTCTAAAACAAACGGTGATTGTAAGCAGTAAAACACTGAATCACGTGTCACGTTACAAATCAGCGTTTCTCCAATGCTTCCCAGCTTGTCGCCAACGGGCCGCCAGCCCAGCGCCTGCTAATGTGCGCTCACCTTTTTTTCTCAGATTACTTAATATGTGCTTTCTCTTATAACTTAAGATCCAAACGCTCAGGAGGTTTTGACTGGGAGATGAGTAATTTGCAGAGGTGCCTTTCTCTCTAAAACAAAGGGACAAGAAATGGAGGGGCTGCTAACTATGGTGGCCAACCTGAAAACATGAATGGTCCCATCTGGAGTCAGTGTTTGGTTTGCGAAACTTGATGGACTCCATGGATGAGGACCCGCTCTCTTTGTAGATATTAACGGCTCATAAAACACAATTATTCTTATTGCCAGGTGATTATATATTCCATTTCTGCCAATATATCCTCCGACACAGGCTACTGGATCTTTAAGTAATAACAATAATCATGATAAAAAAGGTAACTAAAAGCATTGCAGTTAACCTTATCAATACATTTCTATTAACAAAAAATGTGGTTGTAATTTGGGATGTCAAATATCTCCATTCATGCATGCAGGCACACATGATTACTTAGTTCTCAGAAAAAAAGCCTCAAGCTGAGAAGAGACTTCTCACTCACTGACACTGAATACAGAGTTACCTGAATCCAAATATAACATCTTGTCCACAGTAACTTGCACTGGGTTGAGACCACAGTGACATATGCTGGACAACCTCTAAAGTTCAGGACTCACACACACACACACACACACACACACACACACACACACACACACACACACCAAAAAAGCCTGTATTGTCTCTGTCTCTCTCTCTGATGGTCTTTCTCCAGCTGTCACTCAGTCATGCTCTCTCTATTGACTTTTCCTCTCCTCTTTATCTTCTTCCCATCACTCTTTCCCAGCCTGCGCCCCAGGAGAGATAGACATTCACAAACTCTATCTCCTCTTTCCAACTCTCCTGTCCTCCATTTACTGATCTTCTTCACTCTATCTCTGCATCTAACTCCCACTCCTCCCCCACACAACATCTCTCCCCCTCCACTTTCTCACATTTAAATTCAGTGTTGCTTAATACAGTGTTGAAAAACAAGATTTAAAATGTAAGTACAACAATTCCGAATGTTCCACATCAGACAAGTATTACTGGCACTGTAACCCTTTCCATGTTGTATAAACCTCACTCTCTCTTTCTCTGTCTGTCTCCATCTCTCTCTGTACATTCAGGAATAATGGATGACCATGTTGTGGTGGTGTCAGGGTCTCTACTGCTCTGTCCGTCGCCGCACTGCCCTCCGTCTCCCTGTCTGCATCAGTGTGGTGATAGAGAGCCATGATTTGGCAGTCTTTCTCTCTCTCTTTCTCTGCCAGTCTACGTTGCTCTGTCTCTGTCCTTGTCTCACTCTCTGTCTGTCCCCCCACTAATAGATGGCCATGGTGGGGTGGATGTGTCAGGAGAGGCATTCTTGTTGGCTCCATTAAACTGTAACCTTGCTGCCGTGAAGGACAATATTATAACATCTCTGTCCCTCACTTTGATCCTCTCATGGAAATAAACAGGTACCCCGGGAGCTTGTTTCACTTTGTTGTGAATAAATTTGTCTTAGATTTCTGAAAACTTCCACTGAAACTGGAAAAAACATTGACACGTATTTATAAACAGTTTCATCACTTTACCAATTAAGCCCCGTTTCCACCGAGCAGTATGATACAGTTCAGTTTGGTACGTTTTATTTTGTTTCCACTGTGAAAAGTTGTGGATGGTACCAATATTTGTGTGTGATCATTTTGAGTCGTTTCCCAGTTGCCACCTGTTAAATAAAGTGACATTCTGCAGAAGAAGACAGGCTCCCCGGTGCTATGGGCCCCTGAGCCTTTGCCTGGCAGGCCTGTTAAATAATCAGTCCATGAGCTTGGCCAAAAGCGCCATCAACACAACTCCAAAGTTGCCACCACTGACTACCAATAGCTAGCAAAGCACTTAGCTCAGCATTCCAGGTGTCTCCCCTGTGTAAAGCTAACATGATGTCCACATAAGCAACAAGCCCCTTAAAATATTAAAGTCATAGAGCAGTACTGGGATTAGTAAATTTAATTTAATTCCAGAGTTTCAAATATTGCTTGTTTTAATTAAAAAAAAAGAGAGAGCATTGCTTTTTTTTCAGTTTGGTCTCACCTTAATTTAGAGCTGTGACACTGGTGGAAAGAGGGCTGGGTGAAGCAGTAGGTCAGTGCAATGTCTTTTTATTTCTTCATCAACCAACATGGTACTTCAAACATGGACGCTGATAGATCTTGTCGAAGTCATTGGTTAGGTGCGTGTGTTCTCTATTTCACTGGTACGGGACACAGAGAATTGCATTGGGCAAAGATGAAGCAAGGTATTCGATGTGGTGAAGAGCTGGCAAAAAACAATCAGACTGTGCCATCCAGCAGCACTGTTTCAAAATAGAAGGTACTACTGAAACATTCTTTGAATCGCATTGAAATTAAATATTTGTTTTGATCTTGTTTTGATCTTGTGTTGATTTAACTTTTATTCTGCCGTGAAGGAAAGATAGAATAATTGAATTCTTGTATAAGAGGATTTTTTTTCCCCCAGACTAGGCTGAGTGTTGCCCACACTGACTGATTGGTAAAAGTGGGATGTCATAAATTTACTTTCAGAAAATAAACTGTTTCATGGACACAGAGATTTGAAATTTTGACCTTTTGGGCTGAGAAATGCGTCGTTCTGAATGCCTCGTCTATAGTTCTATACTGGTTGTCACCGCTGTTTCAACTCCATTCTGCAAGTGTTTTGGCACATGAATAGGCTTAATATATCTCCATAGACCATAACAAAGATAAGTGTGTACTTCACCAGTGATGTCCATGAACTGGCTTCTGCTCCAGTATTCACCCCTAATCCTCTCTGTGAAACAGGCTTGAAGGCTTTGTAATGAAACCCTTACCTGGGGCATTAACTAATCAATGCTAATCAATTACTTGATATGCAGATGGATCATCTGTCAGCCTGAAGCACTGGTCTCATGATTGATTGATTGATTGACTGATTGATTGCTTTATTGACTGGTGACACTGACAAGAGCAGAGAGGCTGTGGGGTGTGGACAGGGTGTTTTGTAATTGTCACTTGAAAGAAAATGTGTGTGTGCCAAGCAGACATATGCACTGGCACTTAGAATATATATGATACATATAATATGATTATGAGGAAAAGAAAAATGTCAATGTTCACATCAGCTGTTTCCATAACATGGATATGACGATAACAGGGACGTGGCACCCCTTTGAAAACACCAATAACAACTGTGCAACCAAAAGGCTGCAACTTTTGGTATCATTAATTGTCACAGTGGGCACTGTCAACCTGCCATACATGCCACTCGCTAAGTTAACCCAATGAGTACAATTAATCGTGTAAAGTCAAAGTCACAGTCAAGGACAGTTTTCTCAACCTGCCTGCCTTTAAACCTTTGAAAGTTCAGCTAAACAGTATTTTTGCCAACTAAAAACACACTTTCATAAATAACAGGATAACAAGACCAGTCAGGAGTTAGTCCCATTAAAATGTCTGACCCCATCGGCTATTGTCTGATGATGATAAAGCCACTGGCAAATGACCTCTATCAACAGATTCTGCATTATGTGTGCAGAATTTGTTGATAGATTTTGAAGTGTGATGGTTTCTGTTTGTAGTCCAAGTTGCATTGACCAATCATGTTTGATCGGCAGGTAAACCGTCCATGTGGAGAGGTGGAACACACTGGCCAAAATGCAGTCTTGGAACCCAGTGGCTGCTCTTTAACGATGAGTTAGCTTTACATTGGCTTTTTATTTCTATTTTTTTTTAATCTGTATTCATATGCAGATATCTGTTTGTAGAGATAGGCTGAAATGATCAGCACATGAAAGAGGACGTCTTGGCTTGGATGCCTAGATGCACAGGACCGGCCTGAAATATTGGCCCTCACCCACAGAGGCTTTATCGTCATCAGACTGAAAGCAAATGGGCTCCAAGATTAGCCAGTGGATATCCAGGCCAAGAATTTCTCGTCCGTGTGCCGATCATTTTGGATAATCTCTTAAAACAGATATCTGCATTTGAGTGGTGATGGGTACCAAGATTGCATTTTGGCCAGTGTGTGCTACATTTTTTGCTCTCCAGGGAGACTGTTTACTCGCTACTTAAATGTGATTGGTCATTACGACTCAGACGACAAATGCAAATCAAAATGTTTCAGATACCAGCATCTTTTCCTGTCGCGTACAGATTCTGTATTCATACACAGATATCTGTTTATAGAACTCAATCTCATTACAACAGCAGGGATCAGCTGTAAATGTGTCACTCAGGCTTTGCTTTTACTTCTGCAGCAGTGAACAGCCAGCAACATGTACAGAATGACTGTGTGACTCAGTTTGTCCAACATGGCAATTTCACAAGAATCATAGTTCTGGTTCTCACAGGCTCCACCCTTTACTGGACTATTTGGATAATACTCCTCTAATCACAAGCATGCATTCACCCACTGAGAAGATACTAACATAGCTAGCCAATCAGGATGAGCCTACCTGAATATAGGGGAGCCTATTCCCACTGTCAGATATCCTTTTTCTCTTGCGCAATGACATGTAGCATACTGAGCAGCTTCCTCCGTGGACAGAGGTGCTGCTGCAAGAGCCTCACTGGTGCTTTGGCACAGACCAAGCAGAGAATGGTACTCAGAAGCCACCAGCCTGTGAGGCCTGCCTGGCGCCGCCCCTGTTTAGACAACAGCAATAGTGGGAACACTTCAACAGCTTCGACGTGATGCCTCACCAACATGAGAGTGAGCAGGAGCTTGAGATCTATGACGCCAAGACCTCCGCTCCAACTGCCACACTCAGCTGCTGGCTCTGGTCACTCCTGCTGCTGATGACCATCTGCAGCTGGCTGTGTCGGGCTCCCCCTGACCACACCCACCCAATAGAACTAGGGTTACAATATAGTAACCTTTGATTTGTAACTTGCTTTGAATGTAACTCATATTTTTCTGTTTGCCCAATTTTCAAGACAAAACCCTTGCAGCAATAAAGTATGGTCCTTCTTTCTGTCTTTCCTAAGTCATACTCTTTCTACCCCTCTTTTCTTTGTTTATGTCATGTTCTTTAATTTTACAATTCATTTTCTGTCTTTCTTTTCCTCACTGTCCATCCCTTGTACTCCTCTCTCCAAGGACCAAAAACACTTGTCCTGTTTAGAAATCACTCAATCGGTTTAGTGCACAGTATCCTTTTGAACTCTATCTCTACTCATGCCTCCTCTACAAAATTGGTGACTTGTAGGGAAAAAACCCCACACAACAACAAAAACCAGCTTACCAGGCTGAGTGACAGACCCGCACACACACACATGCGTGCTCGACTTATTGTCAACTATTTTGTGATGTTGATCCACAAAGAGCGCAGTCACGCAGAGAAGTGATAAGAAACAAACTGTGGAAGGTTGGGGAGGGGAGAGACAGTTGTGAGTGAGGCAGTGACGAGTGTGTGTGTGAGAGAGTCGGAGAAAGAGGAGGGGGCAACACAGATGTGACATAAGTGTTTTTGTGTGTGTGTGTGTGTGTGTGTGTGTGTTTAAGAGAGCAAGAGAGTTAGAACGAGAGAGATCAGAGCATGTTGAGAGGAGCTTTTGGCTTTTCTCTCTGAGGATAAAGCTTGTTCCGGCCTTGTGCTGCTGAGTCCCGCTGCAGCACTGTCCATGGTGCTGAATCGGCTGGAGGGTCTTCCGTCTCTCTTTATCTCCCTCCCTCCCTCCCTTCCTCTCTTACATTTTCTCTCCTCCTCTCTGTCTTTATCTCTCGTGCCCTCTGATTGTCTTCTCTATCTCTCCCTCTCAACTTCACAGATGCTTTATTGTTATGAAACACAGCGTGTTGCCACGGCGATGTCAACACGTTCAGCACTGAAATGACAGTAGTCAACCACCACAAAGCAGCAACAAATACACAATGAACATACAAAATGAGATGTGGGAAAAAAGGAAATGGCTATAAATAGGCAATTATTTTGAAAAATAACATTATTTTTCATACAGTATTTTTTCCCTTTGCATTGGTATGCATTTGAATTGTATTCTTCTATGACATATTGGGCTGCAACTAAATAAGTCTAAAAAAGAGGACTGCATGCAGCAGAAAGATGACAGCATTGGTAATTTTGCAAAATGGCTAAACCATAACACATTTATATTAATATTAAAGGGGCCTCTTGAACTCTTGTGTCGCTGTTTCCAGGAAACAAAGGCGGGAGTGGATATTGTGTTATTACATCGCCTCTTAGGGAGGCAGCCAGTGTGAATGGTCGGGTCACATGTGTGACTATGACATGGAAGACCAGTGTTTGCATCCTTTTTCCCACCAAAATCAGAGTTGTTTTCTTTTTAGTCCCATGTTTCCTAACTTTAATCAAGTAGCTTCACAATCTGTAACTCCAATCAAAAACAACCTTTAAGGCCCATACACACGACACATTTTGTTCGCCCGCAAATCCATTGTTTTTAATTAACACATGTGGAAAGCATGCTCAAAGCGAGAATGAGGTTGCAAAACCTGAGGCACACTGCACTGCCTTTTTTTTTTCTTAATGAATGCCGCTATTGAAAAAATGCTGTTGCTGTGGCTTTTTATTGTTGCCAGGCAATCACGCCATCACCTCCTTATCCTAACCTTTCTGTGAAATCATTTGACAGTAATTGGTATCTAGTTACTTAAATGGACAGGCAGAGGGTACTTGCTGTGGCTCTGGTTGAGGTTGAGGGTGAGAGGCTGTCAGCAAATAGTTTGTTGGGCACAGGGAAACAGAGATCTGTGTGGGTACATGAGACCCTAAAAAAGAGGTTGGCTCACGGGGAGTACCACCAGTTGGTCCAGGAGCTTCTCCTCGATGACGGCCGTTTCCAGGTATATTTTAAGATTACTCGGGGCAGACTGACAACCTGCTGTCTATCGTTGGGCCGTATAGCTCTGGGTATCCAGCAACCGCTACCACCAGTTTCTCCTCCATTGTTTACCAACTGTAAACCTGTTGTTGTGACCACTACAGAAAGCCTGTCTCTCAAATCATCCCACAGACTGATGGGGAAAAGCTGAGATGACGTGGGGCGCTTTGCCACTCTGAATTGAAAGTTTTTCAGTTCGAGGAGTTCAGAGCACTTTGGCAAAAATGCCAGGTGCCTAGAGCGCAGAAACACGAGGCGCATCACAACACAAAAGCTACGAGCAAAAAGCTTCATTCTTATTTAAAACTATTACAAAAAGCCGCCTCCAGCTGCTTGAACACTTTCAGTGCGATCGGGGCCTTAGGGCGCAATGGCTGTACCCTGAAACAAACAGAGTTTGACTTTTGGAATGCAGCAGCGCACACCACATGTCATGTATAAAAGAGCAATTAACCACAGCCAGCAGATATCGCTCCCTTCTTCCATAAATATCAGTCTGTGGTAAATATGGAGGAGAAGTTGATCATTTTAACGCAGGGCTACCCTGAGCTTTACATCTGTCCCACAGACAACATTTTAGGCCTAATACACACTACAAAACAACACCTGCAAAATCAGCTCTGCACTCAGGATCTCTGGTAAGTAGCCTATCATAGGGTGCTGGTTGTGGTTGCTTAGCAACCTCAGACGCAACCTGCTTCTGTGCCCTTGAAAGTTGGCACAGAGTAGGTTCAAGAGTAGCACCCAGCACCTGACCTTGTGTTTACAGGTGACTGAAGACGTGGCACGTGTACCGGCCTGAAAACTTACTTTTTTATTTTATCATTCCCTTAATCTTAATCTGCATTTAATTATTTTAAAAATCAATCTTAAATTTTAATCTGATTTTTAATTTCCTCTATTATCATTCTTTATATTGCCTCTTGTCCACTGTATTGCCGTATTTTCCTTGTATTATTATTGTGTTGTTGTACCTTTTGCACCTTGTATTGCAAATCTGCACAATGACGCTATATAAATAAATAAAGTTTAATTTTGCTAACCATGACGATGATTATTCCAAAAGAACCAGTAACATTGTTTAGTTTACAGGACACTATAAACTGTATTTTATCTTTAATTTTCATTGAGCTGTTACTCTTCCGGTTGATCTAATAATAATTTAGTCTCTAAAATACCAGGTAATTATGGAAAACTTGTCCACCAATAGTCCAATATCCAAATATATTTCATCTAAAATTATATAAAACAGACAAAAAAAGACAATCATTAAATTTTAATAAATAACAAGGAAACAAAAAATATTTTAAATTTTTGTATGATAAATGTCTTCACGTTCCTCAACTAATGGCTTAATCAACTAATTATGTGCTAAAGACATATTTAGCTGCACTCGTAACAGACTCTTTGATTTCTGGAATGTATTTTAATGGATTTTATGGGGGAAAAACACACATATTGGCTTGAATTCAGTGATGTAAACATCTTGACTCCTCCTAAAGGAGGTGCCCCCTCACCTTTCCCTTGGAGCAGTGTGATCACAGCCCGTCTTCTCGTCCTGTGCTCACTGACTCTGCATTTACCTACAGGGTTTATTAGTCACACTGGTGTGGTGCTCTACCATTATAAGTAGGCCTACTATCTATTTAGGGAGGAATGTGTTTCCAGTTTGCATCAGGACTGTGTTATTCCCTCCATATTTGTCTTTGTCTTTGTCAGAATTTGCTTTTGGACAGATGCTGTAGAGGGTTGGCTTGGCTGAATGAAGCTGTAGGACCAGCTGGCTGATGAAGCCTCCTCGTTGGCTCTCTGCAGCGGCGAGAAGCAAAGGTGCTGTTTGCTAAATGATTGTCAAATTTGAAAAATCATGTTTGATATTTATTAGAGGGTATTGGCCAAATTATGCCTGACATGCAGAGTCTTGAGGTCAGGTAAAGATTTGCAGAATTTTACAATCAACACTCCTCTGTCTCTCTTTTCATCTCTCTCAACCTCATTCCACTTCTTTATTTTTGCTTGCTCATGGACTAAATGTCATGGCTTAATTTGTATTTATTTTTATTGGTATAGACCAATACTCTTACAGCTCTGATAACACATCTCAGCGGGATCCTTCAGATTAGTGATTAGTTTTCGTTTGAGGATTCCAAAATGAGAAAATATTGTTTCTCCCCGGGGACACCCAGTCTAATTAAAGCATTGCTGCTATGGATAGGAACCATCAAAAACAAGACCCATTTTCTTGTTCTGGCCAATAGTTAAAGATGTGCTGCTGCAGGCTTATTAAAATCTCATCACATTATGTCTTCAAATGCCACCAGAAGTGATTTTAATGCAGGTTGTTTCCCAGAATAAACGTCCAAAAACCTCCACACCTCACATTTGTCTCACACTTGGGCCATCTCCCTCACATGCGCACACACATTTATTTTCTTTTATTAGACTGACCTTTAGCCTGCATAGCCCAGAGGTGTTTCTACTTAGATTGAGGTTATAGAACATGAAGCAAAACGTCAGAGTTTTCATTTCCCTGGCCCCTGATCTCTGTCCATTCTCTTAATCTGTTTGTCTGCTTATTTCTGCCCTCCTCTGTTATTCTCTTTATCTCTTTAGTATTCCCTGCCCTCTAATTCCAACCACCACCAACAAGCACAACCCTGAACTGTTTTGCGTTCTGCCGGCAGTGCACCATATAATTTGTCCCATCTCTTGCTAATCAGATAATTGCAGAACACTCACACTTCATAATCCATGAAATCCTGCAGAATCTGTAAAGTGAGCAGACTAATCTGCCTCCTGTGCCGGCTGTTTCACCCGATTCTGGTGGTAGCATTCATCACCGCAGCTACAGAGTGACGGCTCCATTGGATGCTTCGGTTCTCTGTGTCAAAGAGGACGTCACATATCTCTGCATCTATGGCAGTGACCCCTAAACAGAAGGTTTATGTCACAATTATGGATTTCTTTGCAGGACGAGTTCCATGACATCATAAATTAAAGGTCCAGTATGGAGAATGAAAGGAGATATATTGGCAGAAATCAATTATAATACATTAAGCATGTTTACTTTGGTGTAAAATGACCAAACAACAGCCTACAACTGACAAACCAAACACTAGCTGTAGATAGGGACATTTGTCTTTTTGTGATAGCCACCATTGTTAGCAGCCCCTCTATCAGACGAACACTGCTTCATTCAGTGTTTTTACCGGTTTAAATCATTTGGTGTCTGTGGATAATTCAGCTCATGGTAAAAACCTCCTGGACGTCTGGATCAGAAATAAGGTGAGCACGTATTAGTTAGCAGAGAAAACAGGGGAGCACACATTACCATGTGCTAGAGAACTACTATGAGAACTACTAATTTGTAATCACCTTTATAAACCTTGCGTACCCACAAAACTAGGCCTGAAATAGGCGCACACCATTTCCCACGCAAAGGTTGTTATCTGTAAAAACAGACTTGATAGGAGAAACTTTGACCTGTGCTTACAGACATTTTGGAGATGGGAAATCGGCGACGCAGATGGTGAGGTGGAAGCCTGATTGTAGAAACTGTCGAATATTTTTTGGCGCATGCCAGTTTTGGCTTTCGTTCGTACGTACATTTTTAGTATGGATCCCGCGCATTGTTTTACAAATGAGACCCCTGGTCCATTTATTTTGGAGAGAAAGAGACCTCTGCAGATAATTCAGCTCTCGAATCAACCAAAGACAAACTCCCGAACAATGAACACTGAACAGGAATTCTGAGCAGATCAAGTTTCAGCTGGTTGAAATCTGTGACCCTCACCACTAGAGGCCACTAAACCCCCCTTAATTTTACACACTGCTCCTTAAAGTGTTTCAAAACAGGAAATATAGCTGCACATTGGTGATATGACGCAGTCCATAACGATACAATGAAAATAACAAGCAATATATGACACATATACAGTTAGCTAAACCTCACTCCTTGGCTGTTATAGGGCAAGCTTCCATGTGTATCCTACAAGGTGTGGACACCCAGTGGAAATGAAATGAACTGCTGTTTGTGAAAGTGTCACATTGTTAGTGTGATCACTCTGCTGATGGAAGGTTGAGACAAACCAAAGTCAACAGTGCTGCTCTTTTTCTAAATATCTTTGTATTGTGATCATTTTGTTTCTGGTATTATTGGGTTAGGTGGGAAATGTGTGTGTATCCCGAATGACATTAACCACAAATAACCTGCACCATCTAATCTGTAGCATTTCATCGACTCACTGTCATCCAGCGTTTGAAGGATATTTCTCCAACCTCTTTGTGTTTCCTCCATTTGTCCCCTGCTTAAGAAACTCTTAAGCCTCTTAAAAGTCCTCCACCCTACTCCTCACTTTAGGAGCTCTTTATAGGTCTGAGATGCTCTGTGAATAACTTTTATCTTTACAAGGACCTAGTCTTAACTTAACGTCATGATTCTAAGAGTTTTCGTTGAATTTTTGTCATGAGGAGCAACTCTTAGCACGAGGAAGCTTTGTGAATACGGCCCCAGGAGTCCAACTAAGATAGGATACAGTTTAACATCAATTTTTTTCAAACAATATACAGTGAGTGTGTGGGGACTGTGAGAATTTGTATGGATATCTTAGTATTGTTAGCACTAAAAGCTTTTTTGTGTTGGATCCCATAAGGGCTGGGCGATATGGTAGCATCAAATGTATGAATATTTTTGACCAAATACCTCAATATTGATATTGTGATGATATTGTATTGAATAAAATAAAATAAAGAATCATAACATCTAAAACTCAATAATTATAGAATAATTTTATTCTCCGTGTACATGCTTCCCCTCAGGCACCATATTCAGAGACATGGTGTCTCTTTTCAACTTTATGCTGATGATACACAGATTTACCTGCCTGTTAGATCCACAGACCCTGGAAGGTGTTCACTCAATGACATCTTACTGATGTCAAAAAAATTTTCTTTCAGACAAAACAGAGATTGTTGTCCTGCCTTTGACTGGTGCCCTATTGGATAATATGAAGTCTGGTTTGCCTAATTTAAGTTTTGGGCAGCATGTCACAAAAGCTCGTGCAATCATGTTTTTATCATCGTAGCAATATTAAACAAACGATCCATTTTAACTTTAAAACACACTGAGACAATTTTACAGGCCTTCATCTCTTCACACCAACAGCCTATTTTCTTAGTTAAATCAAAAATCTATAAATTGATGCGCGATCACATCACTCCAGTTTCTTTACACTGGTTCCCAGTATGTTTTAGAAAAGATTTATCAGATTTTACTGATTACTTTAAGGTTCTTCACGGTCACTCTCCCAGCTATATCTCCAACCTCTTAGTGCTGCACATGCCAGGACGTACTTTGAGGTCCTCGGGCAGAGGCCTCATGTCTCTTCGAGAGGTCCGGCTGAAAACTTTAGGGGACAGAGCACTTGGTTGTCAGGGCCCCGAGGCTCTGGAGCAATTTGCCCGAGGAAATCAGGTCGGCGGAGTCAGTGATCTTTTTTAAGTCCCTTCTTAAAACATACTTTCATCGGACAGCCTTTCCTGATTTTACTTGAGTTTTAAATGAATTTAGACTGACTTTTATTTCCTCAGTTGCAACCTTTAAAATTAAAAAAAGATATTACAATAACCAAAATCTAAAACTAAATCTACTCTTATATCATAGTGTTGATATAGTGCCCAGCCCTAGATTCCAGAGCATGCAAACACTGTATTTCATTTTTTTTTTTAATAAAAGAAATAACCACTTATGTTTTACCTGAAGGATTTAAAGCCATAATACATTGTGAGCAAAGTCAAGGAACTCTTGTACTTTTACCTGAGGACACATTTACATCCCCACGGCCCCCTTCAGGTCCCCATCCCTCACTTTGAGAACCTCTGTCCGTGCCGACATGCATTGTGTCTACTGACGGACCTAAACTATATCCTCTACTTCTCCCAGGCAAACGCCCCGGCGATGGCATCACGCACAGTCGTCATAACGTATCCATCCGTTATTATCAGCTTGTAATCCCGGAGTAGCGACTTGTCAATAGACAGAGCAGGACACGGATCCAGGAGGAAGGAGACAGACAGGAGAGGAGCGGGTAGGCGTATCGCCTCCCGGGACAAACCGCCGCACAGTGTGAAAGTAGCCTAACTGCAGGAGGGGACGGAGAGGCTCGCCGTGGAGGATCAGAGCGCCTTTTAACGCAAGGAGGGAGAGGGACATGATTTGAGGCTGCTTTCCTATCGGGATTTATCACCTTTTTTTCTGACCTATAACGCCTCCATCCATAGGCTGCCATCCACCGGGCAGCACGCACTGTTGTCCGGTGCTCTGTCCTTTGGAGAGACCGACGCGGAGAGAAGAGAGAGGTCAAGACAAAGTCACTTCTTTGGCTGAAAAGGGGGGAGACGAGCATTTACAAAGCTCCTCTGATCCCGCAGCTTCTCTTTTACCCATTTACACTTTTCAGTTTCTCACCTCGAGGCGGATAATCACCTACAACCGGAGAGGATTATTATTCTGAAACCAAGAGCAGGTCCAGTGCAAAGAGCTGTGAATGAGCGAGGTGTGATGTTAGTGCAGGAGTGACAGCTGCTGAATGGGGGAGCAAAGAGCATTTACAGGGGAGCTTTACGTGGAGACCGGCTGAGTAACCCAAAAAAGACGACGGTGCCCGGGTTTCAACGCGTACAGACACGCTCCCTCACTCTGCCTGCCCATCGCTTTGCTCTCCGCTCTGGACACTGGATCCCAGCGATATTAACCCCGACGGATGGGTGTTTTCCTTTAAATGACCGATTAACGGAGTCTTAACGGAAACGCGGGGAGCTCATGTGGTGACCAAATGAGTGCGCAACGCGGCGGTGCGCCGGTTTAACGGCGTTTTTCCTTTTTTTTATTTTTATTTTTTTATACCACGCGCGCAGTTGTGTCCCAGTGGATCAGCGGCGGACACCGGATAGCTGTAGGTTATCGGCTGCCACCGGTTCGTGTACCCGCACCAGGCTTTTAATGCAAAGTCGACGGGAACTAAATTGAAACGCCTCTCCTGCCCCGCCACCACTCCAAGAGCCCCGCAGCGCGACCGGCGTTGCGCGGTCCAAGACCCCCCCGTACCCCCCTATCCCCCCCTAAAAAGTGGATATGATTTCTTATGTGGTTTGAAAATACATCTGACCAGGAGGAGGATTATTTAACACATTGTTTGCTGAGTGGAGTTCATCACCTGGCTTGACAAAAGGGGGAGATAACCGGAGGAGAAACAGCCTCTACCTAACCAGAGAGGAAGAGGAGGGAGGCGCGCAGGTATGACAGTCTCTTTATCTACTTTTCTCGTCCGTCCGGTTATCACTCTATTTCCTCCCTCTTCTGCTCCCCCCATCACCTTATGCTTTCTGTGTCTTCTCGCTTATGTGTGCCGCAACGTTTTTTTTAAGAGATTTGTAATTTTAGGAGAGCCGAGTTGAGTACACACACACACACACACAGAGGGAGTGAGGGAGAGGAGAGGAGGCAGATGGGGAGATAATGGCGCTGGTGTTTTCTCTCTCATACGATTTAGAGATGGTGATATCCTTTCTCTAGATTAAAGACAGGAGGGAAGGAGGGGAGGGGATGCTGAGGGAGGTGCAAGGCATGGAAAGTGTGAAGAAATGGGTCTGGAACAGAGGAGGAGATGAAATAGGATACGAAAGAGGATAAAATAGCATGGGAGGACGAGGGGTGAAGGGGAGTCTGAGAGTTTGGGAGAGAAAGGGCGACGAGGGAGGGATGGATGGATATGGAAGGAAAACTGAAGGGAGGAGAAGGTCGCAATTGATTAAATTGGGGGGGGGGGGGCAGATGGAGGAGAGCAGGGCTGGGGGAGCACAGACAGGGAAGAGAAGTGAGACAGGAGGGACTTAAAAGGAGTTGTTAGGGGAAGAGGGCAGAGGAGAGGGTGCTGTGATGGAATACAGAGAAGGAGCAGAGAGGAGATGGGCTGGGTGATAGGAGAGAGGTGTTCAGGGGAAAGAAAGAGGAGAGGACATAATGGCAGGTGAGAGGGAGGACTGCTGGAGAGGTGAATAGAGAAAATAAGAGAGGACAGGAGAAGGTAATGGAATGAAATAGATAGTGGAGCAGTCGGGGTGGAAAAGGACCAAGGGGCTATAGGAGCAGAATGAGAAAAGATATAGAGAGCAGGTGTTGCAGCTGGCATTGAAATGATCCCTTAAGACAGCTCTAACAGCAGCATGCTGGAGGCCAAGTGAAGAATACCCTAACATTGCTATGCTGTAGCTACTGTACGGTATTATCCAACGGTCGCTGCTGCTGCTGCACCATGGAGACAGAAGGAGGGACGCACAGAGAGAGACAGAGAGGAGGGGAAGCCACAAAAAGCTGCGCACAGCCAACAATTTAGTTTGCCGTGTCAGCTCATCAGCTCCTCTTTACCTGGTGAATTTTCTGGTCCCTAACTGCCCCATTTGCATTTTGATGGGGTTTTGCGATGGCTCTAAGCCACCGTAAAACACATGTAAACACACATGCAAGATTAAATGAGGTTTGGGGGAAGTCGTTTGCCGGTGTTCCTGTTTCTGTCTCCAAATGTGTATAACTGTGGCTTAACTGAAGCCTTGTCTCGATATTTCAGTGCATTTTGTCCGTCTCTCTTGCTTGTATTGACACATCATGTTTGAATGTGGCTTGGAGCACTGGCAGCCTTGAAGGAGTTTATAATGCATTGCAGATCTCAGTTTTAATGCATCTAATCATCTTGTGCATTTAATCATTATCTTAACATGCTGTACTACAGTGGGAGATGCTGGAGGTATATGGAATCATACAGAGCACTCGCGCTCTGCGTGTATCTTTGATCATGACCCCGTCTGCACCACGGCATTCACAGTCAAACTCAAATACTGACAGAAGATTTTATTAAGATTGAGCTCAGAGCCTCAAACTTGGCAAATATGCCCAAAGAAGATTGCAGGCTGACTTTCCCTCCAAACCAACACGAAAATAAATTTCAATCATGCTTGTGTGTAATTAGTAGTTGATGTAGTCCTAGAGTGGGCTGTAATGAGCCGGGCCTTGATTCTCCAAAGCATCGTGGTAACTGACATTTCTGTCACAGTGTGCGTGCCAACATGCGCACAGGATTCTGGGTTATAGCTCATATTCTGGTCAAGCTCTTATTAAAGATGCACTGCTCATGCATCTCCATATCCCACTCATGAATACCACTATACATGAATAAACAGAATATTCTCACAGTGCCATGGAAACTGACTTTACACAGGCAGTCGAAAAATAAAAATAAAATGTACAAAGTGCCTCAGGGAGACATTTCTAGGTATGGCTATTTTAGTTTGCTCATAGTGTAACATATGCTTTTCTTTTTTTATGCACATATGTGTCACGTGGAGCAACACAAAACCCAAAACACTTGACAAATAATTGGTTATATCAGTGGATGCAAACAAACAATTAACAACAGCAATGCATGCAAAAGCAATGGCTCATGACGTTTTAGGTGATGCTGAAGGTGAGACATAAAATTGGACATAAACTGTTTAATGATCGCAAATAGCCCCGTTTGTGAAGTCGCCCAATCCGTGATGCTACTCTGTGAATGTTATATTTATTCATGTGTGAAACACTGTTTGTGTTCTCTTCTTGGAAAATCACATTAATTGTTTTGTTTTTTTTTGAAAACACTTTTACTCACTTGTGAGTCATTGTCAATGAGTGTATGTAAACACCCCCATTCGCTAACTCAGAGCATATTATAGCACACTAATGGCTAAAACTGAGGAAGACATGAAATTTAATTTTGGTATAGCTAATGTAACAAAAAGGTTAGTCATTACTGTGTTGCATTAGAGCAGTGCTACAAATTGATAAGGAGGTTATATCAGTGGCATGGTGGGCGAGCAGTGTGAGGTTAAATTAATATAAGAGTCAGGGTCTCTGTCAGGGTCTGTATAGGTCTTAAAGAAACAGTTCGACATTTGGGGATCACACTCGTTCACATTCGTGCAGAGAAAAAGTTACAACACTACCTTCTACTTTTTTGTCTGCCGTCAGTAGCGGGTTATCTTAGCTTATCTTAGCTTAGCATAAAGACTGAAAACAGTGGAAAACAGCCAGCTCTGTCCTCAGTAGGGATGCCAAGGCATTGATTTTCAATATTCTGGTATGAGATAAGATTTTGTCTAAGATTTCACAATGTCACAAGTCTTGTCTTTTGCTTTTTTAAAGGCTGTATTACAGTGAAATGATCCAATTTCCACAACCACTGAGTCATTATCCACATTATTGATGGTATTTTGGAAGGTATTTGGTAAAAAAATATATCTGATTTTCTCCATATCACCCAGCCCTTGTCCAAAGGTAACAAAAACCCACCTACCAGCGCTACTTACGTTCACAAATTACCATATTATATCTTGTGTGTTTAATAGGTACAAAATTAAAGTGTTAAAGCAACATGTCTTGATTTGGGCTATGTGCTGAGTAACTTCTGGTGTCTCAGCTGGTTGACTTCCAACCTCACCGGGACAACAGGACTGCAGGGACTTACTGCGTTCAGACAGAACAGTCCAACATATAAACACAATGTCTTGCATTTACAATTCTGTTTTTCTACAGATTAAACAAATTAGATACAGCATGTTCATTAGTTAAGTTAAGAGGTGGTAAAAGGACTTTGTCAGTGTTGTGCATGAATGCGCTAAAAAAATGCCATTCATTTAAGTTGCTCATATATTTGGTCAACAGTGAAGTGAACGCATCAGTTGAACATGAGCGTTGGTCACTCTTGCAACACCAACAATGCGTGTTTTACGGCACCCGAGGAAATAATGCAGAACAATCAGCAGGGCTCGACAAACCATTTGGCACAGCGGTTCTACCTTTTTTTCCATCTCCCACCCGTCTACTTGTGTGACTCTTAAGAAAAATTAAACAACACTTAGGAGACAACACAGCATAGCATGCATTTTGGGAGTGAAGGATGCACAGTCCTGATAGTTGCTGGCTTGCCAACCCCTGGCAATGAGCCAAAGATCCATCATTTGTAGTTTAACCCTCCAACAACTCCATTCCATCAGTCCACTAGCAGACCGCTCAGCTTCCAGGCTGTCCATCCCTGGGAGCTGACTGCAGCACATCGGCCAGCGTACAGAGGTAACTGCGGTGTTCCCGGAGCATTGCTAAGCATCGCTGAGCAGCACTTTTCTTCTTCAGAATTGCATTCTCTACATTTTGTGCTCTGAGGAACTGAAATCAAGACACATCTTTCAGCCACAGAGGCTGTAATGAAGCTGATGGGGAAGCTTGTACCAGCTCGCTTGGAATCATATATATATTTTTATTTTTCTCAGTGATGCATAATTGGTTCAGGCTAAATTAAATTTCCTTTAAATCTACAGTACATGGAGGACATGGACGTAAACTAGTTCATTTTTTGGGACTGTGAAATCAGTTAAAAATTTTGAGCTACGACTATGAACTAGTTCATTTTAATGGGTGTGAACTGAACTTCGAGCTAGCTCGGGTGAAGTTTGGACTCGCACAGCACTGGGCTTTGTTATATTTGGACAGAGCTTGTGTAGTTCCCCAGTTCCAATTCTCTACGCTAAGCTATGCTAATTGGCTGCCAGCCCTAGCTTCATATTTACAATTGAGAGAGTGGTATCTTTAGTTTCACACCCTCCACAAGAAAGCCAGTGGGCATATTTCCCAAAATGTAGAACTATTCCTTTAAACATCAAATGTCAGAATGGATTAAAGACAGACTGGACTGGCAGACTCACAGATACTGCACAACCAGTTCAAAGTTGAAGAAAGGAAAGGCTGAAATTTTCTGCCGAGTGGAAGGCCAGAGACTCATTTGACCCCGATTTCCAGTATGAAAACAGGCCGTGAAAGTGGCGCTTCATGATCCCTCTGGCTTACTGGGGTTTAGGGTGGAGGTTACAGAAAACCCACCAGAGGGATAACTGGGGCCAGAGAGTGTAAGAAAACAGCTGTCAAACCTTGGGATCATTCTGAACAGCGCAGTCATACATACACTGCTGTCCCATCACTCAGGTGGCTATGACTCAGATTAGCAAATGGCTGGGTTCTTTACTCCCTCCTAATTGAGTGCAGCAGTGGTGGGAGATTGATGGGAGATGGCATGTGACAATTGAAAAGTGAGAGTCCCTGAACACTTCCCTACTTCTGCACGAGCTGACAATGCAATGTACCTCATGTTTACGGTTTATTAAATCATGCTGAGTCAAAGAAGGAAGGAGAAAGCTTGATTCATGGAATAAAAACAATCTGGTTTTGAGACATCATCACAACATAATCTTGGACTGTCTCTGTTGCCGAAGTTGGAAGATGGATTACACAATTATAAGCCTTGAGCGGCAAAGGTCTGTGCTAATAGTGTGGTTCCGAATCATCAATGGCCATTATTTCTCATTACGTCTGATTGGCCGGAGAAGACGTCCGAGTACCCTTTGAACTAACTTTGAACAATGGAGCCCTCTTCTTTTGGCGCCATGTAAAATACCTTTCATTCTGTCAACATCAGATTGAATAATGAAGCTCGAGAGAAGTGTAAATGCTGGAGGAGTGTAAGTCTAATTGATTGATGTGTCTGTGTGAGCGAGAGAGACAGAGCAGAAAGGAAAGGGAACTCACACAGAGCAGCTCGATGAGTTTTAGAGAGAGCAGGAAAATACAGTTTCATCTCTGTGGGGAAATTATGTATGAAGGTCTGCAGGTAAAAGTGAGGCTCACACAGTGTTGTCTCTGACTTCGACTGAATATATATTTGCACACATTGTTGTTGGATATTTTAACACGCCTGTTTTGTTTTTTTTATTAAAAAAAAAAAAAGGAAGGTGGCACAGAGATGGGATGATGTGGCTGCAGAAAGGGCTGATGATTGCAAGAGGGAAAAATGGAGTGATGAAAGATGTGCAAGGAAGGGCAGGCCGAAGAAATAGACAGATGAAAGCAAGGGAGGAGAGAAAAGAGAAAGGCTGGAGGTAGTAAGAAGAAAGAAAATGGAACAAAGGAGGCTTTTGAGGAGGGATTGACCTTTATTCAACAAGACGGGTCAATTAAGAACAAATTCTGCGTTGGGTGACGCAGAAAGAGGAGGAGGAGAGAAGGAAATGCATAGAGCAGTGAAAAGAGGAGGAGGAGGAGGAGGAGGAGGAGGGGGAAAGAAAAGGACGGGACACTTCATGATGGAGAGGATGCATAAAAGAGGAGGAAGGAACCAGAAATGAGAGAAAAAAGAAGAGCATAAGGTGAGAATATTTTGCCGTGAAGCTCTAGGTGTTAAGACTGTGATATGGCGACACGCTGTTTTATAGTTCTAATGTCCAAAATATGTCATCATGATGTGCTCAACACAGCGACATGCTGTCCACTACAGTAGGGGTTTAAATGTCTACACAGTTAGTGTGTGTGTGTGTTTGTGTGTGTTGGTGTGTGCATGTGCCTGGCAACAGATGCTGGTTCAGTGGCGCAATCCCACCTCACCAGGGAAGAGCGGGTGAGAGATGCTGCTGAAAGAGAGACTGAGAGAGAGGTGAAGAGAAGGAGGGAGGGATGGTGCCAGGAGAAAGAGAGGAGTGAGTGGTGAGCTGAATGCCAAGCAGCATGGTATTAGAATAGTGCTGTGTTGAGCAGGCAGGCAGAGGGATATAACACTGCTCAGCTAAACCACAGCATCCTGTAAGTTTCCAAACTTCGTCTCTGGGGATGACAGTTTTATTATCTTCTTTTTCCCCCCCTTTCTTCTTCAACCAATAACAGGCCTTGCTGATTTTAGACTGTGCTTCTTTAACACAGTTTTTTTTATTGCTTGTTTTTGTCACAGCCCAAAACAGATTGTACCTAACAGGGTTCCTCTATACAGCCGACTATACAGCAGCTAGGTTGCTGCACTCAAAACCAGTCACTATGAATGCCTCAACGTTGTCAAGAGTAATATGGGGTTTCTATTTTTATCATCCTTTGACCAACCTATAGCTCCTGGAAATATACTGGTGTGCAGCAGCGACTCCCTGCCGGAGTTTCTTACTACTCTGACACCAAGAGGAATGATTAGTCTTGGTCTCATCCGGTGAAGGTGCATCTATATTGACCTCTGAAAAGTCAGGATTGGAAATCTAAACCCAGGGTGGGGGAGCCCTTCTGTGCAGAGTTTGCATGTTCTCACCGTGTCAGCGTGGGTTTTCTTGGGGTGCTCCGGCTTCCTCCCACAGTCCAAAGACATGCGAGTTAATTGCTGACTCTATGAATTTGAGCGTGAATGGTTGTCTGTCTCTATGTGTCAGCCCTGTGATAGTCTGGCGACCTGTCCAGGGTGTACCCCGCCCCACTCGCCCAATGTCAGCTGGGATAGGCTCCACCTGAATGTTGCCTATAGCAACTAACAAAGTACAATCCAAGCCACAGTAGAACAAGGCAAAGCATTCATCAAAACCCAAAGCATATATGTTTCACCTTGAATTCTAATAGAGTTTCATTTATATTTGAACAAATACGCATTTTTTATTTAATGAATTTGCGAATATGTCCAGTTTATAATGTTATGAGGTGTAAAATGGTAAGTGTAGTCTGAAATAGAGGTAAGGAGATATTGGCTTTTCAGAGGCAATGGCTTGAAACATGAAAAAAACAGCCAGCTGATCAATTGGACGATATAAAATACAAGACAAGGTCAAAACCAAGGCTGGACTGTGTGTTAAAAGCTGGAGGACTTTTATTTTGAAACAAGGGTTTTTAATTTGAAACAGAGAGTGGTGGCATTCACTCAGTCATGGACTCACAGACTTTGCACTAGTGCTACAACGGTGGACCAGCTGTTGAAGTTCAGGCAACAACACAGCAGCAGGGACCTGTTTCCTCTAAAGCTGTACCCACTGATCAAGCTTGCTTTTGCCTGTTTAACCCTCCACCCAGTCGGTGATGTACATTCCCAAAGTGACTTGTAGAGGCTGCGTAGCCATCAGCCGCAAGTTCCACCAAGAACAGCTTGTAAATTGTCCTTTCAGCGCTGATTTAAAGACCAAACCTTTTGAAATATGTTTCATTTGAGGGATGTTTCTTACCTGTCAGTGATCCACAACTGACAACAAGGTTACATGCGAGATCTCTGGTATTTTGTGCTCCCAACTGACTATCCAAGGGTTGTGGAATAGATACGAGTGCCTCATCCAGTATGGGTACCTTAATCTTGGACAGCTTTAAAAATGTGCCACCAGGGAGCAAACCACTTTCAAAGGAGATGGGAAGAGATGATTTAATTAGCCATGGCTGGTAAAAACATTAGTCCTAATCCTGCCCGTTCTCCAACTCCGCTGAAGCCAAACATGTCTGGTCACATTTAGCCACGAGAATGAAATATTGCTTTTAAAATCAAGATTACAATATTAAATTGTCATGTTTTATGACCATAGTGGCCCACTGGAGCTTTCCCATTAATCATGTGTGTTACAGGGCGTGAAAAAGCCATCTTACCATCACTGTGTATGTGGTGTATACAGAGATTTACAGTTCTGCAACTACGGCTCTTCAAATTAGCTCACAGTGTAAAACTAATCCACCAAAAAAATAGAAAAAGTCTAAATGTAAAAATAAGTGGCTAACCCCAGTTAAACACCATTACCATTACTGAAGACGTGTGCAGTTGCTCTAAAAAAGCCCTTATCTTTTTTTTTTCTTTTTTTTTTTTTACTGAGAGGCTTTTACAGTGAGTGCAGCTTTTACAATGTTAACTGTGCATTAACAGCATGCAAATAGCATTGCAGTAGTTGGATTTAATATTGCATATTGAATGGATAGAATCATTAATGTGTTTGAAAAAAAATCTGTAACAAGTCAAAGTTTTTGCTCACGATATTGATCCTGCAGTGATCTCTTGTTGATATTACATGGATCAACTAATAAATATGTATTTAAGATATTTGCCGTTTCTCCTTACATATATAGAGAACACTTTATATTACAGTACACACATATGTTGTAGGAAGCGAGTGAGGAATGACCTGTAAATTAAACAGTCATTTATTAGTAATTCCTGTATGACTCTGATTCAATGACTTTGTAGCATAGTAGATGATATATTAATGAATCTAATGATTAGTTTATACCGCTCTATGAAATCCATATCAATACGAGTGTCTAATCATGTGGTGGATGAATACAGTTCAACAATTCAATGAGAAAATAATCAAGATTTAATGAGTATCAATGAATAAGTTAACAAAGTATTGCGTTCTTTTTTGTTTTTAATTAAAGAAAATAATTCAATATGGTTATAAAGAAACATTCCCTTTTTGTAAAATAAAGTGTGGCTGTCAGTGTCACATTCCTAATGTTCTTGGATGACTGAGCCATCTCAAAGGGCACCCTAACATGACTGCAGGGGTCCGACACTAACGTTCATTGTCTATATACAACTAGATAAATGGATAGATTTCCCAGCAATCTAAAGTCCAAGAATGAAGTAATTTCCCTCACAATTTAGTGGGATTTCTTCATTTAAAGGGGCTACAGGTAATGTGTTTTATACTCCCTATAAATATAATTCAATAATCTTATGTCTTATGTATTAATAAAGCAGTTGTAGTCGTGTGTATCCTGAGCTGTTTCAGTACATTCACAGGTCAGAATAGTGGGGCACTCCAACTCCAACGCAGGTTCAAATAAAGGCTAGCTTGATGCAGAGACATCAACCCGAGAGACAAAGGACGACATGATTTGACCGAGCTTGGCTGGCCGAGAAAAAAGACTGTGTGTAAACTAGCCGTCATTCGCATCAGCTGCAGCTGAAGTTTAAGACACAGGCAGAGCAGGGCGAAGTCTCGGCACGTAGAGCAGACGTAGAAAAATCGCTCGTGAAGCATTGTCTGGAAAATTATATCAATTACATTTTTTTACATTTTTTTGAGTGCTGGCCTGGTTTCACTGGCTGTGGTGTGTGTGTGTGTGTGTGTGGAGGAGCATGCCCTCAGTGGAACACCCACACGAAGAGCTCAGGACAGAAGCAACGTGCCTGTAAATGACTCCAAAACATAGCAGCATGTTGAATTGAATGCACATTTTGGCAATTGGCAACATTCCATTTTCATGATCAAGTTTTGCGTTTTTATCACTTTATCTGTATCACAGAAATCATGGGTCCATTTGTCTGTGCAGCTCGGCGGCTGGTTTAGAGTTAATCGTGAACCACTCATGAAGAAAGTGGTCATTATTCCAAATCACAAACTAGTAACCACCCATTCAATACTAATTACTTAATCATTAGGTACTCTTTCTGTGCACCTCCAAGTAAAGTGATACATCAGTTTAAACTTTACTCACTTTCCTCTTCAGTTGAACACTTGTTCCGTGTTTAAACATGTCAGTCCTTCTGCTTGTATCCACGTGTTTGCGTCTGACTGTACCTCTCTCCCCTCTCTTCTGTAATTGTCTTGGTCTGGGGTGACAGAGCAGACCTGACAAGCGAACCCAGATAGTGAGTGGAGATAGATTGAAGAGGAGTGTCTGCTCTCTCCTCTATCTCTCCTCATCTATTACTCGTGTCTGACAGAAGCAGTGCTGCATGATGGATGGATGCCTCTCTCTATCTCTATCCACTTCTCACTCCGTTCGCTCAGTCTCGCTCTCACTCACTCATTTTTCTCCACTTGGTTTCTCTTCATCTTCCTGTCATTTGCTTCCTCCATATTTTTGTAATTTGTCTCTATGTTCTCTCTGCGACTTTCTTTCAGCCTGTCTTTGTATTCCCTTGTTCCTCTATGAGGTGCTCTCTTTACTTTCTTTGATAGCATGCATGGTTATGTGTGTTAAGACAATAGTGTATGTGTTATGGAGGTCTGTACAAACCAAAAGTCTCAAATAACTGGGGCAGAGTGATCTATCATTCTATGCATGTTGCCATTTATCAGTCTGCTGTGTCTTACAGGCGTGAGTGTCTGCTATCTGTGCTCTCTACACTTAGTGCTGCAGGCATAGTGGCTTGACTTTTCCATTGTAAATGAACACAAAAAAGTGCAGGGCGCACTTGGCCCAAAAGAAACCTAAATTAAAAATAGTAAAGTGGATGCAGTTGGGAAGAGTAGTTCTGGGCTGAGAACATAAAGCCAGCACAGCAATACAGCGTTCCGAAATGGTTTCTTAAAATAATTTGGACTGTGTCCTATATTGTGGTTATTTAGTTAAATAGCCAATACACATTGATCAACAGAGTGCCTGAGTGCCACAGCGTGTGTGTGTGTATGTGTGTGTGTGTGTGCCTGATTTTGTGTGTTTGAGAGAGAGAGGAACAGACAGAGGAGTGGAATAGGTGGACTACTGCATGCAATGTCTCTGCAAGTTATTAATAGCTGACTTGGGATGATGCACACATGTAAGTTTGCAGCGTATGTGAGTGGATATTGATCAGGGATTTTCAAATGGCAGTGACAAATTCTGTTGCTGAAAAGGTTACCATTCTTATCCTAAATCACAATTGTTACTTGCAATGTAAGCTTGCAAGGAATGCCATTAGTACTACCCCAATTCGGATCATTGATGGTAAGCTCAATGGTCAGTGACTGACTGGATGGATGATGCCATTGTCCATCGACCCAACCCTATTTGGAATAGATTCCAGTGTTGTTCTGCAACATTTCTGACACCTGCCATCCTAGAGGTCAATGGATACCAAAAAAACAAATGACTGAACATGGATACGGATGTAAAATCTATTGATACCAATCAATAAACAAATCCCTTCATTGGCCTACCAAGTACCAAGTATGCAGACTGGGTCAGAACATTCTTAGTTGTTGCACAAAACCAACACATTCTCAATCTGAACTGGTCATGGACCTTCCACGTCCAGATACGAAGTGAAAGGTACCGTGGGTGCGTTGGTTGACGTTCTGGGTCAAATTCAGGCTGTAAAATGCATTGTCTTCTTTCAAGATACACTTCCATTTTCACAGGAAGCTAACACACATGGTTGGGTTTGGGCAACAAAAACGCATAGTTAGGTTCAGGAAAAAAGAACGCGGTTTGGCATAATCTTACGGGACGCAAACACCGCTCTCCCAGGTGAAGGTCGGTGTTTGTTGAACCTATCCACTACCTCTCACGTGTGCCCTACATGGAATTTCGCTGCCTTAACTTTTGCTCTTGTCCTGCTGCGTTTCCCCCTGACGCCACAGAGCGCTGTTGATCTATAACGGCAACCATCTGCGTATCATGCCGACGTAAAAGGAAGGCTTTTTTTGCAGTGTCCGACGCTGCAAGTCGACTTTGGAGTGAGACCGCATTGTCAGAACACTAAAACAGACACATGGCCTTGAAACCTTTTTGATGGCTGTTTGCAAGACAAGTAAAAGACGAAGCTCCCAGAAATACTGGCATTCCTGTGTTAGGTGGCACAAATTCTATATTGCAGAATGAACATCAAAAGAATAGGTGTCTGTGGTCTAGATTGGCACATGTCATTGGTGAAATTAAATGAATGAATGGGTCAGCTGATGGTATTTTAATCTACTGATGAAAAGTCGAGAGTCTGAAAGAAATGCATTAACCTTCCAGTGTGAAGGTTGATCACACACCACTTATACACCACATGTAATTATTCCCACATATGATGTGCTTGTAAGTCTCTCTGTGTCTCTGTCTGAACTTCTGTCTCTCTGGGGTATACTCTTCATGTTCTCATGTGCATGAGTGCACTTATATTTACGTGTGAAGGTTTCATCTGGCATTTTAGTCCACTGTAAATGTCAAATTAAGAATTAATTTTCATTGTGACTGAAACCAAAACTGGCAGGCTCTTTGCCCAGGGCTGACCAGGCCATTTATGCAGCATGGCACACATTGTTGTGCAGGGTGTCAAGAAATTTGAGACCTAATTACTGAATGCTCAGAGACACCACGCTAGTACGACCACATCAGGACTGAGCAAGACATGATAAGTTCAGTTTCTACACCATACATAAGAAATTTATGTGGAACATGAACAAGACATTGTAACTGCTGCAAATAGAAATGTGTATATCTTGGTTAGTGCTGCGTTGCATTACATACAGCCAACCATACATTAAATGTCATTGGTTTTGCTGCTTTTGCCCTTTCTGTATTGCACGTCCCACCTAAAAAAACTACACCATTAATTTCTAATTTGACGAGGTAGTTTTGACTTGAGGTCCAGTTCTAATCCTGCTGCTGACAGAGATACACAGATGTGCTTAAAAGCTCTAGAAAAAGCCAGTAAATAGACCTTGAGTTAAGAATATTTTGTCAGTGTTGTCAGGGTCAAGAATGAACTTTGATGTCTTGCAGTTTCTAGATTTCAAATATGTGACCATCCATTCATCCATTATATGCAACCACACTAATCAGGATCAAAGAGGGTCTAGAGCCTGTCCCATATTAGGTGAGGCTGGTTACTCCCTGGACAGACTGCCAAACCTTCACAGGGCTGACACATAGAGGCAGACAACCATTCACTCCGACATTCACCAAACATTGGAACCAAAAGTAACCCTTCAGACATGGTACCTAGACCCTAGATCTGTTTAGCGAACGCTGTACTGTACTGTTTCGCAAACACTACTCTTAAATGTGGGCGGGGTTGTTGTCACTCACTGCTCCATCCAGCACTTGCTGTATTTCCTCATCACAGGTGACACAGATGGAAGTCTGCACCTCGTTTATCATCCACAGAACGGGGTGACATTTTCAGAACGAATAACACAGGCTGCAGTGAGAGTCTCTCTTGATGGGGTATTTAAAAACAGCAGGTTTGTGCATTTAGTCCTTTTCAGAAGAGCGCAGCTGTCCGGAACCCACAGGAACAATGCTCCACAATGCTTTTTTTTTTTTTTTTTTGTGCTCCAAGTGAAGATCAGTATATCACGCTGACATGGGGAGAACATGTAAACCCCACACAGGTGGGCCCCAGCCTGCATATACGTTGACTAAATAAAACAAACCTGTCTTGTAAAACTCCACCTTTCAACACGCATAATGACAGTCAGACAACCGCTGAAGGAAACATTTGGGTAAAGCTTTATTTGGATAGTCCGCCTACAGATAGTTTATCGAGTATTTGTAACAGCTGAGATTCAACAATTCAGCTGTTTTCATTTTATTGTGTAAATGCTTAAGAGATTACAGAGTATATGTGCAGTATTTTCAGAATCATTAAGTTGAACGATTTACTCAGCATGTGAGTGAATAGTTCAAATTATAAATTAAAGTTCTAAATTAGTCTGAGAATATGTCGGTATGTTCATGAATTATTAAATATACTCTGTATACAAACATCTACAAACAAAGCAAAGCAGTTGCTTTCTTGGAGCTCAACTAATAAGCTGTTTAAATGTTACAAATGCGCTATCCTGTGGGTGGACTATCCAAGTAAATAGTTACAAATGTTTAATATATAAGTACTGCAGCATACACCACCCTTTGTCCTGGAGTGTAAACGCACAGTGCTTCTATCGCCCTGCTTGATGTGCAAATGCACACAGGGCTCTAAATTACTTTAACAGTGTAGACTTGATTCCCTTAATCAGTGCACACTGCAAACAGTATTACAAGTGAACACACACAAATTAAAGAATGCACAGCGCCCAGCTCTTAGAGAAGACTTCCTAAGCACTTAAAAACCTTCCCATGCCCCCTTGAACTTAACGTCACAGATCATTTGGCATTACAGGATGTGATGTACGCTCCTCAGAGTACGGCCTGATACGCTACGGACAATAGGTGAGAGTAAGGCTCCCTGAACTAATTTGTAGCTACACCTACTTCACAGAATTACAAGTAATAAATTCCAACCTTGTCATCGGTTTTGGAAACAGCTGCTGAAGGGACAGCCAACCCCTTAGATTTGATGCAGCCCGCTCAGCAGTTCACAAAATGAGTGTTTATTAACTCAGGCTAAAAGGACAGACCCTGCTGGGTTGAAATGGTCCACTTGACGCACCATGAGCTGGATAGTCTGCAAGATAGTCGGGAGGAATAATTAGACTTGAGAGGGCAATCTACTGTAGATAATGGTGCTCTTCAGGACCTCGTAGGTAGGTTCTTAAAGCTCAGCAATAGTCGAAGTCTGTGCAGCGGACAGTGAGGAAGCAAGAAACTGAAAAATCATTGTTTATCCCTGAGCTTTTTGATTCTAATCTTGACCATCATACAACATGGCGGCTCTAATCTGTTTATCTGATTTACTCGGCTTTGTTTTGTATTCTGAATTGTGTACACAACACTGGGGCTCTGTAACTGGACATTGTAGTATTGACTGTGCTGTCACTGTATCATGTGCTTAGCTAGTTACAACTCCCCCATGAGACACAGAGGAAATTATCTCACTGCAGCTTTCTGGAAAGCTTGTCAGTGGTTTAATATCAGAGTTTAACATCGAAAATTGCACTTGGAGCTCACTCTCAAAGGCACAGCACTCTGTAAGTGCTCAGTGTAATTGAAATATGTAACCATTATCTTTTATTCTTTCAGCCAATTAAGCTTTAATTAACAGTCTTGAGAACTTTTTAGAATAATGCCACAGTAAGTAAAAGAAAGCGGCATGTTTTATTGCTAATTCCTGTGTGCATAAAATAATGTTATTGGGATAAACTACAGTTTAAAATCAACACTTGGATCATAATGACGGTGATCCAATATTAGACCAATGGAGGGAGGAGATCTGGAAGGAAAACTGGAAATGACTTTCCCTTGCCACATCTATGGTATTTTTTTTCTACTTTCCAGTTGTTTGGGGGGGACAAAAAAACACTGGGGTACTGCAATCCTTCAGTCGGGGGATGGGTGGGGGGCTGGGTGCTTTTACAAAAGTAGAATATGGGTTAGATATCTCTTGAATATGGATGTGAGACTAGCAGAGTGGAGGCTCACTCTGCAGATGCTGCTTTGCACACAGATCATAGAACATGTGCATGAAGGCATATCTCATACACACGCACACGCATACACAGGTTTATACACTATTCTCTCCCGAACAGTTCAAGCACACATGCAACTCATACTCAAATATGCAGGCTCTGTGTCACACATACACTCTAATTTTTTTCTACTTTACAGGCGCCTGTGAGGCTTCTGATGCATATTTGATGATGGTGTGATTGACAGTGGAGAGGGTTGCGTCTGTATGTGAGAGAGACCGAGCAGCAACTCAGATGGAGAAGAGTGCCTTGAGGTGGAGTACCACTGATGACAGCGAGATTCTGACAGCCAATGGCTCCATTAGAAACACATTTTAAAAAAAGAGTCAAATCTCTGTCTTAAAATAACATGTTGTGCACTTCTCATTATGATCTTAAACCCATTTCATGTGTCCATATGAGTAACATGTTACCAGGTGCTGAGCTATCTGCTCGCAGCTGGACTGGTAGAGGGGTCTTAAGTTTCAGACCTGCTGCAATATTGTATAACATGTGAACACCACACAATTTCAAAAAGACACAACCTCCTTTTTATGCTAACATTCAAACACTACAGCAGCTTTGAAATAATGCAAATGGCTAAAAGTAATGGGATATTGTGGTAGGCGATAAACCAAATATACTCGATGTATTGCGGCTTGTTTCACATGTGCTATATAAAATGTAGTAAAAATGAGTCACTTTGGTGTTTCGGTCCCCCACTCTCACCTGTGGAAAGTTGCGCACACTCCTCCGCCCATCCAGACCACTTTCTCCAGAGCGAGCGATATGTGTTATGTGAGCAGCGCAAAGTTTGCTTCTCATTTGCAGGGCTCCAGGCAGCTAATATTACACTTTAATTGTATTTTAAGACCAACTGCGACGTGCAAATATTAATATATGGACTGAAAAGCTGTGAGTTTGTTTCCACGTGAATAAATCATCACGTTTAACAGCAGTTTAAGTTAATGAGATGAATAATAATGTGAGCAGGGGATGCATGTGTCTTTGCACCTGTATGGCTTCACACTGTGACTATGTAATCACATTTTGCAACCATGGAGCACCAGTGTGACTTGCAAATACTGTACAAACTGGAGAGCTGTTAGTACGTTTCCAGCTCACAGCGAATACATTCTCATGTTAAAATGCAGTGGCAACAATTTAACTATGTGCTAACAACTGTTGGCTGGAGGCTTCAAGTTCACAGCAAAAATCAACACTTCCAGCCTGAGACGAGTCGGGTGCTATAAAATAAAAGCACTTTGATTTATTTAAACAGTACCTTATTTAACTTTATTCTGACAGTAGCTACATAATTAAACTTGTGTGTAACTGTAGTTCATTTAATAATTTTGTATATCATGTATATGTATATCATGTATAGTATGTCCTAGAGATATTGCAGTATCATTTTTAAGCCATATTGCCCAGCCCTAACGGGATGTTGCATGTTGTAAAAAAGTCGAAACATTGAAAAGTTGTAATTCATCAGTTTAAAGTTGTCAACATAATCAGTTATTCAGCATAAATACAGCCTGCTGTGTTGATTCAGTAACTTTTCTCTCATATGGTATCATTTCTTGCTGCAGCAGGACCGGGCACTACCACCGGGCACTACCTGCTCAGCAGCAGACAGCAGAAAGACACAGTTAGTCACTAGCTAGTGAAGACAGTAGAGCATTTAGCAGCTAAAGAGCCAGACATTTCTGTCAGGAGTTGGTGGAGACCAAAAACAGAGCTCAAAGAGAGTGAATATTGGACCAGGAGACAGAAACACGACACAAAAGCAATACCATTGTTGTTTTGTAAAGGGAGATCCACACCAAGAATGAACCCTAATAAAAATAAATCTTTTGAAAATCATTCTGACTCAAGTGGACGGTGGATTCCACGCAACTATAACGACAATGACAGGGGGGAACAGGATCTAAACAGTTTTAATGAACAACAAAAACACTGAGAGTATCCATTTTAACTGTTGCTATGCTACTGTAATACTTCTGATTGACTATAATGGTCTCTTGTAGCCAGCGATGTTACTCACACTTGCCAAACTGTGTATCATACAAGTGTAGTTCTTGGCTGTATAGGCCTTTTTTGTGACTTGCCCCTTTATTATATGTGGTAATACTGTACACATTGCATTATCATTCACTACGGTATACTGTTATCTTTCAACAGCAATATATTTTAATGGAAGAGACGAAAGCAGATCTCCAATGCAATGACAAATTTGGTTCAGTTTCAGAAGGTACTAAATGCAGCCAGTATCGTATTATCTAATGTTATACACTCCTTGAAGCTTGTCGGCTGGGGACTGGACTAACTAATAAATGAAATATTTATTATCATTACACAGTAATGTTTCAAATATCGTTTAGCCCAAACTGGCCATCAGAGTTATAAAGTCAGCGATACTGTCTCCGTGAAATAGATCTTGGCTCTGATAAATGACACCCAGGATCATCAACTGGTTCACTGGACCAGTAGAGGCTAGATGAGGTCAGACATCTGGCTGGGGCCTCCCACTCAGCCTGCTCTTTTTCAGATAGCGCTATGAAGATGCCCCCTCCCTAGAACTGGGAACTATTTGCTGCTGATGTGCCAAGCACTCCATAAATCAGGTTATAGTGAAGCGCAAATTACTCAGCAACAGCCATAGGGAAGGATTCTGAAAGCCAAGATGGCTGCCATTAAAAGCTTCAGTGTCCAAACAAACCCTGATTGGTCTGATTTGTGTGGATTTCCTCACTTTAGTCCTCAGGTTCGCTGTGGGTTTAAAAGTATTCTCAGTATTATCAGTGCCCACAGGACATTTATAGTCTCAGTTTTATTGGCGTCCAGCATTTACTGGCTTGACACTGTCTGCGTGTGCATCCATATGTGTGTGTGTGGCAGCTGTAGAGGTCCAGCTGTTGTGCTCTGCTGCCAACTCATTGAGCTGGCAGCTGTTACAATAAAGTTGTAGTGTGTAGTCTCCATGCCATCCTATAATAATCCTGTGAAAATTTGAAGCCGTTTGGATCACTCATACTCCAGATTCATAGCTGACATTTATTATTGCTGCCGGGTGTACACCTTGCCAGTCCGTTTTGGTGGTTGTCGTGGGGAATGCAGAGATGATGAGTCTTTGTAATGATAATTGTTGTCGCACAAATAATGATTTAATTGGCTTCCACCCCCAAGGAGAATGAGTAATGAACTGAGCCCATTATATAACAAATAAATAGGTCACAATGTTAGAAAACAAAGTGCTGCTTGGAGAAGTCGTATCAGGCTTTGCAGTGAGACTTGTGTTGCTCAGTGAGTTACATTAACTAATACTGGACAAACATAAAATAGAGTTGTATGCACAAAAGCACAGGCACAAGCAGAGACATAAAGATGAGCTTCTACCTACAGAATCATGTCACTTTTTCTCGTAATTTTTCCCCCAGAAAACAAACAGTCCGGCATGATTCCTCTGAAGTGGTTATGCAGCATGATGTCTCTTCAGTAAACATCCTTTGCTCACCACTTGCTGTTAGTATCCACTTTCCTACCGCATACGTTGAACAAATAAGTTCATGCATACGGCCCTAGTATCACACCGGGACCTTTTCAACATATCAGACAAGTTAATGTAAAGATATATGAGAGATTATGTGTGACATTAGTCTCTGTGGAATTTTACATCTAGTTTCATCAGCCTCTGTCCTTTGCGGAGCTAAAATTTCATCTGACATTTTCCGATACTCCCCGTGTAGAGATTTAGACAGTGTGACCTGAATCAATAAGTAATGACCGGGTCGGCAGGATACAAATTCTGACCAATTTACATTTATTTTAAAAGGATGTTTATCCAGAAATAATTGGGTCCACAACAGTAACAGTGCAGGTATCGGCACAACAATAGTTTACAGTCTGCAGTGTGTTATGCAAATTCCAGAAATCCTGCATCACTTATGTATTCAACCTCCAGTGTAAATTTCAAGCAAAACATGTAAAGTTGACTTTTTGAATATAAGAGCAGTTCCTCTGACAGCATAATGTGAAAATTGCACACAACGCAGCTTTGGGCGCATTCTGCCAGGTGTCTGAACTTAACTTTAGCTGCCAAAGAGCTGTCAAGCAACTGTTGCTATTTGTAAACTGCTGCTATCTGTTAGAAGGCTGTTAGGACCACGACTCGGAGAATTCCAGAGAGTGATTTTAGTGCGTGTCGGCACCTCTCTTATGGTAAATAGTGCTGTATTATTTATTGAGCCAGTCATATACAGTCGACGGCAATCAAAAGTTTTCCTGTGGTGCTGCGGCCTCATCAAGACCTCAAAGGATGAAGTAATGGAAATCGCTGTCGGCCTTTGATAATGATCTGCATCGACCTCAGTGATAAACAATTTAAAACATATGAAAAAACATCCGGTCCAGTGCAGAGAAAATGTGCATCTTTCCGTATGTTCTGTTTAATAAATGCAGCCGAGAGAAGCTGCAGTAATGACAAGACATACCCGTTCCTGTCGTGTCGGCTATGGAGGAACTGTGACATATGAGCTTTACATTAACATTAGCATTACAGGTTTGCCAGATTCACATAGGATTAAGAGTTCTGCTATGAATACAAATCACATGGTATCCTCTGGTAATACTTTTCCCTGTATGTTATAAGGGCTTTTGTCATGTAAATACACCCTCCTTTTGCCTTCAAGTTATAATCCTTGAGATTTCAGTCCTAGTCGATTTGGCGAGCAGAGTTTTAATAATACAGGTCTGTGATTTCAGTGGGAAATCGCACACACATTGGCCTCTGGGAGCTGCACATGAAAAGCTGTGAGCATAAGGTCTGCAGTCGAGACAGCTTTTCTAGATGAGTTCATGAAAAGGTGAATATAACTGAGTAGGGATGGGAATCACCAGAGGCTCCACGATACTTTATTATCATGATACTTAACTCACAATACAACTTTTTTGCGATTTTAAAGGTGTTGCGATATGCTGAGTATTGTGATAAAATATATTGCAATTTATTACCTTTTATCAACTGGAAATATGTATGTAAAATGTCGAAATGTATGTAGTGGACTAAAAAAGCAATTGACTTTATTATTCAAGTAGGCTACCCAAAGTTTATTTGTAATATTATTCATTTGTGTAATAAAAAAAAATTGATACCTGGCACTGTGTGACGATACGATATTGCCACAGAAAATATCGCAATGCTATGCTGTATCGATTTTTTCTCCCACCCATATTCTGAGCCTTTCTTTTACCTCCTTAATGTTGTCTTCACCGGCATCCAACACCCAAACGTTCCCACTCTGACCTCGTCACACATTGACGTTTTGGTCATGGACTTTCCACGTCCACATACAACATGCAAGGTACCCTGGGTGCGTTGGTTGTTGACGTTCTTGGATACAGTGTCAGGTTCTGCCTGGTACATGAACTGTCTTCTTTCAAAATACACTTCCGTTTTCACAGGAAATTTGAGATTTACATACAGTTTCTTTCAAAATAAAAGAACTACGTCAGTACAACAACAACAACAAACAGACATGGTTGGGTTTAGGCAACAAAAGCACATATTTAGGTTCAGGAAAAAGAACATGGTTTGGCTTTGGGATGCAAACCGCTCTATCGGGTAAGAGTCTGTGTTTGTTGGACCCATTCACCACTCCTCCTGCCCACTGACTCGGACTTTCGTCGCCTTAACTTTTGTTCTTGTCCCTTGCGTTTCCCCCTGACACTGCCAGGCACCCTTGAACTATAACGGCAACCGGCTGCGTATCATGCCAGTGTCAAAGGATGCCTTTTTTCTTTATAGTTTCTGATGCCACAAGTCACTGCTCAAGCACTGGATTTCAATGACTTCGGAGTGAGATCGGGCTCCCGACACATGTACGAGAACATACAGACAGTCCAGTACCTCCATAGCTGCCCTGACATTACATTTTGTGGCTATAGCTACTGTGACTTGTCTGCCTGGTGTCTGCCCTCTGGCAGGCTTACATTAAGTAAGACCTGCCCTCTTGAGAATCACAACCAATCACAAATAACAAATGACAGCCTCTGACCATGACAAAGGTCAGACAAATAAACCATGTGCTAAGGGGATTAATCACAGTAAGTTACTTTACTGGAAGACTAAAGAAGACAATCAACAATTTGTCCGACACGGCTATACTTAAGTCACGATGTGCTCACATGCCCTGTGTGTGTTTTCCACATCATGCAATGTGAAAGAAAACCACATAGAGGTAATTAGAATGCAAATCTATTGGATGGCTAATGCTGACAATGCCGGCCGTGAACGGTATCAAAACTGGGGTTTGATGTGTTGAAAAAAAATCTTAAGGATTATAACTTTTAAGTGGCTTAATCTTGAATCATTAAGTGAACAATAATTAAATAATTGTTGAGAAGTTTGGTGAGGGGACCAGTGATGAGCACTCAGTTTTGACAAACAAGACTTAAGAAAGGGAAGTCTGACTCCAAAGTGAGTTCTGCTGAGCACAGGACAGTTGTAAAGACTTAAAGGATTGTTTCCAAACACTGTCATGTCTTAGTTAAGATTAAAATTTTCATGAAAGGAAAATCTGCCTGACAGTCCGCACTGGCTGGTGTGTGCTGGAGATTTAAGGAATAATGTCCACGGACATAAACTGCTCTGCTCAAGATCATAGAAACTGTGTGTATGAAGAATCTGCTTTATGGTGGCTTTTGTCTGATGCTGGTCCCCAGGGTTTTGAATTATCAAAGGGACTTATTGTAACTTTGAACCAAAGTTTGCATCTTTTATTCTCTTCCTCTTTAATTCCTTTTCATATACACGGAAATTGGGCAACGAGGCATCGGTACGCATCAGAATCCCTTTTTCCCTTCATTTCATGTCTCTTTTAGTTAACATTTAATTCAACTGGGGATACATAATGGATTGAGTAAAATACAATGTTCTCCCAGCTGAAAGTGAGTGCCAAAGAGGTTTTTTTTTCTCTTCTTTTCTATTCTTTTTCTCTCTTTTTTTCCACTGGAGTGTGATTGTCTTTTTAGGGGAGGAGGATAAATTTTGTATTTCCCATCTGTTCTCTAAAGCAGGACTGTCTGAGGCATTTTTGCTTTCACAGGAATTCAAAATGCATTTGAACTAGTAGGTTTGCTGCAAAGGTTCCCAACATATTAATTATCAAACTATTCACACGTCGGATCGTTTGTCGGTATAAGAAATATTTTTTCAAACTTTACTGTAACTCTCGGGACCAACATTTTTCCTTGGGACCATAAAAATGATTTTACCAATTGTTCTTTACACTAATATCTTATTGTACCTTGGTTTTATGGTTTTTATTGGTACCATCTTTTTTTCACTCTCTAATTTGCCTCATATTCCAATTTGAGGCGCGAGTACAAGCATTTAGGAGAGATATGTATCTCTCTCTCTCTCTCACAGGTGAGTGTGAAAGGGGGAGGGGGAGAGAGAGGGAGTGACATGCAGCAAAGAGCCATGGGCTGGACTCGAACCCGGGCCGCTGCAGCGACAGCCTTGTACATGGGGCGCCTGCTCTATCCACTAAGCCGCCGACGCCCTGGGCTTTTTTGTTTTTAAATCAAAGTAAGTCCAAAGCTTTGCTTCAGGTGAGACAGAGGAAGGATAAACAGACCCAATGTGGAGCTGAGGGAAGGCAAGAGGTTTATCTTCAGCACCAGGTGATGATTATTTCATTACGGTAGACAGATAAAGTGATATTCAGTAGACTGTCAATGAGGTGGCAAGGGTATGTGTGTGTTTTTGTGCGTGTGCGTGTGCACACACACACACGTGCATGCACACACAGAGCTAAAAGGTGGATGTGTCTACTGCTGTAACTGGCGGCACAGAGCAAATGATTTCAAATCCCTACTGTTATCACCACATATACTGTATTATTAATTAGACAATTTGTAATCTTCTAGGTATGTTGACAGTTGTTTGTAATGACAATTTAATTAATGACCCGGAGTCTAGACATTTAAGATACAGCTTTGTTTAATTGTTCATTATTTATAAAAGGAGTGATAATCTTTCATGTGTTAGCTAATCAGCGTTTATCAGGCGAAGATAACTGAGTGTTAAACCAGCTTAAGTGTAAATAGACACCCACTGAAGTAAAAAAAAAAAAGAAGAAGAAAGAAATCAAATTATAAATTGATTGTGTACTGTTCAGCCATCAGGTTTGGTCTTCCTCGAAAACATACCACTGATCAATACACTGATTAATACTCACTTACATTTTCTCCCTTGTGCTATCTGTCCGTAGCCCATCGGTACTCATCCATAAGTTAATACGACAGGTACTCTCATCTTATTTTTAACAGTCTGATGCTATCTATCTTTTTCTGCCCATGCATCTGTCTCGCTTTGCGCACCACTCATCAGTTGTTGTCATAATATGCGCCAAATTAAGAAAAGCACAGAAAGTTAAGCCCCCCAAAAAGAAAAAAAGCCCTAAAATGGATGAGATATGTCACAGGAACCCTTCCATAAATTAAATCAACTTCAGGCTAAATGAGTGTGTTGATGAATAACAGAGGAAATGTAGAAAACCTATTTCCAATTCAGGTATTGCATTTCAGCGTGAAAAGGTCTGCTTGTCTCCTAATTTAATGTTGCTGACAGAGCAATACACAGAGACTAATGTGTCATTGCACTCTGTGTGTGTGTGTGTGTGTGTGTGTGTGTGTGTGTGTGTGTGTGTGTACTACAACAGATCTGCTGTGCACTCAGATACAGTTGGTGTGGCCTTCTTTTAAGCTGTGTGTAAGAGCAGCCACTTTATGGATTGATAATCAGTGCAGCATGTAATTTACCAATTGATCCCCATCAACTCCCATTATTGTACTGGAAACAGCCAACACTATCTGCTTCTCTATATGTGTTCACATTTTCTGTCAGTCTCCCTTTCTCTCTTTCACTCACAGACAGTCAGCTCCACGTGCTGTCTAAGTCCCTCTCTCTCTGTATTTGTCTCTTGAACACATGGACATTCACACACTCACTCTTGTGAGATAGAGGTTACATCAATACCGGGGTTTGGAACCTTTTTTGCACCTTAAAAGAAAATCAATTATAGCCAGTGACTGGCATGTCAATGTCTGCAGCTGTGAGACGTTTTTTTTGTTTTTTTTCAGTTGTCCAAAGCTGTGTGAGTGTGTCTGTCTCCTTGTCTGCTCCGGTGTCTTAAATGTCTGTCAAATAAGAGCGAGAAAAATCACCTTTCAAGTTCAGGTCAGCGGCTATTTGATATGATGTGAGTCAAACACCCGGGACGTCGTGATCACAGCGGTATAAATGACTGAACTCTTTGATATGAATTTGAGATCATTTTTCAGCTTCAGAAGTTTTACCATGTCACAGGAAAAAAACAACTTCCTGCACAACTTTTGTTGCTGGCGAATAAAAATGTATAAGCTATTTTGTGTACCATGTTCATATTAGTTAAGTGTTTACCTAGCCAACATTTGCTTATTAGCACTAAATACAAACTACAGCTGGGGCTGATGAATTGTCATTAGTCTTCCAGGTATTTGGCCATAATCTATGGACGAATTAAAATGTTGACTTGATGACACTAGATCAAACATCAGAGTATCACCAAAGGCATTACAATTAGTCCTCAGAGGGGCATGAGTGTGAATACACACATTCAAAGGCAATTCATCCAATAGTTGTGGAGACAGTTCACTCAATTTCATCCCAAATATCCATACTGTGACAATATTGTATTGTCTATCCATCCATTTTCATCCGCTAATCCGCGGCCGGGTCGTGGGGACCGCAGGCCAAGCAAAGCAAAGCACCCTAGACGTCCCTCTTCCGAGCAACGCTTTCCAACTCATCCCGAGGGACCCCAAGGCGTTCCCAGGCCGTATGAGATATGTAGTCCCTCCAGCGTGTTCTGGGTCTGACCTAAGGCCTCCTACCAGTGGGACATGCCCTGAACACCTCAGGTGGTGCATAGCAGGCATCCTGATAAGATGCCTGAACCACCTCAACTGACCCCTTTTGATGCTAAGGAGCAGCAGCCCTACTGCGGATGTCCGAGATCCTTACCCTATCTCCAAGGCTAAGCCCAGTCACATCATGGAGAAATATAATTTCGGCCACTCGTATTCGCAATCTCATTCTTTCGGCTTCCACAAAGTATTTACACAATGAAATTTTTGATAAATAATCATCAGTAATGTGGACACAATGACTAAGTGGGTAAAGGTGGTAGTGTAGTGGAGGCTGGTATCCAGGGTAAAGGCTAACCACCTCTTTTTCTGTCCATTTACAGTATACCCACTTATCAGCCAAAAAGCCATTGGAATATATGGGAAAGTATACCTACTTCCTCTTTGGTAACCTACCTACTCAGTAGTACACCCATCTCTTTAACAACCACTACACCACTGGGGAAGAGCAAGTTATGGAGCACTGTCTGTTAAGTTCAGAAAACGTCATCACTTCACTGTAATGCAGCCTTTAAAATCTCGAAAAGACAACACTTACATTAATACAGAAATGAGTGCTAAAACCCGGAGATTCATTAACATTTTAGGACTCCCTGTTCCCTTGTAAGTCAAAGGGTTTCTTTTAATAGGATCCCTGAAGGTCTGTGGAAACACACTCTTAGGAAACTTTCACTTTTTGTTCATTGACATAAAATAGGTCAGTAAATACCCCACTTGAGAATTTTGAAGCTTTTATGTGTCTTAAAAATGACAGTTGCTAACTGAAATGAGGCGACAGTATGTCATCATGGCAAACATGGCTTTACGCCTCATTGTGGTGGCGACATTGAAATTATGCGATCGTGGTGTGGTTCCTTTATAGGCTAACGTTACCTTTACTTTTGGTGATTGTATTTACATTTAAAGAATCATAAAAGTAATTCATTTGTAAAGATTATATTGGTGAATAAAACATGTAAGTATCATAAACTTGTTTTTGCCACAGCACTTATTTTATTCAAAGTCCAAAACACAGTGGAAAAAGTCCATTGGCTTGCTGTCAAAGGAACCAGGGCGATGTTAAGATCCAGGTTAGCCTACAAAATAAAATAACCCCTGCAGCACTCTATATCCCAAATCTAAGACAATATTGCGCCTCATACCCTGATATGCATATATTGCCCAGCCCTTGTCTCTACACAGTTTCATGACAATAGTTTGTCAGTGTGCACAGTGACAGAACATCATGCTTGAGTGGCTAAGAAATTCACTAAAACAATACAACACTTCTATCTTTGTGCCGCTGGTATCAGAGTGGCTTTGTATCACTGAGTGGCTGATGTCCCACTGGAATCTCAGGGCATGGCAGCACTACCGTACCACTCTGTGTTGTTAGTATCGGGTTGGCATGAGAAAACTAAACCTCAGAGTAGACAGGATACTGGGGGGATTTATATATTGAAGCGATACCACCGCCTGAACATCTCTGTACAGTACATATAGAGGTGGCCATTCTAGCACAGGCTCAAGATATGTAATAGTTTCCTCAAAGAAAATTCAGGAAGTCACCTCTGATTGCTTTTGCGTTCTGCTCTGAAACAATAATGGCTATTGTTCTTAATTTTGGCATCGTGGTGCTTGAAGAGCTCTTATCTTTGACTGTTGCCAATAAGACTCAAATCCTGCAATATTTTTAGTCTTGCTCAAAATTGTTTTGAATGTCCTTACTCAACAGAAGCTTTTGTGCTGGCCCCAAACCCCCAAGCTAATTTGCTTAAAAGGAACAAATTACTCAGAGCAAATTTCTCCATGTCACACTAAGTTTTAGTTTATTTTGAATTGCTGGAGGTAAACCACAAGCATGTCTCAAATTACAACGATTAGAAGAGTAAAAAGACCTGTGCAATGTAATGCCTTTATGAAGCTTCACTCTTTGAAACATGGACTGCATTATATTGAAGGACACTAATTAAAGCATTATTGAAGATAGCGGCTAACACTGAACCATATTAAAAAAATACTCATTAGGTTAATTATTTGCTTCATTTGTTGGCAGCTAATCCTATTGACTACAGAGCTGATTACTATAAAGTGTCTTGAATGCTTTAGCCAAACAAGCTCGTGGGTGGGTGAAACAACACTTGCAGTCAGGTAAGAAAATGTAGGTACATTACTCATATGTCCAGATATACTAAAACTATAACACATTTTGATGGTGGTAAATGTGTCGAATGCCAATAACACACTGTGCTGCCTTCACTGCAAGCATTTCTAACAACTCTGTGCTGCTTCTCAGACCTAACTCACACCTACAAAGTGTGTCATTAGGGCTGTATACATCAACAAGACATTATGATAAGTGCAGATACAACATGGCTAACCATAATAAGACATAATGGAACATTCTGTATAGAAAAAAAAATCATGACAAATGCAAAGTATGTTCAGGAAAATATGTCCATTAGGGCGAAAAGTGAAGGTAAATAAATTGTGCTGTAGTTATTTCTTGGACAGACAGATAAGAAAAAAAAAATGTGATGGCTATTAAGCTTGTGTTTTATGATTGTGGCATTAAACAGAGATTTTTATTCATGTATATACTGGACTGAAGAGCTAAGAGACCTTGTGGAGTGGGGTGAATGAAATAACATGCTATGTGCTCTAGTTTAGTTATAAAGTGGGGGAAGCCTGCCCAAAAGATTTTGCCATATCATCTTGTTTACGATAATACTGGTATCATTTGTAATATCATATGAATTCATATCATGATGTGATATTGGATATGGATGTCATAAATTTTAATGTGCAATAGTTATGGTTACAGCGTGATGATGAGAGAAGAAATGGCAGAGCAGAAAGGGCCAAATGGAAAAAAAAAAAAACTCAATCATTTAGGATTTTGCTAAAAGAAGGAAATCACCTATTGATTTATATATATATGTTGATCATAGGGGACATTTGTTCTGTATTTGGGAGCTGCTTTAATGTCTAATTTGTGGTCGATTTTATTTTGTTGTACTATTAATATTGTATACAGAATCTGAATCTCACTCTTGAGTTGCTGTTGTTGTTCACAAACTAAAGAAATGAGACATCCTTTTTTTTAAGTTTTTGCTTATTAGTTGAAGGCAAACTGTAAAACTATATCACTTATTTTGTTGCAATTCTGTTTTCTTAAATTTATCCAAAATTGTTTCAAAACTAATTTGTTATACTATCAAGAATATCGTTATCACAAAAATATCCTGAAATATATTAATATTATTTTACGCCATATCGCCTACCCCTAACCCTGGACACGAAAGTGTGGAAAAACATTTTATGGTCTAACTCCACTAATTCCATACTTAAATTTGAAGATTTAGTCAACTTTAAAGCAGCTCAAATTATGTAAAGAGCAAAAAATGCGAAAGTATCCAAAAACTGATTCAAAAGAGAGAAAGAGTTGTAGTGAGGAACTGAAAATATAGAACACTAAGTAGGTTTAAACAAAAGTTTAAAAATAAAGTATTGCTCAAATATGAAAATGGATGATCAGACTGTAATACTGAAGTAGAAGAGCAGGGTACAGGAACGAAAGTTGCCATTTGTGAGTTGTTTTTCTGTTTGTTGTTGTTGCTCTGTTTGCCTGTTTTGGTTTGTTTTGTTACTGATTGCTAAATATTGCTAAAAGGGAAGGTGTTATAAGCTGTAGCTTCAGCCTACACCTTTTTCGGACTGCAGAAGTGTCTAAGTTATGTTAAATTACTTTATTGCACTGAACTATTTAAGTATCTGCCATTTTCTGTGGGAAGCTGTGACTTTATTTACATGAATTTGTAGATTAGTACATGTTTATATTTCTATTTGCAGAGTGAAATAAATTCTAAATTCAGTGCTGTCATCATATTTTCAGCATTTTGTAACATGTTTAATTTGTCAAGAGAGGAATCTCTTTTTTTACTTCACTTTAAATGGAGGTGACAGGAGAAGTAACAGAAAAGTTGAAGGGATGGAGATGAGTAAAAAATTTTAGTCTCACTGTCAAGAGACGAGGGACGGCTGAGGGTAAAGAGATGTAGAAGCAGCCAAATAGAGGACGAGAAAACATACTTGTCCTCACAGTGAGGTTTTCTTTCTTTTAAAGAGGACACTTGCTCTCAGAAGAGCCGAACAGAACACAATGGCCTAAAAACCAAGGGGGGTTACCATTTCATTACTCTGCACATTCCTCTCCTGTCTTGCTTTTATTTGCCTCTGCTCTCCTCCTCCCACCCTCTCCTCTCCTCTCATCCTGCCATCTCCTCTTCTTCCTAAGCTCCTCTCCCCTCTGCTCTCCTCCTTGGTTCCAGGTCGCCATGGTGACTCAGCTTTTCCCCGGCCAGGGACCAGAATCCCAATCAGCCTCGCTGCCCTCACAAGCGCACACACGCACGCACAGCGCCAGCGTGGCGGTGCCAGAGGCCTGATGAGAGTAATGACAGATTAACGAGTGTCTATCGGCCACAGCTGACCTCTCCTTGGGCAGCTCATACACAACTCATCTCTCTTCTCCTTGTGTCTTCTTCTCTTTTTCTTTCTTGTGTTGTGCTTTTGTCTCGGTCTTTGTCTTTTTTCATCTCTCTTTCCCTCCCTTGTCTTCATTTTTTTGTCTGCCCCAGTCGGTAGTAATTGGGTCTGTGCAGTGAGTTTGAGTGGTGCTGCTAGAAGTGATATTTTATTGGTCTGAGTCTAGCTCACCTTGGGCTAACCATCTACACTCTTACGATGCTATGAGGCACTTAAGATAAAAAATGGCTAGCAGATGCTTTATCCCGGCTGCCGGATAGTGACAGATTATGCTACATTAGAAATCGGTGAGGTCTTTGTGCGCCGCTGTGGCACTAAAATCTCACACCATAGTCGAGTTGTCAGTGCTGATACATTGCTACTTTTTCTCCTGGACATCAAATCAAAGAGAAAAATACACTATTTATTTAAAAGGTGCACTAATTACTATCAAGTGCACCGGCCCACCGAGTGCAGCTATCACGAGTTTAACATCTGATTCATTAAGTCCACTTATGCAAATCAAGTCTGTAACAATTGGTTTTTCAATTAGAATACCAGGGGCACAGCCGTAACCTCATATGGTGAAGCTCTGCTAATAATGCAACAGACTGGAGAGCAGGCTGTGATCTCCCGCTGCAGCCGAGTGAGAGGCCAAGTGATGAAGGGCTCGGATAATATTGGCAGGCTGAATATGGCGTGGCACCTCTTGGTCTAAAGTTCATTTAGAAGAAAAACAAACTCAAGATTATTAGTAATAATAAACAGTTAGCGTTTTGAAGTTCATGTTAATTGCTTCCACTCGTCCATTCATTTATTTTCTATAACCGCTTATCCTCGTGAGGGTGGCAGGGGGGCTGGAGCCTATCCCAGCTGACACTGGGTGAGAGGCGGGGTACACCTTGGACAGGTCACCAGACTATCACAGGGTAATTGTTTCCACTGATATTTAAATAACCTTTCATTTATTTCTTATTACAAGTCTCACAGCCTTGTGTATCTGTGAATAAATTAAACCCACATCACCAAACCAGCAGGCATGAACATGACAGCCCGCAAGTCAGCAATGAACCCACACGCCAAAGAATATGTCCCAGTTACAGACTGAGTACATTCATAAAAGCACCACACTGGAACTTTCAAATATGCATGTCACGAAATGTACAGACACAATTACTCTCACTGAGTATATAAGCCTCCTGCTCATCAGTCGACACACTGATGATAAAAATATGCTGCTGGGCTCTAGTACCAGCTGAAGATGTCTTCAATGTAATCTCTAACATTTAGCTAACTTTCACTAACTGCTAACGTTTGTCAATCGCTAACGTTATGTGCATGATGAAAACATCAAGTTGGGAGGCAGTTTTAATCAACAGCAGTGTCTACCGTGTCATTGAGTCAGGAAAAACCCCATTCAGTCAGACGATAGACTTTATGTATTCCTGACGAGCCCAAGTAGGCCTACTCGCCACTGCCAACTGGTGGCACACGTCTGGTCATGGAATGAGTCTATGTCTGTGAATAAACAGTGCTATTTAGTGCTATTTTATTACATTATCCACTTTGCTTCAACCGATCACCACCAAAATTTTATCATCTGTTCCTTGTCCCATTATCCACCTTTCCTGAAAATCCGTTCGTAACTTCTTGAGTTATTTTGCAGACAAACAAACAAACAGCCAAGCAGACCAATGCCGGCAACAACATAACCTCCTTGGTGGAGGTAAAAATGCATGTTTGGGAAGTACTGAGCGTACGACTGTTTGACTAAGACTTGGATCGGGGTTGGGGGGTGCGTAAAAGGGACGGGGGTCCTGCGCTCGCAGTGGACACCTGCAGTGTGGCGCAGGAGTCTGACGGCGTTCCTGAACCTGATGATAGTTTGTTGAGTGGTAGGTTGAAAAATTCTGAGTCGTTGTGTAATCTGGATTCCTTGTTGTCGCACCTTCTTGTTGAACAGCGGGTCGAGCTGGTGGAGCTGATCGGGGAGTTCCCGCAGCTTTCTGGTGACATTCCATCTCGCACCACTTGGATTGAGCATGATATCGATGTGGGTGAGGCGCAGCCGATCAGAGAGCGGTTTTACCGCATGGGACCTGAAAAGCTTAGCCATTTGAACTCTGAGATTGATTACATGCTTAAGAATAGCATTGCTGTTCCGTCTGCGTCCAGCTGGGCGTTGCCTTGTGTGTTGGTGCCAAAATCGGATAACATTCCGCGGTTTTGCACAGACATGAGGAAGGTTAATTCTGTCACCAAGTCCGATTCATTTCCCTTGACACGCATGGATGACTGTGTAGATAGAGTGGGGTCTGCTAAATCTGTGTCCAAGTTCGACCTTTTGAAGGGCTATTGGCAGGTGCCCTTATCAGAGCGAGCAAGAGAAATTACTACTTTTGTGACCCCTTCAGGCCTCTACTCCTACACTGTTATGCCCTTTGGCTTAAAGAACGCCCCGGCCACTTTTCAGCGGCTTATGAACCGGGTTGTGCATGGGGTGGAGGGCTGTTCAGTGTATTTAGATGACTTGGTAGTATACAGTGATACATGGCATTCACATTTGCAGAGAATAAGAGTATTGTTTGTGAGGTTGGCTGAGGCACAGTTGACAGTTAACCTGGCCAAATGTGCCTTTGCAAGGGCAACTGTTACTTACTTGGGCCGTGTGGTGGGTCAGGGTAAGGTTTCTCCTGTGCAGGCCAAGGTGCGAGCTGTGTCTGAGTTTCCACAGCCGACTACAAAGAAAGAACTCCAGCGGTTTCTGGGTTTGGTTGGCTTCTATAGAAGTTTCTGTCGAAATTTCTCTACTGTTGTCTTTCCGCTGACTGAATTGTTGAAGGCGGGAACTAAGTTTGCATGGTCTAGTGAGTGCCAACAGGCTTTTGAAAATGTGAAATCTTTGCTGTGTTCATGTCCTGTGTTGGCTGCCCCACGGTTTGACAGACAGTTTGTGTTGCAGGTGGATGCCAGCCAGGTCGGGGCCGGTGCAGTCCTGCTCCAGGGAGGGGACAGGGGGGCGTTAAGACCGGGCTGCTGCTTTTCTCGAAAGTTTAACCATCATCAGGCCAACTATTCGGTTATAGAAAAAGAAACATTGGAACTCATTTTGGCCTTACAGCACTTTGAGGTGTATTTGGGGGGGACGGCACCTCTTATTGTTTATACAGACCACAACCCTTTGATGTTCCTGGGCACCCTGAAATCTCCAAACCAGAGGCTGGTCAGGTGGTCTCTCTTTTTACAGGGCTATGATTTGGAAATACATCATATTAAAGGGCAAGATAATGTCTTGGCAGATGCTTTGTCAAGGGCGCCTTTGCCATAGAGTATAGGTTGGGGTATTGGGTCAAGTGTTGTGCGTTGTCTATTGTATATTCTGTACCCTGATCCCTTTTCATTTTAGTTTGCATCCAACACACACACACAGCCATGCACCCGCAGTCACTGCTGACATTCCACATTACAGATATAGATTGTTGTATTTTGTTAGCCTTAGTTTCTGTTGACTACGTTTGTTAAATAAATATCATTTGCAGTTACATTCCCTCTTGCGTTTAATTGTCAGAGAATTGAGCCAGCTCTGACAATACTAAAATGGACTGCACTTGTCTAGTGCTTTTCTAATCTTCCAATCACTCAAAGTGCTTTTACACTACATGTCACATTCACCCATTCACGCACACAGTCACACACTGGTGGCAGAGACTACCTTACATGACGCCACCTGCTACTCAGTAACCATTCACTCGCTCTCACCTACTGATGCAAGAACCATTGGGAGCAATTTGGGGTTCAGTATCTTGCCCAAACATACTTCGACATGTGGACTGGAGGAGCTTGGGCCGAAGTGCTGATCTTCTGATTACTGTACAACGGGCTCTACCTCTGAGCCACAGGCATCGTGTTTGTACACCAATGTGTTGAGACAGTTTTGCTGTCGTTAAATGCGATCCCCCAGTGATTTAAATTCAAGGAGAATTGCCTTTTTCATCACAAATTCTATGCAGTGAACAATTGATATACAAATGGTAATTGTGTGGGTGACGTATCCTTTGAGAAGTTACAGGTCAGGGTATGCCATCCCTCTCCTGGGAACCAGACAAATCTCCAAGCTCATGTTTCATTTGCTCTGACAGATGCGTCTGGTTCCCCTCACCGTCAAACAGATGTCCGGCTGTCCTGTCCTGGGTCGGGCCATTCACAACTGTTTATCGAACATGCGACATATTTCAGACTGTGACTGACAACTTGCAAAACTTTCCTGATTTATGTAAAATACATAATAACATCATTTTTGTCTGGTGCACCCTCACGCCAGAGACACCACAATGAGCATAAACCTAGTTTAGTAAAGAGCATCATTGAGGCATTTTGATTTTAAGTACTATGTTCAAATTCTGATGGCAAAAAAAGCAACACTTGTTTACATTTGTCTGTTTACATGTGTCCGTAGCTCAGCGCTACATCCTGTTATGTGCTCAGATTGGTTGTAGGTCAATCCAATTACTTCAAGAGGCATTTTGGTCTATGGCTGTTTATAACCCCCCTTGGGAATTGAAAATGAACCAAGAGGTTCCAGACTAACTTGCTATTTTGCATTTGGTCTGGCGATGTCAGGCTATGCCAGCCCTGATATGTCCTGCAATCCAAATGGTTGGGAAGCACCATTGGCAATTCGAGCAATTCACTAAAAAATATATCACACCTGAGAAGCACCACAACGTAACAGCAAAGATCACAACAATGATAAATGTTATCATACAAGCTGTCAGAGGAATTATCTTGCTGATCAAAGCGATACTGTTTGTATAAAGTCCAATACACATCTGGAAAATGTTCATTCTCCAGAATTTGTTTAGTTGATGAAAGTTAATACAGAAGCTCTCTGCAACAACAAGGTGGTTAAACAAAACCAATAACTGCTACATTGTGTGGTAAACCAGTGTAGTACTACACATCAGACCCCAGTGTTGAAGCTTATCACCACTTTCCACTTAAAACAGCGGTTGGGTGGCTTGATATGTGACTGAGCCGAAGTCTGACAGGCAAGAAACCAGTCTTTCACCAGCCTCCTATTTACCACCACTGGGCTATTAATGGCTGGCTGAGTAAGTTCTGATATGGACACAGGCTCAGCACATCTCTGTAGTCTTAGCACTCATTGTGTACCTTGTTGACAATGACCTAATCAAACAACACACAGTAAAAGAACCCCCAGAAGCGGTGGGTATAGCACAAAAAGCTTCCATTAAAAAGCTGAATGCATCTGCTCTAAAATCCAAGTGATAGACATTTTTAAAAAGCGTGATCATGGATGGATTCTAAAGCCACTATTAAAAAACTCAATAATCCTGCTCTCAAAGCTGAAGAATTTATTGTACATTTCTTTTAAAGCTTTTAGTCTCGGGAAGGATGCATTTGGTGTCTTGCCAATGGACTTTAGTAAAAGCTTAATCTATCGACTGGTTCCTTTGCCTGGGCAAAGAGAAATCTGGGAACCCAGAAAAAATGCAGAGCACAGCAGGTGTACAGTAATTTATATCTCTATGGCTGTTTCAGATTAATAATAAATACATTTTTAATGTAATGTCACTGTGATGCAAACAGACACTGATAAATTGAGAGTGCATCAACTGTTTTATTTAGACGATGATACACTGATGGCTTGTTTTCAAGAAATGGAAGCTACTCATTGAGACACTTGCCTTGTTATCTTCATGTGTTGTTTGTTAGCCACATCTTTTCTTGTTGGAATTGAACATGCATGATTTCCTGTGTTTGCAATTCCTTGAAGGTATTAAATATGCATATCTGTACATGTAGCATTCACCACATTCAAATGCACTACATACTTTTACCAGTGAGAGTATTGAATATTGTATTCAAAATAAAACTTTAAGACTGAAATATGGTACTTTAGCTGTTTGGGATATGCAACCCAGGTCCTGCTTGCATATCTACCTCCATATTGGCATGAGCAAAAGTGAGTACATTCATTTATTTCTTCTAGCTTTCAAGCACAGGTGGATTATGACACAAAGGGCTCCTAGGATCAAATGCGTGACCAGCTAACCCCTGTTTAGGGCAGGTGCAACACACTGTAGTTTTTTCCTATAGAAATGAAGGGCTCCATTTGCATAGAGGACTCTGCTAGGGCTGCCACGATTAGTCGACTAATCGATGACTAATCGACTATTAAAATAATCAGTGACTATTTTAGTACTCGACTAATCGGTTTGTGTCATTTTTCAAAGGAAAGTACTATAAAAGTACCACAAAATACTCTTATTGCAGCTTCTTACATTCAGATATTGGCAGCTTTGCACACTCTCCCGTGACGGTGAACTAAAACCCTTTGGCGTGAGTATGAAACAAGACATTAGATGACGTAATTTTGGGGTTTGGGCGAGACAGACCGACATTTTTCAACATTTTAACACATTTTTCGGTGAAATGATTAGTCGACTAATCGAAGAAATAATTGACAGATTAGTCGACAATGAAAATAATCGTTAGTGGCAGCCCTAGACTCTGCACATCTACAGCCCCATTTCCACCGAGCAGTACAGTACGGTTCAGTTCAGTTTGGTTCACTTTTTTTTAGGTTTCCACTAGGAAAAGTTGTGGATGATACCAATGAAACCGTTCCTAACCGTCCCCATTTTTGGTCCCCCCTCTGTTGGGGTACCTAGCACACAGATCTGGGACTAAAAGGTGGAGCTGTGAACACTAAAGTCTGTTCATAGGTCAATAGCAGATGGTCACACATGGAGAGTTTTATTGTAGACTGTAACTATAAAATAAAAGGATGTTTTGTTGCCTCTTGCAGCAGCTGGAGTTGGAGAAGAAAATAACTTAATTCACTGGGCTGACTTTCATTGACAGCTCTGACGTTTACTTTAGTTTCGACTGGATTATGTGAACTGCATATATCCCAATCCTCACTAGGCGGAGCGTCGTTCCTGTAGGCTACGGCAACACTAAACCCCTGAGCTTGCCTGAGAAGGACTAAATGCACAAAGCAGCTATTTTTAAATATCCCATGGAGAGAGACTCACTGCAGCCTGTTCTATTTTGTTTTGAAAATGTTGGCGTGCAGCTTCGTTCTGTGGATGATTTACGAGGTGCAGACTTCCATCTGTGTCACCAGTGATGAGGAAATACAGTGAGTGCTGGATGGAGCAGTGCGTGACAACAACCCCGCCCACATGAATAGTACTGTTTGTGGTGGAAACACTTGGGTCTAGATACCATGTCTGAAGGGTTACTTTTGGTTTCAAAGGCACCATACCAAAAGTGTTTGGTGGAAACACACAGATAAACTGAGGGGATGGAAACACTCTCTTAAACTGTATCATGATGGTTTCTTTCTTGTGACATCTTCGAAGTGACCGTTTAGGCTATTCTTTCAGTTTTTCCTTCCTTAGGACTATTTGGGCTCTGTTATTGACATGATGACTCAGCCCATGACAAGAAATGTAAAGTTGCCTTCACACATAGCCTCTAGCTTATGGGCCCCCTGAGCCCTTGGGCCCCTGGGCCTGGGCCTATTTGGTAATACACCCATTTGTTCAAGGTACTAACATTTTTCCTAGAGATAGATTTGGGTTTTTTGGGGGAACAAAAATGAATCTGGATGAAAATAATGCTAATGTTTGGAATGGCTGGGCTCAGGCTAGGTTGGTTTATTGACTATTCTGCATGTATTGCTGTGTCATGTGGGATTTCAATGACACAGTCCCTTTACACACAGGCTGCGCTGCACTTTAACATATATCATTTATTGCAGGGGTGTTCATTCCATAACCACACCCATCGCTGGGGACAGAGAACAAAGAGTAAATCATTTTACTTTCTATTGAATTATATTTGGATCATGAGAATGAAAGAGTAGTCCTCTCCATAGCAACAACAGTCCATTTTTCACCGCAAAAGTCAATTACCTTACAACGGCTAAAAAATCAGCTGCAAATCAGAGCTTCTGCTTGTCCTCTTGTGTGTGGTTACAATCAGTATGTTGACCTTAAACAGCTGAAGTGTTAAACGAAGTGATTCATGCTAACTGCAGTTAGGAAATCACCAAGGTAAATCCTGTTACATGGATGTGCAGTGCAGCAGCCTTGAATTGGGTTATGCTTGTTACCGCACTAGAATAATACCAATTGTGGGAGTGCGCTTTGCCCACATGATGGAAACCACAATTCCTGAATAACAATGCACATGGCAAAACATTAAGGTGTATCAACTATGTAGTGCATTTAAAGGGCTTTTATGCATTAAGTGCAGTTAAAGATAAGACATGGTTAAATTGAATTGCCTGGGGCGACATCCCAAGGTATCTCACATTAAAAGCACACGGCACATTGTCTGGAAGAGACAGTAAAAAACAATTAAAGGCACAGCTGCATTCAGGTTTTCATCTCAGAGCAGGATGTTTATGTCTATTGTAAGCCTTAGGTTCATGCCCTATTACTCATATGTGACCAATGGTTATACTGTATACTCGGTACAGGCAACCCACGAAAGAAAAGGTGCCCGTGATGCTGACGTGTGTTTCAGAGCAGGGCCTGTCAGTCGCACATTACGCCTCACTGTTCTTCCACTTGACACCACTTTCCACCATTGTTTTGGTCCCCGTGACTCAGTCATGGCTCACGGCTGGCTGTACCTGCAGCAGCGTTTGGACTCCCAAAGACCCTAAACATCACTGAGAAAGCCATTTGGGGTTACAAAAACAGACGATGATGTGGCTGTGCGTCATTCATTCATTGTTATGTTAATTTGAAAGTTGCAGCTTGTAATTTTTGAATATAAAAATACAGCTTTAAGAGAGCAAAGCAAAGTCTGCCCAGTGCCTCTCGCCAAGTTACATATGCGGTGGATTACTGTTCCTAAGAGCTTGTGTTTGCAGGGGGTGTGTTTGAAAATAGATATCTTTTACACAGGGTATCCTTTACCATCTGCCTATCTCTGTGAAAAGGAATATTTTCCCTGACAAATGTTGTTCCCCGGTGTGCCAGTATCTTGCTTTTTATGGCTCGTTGGGTGCTATCTATAGGATGAATCAACAGCATAAAAGAAATAATGCGTGAATGTGTGTGGTTTGGTAATAGTGTAGCTTAAATCACAGCATGTTGGATCAGGCGGTGCACACACGGTCAGTTTCAAGAGCATTTAGAAAACATTTAACCTCATTTCATTCATCTAAAAAATGTAATCTTTAATAATACATAGAGATGCAAATAGGAGAGAGTAAAACAGGCATAAAAACAAAATATGATGGGACTTAATGTGTTCTGTTAATGGATTTCAGATGAGTCATTGCATAGCTAGAATCTCTAACCACAAAATAAAAAAATAAAAAAGGACTGCTTTATTGAATATTATCTTAATCCTTCTAAGTACTTTTGGCACCCTGAAATAGGGGAATATGAACAAAATGGCCCATTTAATTTGAAGTCATTATCTGGCACTGCATGGTTCAAACTCCACCTAACATTTGAACGAATACAAAACAAATATTGTGCGCATTTAGGGAACATTAACATCCATTTTGACAATCATTTGCAGAAATCTGGCACAGTCCAGGTGATAAATGTTTGACTGTGGCAACCTGATCTGAATGTGACAGAGATCCACTCGCTGTGAAGACACTGTCAGTCCTCCCAGAGGTTTCAAACTGAGCATTTTCAACCAGTGGGTCAATATTGCAGATGGACACACGTCATAGAGGCAAACATCAATGCCACTGGCTGTGAGACATTGCTCTTATTGCTTCTTTCTCCTTTCTTTCACTTGGTTTTCTTTACACTTCTTTTTTCTCTCTCTCTCGGAGACAGCTATAAATAGCCGCTCTATGTCACCATCTGGCTCCACAAAGGCTGCTCACCTCTGTGTGTGTTAGTCAGTGTGACTGCTGTGAACTATGTCAGCCTGTTGGCTCAGACACCGAATTACTGTGGCCTCTGTAAAGTAGCAATAGTGTTAAGCCAGTTGGCTGGTGGCACCAATAGTAGATTCAGGATAACCTGCCTCCACTGCACAGCTAGTACAACAAAAAACACCCACCAAAGCTTTTTTGTCCAAGTATTGCATCGGTGCCCTGCATGAACCTTGAATTGTTTATGGTCCATTTTTGTACTTCTTTTTATTTTGTTCCTTTAAAAAGCTCTTACAGAATAACATTGTTTGTACTCTATTGTTTGATCCTGGAGTTTGAGGATTTTGACGCAAGTAATGTCTGAAGTGGTGAATACAGTGGCCATTAAACACCTCTAGGAATGGAGAATGGAAAATGAGCAGTAATATTAATGACATACAGCAACTGCCTCGATAACCCCCTATATATTCTCCTTATGCAAATCAGCACCTGGAACATTAAATTGTAACTAGGGATTATACTCTGATGTAACTCTGATTATATTTGTATAAATATATATTTAAGTAAGAGCAACTGTGGCTCATTAAGTCTATTTTATTATTCATCAAAACTAGTCCATACCAGGGGATGTGTTATGTATAGAGGAATAAGAAATCAAAAACAGTATATTAGAGGAGATGCAAAATCATAGCACTGTAAATGCACTGTGTAATAAATATTAATGTAAGACAAACAATGCACACTGTATTTAGAAACATGCTTTATGGCAAAATACATGGAGCATAGTTTTGCTGACAGCACGGAGGCACACACGTGCGCAGAGCTGTGCGTGGGCACACAGGTACACACATACAGGCGCAACACTAAAGAAACAGTGCAAAGTGCACAGCACAATGTTTAGTTTGTAATGTTTGTAGGCTAATGTCAGTAAAGTGAAAATACGTAATGGCTGGCTCGCGCACACAGGCGCGTTCGTTCCGTAAAATGTGGGATGAAGAACAACCGTATTTCTTAAGCTCCTCACCAAAAACTACATATTACAAGATGCCATTGAACATATGAGAACACTGAAATTTCCTTCGAGCTTGAATGCATCATGATGTAACTCAATGTAGCCTCCTTAAGCCGTCACTTGCAGCCAACAGCTGCTTACAGCTCACGTTAACTAGCTCTCCTCCTGCCGAACTTAACACAGATTGCTTGTTCACAATGTAGCATTATCAGGTAAACAATAGGGTGCTTCTCCTGACGTGACTAAAGTGAGTTTACAGCGTCCTTAATCCCAAAGGTGTCCTGGGGAAGATCTCTCTTCATCCCAAACACGTTTTCTGTTGTCCCCAGAACGACAGGACCCCCGCTGCTTCTAACCATCTCGTCACACAACAGTGAGATCACAGAGCCCATTTGTCAAACAGTCATTGTATTCTCCTTTTACCTGCTCATTAATTTATGTCTGTGGCCGTTAGTGTTTGTAGCTCTGCTTTGTAGTTTGCAAAGAATGGATGTGACACAACAGAAAAACATCAGCCACTGCATTAGGTGGATGTCATCCTGTCTACTGATAGGCCAACGGCAGTCAACAAGAAGAATATCAGCCTATACTGATGTTCATTGCATTCCTAGTTGTATCAAATCCTGTGCTTCCCTTTGTTCAAAAAATAGCATAAAAGGAAGATAAAAATAACCAAACCTGTATCCAAACGCTATAGTTCATATGTAAAAGTGAAATGATCTGTAGTAGAATCACAGAGAGGCTTCATCTGGATAAGCCCTCGCTACACAAGGACTAAGGTTAGTGTGTCAGAGAATGTGATGAACACAGGATTAATGCATGCACACACGCACACACACACGCACACACACACAAAACAGCCATGACAGGTGGACCGGATGGAGGGATGAACTGAGCGTGGGGGGGACGGAGAGATTGTGCATTGGGATTAAAGCAGGCACAGTCTGGACCTTTCGCTCTCCATTGATCCATCTATTCAACCATCCGTCCATTAATTCAGCAGCTCATCCAACCATGGGGCCCAGTCCTTTTTTTTTTTTTTTTTACATGCTGGTCAGGTGTGCCATGCAATTTCCATGACACTGGAGTCAATGAAACTTGCCGAGAATTCATGAATAGTCATTTTTCATGCCCACTTCTTATTCCTTTTTCCTTTTGATTGCAGCGGTACAGAAATGATCTGCATCATAAGTATGCGTTTTAAGTGGCAAATACAAGATGAAAAGCACAGAGGAGGGTTATAGATTTCTCTCGCTGGCCCTCCTTCACACCACCAACTGTGTTAAAGAAAGCGAAAGAGACACAGAGAGACTGTGGGCAGGAGGACATGAAGAGAGGCAGACAGTAAGACAGCCTGAGAGAAAGAAACAGGGAGGCAGGGAGACGGAGAGAGAGGGCGGCGAGGAGAGAGACGAGACGAGAAAAGAAGGTGGTTGGTAGCCAGCTGTTACTCCGTGATGATCTCCTGTCTCGCCATGCTGTCACAGATACTCACAAACAGCATTAACTGCTGCTGGATTACATGTCAACCTGCAATATATCTGTAAGGAAAGTTGCACAGAAATCATTTAGGTGACCAGAAAATGCCAGTCAAGATGACATTTCTACACAGTGTGTAAAACAGAAACACGCACAAACTCCCTTGTTATGGGACACAACTGTCTGTGTGAGTCTTCGCTGCTTCTCACTCTCTCTGCATGTGTCGTTTTGTCTCTTTCTGTCTGTCTGTCACCCTCTCATTTGCTTTGTATTACTCTCTGTACTCCCGTAGTTGTGTGCTCTCAAGGAAGGAGCCAGTTATGGTGGAGCCTGCAGAAAGATCTAATTTTGCCGGTTCTGCTCTATTTCTCAGTATCTCTGTGGCGCTTTATGTTGTCCTGAGAGCCCTGCAGGAACGAAGGAACAGTAACAGCCTGAATTTCCACCACGCACACACAGACAGCGGATTTTTCACCACTTTAGGTCGAGACCCGAAATAGGCCACGGATCTATCCCTTGTGGTTCGCCACATGACAAGAGAAGCAATATGCTTTAATGAACCTTGTTTTCAAGGCAAGCGACTAAACTTCCTAATTGGATTCTTTGCCGAAAAACTTCTTGGATGCTTTTGTGAGAAAGACATTGTCCAAATAAATACAGTGCTAGGAAAAAACGAAATGTGAGAGAAACATGAGCGTTTCAGTTCCCGCTATGTTGTCAGAATTCTAAATCATCCTCAGCAGCGGGGCGAGAGTTGTTTAGAAAGTAGAGTATGTTGTAACTTCTCAGCACCCATTTCTGTAGCTTTAAGTACATAGTACCAAGTGCACCCCTTTGTAGCTACTAAACAACCTGAGCCATGGATTCAACAAGGTGCCAGAGACGTTTCAAAAGGATCTTTTTTACCCTCAGACTGAATAGTGTCAGGCTGTTCTTTAAGGATTTCTGACAGCACAATGGTACCGTGGATATGCCATTTCACTTCATCCCAATGGTGTTCCATTGCCCTGAGATCTGGTGAATAGGAATGTCGCAATACATCGCAGCAAATCATATCCTCCAACACAAATTCTCTACATTCTCTAAATTCATGCATGTGGTGAATTAAATAGCAAACTGCGTGTTTTGTTTACAACCCATTGAGCAACATAATGCTGTGGGTGCTCAGATCTGTTGTTTCTGTCACCACATGTTTTGTGTTATATGGTCAATTTAAAAGAAAAAGTGATTAAATGAGAGGAAAACACAAAATAAATCCAGAAGCTTTTACACGGGACATGAGGGCTCAGTGATTGTTATTATGATGGCGATGTAGGGGTGGGCGATATATCAAATAAACTTGTTGATCTCGGCTTGTTCCACATGTGATTTATGAATTGTGTATATCGCAAACATTGAGTTCAGACTGTCACGTAACATAACACTCGCTTTGGCGTTTCCACCCTCTCGTTCTACCCTGTGGCTCATTAGCAGGGCTCCAGACCACTAACATTACTGTGTAGTTGCATTTTGCAACCAACTGCAACTTGCAAATATTACGTATATGGACTGGGGAGCTGTTAGTTTGTGTCCATCCTACAGTGAATAAATGATCATGTTTAACGGCACTGCTGCTTTGGTTTAAGTTAATGGAATTAGCAATAGCATGAGCAGAGGAAGCATGTCTTTGTACCTGTAAGACTCCAGACTGGGACTTTTTTATCTTTGTGCTAGCTGCTAACAACAACTATTGAGCAGAATCTTCTAGTTCACAGCAAAAACATCAACACTTCCAGCTTTAGATGAGCCAAGTGCTTCAAAACAAATAATAATTATTATAATAATAATAAAAGTGGTTTTGCTTTGATTTATTTAACTTCATTATGACGTAGCTACTTCATTCAACTTTATTTTCACTGTAGTTATATATATTTAATATTGCAATATTATTTTTAAGCTGTGTCACCCAACCCTATGACAATGTATCAAATCAAATGCTATGGCCTTCGCAGACAGGATCAGTCTGATCCAACACCTGGAAATCCAGACACACCAAACTGTCATTAAAGAACTAGTGGCAAAGAAGACTGACTGCTGTGTTGCCTCATGTTGCCTGTGTCTCGGCCGAAATGTTGCACTTGAACACACCGCAAAGACTACAGCCAACTAGCACATAGATTCTGCAAGAGAGGAAATAACTCTCCATAACAGCAGGTGGAAGTAGTCAGTATTTGTCATTAAAAAGAAACAGTGTGATCAATAACAAATGGCTTTTGCTGAAGAGCTTAATTGCAAAAAAAAAGAAATTCTCACATAAATTTGCTTCAGCACTCCCTTTTGACCTTAGTTGTTTGTTTGCTTTCCTCACTACCGTTTCTCTTCTTGTGCGCTGGTCTGTCAGTTAGAGAGATTTCATTCACCAATGGGCTTAGCCGGCTCCGATGGCAAAAAAACAAGCAAGAAGGGACAACACGGGCCGACACTGCAAAAACCAAAAACCAGTGCAACAGATGCTCACCGACGGCCCAACATTGACCAACAGCCGACTGTCAGCTTGGTTTGTCAGTACTCTTACTAAGACACTTTATGCTGACTTAATTTACATTTAATTTGTCACCCTTGTATGCAAGATTTCATTTATTTTCAGATCTCTCAACTTCATTTAACCTTTACGAAATTCATTCACACATGAACACATCTTCAGACATTCTGTTTTTGTGGTATTGACATGTAGCTAATTTACCAACAACATGCACTGAGTCAAAGAGTGAAGACTGGTAATTGCTACACCTCTGTTGTTTCTGAAGGTCATTCTCTGCAACCGCCCTCAGACATGCGAGGGATACTTGAGGTCAGAACGATGCAAGGGCATACTGCTACATTCAAAGAACAACCGTGGGAAAACACTTCCCTCCAGCATGAAGTGGAAATCTGACAGGGTGGATCCATAGATCGATAGCGTTCGCACTAAATTCAATCCCTGAAGTCAGATGTTGCAACAGAAACTGGGAATCCTCAAAACATTGCTTCTGTTGTACGTCATCAGCTTGGAGGCTTGACGAGTTGCTTTTGGAGATGGCCATTACGTATCGAGCTTTCATCCCCACTGCTGGTCAGAGTGCTTTTTGAACTGCAGTTGAACTTGCTTACTTAAACATGAATATGCCATTTTCATGGAACTCTACGCACTGCAGTGCTGGCAAATCCCAGAGGGGCCGATTGTTGGTCTGGCACCAACAACCGCACATACCCACTGTACTATTCAGTTGAACAGCGACTGAACTTTGTGACCCTGTCCGCATGCTATATACTTATGTTTTATTTATGTATATGCGAGTCATTGTCTGGAGATGCAAAGCACTTGCATAAATGGAGAGTTGTACTTGATAAAAGTATACACAGAGCTGAGTGTGTGTGTGTGTGTGTGTTTGAGTAGGTGCAGCTGGAGAAGCCTTTGGACTGGAAATCATCACCTTACACCTCGCCTATAAAAAGAATGTGACAATATAAACTGTAAGAATAAATTCCTTAAGGGCAGAATTTATTTAAACACTGCAGAGTCAACTCTGAGTAGGGTGCAGGAACTTAACCACTGGTGCTGCATAATTTATGTTTATTTGAGTCAATGTTTGGCACTGAATAAACTACTGGAGACAGGCAGGAGTAAATCTCTGGTGTCCTTCTTACCCAAAGACTGAAATTTGTCACAGTTTTGACAGTTTTTGTTCGGCTAAGTTGCCATGTTGAGTTTCAGAAAATATTTGGTTGTGAATTTGTGTGAAAGCACAAAGCATTTGGGATATGGGTTTGTTATTGGTCTTGAGATCAGAGTATTTTTACATAAATTGTATTCATGCATTACACAGGGGACTCTCATTTTCATGAAACTGGGTGTACGCACAAACACAAGCTTAAACTTGGCACGTGTGTATGTGACAAGTTTTTGCAATTTTGGCACAGCTTGGCGCAATATGGTACAAAAGCTGAATATATTAATAGTAATTCAAGAATTTTATACATTCACACACACAAAAACACACACAATGGTTACTACATACACACAATCTTTCCTGGGTGTCTATAAATTCACTTCAGTTTAGACCATAAGTGGAAATATGAGATGGAAACCTCAAAACATCAGGTTTAAATGAGAAATGCTTCAGCTTTGTAATAGTTTTGTGAAGATTTTGGATCAGAGACTCACTAAAAATATTTTTAATTGGGACCTCCCACTGTCATCCCTGGGCTAACCAGTTCAAATCATCATTTTATTTGAACAATTTATTTATTTATTTTCCAGAATAGGTTAACATGTGATATTCAGGGTATTCGGAGTGAAATGTTTTGCATGTTTAGAGAAAGATGGTCTGTTGACATACAGTATAAACCAAAACTACAAACTTATTGTCTCATAAAGAACAGCTACAGTGTGAAACCTTATGCAAAGTATAATCTAAACAAAAGACAAAGATGTGTGCATAGTTGCACTCAGGAACGTTATTGTTAGCCTTTGGGACTGGAGGGTTTAGTGCCACACCGGATAAGGACAGAATTTGTTTGGTGTGTAATTTAGGTGAAGTTGAGAATGAGGTTCACTTCATGTTTTACTGTCCTATATGAAGACATAAGGAATGTACGTTCTTAGTAAAATGACCTCTGTGTATGTTGATTTCATTTGGTTGGATGATCATGAAAATTTTGCGTTTTGTTTCTGAAAGAGAACCTTTTTGTGGCTGAATTTCTTTGCCAGGCCTGGAATAGAAGTCAGAGTATTCTGTTTCTGGACTGTGAGAATGTGTGGTTCAACACTCCACTCCAACCTCGTCACATATTGATGTTTTGGTCATGGACTCTCCACGTCCACATACGACTTGCAAGGTCCCCTGGGTGCGTTGGTTGTTGACGTTCTGGGACATCATGTCAGGTTCTCTTCTATCAAGATACACTTTCGTTTTCACAGGAAATTTAACATTGACGTCGCAAGTCACTGCCTAAGCGCTGGATTTCAACGACTTCAGAGTGAGACTGGGCTCAGTACTTAAATAACATGTACTTATGATTGTTACTGCAATGTCATTGTAATGGTTTCTTTTAAACCAATGAGGGTCAATCAATCACACACACACGTCAGTCTGCCATACCATGCAGTAGCTATCATATGTCATGTCTTTGTAGCCGATTTAAAAGTTTGGCCATGCCTGTGTCCACGCACACACACACACACACAAATCTGTCAGAGGGACATTCACAGGCTTGTGTCTAACCTATCACATTGGTTAAGCCATGCGTTTGATTCAAGGGGAAGTGTGAATTTTGGCAAAGAAAAATAGAAAAAAAAAATGTCATATTGCCATAGCCCCGCAGGCGACCACGTGGTGTTTAGGCAGGGGTGACATTTCCTGCTCCTCTGAGCAGTCAGTCTTACAGAGAGAGAGCAAGAGGGAGAGAGAGATGTCACGTGTCTTTACTCAATGTGACGGCTGGCAGTGCATATTCAAATATCACGCCACACCAAAATCCCCCGGTGTGTGATGACAGGCTGCAACTGTCAGCACGTCCCGCCGCAACTGTTTCTCACTCACTACCCCTCGCTCTCCTTCTCTTTCTTCTTCCTCCCTTCCACCCCCATCTCTCTCCTCTCTTCCCTTCCCCTCCTATAGGTTTCTTTTTTACTGCAGCAGCGAGTGGCTGACTTCTCTCATCCCCTCCATCCTGTCCCGTCCTTTCTCTCTGAAAGCCTCTCCTGTAGCATTATCATGCTTTTGAAAGGTTCTGGAACGACAGTTGTTGCAATGAGACTGTTATGAATATGACTTCATGTCTGCAGGGAAACGGGTCATTTTTACCAGCCCTGGCTGTGTTAACAGCTGTACGGTAAAAGCCCTTGTAAAGCCTTCTCATTTCTATCACCGACCTAAGTAGGCAGAGAAAGAGCGAGACAGCAAGTCTGCCTAGACTTGTAGTCATTATGAATGAGCCTGAAGCTGCTTGTCTGCATGTTGTTTTGAGAAGCAAGAGATGTTCTGCACCAGAGAAATGTGTGGTTTGGCAGTCTCTGTCACTATCCAGTGTTAAGTTAAAACACAAACTATGCCCCGTGGGGAGCCTGCCATAGTCCCCTCAGATCAGCAGCAATACACATCAATTTGCGTAACGCTCTTTCAGAGAGTGTGCCACATTAATACGACAACCGGCATGGTGTGTATGATACCCTAGCTGTTCTGCAGCTGAAATGCTCCGAGCAACATTGATACAGCCCATTTAACACCTAACAATTTACGTCAATTTATAGAAGCAAACAATCTGCGCCAGAATTTTACATTCAAGTCAAGGTACTGTTACTTTAAAGAGATCTCACTCAGAGTACGTTAGTGCTAGTAAAGTATAAACTGAGGTCGGGCTCTGATAGTGGCCGATGGCTGTAACCTCCACTGGTCATGTGTGTATGGCCGTAAAGCTTTTGCATGGAGTACCCCACACGTAAAGTGAAGGTCATGTGTGCTTAGATAATTTGTGTGATTTAAATGAAAGTTAACTAATGTAGGACAGCTTTACTTCTTCAATGGGGGCATAATAAGGTTGCTGGATATAGAATAGCATTATGTGCTTTCAGTGTTTTGCTAGCAAGCATGGTCGGTATAATTTCCCTAGAGTTAAGCAGCAAGCTTCTAGCAATGTGTGTGAAGTTAATGTCTGGTAATCTAAATGACTATTAACTCATAATTACTCTGAGACTGGGAGGGGCCGACACTCAGCAGCTTCAACAAACTTTAATCTCATTTCTCACCAAACATCAGATATAATTTTCTCAGAGAGCAATTATCCATGCATTGTTTGGGCGAGAATAGAATATGACTTTGTCCTGGGGAACAGCTGATTTTACAGTAAGGCTGTTCAGGGGCGTTTATATCACAACAGACCTGTTTTCAGTCAACTTCTCCCCACAGTAGTTGTCTCCCGAAGCTGTTATGTGATTATCTGCTTTGCTTGATTTTTACAATTATAATGCTGTTCTTACACTGTTTAAGTGCAGCTGGGGAATAAAGTCCTACATAAATATGATTTTATTTTTGGCATCAGTCTCCTCTCTTCCAAAAAGTCCAAACATGTAATTATACATTTATTAATATCAAGCGCACAGTTCGATCCTCCTGCAGCTCCTCCTAAAACCAGCTCTGTGCCATAGGTGCCGATTGCAGGCTTCGGGGCTGAGCAGCCATGGAAAAATGGGGGCACTCACGTGTGCCAGCGTACAGTTGGGACCAGCTGACAGCAATGTCAGATTAAGTGCCAATGTGTGGGCTGTGTTCCAATTACACCACTGGACCAAAGTACCATTGGGAAAAAAAGCAGCAACTCGTGAAAGGTTATAGCGCACAGCTGCAATGGGCACTTTTCTCTTGAAGAAGTAACAGTGAGTGAAAAACAAATCCAGTTTATCGGCCGATTAATCAGCTATGCTTTTTTGTCCTGCTCCAAGTTATCGTTATTTTATTGGCCATTCAAAATCCACTATCGGTCGACCTCCAGTATGAATAATGTTATCATGTTACATATTTAAAAGGGGTTTGATGATTATAATGTTACATGATATTACTATTATTAAAGCACTTTGGGTACCTTTTTTGGCTACTGTAAAGTGCTTTACAAATAAATTTGATTGATTGATTGATTGATATTAAATTAAAGGCTACAAAAATTCCTTTTCATTAGACGGACATTTGCAGCCTGATTAATAATCTTAAATATCCTGCCTTCCTCTGTGTAGCTTTACTAGAATTACCCAAGATAGAGGGGAAAAAACTAATTTTAACAACAATGAATGACAATAAATAAAAAAGGCAATTAAGTCAGGGCAATTATTAAGCTACCTAAATGAAATAGCAGCTGCCACTTAAAATTAAGCACCAATAAGGCAGACGATACAGAGATGTATAAACAATCATTTTAATTTCACTTTTCACACGTAGTGTAGTGCACACACACACACACACACACACACACACACACACACACACACACACACACACACACACACACACACACAAACCGCTGTGTTATTTGGCAATGCTGTGGCTGCTGACGCTGTCCTCTGAAGACAGATTTACATCCATCAGTGAGTTTGTTGTTGTACTCACCCATCTGCACTGCTTATGGCAAGATAAACTTTGTCACACAGTACTCAAGTGAGTTTTTAACACAGTTTAAGGCTATAATGCTTCCATTTTGAATGCTGGCTGTTAATTTGGTACCAAATAAAAAATGAGTAGGCAGGAGAAGGCAGGAGCCTTTGTTAGTGTCTGACTATAGAGTGCGAGTGTCGGGCTATTTCCTGGAGGCAGTGTGTACCAGTGTGGACCAGATATGAATTGAACTTGAAAAATACCAGAAAATTGAGAGTTACTTTTTGGCCAGCACAAGAGCAGATGTCTGTCAGGTCTATTACTTGCAGGGTTTTCATATTACACTTCTTTAAAAGGGGACTTCATGGCTTGATGGCTTGCGAGGGTTTGCCACGTTGGTTAAGCACCTATTTCTTTGCTATGCAATGAAACTGACGACCTATAATCTCAGTTCTCCAGCCTGTATGACTGACTAAAAATTATGGAGTCGTGATTCTTTTCAAAGGCTTTACTGCAGCAGCTTAATAATAGAAAATATAGGGGCTTATTGCAGGCTGTAAGTTCTGTTGGCCTGTTCAAAACGTGCCTGTTCGGAACGGGCTGACTGCTTCGCCTCCTGTGTTGCTCCTTGCAGCTTTCTTAAGAACCGCTCATTACTATTATTATTTCAACTTCACACTTACACCACATAAGCTGTGTTCAGCATGCCATTCGGTGGTGTAACAGTTAATAGTGGTCTCCTCTCAATACACTACACAGTGTGTACATTAGGCCCAATCAATAAAAATGTCCCAGGATCTCAAGAGTTCACACTCAACACTGCTCTTCTTTGTGTCCTCAGCGATTCCACGGCCAAGTGTGAAGCTGATCAGCAGAAAACAGTGAGACAGACAGAGACTCCTCCAAGTTTTTTAGATGCTAATGGACTCTTTTCATAATTAATATCATATATGATTTTTTTTCCATGATGGCCAAAACACTGGGAGATAGTATGTGCTGCCCTATTCTCTCTCTTTCTGTCTAAGCATTTATATTATGACGCAGAGTGATTTATCCAAAAGTGTCAGCTCTCAATACTCTCGGGCTTAGCAAGACTTAGTGGAGAACCTATTACACACACACACACACACACACACACACACACACACACACACACACATACACACACACACACACACACTGAGTATGTTCTCCAGTATATTGCATTTGATAAATGAATCACACAGCTGCTTTAATTGTTACACTGCAATGAATTTTCACTCCTACCTGTTGTGCCTCCACCCGTCCATCTAATTAATCACAATAATAATTATAATTTGAACCACTTAATTCTTTAAAAAGTCATTAGGTCTAAGTTGTAGAAAGAGAAAGGGAAAAACCAAACCAAACAACAATTATGAGTATAGTAAATGTTTGAATGGCAGCAATATTTGTGAGTTTTGACACTTCCTGTAACAGTTCCTTTCAAAAATAAAAAGTAAATGTATGTTGTAGAAAGGCATTTTAAGCTTTTGGAAACATACACAGCTCTGGTTATAACATGGCAACATGTGAGGTTTTGTGCAGTATTTCTTGGCCGGTAATACTGAGTCACTGTGCGGAGCCTCCTGTGAAAACACAATATGTGTTAAGTTTTTGCACAGATTCAACAATTAAAGCATAACATGTTCATTAGTGAGCTTTAGATGTGCTGGTAGGCAGAGTTTGTTAACTCAGGACAAAGCCAGGCTAGCTGTTTGCAGTCCTTATGCTAAGCTAAGCTAACCAGTTAATAATGCACACAGCAAAATCTATGTTTGGTAACAACTGGTCATACCAGACCAAGTGAGGCTGTTGCATTAAAACCCCTGAGTGCACTGAGGTCAACCCAGGCACATTTTATTATTATTATTATATTTTTTAAAGATTATTTGTTGAGCTTTTTTGCCTTTATTAGATAGCACAGAGACAGACATGAAAGGGGGGAGAGTAAGAGGGGATGAAAAGCAGCAAAGAGGCCACAGGTCAGATCCCAAATCCAAAACACTGCCAAGGACTCAGCCTATATAGGGCACAGGCTGCACCAGTTTTCCCCCGTTAAAGTTTTTTTGGGGAGAGTTTTTCCTTATCCACTGTGAGGGATGTCGTATGCTGTAAAGCCCTGTGAGGCAAATTGTGATTTGTTATATTGGGCTTAATAAATAAATTTGATTGATTGATTGATTGATTGATTGATTGACCAGGTGTGCCATTAGAGTGTCCCAAGAGTGCATTTCATCCAGAGGTGGAAGAAGTATTCAGATACTTTACTTGAGTAAAGGTAACAATACAACAATGTAGAAATACTCAAAAAGTATCGTCATCAAAATAAACTTTAAGTACCTGAAGTAAAGTTCTCATTATGCAGAATGGCCAGTTTCAGAATAATATGTATTATAGTATTGTATTATAATCATTGATGCATTCATGTGTACGTTACTTTAAAGTTGTAGCTGGTAAAGATGGAGCACATTTTTTATTCCTTTATATACTGTATCTGCTGAGTAGCTTGTGAAGTACCCTCCCCAGGTACAATAAAGCTCTATCTTAATCTATAATATTGCATTATAATGTAATTGATGATTTAATTTTGCATAATCAATCTGAATCTGTAAAGCGACTGGTGAATAAAGATATCAAATCGATCAAGTGCCTCTGAAATATCTTACTATATCATGACGAAAACTCTGTGTGTGTGTGTGTGTGTGTGTGTGTGTGTGTGTGTGTGTCTGTTCCATGTTTTTCTCCTCACTGACTCGGTCAATCCATGTGAAATTTGGCACAGTGGTAGAGGGTCATGGGAGGATGCGAATGAAGCAATATTACATCAATTGGCCAAAGGGAGGCGCTATAGCAACCAATTTAATTTGCAAATTTTGCGCTAGAGAGCTAATTTCTTATTTAGGCCTAACCGCCATATCGATTTTTGGTAAATATGTAGAACAGGACGCCTCAAGGTGACTGGAGAAATTTAACTCTAATTGGCAACTGGGTGGCGCTATAACAACAGAAAAATGCTTAAAAATGGCTAAAATGCGACCGATCGCTGTGGCTCCCCCTGTGGCCCAATGTTTGGGTTTTGTTTTTTTTCTAATTTTTGGTATGACTAAGTCATGGTATGGTATGCTATACATAATCACGGAAACTGTCAGTGTGTCATTCTGTCTGTCCCACGTTTTTCTACTCACTGACGTGGTCAATCTATGTGAAACTGCACATAGGCACTGAGGACTGGCATAGGTAGAAGGTGACAAAGCTACCAATGGGTATGGACTAGTGGCATATAAATGAGCAGAAAATGAACATGCTGAAGAGCAAGTACCAAAGAATTCAAGACCATTCATTTTATTGCTTATAAATTTAAATTTGTATTAGTAAGACAACCATTTTGTTGTTCCTTTTTTCCAAAGCATTGTCTCACTTTAAACTTCAAGATGTCGACAGCAACCAGTTTTTATAACTGGTTAGAGCAGCACGTAAGCATTCTATATTTTTCTTCTCTCTCTTTCTCTTATTTTACCAGTTTTGACATTTTAAAGAAATTATGTAGACGTATCTTATGTATCAAACATTAAAAACGGTTTAACATGCTGCATGACCAGTTCAAGTTGCTGACTGATGCGACATCTTCCTGGCACTTTCAGCTTCCCTCTCTGCTGCAGAAAATTCTGCCTACTTCTTGTACAGTTTGGTTTAAGCATGTACTTAACAGATTTTGGACAGATGAAGGGTAAAACAGGCTGCGTGATTGAGCGGCCCATCAGTTCCAGTGTGACCTTGTGCAGTGGGAGCTTAGACGAGCAGAGGGGGAGATGGAGCCCTCAGCTTATGTAAGTGGTGTCACATTCTGACTTTGCTCCAATGCTAACTGGACAGGCATGGTCTGGTCCCCTCTGATAGATAAGCTCGTCGCCGTGTTTGCGTGTGTGTCTATGTGTGTGTGGGGGCGCTTGTCTGCCTGTGCGTGTGATTTGTGTGTGACAGGAAAATAGTGAGTTGTTTAACTGCGTAGGTTTGTGTGAGTAATTTTGTGTGTGTAGGAAAAAAGAGACAAGAAGGGTTTGAGTGTGTGTTTGCGTGGTTCATTAATAGCTTTGCCAGAGATACATGTGTCTCAGAGATGCCCGCAGACATCAAGGGACGGAAAAAGATGTTAAGGACGGGAGGGGGAGAGAAAGAGACAGAAAGAAGGAGGGTGACAGTGGGTGGAGAGAGATCAGACATCCAATGTGATTTATTTGTGGTTATGAAATCTCTTCCATATACTATCGTTTTTTTCATCTGTGTTTCCCCACTGAGTTTGGGGTCCAGAATGGCTTTTGGCTACAGAGTAATGTCTAACCCTTCCCCTCAGATATTATATTTGTATATTGCTTAATTGCAATCATAATTATGTCATGTGGCTAATTGCCTCATGGATTATGTACAGAGATGGTGTTTCTTTGAGTTAATGAAACACTACATTTCTGTATTATGCTAGATTCAGAGGGGAGGTGGTCGGGTTGGAGGGCAGACACACAGATACAGAGTGCAGGACTGAGACATCAGAATCCTGGGTTCGGGTCTAGACTCCTGTCTAAGGCAACAAAAATCTTTGGTTAAGGTTAAAGAAGGATCCTGCTTTTGGTTAAATGTTAATAAAAAGCTAATAATAATAATGAAGTAATAATAATGCTGTGGTCTCTGCGAGTGCATACTGTATTGGGAGATTGTCTATTTTGGCAGGAAACAAATGAAATATCGTCACCTCAGAATTATAAAGTTCTATCTCACATTTTTGTCAAAATGTAGCTATTCATATATCATTATTCTGTCATAACTTAAGTTTTATTTTAAGTTATATGCATTTTTGGACTTTTCATTTAGAAAACAAAAAGGTTTTTATCATTTATGCTATTTGGAATGCAAAACTTTGAAGCGTAATATCTCAAAAATGCTCAGAATGCAGATAGGACCTTGGAATTGGAGATATGTTGTCTGTGAACATTTTGCTGATAGGTTCAGTGTCAACATTTTTTTGCAACTTGCTACTTACGTTTAGTAACGACATTTCCTCATGATGTTGTCAGAAAATGTAAGTCACTTGGCATTACATTTCTGTAAAACAAGTATTTACGGATAACCTGGAAATCCAGATGTCCCGCCCCTAGCAATTTTGAATTTGCTCTGCACGGGGATCTGGATTTGCAGGGATCTGGCACCGATGAGCAGAGCCCAGTGAATCGCCATCGGACTGATCAGATCAGTCTATCTGACAGAGGCGGGCGTAACATAATGAAGACAGCGCTGCGCCGTAAGAGTCGGAAAGTAAACAGCCATGATGGCAGCTGCTGAAGGACGCGTCCATTCAATTTATATTTGGAAGAAACGCTAAGCCAACTACATCTTTTTCCTTGAGGGAGGAACAGAAGACTGCCCTAGAAGCCTTCGCTTCCAGGAAGGAAGTTTTTGCTGTTTTGCTGACGGGATACAGCAAAAGCATGATATATCAGTTAGCCCCACTGGTCGGCAAACAAATGGGGCTTAGTGCAATGAATACGTCACCTTGTTTTTTGCTCTGATTGGCTATCGTGCGGTGGCATTTGAAATGCCTCAGTTAGTGCTGCCCCTTGGGTAGGAAGGGTGAGTCGGTGAGGGCCAGACTCAAAATCTTTCTAGATTTGAGTCTGGATTTCCAGGCTAATTTACAGATACAAAATTAGATGTATATACCCTATCGACAGACAGCCTGTCACCCAAACTGGCCCGCCCTTAATAAAATGGGTGAGAAAAATGAAAATTCAACCCTTGTACAGAATGAACGTCATGAAGGTGGAAACTGGCCATAGAGACCACAAGTTTTTTGTACTAGGTTGTAAACATGTTTATTTCTGCTGTAAAGTTGGGTCTCTTGACACGGTGTTCTTTGGGGATTTTCAGGCTTCTGGAGCCAGCCTCTAGTGGCCGTTCAAAGAAGTGCAGTTTTGGACACTTATGTATTAGCCCCTGCGAACTACAGTTTAGGACATATTATCACAGATTGTTATACCAGTACATTGAACTAAATTAATTTATTCATGGTCTAAAATAAAGGAAAAGAAAAAGACCTAAAATTTGACCCTCATTTTCAACTCAATACCTATAAGTTACCAGAAAGTGATCATCAGATTCTGTGACTAATGGGAGAAAGACATCCATCAAACTTAAGTAAATTATTTTCACTCATCCAAACATGGCTGCAGGTAATGTGGAAATCTTTGTTTGAATTCTAACACGTATCCTTCTGAGACCCGAACTTTTGTTTGGTATGCACTTTTAATTTCTCCTCGCTATTTGGGATCAGTAGGACCCGATAGGTGTAAAAAGTGAAACACTGTCAACGATAAAGTCCCAATGTCCTAAATTGAGACGATAATGACGTCCTGATGTATTTAAAGGAGTACTTCCTAATTAATGGGGACTTAGTTTGTTGCTGTTGCTAAAATTGGCCAAATTTGTTGCCATATCAAATACAAACATTATTAATCATAAATAAAAACTATTTTCAATCATACAATGTGATCAGGTTTTGGACCTTGTCCACTTGTGTGTCAGGATCAGCTGCAGACTGACTTGGCAGAGATGGCTGCCATCTTAAAAGTGTCCACGGACAAGGACAACAGGCCTAAGTTAAGTAGAATATAGTATAGGATCAAGTAAACCCAAAATTTGATATCCTTATATAAGGAGGATATGCATTTGGAGACTTTCTGAATACTGAACTTTAATAATATGATACAGTCACATAATTTGTGCTTCCACATTTTTGGGGGACATCAGTTTAGTCATTTGAAAGTATACAGTATATATAATATTATCTGCTCTTCTTCAGATGCAGATTTGGTTTTATGGGTGCTCCCCAGCAAAGACGCCTAACTTCAGCTACATCAAATTACCTGTCTAGGATGAGAAAAAAAGCATATCATCACTTATGACAGTTGGAATTAATGCTGTCCATATTCTGCAGAGTGCAGACACATATGGGACACTTATTTCTCCTCAGAGGAATACTCTATCACAGCAGCTTTATCACACTAAGCCTGTATTTTACATGTACTTACCTAAGATTTATGCAGTATTTGATCGTGTCTGACGGAAATGATCAAACATCAAACTGGTAACATCCAAGTGTCCAGAAAGATACAGCTGTCACAATATGTTAGAGAGACATGATCTTCAGAACCAGTTTTGATCAAACACAGAGCCATAAGACACACAGGCGCTGTTAGGATCGGATATAAAAAAGGATGGGACAGGATTTTTTTCGTTTATTCCTCTTATTTCCCGAGTAGAGTCTAAATCCAACACAAATCTCCCCGGTATCTTGTATGACCTCGGGGAAAGTAAGGCAGACTGACTGTGGAGGAGTTGCTTGTGACTGTAGCAAGTTTATTGTTGGACTTCGACTTTTCATTTTAAAAAAAAAAAAAAAGGGGGGCCCCATATCATCCCAATCTGTTGAGCAGTTTTTATTTCTAACCAAAAAAAAACATTTCAGCGTCAAGGACACAAGACCTGCGGCGACAGCAAAATTGGAGACTTAGCTATAGATAAGAAAAGACAGGGGCTATTGTGTTTACAATACACTGTATTTACAGGCTGGTTTAAGCATGATGCAGCAAAATGAGCAAGTTATTGAAATGACTACATCTGCTGTGAGCTCCCTATAGGCCACTGTATAGACAGCCTCAGTCGCAGGACTTAATGTATGCTGAACTCCACCACTGACTGCCGCATTAGTGCTTACCTACTGCATACATTTGTGACAGGCACATACTGTGCTGTTTTGCATATGTGTGAAACAAAGTGTGTGCATCTCTGTTTGTGTTATTTTGATCTGCACCGCTATATTTAAGTGACCCAGAAGTGCATCTGCTGCTGCACATTGTTTTATTAAACAAGCAGCGATGCCAAGGGTTTGGCGTTAGGAGGAAGTGTGCTGGGGGTGGGCATGTAGGAGAGGTCTGTGGTGAAGAATTATTATATCCCATATTCCCCAGAGACACTGTGTTTATAGTGAGTTTAGCAATTCATTCTTTTTATGTGAAGAGCGGGATAATAGTCCTCTCTGTAATTAGACAGGAGCACATGAATATTTTTTTCCTTTAAAAATCAGGTTGTCGTCTTGCAGCTCTTTCCTCCTTACTTGTTTTTTTTTCTCTATGGGACTTGCTGGAATCTCATCTAAATGATCTGCGTGATTTTAATTGATGTGATTCACAACTGCAAAAGACATCCTCAATTTCTCTTGGCAACACGGTTGCTGTCATTTATAAAAAAAGAAGAAGAAAAAAAACAAGAAAAAAAAAACATTAATTTGAAATCCCATGCCACCCCAATGACAGAAAATTTTCTATTTTCTTTCTCAGCTCTCTGTCTTTCATAAACATGGACGTGGTGAATTACATTTTAATGATTTAATGGATTGTATAATAAAAAGCTGCTCATGTCTCCAGCGATATCTCCAAATGTGTTTAAAATGCATGTGGCATAGACTGTTATTTCCAATTATCCCTCATCCACTGGCTGTGTTTTAGTCACACACACATACACACAGCTCTACATATATCTTAAATGGTAATGAGAATATTGCTATTATGGCATGGATCATGTATTATGTTAATTACATCTAGGTCCATATTCAGTCACAACTAATGGATGTGTGTGGACTATTGCTTCTGTTGCCACTAATACCAGTAAGGATTCTACAATACTAATGACTTCTGCAGCTTATTACCTATGCAAAACATTCATACTGCGATCAAGACAAGAGATGGAGTGTTTGTTTGAACATAGGACTCCAACACTTAAACTCCCCTTTTATTCATCCCCCTTCATGATGCCTCAGAAATCTGTAGTCCTAGCACTCAGTTTCAAGTTTTGTGCTTTGACACCTGTTGCGTTTTTTGATTTCCATATTAACAGTGCAGACAGGATTTCCTCAGGCTGTGACCGTCTGTAATTAAGTGTTTAAAAAAACAGCTGTGAAGCAGATGGGATAAGGGTCAATATCTCTCGCTCTATGGCTGCGTTTTCTTGTAAGACAACAGTGGATTGTGCCCTCTGGGTAGGAATTAAGTTGCTTCTCCAAGTGAGGATGAGATGGACAGTGTGATAGGAGGTGGATCAGTGCATCAGCTGCTTTTATGTGGGAGCTAGGGTTCCACAAATTAATAGAATATTAAGCACAATCAAGACTTTGCCTTCCCACAATTAAATGAACATGACTGACTGTGATATTCACGTTTAAAATGCTTCCTCAACTAACAGCCAGCCTCCACTTTTGAAGAGCTGTCATGTCGGTATGCTCACACCCTGCAGCCTGTGAAGAAATTTCCTAAATTTGGAAGTATTTTGGATTTAGCAGAGAACAAATCATATACAAATAGCACATGAGACTTGAGTCTGTGCTGTAAAGCAACACAACTAACTTGTTAAATCACCTGAACAACCAACAAACGAAGCAATCTGCAGTATGATGAATGCATGAAAAGAAATCCAAGAAGAATAGTATAGCTAACGTCACGTCTGAGTCCCCGTCCTTTTCCAGCGTCAACTCAGACATCCATGACAGCGACACTGCAGGGAGTCAAAATAAACAAAATACAGCAGGGAATATGCATCCACAGGTGATGACAAATAACCTTTTAAGTTTTATTTTGACTAGTCCATACCCATTGGTAGCATTGTCACCTTCTACCTATGCCAAAACACAATGCCTATGTGCAGTTTCACATAGATTGACCACGTCAGTGAGTAAAAAAATGTGGGACAGACAGAATGACACACTGACAGTTTCCATGATGTACAGCATACCATACCATGACTTAGTCACACCAAAAATTAGAAAAAAAACCCAAAACATTCAGCCACAGGGGGAGCCACAGCAATCAGTTGCATTTTAGCCATTTTTAAGCATTTTTCTGTTGTTATAGCGCCACCCAGTTGCCAATTAGAGTTAAATTTCTCCAGTCACCTTGAGGCGTCCTGTTCTACATATCTACCAAAAATCAATATGGCGGTTAGGCCTAGATAAGTAATTAGCTCTCTAGCGCCCCCATTTTGTTTGATGGGATCAATAATGGAGGGGTCCCCTCAGATTATGTGTGGTCATATGCCTACAAAGTTGCGTGGTGATCGGTGAAACCCTTGAGATGTTATACACCTTTATGTGATGAGCCACGCCCTCCGCAATATTCATTGCCTTATAGAAGCTCAGTTTGAGTAAGTTTTCCAACATTTGTAATTTCAATCGGTTGCTACAGCGCCCCCCTTTGGCCAATTGATGTAATATTGCTTCATTCGCATCCTCCCATGACCCTCTACCACTGTGCCAAATTTCACATGGATCGACCAAGTCAGTGAGGAGAAAAATGTGCAACACACCCACAGACAGAGTCTTCCTCATGATATAGTAAGATACAAATATTTGGAGCACAATGTGAAAGTGAAGGCAGTGCTCTGTATCTGTAAATGTGAAAGCGGGATAAAAATATTTCCTCCCTTAAAACAGTGAATAATTGTGACAGATCATCGTTATCTTAACATAGATCCCAGTAACTGTGATTATCATTTAATTGTAAAGCCCGAGTGGGAGCTGTACCATACTGCCATGATGAAAAGGGAGCTAATGTTGGGGGTGAAGCTCTCAAGTTCCCAATCAATTCATACAATTCAATCCACTCCTTCGGTGATGAGCTTTGAGTGGTGACTGAAAGGATGGAATCACAAGTAGAGTGGCTAAAATAACGCAGGCTTTTTCTGGTATCTTAGATACTAAGTGAGGGTCTTGGATCTAGCCCCTGGTGTCCTCCCATTAACTGTTCTCCGTGCACATTTGGGCAGAAGTGGACACTGATGCTGCCTGAAAAAATGTGGCGGAAGGATCAAATATCTTAACTGGCCTGGGAACAATTCGTGCAGGAGGTGGAGGATGTGGCTGGAGGGTTTCTCGGCTCTGTATCTTGGTCAACAGCCACCTGATAAGGAAGCAAGGATACATGAATAGACAGTTAAATTGATTTAATGATAGATGACTGTTTATCCCCTCGGCTGACGCTCCAACATGTTATGTATCACCGCAACACCTTCGAGTGGGAGATAGAATGATTTATATGCACCAGATGATTTTTCCCCTGTAGTCATTGGCACTAATGGGCAAACCTATCTCCAGGGTAACAACGAACAGGGTCTTTTTTTTCTTTTTAAACTTCGAGCATCAATGCAACTCTCACCAGTCAGGTATGTGTTTCCTATTTGAGAATCGTAGCCTCGCTATGTCTTATGAAGGCCTCAGAGTCATTTATAAAGCTTTGCTATTGTAACAACAGGCCTGATCTTGGATCAGCGTCTGGAGCGCTTAGTCTAGCTGATCTCATTCATCATTCAGGGTACAATCTGATCCCTTTTCAGCAGCCTGCGAGGCTTAGTGCCAGCTTCAGGCATAGCTCGGCAGCAGTGGACCCAGGTGCAAGGATGTTTTGTGTGCCCATCCCCATCCCCGCCACCTCCCCCACCCCACTCCCCTGCCCACTCCACATACAGAGGCGGACTGCATTTTCTTTGGATGAGGTTCCCCCCATGAGGTCCCACAGGACCATGTGAACGGGAACAGCTGAACTGCCCTGCCGCATCTCCGTGATATCTCAATCGCTGGTGGAAGCCGAGGGGAAAATAAGGTGCAAATCACACACTGATAGCAAGGCAAGGGTAATTCAGAGATTAGAGGGCCAGACTTGTGAACTGCAAGGTGACCGCCTGAAATCCCCAGACCAGCTGGGAAAATCATGTCGAGGAGGTTTCACAAATCAGCCCGCTGTGTTACTGCACTGAGTAGCTTGTTCCTTTAGTGGGCCTTGATGTAAAACGCCTTAAACTGTAGAGACTGTACAATTATACCTGTCCTGTACTCCAGTCTTGTGCTCCGCGCTCGTGTTTGCAGTTAATAGACCTCAGAAGCGACTGTACTCTCTCTTTGCTCTCTCTCACGCTGCCTCGTTCATGCTCTTTCATCGGTATCTCCTCCCCCATCACACACTCACTTGGATCAGCTTGAAAACACTTCCCTCCTACCATCTCCCTTCACACACAAAATCCTTCTTCCTTCTCTTGCAGTGTGCAGGGAGATGATCTGCATAAGCACATAAACGAAAGTTTGCAGAGTCATTGGTCTTTTTCCGCTGTGCTGTATCGTAGTGCATCTGTGTCAGGTATCATTTTAAAGGTGCATGCGCTCTGTGTGTGTGGAGGGTGCTAAAGCAGATCAAAGAGCTTTGTGTGTGTGTGTGTGTGTGTGTGTGTGTGTGTGTGTGTGTGTGTGTGTGTGCGTGTGCACTCGCATACACATGGAGGAGACAGCTTGTCTTAAAAGAAGTGAATGATTTTCTGGACTAAAATGACAGAAATGGTTTAACTGTCATACACACACGCACAGACTCAGACCTAAAGACACACACAAGCAGGTTTCATCCACTTGCTGCTGACAGGTGTTCATCCTAACATCCATGCAAACACACACCTGGGAGAACACGAGTTTCATCACACTGACAACGACTGATCCTGTTTGACCAGCAGGGGTCCTTGTCCTCCCCTCCGTCTTTGACTCTCTCCTCGCAGCATCTTCTTTCCTGCTTTTTCATTTTCCTCTTTTTTTCTCTCGATCTCGTCTATGCTCGCAACCTCCCTTCTCTTCATCTCCCTCCCCTCTCTTCTACCTCCGACTGATTTTCCTCTGCTCACACAAGTTTCCCGCATCTCCTTCTTTCTCTTCTCTTCTCCATCTCTTTTCCTGACAAAATATACTTGCTCAGCTACCAATGCAATACACTGCAAGCTGATAGCCTGATCAAGTTCTATGCACGTCCTGTCATATTTTTTTATTGAGAATGTTACTCGTGACTGTAAAGTGTGCATCGATTCGTGTGAGCAGGTCGAACAGTTTAAAACACTGAAACAAAGTTCAGTCGAGTTAAGAAATCTTGTCAGAACTCCGAGACAGACAGACAGAGCCACGTGACGGCACAAAGAGAGACCGAGGCAGCGAGGGGGAACATAGATGGGACGGACGGATAAAAGCGGCACTCTGGGGATGAATCTCCCTGTGATGGACGGGAAAGTCAACTCGCTCAGCTGAGAAATGGAAAACACAGATCGACGGGTAGAAATGGAAATCAGACTGACAAAAGGGAGGATACCCTTTGAGAGAGAGAGGAACTGGAAACTCGGAGAAGGACGGGAGACTCCGGTAGAGGATAAGAATGATGGTAAATATGCATAGGCCTGTTTGAGAAACTGTGCATCTGGAGTGAGTGATGCCACCTTTTCTGTGAACATCTAATATTGCAGTAGCACCCCATGTTCTGCTGTAGCAGAGCTCCGTGTTTCCTTTACACAGGGCTCCTGAACTCTGTGTAGCCTTAACAGTGCACACCATAAATCCCTTAATGCCGGAGTGCAGAACTTTGCAGTGAGAGTAATTGCATAGACACCGTTGACGCGTGCTCATAACGTATACCTGCAGGTGAGCTCGTTGCATCTCCCCCGCCCCCTGCAGCGCTGTCTCCAAGTCTTTTTTTTTTTTACTTTAATCCTTCCTCTGAACACAGTTAGTATTTTTTTTTTAATCTGAGCATCCACTCCAGATTTTCTGCCAATGCTTCTACCAAGCTTTTAACTACTGCTTTGTAGTTATGGTCTCCCCCCCTTCCTTTTATTAACCTTTATTTCAATCTATCAGCATATGAAGAAAACGTAAAGCACTGAGAAAAAAATAAATAAAAATCTAGCATAAAATAAATAATCTGACCCCCATTTTGTTCTGGTTAGTTAATGTGAAATGCATCACTTAGTGCGCTTGCATGGGAAAGTTGCCACCGACACCCAACACCAAAACTCTGCTATGCTGAGAAAAACAGAGAGCTTTCCCTGGCTGTGGAAGGCTTAATCAGCATTGTGTGAACTCGTTTGGCAAGGGCTTGAATGTAATGGACGTTCATTTATATATAAAAAGTCCCGCACTCTAGCTTTAACAGTCACACTGCAAAAAGCATTAAACATAAGTGCACAAACAAATGAGTAAACAGAGATCGGCTCTTAGTGCTCCTCCTGAGCACCTAATAATGATAATACTGATTAGTAGGTAATAAAAGATATACAGCACAAGGCCATTACTGGATTCATGTCCCCAAGGACTGCGCAGAGGGAAGAGATCAGAGATCACTTCCTGTCTAACACAAACTATAGAGGGATTATAGCCCCTGGTTATTTTTTCATGAGAGACATAAAGAGGCCTGCTCAGAAATCTAAACCAGCTGAGAGGGAAATAAACGCTGCAAGTGGAGGGCAGCGAGAGAAGCCAGAAACCGAGAGAGTGAGAGTGATTCCAGAGAGCATGGGATGAGTATTGTGCAGTTATAGCTGTAATCGATATCCAGCGGAAACTGATCAGCAGGACGGAGAGATGAGGAATATAAATGAGGAGGCGGAGGGCGGGAGGAGGGAGTGATGCTGAGGTGGATGCTTCAGAGCGGATTCCTCTTCCCTCTCCGTCATTGTTGTTCCATCTAATTCAGTTCCAGTGCACTTTATTTTCTCCTTTTCCTACCCTCCATTTTGCCAGGCTCTTCCTTCAGCCTCTGATGTCTCCCCTCCCTCTATTCACTGAGTGGTGTGATAGCATTCATTTAGCTAACAATGAGAAGCTATATTGCATTGGTGGCTAAATGGGCGCCCTCCAGCACCGAGTTGTACAACAGTGGCTGCAAATGGTAGACACTGAAGCTCAGAGTGTTTTTGTCCCGAGGCCGCTCTCACACACTGCTCTAACTACTGCCACTAAAACTGAGAGGCATACAGATACGGCGGTGTGACACGCGGGTTGACGCAAAACTGCACACACACATATAATGCATCATAAACCCTTGCATAAATACTGAGGAAATACTGTGGAATTATATACGTCTATAAAGGTATTTAAAAGGTACCTGTCGTGATAATATGGCATTTTGAGCTCTGAGAGACACTTTGCACAGTGTTTCGAGACACTTTTCACAGTATTTCTCGTATAAAAGTGTCCTCATGTCCTTAATGGATGCTTTTAAACAGCTTGTGTCAAAGTGTACATGCAGTGGTAGCCATTAAGTCCCCGGTCCACCTCTTTCAGCTACCCTCCATTAGCGCTGCACCGGCAGCCTCCTCTTTTCCAAATATTGCAGATTGAACTCAAAAAAGGAAATTGGAGCACAAACTTTTATCTTTCAAAGGCTATATCATTATAATGAGGCGTTAAATGCATACTGTCTGAGAGAGCAGGGCCGGGAATACTTCTATGAATACTGTATCTGTTAAAAACCCTCACTTGAAACATGTATTCTCTCTTATTCTGTTGCTCCAGCATTAACCCCGAAATGACCCTTTTGCACCCTGTTTTGTGTTCATAAACATTAACAAGATAAATGCATAAATTACACTCAAGTGCAAACAGGACTGCTTGGAGAAGTGTCAAGCTGGGGTGGCGATGTTAAAATAAGCTGTGCATGAACATGGAGAAATACCCACACACATTCACACACAGGATTTAAAATTAAAGCGGTGTCTTTCCTTCAACCAAGGAAGTTACTCATGTTGCATGCTGAGTAGGGTCGTGAAAGGGTGTGTGAGAGGTTCTGGTTATGCGCTCTGTGTGTGTGTGAGCGTAGTGAGCAGCATGAGACAGCAGCTGCCAGTGGTGCCATGTCACAAGTTATTTCTAGGTCTTACAGCCAATAGATGACTTTAGTTCTTGCACAGCTCCTGGATGAAACGACTGTCTGAACATCTGAGCCTAAAAAAAATGTATTCATGTCATTGTCTCTTTTCTCTTTGTTCCTGTGGGTTGGTTAAAAACCAAGATTACAACAGTGTTTCTAATAACCTATTAAACTCCCATTCATTACAATATCACAGCGTCTGCCTCAGAGTACAGTGCTAATTAGCAGCTGTTTACACACTCAACTCTTTAGAACACTGCCAAAAGAAACTTTAATAGGCACACTCGTTTTTGTAATGACAGGTTGGAAGTAAATTGGCGTCATTTTTGGTTTATCAATATCCAGCTTAAATTCAGATGAGGTTTGACTTTGCAGAGATATAGCACAGAGTGGGTGAAAAAGAAGGAGCAGCATTGTTTGTTTGTATGTTTCTGAATTTTTGGTCATTTATTTTTTAATTAGACTTCAGCTTGATTAAATAATAACAGTGCAATTTGATAACTGTAATGAATATGTCTAGAGAGCACACGAGAGTGTACTTGACACATTTGAGAGACATTTAAATTAATTCTTCCATAAATAAACTTCAATTCAGAGTCAGTAAATGTAATAGGAACCCAATGGAAACTGGTAACGTTTTTACCACAGCAAAACAGGCAGTCAATGGGAAAAGGGGATGTTTGTTTTGCAGTTCCACCACTAAAATGTGGCTTCAGCAGTCTGAGTCAATGAAATCAGGAGGGTTTCTGACAAAATTGAACTTGTTTGGTACAAAATCCACTCTTTGTGTTCGTGGTCCTCCGCTGCAGCTCAACACTGAAACACAGTGGAAACACAAAGAGGACATTTTTTTACTAAAAACACAAACTTGATCTGATGAACTCAGGCAGCCTTATAGTAGCTTCAGATAAACTTTTAAACACAGTTTTGTATAAAGTGAGGGTGGATTTTGTTCCCATCACCTCACCATTACAGCAGACAAAACCTCTTAAAATGTTCATATGGACACCTGACTATTGTTTGAAAGGTTAAGTGTGTTGTATTTAGGGTGATGTATTGGCAGAAATGGAATATAATATTATTACTATTAAAAGAGCCATTGTTTGCCCCCCGTGTCAGCCCCTTTGTAACACGAGCACCGGGAAGAAAAACCTTTTAATTTTAAGGAATTCTAAGCGGGAGAAGTTTCAGTTGGTTGCAATCTGCAATCCTCACTAGAGGCCACTAAATCCCCCTGAATCATACACACTGGACCTCTGAGACAGCCTTGAAAAACTGCGTATGTACTTATAATACCCAGGTATATTATAATGTGGTGGGTGTGTTACAAAACAATGAGCAGGGCTGCTTTACGGACATATTAGATTTTTATATAATTTTTGCATGGTGATGTATTACTACTGCTGGTTATTTTATCCAGTAAGAATCTCTCATGTGATTTTCCACCTGAAGTCCCCTCACGATGCAAATCTTGATATGATAACCCACTTTATCATATCACCCATATGCAATGCTCGCAGGGTGTCACTCACTCGCTCCTCATTTTCACCATTTTTTGTCATTTTTCCTATATCTTCTTGCCCTGGCTTATTAGCATCAGTCAGCACATCAGCACACTCACCTTTGTTTTTGCTGCCTCTGCACTGCAACACTCGCTACACTGGAATCTGTTGAGCTCGGAGGGCAGTGACAATATTGCTTGCAGCAAACACTTTCAGCAGCAGATTCTTTGATGAGAACTGTTGTCAAATAGGGTTTACCTTTCCTCCTGTTTATAGCATGTGTGTTCAGCGCTCAAATAGCTTTGCTTGCATATTTTTTTTACTTCTCCCACAGCAGGTGTGGTGGCAGCGAAAAGGAGCTTAGACTCAGGTGGCAGATAGGCAATATTGCAGCGGAAGTCATGAAGGATAACTCACTCCCGCCTGATGGAGTAGTGGGGGTGGCCGTGACTCAAGATTGAAATGATCTTATTGTAACAAGAGAAGAAGTGTTTGTCAATAAGTAATTTTCTTTTCAATTTCTGAAGATTAAACTCATATTACTTGATGTTCTTCGCTCTGAATAGATGAGACGGCGTGAGTGCAGGTGACAGAGAGAGTGAGAGGAAGTCAGAGGACAGACGAACTCCAGAACCACCAGAATGAGAGGGGGAAGAAAAGGAGGAGAGACATCTGAGTATTCACACGTTGTTTACTCTGTGACTCACTATAAACTAGACATACTTGGCGTGTTCGCATAATCCCACAGGATATGTCAAAGGACAATGGCAACCCCCTTTGCCAGATTCTTTTTGGCAGCAAATCAATTGCTCGGTGAATAATATTTAAATAGTGCAGTGCCTGAAAAGGGAAGCTTATAGCGTCTGACCAGTGGAGCCCATTTAATGAAAGCAGAGATGAAGCCAAAGATGAAAATATATGTACGTTAGGAATCAGATAAGCACCATTAGCAGACAGACACTATTTTTTTTCCTCCTGCAATGTGACTGGATACACAGACAGCATATTACCTGAATACATTCTTCAAACATATAGGAGAGGCTGTGTGTATACAGCACATATTAGACATATTACATGCTTGGCAGGCTGTGTGCATCACTGTGTCAGAATGTGCGTGTGGGGGCTGTTTCTGAATATATCATGCAAAGATCATGTGTTATTTAAGTGCTGTAGTGATGGTGTGTGTTTTCCGAGCAAGAGTGGAAGATGAAGCTACTCTAGCAAGGCTGCTTCATCTCATACATGCAGCTGTGTTCACTCTATAAACACACACACACACACACACACACACACACAGAAGTAGCTGAGGAGGCTCAGCAGGAGTGCTGTCAGCCCGACTGTCTGATTAATGATTTTTCTCCTGCTTCCTACCACAACCTCCTCTCTGCCTCTCTCAGCCAGGTGTGGCCTGCACCCTCAATAACGTTGCTCGGAGTAAATCAGCTGTTTGCCATACTCAGGTAAAGCTGATCCTGTTAAGCTGTTTACATGCACCTTTAAAACCCCGGCAACTGAGTATTGCGGTGACTAAACCTGTGAACATCTGTGAATATTTGTGCACCTGTGGTGAGCCATGCACAGTCCACTAGAATGAAACGATACTGTAACTGTTTAACTGGCTTTACCTTTGATAAAAGGGAAATGAATTATTGTCCACACAATGGTATCAATAGGAAGTACCTCAATACAGGGACATAGGCCCCTGATAACAGTACCAAGAAAACAGCCATTGCTGCTTTACGATTGTGATTTAAAGTTACAAAATACTTAGTATGTTAGATTATGAGCTGTACAAAGGTTGCTCATATAGACCCTTTTAAGGTTGACATCACAATGACGTCATTTTATTTGCTGGAGGCAAAACTCGACTTGCCGCCAAAGGGTTGTGGGCTACATAGAAGTCTTAAAATGTCATCTTGTTGTGTTATTGGGAGCCAAAATAGCCTGTCAACAAAAACAAAGACAACTTTGGTTAAATGTGAGAAGACAAAAGGACTGGATGGAAGCGATCATCGAAACTGCTCACGTCATATCAGGTTAGGGAATTAAGGGTATTAAGAGGGATATTAGATTTCTCAATCACGCACATTAGCTAATGTTTGCCTCAATAGCAAAATAAACCGGAGGAAACCATTCAAGTGTCGTCTTCCTTGGTAAGATTGGCATAGTTATCATCCACAAAGCTGGTTATCCCACCCTCATCAATCCTGTCAAGTCATCCATCCACTGAGTGAGAGCATACAGGTCGGCCAGTCTGGTCCCATTGGTCAGTGACTACTTTTGAGTGACCTGACATGGTGCCTTTGTAAATTCATTGTGACGCTCTACACTAAAATGAGAGCCCCGCTGTTCAAAGAAATGGAGCTTTATATTTCTATATGAATTAACCGACGCTTAAGTTAATCATACATTCACTTCGCTCTGCACTCTGCTGCTCCATCTCTGGCTCTGCCACTCCGAGAGTGCTGTGCTCTTGATAACTTGATAACTGAACAGTACATTCTGACAGTGCTCTGAATTTACAAATGTTCCAGTTTGTGCAAGAGTGCAATCCAGCATGAGTATTTCTGAATGCACCACTTGCATCATTTTCCTCCATTGTCTAAAACAAGCCAACAGAACTTGCTAGCTCGCGCTAGCTAATGTCTATGAAGAATTGTTTTGCCCCCAGCTAAGCCCCGCCCACCAAAAACCATCGTAATATTTACTAACAGTTAAAGCATCTATTCACAGAAGGGAGAGGGACTGTGAGTTCTTTCTTTCTTTAGCATTTGCCTAGATTTTTTCCTCTCAGAAAATACCATGTAAAATATGCATACATGGTGGGCCTGTAGGCAGCTTAAGTGCCAGTAATGCTTGATGGTGTCATGTAAATGTATGTTTAGTTATATGTAATGTACCCATAGGAATACTCACTGATATAATACCCTCTCATAAGCCTCTTGATATTGGCCTTCCTGATCACGGGTCTCTTGTGACTATGGTGATCTCAAAATTGAAGCTGTTGCTGCCATAAGTCACGCTGTTGCTCTGGAAAAGAGCTACTCTCAGCTAAATCCCTCACATGTGCCTGTCATGTTTTAAATGTGCTCAGCACTCTATAGTGGAACCTGATGTGACAATTTAATGGCACACTGTGCCAAAAGCTAAGAGAAGAAAGGACATTTAAGTTGTCCATCACAAAAATACGTACTCTCCAGCTGGCAGGTCTCACAAGGCTTACTGTATGTCAAAGAACTTAACTCATACTGTTCAAGAGCGATTTATTTTCTGTGGATGTTTAACTTACCGGCTTCTCAGAGTTGTAAGCAGACCACCTATGAACCAGAGCACAGCAACATCATGCAGTCTCCACTTACTGCAGCCTGCTCTGATAGGTCTAATGATGACTGATCGTCTGTGAAACAGTTCTGAGGCACGGGGGTGCTTTGAGCTAAATGCTGAGCCTTGCATGGCAACATGCTGACAAGCTGATGTTCAGCAAGTATTAATGTTACCATGTTCATTGTCTCGGTTTAGTGGGTTAGCATGCTAATATTTGCCAGTCAGCACAAAAAACTAACTAGAAGTGGTCTGATGGGAATGTTATTAGTTTTGCAGCTATTACCAAGTAACTGCAAAAACTTAAAAAACAAAGTACTGGATAAAAAAGTCTGACCTAATGTAGGGGCTAGAGAAAGCTGAAATGATCACCAAAGTGATTACAGTTTATCCAGAGGGGGATATGATTGTCCGTAGCAAAAAATATAAAAGACACACATCACCCGAGTGACCAATGGAGTGGGTGCTGGATCAAAGAAATATCTCATTCATTCATTTTCTGTAACCGCTTATCCTGCTAAGGGTTGCAGAGGAGCTGAAGCCTATCCTAGCTGACAATGGGTGAGAGGTGGGATAGCCTACACCCTGGACAGGTCGCCAGACTATCACAGGGCTGACACATAGAGACAGACAACCATTCACACTCGCATTCACACCTACGACCAATTTAGGGTCACCAATTAACCTGCATGTCTTTGGACTGTGGGAGGAAGCCGGAGTATCCAGAGAAAACCCACGCTGACACAGGGAGAACATGGGAAAAAAGGGCTCCCCCACCCTGGGGTTTGAACCCTCCACCCTGAGTTTGAAACAGGAACCCTCTTGCTGTGAGGTGACAATGCTAACCACAGCACCACTGTGCCGATGAAATGTCTGTCAGAGTATAAACAAATAGATCCGCACACTTTTTAATTTTTAATACATGTAACGTTTCGAGTCAGTTACTCTTCCTTGGACTCCTGATAAACAACAAAAAGTCGCCATTTATGATGCCTATACAAGTCATGTAACATACCACATCTGTTGCAAAAATTAAGCATGAAATAATAGTAAAGAATGTATTCTATATTACTCATATACACTAATACTATTCCAAGGCTATACATATATAGAAAGTGCAAAGAGGTACATAAAGAAAGTTAAGCACTCCATAAATAGCCGGAGACAATTATGGAGTGCTCAATTTATGGGCGATAGATGGTTTGTATATAATGTCATTCTCCTTTTGGATACACCAATATTTTCACTATGTACCTTTTTGTATTTTCTCTCTGTTCTGAGAGTTACTGCCTAAAGCGAGGGAGTTCAAGTATCTAGGAGTCTTGTTCACGAGTGAGGATAAAATGGAGCATGAGATAGATCAGCACTTTGGTGCAGCTTCTGCAGTGATGCAGGCCGCTGTCTGGGACGGTTGTGGTGAAGATTCACTGGTCCATCAACGTCCCAACCCTCACCTATGGTCATGAGCTCTGGGTAGTGACTGAAAGAATGAGATCGTGGATAGAAGCGGCCGAAATGAGTTTCCTCTGTGGGGTGGCTGGGTTCAGCCTTAGAGATAGGGTGAGGAGCTCGGACATCCGGAGGGAGCTCAGAGTAGAGCCGCTGCTCCTTCACATCAAAAGGGGTCAGTTGAGGTGGCTCAGGCATCTAATCAGGATGCCTCCTTGGTGCCTCCCGTTGGAGGTGTTCCCGGCAGGTCCCTCTGGTAGGAGGCCCCAGGGCAGAACCAGAACATGCTGGAGGGATTACATATCTCATCTGGCCAGGGAACGCCTTGGGGTCCCCCAGGAGGAGCTGGAAAGCGTTGGTGGGGAGAGGGGCGTCTGGGGTGCCACGACCCGTCCTCAGATAAGCAGATGAAAATGGATGGATGGCTGTAGCCTCCGTATGGTACAGGTGTATATAAGCAATATAGAATATATTCTTTACTATTATTTAATGATGGATTTTTTCAGCAGATGTGGTATGTCACATGACTTGTATTGTGGGTATTTAAGATGGCAAATTTCTGTTGTTCATCTGAGGTCTGAGGAAGAGCTGCTGGCTTGAAACGTTACACAGCATTAAAATCCTTGTAATGGGAGCTACTTGGTGTGCACATGTATTTGTTTCTGCAGCACCAAGATTCTTTGCAACCCATTTGAACATTGTTGAGACATTTCACTTAAAACTACTAACGCTTACGTTAACTAGTGGAGACCTTCCCTCTGGGAGTGCTAGAGGGAAGGATAACACTGTTAAAGGGTCAAGGACCTCTTAAGTAATGACACCATGGACATGTGTATCCAGTAGTTGGTGAGATACAGTATTTCAGCCTGGACCAAATTGGTGGATCGACCGGCCAACATTGCAACTGCAAGAGCCACAAGCATGACAAAAAAACCACGTGTAATCAAAAGGCATTTGGCATAATTGGCATCTACTTCCAATGATGGAATTGACTAAACCTATCTTTCAGAGTAGGGGTATTGATCTTGGGATTTGTTTGGCCTTAGGTCAGATGATTAGACTGAGAATTGGATTAACTATTAGCTGATCTGATTAGTGTATTGATGCTGCAGGGATCTTGTTAGTGTTGCCAGTTTAATTCCTCCTAATAGGAATGTAAGATAACCCGCTGTCTCCCAAAAATTAATGTGGTTAAAGTTGTAGACAGCAGTCATGATTCATTGTGTTGGGACATCCAGATGTATCTACTAGGTGATGGGAGCCGAAGTAAAATTAAGTCGGAAAGGATATCAAAGAACAGTAACAGTGATGTGAAAGTGTTAATTAAGAGTTTAATTATTTAATTATTGTCACATCTCCAAAAATATTAACAGTGAATTACACCGAGATGTGATTATCAGAACATTTGCACTGATGTTGAAAACATGTTTGAACTTTAGTGCACCAGCATAACCCACTGTTCTCATGTGTCTTTACTTCAAATGGCCCCTGTGGGCCAATTTTGACAGCACATATTTTTTCTTAAAGTTTGGGTCAAGCTTTAAAGATCTAAATGAGAAGATAAAATGTTCCCCCAAAATACCCTGGAGGACTTGATGGCTTTAACTGCGCCCAACTGTTACATGTTTTCAAAGCCTTGTTTCTCACTATGTATCGACTTGAGCGGGTCTTTAACAAGTATGAAAACAAGGTAGGCTTTGCTGAATGAAGCTCTGAAGAGGTCTGTTGCATTCGTTGGGCTCTTGTTTTGTTGTTCACATCTTAGACTTTTTCATCGTTCTCATGATATTTCCTGTTATGGCTTAAAATATTTTTTTTTGTGGATCCCTGTGTGCTCACTGTTTTTAAACAAATTCAGATTGGTTGGAGGGGTGCACAGGATCACTTCATTAGGACAGCTTGCTGCACCACAGGCCAACTGGCATCTAGTCAACACACACGCGCACACACACAGACACATACACACAGTCTCTCTGTCTTTGTCTCACTCCCTCTATGTGTGTTTCTATCGCTCTTATACATACTTTGGAGGCTGCCAACAATGTATAGCCACTGGTTGCAGGATTAAATTGTCACAATGATAGAGTGGGGGAGGAAAAATAAGAAGAAAGAGAAAATAAGAGTTAAAAAAAAGAAAAGAAAAGATGAATAGCGAGGATAGAGGATACAGGAAGTGGAAACAGTGAGAGTAAGGTTAATGAGGAAGAAGCTGGACAGTTGACAGCAAAGTGTGAAAAGGGGAAGATGAAATACAGAAAGGGCACACAGTGCTCCTGTGTGCTTGTGTTCATGTGTGTTTCCCCTCGGGGAGGCCTGAGGTTGACACTACAGTGCCTCGTCTTTTATCTGTGTCCTTATTTGTGTGTCTGTTTCCCCTCCCTCTGTTCTACTATACCTTAATACACTCTCTTTGGTCATCACACCCACACCTTCCTCATTATAAACCTACAGTGCTGGTTTTCCTTTTCACCTGAGAAACCTGTCAGGGAATGCTGCTTTGTGTTTTTTACCTCACCGAGTTGGCCCTGGCACCACTTAGCCTCGAAGTTAAAAGGTGACCGGTGGTGCTACAGTCAGCCTGTTACCCGGTGCTGCAGCTTAACAGACTAGTTAAATTTCCATCCATCCACCAACCACTCCACTCGCAATCACTCATACTTGAACTGTTACTGCTGAAAGTGGTCACTCGACTGTCTGTGGCTGGCTGCTTGTAGAGTTGACTCAGTGCACACTCGCACTCATGACTGTTAATAGACAAAAACAGTGGTAAAGGAGAGCCATGGTGGGTCCTTAGCATAGAATTACAGCTTGTGGTAATGTTGGCTTTGTAATTATAGTCACAGGAAGTAAAACTGTGTGACTTTTGTACGGTGTTTGGCATTAGTGTGAAACAGGAGGCTGAGCCCAGTTGAATTAAAAGGTAGTAGTTTGCAATAATAATACATATTAATAATTATAATACATTAAATGTATAGTCACTCAAGGTCCCCTTACAGGCAAAGAGAGAGAAAATAAAAAAAAAACAAATTAATAAAGGCAATGAGATAAAGTAACATAAGAAAATAAATATTGATAACATAACAAGAATTAATAATCAGCAAAACAAGTTTGCACTGAATAAAATACAGTGTAAATAGTGGATATGTGCAGCTAGACAGACGGGAGTCAAACTGAAAAGGCTATTTGAAAAAGATGGGTTTTTAGGTGGGAATTGAAAGTGGAGAAATAGTTTATAAGAATGTCTGGTGGGGGGTGGGTGAGGGGCAGAGCGGCAGAAGGCTCTAGACCCTTTTGTGGGTGGAAGAGAGAAGACCTGAGAGTGCAGGTGGGGGCGTGGATGTACAAGAGTTCGGAGAGGTACAGAGGAGCGAGGTTGTGGATGACCTTAAAGTTGAGATCTTAAAGTCAAAGCAGTATTTAACGTGGAGCCAGTGAAGCTGCTGAAGAATAGGAGTGATGTGATTGATGAAGGGAGTTCTAATGATGATGCCAGCAGCAGAGTTCTGGACCATTTGAAGTTACCGAATCAATAAGGCATGTAACTAGGGTGTGAGCAAGAATGGCAGTACCGTGCAGTGTGAGGGATAGGCGAGGGCGGTTAATATTGCGTAGATGGAAGTAGGCAGACCAGGTTGACATTATTGATGTGAGCTTGGAATGACAGAGTGCTGTCAAGGATTAAGCCCAGACTCCTAACCTGTGGGGAAGGGGAGACGAAGGAATTATCAATATTGAGTGTGAAACTGTCAGTTTTTGCTAAGGTGGATTTGGTGCCAGTGAGAAGTAACTCAGTTTTATCACTGTTTGCAGGAGAACCACAATTTGATTTCCTGACATTAGTCAGAGAGCAAAGAGAGCAGAAGGGTGGAGGTAGGCTTGGTGGATGGATAGAGCTGGAGGAAGAGGAAGTAGGTAGATGATAAACAGAAGGGGACCCAAGACAGAACCTTGAGGAACACCGGTAGTAGTATATGGTTACAAGTGGTGGGTGCTTTTCAAATAAAGTACATTTCATTTTATTCATACTTAACTTAAATGTAACCAAATCAAGTGTACCTAACGTAACCTAAAATTTTAACCAATGAGATCCCACTTGACCAAAAGCTAAAAAAACAAACAGCCGAGTCAGATCTTTGGTAGATCTTAGTGTCTTATTTGCAAAAATGATAAGTAAGGACTGGGATATATGCGGCATCTTTTACTGCTTTGAAAACGTGTGGTCGGGCACTGGATGCTACTCTTGTGCCTTCTCCCAAGAAGGCAGAGGCAGGTGGCAGCTAATGTTGCTAAGTGTCCTTAATTAGCACTGTGTCATAGCCTCCTTACCAGGTATCCAAATTTAAGAGCTGATGTTCTTCCAGATGTTGTTTTCAACTGTGTATTAGCCCTAAAATGTTGTCTGTTAGACAAATTTAAAGTTCAGGGTGGTCCTGCACTAAAATGATCACCTTCTCCTCCATATTCACTCTAGACCAACGGTAGGCAACCTGTGGCTCCATGCAGCTCTTTAGACCCTCTCCAATGACTCCCGGGGACTTCGACATAAAATTATATAAAAAAATGATTAACGGTTATTTTTAAACATTCAGATTGTATTTGTCATTGTTATAGGCCTACAGTGATTATTACATTCTACAACTGTACAAATGCGTAGCCTATACATGAAAATAAAAAAAAGATGTTTCATCAACTAAAATGTGCTTCAGACATCTTCGACTTGGTGCCTTTTCTTCTAAATTTTGCAGAACTTCAGTAGTGGCGGCTAGCCTGGAGTCTCTTTAGCAAGGCTAGCTATGGTTTCCAAATCCAAAGAAAAAAAGTTTTGGAGGAAAACAGAGGATTTAATAGTATGTGGACAGATTAATTTCCTTAAACCACTAACTGCAAAGTTAAAGTTCTAAATAATGATACATATCCCACTGCAGAGTAGCCACCTTGTAGCATATCACATTAATGAATGCTAATTTAGACCTATTTGAAATGTTGATGGACTCATTTAGATTAATCGGCTGTTTCCTTTATTCAAAATTTGTTTTGTGGCACCAAACACATTTTTTCTCTTTTTTTGGCCAATAATGGCTCTTTTAATAACAAAGGTTGCCAACCTGCTGGTGCTTTTGAGTGTGCCTTCTTTGCATCTACAATGATAACAATCGATCTAATGGCTATAAAAAAGCTGCATGTGTACGAACCCTAAATCAGTTGGAAATGCAGCTGTACATACTGTACTACACAAACTACAACAAAGCTAGCAGAGCATCAGGGGTCCAGAAATGAAATTTAAATAATCTCTGAAAATGTCCTTGACTGAGAAAAAAAAAAAACCATCTTAGTAAATGTCATCGATTTTTTGCTTAACTGAGGATATGACCCACCAGTGTAGCATTGGAGGGTGTAGAATTTATCATATTAAAGATATTTCAGACTAATTTATGTAAGCGTGACTACAGTTTAGGCGCACTGACTCAGACATTTTTTCTTCTTATTCACATTATCAGCCATGCATTAACCGAATATCAGCAACCAAGCAGATGAGAAAAAAGTCGGGAAACTTAAGCTTAAGGTAACAGCTGTGCCTCACTAAAATGTACGCTGGTAGCTCATACACATACACAGGAACACACACATAATCACAGGTGTTTCTTGAGGGAATGAGGCCAAATCTGGAGAGAGTCGCTTTTCTCAGGGGTTCTTCATATGTAATTATGTCTCCATCGGCCTTGTGATCAACCTTTTTCTTTGAGACTCAGAAAGCAGCAGCTAAATAGCAGAATAAAAAACAGCGGCAGAAAAACATACCAAGACATAGAGTGACACAGGATTGGTTTAGTGTGCTGCTGTAAGTCAGAAATCTGAGGAGGAATGTATAAATAAATTATGGATCATGTTACTGGGAGGTACACTGCCGGATTCTCTGCACACCAAAGACATTATTGCTGAAGTGAATTACATCCACTGTAACTTGGTCCAAGGTCAGCAAAAGTGCAGCACCCCTGGAGCTGTCGGGATTGATACAAAATACACATAATGCACAACTGCTCTGTTAGATGCACTGCCCTTGTCCCTGTCGATGAAAAAGCCAATCCCCAAACCGCACTGAATATAACAAAATGATATGAAACTTTTCTGGAAAAATAGGAACCAGAGCAAACAGTATGAAAACCGACTTACACTAAATTGAAATTAATATTGGAAAAAGGACATTGTAATTTTAATTGAAAATGAACTGTCCTACTGGAAAAAATGAAATAAAAGAGCCGCGGAAAGCTGCGGTGCACAAAATATGATAAGAGCAAGAACAACAGCCAATAATTCACAAAGGGCAACCACTTATCACTCGCTGTTAAAAATACAAAAGAACACCCTCACATTGTTGTCAGAGCAGTCACTCAGAAAACAAAAAGACATCTGTGGTCTAAATCTGGACTCAGAAACAAATCTTCACACACAGCGGTGGCTATTAGGAAATCCAGCTTGAGTTCATTTCGCCAAATGGGACACTGAGCTGCAAACTCATTTCGGTGAGGAGGATACACGAATATATAGATATGATAATAGCTTCAGACTGTCACACATTAAAGAGACTCTTCTCATACTTTTTTCACCCTCGTCTCCATAAATCAGTTCCCACTTATGCTCGCTACAGGGGAATTTCTGTCTGCTCAGTCTGTGTCTCAAAGGCGGACTGTGGATAGATGTTAAAGCAATTCAAACTTCTCTTCCTGGATTCTCGACTGAGCCTCCAGGGGCTGCGAACACAGCGCAGTGGGTGGCGGTCCACCATCAACCAGGAAGAGCTTTTATACAGTCTCTTCAGACACTTTCATTTAACTTGTGAAAATTTTAAAAGAAAAGGAAAAAGTAGAATAAGGGGTGAGGCTGAAATGCTGTAAACGACTGATGATATGCTATAGTATGTATGAGCCAGGGTGAACTTAAGAAAACTTTTAGGCAATTAAGCAGCCCCGCGCACTCGTAGCTACTTTTATTATTTCATTTATTTTTTTCTTTCACCTCCAAAAGAAGTGCTAAATTTTACAACTTTATAAGCAGGATTTGCTCTGCTCAAGTTTCTACAGCTCCCTAATGAAGGGAAGAGCTGTCTGTTATGAAAGGTCAACAGAAGGTTTATACAACTGACCAACTGTGTGTGCACTGATCCACTATACTGTACAGCAGGTACATACTGTTATATTGTACAATTCACACAATTAAAGGGTGACATTAGACTGTACTAATGCCATATATGCCACTGGATCTAAAATGCAGAGTATGAATACTTGGTAGAAATTGTTGAGAAAGACTGTAACATGACTGTAAACGGAAAACTACAAATACCACCTTGCCCAAGTCAAGTTGCACTTACAGTTTACATCCATGTCTGTGAAAACATGGATGCTTCACACATCTTTCCCCCAGCAGCAGAGAATATCTATACAATCAGCATAGTTTCAAGGTGGGCACCCAAGATTAGTGTCACCAATTCATTAAGAGAGAATGAATTCTCGAGCTATGGCCAAACATGTTTTGTAAGGTCACAGTGACCTTGATCTTTGGCCTTCAATGACCACAATCCAATCAGTTCATTCTTAAGTGGACGTTTGTGCCCAATTTGAGGAAACTCCCTCAAGGCCTTCTTGAGCTATTGTGTTCACAAGAATGAGACAGACACAAGGTCACAGTGACCTTGACCTTTGACCACCACATTTTAATCAGTTCATTGTTGAGTCCAAGTGGACGTTTGTGCCAAATATGAGAAACAAAAAATGGGATGGACGGATGGATGGATGGACAGACGGACAGACAGACCGACGGATAGATGGACAACTCAACAACATAATGCCTTCGGCGATGGCTATCACCAGTGCAAAGGCATAACTAACATATTCTCAACTAATATGAGTTTTTTTGCTCAAGGACAGAATGGAAATATTGAGGGTCGGAGAAGCATAGTTACATCTCTAACTCTCAATTTGTTTTGTTTCCTGTCTCTTTTGACACTGACTGACAGCATATTTATACACCATCTTAATCTGTGTTCTGTCGCTTTTGAGATATCCAAACCACTTCCATATAATTGATGTTGTGTTACCTTTTGTTGTCAACAATTTGCTCAGCTTTGGAGGATAATGCCAGTTCTCTTTCAGTACTTAAGCATAAGGAGCTCCGTGGCTGTGTAAAACAAACTGGGTATGGATTAAGAGGAGGCAGCAAGTAACTGCAGGCTGAGTGTCCAGAGACGTATAATGTCTCCCTTTTGTTGCACCTATGGATAATGAGCATTGACGTCAGCGACTCCAGTGACGTATATCCTAAAGTCTGTTTCATTCCCACCTCTGTGGGATCTGCTCTGAAGTTACGCTGCTGTCCACTCTGTGTGAGGTGCACAGCCCCACCCTTCTGCAAAAAGGCAGTGGCACAGAGCAGAGCAGAGCAGAGAAGAGAGGCAGCAGACTGCCTGGCTGTCTTCGCATTTATTTCTGATGTGTGACAGGCTGTGAGATCAATTCATTTTGAGTAAACATATCCAAAGTTAATCACCGTTATCAACATAATTTTCATTGCGATCCCCTATCGAGATCAGTTTATCGTCCAGCTGTAACTGGGAGGTAGTTTTATTTTATTGAAAAACAAAGCCCTCCCCAGCGTTAAGATTTTCTTGGACTCTCCCTTTGACTTATTCCCACAATATCTAAAATAATATTCCCACCACTCTCTAGTTTCGATTAAAGTGCTGCTAAATAAACGATAATAACTGCAACCGAATGAGTGAGCTGGGCATAGGCGGCAGTCTTGTGGATGCTGAGGGACTTGGGCACCATAATATTTTCTCTCCAGCCAAATACTAAAAATAGCTGAATCTGATCTTATGATGCTAAAGCCTTATGTGCTCCATCCTCCCGTTTTCCTAAAAAATTCATACCGCCCACCCTCGAGCCAAAGGAAAATGACACCTAACCCTCCCCCTTTTTCTGACCACCCCTTCCAACTGATAATTTCAGCACAGTCCCTTTGTGCCCTGATACCTACACAAAGAAAAAAGGAAGCACACTGTTACTTATAATAACTAAATGAAGCATATAATTGTTTGGCTTCAATTCAGAGTTCAACCATGGAAGTTGAGCGCCTGTGGACTTTAGCCAAGAAGAAAACTTCTTGAGAGAAGGTACTCCCCATCTGCCTTGTAGCTTTGAGTTGTGGCACTACATCTGAGAATATTTAAATCAGGCGGTCCCTATATATGTCTGGTTGCCAAGTGTCTGATATCAGTAACTTTGTCTTTGCTGAGACTCTCAGACGTGGCTTTTCTAAAGAAATCGAGGTATAAAGAGATGCATCAAATATGGCTAAAAACTGTACAGCGTGTCTATGTAAGGAATGGCTTCATCATCACTGTTCTTCATTAGCCCTTCAATACACAGTTTCATTTTTTTAAGTGGGTGACATTATCAACTGCTCTAATTTGAAAATGGCTTGGGGCTTGAGACGTTGCCTGTGCTGAATGCAGTATCAGTTGGGATAAATTAAATCAAATTGTTGTCTTTATAGTGCGTATTGAATAGGAGTCTAATCAAAAACGCACAGTGGCCGCTGTCCTGAGGCCATTTTTTGTCTCAAAAGCAGACATGATGTAGTAAATACTGAGATTCCTCAGTAAATGGCTCTTTAGAGAGACTCCACCCAGCACATGTAGCAGCTTCCGAGGTGTCTCACAAGCGCTTATGTCTGAATGCTAACGCCCACAATTTTGCAGATAAATCCCCATTATGTGGGCTTATCGCAACCCTGAATGTGAGCCTTAGTGAATGCACTTCATTTTCTACTTTGGCAAAAATACGGGGATCTACATGTCATGCCAGAAAGCATTCAGTAAATTAATTAAAAGTTGAAAGGGCCAAAGAGAAAGAGAGTGACAGAAAAATAGAGATAGAGACAGGCTGCTATAAAAGTGGAAACATAGAAGAGGGTTTGACGGAGGATTACATTTGTCTGAGGAAAAAGGGACTGCAAGCAGGTAGCGTTTGCCAGACACATACTGTTTGTATCTGAGAGATACAATGCATGTTTGCAGGTTTACATGGATCAGATTTTATTACTAATCACTGTTGCAAATAGCTCGCCGGCAGTATATAAACCCGGCAATTATTTCGGTAGATATTCAGATTTTATTGTCACCTACTGCAGTATTTTTTATCAGTTCTGGTAGCGTTTGACAACAGTTCCAGTCGGTATCTTTAAATGTAAAAAAAAAAAAAAAAAATACAGAGGGTTTAGATAGCAAATGGAGAGAGGCAAACAAGCCAAGTTGACAAGGATAAAAAGGAAAGGGTGTCAAGAGAGGGAGGCTGAAAAACCAACCAGATACTAGATGAAACACCGAAAGACCAAATTCGCCTGTTAAATTGCACAGTAATGAGGTCCGGGGGAAGCCAAGTGTTGAGGAATGGACCACAGGATATATGGTGTGTCATAGTGACCACGGCTCACTGCAGCAATATGTGTGTGTGTGTAGGTGTGCGTGCGTGTGTGTAAATGGAAGTTTTCTTATTAGTGAGGGTTGATTGGGTCATATTGCAAAGTTTAGATCAGCCAGCCCCCTCATTATCACTGCACTGACACACACACACACACTGGCATGCACAGGGCGGATAAACAGATAAATGAATGGCCACTGCACGGTGAAGGAAGGCAATGAGGAGCAGGTGGGAAGGGGAGAGAGAGGACACTGAGGGGAGGCAAGCAGGGGTGGAAGGAAGTTGAAATTACAGTTGTGACATGGATGGATGGAGGAAGGACAGAAAAAGTACAATATAAAAAAAAATACAAGTGAAGGCAGTGAAGAAATTGAGACATGGGGAGGGGGCGAATAAAGCATGTGAAAATTAATTTCCAATTCGACTGTAATTGTGAGATGAATTCAGATGGATAAGAAAGTGTGAATGCACAAATGAGGAGGTAATGGATAGAGAAGGGAACGGAGGAACGGAGGGCAGGCAATTTGAGGAGGCAATGATCAAACGGGAGGAACAGAGTGAGAGGGTGACAAATGTAGAGGAGGGGGAACAGATGGAGGGGGAGATGACCAAATGGAGAGAGTGTTATTGGAATATTGAATAGAGGGGCTGACAGGATGGAAGGAGGGGGGGAGAGATGGTGAGGGTGATGGGAGGCAGACTTAACATCTCAAGGTCAAACTGGTATTCACTAAACTGAGGCATAAAGGCACTCTGCAGTGTGCATGTGTGGCCTGCCCTGGACAAAAGCAGACAATAGTAAGAACTGTGGTGAAATGTCTGGTTGTCAGCAGGATGCAAACAGTTAAATGTTAGTTAGTTAACCACCAAGGAGATTTTTGACTGGTTACACATGCCCGTCTGTAGATTAATTTTGTTACTCTTCAGTTAAGCAGCGCCGCTCATTCGGCCATTACTGCTAATTATGTCAGACCAACCCTGCTGGCGATGCTGTGGGGACATTGTGCACACCCACCAGTGTCCCCATGTGTTTGTCCCGGCGAGTAAGTGGCTCAATTTAAGCCACAAGCCCTCTTTAACATTGTCAACTAATACTCCTTCTCGACAGTCATGGGCTGGCTTGGCTTGGTTTGGGCCGTCGGCCCAGCACAGCAGGGACTTGCATTTCCATTACAACAGGGCTACCTTCTTAGAGGTTTGTCTTAAACTGATGATGATGTCTTGAGTGATGACGTTTAAGAGCAGCAGGCTGATCCACGGCTGAATCCCCTGTTGTTTTTGCTGCATGTGTTTTTCCACAGCAGGGCAGGTAAAATAAGTTAACCTGTTGGAGGTGAGCTGTTTGCAGAGGTGCAGTAAGAGCCTGATGTCTGCAGCTCTTCATCAATATCTCACTGTGGCTGATTCTGCTTTCACTTTCCTCCCTGCCTTTAATTAGACTTGACGTTATTGAAGAAAAGCCACTAACAAAGTTCTGCTAATTCAGTAATAACACATTTATTTTCCTATAGATTCTTCACAATAAAAGTCCTCCATTATTTTGTAATGTATAAACTTTTATTGTGAAGCAGCAACATTAAGAAATTTGAGTTTTCAAGCAGCAACTTCACACAAATTTTAATATGGCTGATAGCCAACAGGAAACAGTAAAATAAAGCAGATATGTAAATTAAAAACAGGACGCAGGAGAGAAATTAAACTCCAAACCACAGAGATTCAAAAGCTACCAAAGCTACAGAGGTGAGAAATTTCTTGGAACGCACACGCTTGTTTCAGTGGGAAAACGGGGGTCGTCTGGGGTTGGCTGTGGTTGTCAAGACATCATCGCTACCCGCTTGACGGTGGATGGCCCGGCTTTTGGACCTACTCTGGAGAAGGTCCATCTCCAGCATGGCTTGGCATGGCAGTGACAATGGAAACAAAAATCGGTGCAACATAGCTTTATCCGGCGCAGCTAAGAATGACAATGGAAAAAGGGTATAACTGTTGTGCTATCACGGTCCTGAAGTGTCAGCGCAGTTAGTGGGGCTAACATTGTAACGTAAAGTATTTGCCTTGGTTACCAGTGAATGAGTCGTGCTGCTTCCTAGCTCCCACCTGGCCCAGGTGGTGCATAGTGCATAGCAGCCAAGGCTAATGTTGGCTGACCCTTACATACTGGAGGGTGGGCAGTGGGCACTATGTTTCTGCATGTTAACGTGGCTGGCTGGCTGGCTGTTAGCAAAGGTAACAGAAAATTAAAAAAAATCACAAAACATTAAAATTTCAACACCTTTAAATAGATAGCAGTTTAAAATGCAGTGCTCAAGGTCACTGAGTCAGTGGAGCGCCAGACTAAAAGGATCCCGATCAAATGCTGGATCCGATTGAGAGACGTGCCCACCATTGGCCAATGTAGAGCTTTGTCAACCAGAAACAGCCTGCATCAAAAGTTGGACAGTGTTTCGAAATTCTGGGCCAATTCTCACAGTGATATGATGTGTTTCTACAAACCAGCCAGTTGCAATACAAAAATGATGTACAGTAGAATTCACTGGCTTCAACAGACTGGAAACTTTCAACTGGGAAGTCCTTCTCACACCATAGTGCTACGATTCACCAGGTATTCATGGCACAGTCTGACATGCCTCGAAATTGATACCGCACAGTCACAGAGACACAGATCGTGACCAAGATTTTATTAGTCCCATCTTGCACAGTAAGACACGCAGTGAACCTGCAACATTGCTGTTATCGCGCAGTGTGTGGGGGCCTGTAGGTGAAAAAAAGGAGGTGGACGGAGGGACGGATGGGACAATGGAGAGAAAGCAAAAAAAGGACAAGAGAGAGCATGGAGCTGGGGATATAATAAAAACGTACTTATCTGGTGGACACTCCAAAAGATTGACAGGAAGGGCAGGGGGTAATGGTAAAAATAAAGACATGGTGGAGAGTGTGAAGGAGAATGGAGAAACTGAGAAAGGGAGATGCAGGACACGACAGGAAAGAGTGTGATGAACTATATTCATAGACGAAGAGAGGTTAGAGACAGACAGTGAAGGAGGCCAAGAGAGGCACCGTGAGAGAGAGACAGGTGGTGGTGTTGTGTGGGAGAAAGCGATGGAGAGGTCAGTGTTAACTGCTGTGGTCTGGCTTTCTCCCTGAGACCTATCACTACCTATCAACTCACTCTGGTGGAACACACACACACACACACACACAATGTAGTGGCTCCACGGTGATGTGGACAGGCTAAATAGAGAGAAATAGTGGAGCTGTAAGTGGTTGGGAGATGAAGGGAGGGGGGTTGAAGAAATTGTTTCAGATGGGAGAGGCTGGTGCAGAATCATACTACTGTGTGTGTGTGTGTGTGTGTGTGTGTAGTTTTGCACATGGGTGCTTTTGTGTGCATTAGATAGGAGATGGAATCCATTTGACCACTGAGCGAAAGGGTCTTGTACCATGTTGTGCATAGTCTACAACCTGCCTGTGATTTGCTTATGTGGCCGGTTTGGTCAAGGTCATGTACGGGCGACAACCAAACTATTCTCACAAACACTTAAAAACATGATGTACAGTGTCAAAAACCTAAATGATGCTGCAAAGTTGTGATCGCAACAGTTGAATGCAACTTCAGCCGATCCCTGTGAACCTGTGAAACCTTGCAATTTTGTCCAATAACTGCAACCTCACTGCAAATTTGACAGTTTAAGAGCTGCAGCGTATTGATTCCTTTGTGTTTATCATCTGCTGTTGTGGGAGTTGGAGGTCTGTGCCTGGGACAGAGTCACACATACACAGTGACGGGGCTAACTGTTAGCATCACATAGCTAACAATTCACAATGGATATTCATGTGTTTCATGAGAGATTTTTGCTATTTTGGTGTTGTGTGAGATTAACGGTTCAGTGGTTGGATGTCAACCACTGCTGTGGGGCTTCTGCCCATGCAGCAATATATATAGAGAGCGGCTTTCAGAGGTGGTCCAACAGCACTGTGTCAAACGGCATCAACGGCTGATTGTCGGTGATCAGCTGTTACTGATACTTCTGTGGGAAGAACTTAATTCATACCTGTTTTTGGAATTTTAACTTGCCCCCACAATTTATTCATTGATTTGTACCCGCTTATCTTGTTGGGGGTCGCGGGGCTGCTGGAGCCTATCCCAGCTGACATTGGGTGAGAGGCAGGGTACACCCTGGACAGGTTACCAGACTATCACAGGGCTGACACATAGAGACAGACAACCATTCACGCTCTCGTTCACACCTACGGACAATTTAGAGTCACCGACTGAATTGCAGTTTAATTTAATTTAATCAAATTGCAAAATAATAATAAAAAAACTTAACACATGGCAACATGCAGTGCAATGTGATTGCATTGGGCTGGGAACTTCAACGTGCATGACTCCATTAGCTGAGGTTAAGGGGCACGCCAGTGATTTGGCATTACATTTCCATAATGTTGTGCACTGTCAACATTAATGCAGCAGAGACTGATAAATCCTGTCTTTAAGTTCTTACCACGGGTAAGCTCCAAAAACATTTCATCTTACAGTTCCCATAATGCAACTCAGGCACTCCCTGATAAATATCAGCTTTTAAAATGTCCAGCACAACTCATGATGACATCATTAGGGGTATCTTTTAGACCTGCTCTTTGAACCACTGTAAATAATATACGCTACAGCTGTCCCAGACTGAGTAATAATCCCAATGATGATCAGATGATTTGTAAGGTATGAAATTGACAAAGTTCCCTTTTTCAATTTTTTCTCTACTCTTCCACCATATTTTTCCAAATCCATTTGGGCATACAAATTGACCAAAAGAAAAGACTCAAGGAGAAAAAGTGAGGCAGGCAAGGACGATCATATTGAAAGGGGGAAAAACGACAGAGAAGAGAGGACACCACAGGCAGCTGTCAGTCATCATCAGCCATGTGACAAAGGTGGCCTGAAGGAGGGACAGAGCGATTATACTCCAGACATCACCGGTCACCTGCGCACACACACACACACACACACACAGTGTCACCTCTGGGTACTTTAAGCAAACCTGTGTTTGACAATTGCTTGCAGACTGAGGGTAAGTGGTGTTTAAGATTTATCCTGGATAGCTTAATGTTAACTGTCTTGTGCATCGTGCTGCTCAGCTGCCCAGTGTTAACTCGTGATGGGTTTGTGTCAAAAGTTGTTTTAGGGATCACTTCCTTTGGATTAAAAGTATAAATTTGGCTCCTCTCCATCAGACTGACTCACAGGCAGTCCTATTGATTGACACCGAACCCCCAGTAGACCCTATAGACAGACATAAATGGTGAGATGCCGTTTAAATGCAGTAAACTCTCTCTGGTGCTCTCCGCCTGTTTCTGAGCTCCCTCCTTCCTCCTCTCTACCTTCCATTTATCTCTTCCCCTCCATTTCTTTCCCTGTCTATCCTCTACTACTCATCTCGAAGAACTAAATGAAAATTTCTGTTCTCTATATCGCACAGTTCAACCTGTTTTTGCAGTAGAAGCCGCATGATGGCTGACGGCCAAGTTTCATTACATGAATGAGTCATTCCCTTTTATTCATTATTAAAATAAACTGGTTTCAGTAGAGCCATCCCACCCTGATGCAAAATCCTCCCACAGTAAAAACACAGATATTACACTTATCAATGGTCTTATCTAGATTTGGAAGCAAATATGTTCCTCGGATCATGTGCTTCCCATCGGGAATGACTGTTACTCCACATTTTTATTTCCCTTTAATGGACCTCAATCTACAGAATATTCACGCTGCTGTCTCAGACGCAGAGATGGCAAAGTAAATTGAAACATCAAACAGATCACCTAATCCTACTGCGTTGCAGAGTGGCTCTATTTAGACAATAGCACAGAGAGGAAAGCAGGAGAACAAATGAAACATCCGATAAATAATAGAAGACGGCGACAAAGAGATCTGATTGGAGGTACTGTATCAGCGAAACAGGGGTGACATTATCAGCAGGCTCATGCTCTGTTTGGAGTTACAATTGTTTATCGAAGATGCGAGGAGCTTATTTGCCTGTGTACAGTGCGAGGCAGATTCATAGTGGGAGCCTGAATGTGAACAAAGCTAAAAATGTACATTGTCCAACTTATCTCTGCTGATATGTAGGATAAATGTTTGGATATGTATCTGTGTGGTAATGTTATGGACTGTTGTGTTTAGATAGATTCATCCTCTTCCTCTCTTCTAATCTCTAATCCCTCGCACAGCTGGGACACTGCACTGTGTGTGTGTGTGTGTGTGTTTAGCTGCATGTGTGTCTGAGAGTTGCATTTGCATGCGGATATGTGTCTCTGTCTGTGACCCTCTGTGTGTGAAAGTGTATTCAAGCTAGTTTATATGGCCAACTGTTACTTTTCAACAGTAAAACGTGTCATTTAATGCAATGATAACATCATTTTAAACCCTTGGCACGATAAAGAGGTGATATTTTATTAAGTGGCTGCACTACATCACTGTCCCGTCAGCTCATTTTTTATTAATGTATTCTGATCTGGCTGAATCTCATTCAGAACAATGACCACGGCTTGCCAAGGCAACTCCATCTTACGAGGTTTGTCAGTGCTCCAGGCCACCGTGCACCACACAGAGGAACATTTTGGCAATGCACGTTTTCACGCACATATTGGCCTTAATTACCAGCTTAGCATGTGAGAAAAAAAAAAATAAGGAAAAAACAACACACAACATTTCTGTGTGAGAGGAGTTCACACAGAGCTTGAGAGAGTCAGCTCGTATTCATGATACAGTTGCCAATCCGTTTGCTTGTTTAGAAAATAGATAATGAACACGGCAGACATTCTCTTTTGAAGCCGTCCATTGTGTGTTTGTTGTGATAGCAGTTATTTTGTAAAGGTGGATAAATAATTGGATGGTTAATGTGGCGCCCAAAAGCAAAATCTCACCTGCAGTGGTATTGTATTAACCGTGGATCACATGCTACGATAGCAGTTGGAGGATGCAGAGATATATGTGTTTTGATACTGTTCACTGTTCAGAATGTAGGATATTGCAGTGTTTTCCCGTACCATTAACGGCACCTCCTGCCCCCCCCCCCCTTGATTTAATTTTTTAATTTTATTTAATTTTATTTTCTATATAGCCCCAGATCACAACAGAAAGTCATTTAAGGTTATCTTTCTTGTAGAACAGGTCTATACCTTGTCCTTTTATTAAACAAACTAAATAGCATTATGTTATTTATCTTATTTACACAACTGCATGTCATTTCTGTCTCTACATGGTCGCACGTTTACAAATCTCCTCTGCTCTTCGTATTGCACGGCGGAGTTCAGTCCCGATGTGCATGCGCACACACACGCACACACACACACACACACGCACACAGATGCACACAGACACAGGTGAGCACACTAGAGCACGGCCCAAGCAGCATTTTCCTGACTGAACCTGACCTGAGTCCAAGACATTTACAACCAAGCCCAGCCCGAACCCGCAGCCCGGCACTGTACACATACCCAATGGAGCGGAGCCTGTGTTGCGTTCAGGTGTTGTCATGTAAATAACAAATTCCAGCACTTGAATTGGCCATAGCATAACATAGCAGCATGTCAAGTGGGCCGAACCCGAACCAAACCCGAGCAAAATTTTTCATTTGTGGCTGGTTTTGAGGCTCATGAAACCACTGTCATGTTTGGATTTTGTGAACTGCATATTTTCTAATCCTTTTTGTGGAGCGATGTTCATGTGGACTACGACAACACTAAACCCCTGCATTGCCTGAGAAGGACTCAATGCACAAACCTGTTTGTTTTTTTTGTTTTTTTGTTTAAATATCCCATAGAGAGAGACTCTCACTGCTGCCTGTTCTATTTTGTTACGAAAATGTTGGCAGCAAGTGCTGGACGGACCACTGAGTGACAACAACTCCACCCACATTTAAGAGTAGTGTTTGCGGTAGAAACACTAGAGTCTAGGCACCATGTCTGAAGGGTCACTTTTGGTTCCAAAGGTACCATACCGAAACTGTTTGGTGGAAACGGGGCTTATAATAATCATAGATATGGCCAGCTAGCTTTAGGTGACACTGTGCTATGACAAAAAAGTTTGATTCTTGTATCATATTTGGGAAGGAGAAAGGCCATTGAGAAGAGGAGTGACCACGTTGATGTGGTGCACCAGCTCTTAAAAGTCCGTCAGCTCGGCCACCAGCAAAAGCTGTACCAGTGTTCACCCTAGTCTTGCTCCTCCTTTTGTCGCTGAACACTTGGGATCAGTAACAGAGTAAAGTGGGGGGGGTTAAATACTCAGCCATCTTCCTGTTTTTTTCCGCACTGACAGATAACTACTAAGACTCTTCATCACTATTGTCTCTGAGATACCATGTGATATCAGCGCTGTTGAGCTATTGGTTCACAAGGCTTGTTAGAAGCATGGGCCTGGAAAAAATAGGCTGATGATGATTAATTAAGAGTCCTAGTTTTGGAGGGGAGGGGGATACTTTTATGCTGCACCTTTCTAAGAGCTCTGTATGATTCTTTTTATTTTTACATTATCTCTCTTCATACAATTTTATTAGACTTTTACAGCATTTTGGAGATTCTCATCATGTGCTGATAATTTCTTGGCTTCATCTACTGCAGCTACAGCTGTGATCCTCCTTTAATTGAGTGTATCTGTACATGCGAGAGTGCCAGAGACAGCTTCCATATTTAGGACACTGTGTGTGCAGTATGTGCATGTGTGCACTTGTAGATACAAGCGTTAGCGTTCTTAAGTGCACTGGGCACATATGTGTGAGCATGGCTAATGACACTACATCAGAGCTGGATATCACTATTACACTGTGTCCACATCACTGCGTGCCCTCGCGAACACACTCTCACACACATACACATATATGTTACCACAAACGTACTGCAGGCACTTACTTTCTGCCACTGCGAGGTTATGTGTGTAGTGCTAAAAGGCTTGGCTGTCAGCCGGGAGCTTTTAGAGGTCATTACATCAGCATTTAACCATGCAAAATGCTTTTTGATAGACATTTTTGCACTTCTCTAATATACCCTGTAATTTCCAGTTTATTAGATTCATTAATGTTTTTGTATCTGGCGGATACCTTGCTCACACTCTGCAATGTTTTCGACAAATGGACTGAGATTCATGCATTATTTCTGCTGCTTTCATGCTCAAGGAATGTGTTATGTGACTGTCATCACTCTGCTGCATATTGTGTTTTTATATTCACACGCTGCAGCATGTATTTGAATTTATGTGGCGCTGTCCTATATCCTGTGTTCTCCTCGTTCTGCCTGCGCTCTTACTTTGTGCTTTTTAAGTACTAAGCCCATGTACCCCACTAAAACTTAAATGATCTCATCAGGGAGATTAAAATTTCTAATCAAATCTAGTCTTGATAAACACTACGGTAGGTGTAATGAGGTCATTTTGAATGTTGACATTCATTTCTCCAGAGAAAAGCACCTTCGATGATTTGTTGATTAAATGGACTCTATGATTAGCAAACTAGTGGTAGCCATGGTAACAGTTTCTCTTCGTGTGTTGTGCCCTGCATTTGTCCTGAAAGTGGAGGTCTCACATGAGATCTCTGCCACTATCTTAACTTCATCCTCTATGAGAAGTGCAGTCAACACTAACAGGACCCTTAAACAGTCAGACAAGTCGGGAGCACGTTTTCTTTAACACCAGGAAATGTGGCATTTACACTATAGACAATATTACAGCATTCCAATTACGGTATCTCAGCAGCAAAACCGAACAGATGGGTTTTAGGGGTCTTGGTTTTGTTTGATGGTTGTTGTTTACTCATTCTTATTGTCCTTGAGTGTCCAAGGACACAAATAAACGAGCATTGTCCCGCTAAATACGTCACCTCCTACTCTCATTTCTCAAACGCTTTAATGAGATACACATCGGCACATCATTAAAACTGCATGCCGATGGATAGGACAACAGCATAAAAAGTAATTGCATTCAAGACATCATTGAAAAAAATAAGTATTTCGTATCGGTGACATCAGGACCACAGAGAAAGAGGGTGCTCGACAGTTTTTCATTCCTCGATGGATCTCAGTAGATTAGTCCGACATCTTTACCTCACTCTCAACATAATTACCTCACACCAGTTACACTGATGTGTTCAGTCTCTCAAGTGGCTCCAGCGATGAGACAGTGAGGGGACACAGAGAGAGAGAGAGAAATAGAGACGAGTGAGTGTGTGAGAGTGTGTGTGTTTCAATATCCGTATGGCTGTGTGTTTATGTCATGTTGGTTGGATTGCAAAGCAGAGCAGAGCAGATGGGTTTATAATGAGGAAACAGAATGATTCTGATAATGATGACCAGATAATTATACTGCATCTGAAGGAGAGAGGAAGGCACGGGGAGGGCAGCAGTGGTGTGGTGGATTAAAAAGAGAGTGAAATGGATGAGAGGAAATGGAGTGCATGTACACAAAGAGGGGTTAGGAAGAGCTGGATTCAGTGTGTCATGAGAAACTGGAGGAGAGGAGGAGCAGAGAAGATGGGATGAGATGAGAGCAGGGCGCTCAAAGTCCATTAAGAAAATCTTTAAATATCTTTTACCGAAATATCCACACTGTAGCAGGCCTGTAAATGTCTTACTTGAAGTTATCTCACCATAAAAGCGCTTCCCATTTTCATGCTGACCTATTCTAGGTAATAGACTTAAAGAGCATCAACACTGGGCCTGTTTTGGGTGTGAATGAGTGTATTACTGCTGCTGTCCACACAGACTTAGGGTTTATTTCTCATATGCACCAATCAGACCTGCCTTATCTGTTTCGTCTGGGCATTTTCATGTTAGGTACGATTGATTCGTACCATGCCGAGTACAATTGCCTCCCCTCCCTACTCCCCTGCTGCTCAGCTTTCACATCAGTAATGTTGTTGCATACCCGAGCACACTTGCGTCATCATCTACGTGACATTTTTGTTGTGCTACAGTGAAGAAAAGGGCGCCGCAGACGGATGCTGCTGCCTCAGGGACTATCACCAGCGGGGACCGGCAGAGCAGCGAGGCAAAGCTCTGCCCTTGGCTGGAGAAAGAGCCACTGCTGTTAGGTGTGGAGCTCTCTGCCTCTTGCTGGAGGTCCCACGGCAGGCCGAGGGAGGCAGCAGAGCAGGATCTGGATCTGTCGGCTGCACTGTAGTCCAGTAAAGCGGCATCTGTATTACATTGATACTGGTTAACAGCTAATTAAAAACACTTGTTAAATAGCAGTCCACTTCTGTGTTTTTGTACAGTTGAGCCCATTTTCAACAGTCATAGGCTGGCTTGGCTTGGCTTGGGCCATTAGCCCAGAGCAGCAGGGATTTGCATTTCCATTACAACAAGGCTACCTTTAAAAGGTGTGTCCTAAACTGAGGATGAACTGGACTTTGGGGTCAAGTGTACTTGTATCCACACCTGGGTCCCTGATGGAAAAGCCTGTTTAATGTCCAGACAAGCACTAACATACTTGAGCAACAGTTAGGTCAGGTGTTAGTCCCCAGCCTTCTGACTGCAGTGATAATTCAATCAAATTAAAATGCTTATCATGGAAAAGAGTTGGAATTCACACACGTTAAAGCTGCAGTAGGTAGAAAACCCGAAAACGGTTGATTTTTGAGTCTCATCTGAGTTAGTATTTTATCCTACTTGGTTCTATTTCTCCCTCTCTGGGAGCCTCGGCTCTCCCTTGCCACGCAGCAGCCCGTCCCATCCCTCCCTCACGGCCCCGCACATATACCCCGAGGCTCGGCTCTCACTTTCTGCAGAGAGCCTTCGGCTCCGCTCCCACAGCCGACCCTTGCACCCTCCGGCTGGGCCCGGGGAACCGAGTTCTGTCTGTGTGTTTAGCCGTGTAGGCAGTTGTAGCCAATGCTGGAATAGCTATTTTACCTGGTGCACTGTTCGCCATTGCCGCTTGCTCTCCCCTTCTGCTGGCGGTACGGGAACTCGCATATGCAGTAGAACAGCCAATAGGAAAAGAGTGGTCTGAGCTGACCTTTGATTGGCTGATGCACGTCGGCATGATACTGATTCTTTAGAGGCTGAACACAGAGCGATGGTGAGGTGCAGAAACCTATTGTTTGTCTCAGACCACTTGATTTACATTATGGTTAGAGGATATTATACATTTTTTACTCAATTATACCAAAACAATGTTGCCTACTGGAGCTTTAAAGGCAGTGGCTGATACCCACCATAACCATGAAGGCACATTATGTGACAGTGGAGCTGAGGTTAAATACAAATTGAGAATATCCAGTAATGGCCAGAGCCTCACAGCAGGAGGACAGCACTAATGTGGAATAACACAGAAAAAAAATGATTGCCAGAGTCCCGCAGAGCTCATTTCATCCCTAAGATTGAGACACTCTGCCTCAACGTGTTTTTTAGGCTTCATATTATCAAATAAATATATATCTATTAGAATTCTGAATAGTGTATCGTCTTAATATTTTCTACCTCCCATCATTCTGATTCAGGAAAAGGCTCATTTGGCAAACAAATGAGTTGTTCAGGACTACAGATTTAACAAATGAACTAATTCAGTGGACCTCAGTGTGAATATACATGTTTAGGTATAATTTGTACCGCCTGGTGTTCTTAGTAAATTGCCTCTCTTGCAGTACTTAATGGTGGTGTTTACTTCAAGCTTGACTGAGAGTATATCGGTGCTGGTGCATCGTTCAGCAGATGGTTTGAATCGCTGTAAATGAAAAATTCAACACTATTTTTTCATTGCGAATCTGTCCCCACTGATATGCTGCTGATGTGACATGCTTGGTTTAGCCTGTGGGTGAGATTTTATACAGGTGTTGGAAAGTCTAACACTTTTCTGCAGACACCTTCAGAAACCTGCAGGCACAATGAAACGATAGCAGGTACATATACAGTACACGCTGTACCATAAGAATTAAAGAGAAGTAGAGAGCATGGAGAAGAGTAGAGGTATAAACACATACTGTATACATATACTGTGTATTTTATATGTCCTAAAATAGTATACAGTTGGAACAGCATGTGCACATACTGTATATATGTCTCATTTTTAATCACCAGACCTGAGGAGAAAATGCAAAACTGTAGGTAACACGCTGCCCTCTCTAAAAAAAATACTGGTGAGTTCAGGTAATCACTTAGTCACACCTCCGCAGTTCACCTACTGGGCAGCTGATAAGTGAACCTGTGCTACTGTAGAATAAAAAAGTGAGAAATAATAAGGTAAAAACAAAAACAATGAGGGAAACAGAGTGAGAAGATGCCGAGAGGGGGTTCATGGAAGAGAGGACGGTAAAAAAAGGTGGGGAAAAGATGTATATTGAGAAAATAGAGAGGAATTCCCTACTTCCTTCACAGAAAACAGAGAACAACAGATCAAAAACAAACAAACTCACTGGCAAGTGTGTGTGTGTGTGTGTGTACTTGTACACACTACATAATGAGGACCATACAATGTATTTTAGCAACAGAGTGAGGACACTTTTGCAAAGTGAGGACATTTCGGTGGGTCCTCATGTTTTCAAAGGGCCATTTGAGGGTTAAGACTTGATTCTACAGTTAAGGGCTGAATTAGGTTTAGGTTAGGGTTAGGCATTTAGTTGTGATGGTTTTGGATAGGGTAAGGGGCTAGGGAATACATTATGCATTACGTCAATGAGGGTCCTCACAACACTGGAAGTACAAGAATGTGTGTGTGTGGAGGATCGGTTGGGGGTGGGGGGCTTTACTATGGGTGTTTCTGCCCTGTTTATTTTAATCTTTCAGACCTCTGGCGTAGCTTTTTTTTTCCACATTTCTCTTTGCTCCTTCTTTTACTTTAATGTTCAAAGCTAAAGTATCAGGGGGATTGTCGGTAAAAAGCCATCACATACACACACACCTCACAGACGCCCTTCCTTCTGCTTTCCACTCGTTCACACACTTTTCCTTTCACCCTTTTTCTTTCGTATTCATGCTCGAGCACATATACCCACACACCAAGCTCACTGACAGGTCATTTCACCACCATCTAAAATAGCTGAGCGGAGAGAACACATGCTAAATATAGAGGCCAACTGAGTGGAATATCAACGACTTTCAAGATCATACAATACAGATGAGCGGTCTGATGGTTCACATGAGGCGATGAGGCAGTGTAAAGGTGGTTAATGGGAGGCTTAAAATAGGTTGAAAAGAATGGCTCTTTGAAGAAGCTTCATTTAATTGGGCCTTTGCTTCAGCAACATTTTTGAGAAGTTTTGCAGTTTAATAGAAGTGAAATGATTAAATCTATAATTAAATACAATGTGAGAACCTCTTCATATTAACCAAGAAAAAAAAAAAAAACATTCAACAAGTTCACCATCAGGAATCTCCAATATCAGTGTTGTTCATGAGTGTTGTATATAAAGTGAATGAACTGTAATCTAGCTTTAAGCTATTGGTATAATAAGCATAGTAGGTTGTGTTAGGGTTAACAATCAGTGCGATCCAATACCTGTGCTACCATACTATTTAATATGCCAGAAACAGATTTAATATGTATCAGTACATTGTATGTCAAATGCAGCATGCCAAAAATACCAGGATGTCTTACTGCATCCGGTAGCATTTTGCAGTATGTATGTTCTGACCCACAATCCTCTGCGCAGCGGAAAATACATCACATCGACTGACCCACAAACAGATGGCTCATTGACAGTTCGCAGACAGATGTTGTGATGATGGATGACGCATTTAAGTGACTGATGAGCAGTTGAATAGATAGTAATAATTGGAATGAGAACCGTTAAAGTGAACAAATTTATCAAACAGACAATCAACAAAACAGGACACAACTATGAAAATAACAATGACAGAGAACAAAATGTGATTTTACTGTAGTGAATATAATACTGTATGCTGTTGCTACAATGTCTACAGTAATTAGCCGACTTAAAAGTCAAAAGTACATATACTGCAGCAGAGCTATCCAGTGGACGTTTATATTTATTAGATTAGCATTAACTAAAATGTTAAGGTCTAGTGCACGGGTAGGCAACCTGCGGCTCCAGAGCCATATGTGGCTCTTCAGACCATCTCCAATGGCTCCCTGTGGCCTTGACCTAAATTATCTGAAAATAAATTACATTTTTTAGCTAGGTTTCAGCTATTTTTTAACATTCAGATTTTTATTTGTAGTTGTTGTATTTCTTCAGTGATTATTGTGTAGCCTATGCATTGAATTAGAAAATGTTTTAACATTTCATCAACTAAATTATGCGTCATACGTCTACGACCTGGTGCCTTTTCCTCTAAATTTTGCAGAGGTTCAGTTGCAAATCTAAATAAGAAAAAGTCTTGAAGGAAAATAGAAGCCTTAATAATGTGTGGACACATTTATTTTCTTTCACTACCAAAGCTGCAAAGTACTAGATAATACTAAATAATCATAAACAGCCCACTGCAAAGTAGCCATCTTGTCGTACATCCCATTAATGAACACTCATTTAGACTTATTTGTAATGTTGATGGGCTAATTTAGAGTTAACAGGCTCTTACCATCATTCAAATATGTTTTGCCCCTCCAGACAGTTTGTTTTGTTCTTTTTTTTTTTTTAGCAAATAATGACTCTTTTGATAGTTAAAGTTGCCGACCCCTGGTCTAGTGTAAAGGATTTAGTGGCATCTTTCCGTGAGCTTGCAGAGCTGAAATCTTTCCTGTGTGCCAAGCATTTAGGAGAACAATGGTGGCCTACACAAAAACGTGAAAACGTGAATGGCGCCATCTAGAGTCAGTGTTTGGTTTGTCCATTCTGGGCTGCTGTAGCAGAATATGGCATACTGTAGGGAAAAAGACCTCTGCTGCTAGATAAAAAGGGCTAATTTTTTTGTAACGTTTTTTGATTTTTGCCAAGAGATGCTCCTAAATCCTACACACTGGACCTTTAAATGACAGATGTTGGTTGTTGGAGGCATCAGCATTCATCTTATGTATTACCTAGCACCAATTGTTATACTTTGGGGGTCTTAGAAATACACGATATGCTAACTATTGGGAGAGTACGTCACATTTAAGTAGTCTAGCATCACGTCAGATTCATTCCTTCAAATACTATTATGACCTACATCCAATTTGCTCCGGTCCCATCCGCACTCTGTTCTGACACAGTTTTAATGTTACATCATTCTTAGTAATGCTGTGCACAATAAACACTGTAATTTGAAAGGTCATACTTTAGGATCTCAATGGACTGCATGGATTTCATCCAGAATTCTGATCTTGGGCTAATATGCATGTATTCATTGAATCATTTTTGTACATATTTCAAGAGATAAGAGATTGTTTCACAGAAAACGAAGATGACAGCAACAATAACAAAAACAGCAACAGCTTTTAAGGAGTACTAATTTCCCGTTTAAGATTCTGAAGTGGTTCAATAGCAACTGAAATGAACATGAGCTGTGTGTCAGGAGGCAAGATGTGCACCTGATCAAAAAAAGACAGAAAGGGGAAAATTAAATAACTGAAAGGCATAATTTGGCAATTTATTGGGCACAAAATATTCCCACCATTAATTAAGTTAAGGAGATGAATGCAGGAATTTTAGGTTAAAACAGCTCTAAAAACAAGGTAACAAATTATTACCATTGCAAATTATCTTTCCCTCCCTTAAGACTGATTGATTGTTCAAATACGGATGGGAATTGCTATTTTTGCCTATTAGAAATTGCCATATATTTTAAATTGGAACCCTGGTGGTTTATAAAAGCCACTCCACAGAGGTTTGCTATAATTTTAAGTATCTCATTGAAGCCAGCAGCACCTGCCACGGGGGACTCAGACATAGCTGCAGCATCAGCATATCATATCACAAAGTATCCTCTTGTGTATTATTGTTTTGATAGTAAGCTACAGAATAAAGTGTGGAGCTAAAAAGCCCTCATAAAGTGAAGGAAACACAATTAAAGTAAAAATATAATTGACGTGGTACTGTCACTGCTAGAAAGGGTGTGTGTGTGTGTGTGTGTGTGTGTGTGTGTGTGCGCGCGCACGTGTGTGTGTTTTACATGTTTTTGTTTTTTGATTGGAGAATGGGGATGCCTCTGGTGAAGATAATTAAGACTTTTGGTGTCAAAACCAGCCCGTGAGTGTGTCAGGAGAACTAAAGCACTGACGACCGCCAACCTCAACGAGCATGCACAAAGATCTGTGTTACTTGTGCTGCTGTCACTGTTCATTGAGACGGCTTGTCAGGATGTGCAGGAGGAAAAACAAGTCATGTTGTCTTAAGTGTTGTCATTAATGGGTTTCGGTCATCTGTGTGTATCCACTTATGTGCAGAATGCCGTGTAGATCGTCTACAAAATGATCAGCTGTCGCACTATTGTGTCACATTGCTCTTTCATGTCTTAGTGATGAGGAGTCTTTGGGCCTCTGATGTGAGTAATGATTTTCTAATAACCTGCAGCTTGTTAGCTCAGCTGGCTGAAAATCTGACTGCCAAAGTGTCTGCATCCTGTTTGGTTTGTGTGTGTGTGTGTGCTCTTCACTAAAACACAAAAGTACAGACTGTCAGTTTCAATTTGATAGCCCTTTGATCCATATTGGGATGAATTGTTAAAAAAAAACTGACATAACTTTTGCATCAGCGCCCACATTTTGAGGTGCCAGGAGTGTTTTCAGTCTAGGAATTGAAAATTTATATTTCTTCTTCTAGGTTTCTGCTTGCCATGAATATAACTAGAGTCTTGATATCTTACTTTTCAGAAGTCTTACCATCTTTTATTATTTTCAAGATAACTAAAAAGAGGTATCATATAAGGTTTAGACGCTGTGTGGAGAACTGTGTAAGGATTAAAAGCGGTGCATCCCCACATTAGAGGAGAGTACGTTTCGATGTTGAGCATCAGGGTTTTCCTCATTAGTGCAGTGACACAAGCTGCAGGTAATCTGCTTTTTGTAGACATGGAGAGAGGAGAGACTGTCTTTAAAGGTATACTATGCAGGAATTGCCGGTTACGGTGTGTAAACAGTATCACTAGCGAGAGTGAAAGCTAACCCCAGCTTTGTCTGCCAGCTGTTTGCCTCACTGTATTTGTGTTTGTTTGCGACTGTCGTAGGTTCCTGACCTCACCTGTGTGCTGTACCCAGAAACATCCAGAACAAAGCAAAATAAGTAGAAATTAAGAAAATACAGCATAGCGTACTGTTAACTATAGTGGCAGGAAGGCACAGACATAAGTTGGACAGCCTCCCTTTATAGCATTAAGCTAGAGTGGTGCAGGAATGAGTAACTTCTTGTTCCATCATCTTGAATTTAATGTTGTTGTTTTTTGACAGGTTTGACATGTTTTGCTCTATGACAAAAAAATATCAGTAAATACCCTACTCGTGAACTTTGAAGCTTTTAGATGTTTTAAAAAAGGCAGTTGCTAACAACTGGCAAAATGAGACTACCAGAAGGTCTTGATGCTGAACACAGCTTTAAGCCTAACTATGGTGGTGACGTTAAGTCATGTGACTGTAGCATAGTATAGCCTAATGTTAGCTTTCTACTCCTGGTGACTGCATTTAAACTTCAAAAAATCATAAAAGTTAATTTGTAAAGACTATCTAGCCGAACAAAACATGTAAGTAACATAGTACAATGATCAAGGCTGGTGGGTAAGGGAGATCGTGTCTTTGGGGTAGCTGCTCCAAAGCTGTTGTATAGCCTTCCACTCTCAACAAAAAATGCTCCACCCCATCTTAAAACGTACTTATTTGTGTGAGGTGGTGTGCTCTATGCCTGCATTTTCTTATCTTTCTCTTTTATTTTTTTGTGCTTGGGTCCATGTTATGGGTGTGTACCCCTCCAGCGCTCAGATGAGGTCAGGTTTTTCTAAAAAGTTAGTACCACGTACTAGACTGCAAGTAGCAGGCATCCAAGAGACACTGTGTTGACAATACGCAAATATAGTGAGGTGAAAAGCCAAGCAAGAGTGAATCTGGGGTTGGCTTTTACTTTCACTTTCACTGGTGAGCGTGTTTGCAAACAGTAACCGACAATCCTGCATTGTATATCTTTAACAAGGTGATGTTAGCATTTATCTCAAAGCTAAAGTATAACCTCACAGAGCAGCCGGGGTGGCTGCAGACTCTTGTTAACTCAAAGTGTCTTTGTCACTTTTGTGCAATGTCAGTAAGGATAGCATCACTGAAACTGGTGGCAGCTATTTATTTATGACGAAAGCGACTGAGTGCAGTGAGTAACAATGTGGGATTGGATGTGCAGACTTTATTTAGTCAGGGATATCCATGTAGACAATCTCGCACTAACCCATGTTTTGTTTTTCTGTTCTTTCTCCTCAGGCCTTTGGATCCATCTCCCTGGGCCATCTTTTTTCTTTTCAGTCCATCTCCAGTCGCCACAATGTATCTTCATGTTGAGTCTTAATAAATCACAGCACGCCACATAAGAGGTAGGCGATGACCCCCCCCCCCCCCCCCCCCCCCCCACACACACACAGCTTTTACTGTACTTCTTATCTTATATTAATTTAAAGAGGTGCTAACTGAGGTATGCACAATGGGCTCTGCTGGGAACTGTGACATGGAGTTTGCGCAGTTTCCTTTTGATGGCACCTGAAACATACATAAACAGTTATTGCCAATTCAGTTTAATAAAAATTTTAATGACGCCCTTTGGGAAATTAGATAAGTATAGGCTATTACATAATGTTTTGATCTATGTCATTGAAATGCACACAAAATATACTGTATTTACACTAACTAGGAGTACGCATTAAATTTTAGAGGACAGTTTCTGTCTGTTAGCTATGAAATTTAATCATGCTTTTGTGTCACATCAGTGGTATTAAGTCGAAGTCATTTATCGTATGTAATTAAACATACTGCATATGCATGCACCTGTGTATTTGTGAGTGGGTAAAAATGGATGCATTTGCCTGCCTACCTAATGTACCATACCAATACGACTTATTCACATGTGAACGTAAATGTGCTCCTGCTGTGTGTGTACTGCCTCTCTGTGGCTGTGTGTGTATGTCTGATGAGAGCAGTGCTGCAGTCCAATGTGCTCTGTCTCTGTTACAGACATATTAGCAGGGCTGTGAGAGCACAGAGGCCAGACAGGTTTGCAGGCAGAGCAGAGATAGTGCTATTGATGCTGGCTAGAATGGAGAGTAGATGGATGTAAATCAAAAAGGGATACACTGTGAGAGCACTCATAAATCATCAGGGTTTTTCCTGGCTCAAAATGAGGCAGAGGTGGTGCCATCCTGATCAAGTGCACACACGTGCATGTGACCATGCTTTCAACTGGCTCAGCTATATTGAATGACATATTTTAGGAGTTCTGATGCATACACAATGGAAAAATATAAATAATTATAAATGAATAGCTGTCAAATTGTTATATGGAAAGTCAGTTGTGTCTATAATGTGAATTCCTGGATATTAAATGTTCATCTGCAATTGTTTGTGTACTTAAGTAGCACACCATGTGACCTGCGACATGTTTGAGACTGAGGACATGGCCAGAAATACTGATATACTGAAGATCTCCAAAATCAATTTGATTCTGCTGGCGAAATATTATTATATACACGAATGACAATCTACTCCTGTTTTTGGAGGCACTAAAGAAGTAATTTGAAAAGGTATTTTATGTAATACCCCCAAGACACTTATGAGACAGACTTGTTTTTGTTATATAAGTTATTTTGATTATGTTACTCCTGCATTGTCACCTCACAGCCAAAGGGTTCCTGGTTTGCACCCTGGGGTGGTGGAGCCCTTCAGTGCGGAGTGTGCATGTTCTCCCCATGTTAGCATGGGTTTTATGTGGGTACTCCAGCTTCCTCCCACAATCCAAAGACATGCAGATTAATTGGTGACCCTAAATTGGCCATAGATGTGAATGTAAGTGTGAACGGTTGTCTGTCTCTATGTGTCAGCCCTGTGAAAGTCTGGTGACCTGTCCAGGGTGTACCCGCCTCTCACCCAGTGTCAGCCAGGATAGGCAACCATGACCCCCAACAGGATAAGCTGTTACGGAAAATGACTGAATGAATTATTTTATCAGTATATGTGGCACGTTCTCATGTATTGTAATATACTAATATCATGTTTTACTGATGTCTGTTTGAACGTTAGAACTGATTAATTACATTTCACCGGAGTAAACATCATCTTCTCAGTTTAAGACAACATTCAGACGGACATATAGGGGCACATGTCGGAGTAGCATTCACCAACGCCGAGTCAACTGCCATTTGCAACAGAATGTATAAACTCTAACTGGCAATAGAAAACTATCATTGAACAACAGAGAAAAGAAGGTTTTAGCAAAGACATTACCAGCGGAAACACTGTGGCGCACCAGGCTGCCTCAATTTTAATGAGGTCCAAAACAGACGGCTTTATTCTTTTTCTTTGGCAGTTTTGGCAGTGCCTTTTGGAGTGAACGCCACCACATTGGCGCAAATGCAGTGACAAACGACAGAAATCCAAAAAGTTCTTGCTTATTGGAAAATAGTATTTTCTAGAGGCGGGACTGAATTTGATAGAGGCAGCCGCCTCATAATTCTCCATGCAGGAAAAACTCTGATCATCACTTGCCTGCTGTTGTCTGAAATTTTATTACAGAGTCTCTTGGCAGGGCGTTCATAGACCTCAGTATTGCCTATAGCACTATCACTCTATTAAGCTTTCCTTTTGTTTGATAGGTATAGGGATACAAAGAAATATACACTCTGAAAATCCCGCTCACTTGTCATTCAGTTTGATCCATCACACTGAGATTTGTTATTTGAAACTATACCTTTGAGGACACATTTTGCTGTCCTACAGATCTAGACATCTATATGTATACAGTTACATTCAAAGGCCAAGACTTAGTTCCTCAGCTGCCACCTGGGATACAAACTGTTATCAGCTGTTTGGGAGTAAAGTACAGCAATTTGATGTCAGGAGTATTTGACTGGGTCAGGCCACATTTAAACCTTTATAAACCTGCCCGGGTTTGTAACTGGACAGACAGTGGAGATTTTGGCAGGGAGCCTGTCAGAGCACAGCGCGGCTTAACCCTGTAGACCAGTGGGAACAAAGGTCAAAAACAACAAAACATTCCAGATCCTGAGACCAACGTGAGCTATCAATCAACAGGCAAAGCTATAAAGAGAAAATTGTAGCCCTGCATTGATCCCTTGTTCATTTATTCATTAAGATATAAACTCAGTGGACTTTCATAACTGTCCTCTCTCAGGTTGTGCACACTGCCTTTTTATTTAAGTGCTGGAGGGTATAGGTGTTTATTTTCTATCACAAAACATGGACAACCTCCTCCCCAGACGCTCTGTTATCTCTTAAGATCCTAATACTTTAGATTATTTTTTTCCAGGTGCACAAAAAGTTAGGAACTCATTTCACTGGTCTTTCTTTTTGTCATGCCTTTTGTCATCAATTTGGGACTACTGGCAGTAACCCAAAAAGCAGTCAGGAGGACAATTCAGGCAATCAGTTAAAGCCATAATATTCTCTAAACATTTTCTGGCAGTGTAGGTGAGCAATTTACCCCAACCTTATTTCCTGTTACATCCCCCGTTATTTAATGGTTGCATACATTGCATTTGCACAACATGTGTCCTTTTTCTCTGCAGCTTGGTCCCCAGAAACACACATTTCTGCCTCTGCTGTATGTGTATGAATCATTAAAATCCTTCTTTGTGTAGGCCTACAGTATGCATACTTATCACAGTACCATCCATCGCACTCAATAACAGCAAAATCTCATCATGTATGATGATGATGTACCCTTCTCCGCACGTCATTTTCTCATTTAGACATGAGTCCTACATTTAAACAATATGTTAGGTCATGACAATGTAAAAAACTTAAAGTTAAAACAAAAGTGATCATGTTAACAATGAATTATCACATAATGATACAGAACTTTTTTCATTTTAACAATGTCAGTTATCACGTTATAACATGAAATGTTTTATTTTATAACATCAGAACAAGATAAATAGTATACTGTCATAACAACAAAAGTTTGTTATAATGCAAAAGTATCCTGTTAAAACACGAAAATACGGGGTGCATTCCTAATCACATACCTTTTCTTTTTCTTTTAGTAGGTACTGCAGCTGCCCTTAAAAAGTATGTACTGCTGCATACAGGATGCACACATTCAGGACATACTACTGTCTCATAACATTACGCAGTGAACTTTGACCGTCTTGCTTTTGTATCCGTTACCAAGGAGATAAAACAAACGCCACTTACTGAGTTCACCAAAGACTAAGATCAAGATTAGATTAGATTAGATTAGAAAGCTTTATTAATCCCAACAGGGAAACTGGTTTGCCACCAGGTCAAACCATACAGCCAACAAACAGCACAAACATGACACACAACAGACCGTAGAGGTCTATTGTTGTTACCTTACATTATATGTAGTTTAACTAAAGTTTTAATTGCACAGATTGTAGATTCTAACATATTATATCTGCGACAGTGAAATTACATCTGCAGTGCTCTGTCATTGTTATTGCCGTAGTTTTGTCCTGTCATTGTTTGTAATATTTATGATTATTTTGTTCACTTAAACAAGTAATATTCCTGTCATTACTATTGGATTGGTCAGCGATTACTTGAATGCGCTGTCATTCATCATTGCAACTTCTGACAGCTGTCAATTGGATTGTGGATAGTGGCTCAGAATAGCCAGAGAAGCATGCTGGCTTGCATGATGCAAAATAAGACCAGATGTAGTAGAACATTCTGGTGTTTTTGGCATATTGCATTTCACATACTATGTATTGGGACATACTAAATCTTTATCTGGCATACTACATAGTATGGTAGTGTGTGGGGACTGGCATCCACAGATCTTGTAAAATATGAAAAACATCTTGTTTAAACAACAAGAATTTTACCTGATGCTGATCCATTTTTTCCTCCTGGTGTGGCAGCAGAATGCTGCTGTACAAAAGCCCTTAACATCTCAAAGAAAAAGGAAAAGCTATTCCAAGAACATCCCTTATTACGGCTTTTTAACAAAGTGATGTAGCTCCCTTACATTATTCTCAGTTTCACATGGTCAGCTAACTGGGATTTTGTACTAAGAATAAGAGCTGTTTATTGACTAGAAGAGTCAGCGATTTCCTTGTTAATAGAATTTTATGTGAATGCAGCACTCTCATAATGGCCCTTTGGGTTATGACTGTTACATTGTTTAACATAGAAGCCAGTAAAGACCCACAGTGTAAAGATTAAAGTCAGTTTCTTCTGATTCTACCTAAAATCTTTGTTATACTGCACATAAATGTCACAAACTACCCGTCCCGATGTGAGTGTATGTGGCTGTTTGTAGCTGTGCTGAGGTCAAGCTGCATGCATGCTGAACAACAGTAGAGTCAAAAGAGGTCCTATGAAGAGTAATTCTGCTACAGGAGCTCTCTCCAGCCAACCTATTACAGCGTATTAACTGGCTTACACACCATTTTAGAAGTGGTTTGAAAAATGATTTCATTTCAGAGGTTGCAGAACAATTTGTACCACTATCCTGTTTTCCTCTTGTTCGCAGCCTCCCCTGCCTTCCTCACACTGCTTTATTTTCTGCCAGCACCCAGGAGAAACATATGCCATGAGCAGTTTATTAGAGGCAACTAAACGGCAAAAAAACATCCCAGGTATTTTATATTTCTGTATGTTTGTTTTAACCCGGCAGAGAAACAAAAATAGCAGCTCATCCGACGCTGACAGATGCAGCTTCAGATGAGGCGTATCCGACATTCATATAACTTTTTAAAGAGTTTACAACAAGACAACTAACTTCTTATCTGCCAAATAATTTCTAAGATTACTAGATATTTCTACTTTGAACTATCTGGTATCTGTCACAATGCTGTCTATTTCTACTTCTTTATCCCCTTGTGAAATCTTCATAGATTACACATCTGAATCGAATAAAGTATGCAGCATGGTATCAGGGACATTTCAGCTTATCTAAGATTAGTTATCTCAGAAATTGAAGGGGACTGATGTGAGAGATTCGGATATTTGAAGTCTACATCTCTAGAACTAAAGATGCACAGGTTCACAAAGCCTTGAAAGACTGGAATAGGTCACTGATTACTTTGTATGTGCGTGTGTGTGCGGGGATATGTTTCTGTGATTGCATTATGATTGTAAATGCAGCACATGTGTAGTCATATTGGTGGATATGTACAGTAGTAACTATTGGTCTGTGGAGTCTCAAGTTGCAGTGGCTGCATTTTATATGTTGGAACATCCATCCTACGCATCTTCCACCATCAGTATTGCACCATTTGTTAATTCAGGGTTAGGAAAGTAAAGAGCCCAAGTCAACATATTAAGTAAAGCGTCGCTGATTTAATGTAATAAGTTGACATCTTGCCTGTGAGAAACACTGTATATTCACTTGTTCTGATTCATTGCTATCTAATTCGGGATCCTGCACACCTGCCTCTAATTAACGAGGAGGTGTGGGTGCTGCAGTCTGTTGTGTTTTCTGGCTTTTGTTCACACATGCCAGACGCGAACACTCTGTATTTCCTCTGAAAATTCTCAGTCATCCAGGTAATTGGTAGAATACCTCGGTCAACTTAACCCTTTCATGCATAAATTATTAAATGTGTTGAGAGAATTCAGATTTTCAGCCAATGGGACACTTTAAACTTGCTAACCTTGCCAAAGATAAGAGGAGCAACATCGGAATTGCAACTGAATACAATAACTGCAGCTTTGCTCAGTTCATTTAATGTCCCCTGCAGTTGGGAGAGCTTGGTAGTCGTGAGGGGAGAATGTAACTTCACAGTCTGCAAAAACAAGTAAACTTAGAGTTTGGGGCTTTTTGACTAGTTGTAGGCGTACTGAGGAGCAGTGAACAGGGCATCTGAGCATTTCTGCAAGTCTGCCTCAGTCTGTGCACATTGGTAATATGCCAAATGTGGTGTGTTTTTCTGTTCACAAAACTGTAATTGTGTTTGTGAAAACATGCCAGATTCCATTTTGTTTGGAGTATGCAGCTGGTCTTACAGTGCTGTCCATTCATGTGACTCTTCACTGTGTGACGTCAAATACTTAAACAGGTTAAATGTTACAAACACTGCCCCAATCATTTGTGCTAGTGAAGCCTCTTGTATCCGTGACAATCACGCTGAACCAAATTTCATATCTGCCTTATTTTAGATGTACCATGTTTGTAGGGTCATGCTCTTTACTATGTCTTCATAGTATGAAAAATGAAAAGATAAAATGCCAGTAAAGAGGTATCATGTTTTCTGCAGACATGGCAATACCTGTCTTGACTTTTACAATGTCGACATAAAGTTCTATTGAATTCACACCCTGTCTGGTGTTAGCCATAAACTAAAAAGGAGTTCTTTCAGCTCTGACTTTTAACACAGTATGCATCAGTGAATGGTATTGCTTGAATAGCACTGTTATTCTGTTACTTTGCAAGAAAAATATTTAAAATATTTTTTGTCTTTCAGCATTGCTAAATTGATATTACAATGCATTTAAGGGGTGCAGTGTAATTTATTGTACTGTTTTATCTAAAAACAATTTTCAACAAATGCCACTGTCAGAAAAAATCAAGATTAATGACCACACCACAGTATTCTTTGTAAAAGTAGTTTACACAGCATAATTATGATTTAATTACATTTTCTCCCACCATTATTACTGAATACCATGCTTGTCAGTGGAAAAATAATTTGTGCAGGAAGAAACATATGCATCTCTGCTTATTGCTTTTGCCATTTCAAGGACGTCGCTTGTCTCGCCTTTTTATTTGCTAAGCTCAAAACCCGTCTACGTATGTTATCTAAACTCTTGATCTAGGACTTGTCAAAGACGTAAACATTTTAGCAACTTAACGTATTTCACTCTGCAACTAGGGAAGCACAACAAACTGATTGTAGTGCCTAAATGCAACTTCTCCGTGCTGTCTCACCCTATTTCAGATGGTTGGATCTTAATGATCTGTCGGGAAACACAGACATATTCGCTTGTAGGTTTGAAGGTGTGCACGTAGAAATGCATTTGCAGTGATGGGTATGTATTCTGTGCAATCTGTGCTTACGCAAATGGAAAATATGTTGTCATATTCAATCAAGTTCTGTCAAAACAGTGCTGCTGGTCTGATAATCCAAGGCACAAACTTGTGATTGACAGTCTCAAAAAAGTATTTGCATATGCTGTAAATATGTGTCAATCACTTCTTTAGTAATAGTTGGTGCCAGTGTCAACGAGGTGTCAGGCACATGGAAAGTGTTGTCGTCAATGGCTCAACTGTCACTATTTTCAAGCACATAATTGCGATAACAAACCAAACTCTTAAGAAATAGGTTTATGAAAATAACTTGCAGTGAAAGGACACAAAAGAATTAGCCATGTACAGATGTCAGATCCTAGAAAGTACAACAACCTTGTCATTGAACATAATTTGGGTCTTTACAGAAACATCCCATCTCAAAATTCTTGTTGGGCAAAGACTTAAGTAGGGGCTAATACTTGGGGGAAAAAAAAAAAAAAAAATCATAAAAACAGCAGGAAGAATATGGCATACGTGACAATTCAATATGACAAGATCAAAAAAGTGGGATGTACTTTACATAGAAGGGAAAAAAAAGAGCGTGTTGTGAATGGGAATGTCTTTTATATACTACATGATTCCAGCTGCATCGTTGTCAGTATGTTTGACAGTGATTCTATTAGACCGCTAACTCCCCTCAGGCAAACTGCGTCTGCAGCTGGATACTCTTGATCTCAGCTGGTTTAAGGGGAAACATCTTGAAGAAACGATCATTCCTGGAACACTGATGAAGAATTATTCATTTTTAATTATGTGGAAGTTGCATTGGTGTTATGTCACTCAAGTGGGGGAAACCACATATATCATTTCTGACTTCAAAAAACTGTATGTTTCCTGTCTCTGTTTGGGTCAATACAAAACAAGAAAGCCTACTTTCAGAGTATGTGGGTACACAATTAACTGAAAAATGACAAATGCACTACCTTAATGAATAGATGACTCTTAATAAGGCTGTTTGAACTGAAGTTGAGGGAGCTTGGTGTTGGCTGAGCAAGTAAGCCACATCATTAGGCTGATCAGTCAAAGTAAACTATTGACCATCAGTCCACAAAAGCGACATTCTTGCCCACCAGTGTAAATGTTGGGGAACGCCCAGGGCAGCCCCAGATACAGAACCCTGGACGGCTATCATGAAAATTAGAGCCTGAGGATGGAGCTTTATGGGGAAAAAAATAATGCCAAGTGAGATCATTTTAACATAAAAAAATGAGTGACAAGGCTTAGGAAAGATGCTTGTAGCTGAGAGTATACCCTACACAGAAATAAGATAAATGTGACCTGCTCGATCACTTTTAGTCACATCGAACCTGAAACATATTTTGAGTTTTACAAACTGTTGGGCAAGGCTAGTCTGAGCTTCTTAATGATAGCCTTACTGCTTTGTACCCCACGTATTAAGCAAAATACGTCATGTTACATAATGACCTGAAACTGGTTTGTTCGACGAAAAAAAAGTTAGCATAAAGTTAGCAGTGGACTTCACATAATATTCATGAGTGGATTTATTTTGTAAAATCCCTCTTGATTCTTTCGATCCGCTGACCCTTATGGACTAAAGGAATATGTATATAATTGAGAAACAGAGACATATTCTTACTTAAGAACAACTTCCAAGGTAGGGAATCAGCACATTTTTTTTTACTTTGCCTTTCTTGTTAACATACAGCAGTGCTAGGAAGCTTAGAACTATGCCTTGTTACGATAACGTCAAGCCTTTCATACATAATTCAAGAGAGACCTAGAGGGAGGGAGGCGCTGGGTAGGACCACAGTGAGATCGTCAGATTTTTGCCGCAGCTTATCAACAACCGTCTGCATGTGTCAGCATTGTATTTATCGACTGAATTTAGGAACAATTGTTTAATATTCTGAAAGCTAAGACTATGTTTATTTAAAATCAAACAAACACCCTAAATTGCCAAAAATAAAGATGTCAACATGGATCCACATTTATCTGGCAATGAGCCGTTGCAACTCACTTTTTTTTTGGGACGCCACAAATAGCAGCAAAAAAAGGAACAAGACCTACTTAAATATGTTGGGGCAGGAAACTGAATGATTACATTTGGTTGTAAGTTACAAAGCTTTACTCTCAGAAACCAGGAGCTGCATTGCTTTGAAATACACATACACTAAACTGTCCAGCATGCGAGCAAGAATGTCTGAGTTCACCTGCTCTCCTCTTATCCTGCTCTGTGCTTATTTTGCTGCATCGCGCCTCGGTCTGTCTCACACAGTCCCCCTATCCAGATGTGTGCCAGTCTACCCTGCTGAGCTGTGACCTTCACTCAATGGCATCTCAAGGCGTGTCCTGCATCTCGCCTTTGTGCAATCTCATAGGTGTGAATATACAACATGCCAACACATATCATGGCATAGGTAAATAACTTAATAGATTTCCCACCCAGAGACCCGAGATAAATAGAGATTCTAAATATTCTATTGAAGCTGAGAACCATGACAGCCATGTAATTCCCTAAGCTGCCTCTGAAAGCCATAATATTCATATTTCTTCATAGCAATAAAACCATATTACCATATGAAGGCCATAGGATAATATTATTATCAGCCGGCTCACTGTGTGTGCCTCTCCAGTGGCAGGGATCAGTTCAAAGCACAGCCCAAAGCACGAGTGCATGTGTGTGTGAGAGGGAAAGATAGTGTGTGCATGTGTCTATGCACGCACGCGTGTGTGTGTGTGTTGACTGAGTGTGTGTGATCAGTTCCCCGAAGCGACAGCTGCACGCCGAGTTCCTGAATGGAGAAAGCTTCTCTGTGATGACTACCAAGTGGTGCACACGTCTCTCCAACCTCTTTTCTCCTCTCGTTTCTCCCATTTTCTACCTTCCTTTGGTTTATAGGTTCCTTTATTTCCCTCTCGTGATCAGCTTCTCATTCCCCCTTGTTCCTGTTGGCCTTTCCTCTCCTACCCTCTCTCTCCTCTACATATTTGCATCCTCTCAGTTCTTCTTCTCCCATTCCCTTTTCTTTTACACCCATAATATTATTACTCCCCGATCACCATAATCACCAAATCAGAACTGCTTGCTTCTGCTCTCTGCAAAATGAAATGCATCTGTCATAGCAAAAACCTGTAAAAACCTTGAATGAGAGCAGGAGAAAAGGGAGAAAGGAAGGCAGGAAAGACGGAGGAAAGGACGGGGAAAAAGCCTGAAAGCAATCAAGGAAGGGTACGTGAAAAAAACAGCAATAAAAAGATGGTCGGAAGAATGAAAACAGATTAATGAAGAAACCATTAAGGAGAGGGAAAGAGAGTAAGGATGTAGGAAAACCTGATGAAAAGAAAGGCTCTATATTTAGTAGTGTTTCAGATTGGGAAGCGTTTGATGTCAGAACCCCATTAGCTACAGTAGTGAGTATTTGGAAAGATCTTGCTGTATAGACAAAATGTGTGTGTGTGTGTGTGTGTGTGTAAGCGAGAGAGGGATAGATGGAAGGAAGCGAGAGAGAAAACCATGTATTGCGTGCTTCATGGTCCCTTGGCTTGTGGGCCTCAAGGCCATCGCATCAGAAACCTGATTATGGCAGGTTCAAACATAAAGAATACACTCCGCTGGACCACTGGGTTAAATTTGTTGTCTTTTCCCATTCCATGCCTTTATTATAATCAACATGCTAACGTCAGCTCTTTAAAGTTTATCATTTATCAAGGTCAACTTGGCTGTGCTCGTTCCAGCATATCAAACAGCTGATGATCAAACAGCTTCTAGGTCTTCATATTCCCTTGACTGCCTTGGTTGATCTTACAGCGCAGTCATGCTGATACTCTTGCTGTCTTTGTCCCTGTAGTTTGCTGTTGTTTCCCAATGCTGTGATTACCTCTTTGCTACTTGCCCTATCATTAAAATCAGCACAACAGGAGGAGAAAGGAGTGCAACCTCTTTTGACAGAGCAACAGCACACAAAAAGACATGAAAGGCAAAGTTGTGAAATTAGGAGGTTTCACATTTTCAACATGTGCATAACTGCCAGAGATTTGAGAAACAGAAAGTGGAAATATATAAAAAAGGTTTCTATGCTCGGCTGAGTTTGAAAAAGAGAAGACTGGTGAAAACAGATTTTTGCATACACTTTGAGGTAGTGGTCCCGGCTACTGCAAAGAAAAAGAGGTATGGGTGCGGTTTGAGTCTACAAAGCAGCCCTTGTTGCATGTCAGCCCCGTCTTTTCTTCACTACGATGAGTTATAAAAACACCGCAGGGTATAGGTGATAATAGTCATGTATGACAAACAAGCACAAATAGCTAGGACCATGTATGTGCATGCAGCTACATGAACACAAACACACACTTTCACACACACAAACTGGACCTTCATGCCAAACTCCAGCCTCTTAGGGCAAAAATTGTGGCTGCCAAGGGATGAAGAATTTATTTCGTGGACTGACTAACAGACTAACTGATCAACTGACAGAGCTACTTAAGCCCTGTCTCCACGGAGCTGTGCGGTACAGTTCAGTTCAGTACGGTACGTTTTTTCCCGTTTCCACTGTGAAAAGTTGTGGATGGGACCAATGGAACTGTTCCATACCGTCCCCATTTGTGGTTCCCCCTCTGTTGGGGTACCTAGCACACAGACTGTTGATTGGTCAATAGCAGTTGAGGCTCATGTAACCACTGTTCATACCGTGGAGAGTTTTGTTATTGGTAGACTGTAACTATAAAATGAAAGGATGTATTGCTGCCTCTCGCAGCAGCTGAAGTCTGAGAAAAAAATAACTTAAATCACTGGGCCGACTGCCGGCGATTTTAAGGTGGAATGTTAACTTGTAATGTTATTCAGTGTTTTAGTTGAAGACGTGAAACCATCAGCACACTTTAAATTTCACTGTGACAACTTGAACCAATACTCTAGTTTTTAAATGACATACACGTTTAGTAACGAGTAGATCTTCAGGTGTTCAGGCGACAGCATATATCCCAATCCTCGCGCAGAGAAATGTCATGCTGTGGCTAACGCTGCTAGCCTCAGAGCTAGGCTCTCCGTGTGGGTTCTAACGGAGAGCCGGGGCTAGCTGGGAAGCTAGCAGAGGCTAACTTGCTGTGCTTCCCTCCGGTCATGCTGCAGCTAGCCGCTCCCAGCTAGCTCCGGTTTGTTATTCAGGTTAAAGTGTGAAGAAGCAGCAGGTCTGTGGGCAGCTGAGTGATGTAGAGCCTGAGGAGGAAGCACCGCTTAACTCCAGTTTCACTACAGGCAGATTCACTCGCTACAGGGGCGAGTAAATAAAACTTGAACAGCCAATCAGAGCGATCTCTCTCACCGTCAAGCTCTGCTGCCGATTCAACATGCTCAATTGTCCCAAAAGCCGCTGATGCTGACGCCAAAGTGCCGACGGTGCGGGACACACCGCAAAAACTAGGCCGACAGACGCTCACCGACGGCCCGACTGTGGTTGACGGCCGACCATCAGCTTGGTGTGTCAGGGCCTTTAGAGTACTGTTTGCGCTGGAAAGGCCAGGGTTTAGGTTCCATGTCTGAAGGGTTACTTTTGGTTCCAAAGGTACCATACCGAAAATATTTGGTGGAAATGGGGTCTCATAGAGCTGGAAGTCGAAGCAGCAAGTAAATGCTATGATGTCATGAACTTATTCACCTTTTCACCAACATTTCATAACATATAATGTGCACATTTTTGTGGAAACATATCTACTAACACTACGAAAATATAATATCAAATCAGTATTATGGAAGTAAGTCAAAAGGCAAAATAAATAAATAAAAAATAGGCAGACAAAAACCAAGAGACAGACAGACAGATGGAGGGTTGGAGGCAGACACAACAGGCAGAGCTTTATGTTACACAGCTATAAAAATAGAAGTACTGATGTTCGGAGCTGACAATTATATCATACAGCACTGGAGAGAGTGAGATGAAGGCTGTTAGTCCTGTTCAAGGGACTGAAGAAAGGTAACATGAAGTTACTGTACCCCTCCACCGGAGCAGAAATAACAGGAGGATGTAACAGAGATGGCCCCAATTAGACACAGCGATATTGAGAGACATGTACACTTTGTGATGAAGCAGGGCAGAAAGAGGAACTTATAGATGTATGTATTAAATATTATGACCGACCAAAAGAGGGCAAGAGGAAGCAGAGGAGATGATAGGTATCAAAGAGAAGAGACAGAGCAGCAGGAACGTGTGTCTCAATGTGCGTGCGGTTAGCATCACAGTGAACCAGAGGCCGTGGTTAGTATTACAATGGAGTGCAGCGCGACAAGCATTGATGCACTGTGCCTGCAGCCGCAATCACCTCATTATCTACTGTAGTGACAAGGAGAGGGCAGAGCGTTCGAAAGAAGATACAGAGAGGGACAGAGCGGCGGAACACAAACAGCAAAAAGAGAGGATGACAATGGCAGAAAAGGAGAGCGAGATTAATAGATTGAAAGACACAGAATTGGAGACAGAGTGTGAAACAGCAAGAAAGGGAAGCAAATAGAGATAGGAGAGGAGAGCGAGGGAGTCATGTAACAAAGGAGCCATTAGCAAATGTCTTTTTCTCTCCCCTGCTCAGATCTCTGAAAGACAGCATCTCTGTTTGTGTGTGTGTGTGCGTGTGGCTCAGATCCCAGCGGTGTATCAGTTCCACATTGGAGATGAGGGTTTGTCTGGGCAACTGTGTGTATCAGCACCTGTGTACCTATGCGGATGTGTGTATTTGTTTGTGACACCGTGTGTGTGTATTTGCAGAGCATCCAACCTTGGTTGCCTCGCTGGAGAGAGATTTTGATGACGTTGGATGCACAACGACGGACTAAAACTGTGACCTTCTAATAAACAATATAATAACATTGACTTTGACATGACTATGTGCCACTATGAGCCCCTAAAAACTGCCAACACCATCACCAAAAGCATAATGCAGCGCCAAAATAAATGCAATACCATTAGTCTTTTTAACACGAGGGACACAACAACAGTGTAATTTATTTTTCTGACTGTACAGCTGTCCTGGGGGTTGCCTTTAAGTTCCCATTTTTCTAAGTAAGTCAGTGGTAATTACAATTTTAAATAGGCTGAGTCCATCTTATGAAAAATGACATGATCTATGCTGTTTACTCAAACTGTTGCCAAAAAAGCCTTGTGTTTCAGGCTGACAGCGTAACACACAGTGCAAGTCTTCCCTCAGATTTGACTGGAAAAGTCTGCCAACAAGAGACGCACATGGCTGTGAAATATTCAACTATTCCGAGCTAGTTTTTTATGTTTGTATTACTTGTGTTAAGTTCCTGGGGTCTCCTCTTTATCTCCTTCATCACGTCCCCCCTAAGGATCATATTAATTGGCCTGTTTTTGCATGTGCCCAGACATGTTTAACTTCACAGAATGGTTTATCTAAGCGCCGTATGAGAAGTTCATGCAACTACTTAGATTGTGCAGTCATGCTGAAGTACCTCTGCAATTGAGGAGAGCAGAAGGTACGGTTTAATGGGCTCGGGCTCAGAGCCAATTCAAACCCCCCCCCCCCCCCAAAAAAAGAGAAATTATGGAAATTTATATTCAACCTTCGATACCAAAGCAGAGCAGTGACAGAGCTGCATTAAAGCCATGCTGAAAGCAAGGTTGCCGTTCGAGGTTGGATAATACCTGCTCACCCATTCACATCAACCTGAAACATGGATTTATTCACGGGTCACTGTGTTGGCCTATATGGGGTAAATGTCTATTCACAGGTGCACACAATGAAACAAAGTCGAAGCAGAGTCTGGAGGTTAAAAGCGGAGGGCAAAATGAGGCCTGAGAGAGTACTTAATATTTAATATATAGATTTTTACTCTTACATTCAAAATAATACCCTGATTTTCAGTCTTTAAAGATGCAAACTGAGTTTAGAATATGTTCAGTCGCCCTATGCTCAATTTGTGGAAGACAAGTCAGATTATTTCTCGAGTACTTGTTTTTCAAAGAATAAAGAAATAATTCAATTGGAGTAAGAAAGGGAGCAGAGATTACACTGCCATAACACTGTTTCTGTGGTTATAGCTCAGGCAGGAAGAACTAGCACATACTTTTCCGATTGATTTCAGAGGCTGAACAACACATATAAACTACTGAACCACTATAAAAATACTGATCCCCACAGAGATAGTGTCTGCTCTCTCGCCGTCCTCCACAAGAAGGTCAGGGTCAGCTACAGAACAGCATCACCGGAGCCAAGAGGGATTCGGTGTCTTGTTTGAGGACACTTGGGCAGGGCAGTTCATTGCTGGCACAGGAGCTTGTACCCCTGTCCTCAAGCTGAAGACTGGTCTAAGTGCATGGCGTCTGAGTGTGGAACAGATTGTCTATCGGAAAGATCAAAAAGAGGCTTATCAAAGATTTATGGCTGGTTTCTTCAGGAGCATGGAGATATTTAGTTTGACCTGCCTCAATGTCTAGACACTTCACACTTCTGAATCACACAAAAGTGACTTCAAGCACTTTAAAGGTAAACTGAAATCTCTTTAATTCATGGGTGAAAGGTATCCAACATATGCTGAGATAGAAGGAAGAAGGAGGGCTAGCTCATTTTAAACAGACCTGGAGTGGTCGATTACATGCATTTGGTGCATGCTAGTGATGCACAGTTTGTGGCATGAATCTGACACAATGTTTATGCGCAACAGACCAAAGGTCCAAAATTGTTTTAATAGTATTAACATTGAAAATAAAAAGGTTGCCCAACTCTGTAGCTCAGTCAAGATTCCCCATTAACACCAGCTGTCTGCCAGACAGCCAAACATTAAAACATTTCCAGCTTTCTGTTTTAAGTTTTAAGTCACGTCACTGTTACTTTTTACACATCTGGCTGTTTTCAACTATATCTTTTAAACCAATGAAGGATTTTAGTGATCAGACGTCGGGATCTCATATTATCAGTGACACAAGCTGAGTTATGTTAGTGGTAGCTAGGGCTGCCCCCTAACAGGCGACCAAATATTAGTCGACCAGAAAGATCATTTGTCAGCAAGATTTTATTGGTCCCTTAGTTGCAGAAAACTAAAATATAGATATATAATCTATAAAATATAGGCCTATATTAATGAAGGTTCATCGGTACGGTTTTGTTTTTTCTCTGTAATGTAGCACAGTGTTAACAATGTTACTGATACTATTCTTTCTCAGATCTTGAACTCAAACCATTGTGTTGCCCCGCCCAAAATATTAATATATCATTTAATAATTAAATTAATATCAAAAACATGCGGGCGACTAGTGGACTCATGGCCCTAAATGACGACTACTGGCCGACTAGGAAAATTCTTAGTTGGAGGCAGCCCTACTAGTAGCTGGGCTGTGTGTGGGCCCTGTGTCATCCAAAGAGACATTGATTTTTAATGTGAAGCTGCTTTATTCAGTGTTTATACCAGCTTTAATAACCATGTCCGTCTGTTTTGGAGAGGAGGAGACCTCCGTGCATCGTTTGGCTCCCGGTAAAAACCTTATGAATCCTAACCTAAAAACAAGCCGAGCTCAACTAGCAGCTCATCCTGACGTCTGGCCTCCAAAAGACATGGGACAAACACTGATTTTTAATGTGAAACTGCTTTATTCAGTGTTTCTACCTGCTGTAATCATCAGGTCTGTTTGAAAGAGGAGGAGACCCAGGTGAAAAATTCTGTTCCCAAGGCCTGTACTTTGAAACAGGATTTGTGGGTAGCGAGGTAATGGGATAAATCACTGTAACGAATGCTGAACTGCTAAACTGCTGGAGCAGGTTAACTTCAACACATATATTTTCACAGGTCAGTAGAATCATTTTATTGTGCCAGGCTTCTGTTTCCACTCTGATTTTAAAACAGAGCTTCTAACAAACCGAGAGATATTTTTATATCTCTAAATTATGTCTGGCATAACTTTGAAGTTTTTTATGTGACATTCAGAGTAGTTTCTTAACGATCCAACTAATTAGCCAAATATACCCACTCTGTACTCTCCATATCTGCCCCACGCCTCCCGACCCCAGCTGGCTACTCTTTTCACCCAGCTGGACATTGCACGCACTTGTGGAAAACACTGCCAGCTCCTTTTTTTTAAAATTTAACCTACATTTCATCCATATCACACGGTGGATGTAGTTTGCTTAGTTGCCATAGAGATGTTTTTAGACATGTGGCCGTTGGCTGATGTCATACAAAAAAAATCCCAGTTCAGACCACAGATTCATGACGAGATGAGTTGAAATATGCAACTACTTGCAATGTGCCGTTCTGCAACGTTCAAAAGACCTACCAGCTCACACCAATGCAGCTAGATGAGACGGCGTATCATCTCTATGCAACAACTTTCTGCACTTTGCTCTGTTTGCTCTGTGATACTGAGGTACTGGCTACAGCTGTATTTGTAGTAGTGATGAAAGGTGTGAGATTAACTGTAATTATAATAAATAAGACACAATAATATTAGTAAGCAGCGCCAATTAGTTAGTCAATGAGAATGTGTGTGTATTGGTGGGGGGGCATAAGAACATACAGCGAGCAGCAGCAGCGACCCACCATCCAACACAGGCACACATGAGGACGGAAACAGAGGACTCAGCCGGGACGGAGCACCTCGACTTGGCCAGTGGACTTCACTACAAGCAAACTGGCTGTTGAAACAGGTGACGTGCTTTACGTTCTCAAACCAGCATTTGATCAGCTGAGTCGCAGGTGACACCATCAGCCGGCTTGAATCGAGCTCAGACGGCCAGTTCACACTGCTTCAGCTTTTCTCTGCAACGTTCTAAAACAGATTCGTCTTGTTGTGAATCTTTGGTCTTCTTCTTCTGGTGTATGTCCTTAGAACTTCAGCTCTGTTGAGGTAAGCCAGTCCAGTGTGATCAATTAGACCACAATCGCCATTCGGTGGCTGGTGTTTTGAGAAAGCTGGTTATAATGTGTTCCACAGTTTGTAGTGGATCCCCGCATTCAGAGTGGGTGCCGTCCATGAGATCCCATTTTTGCATTGCCGCCACGAAGCATCCTACACCTGTCCTCAGGCAGTTGAGGACACGCTTTCAGGGAACATCTGTGGGGTCTTCAGTGTAGTGGTGGAGCCTTGATGGCTCTGCTGACTTCCACTGGTCCCTCCATCTTGCCTTTACCCACGCAGCCTTGGAGGTATCAGATGGTGTTGTACGGAGCAGTTCTTGGGTGTGTGTGGCAAAGGCGCAAGTAGCGATTTTGTGGAGGAGGTAGAATTCACTCCTGTGCCTTTCAAGCAAAGGCCAATGTGGCTGCTTCTTGTCTGACCTCTGCTGGAGCGACACCTGCGAGAACAGGCATTTGGTTTGTTGGGTGCCTCGTAGACATCTCCAGACAGTCTGTAGGGCAGCGTTAAGTGCAGTGTCCAGCTTCTTGACATGGGGGCTACGGCACCTGACTGGAGCACAGTACTCTGCGGCTAAAAACACCAAGGCCTTGGTGAAAATGTGCAGTGTCTTCATATTTGGTCTGGACTGGGCTTAACATCTTTAGCTGACAAGAATCTTTTGATATGATTGAAAGCCCTGGAAAAAGCTAGTTTGTTGAACTTGACTTGGTGGTTTTCGTCAAACTTATATTTCTCAAAGTCAAGAATGAACTTTATTACTTAATAATTATCTTGTGTTGAAAGAGCAACGCAGTGCAATTGCACTGCAGTACTGGAGAACTCTGCTTATTTCTCAGGAGTGTGCTGCATGTTCTTTTCAGCTGTGCAGGCTAATTTACCATGACGACAGTATGCAGAATAAAAGTGAGGTTTGCCTACTGTTGTACTGTCAGTCTATTGCACTGATTCACTGCAGACAGTCTTGTTGTGGTCTAGAGGTTGCGGAATTCCTCCCACTCTTTACTTTAAGCACATTATTTTTTCTTTGCTTAAATGCTTTTCATAAAAGCTGTAAATGGCCTGCTGCTCATTTCCCACAGATGTAAGTTTTGGCATAATAAGAAAGCCAAAAAGACGCTTTTACCCATGTGAGGACGCACTCTGGAGAATGTGAATCCACTTTGGGGGTTTCCCCAAATTATGAGGGATGTTAAAATTAGACCAATGATTTTATTCATTAATCTTTTGGTTGAATGGACACATGGTGAAACATCTCCCTCTTCACACTTGTAAAAACTGCACAATATGGATGTTTTCATGGTAATACAAGGACACGCTGATCCAATGTGTATCTTGGACAAAAATAATGCGAACCATTACACTGTTACTGCACTCTTTATGCAACACAAGCAAAGTCTCTCTCTATGTGTCTCTGAATCCATCTCCCTCTCCCCCACATTCACCCGCTCTGACAGCAACACTCCAGATTCATTACTTGCGAGATCTCCAGACCAATCTTGCACTTTCTCACAGCCCCCATACACACAATCTCACTACACCCCCACAACCATAACACACACACACACACACTCTTCCCACCTCCTCACTGTTACCATCCATGTGTCATTGGCTGTTGCTAAGTTACAGGCCCCCACCAAGTTTTTTTTTTTTTTTGCGGCCAATAAAAGCTTTGCCTTCACCACTGGTTTTGACAGATACCCCATTCTGTAGGAGCACTTTGTTTTTGCTTTAGCTTTATCTGTTCATTGCCTCTCCATGGTCACCACCTGTCCATCCGCTTGCTTTCATGCATTTTCATGCTTTGATTTCAGGAAGGTTTTTTTTTTTTTTTGGCTCCCAATCTCACTCTCTGTTTAGCTTCTTCTTTCCTTCCTCTATTTGGGAAATAGAACATAATGAGATATAATTATTGAGGAAGCTTGAGACACAGAGAGTAGATCCAGTGCTGGTTTGCTTTAGTGACAGTTGACATATTGTTAAGGTGAAAGTGGAAACTGTTCAGATTTGTGTCACCAGCATTATACGCAGATTAATCCGCAGCACAGCTTTGTACACTTATGGGTACATATGCACACAGATACACAGCAGGCACTCACTTAAACTAACACACACGTACCCTGTCTAATTCAAGTGAACTCTGAGTGTGTGTGTGTGTGTGTGTTTGCGTACAAGCCTGTATGTACAGTGTGTGTGTGTATGTAGCAGATGGATGATGCTGCTTTCGAGGTCGTTAATAACCCAGTGTGCTCTCACAAGGGTAGACTGTGCAGAAATAGATGAACACACACACACACACACACACGCAATACATGCAGCTATTCTCATGTGCACACAAAAACATAAACACATAAGCAAGCATTTATACAGCAGCACGTGAGCCCTTAAAGACACACCCTCCTATATAGTATAGACAGGAGCACATGTTCACACATCCACACACAGATTTATGCACACACACACAAAAAGACTGAAATGTACACACACAAGTTTCAGGGTATAAGTGCACAGCTGCATGTGCATTTTGTAAGAGCCAACAGTGATAAAGAGCAAGCATATTGGCAAATGCACACATGAACATGTTCATGCTCTTGCACAGATATAGTAAATTACACACAGAAGACACTCTGCAGTGGTTCTGCAAGAAAGCTGACAGGGTGATCCATCTCCATTGTGAGGTGCAGTGTACTCTGGGAAAGCAGGCTGGACACTGCATAAGTGAGGGGCCAGAAACACACACACACACACACACAAATGGGCACACATAATGTGCACAAACATATAACACACACACACACACACACACACACACACACGGATGGATGAATTGTCGGTGCTGAGTGCAGAGATCACATCGGTGGGTTATTTCCAATAATAATTTAATGACTGATGGTGCACAGAATAAGGGTGATGGTAGTAGGTAATATATAATATATAATACAGGTACTCCATCTACTATCACTGAGCCGAAGGAGCAATATATCTATGTTTATGGCCACTACATCTGATTTATAACGTGATAAATGCAGATTTAAAAAGCAAATCATCTGTTTTTATAGTGAGGTGTTATTTATTGCCTGGTTTTTAAAACATTCTTGTAGTACTCCAGCAGTTTTACAAAGAAAAAAACAACAACATTGGGTCTAAAAATCACACTTCTGCAAAAGTAATTATTGCTAGCAATTTAGTATGCACTAAGATACACACACCAATAATGTAACTTTATAAGTGTTGCAAAAAAGAAATGCAAATTAGGTGCATTTCCATCAACTGGTTTGGAGCAAATAAAGTAGGCTCGTTGCAAAGCGCAGTTTTGTCAGATGTTGACAGTATAAGCTACAATTTATGGACATCTGTAAACCACTAGTAAGAGGTTGCAAACCTGAGACAAATGGAGCCCACACTGTAACTAGCTCACTCCTTGAAGAAATATTGTCATATTTTTGGAGAAAAGAAACAGTGCTCCCAGAGAGAAGCAGACAGAGGGGTCTACAGTCTGTGTTTGAAGGATATATCCAGGATGTCAAACTGACTCAGCAGCAACAACAGGTTCAAAAGACAAAGATAGTTAGAAGCTAAAGCCGAACTATAGGCTACAGATCACAGTGTAAAAGTGAACCACCACATCACTGCTGATCGCCACACAAGACAATGAATATAAAGGGAAACTTTGCTGATATTGAACCAGCTGTGTGGCATCACAGTGTGTGCAGATGAACAGTGTTTGGCTTCGCCCTCGTGCTGCTGCAAGCACCCAGATGTTCGACTGCCGGCTGCGCAGGGATCTTTGGGGGAAGTCAAACAACGTTCATCTGCACACACTGCGATGACACACAGCTGGTTGAATATCAGCAAAGTTTCCCTGCTTCCCTTCACTGGTTCCTGTACAGCAGGGTCGGCCTTTGTTTCACTGTTATAATCATGAAAAAGCAAAAGCAGCATGTGTATACATTCAGTAGGCTTTATCTTCAGTAGCTAGCTAGCTAACACTACACTTTTCAGGGTTTGATTTTGGTTTTGGAACAGGGAAGAAACGTATATCTTTTTCCAACCTCTCCAGGTAACAAGTATCATTAATACACAACGTCAAATCCACAAAACCAGCCTGGAAATGAAGGAAATCTGAAACGATTGCATTAGAGTCAATGGAGCACAGCTGTGTTGTTGTCGGACCCTGGTCTGAGCCGGTTAGAGGCAACGTTATGATTGGCCAGTCTGAGTCCTGGGGCATAACTTAGCAAAGGGTCAATTGTTCTTCATATCAGCTAGTATTGCCACGTTATATGCTGTCCTGAGACGAAGACAAATGAATGCAATGATACTGATGCATGGGAAGAGGCTGACAGCGAAAACAGCTCATCAGTCATTTAGCGCAGTAACTATTTTTTGGTTAAGACAAAAAAACATTTTAAGCAAGCAATAAAACTTTTTTGCACAAGTGAGAAGGTTTTACAACAGCATACACAGTAGTATGTTGTTGATACACATGGTATATCATTTTAACGTAACTAGAGATCTACTTCAGTGGGAGTGAGCCTTGCTGATTGGGAGATCAGAAGATGGCAGCTGGAGTAAAATGTATCACCAGAGGGCCATGCGGTAAATTACATTATTTTGAAATTCATGAAGACATACCGTCACTTAGCGAAGACTTGGGCGAAGGCCATACAGGCTGCCACTGTAAAGGTATCCATCAGTGAACAATTAAGGAGGAAAATGAGATGACATTTGCTTGCTCGAAGGGCACAGTCATGCCTCACCTTCTTAAGCCAAAGATAACACACCTTGGGTAAAGGATCTGAACTCTAGATCTTCAGATATCATTTTAAAATGACTCCCATAATGCCATCACTCTGGGGTATTAGCAGTGGGTCAAGTCACCAGGTAATTCAAAGTGGTATCCACAGGAGTGAGTAGGAATGAACTTGAGTATTTCCTTGTGTCTTGAAACAGTAACAAACTCGAGTCAATTATCTTCTCACTCTCCAATCATTCTTCCTCGCTTACTGCTGCTTTCTTCACACGTTTATTTCCTTTCCACTGACTCACGTCTTCTACTGTCGTCTGTGATAATTTCTCTCATGTCTTTCTCTCTGCCTCTTTCTCCATCCCTCTTATAAGCTTATTTATGCGTGCGTGTGTGTGTCTGTGCAGTGATTTGCGTTGCTAATTGCTTCAGACAGGGCTGTAATAACACCGCTTCTTTTAAGTTATCTTAGTTTTAGTTCTTACAACTGCTAATCTGTGTGTCTGACCACTGCTAAATTTTGCTTTTTGATCTTCTTTAATGTGAACGCTGTAAACATCGCTGTTGCCTCTTGTTTTCCATTATCCTGTAAATGCATTATGTATGCAGTGAAATAAAGGAGCTTTAGCTGGCTTTAGGGTACTTTAATCGCATCTTGTTTTTTTCTGACTGAAGAGTGCAGACTTAATCAGAGGAAAGTCCACTGTAATCGAAAGCAGACTCAGACTCTGCTTTTTCAGACGTGGTAAACACCGCAGCATTGCAGTCTGCTTTATTTACAATAAACACATTAGTGAGGACATTGCCTTGTTTCCATTGATTGGGTGTGAGACGCTGGAGAAAAATACAGTATGAGAAAGAAGCACAAGGGGCTGTCTTGAATCTTCACAGGTAGGGTCGATACGACCTGTGAAGGAGATTTCCCTTAGAAAATGGATGCGTGGGGTGTTTTTTGCAGTCGGTGTTGCTAATTGCTGCTTTCTTCAGAGCCCACCAGTCATACTGATGGAAACCCTAAACTGTTTTCATTCCATCCAAAGCTACTGCACCTTTAACTGTGTCTGAAGTGCTTTGTGTATCTCTTACATTTTCTTCCCATAACTAATGACCATTCTCTTGAAAATAGTACATTTAAATCCCAGAATTTCAACACGCATTGCGATGTTGCATTCCAGACTGCTACAATATCTGCCCTAAACACATTGAAAAACACTCTGCCTGGGAGAAGCTGATTGATTCACAAATGCAAAGCGGAGATCATACTGTCAAGCAAAACAAAGAGACTGTCAGTATGTGTTTGCGCCTTACTTTGCGAAAACATAAAAACATAAACATTTGTCACTGCTGGAGACATCCCCAATGTTCTGGCAGCTTTAACAGTCACTTGTAGAAAATGAATATCAATGTAGAGCTCTCTAGTGTAATTACTGCAAAATGATGCTGGATGTGTTTTGTCTGTTACCTCGGACTTTCAGACATAAAGAAACATTATGCTCGATTTTAGTGACCTGACATTTAGCACAATGATGCTGTTGGTTTGGCATTTGGTGGGCGAATGCAACGTGTGGTCTGATTTAACAGTTAAATTTGACGGGCCTGCTCTGTTATCCTCTATCCCACAAACTTAAGAGCTTTGTCAAGACTGACTCAGCCATCATTCCCTGTGATTAATAGTTTTCCTAATTGAAATAAAAAACGATGCATGAATGCAGCATGCTAAATAGACATTTCCTCAGATTCCAGCCCCTGGAGTTACTCTTTTGCATATGATTGGAATGACATGGTCTGTCAGCATGGTTTAATATAGTTTAATGAACTGCAACTCTATGTGGATGAAGCTAAAAGTGCTGAAGCAGCACAGTCTGCTTACCTTCAGTGCTGCTCTTTATCGCCAGCCTTTTCAGCACCAACCAACTGGGTATCAACTGGATGAAATGTGTTGCTTGTTTATAGGCTGTAACAAAGTTAGTCAGTGGGTTTCACCTGTACTTACCCAAGTGGTTACATGATGGGTTGTGTGTTGGCTTGATGGGAGTCCATGTATCGGCCCATAGTCTCACAGAGTGACATCTATAGTATCTAGTGCTGTGCCAATGCTGCAGAGGTCTGACCCACCCCTCATAATTCTGCACTAAGGGAGAAAAACAAATAAAAAAACAATCACAATCATCCTGGGTGGCGCTAAGCCTTGGATGCAGTGACAGTGCCCTCGCAAAACAGTGTCGGAAGGGAACTTATTTGAGGGAGAGGGGAGCGCTGGTATTAAAATCATACTTTACAATCCGCCCTTTTTTCCCAAGAGAGTCACATTTTTTATTGCCCTCTCCCAGTTTCCTCCCGTGGTCATAGTTTTCCTGTATTTATATTTATATTTAGGCAGATTTTTACATATTTTTTTGTTATCACAGCCTGTTTCTTACACTGTACAATGTGTAAGCCCTTCCTCCCCACTGGTGCTTCCCCTTCTCTCCCCTCTTCTCTGACCCTCTGGGGCTGGAGAGCGGCACATGTCGGACCTGCAAGAGTCAAGCGCAAATGCAGGTGGACACCTCATCCCTGCGCAAGTCTGATTGGACATTCTTGCTGAGGTTTGAGGGTACACTGGGGGTCTAGGGGGGGACCTGCCTTGCTCTCCTCTGTCGCTGCAGGGTACCCAACTGTCATCCAGAGACCGTGTGCCTCATGTTCTGCATCGCTTATGCATCCAGGACCCAGGGGTGTGTGGAACAGGGCGGACAGCCAGCTGTGGGTCCCTGGCATGGGCCAAGCCTATACAGCCTGGCCTCCCTCCCTCCCTCTTTCAGCAGAGTACCCAGGGCATGAACCACAAACTAAACCAACTTACACGTTAAAAAAAAAAAAATGACTGTGCAGTGTTCTTATTTTTGGTAATTTCATTCTCAAAATCTTCCCAGAATGCAGAAAACAAGGTCCCTGAAACTATATTTTTCAGGGAGAGGACCCAGAAATCCTCCACTTTGGTTTTGAAATCCCTCCCTATTTGTGAGGTCTTAAGGTTGGCAAGTATAATTTAAGTGGTTAAATCCCTACAAAAGAAAAAGTAGCACAAGTTAAGTGTGTATATTGCTAGTTCAGGGGCTGCTGTTGTTGTTTCACAAACAGCGCTTAATGAAGTGTGGAGATAGATCTGGCTATGCCAAACTAGTTTCATGTAATGACAGGGATTTTAAAAATACCCAGGAAGCGTGTTATCATATCAGATGGGCAGCCAACGACAGGATTTATACCCACTGTCTTAACCCTGAGCCAGACTAATTGGGCCATGACTTGTCCAACCTGTGCACAGTTTGGATTTTATGCTGTCCAAAGATGGATCTAACACAACAATGAGCTCTGTGAAGGTTTAAAGTTCGCCACTGTTTGAGCTCTAATCACGCCGTATTTGATACATTTTGTATGCCACATACTCAGGGCTGTAGTCAAGACCACTCTTGAGTTTAAGGCAAGTCAGGATCGTTGTAGGAGTGTTTGAGTCAAGACCAAGACCAAGTCGCCTCAAGACCAAGTCATATCCAGGTCCACTTCTAAGAACCAAGTACCAAGCTTTGACCAGTTAGTCTGTTTTTTCAGCGGTGCATGATTCAGAATATCATTCAGCATGAGACTGAGTATGAGAGTGTATAAAACAGCCAGTTACTATTACAGCTGATTGAAACCAGGTGGAGTTTCATTGAGTTGGGCAGAACTGTCAAGCTCTACACTGCACTAAAGATGTCTCAACAGTTAGCATTTGCAGAGCATTAGATTGCCATTCAAATCATTGCCAACAACTATAATAGCCTAATCTAACTGGTAACAAGGGCAGACAGCTTGGATCTGTTTTCTCTTGTGTTATTAACTCTCCATAGCTGAGCGAGCACGGCAGTGACTAATGGCGGGTGACTGATCGCTATCATCTACACTGAATTACACAGAAAAACCCATACGTCCATAATTGAATAGCCTCAAAAACACACATAGTCTGGATGTGTGGGAGAGCCAAGTGAGGTGTGTCTAAATATTTAAAACAGAACACTCACTGTGGAGTTGCGCTGTACACATGCAAGCAGGATGAGTGGGTGAACCAAGTGAGGGATGTGTGCATTTACATGAATTGGTACTAATTTCTGCAACAAAAATGTATCAAAATTACTTAACAACAAAGCTTTTGTAAAAGTGAGAGACACAGGGTGAGGGACAGATGACAGGGGGATAAACACAAAGTGAGCATGGAAAGTCTGAAAAAAAGATAAAGAATAAGGTAGAGAGCCTGCAAGAAAGATGATCATGAGAAAAGAAAGGGAGTAAAAATGTAAGCCAGAGATGTGAAGGGCAAATTAGGAATGAGAAGAATTAAGCGGGACTTACACTTGTAGGACATTGTACCTACGGTGTAGGCTCTGCGTCGATGTAGAGCCTACATCATACCCTACACTTAAGCCTGACGTGCAGCTCCACAGAAATGTGACTACATGTCGCAGTGATATAGACTTCCTGTCTATTTTTGTAAGCTGAAACCAATTCCCTCAGTGGAAACGAAGCTTTTCTTTACTTTAATTTTACAGATAAGAACCAATAACTTGTGAAGACAATAAAGCCTCCACAAAATAGCATTTTAAGTCTTGTGTGTGATTTATCCTTCGAGATTTATCCTGGCTTTATATAGTAGTAGTAGAGGAAAAGTTTGCTAGCTGCTAGGCTAATTTATACAATGCAGAATGTGTGTTTGCATGTTCTCCCCGTGTCAGTGTGGGTTTTCTCCGGGTACTCTGGCTTCTTCCCACAATCCAAAAACACGCAGGTTAAGTTAACTGGTGACTGCTGAGAGGGAGGTAGAAAAACCAAGATGATGACAAGAAGAGGGATGTATGATAGATGAGGAGAGGGAAAATGACGGACAGCTAGGGTACATCATCGAAAGTGAGGCAGGATCAAGTGATATTTAAATGATGACAAGAATGAGAAATTGTGAGCAAATTACTTCCTATTGTTCGTACAATGTGATGTATTCACATGGGTGTAAAAGGGATGATGGAGTGAGTGAAGAGTGAGGAGAGAAAGCATGGAGTATGGCTGAGGGAACAACAGGTGAATAATGTGGTGGATGAAGAGAATGGGGGATGGCTCTGGGAATAATCAAGAGTAATGGGGAGAAATATATTGAATGACAAAGAAAAATGAGAGGGAGAAAAAAGGAAAGGCTGATAGAAGAACTAACGTGCCTGCCTGTACGTAATGTGTACAGGTAATCATTTCTTCTCGTTTCACATAGCGGGAAGACGGAGAACAGGAAGTATCAAATTGCAATGTGTCTATTTTTAGGCGGCCTGTAAGATTGTATGCACTCTACTCTCTTTCTATATGTTGGGCAGATTCACTTTATTGGATAATAAACCGGGATATATCAGTTAAAAACAGAAAAAGCATATAGCAACATCTTTTATATTTTCATGCTGCAGTACATTGTCATCCCTTAATAAAAATGTTCTGCTCAGGGTTTTAGGAGTATCAAGGGAGGAGCAGAATGGAAGGGTAGTACTTTACACAGGCCTCCTACTGAACACAGGTTCAATGCTATTGATTAGCCTGGTGGTCGGACTGAGCAGGCTAATATACTGCTGCCCACTGGTACACACACATATCACACCATGAGTTTTGAGTCATGTTGGAGAGTGGAAATGGTTCCATATTTAGCCGCCTTGTTAAAATCTCACAGGTAGAATCTGATCCTTAATGACGTCAGTGACATTTTGAGTCCCTCGCCGTTTTACAGCAAAGACAACTCTAATTGCAAGAAGGATGTGACCCTTTCTATCTGTGTAATGAAACTGAGATAAATTCAAGTAGCCAAGTCGGATAGATTCATCCTCATGTGCAACACGGTTTTTATCAAAAGCCAGATTCATTTTGTGTAAGATCACACCAAATAAACAGGGTTATGAGTCATACCTTCATTTCTAAGACAAAAAAAAATAACATGCTCATGACAGTTGCTCATGACAGTTGTTTATCATGAGATGGTTGGAGATGGTCAGTTACAAGTCTTGGTGTACGATTGTGCTGTGTAACAGTTGTTGACTGCAGTGCAGGGTGATAACTATGATATTAAGTGGCTTCAACAATGAGAGCAGGAAAACTGATTCCAAAGTGATGATCCTTGTGAAACAGAAGAAGAAACAGAAAAGATTTTGGGATAGTCTCGAGTCCACTGACATCCCAACCCTCATCTATGGTCATGAGCTATGAGTCATCACTGAAAGAATGAGATTGCGGATACAAGCGGCAGAAATACGTGTCCTCAGAGGGGTGGCTGGGCTCAGCCTTAGAGATAGGGTATGGAGCTCGGACATCCGGAAGGAGATCAGGGTAGAGCCGGTGTTCCTTCGCGTGGAAAGGGGTCAGTTGAGGTGGTTCGGGCATCTGATCAAGTACATCCTTGGCGCCTCACGTTAGAGGTGTTTCAGGCACGTCCCACTGGCAGGAGGCCCCGGGGCAGACCCAGAACACGCTGGAGGGATTATATTTCCCGCCTGGCCTGGGAACGCCTCAGGGTCCCCCAGGAGTGTTTGTCTGTGAATGCTGTGAGTTAAGGGAAACCGATTTGTGTCCTTGTGTTTGAAAATAGCGGCTGCTAAGGGTATCACAGTATGTTTATTCATCCCGGACCATTCGGTTCAGTATGCATTGTACGTCTGGTTTGCCCTGTTGACCCAAACTGTCAAACTAGTCTATTTATGTCTTCTACCCGCACATGCAGAATAGATATTTTGGAGCTCATGCTTTCTCTGGTACGTTCAGGCAGCGGACTGGTTGCTCACCCCCAGCTGTAGCATTCTGGTTGGCTTAGCAGGGTTAGCCAGGTTAGTCAAGCTCAATAGACAAAGATTTTTGTCAAAACACCGACATTTCGAATGTATCAATTACAGACAACAGGAAGGCGACTCTTTGAGACCGTGCTGAAACTAATGAGTGTTTATCATTGCATACATGCAACCAAACTCACATAATACTGTAACTTACTTCATGGAGAAAACAAAAAGCCTTATAGGAAAGCATGAATGGTTTATTTTAACCATATTTACTGTTTATGATCCACAAATAGTTGCAGATTTACTCATAGCTATGCAATTTCGTCATTGCAGTTTTGAGCAGACACGTTTCTGTTGTACTACATCACGTCATTGCAGACAGAGATCAACGTATATTGCCACTGTATTATGGTGCGTCAGATGCTGCTTTTGTAACACCTGTTAAAACGACATCGACAGGTGTTGCTGGAAACACATTCTGAGCGAGGAAGAGATCGTCCTGAGGGGGTTTAAGTGCTGTAAACTGGAAAGAGAAAAATCTGTCTGACAAGTTTTGTTGGAACTGTTTTAAATTGGGTGCGCGTCCCTCAAGTCCCAAGAGTGTCATCATGGCCAGTACTATTAATTGAACTGCTTATATTAAAAAAAGTCCAGAATACTAAGAGCACATGTGGATGTGTGCTTTTAAGAGGCCTATATTCATACAAGATGCTGTGGATGAGAGATGCAAGACTGTTACACATATTCACCTCACCTTTTTACACCTCCTGCCTATATTACATCTTGCCAAAATATCAAACAGGTACCGGCGAGGAAAAATCCCCAGTGTGCCTCAGGAAAATGCCAGCTCACCGTGCAGCCGCACAATGGTAGAGCCCATTATGAGCTCACAGCATTGTGTAATTTACTCCAGGTCCCAAGCAGGGCCATGATCTACTTCTCGCTCTCCTCTCTCTATCCTGACGTTATTGTTAAGTTTTAAATAAAAAGGGGTTATTGTAAAGGGATTATTCAAAGGGAGTGCTCAATAGTAGTTTGGCTGTGGAATTGCATGTTTAAGTCAACAGTGTAAGCAGCAATAACATTATTATACAATATAAACCCACAAAAATATCCTGGTAGTGGTGTTGAACTATCTTGTTTTTTGTCTGGCAAAAGAATACATGGGATACAAGCATTAGAGCTGCGCAGCTGATGAAAATATTATTGAAACTGCATTATGGCTAAGTGCAATATCCAAACCGGAGGAGATGAAATGTTTTAATAATGGTAAAAATGTGTCCCAATATACATTATAAATAAAGCATTGTGGTGCTATAGAGTTGCCCGAGCCTGTTAATCATATTGAAGACATAAGGGAACATGCTTGTTTGATACAGACAACCCTCAAAAATCTCATTATCAGTTTAATATTTTCTCCGTGAAAATGAAATGCAAAATTTCCACTAAAACATCGAGACTCATACTGCATTCGTAATATCTGTCAAATTATTCCCAATGCAACTTTTATTTATTTATTTATCATTATTATTATCTTGCATATCATGCAGTTATAATTGACATCTTATAGAAGTTAGGAAAAGGGATCCTTTATTTTGCCAAACACAGGCACAGGCAGGGACTAGTTTAATGTGGCTCCACATAAAACACATTGTAGCATTTAAATGGACTAAACTTAAATAGCACCTTTCTAGTCATCCGACCACCCAAAGCGCTTTTTACACTACGAGTCACATTCACCCAGTCACACACACATTCATACACTGGTGGACAAGGTTACCATACAAGGTGCCACCTGCTACTCACTCACCGATGGAACAGCCATCAGAAGCAATTTGGGGTTCAGTATCTTGCTCAAGGATACTTAAGTATGCAGACTGGAGGAGCCGGGGATTTAGCTCTGGTCTGGTTCCTGTTTATACTGACTTTTTACAAATGAACCAAAAAGATTGAACATGAGGTTATACTGATTGGACACTTTCCATGATTGTCAGAACCCACAGGTGGAAATCAAACTCCGCTGACTGACAGAAGTGAAAGCAGCACTTTTGCTTCAGATGGGCATATTTATGTCCCCTGGCATCACAAAGAGCTCATGAGGAAATAACTGATTATAAGAATTATTAGTATAATTAGACTGCAAATTGACCACATAATAATGACTAACAGGTAGAGACAGGACGAGAAGGAGACGTCTTGTACAGTAATGATTCTGGGCTTGTTACTGTGGAATCACTGTCACGCAGTTTTTAATGGACTTAATGAACTGACAAAGTACAGAGAGTCTGATACAAGCACAGCAGTTTGAACAGCTTTTTAACTATTAATCAGGGGAAATACCTGGGCTGATAGGCCTACATGTCACTATGGTTACCAAATCATTCACATAATTAGGTTATATCATGGCTATACAGAGATAAATAGGAGATCATGGACATATTTCACGTAAGCAGATGGATTTATTGGTAGTTTGGCTTTTGAAATCATGCTAAAATCACATACTTTACCTGCTATCATAAAATCCTGGGGTTAGTTTGTTTGCTTTCACACCAGCGCCAATAAACCGTACCGACCAGGCAAACAGACGCAAGTTTAATTTAGCCAAACTCAACAGTGTAGATGTTCAAGCATGCAAAAAGCACTGTCAGCTGTTGGTCACGTCAGCTACTGAGCTATGTTTTACAAGCTAAGTGGATTGCTGTCAGCAGGTTTCCCATTTCCCAAGCTTCATGTTTATTTTTTCTGGGAATGATAAAATAAAAAGGAATCTCTGATTTTGTTGAGTCTACAGAGGGCTTTATATATTCTTAAACACTTCTTTGTCTCAACTGCTTCTCTTCTTTTTGACCAAGTCCTGTGACTTCCTGCCTGTTGCATTGTCTTGAGGAAGGATATCTTTGTATCTACCTAAACTCATCCCTCATTTTCCTTCTGTTTTCTAGTTGCCCTGTTCCCAGTGGAGGATAATGGAACGGCTGTGGTTCTCTTTGCTGTTGCTGGCAGCAGCATGCAGGGGACAGCCGTGTCCGAAACGCTGTATGTGCCAGAGCCTTTCTCCATCGCTCGCTATCCTCTGCTCCAAGACGGGCTTGCTGTTTGTCCCTGCTGCCATTGACCGACGCACCGTGGAGCTACGGCTTCAAGAGAACTTCATAACAGGTAACACATCTGCCATACTGTCCTGTATTGCATTTTTACCACCTATCATGGCAGGTCATTAGAGAGGGTTAAGACCTTCAAGGCATGGCCCAGTCTGTTCATCCTCACCAATCACTGCCTTAAATAATTTCTTCAAGGAGGAACTTGCTGCATGCTACAATTTTAAGCAGTAGCGGAGTGAGTAATGTATTCACAGGTTAAATATGCAGCTGAAATTCAAAGGGAACACTGGATGCAGTGAGTGAGTGTGTCATGCGAATGATAGCGCTGAAAACAAATGTTGGCTCAAGTCACACTTCCTTTTTGTTGGACATGACAATGAGTAATATTTCTTATGAGTCTGGGTATTTCTTTTTAAGTTTCATACTTTGAAACTTTTTTGTTCTGTCGTTCAGTCTAGCAAATCTCATTCATGATTCATCTCCTCCTTATATCAAAGCGCTCTCTCGGATACTTTGAAACATACTTATTTTTAAGAACTGAAGTGTTGCTTTATCCTTTTATTTTAATCTGGATTCCCATTAGCTCCCACCAAGGCAGCCTCCTAATCTTCCCAGGCTCCACTTAAAAGAAACTCCATTCCATAGTTCTCCAAAACAAAAGACACACAAGCTAAAAAAAAAGACTGCCTTCACACAGTCCAGAGAGATAATTTGATGCGCCATTAACAACATCACACAGCCACAGTTATTTAAGTCACATCGTGCATGTCCAAATCAATTTCAGTTGAGCTATACCCTGTGCAAAACTGAAGATTCTGTATCTCATTTAGGGCAACAGATTCTCTCTGCTGTCAGCTGAGGTTCTTAATATATTGTGCCAAAAAGTTAATTTTACAGAAATTAATAAAACATACTTGGTATCATGGGGTTCAGACTTTGAACTCTAAGGCTAATTAGGTATGGGCTTGTCTATATAAATTTAACACGAAGGTTTGCATGTGACCAAACGTGACCATCAGCATGTTCAGCAGAAAAGCAGACATCCTTTCGGTAAATGTATCCTCTCACTACTTTTTCCTATGCTTATACTTCTCCTCCCTGTCCAGCTCAGAAAAATATTTTTGTAGAAAGTTACAAACCTGAACTATCTTTTCTATGCTCAGGCAGGCATCTATACTTTAGAACCTATTTGTTGTACATGCACCTTTTAACTTCCCATTTTTTCCCTTAATACTGTATCTATGTAATATATCCACCCACTTAGGACTCAGTTGATGGAGTATCTCTTTGTGTTTACTCTGCTCACTCCCAGCTGTCCGAAGAAAGGACTTTGCCAACATGACCAGTCTGCTACATCTGACCCTGTCCAGAAACACCATCAGTCAGATTCTCCCTTCAGCCTTCAGTGACCTGCGGCGACTCAGAGCACTCCACCTAGACTCTAACAGATTAACAGTGATCAAGGTGAGGCTAATGGATGGATGACTGGATGGATTAATGAATAGTCAGATGGATCACTGGACTGATAAACAGACTTAGAGGCCTTTAAGTTTGGATGGGTGGTTAATCAATAGATGTCATTGAACAATAGGGCAGCAGTGTAAGAAAGATAGACATAAAAGTAAAGTAGATAGATAGTGGGTAGACAGCATCTCTATTATGATATTACTGTGATGCCTCTCACAGCATTTTACTTTTTCCACCAACCAGGATGACCATTTTAAGGGCCTGACAAACCTTCGTCACCTAATCCTTGCTAACAACCAGCTCCACTCCATATCCCCCCATGCCTTTGATGACTTCCTGTCCACATTGGAGGATCTCGACCTCAGCTACAACAACCTTGCCCAGGCGCCCTGGGACACGATCGGGCGCCTAACCAACGTCAATACCCTAAATATGGATCATAACCTCATAGAAAATGTTCCCCAGGGGGTATTCACCAACCTACATAAACTGGCAAGGTAAATGGATAGATGAGTGGATGCACAAGCCAGTTTACTGATCAGCCAATGAGTTGCTGTTGATCTAATGATAATGATAATACACAAGTCTCTCCCTCACTCTTCTGGTCCACCTCTCTTCTTCTCCCTACCCCGTCCTTTTACAGGTTAGACATGACGTCCAACAAGCTGAAGAAAATTCCCCCGGACCCTTTGTTCCTGAGAATCCCAGTTTATGCCAAGTCCAGAGGCTCCCCCCTCTCCTCCCTGGTGTTAAGTTTTGGTGGCAACCCCCTTCACTGTAACTGTGAACTTCTGTGGTTAAGAAGACTGACCAGAGAAGATGACCTCGAGACATGCGCCTCTCCCTCTGACCTCAGTGCCAAGTACTTCTGGACGATACCTGAAGAGGTGACATTATGAGCACTTGCAGGAAACTAATAAAAAACTTGTTCTTGAAACGAAAGCAGACCTTAAATTATTTAAATAATCATAATTATAATATAAACAATGACCTTATTCATTTTTGCCCTGTAGGAGTTTATTTGTGATCCACCAGTTCTGACCCGGAAGTCACCTCATACAGTGGCAATGGAAGGTCAGCCAGCCAGCCTCAAGTGCAAAGCAAATGGCGACCCAGAGCCTGAAGTCCACTGGATCAGCCCTGAAGGGCGACTTATATCTAATGGCTCCAGGTACTGACATTGTCTCTACGCAGTCACTCCACTGTTTAATATACAATGAATTACTTTTCTCCAAAGGCCTATAAGTTTCTCAAAATTAAAGACAAGGTGTTAATTTAGGGCATGTGACTTGTCCTCTGAGAGCACCGCTCAATATTCAATGATGTCAGAAACCTGGCAACCCAGTTGGCAGGTGTACGAGAGGGGCTGTTTAAATATTCCTCCCTGCACTGCTCCAACTCAGTGCTATGTGCCAATGTGCAACCGAGTCAGAAAGTCAGACGGTGTGTCTCACATAATTTTGTCTTGGCTGTAGTAGAAGGGCGTGGGCACATGACTCGTGTGGGCCAACTCTGAATCAGGATTAGAAGGCAGTTGTTGAGGTCACACCTTTCTCACATTTCCATCTGGTGACCTAGTTGGCACACATGTCAAATATGCTTCTAGTTATGATTTTGCATGTGCAACACCTGTTATAAAATGACTTATAGTGTTTTGAGATCTATTGTCACAGCCCTTTTTTTTTAAGTACTTTTTGGGTATTTTTATCAAGAATGGCTCATTTATGGATTATGAAAAGCTGTTGGATTTTTGTTGGAACACCTACACTGATGGGGATGAAGCCCACAAGCAGTCAGCAACATAGCCCCTCAGCTTGGCAGTAACTGCACTGTAGTCTGGATAAATGCTGGTGGTGGAAGTTGGCAGCAGCATCAAGTGCTGGAGGCAGCAAAGTACAGGTGCGACTAAATTGGTTGATAAGGAGAACTATGATTAGCAATTGGCACATGCATGGGTTTATGTGATTGGAAGGTGTGGACCAGAAGGGAGTCCCCTCGAAAACTGAAACTTAGCAAAAAAAAGGTGGATGTTTATGCAACCAGAGGTAATTGAATGAATGACAAGCGGTAAGGCCTGGCTCATGGTAATATGATTTTCTGACTATGCCAGCCATGACGGCCTCATACTCGTGAAATTTTTACAGTATATGTTTGTCACTTTGAGTTATTGTATTGTTTGGTTAATTGAATTAATTAACTTAATGATACATCTCAATTTGTTTCAGAACATTGGTCTTTCCTAATGGAAGCCTGGAGATCAACGTAACATCCCTGAAGGATTCAGGGAACTTCACCTGCATTGCCTCCAACGCGGCAGGTGAATCCACAGGAAGGGTGGAGCTAGTCGTAACAGCGATGCCCCATCTGGCGAACAGCACAAGCCGCAGCCGAGACCCGTCCTCTGAACCCGCACCCTCCGACATCCTAACCTCCTCGAAGGTCGCGCTGCCTAACAATGAGACAAGAGGAGCAGACCGGAGGGTCTCACTGGTGGAACTGACAGGGAACTCTGCCCTCATTAGATGGAGCAGTCAGACTCCTACAACTGGAGTCAGGATGTTCCAGGTCCAGTACAACAGCTCCGGGGATGACACGCTGGTTTACAGGTCTGTCTCTCTACATTGTCAATTTATGATCTGTCTGTCTGTTTTTAGTATCAATGAACTCTTTTTAAGGAGTATTGGTAAAAAGCATTCCTGTGCCTGTGTGAGTTTGTCAGTGTGAGCATGTGTATATGTGTGTGGAGTTGTGTGGAAGTTAATCAGGAGGCATCAGCCGCCACTATGACGATGAGAGCAGATGATAGATGACACAAGTGGAGATTAGCCAGTCATCCAGTCATAAAAGTCCAATCACCTGAAATGATAACGTTGTCTGTAAGTGGAAAAGTGCCATTGCTGGGATCGCTGGGCCTGGGCCAAACGTTAGGAGTGTGGCTGTTTTAATTTTGTGGGTTTGCTTTAGTGCTGCGTTGATGTGCTGAGGACATTTATCGACTCTTTTTGTCATAACTTATCCACATCTGACTGTGACCCCTTTAACCGGTGACTACAACATTTGATAAAATGTAATAGTTTCAATGTAGAAAGAAGGAATAATTGAATTGATCACTGAAATAAACAGGTAAGCTTTCTGTTTCTGTGCACAACATGCTACAGCACGTACGGTATGCTGTTGACCCAAGTCTAAATCAAATGGCAATGAACACTCATGAGAAACGAATGGACCGAAAGAGCAGTTCAAGGAATTATGGTAAATCTTGTTGATAGAGGTATCATTGCAACCATAGAATACTTTTTGTTTTATCATTAAAATGAGCCTCATTTAATGCACCTCATTTAATTAGGTAGGAAGGTCATTGTGTAGGAAATCATGTTAACCATAAAACACAGTGTTGTAGTACTTAGAGTTCTTCTTCAGACCACTTTTTGAAGGTCTTGGTCTCGTCTCAGACTCAACCACATTTTTCGGCCTTGTCTTGGTCTCAGACAAAGAGAACTCTGGATTTTATTTCAAGACCAATCAAGACCAACCCTGGAGATATCACTAAATTGCCCGCACAATAAAGATGGTTAAGTTGATTATAGGTCCTTAGTGTATTTGTTTGCATTTGTTTGCTGACAGAAAAGGAAATTCCTACACTTAAAATTGACTCTTACAATGCCTTTTGATTGTTTTATCAAGACATCTCTCAGGGTGCACAAATGAAGAGTAACCTTCATGTTTTCTGTGGGTGTTTTTATGGGAATGTCGATCTTTCAGATCAATTTGTGGAGTGCCTAAGGTTTGCATGTTCCACATTTTATAACTGCTTATTGCAGTGTGGGACATGCTTGACTCAGTCTTGCCCTGCCTTGGTCTTGGTCTTGACCTGGCCTCAACCCCTCAAAGCCTAGGCCTTGGCTCGGTCTTAGTTCAGTCTGGGCATTGTCATGACTTGGTTTCGGTGGTCTTGACTACAACTCTGCTGGAACTACAGTAAGGGCATGTTAGACTTTAATGTCTACATACTTAAACAACTTAAATAAATGGTCCAATTGGTGTGTTTGATATTGACAAGTCAGCTTTCTTGTATCATGATGTTCCCATAACAACAGCAGCAAAATATTTAATGCCAGACTGTTGTGGTCATCTAGCTGGAGAGGAGAAACACAGTTTAATTACCACTGAGCAGTTAAGTTATCTAAATCTTGGTGGTCGTGAGGAATCTTCCACATTCTCTCTCATCTGCAGCGAACTGGCAACATTATTGCCCAAATATCTCAGAGAGCCTGGTGAAGCCCTGTTTATTTTCAGTTCTGAGGAGTTTTCATATGTTGTAGAGTTGCCATGGCAACATGTTGGGAAAATCTCCCAGATCTTGTTATGAGTGACAGGTGGCTTTAATACTATTACAGACAAGTGCTGTGGTCTATTAATTTATTTCATTTTTTCAGAGGTGCAAATGAAATGGCCAAATATATCACTCTGTCTTCTGTGATTACAGAAATAAATCAAAAATGTCTCCACTGCCCTACAGAATTATCTGATAACCAATTTAGCACTTCTTGGCCTTTTTACTTTTGATCAACAGCTGAAATTGTCTCTCGGGGAAAAGCAATACTTGAAAGAAGGACCTGTGATAGAATATGTCAAAGACATCTACACTGACAGGGGAATCACACAGTGCCTCTTAATTTGTGAATAGTCAACACTTGTGTGATATGGAAATGGGGGTCTCTACTGCAAAGTGATTATGATGTTATTTCTAAGCTAGAGAGGACACTTGTATATTCAGACAGTTGAGCTTGCTGTGACAGGCAAGTGGCTTCTTACAATTCTGAGCATGGCAGCCGCTATCCTGCATAGCAGCCTCCCATCTTCACCTGCCTGTTCGAGGTTGGAGGCAGTTCGTGGGCACAGCGGCCTTGTAGGTACAAAATACATTCCGTACTGGTCAGGTGTAGGTGTGTGCAGAGGTCTGCGTGGGAATCTGTCAATCTTATGTGTCTCATGTTTCATCAAGCAATTGTCTGGGCCTTAAATGGGCTCCTACCTGAGGCCGCAGCATGCCAGCAGTTAGCATTTATCGCATAACAACTCTTTACATTTGCAGCCATATATAGCCTCTATATAGTCTTTTACATTCCTGTGCAGGATTTGCAGAAAAAAGCTTAATGCATGCTCTTTTTACAACATGTAAGAGCTACAGTAAGTAAGTGTTAATGCAAACATTAACTCCTACTGCTACTGCTTCACATTGTTCAGCTGGTGAAACACTGGACAGCTATTATTGTGAAGCAGCCACAGGAAACACACTGTGTTCGTTGCGTGTGCTCATCTGTTCATCAAAACTGCATCTACAAAACATCACACTGGCATTTTTTGGCAGCGGGCCATCTTTAATTTGTTGCAAAGAATAATGGAACAAAAATAAAGAAACCACATTGAGATGAAGAGCTGCAGGTGACAGACTGTCAACATCCAACAAGGTCACCAACTTAACTGTGTCCTCCTGTTGTGTGGAAAACTTACTGCACTGCTGGGCATGAAGTCAGTTTGCAGTTGCAATCATTTTTGACTGTCTTCTTTATTAAAACAATGTTTAAGAGTTTGTTTGGCTGTGCCGTAAACACACACACACACACACACACACACACACACCAGTTTCTCTGCTGTTGTTTTTCTGACAAAGTAGCTGCTTATGAGTGTTTGCTGTAGTATTAAACCACACTTGCTGCTGTCCTGGTAACCACAAGTGTCGCCAAATCGACCAGGACTGAAATCTTGCAGATTAGACTTAAATTTGGATTCAACAAAAAGTACAACAATGAAAAATTTCTGTGACTATTTCAGTGCAGGGAAATCTACCCACTGTCAAACAAATGACGGCATTAGAAATAGGATGAATGTTAAAGCACATGAAAAAAAACATGGCTGTGTGATTTCCTGTTGCTTAGTTTTAATCTTAAATGCCTCGCCTATATCATAATACCCCTGTCTGATCCATCATGTAGCCTAATCCACATGAGCTCATGTTGCAGTTCAAAAATATGTCATGTTGCATAAGAATAATTTGCTGTAATCTTACTTCATCACATAAGATCATGACTAAATCATGACGGATACAGCTCAGGAAGTTGCAGGCCACTGTCAGATTAAAGCCCCCCTCCAGCTAGTTTTACTTCCTGTTTAAAGGTTAATGTTCTTTCTTAAACAGAGAATGGGGTGTGGTTAATAGTCATATGTAGCGTTAATCCATTTGCATAGCAACAAGATTGCAGCTGCAGTATTGGAAAACAGCAATTGGCACTTAATTTGATAACAATTAGCGCAACACACCGACTCTTTCTCTCTCTGTCACTAGCTCTATTCTTCACCGTCTCCTCCTGCAGCAGCTGTCGGTTGTGTATCGACGAAACGCCGTCTGGCTGCTGCTGCATGGAGGAGCAGCCACAGTGCACCGCAGGAGGGATAGCCTTGTTGCTGAGGTCTGGTGTTTGAAACAGAGTTATGGGACATTTTGGAGGTGCACTGGGCGCTCTCACCTCAGCTCAGCAGCGACTCTACCCCGGGCAGCAGTGTTATTCTTTTTAAGTTTTTTTGATGTTCTAAGAGGACTTTTTGAATCAAAGTTGTGCACTTTACTGCGTCTGTTGGGGGTTGTGGCCGCTGGTGGATGGTACAAACTTTAAACATGTCCCGAAACTGAAATTCAGATGGTGGACCTTGTTGCTCTGTGGCCAAGAGAAAGTAGAGAACGAGTGAGAGGAACTTGTGCCATTTTTGCCTGTGGGACTTTGTGTAATTCACTGTGTTGACTGCAGCTGTTCACAGCACATAGGCTATAAATACCATTTAGAAAGTAAACAGCTTGGGCTGCCCCCGGAAGAATTTTTCTAGTCGACCAATAGTCATCATGTAGAGCCATTATGATATTAATTTAATTATTAAATTATATATTTTGGGCGGGGCAACGCAATGGTTTGAGTTGAAGGTGTGAGAAAGAATAGTATCAGTAACATTGTTAACACTGTGCTACATTACAGAGAAATACAAAACCGTACTAATGACCCTTCATTAATATAGGCCTATATTTTATCTACAAGTGCACGTCACACACTGAGCGAGCCGCCTGTTAATGACGCTGTCAGCAAAGCAGTAATGATTGTGCTAAGTGGCTAATGGGCATGTAGCTACTTCCATGTTTCAGATGATACGTCACGTTTGTAGTCGACCAATGAAGATGTGTTTACATATCACCTTGGGTTCGTCCTTCACCTTCTCAAAATGATCCCACACTTTGGATTTCCTGCCTGACATGTTATTAACTAGCCTGTGGAATAACCGCTGGTACCAGCCCTATAAACAACACACTAGACATAGATGGAGGGCGACTCCACAGATAGATATGACTAGGACTATCATGCTACAAGGATGACACATGACTGCCGATTCTACCATAGTCAAATGTCGTCTTTCTGTTGTAGGATAAACCTTCTTTTTTAATATATATATATAAACTTGGAGCATGGTATTAAATAAGTTGTCAATTTTTTAAACAACATTGTCAGAACATGACTCAGAAAAACATGACATATCATACAAATGCCAAAATACACAGTAGGGGGGCTTTAACATCCATTAGAAGGCACCATCATTGCTCCGGCTGAGTATGAGAAGAGAAATAAAAACCGCCCTGAGTGTATCTGTGTGCATGTGTATACAGTTATCCTCTGCCTTTCTTTGGTCAATATCCATTAGGATGGGTGAGACTCGATGCCACAAAGAGAAAATAAGTGAGGGGTGGGGGGGAGAAGCAGCAGGGAAGGCAGAAAATGGGGAAAGACAAAGCAGCATTTTGGTGCTGCAAGAAGAAGAAGGCATAAGCCTAACAAATTTATTAAGCTTTTTGTTTTGGTTTGTTACATACTAACAGCATATCTGAAAGATGGATCCATGTTGTTAAAGCATCTCATTAGAATTCATGGAAAAAATAAATCAAAGTGTCGTCGTAATTAGAAAGCGGAAAGGCTGCTTTGTGTCAGATGTGTTAGATGAAGACTTTTTTTTTTTAATCTATTTTATCTGCATTCTGCTATCGATGTCACATGGTGTTTTAATCAGATCAGACATCATTTAAATGAACTCTCTGGTGTTTCACGCACATATAATGTATTCTAAAATTACTGCATAATAATTGCTACAATTTTTGATTTTTTTCCCTTTATCTTCCCCGCTGAGTAAATTACTCAATCCAGAGCATTCAGATCACAGCATCTTGTGATCTATACACTGCCCTTGGTGTCCTTTTTATTTAACTTTTATTTAAACACTCAGCTCAATTTAGAGCCATTTCCACTTTAGAAGACCACCGATGGTCTGAAGATTTTCTGAGGAGCTCGGAGCATTAAGAGGGCTCTCTGACGCAGTTTCAAAACCCCCCTGACTACTTACGATCAATGCCATTATAGCACAGTGTGTGTGAGCATGTGTGCATCTGCGTTCGTGTGTACGTTGTGCTTGAATAACCATTGGTCGGCAGTGTATTAGTTAACCCTGTGTCTGAGACATGCTCTTCAAAACCCCCTGACTAATATAATCAATGCCTATTCAAGCGTGCGTTTGTGTGCATGTGTGATGCGTGTTTATGTGTGAGCACACCGGACCAGATGGCAGCTGTCTACTCGCCAAAAATGTAATGTCAGTTTTAGTGCCATCAATGGCAACAGAGCTCTGCAGGAGACTCCTCTGAGTGTCTCTAGTGTGTTTGTGTGTGTGTGTGTGCCTCGTCTGTATCTTGAACACATGCACTACATAGAGTATGAAATATTTGGTTAACTCTGTCAGGAGTGTCATTACAAAGTCAAACCTAGGGATTAAAATCCAGCAACTGCACAAATACCATTTATTTTAGATGCTTTACTTTATTTATTGATACACATGCACCAACATATTTGGGTGTGTTTTCAGTGGTTTGAGATGTACTACCAGGGCTTAACTTTAAAATATGTGTCTGTTTCATATTTGTCTATAAAAATTGCATTGGGCAAGTGTAAATATAAGAGTACGTGTGTACTATATGAAAGTGGCTAGTCCTTTCTAACCTCTTCTTTACTTTTCTTTGAGTGTCAAATTGTCAAACTACAAGTGAAACTCAGATATTACTACCACTGGTCAATAGGCCGTCATGTTTGCAATGAATATTCACCGCCCATTCACTTCCATTCAGTGTGAGCTGCAAGGCGAATAAAACATTTGCTACCTTTGGCAAAGCAAATTCACATTTGCATCTGGTAGAGTTAAACTTTGGTGAACTCGGACCGGCAAAGTCAGGACCTCAACCAATAGCAAAGAAGTATGTGTGGCAATTGACCCTTCACCAAGTCCTGCCCATGAACACAGACTGGCTAATCACAGCGTAGCATCAGGTCGGCTCAGACCAGTGTCCGACAACAACATAGCTGTGCTCCATTGACTCTCATGCAATCGTTTCAGATTTCCTTCATTTTCAGGCTGGTTTTGTGGATTTGGAGCTAAATGTTGTGCCTGGGGCACGTCGTGTATTAATAGGCCCGTTTCCACTGAAGAAGTTCCTGGTACTATTTGGGGGGCAGGAACTTTACAGGAACGTCCTCTCGCTCAGCCTTCTCAACCGCTGTGTCTCCAGTGAGAGGGCAGAGTAGGAGGAAGGTTCTTGTAAAGTTACCGGGCTCTGTATGTGACGTAATCGTTGTGCGACCATTTTGCCCGGGCGACGCGGCAAAGAAACAAACAAAGAAGAACAACGAAGAAGACGAAGCAGAAGGCGGGACTGCATTTAAAAATGTGACTCCTCCTTTGCTGAGTTTTAAAAATGCCGGCTATTTTGTCGCTTTCTGTTGACGTCACATCCCGCCTTGAGTATATCCAATCAGCACCAAGCAAACCCCAAGCCCCACCCAGGAGTTTTCCGGGGCCGTTCTGAGTACCTACTCCGAGACAGGGACTTGTTTAGCCCCTGTAAAAGTTCCGCAACTCTGTCCTTCATGGGTGGTTCCTGCGGTGGAGACACGCACCAACGGCCACCGCCCCATAAAATTACCCAGATATCTGGGTGCTGGCAGTGACACAGGGGCGAAGCCAAACACCGTTCATCTGCACACACTGCGATGCCACACAGCTGGTTCAATATCAGCAAAGTTTCCCTTTATATTCATTGTCTTGTGTGTTGATCAGCAGTGATGTGGTGGTTCACTGTTACACTGTGATCTGTAGCCTATAGTTCGGCTTTAGCTTCTAACTATCTTTGTCTTTTTAACCTGTTGTTGCTGCTGAGTCAGTTTGACATCCTGGATATATCCTTCAAACACAGACTGTAGACCCCTCTGTCTGCTTCTCTCTGGAATCACTGTTTCAGTTTTCCAAAAACATGATATTATTTCTTCAGGGAGTGCAGTTAGTTACAGTGTGGGCTCCATGCTTACTCTGACAGCTTGTCGGACCATCACACAGGGGCGTGGCTTAGCCAAAGGTCGACTGTTGCCATGTTTAACCAGTCGATATCATATGATATTGGCCATGAAAAATACAGATATGAGACATGCTGCCTCATGTGTGACCATGCCCACAAGGTGTGAATAGCTCTTAAAGATTTTGGCTACTGAAACCAAGTGTGCGTTTCCTCCTGGAAGTGTGTCCTTCTGGAGTGTGCTGCAGAAACGCAGTTGACAGTTAATGTCATATTCCCCTTCCACATTTAGTGATAGTTTCTTCGACATATAGGGTCTATAATTCAACTTTGACTCAGCATTTTTCTACCTGGATGAATGAGATTAATCCACACCTAGTTCTGCCCAACTTGATGCCCTGTGTTAAGCTTCCCTTTCTTTTTTTTCTCCTCACCGACATCACATTTCCCACCTTGATTATTTCCCTCAGCCCCTCTGTTATCTTGTATTTTTCTACAGCTAATCACCCATTGCATTTCCCTTTTCTTTGTGTGATGATTGGTGTATTTTAGGATTTTTAAGATGCATCAGTTATTTATGTATTTCATAGCGAATGGGTCTTTTCAGGAGAGACAGCACCTGTGTTTTTAATCTCACCATGCTGACAGCTTTATAGAAGGAACATAATAATTACCTGATTGCAATGGATTTTTTCCCCTTGTTTTTTCATTTCTCCATAAAGCTACACCACATAATGGTGATTGTGTAAAAGAGAGCTGTCAAACTGGGAGCCAAGAGTGAAACAAATACAAAGACCAATATATTTGATTAATGTTTTGCCTTCCATGTGAAGCAAACAGGAAGGGATACTTTTTTCCTCCATTGTGTTTGATTCGTTATGAACAGTAGGTTGCTGTTTAAAGTGTGCGCCTGTGTGTGTGTGTGTGTTTGTGTGTTGATTCATGCTGCGGGTAGAGCTTTTGGGACAAGCGACAATTCTGTATTAAACATCCTGTGCTGTGATCAGTCAGAGGTCAAGAGGGATCAATAGCTTAGATTGCACCGCAGGTCTCACCAGGGATAGCACATCATCTAACCAAACAAGCCGGGTGTTAGCTTGGTTTGCACTCTGTGGCTGAACAGCCCAATCCAGAGCTATATTTGCCTAAAACTACACGTCTCATTGCAACATGATTTATAAGTTCCTGTCAGAAGGATCCGAGGTGATGTATCGCTGCGTGTTCACATTTGGCCATTATGTGCTCTGCACTGCATCTCCCCCACTGCCGATATCTTTGGCAACACTCGTTTTGTCAGTGTTTGGAAATGACAGCTGCATCCCCACTGAGAGTAATTCTCTACATGTGTTGTACATATTACACGCGACAGAATTAATTCAGAACACGCAAATGGAGTCAATCTTCGTCACCAGTCTTGCCATTGCTGTGAGAGTCTAGGGACGTCTTCAACGACATGAGAAAATAATCTAATAGTGGCTTTTTTTTAGACTGCTATTGTGATTCAGTATGTTTCTTTTATGTTCCTTATCTTCTGTATTGTTCACCATATATAAGCAATAAATCAGTCAACATATACTGAAATTGGTCTTTCATAGAGGCTATGCATACCTGTTATGATGAAATGAGCTGAGCTGATGTAGGAATATACACCAATCAGCCAAAACACTGAAACCACTGACAGGTGAAAGGGAAATCTTGGGCTCTGAAATTTGTGTGGAGGCCACCTGACACGCTCCCCCCACTTAAACACCAGTGCAGACCAGAGAGAAATCCCCCAATGGACACCCTCCAGAGGTCCTGTGTCCATACCTGAACAGGTCAGAGCCAAGTCCGGTCCAAGGAGCACCCACCATGGATCGGGGGCACCTCTGGGGTACGAGCATGGCCCTCAAATGTTTGATCAGTTTGGGATCCGGGGTATTTGGAGATCAATCAGGTCAACGCCTTGAGCTCTTTATCCCGTTCCTGGGGTCATGCCAGAGCAGTTTTTGTGATGTGGCATGGTGCCTTGTCTTGCTGGGGGGCCACTGCCATCGATAAGTGCCGTTGCCATGAGGAGGTTTGTTTTGTCTGCAATGGTGTTCGGGTGGGTGGAGCACGTCAAGTAGCATCCACATGAATGCCAGGACCCAAGGTTTCCCAGCAGAACATTGCACTGTAACAAGATGATCAGTGCTATTCACTTCACCCACCAATGGTTTTGTCACTGTCGCCTCACAGCAAGAGGGTTCCTGGTTCGTTCCCGGATGTGGGAGACCTTCTGTGTGGAGTTTGCATGTTCTCCCCGTGTCAGCGTGGGTTTTCACTCAGTACTCCAGCTTCCTCCCACGGTCCAAAGACATGCAGGTTAACTGGTGACTCTAAATTTTCCGTAGGTGTGAATATGAGTGTGAATGGTTGTCTGTCTCTATGTGTCAGCCATGTGATAGTCTGGCGACCTGTCCAGGGTGTACCCTGCCTCTCGCCCGATGTCAGCTGGGATAGGCTCCAGCCTCCACCCATGGATGGGGTGCGTCCCAAGTCTCTTATTTTTATAGTGATACTGCTAGCTCCTTGCTTGAACCGGAAGTCGTTCGAGGTCCGCCATCTTCTAGGCCGTCCCAAGTCTCTTATTTGTGCAGCGAGGAGCTAACGCTAGGAGCTAGCAGCAAGCTTTAAGCAGCTACGAGCTAGGATGGCCGAGAGCTTCCTCTCTGGAAGAGTTTATCAGCTGAATGCCGTGACGTATAAAATCTGGCTCATTTGAATGAGATGGCGGAGAAGCAGCGCAACTGTACCCGTTACATGCATTCTTTGCAATGAAGCGCTGTAATTCACATGCCTACTTGACTACAAAGAGTAACGTTAATGACATTTCCTGCAAGACTGTCATGTTGTAATAAAGTTTATTTCATTCACAACCCGTTGCGTTGTTCAGCGGACTGTCGGTGATGTGTGGCTGTTAAATGTGCAGCTGCTCATGTCCAGAACCACACGTGTTGATATAACACTAGGCGCACACACACACACACACACGAACACACACACACACACACAAACATATTTGCCCATCATTAATTGTCACGCATGTCATGTGAGTGGAATAATGTTTAACAGCTTGTAGGTAATATTAATTAGCCTATTAATTAATATTTTTACTTTCATCAATGTTGTTGTAAACTACTGTCATTACCGTCTGTCCTGCATCTGTCTCTCTCTCTTTCTGTCTCATTGTGTCATACGGATTACTGTTAATTTATTATGTTGATCTGTTCTGTACGACATCTATTGCACGTCTGTCCGTCCTGGAAGAGGTATCCCTCCTCAGTTGCTCTTTCTGAGGTTTCTACCGTTTTTTCCCAGTTAAAGGGTTTTTTGAGGAGTTTTCCTTATCCGCTGTGAGGGTCCAAAGGATGTCGTATGCTGTAAAGCCCTGTGAGGCAAATTGTGATTTGTGGTATTGGGCTTTATAAATAAAATTGAATTGATTGAGGCAGACTGACAGGTCTGATATGTCTAATTCACTCAGCAGCTGACTTGTTGAATGATGGCGAGTGGATTTAATAATAGTGATAATGATGATGATAATAATAATGATAATGATGCTCATCACAGTGACAGTGGCAGGGCTACAGACCGTTCTTTAATTGGCACAAACTTCGGCAAATGAGCCGGGGGGGGGTTACGGCTTTGATCAGCGAATATAATGAGACTTGGGATGTACCCATAGCTGCTTTACGGAGCAGATCCAGCGGTGCCGCCGTCATCAGGAATGGACAATGCTCGCTCATCGCTCCTAGCGCTAGCTCCTCACATTTTTTCCTAGGTGGGAGGGGCTAAACAGCTAGCAAAGTCAGCTAGCAGTAGCACTAGCCACTGATCTCCAGTCAGCACACTGACTATGGCTCCATCACTCTAAAATATTCATACAACTCAAAGCCTTATTGTAAATATGTTAACCATTCCTGCTTCAGCTTCCAGACCATGGTTGAGAAGCAACAGGTCATGGTCGTGGTTGGTCACATGGTTGAACTGCAAGCATCAGAGTTTGCACATATCATGGAGTAAGTTTTGTTTTCTTCGTCTACTCTGCACATATGTGAAGTGGAGCATATGGCAGCATGTGCACTTTTTTTTTTTTTAATCGCAGCTTTTGTGATTGGAAAATTAGGTTCTTTTACATCGCAATGTCGGATTGAATGTTATTTATCATTTAGCCTGAACGACGCATAAGTGCATATTGGAGATATGTTTGAATGACTGGATGTGCTTAAGTATTCATACTTAATGGACAGGTTCCCCTAGGACATACTTAACATAGCAATATATGGTACCAATGGTGCCACCACATGGCTAGTTATTGTGTGTTCTACATTCATGAACTGTGAGATGTAAGAAAACAAAATTTGCAAAATGCGTTTCATGGATGATGCACATCAAAGCTATGCAGGGTCACAATCATAACACAGACATGACCATCTTCAGGAGGTGTTATGGCTCAACATATTGCATTCTAACTTGGCAGTGTTGAGATCTGCCAATCAGAGCATCCTGTTTGAGGATTAAAATTGAAGTGGAAACTTTAAAGGAGAAATTGGCAACCTTTTAAGTGTATATCCAATCAGCAATTATGGTAGATGTAGTCAAATTTTCCTTCTTGCACAGCCGTTATTGCAGTTTCTATACAAGTATGAATTGCGCCTGACCCCCAAATACTCTCTAAGCCTGCCGAACATGTGAGGTGGGCCTCTTGAGCATCTGAAATAATTTACTTCACTGTTTGACTGTAACACCGGAGAACAAGAAGAAGACATCAATTTAATACTAGTGTTACCAAGAACATAATAAAAAACAACATAAATTTAATAACACTATAGTGTTATCAACAACAAACCTGCCTTATTATATAGTGTCTGGAAGCTGTGTATCACCACCCTAGCCAAAACCTATTACTTTTACCCCTTTTTCACTAATATTAGTACATGCACGTTAGTTTTTTAAACAGGGATAAACCCGCTAAAAACAGTCTCCTTTCCCATTGCTAGTAGCAGCTCTGCAGCAGACAAGTATGTTGACATTTGGTCATGGACTTTCCACATCCAGATATGACATGGAAGGTACCCTGGGTGCACTGGATGCTAACGTTCTGGGATGCTGTGTCCAGTTCTGCCTGTTACATGCATTGTCTTCTTTCAAAATACACTTCTGTTTTCAGAGGAAATTTTCCATTTACATACAGTCTCTTTCAAAATAAGAGCGCTACATCAGTGAAACGTGACAAATTGGCATTTTCATAACCTTCAACAACAAATGCACATGGTTGGGTTCAGGCAATAAAAACACATGGTTGGGTTTAGGAAAAAAGAACAGGGTTTGGCTTTAGAATCTTACGGGACGTGAACATCGCTCTCTCGAATGAAGGATGGTGTTTGTTGGACCCATCCACCACCCCTACTGTCTGCCATAGTCGGACTTTCGTCGCTTTAACTTCCGTTGTGTCCTGCCACGTTTCCCTGACGCTGCAGAGCACGACTTAAAGGATGGCTTTTTCATCACTGCCTGACGCCAGAAGTCACTGACAAAGCGACAGATTTCGACAACTTTGGAGTGGGATTTGGTTGCTAGTGCACGACCCCTGGATACCCAAAGGTGAGGGCTATAAAGACAAGCAGTAATAGCTTGTAGTTCTTCGGACCACCACTGATGTCACTGGTGTGCGCAAGAACAGCAGATGTTAAAGCAGCCGACAGAGACACAGAGATCACTATGAAAAACATGTTATTTTATGTCACACTGTACCCCAAATTTGGATGGATGAAGTAACTTTGAAACGGCAAAGTTAACTGTACCTTAACTGTAGCATGCATTGCTGTATTTCTACCTTTTACAGTTTATATACTGCATTCTTTCAACAGTATGTATCATCAGTAGAGCCAGCTACAGCACTGAGCTGAATCCTGCAATGCAAAAGAAGTATTTGCTTCAGTCACTTCATTTGAGCTTTCAATAGTTCGTTGACATAATCTGCTAGTGGTTCAATGATGCCATTTAAATGTGCATCTGTACTTGGAACAAGAAGGATGAAGGCAGAGTAACGTATCAATACCGAGAAAATCAATATTTAAACCTAAAGCATTGAAAGAAGTTTATTTTTATTGAAACTTACTATATTTGCAGAAGTTTTGATTCAGTAAAATGAATGATACTTTTCATATATAGCCTTCAGACAGACTGTAGTTACCTACTCCATAAAGCACACATCTTAATTCTGGTGTGGGAGCATGACGTGGTTTTAAAGACCTGTTCACAGTACATCAACCTTCTGCTATCAATACAAAGCACCATCACACATGTGTAAGCACAGGCTCAGATACATACAAACACTTCTTGTAAATAGATAGCTCTTCAAAAACCCACTTTTAAGTGCACGCCTTCGATTCTCCTCTGAAATTAACAACACTCTGTCTGTCTGGATCACGTATGAGTGAGTACATCATCGAGTGTATGTGGGATAAGATTTCTGAGTGCGTGCATGTTTGTGTCTGTGTTTCTGCGTGTCCGTGTTGATCTAAAGGATTTTATTCACCTCACATTTTCCTCACCACGCAAGAGCAGACAGAGGTCAATGTGAACCTTTTTCAATCACAACGAAACACACACACCCACCCACTAACACACACACACACATGCACGCACGCACACACACCGCAGACAATGAACTGTGACCTAACGCTCTCTTGTCTCTCTACCTTTTCTGCATCGTCCGTGGTTTGTGGTTCTTTGGATAATGGACTCACAGGCACATAAAGTCTGCGCAGACCAGCAGAGTCAGGACATACTGACTGGAAACATGCATTAATAATAGTTAGTTCACTAGCAGTGGATAGCTGTACACATAGTGACAAATGCAGGGTTTTTTTGTACCTTATCATTACATGGATGATAACAAACTTTGACACCGATGTCTTATTTTTTGTCAGACTCAATCATCAGACCTGTCGTTGCTCTGACAACCAGGGCCATTTTCCCTCCACAGCCAGGGAAAATAAGGGTTAAAGCATACGTCTGTATTTCAGTCCTTTAGAGTACTTTCAACTCTCTTCTGAATGAAGATAACACACTATTCAGTGCATACAGTATAGAAGGCTGAACCCCATCCAAGTGCTTCATATGATATTAACAGTAAACTCTCAAGCATCATTAAATTGAAATATACATGAAGTGAATCAGTGTGCAAGTAGTTTTTATGCAATTGTGTATATATATCTAGGTGGGTGGTTGAAGGCTGTTGGGGAGCCTATAGCATTGGAGTAGGTGATGGGAGCATCTGGAGCAAAGCTGGGTGGAATGAGGCGGGCCTGCATGTGGCTGACAGTGTGTCCAGCAGCACGGGGGAAAAAGGGAACGAAAGTGTGTGTGTGTGTGTTTGTGTGTGTGTGTGAGCAAGTGCATGCATGCAGCCTATATATATTTATTTGACAGTACAGTATATTAAGCAGAAACAAGCTTTTCCATGTGTGATGAACATCGGACCATTTCTGAGTTTTTGATGTTTAGTATGTATGTGTCATATTCCCAAATAAATGTTGGGGAAAAGGAAAAAAAGGACAAACAGTCCATATGCTAACTATCCAATGTCAATCTTAATTTCTTCTTCTGTCTTCGGTATATTTGACAAGTTCACAAATCAGTTAACCTGCTTTTAATAAGCAGTTACGCAGTTCCCCGTGTAATTCAGTCACAGTTTGAAAGAAATCCATTTTACAGTTTGTTGCAGGGAGTTTTACATATTTATTAGATATCTTAGAAGTTCTTTCAGTGCATAAAGATGCAAGTTTGTAGCTGTTCAACAAGCTGTTTCAAGTTTTCTGGTTGCACAATAGATAGGATGTGCACTGATGGCGTGTTTGCAGTCGCATGACTATTATGATTGATGACTATGATTATGATTCAGATGTAATTTGGATTCAGATAATTCCATGTAATGCATGGAAAGGAAATAGAGGAGAGTGACTACATTAACGGCTGAAGGAACCTGCAGGCAGCAGGTACCCCCAGAAAACGGAAACTGAAGTTGGATGTGATCCCACAACTTGATTTGCCCAGCGTGGACACGATCGTCATCATGAATTACCTCGTCCTCAAGATCTCCTAATGTTACTGACATTACACTGCGACTATATCGGATTCTAACTATTTTGCGTGCAGTCAGGCTTTCAACTGAAACGACCACCGTCTGTACATGGTTGTACTGCTGCCAGCTAATACTACTAGCTAACATCAGCTAACTTTAGCTACAATTTCCTGCCTACTAGGTCAACCATTCCCAGAGGTCTGATGAAACGCTGTTAAAAATCTGGGTCATGGGTATAAACCGAGGGAAGGTGTCACAGCACACTGGCCCTCATTTATCAAACTAATGTACCAACCAGCGTAGACCTGAGCGCAGAAATCATCTAACAATAGGATTCGCGTGTGATTCATGTTTTTATCTCGCCAATCAAAGCGTAGAAAATGATTAGGTGTTGATAAATGAAACCAAACTCGGTTTAGAGGCCTTGCCTCTGGAGATTAAGATAAGGAGAGACGTAATATGGCCAAAAAGAGAAATTTTATCTGAGCTACAAATGGAAATGCTGACGTTGCAGATCCAATTTAACCATCCAGCTCTATTTGGCAGCCTGATAAATGGCATCAAAGGAAGTTGGGAAAACACAGGGGGTACAGTGTTGCAGTGGACAATTAATAAACCACTTATGCATCTATAATATAAAATAAATAATAATGTTGTAAATTTGTTTCGTAAATGAGGGTCAATGGTGTTGCATCCAACTCGAGGCACGTTTAACACTTAAAGATTAACATTTAATATTAGCTGAATCCAGTCCTCCAGATGGAAGACAGAGGGTTTTAATCCACATCTGCCACTGTTTCTCAGTGATTTCATGTTATTATTTATCTATTTTCTTTCTATTTCTGCCTCTCCTACCTTTTTGCTGAAAGTGGCCTTTGATAATTCCCAATATGAGCGATTGAAACAGCTGTAAATAATGCAAATCACAGGCATTCATGCAGTTGTTGGTATTCTTTGCCTCCAGTTGCCTGCCCTTCATCTGGACAGCGCGCTGATGCACAATGTCATATGCAAAGAAGCTGCATGCAGAAGTGAAGACACACCAACGATCAGATAAAGCAAATGCAATTTTATTGCATTGCTGAACTCTTGTAATACTGTGCTCATATGCTTTAATAACAGCTACAGTGTGTACAACCAGAAAGTAAAGAAGGAAAAAGTCTTATAACACTGCAGAAAATGTCAAGGACTTCCCTTTGTATTACTTATGATTTAGTTTAGCTTATTTTTAGCTTCATTGACGCTGGTTACCTGGTAACAAGAATCTTTTGTACAATTCTTTTTTTTTTTACACCAATATATTTGTAGTAGTTATGGATACAAGTGAGAGAAACACGGAAAGACACAAAATTTAACTGGACAAAGCTTCACTTGCACAATTCAGCAAGCACCCTATTCTACCATTACAGGCCCAAACATGGCACTGTATCCAAATCCACTGCAGTAGTATTAGTTCAGGGGAACAGAATGAAAAGGGATAGAAAACTGCTGTGGTAAATCGAGTGATATGGATAATGAGTTAGTCTTGGTTAGCCCTGTTAAGCACTAAATTGCACTTTAATGAGTGAGCCCTGGCCACATGTGTTTGACCTTGAAATGGGAAATAATACATCACATGGCTGATAAAGACACAGGGGCCGGTAAACTGTTGCTTTTCGCCACAGTGTGCAGCAGCAGCAGCAGCTTGCTTTCACACCATCTACCTCTGACACAGTGTCAATTTGAGGGAATTAATGGGTTTAAGATCCTAATACCTCAGAAATTCACACAGAATGTGCTGCTTATTAAAGGCTGTTATGATGGCTGCTTACATGCTGCAGAGGATGGTTTGACCTGTCACATTTTAAAAGGTCACTGCTGATACCAGCATCTTTGGACTGATGCTGGTGATAGTGGTGATATTGTGCTGATAATTTCACTGTTTTCAAATCAGACATTTACATGTATCTAGTCCCTCCAATAATAAATAAACTAGTCCATACCCATTGGTAGCTCTGTCACCTTCTACCTATGCCAATCCTCAATGCCTATGTGCAGTTTCACATAGATTGACCACATCAGTGAGTAGAAAAATGTGGGGCAGACAGAATGACTGACTGACAGTTTCCGTGATTATGAACATCATACCATACCATGACTTAGTCACACCAAAAGTGAGAAGAAGAAAAAACAGGGGGAGCCACAGCGAGCCAGTTGCCAATTAGAGTTAAAGTTCTCCAGTCACCTTTAAGCATCCTGTTCTACATATCTACCAAGTTTAGTAAAAATCAATATGGCGGTTTGGCCTAGAAAAGAAATTAGCTCTCTAGCGCCCCCATTTTGTTTGATGGGGTCAATAATGGAGGGGTCCCCTCAGATTATGTGTGGTCATATGCCTACAAAGTTGCGTGGTGATCGGTGAAACCCTTGAGATGTTATACACCTTTATGTGATGAGCCACGCCCTCCGCAATATTCATTGCCTTATAGAAGCTCAGTTTTACTTTTGCCAGGAAGGAACTTTAGATATTGGTCCCTAGATTATGTTCACTGAGTTTCATGCAGAACGGTCAAACTTCCTAGGAAGAGATCGATTTTAAGTGTTTTTTTTTTTAATTCAAAATGGCGGAAAATCTCTATAACCAGAAGTTATGGGTTCTTGAGGCAAATTCATTCCTCATGAGGAGAGGCATCTCTGTGCAAAGTTTCATGTCTCTACGACATACAGGGCATTAGATATGCCCATTCAAAGTTTGCAATTTCAATTGGTTGCTATAGCGCCTCCCTTTGGCTAATTGATGTAATATTGCTTCATTCGCATCCTCCCATGACCCTCTACCACTGTGCCAAATTTCACATGGATTGACCAAGTCAGTGAGGAGAAAAACATGGAACAGACACACACACAGAGTTTTCATCATTATATAGTAAGATAAGCTTCTACTACTACATTTCAGACTGCTGCACTTACAAATATTACTACTACCATTGCCACCATCAGATACGGACTTACAGTGGAAGGTCGTGGAAGGTTAGACTGGTTGTTGCAGTGAACGACCAGTCCAACATTCATTAAGCTAACATTAAACATGGAACATTATCAAACAAGCTCTATATCATATTCTTCATATCTGATGCGCACATCAAAGAGAAGATATTTGGGCTTATACGAGCATAACATATGATATCCTCAAACTGATTTATCTGCCTGATCATAACACACACACACACACACAGTACGTGCACATTCCTTCGCACATTCCCACACCCACTGGTGGCGATGAGCAGTCAGTTTGCTGTAGGTCATTGTCGTTTAATTGAATGATTCACTGCATACGTACTAATGAGCTTAAGGGCCTAATGACGAATGACTGTCCACACACGCACACGTGCGCCACACACACACACACATCACATCACAGAGGCATCGCTAATACCTGCTGTATGTGCCAATTAAATGCAAAACTAATGAGTCAGATCAGAGAGGTTAAGTTCAAAGACACTGAAGACATGGTCTATTTAGTCATATCTTTCTCTTTCTCTGTCATGTCTGTGGTCTTTTCTTTCGTCTTTCTTCACGTGAGCTTCTCCTGAGTCTATTTCTCATATTTTATTTATTTATTTTGCCCCAGAACCCTGATCTTTCTCTCTTGCTGCCTCATTCCAACTCTCTTAAAATCTGCCCCATCTTTACTCCTATGTTCTTTTGTTTTTCTTTCCATCTCTGTCCTTACTTCTCCTCGTCTGCATGCTTCCACCACTTTCTATTCTTCAACCTGCCCCCTCCCTGCCTCTTCCTCACTCTGCCTCCCCTTCCTCCCCTCTCCCTGATATTTGCACAGCTAAGCAGAATGCTGTCGGCTGCTCGACCTATAATCCTTTTGTTTGCCGTCTTGTTGCCGTTCTCATCATCGTCCCAAATCAATGTTTAATTATCCTGCGACACCCCTCTACCCCCATTCACCTCCTCCCCTTCCTCACCGGCTCTCTTCTCATCCCCCTCCTCATCCATCCACCGCTCCCACCCGTGCCCTGCCACACCCAGCCTTCAGATCTTCATGGATGTAGGGAGGAGTAATTAAAAAAGACATGACACAGTGTGAGAGAGGGAGCGTAAAGAGAGGGGGGGGGAGGAGAGTGGATGGAGCAAGATGGAGCAAAGAAAGAGGCAGCGGGTTAGAGGAGGAGACTGGGGCAGGAGCAGAAGAAGCAGAGCAAAGAGAAACATGAGAGGATGAGGGGAGAGGAAAAGAGGGGATTTAGATGGTAAGCAGGGATAAGAGACGAGAGATGGTGGATAGATTGCATCCCGCACCACTCAATGAAATATGAGTAAATAAACTCTTCATTAATGATTGAGTTTCCATCATGTGCTTGCACAAGATTAATATTAAATCACGGTTTATCTATGTTTAAAGCCGCCGAGCAGCGTTGAACTCAGACCTCCTTATGTGACAGCAGCGGTGAACTCAGAGGCGGTAACATCATTACATACACAGTGGTTCATGGTGTCAAATATTAATATTTAGAAAATGCTTTGATTTATTTACCAATCTCTTTAATCATTGACACCTCCACATTGTGAAATTATTCAATATTTTCAGGCCATCTCCAGTGATTATTGGGATCAATAGAAAATCACAGCAGGTTCCGGTCTTAAGTCACACAGAAAAAGTCACCAGTGTGTTCTGATGGAGATGCGAGGCGAGGGCTGTGCATGATTGAAGTGAGCAAAGCTACGCTGACATTTAAAAACTCAAGCTGTTAACCTACAAAGTGCCCTTTGTTTTGTGACTACGAAAACAGCTCGATGAAATATTTAATTCACACGACACATCTGTGTGGAGCTCCACACTTTTTCACTCGGAGTTTAATGGTACAGTCTGGGCATGCACATGCAGGTCAGCTTAATTACAAAAAAAATACTAATTATAATGCTGGTTACAAAATGTATCTGTATTCAGTTGCTGATAGTCAGGAGACATTACACACCCATACACTAAAATAGGATCATGTGCAGCTGCAGTCAGCACCATTCCACCAGTAGGAAGCACTGTCACTACTGCTTGCTATATGTACATAGAGTGCAGGGATGTTTTTTTTTATTCATTTATTCAACATGATTTGGCGATTCTGAATTATTGCAGAAAATATTTCAGTGGCCAACAAAAGTTTGATACTTGCATGTATTTTTCCAGAAGGATAATCTCCACAAAGCATAAATGCAATCAGCAAAAGTGCAAAACTAGTGTTGGCCAGAAGCGAACTACACTACGAGGAGGAAGGATTATTAATATTACCCCGGCGTGCCTTGGACTTTTCAGCTTGGACTGCATTTTTTAACACATTTTGAAACTTTCAGTTTATAATCAGGACAGTCCTTCTGTTTTTATTGAAACTACGCTACAGTTGTATGACTTGACATTGCCACCCAACGAGGCTGTAAAGCTAGGGATGGGTACCGAAACCTGATATTTATTTAAGCCTAGCAGCTAAATTTCCAAAGACTATAGTATTGACAAGCTCCGATGTTATCGGTTCTTTTAACGGTACTTTTTAATATTTTGGTGTAATTCATTATCACCCTGCAGCCTCTGACCTGGGCTCTGTGCCGGGGCTGACCTCTTCCACATACACACTCATCCACACACTCCAGGCCAAAACACTATTCTCTATTTACAAACCCACACCAGCGATGTGTTGACGCGAGTGGACATGACACACTGTGGCCTTTCTCACTATTGTCCTATTTTCCAGTGTTGCGAAAAAGCACCTCTTTTTCAGAGAAAAGCCTATTTTGTACTTCCCAGCTCCCGTAGTAGCAGCTCTGTTGAAGAGCAGAGAAGAGGAAATTTGGCGCGATCTATCGTTTGTTTTACAGTCGTTGTTTGGTCTGGTCTGGTTGTCGTGGTCGACTGGTGTTGTGTGTTTTCTTTCTCTTGCTGCACCTCCTTCCTCGTCTTTTGTTCTAATTGGCGGTTGGTAACCAGCTAGTCACATTACCGCCACCTAGCGGAGTGGAGTGTGCAACAGAAGACAGTAGGAATGAATTATAGTGACTAATAACTTAACTCAATATTGTGATGACAGGAATATTATTTATATAGTGATGTTGCTGTTGCTCTAGAAACAACATTTAGGTATATTTCAAGTATTCAAGTATAATGTTCTGAATTTCTTCTTTCTTCTTTTGAAATCAATTTATTTTCTAAAAAGCAATTATTTAGAAAGGAAAAAGAACCGATAATAGTACAGATAAGGAGAATCGATAAAAGCAGTAGTATTAATAAAGTCTTAATGATACAGATTGCCATGTTTTGTGAGTTGACATCCCATTGTCTTATGATAGCAACCATCTTCTTTAAGACATGTAAAACCCTCAAAATTCAGCAGTGTAGTATTTACTGACACATTTTATGTTGCAGAACCAAACGTGAAAATCTCAAACTTGTAGTAACCACAGACCTTATTTCTGGCATCTTACCAAAATCCCATTCAACCAACCCATTGACTTTGAGACGAGGGAACCAGAGGTGCAAACACACTAACTCATTTCTGCGTTTCAGGACTCATTCCTGCACCACCCTTCTAGCTTCAAAACCCATCACCTCATAATGGGCAAGTGTCGAATATACAACCATATTCTTGTAGCAAGCACGACCCAGAGGAGTTGTTTTTTAACTGGCTAATCCATCTATCTATTTTCTGCCACTTAGCCGGGTTCAGGTCACATTCATGTGATTAATGACATAATACATACTGCTGGGATAGCACTGAAAAAAATGTGACTTATTATGAGTAATTCTCGGCCATATTGTTCCTACTTATGTTACATCACACTGTCATTCTTTGTAAGACAGAGTTGCATTATTTGTGGTATTTAAAAGGATTTATAAAAGTCTTACATTTAACCTGGTGAACCTTCCAGGCATCCTGTTTTGCCCCAGGCATGGTTGGCTAAGCTTTAACCCTTTAATGCTGCACAGGCATTGATTAAAAATGAATGAATGGGGGGAAAGGAGAGTGCAATTACAGCTGGTACTGCATTAAAAAGCATGCCAGTCTTGCTGTTTCCCTTTCATTTCCACTTTGTATGATAAAAAAGAAGCCAGAGAGCATCAAGATAAGGATCAATAGTAAACAAGACAAGTCTAACCAACCCCAAATCAGTGAAACCCAATCCAATATATTGAGTGTATCGCAGTCCAATTTGGCTCAGCAGTAAGCCAGGATGAGATTACCAAGTATTAGGCATTTTTGTCCTTGTCCTATTTGCAACTGCTTTGCAATGGACTCTAGGTAATGCCTGTGCATATTAAATGTACAGTGCATATGCAGCAAGTTTCACAATTATTATTTGGTTACTTTGTTTTCTCTCTTGAGGTGTTATTGACATTGATCACGACTTGCTCCCAAAACTGATTGAGGTTGTATCCTGTTTTCCTCCATCGCCTAAGGGTTAAGGGTTATTAGTGCTTATGTGTAGGATTTGAGACGGGATTCAGGGAGTTAAGCCACTTAACAGAGGTTAAGACGGAGAAGAGTCAAAAGTTTCCAGCAGCTAATACTTCTTTTTCTGGTTATTCTCTCTCAAAATGAGAATAAATATAAATAAATATTGAATAAAATACACAACAAGGCAAATATCAGAACTCACTACAGCAGGTAAACATTTTTAACCTTGTTTGCCAACTTTGCAAGCGGTAACAGCTATTTATTAACATATTCGGAAACAAAAATAATTAATTTCCTACATCAAAATTCAGTTCCATTATATTTTATTTTCTTAAAACGTGTGTATTTCGGTTATTTTTGTCCTCTTGCTCAGTGCATGATCAGTCCAACCTTGAATGTATTCCTCTCTGTATCTCCTGTCTAATAAATCCGCCTTTATCCTGCTAAATAAAGGAATAAATGGTCTTTTAAAACATGTCCCTGGTGTTAAAATGTATTAATTTATTCAGAGTAGAAAAGGGCCTACTATAAATAAGTTTGTGCGCATGCATGTTTGATACAGATCAAGAACATGACATTTCAACCTATAATGAGGAGCACGTCTGTTTGTAGGTCATGTGAAACATGATTACAACAGAGCTATTGATGTTGTGCTCTGTACATGTGTTGGATATCATTGTATGATCCATTCTCTTCCGGTTGCTATAGACTTGAAACGTAACACTGATTGCCTCTCTCTCCCCCTCTGCCTTTTCTTCCCTCTTCCTGTCATTCTTTAGCTTCGATATTCTATTATTCATACCCTCGTCGTCTTACTCTTTTCTCCGCTGTCTTTTATTTCCTTCAATATTCTAATCCGAGATTCCCTCTATAAATAAACAGACACATGCCTCCACACATACATATACAGTGATCCGGTATTATCCTGTATCAGGTCATGCTTTATTTTTCAAACGGTGCACGCTGTTACATGGATCTGCAGTATTGGCTGATTAGCAGCTGCATTGAGCTCCTCTCCTCGTACCTCGCTCATTCTCTATCTCTATCTCTATCTATTGCTTCTTTTAATCAATTTGACTCCATTAAGATTCCATGGTCGCAAGGCTGAAGCCCCCAGGGGTTAAGCTACATTATATACGTACACTAAAGAGTTTGATTTGTATAATTGCTGTGTATTTTACCTCACAGTGTCAGAGCACAATATAATTAGCTGTGGATATTAGCTAGTCTGACCCAGAGACACAGGGGGGTTATTTATGGAATACATGGTGAATCTAACGAGTAGCAATTGTCAGAATACAAGCAAAGAAACAACTTATCTTTCTGTAGGCAAAACATATATGTATATTCCAATTCTTGCAGCCGGAGTGCATTATAGTGACAGAGCCTGGTATCCAGGATGCTATCCAAATGTTACCAACTTATTCGCACTCCAAACTCGTCAAATACAGACGCTTGGTCAGCAGCCCTATGCATCAAACCACAATGCTCTGTATACCCCTCCAGCATCAATCTTTGACATTCAGGGATTCAGTCAATTTATGTTCCTGGCTCTTTTTAAAATAAACTAGTTTTCACAGGAAAATAACACCTTCCACTTGTTAAATGCATACAGTCTGTAAATGTAGAACTTAGGTAAAAAACTGTTTTAAGGTGTACTTCCTTAGGTTTGGGCGCCAGAACAGCATGGTTAGGTTTAGAAAAAACATGGTTTGGCCTGAAATAAGCATGATTGTTACTTCCGTAATTCATGGCATGATATTCTACACATACTAGCACACCACGGAGTTATTGAAATAGCTTTATTGACTTTTGGTTTCACAGAGAAATAAACAGCAGTCTAACAGGTGAAAGTCCAGAGTTTGATTGACCCAACGTCCTCCTGTCCTGCCCGCTCAATGCAGATTTTATTGCTCTTTACACTACAGAAGTTGCTTGGGGTGTCAAAAAAAGCAGCCCCCTTGTTCATACAGCATCTAAAGGGGGCCTCTGTGTGTTGGTATCCGACGCCACGGGCCGCTGACCAAGTGTCGGTGTTTGAGTTGGGAGTGAGACCTGGTTGCTGTAATAGACATGTAAACCTTCCAGGAAAAAAATCTGCAAAAGAAATTCTAAGTTGATGTATCATGTATATCATGATGAAAATGTGAAGAAATTATCTCATGGATTTCCCTAAAATTAATTTAAGTGTGCAAAAGAGAAAGAACCCCCCCCCCCCACACACACACACACACACAAATGTATACACTCCAAGCCACAGTAGATCAAAGACAAGCCTCAGAGTAAGTGCCTCAACGTATTCAAGTGCCATGAGGTTGAAGTAGGGCTATTGTGATCGTAGTTCTGAACTGAGAATCATTTAAAATGATTTAAATCATCAAAACTAAAAGCAGGATCAGTGATCAAACGCCCCCCACAAAATGCTCTTCTGCAACTGATCCTGATCAATAAGGAATGATCGATCCCCAAACGTGGTCAGTATTTGACCTGTTTTAGAAGCTCCTTAACAAAAGAACACCTTGCAACTTTGACATGAATATTTCATCAGCATTACTGAATAATTACTGTACAGTATTACAGAGCACTAATCAGGTATTCATAACAACTGCCTAAGCCATGAGTACATGGAGATTAAGGTTGCCATAGGCAGCGGATTGTTTCAGGAGCCCTCAGACCTCATAAATCCGAGTGAAGGGTGGTGTTGCTGAGGAAAATCTACATCGCGTCTGTCTCCAGTACAAACCTACACATTCTCAGTTAGTTCAGCTGATCAGTTTCTGGTGATATGTCACTGTGTTAAAGTGTTATTCTGTTGTGGTGCTCCATGTTTAATTATCAACCCTGTCCGATCATAAAACATCCAGTTTTTGGCTCTCCCACTGCCATAAACTTGAATCATGACCTTGTTAATTTGTTAAATGCACTGCGATAATTCAAAGATTTATTCCGCCCTTCACAGACATCAGTCATTACATTCAAAATGTAGTTTAATAATCCTCCCATAAAACCCACTCATTATAATAGCTTAGCAACCCACATAAGACCTGAAATATCGTCTTTGACTCAGGGATGCATTTCTAATAGTTTTCTTCAACTTTTCCGACGCTGCGATGCTGATAGTGAACAATATTTATATTCCTGCCTCTAATGTCAATGCCTGCCTGACATTTAGATGTAATTTTTCAGCTGTATTCCCAAGAATGTCCTCTGTCTTCTCTCCAAATGACATGCGGCAGACAAATATAGCTTTCAGTGTAGTGTTCTTTGATCCTCGTTTACATAAACATTTTTTAAGCATTCGCTTGATGCTCCTATCTGGACTGACTTACAATAACTTCAAAGAGGTGCATACATTCATTTTCATTTCACTTTTATTCATTAATTTTCATGTTATTGAGATGCAAGGCAGAGAGTGGAAAATAGGGCAGAGGGAAGAGTGAGAAGCGAGGAGGAAAAACCATAAAGAGAGAGATGCAAGAACCATGGAGAGGAGTTACAGGTTAGAGTTGAGGACAGATGAAAGGGAGGAGGGGAGATGGTGGAAGGGAGAGAGGGAGAGTGACTCAGGGAAAACAAAAAGAAAACAGCGAAGGAGTCTGGAAGGGCAAGGAGCAAGATGAAAAGAGAAGGAGAGAGGACAGGGAGAGGGGCAAGGATGAGACAAAAGGTGGAAGGAGAGTGGGAGATAAAAGAAAAATGAAATAAAGCTGCAGAGGAGAGTAAGGTGGGAGGATGGAAGGAGGGAATGGTGCCTCATTAGGAGGGAGGACCCTGCCTCGGCTCCACACAGAGGACCTGCTGTCAGGGGTCCCACTGAACGGCTTTAAAACATAACTGAATCACCAACCTCCTGAACACACACACACACACACACACACACACACACACCATGTCTTATTCAGTGAGACTGAGAGAGGCATGTGGACCAAACTCAGATGAATTACTAATAGGAAAACAGGAGCGGCTCTGCACAAATACACACATCAGGAGTTGTACTGAACTTTAGGAAACGCACCTGGACAGAGTGCTGCCAGTGTGAAACAATCAAAAGTGAAAGAGCTGCTGAGTGTTCACTTTTTTCCTCAGCGGTATCGTTGTCTTGTGTTTTTGTATCACCGATATGAGGTGATATGTGGCTTCGGCCTGGATGTGTGTCAGTAAAGTAAAACAAAAACTCAATTTTGGGTTTCCTCTTGGTGGAAATGAATGAAGAAGAAGTCTGAATGTGTGTAAACAAAGGGGCTACGATGCACTTCTGGGTGACCAGCGCTATCAGAGAACTGGCTCGCCGAGTTTGGAAAGATGCCCAGACGATGGGCTGTCTGGGGCTCTAACAACTCTTTGTGCCTGGAAATATGTCGGGTTTGTTTTGTGTTCCTTTGGAGAAGACTGCAACAACATGGAAACAGTTTTTCTATTGGAATAAATAACTTAAGAGAGGGTAATGCTGAGTCAGGGTTGAAGCTAGCTGTCCCAATTATGGATAAGGGGCTGTCAGCCAGCTGAGCGTTATGTACACTGGCCAGAAATGTAACAGCAACACTTTACTCCCATTTTCCACAGGTTGCAGTTAGAGATCTGAGACTTTTTCTATGCACACAAGACTTATTCCTCTCAAATTTCAATCGCAGATTTGTTAAAACCTGTGTTAGTGAGTGCTTCTCCTTTTCCGAGACAAGTGACATATCAAGATGCTAGAATGTATTCTAAAACTTGCACTTTTATTGTCAAAAAGGACATTTATTAAGATTTCACATCATTACAGACATGCATTTTTGGTCATCGATACCCTAAAGAATCAGTCAGGATCTAGCGAGAGCGCTAGAAGACAGTTAAAAAACAAGCAGCAATGTATCCATAGATAATGAAATCAACTCCATAATATACTCTCTCTGGCGTATGTCCTTAGACCTTTAGCTCTGTTGCAGCAAGCCAGTCCAGTGTGTCATCGTCCAGGTCAATTAGACCGTTTCACAGTCTGTAGTGGATCTCCACATTCACAGTGGGCACCATCCACAAGACCCCACCTCTGCATTGCTGCACCAAAGTGTCCCACAATATACACTAAAAGTTAGTAAAATGGCTAGACAAAAATCATAATTATAAATATAACACATAGAATCATCAATATAAAGTCATCATTAGTGCAAGTCTCAATCTGTATGTCACCATTAAATCCAACCCAATATGCCAGCTTGAAAAGGTGTGGCCTCTCAGACGGGATCTGAAAGCGGACAGGGAGTCAACATGGCGAATGTCGTGGGGGAGAGACTTCCAGAGGTGGGGGGCAGAAGAGGATCTGAGAGTAGGGGAGGGTGTGTAGATATAAAGGAAATTCTTTGGTTGTGCAAACTGATTGTTGCATTAGCTGTTCGGGTGGCTGGTTTCAAATGATTTTGCAGGTGAAAACACCAGAGGTGGAGGTCCTGAGCCGTTGTTGTTGTTGTGAGGCCGGTTAAATGTACTGCCAAATTCCTGAAAACGATATCGGAGATGGGTAATGGTTGTGAAATGAACATTCAGTTCACGGTCAACAGCTCTGGTGGACATTCCTGCAGTCAGCGTGCCAATGAAACGCTTAAAAGTTATGACATCTGACATTGTGTTCTGACTGTGGTGATCCCCTGACCTTTCCTTTCGTGTCACCATAAGGTTAATTTTTGTGGTTAATAGTAAAATATCTCAACACATACAGTCACAAATGGACTGTCATCAAATTCATCATATTGGCGGAGCACTTAGAAGATAATCAAACTTGACTGTCTAGAGCAGTGGTTCCCAAGGGGTCCAGATTTCTTCTTAGTCATTAGTTCAAGGTCTACATAGTTTAATGTACTTAGAGTCATACTTGTGTTTGGCCATGTCTTTGAGCTAGTTTGCTGTCTCTGTTAACCAGCTGTCCATTAGTCACTCATTCTACAGAAGGAAACAGCACTTCAAAATAAAAGCTCTGTGTTGGAAATTCACTGCACTTAAAAATTAAGTTTTTTTGTTACAAACGACACATTCGCGAGTCACTTGCGGTCCCTTCAGAATGGACCCGCGACCCATTTTTGGACCACGACCCACCGGATGAGAGCCACTGGTCTAGAGGACGTAAAGGTCATAACAAGGTTTCCACAGGTGAACATGTGGAAACATCAGCATCCTAGCATCGCTATTGTGGGCATGTTAGCTCATTGATATTAATATTTAGCCTCACACTGAATCTGTTAATGTGCACACTTATATTCCACTATTTTGGGGCGCCGGTGGCTTAGTGGTAGAGCAGGTGCCCCATGTACAAGGCTGTTGCCGCAGCAGCCCGGGTTCGACTCCAGCCTGTGGCCCTTTGCTGCATGTCACTCCCCCTCTCTCCCCCCCCCTTCATGTTTGTCTGTCCTACATATTAAAGGCTAAAAAAAAAAAATATATATGTTTATATTCCACTATTTTACCGAATATGACAATATTCTTAATTTGATACGGGTCATGTAAATATTCTGTTTGCACATTCCAAATTAGGCCTCCTTGTGATGTAGCATTTTCTAAATAAAAGACATAGGACGTACTGATACCAGTCAGCATATTACCCTCTATTTTGGAAATTAAAAATAAATATGAAACCGTGTTACAAGATGTCATCACTTTCTTTGGGAACATCCTCAGCACCTCTAAAAATACTCCGATATGAGAACTGACATTCTGTCATGTTTCACACAACCTGTCGCACTTTAGAACAAGAAAATGAAGTATATAGTGTCATTTACAAACTCCACATCTTGCATGATGACTCCATAAATGTTTTAGCTTCTCTTTAGTTCAAGGCTGTAGTGTTTCACATCACTGTGCTTAGCAGCTGTTCTCGAATAAAGACCCTTACTGTTTGGTATTGCTGCAAAGAAGAATGCAAATGTGCATGAAGTGTTAGAAGGTCAGGCGCTCTTCATGTCAGAGGCAAGTTGATTTTGATTGTGTTGTTCCGAAGCTAAGCATTTTATGTGTCTCTCGTGTCCTGAGCTAATGGCCTCACATGGGCACTGAGCAATCACTGGTAATTGTTGAAAACAGCGTCCCGTCACTGCTAATAGGCTGATGTCTCAGTAGCGGCCTCTTTTAATTGGCCCATTTGAGTTTGTTACACTCCGCTGGGGTGTGTACTGTATGTGTGTGTGTGTGTGTGTGTGTGTGTGTGTGTGTGTGTGCGCGCACATGATGTCATTCACGCTCATGTGTGGGATCTGTCATTAATTGCCGAGGCTTGTAATAAGTATTTCTCTCACCGTCCTTCATGTCTGTGTCTGTTCTTCCCCCGTCTTCCTTTGTCACACGTGCTCTCCTACTTTGTCTGTAATTCTCTCTTCCTCCTCTCTCATCTCCGTCTTATGTCCGCCTCTTCGCTTTTACACAGCAGGAAGCTACAGTAATGACCAGCTCTTAAATAATCACACACACACACACACACACACACACACACACACACACACACACACAGCGTGGAAAGGTGTGAGTGCTTATTATGAGGTTCATAAACAAGGAGACAGAGAGAGTAAGGACAGAGAAGAGGTGAAAGTGGGATAGCTGGAAAAAAGAGGCATTAGTCTGCAGAGGAGAATAATCACATCCTACTAACTCCTTACTGCACTGCCTGTGCGCATAATTTACATTTGTGAACGTGTGTGTTCATGTATATTTCTATGTCAGCATGTGCTGCACACAAAGACCAGCGAGCAACCAAATAAATGCTGATCCAGCCTATCGTGTGTGTACATGCATGCACGAGTGCCTGTCTATGTAAATGTGTGTGCACATAATGACGAGTGATTTTTTTTTTTTTCTCTTTAATTATTCAAAGGCTGGTGTGTGTGTGTGTGTGTGTGTGTGTGTGTGTGTGTGTGTGGATACATTTTGGTTTAATGGTGTTATTGCTGACAGTGCATTTGCATAAGCCAAGAAGATCATTTGCAAGGACTGTATGTGTGAGGGTGTAAACATGTAACCAAGCCAGCTCCCATCACTACTGAACATCAGTATTAATATTTTTTTTTATCTTTTCCCTGATGGAAGTATTCAGCCAGCTGGAAAACAGAGCTTCCCTTTCTCCCTCATTTTTACTTCTTCCCCTGGTAACACTTTACTTGAAGGTATCTACATAAGGGTACCTGTCATGAACATTATGAACATGTCATGAATGTTTATGACTGCTGTCATTAAGTGTCATTCAGTTTTTGAAATGACATGTTGACATTGTTTGGGTTGTCTTGATTATGATAACTTGACATTATTAAAGTGACATTGCCAGACCATGTCTTTGTCATGACAACTTGACATTAACCAGGATGACGTTACCAGAAGATGTCTTAGTCATAACAACTTGACATTAACAAGAAATGCACCTCTTTTTGTGTTTATGACAAGGTGACATAGTGATTATTATTGTCACGATAAAGACATCCACTGGTAATGTCATCCTGGTCAGTGTCAAGTTGTCATAATAAGGACATCCCAAACACATTTAATGTCAAGTTGTTACGACAAAGACATCTTCTGGTAATGTCATCCTGATTAATGTCAAGTTGTCTTTACAAGGACGTCCCAAACAATTTATTGTCAAGTTGTCATGACAAAGACAACTTATGGTAATGTCACTTTGATTAATGTCAAGTTGTCATAATCAAGTTAACCCAGACAATGTCAACTTGTCATTACAAAAGCCGAACGACACTTAATGACAGCAGTCATAAACATTTATGACATGTACATAATGTTTATGACATGTTCATGATCATGTCATGACATGTCATAGTAGTAGTGTCATGTCACTTTTATGTAGATACCTTCAAGTAAAGTGTTACCCTTATTCTTTCTCCCTTTTAACTGCCCATCTATTCTTTCTCTTTCTCTGCACATATTTGCAGTGTATCGCCGTCTTCTCTGCACGACTCTGGGCAAATTTTTTTCTTCTCATGCATACTTACAGGAAGTTAACGCCTTGGAATTCATTATGTTTTAATGCATGCATCACAAAGCAGGCCAGGGATGGATAATCCAAATAAGAACTTCATATTTTACCCGTATGGGGTTCTATGGAGAGCTTTGAAACTTAACATTTTCTATATACAGCAGCAGCAGAGCAGCTAATTCAAGTCACTGTCCCAAAAACTTCCAAAATGTTTAGTGCCACAGTTCATCACAACTTACAGTGTGCTACTATCCAAATAGATAGTGCATTGTAATTTGAGTGGGCTTCGCAGGGGCTCAGCTCAGGGACCTTAGTCAGCACATGAGGGACGGCGCATTCAATTAAAGCGAGGCAGCAGAACGTGCTCCACATTGGGTGTGGTTTTCATTTAGCAAGCAGCACTACATTAAAACTGAAGGGGTTTAGCGAGGCTGGATCTTCTGCTTGACTGTATTGAACTGGAAACATGTTTTTCTTGAGCCCCTAAAACCTCCGGCGTGTATCAAGTACAACTTGTCATTGAACTCAAAGTCTATCCCAGCCCTTACAAGACTCTTAAGCCATTAACAAGCATCAGCCTCAGCCCCACTCTCTCCCCCTATGGCCCACTTAGATGGATGTAAAATTAGGCTTTAATCCGCCAGCTGAACTAAATACATGCTCCCCAGTGTCAACACCGCTCATTCCATAATATTTCATTTCTCTCCCCCTCTCTCTTTTACATTTATGTTCCCTGGTTTCCCATTATAAACTTTTTATTTTTCTCATTCCTTCTCCCCCTTTCAGTAATTCATCTATGATAGATGTACTAAATTTAAGTACATGGCCCCCACTGTCAACACCACACTTTAAATGAATTTAATCTCCTCTCTCTGTCTCGCCGCCTTTGTATCTGTTTCTCTCTTTTGCCCCCTTTCCCTCTCTGTCTGTGGTTGATGGGCCATGGGTGGTTTGTGGATCGATAGTTTTGATAAATGGGAGGAAATCTGGCTGTGGCTCTTGAAAGTTTAACCTATTACAGCTGGTTTAGGAGCTGACTGTTTTAAGTGTCTGCATCTGCCTTTGTGTGAGTGCTTGTGCCAAAATGACCTACGGACAGACAGGAAGAGAAGCAGACAGGCGGTATTACTTGGTTATTGAGAGATAAAATACAAATTGGCAGTGGATACCACTGTCCACCAGTACAGAGATGCTATGTGATTGTTCTTGCATGTAGCTACATGCTAACATCAGGGAAACATGTAGTCTTGGTTGCTGATGTTGTTGTGTTCTTCTCGATTTTGGATCACAGGCTCTTCCTGCTGGAACATGTCAAGTTTTAAACATTTTGGTTTAGAAGCTTTTAGTGGTGCATTTATTAACTGCCACCATACACTATTACACTCATTCCCTGGCTGCAATCCCTCAATTATATCCCTGTTGGAACATGTTTGGTTGTCATTAGAAGATTTATTCGTGATTCTTTGCGGTAGAACGTTCCGCTTTAGGTGGAATTTATAGTTATGCGCTGAATCGACGCTGAAGCTACGACGCTGAAGCTACGACGTCGGTTCCGCGTCAACGGATCCTGGCTATTATCCTGGCTTCATATAAGCAAAGGAAATCTCCCCTTGTCACTATTTTATGCAATGTAAAATGCCATAGGTGTGTGCTAATAAGGTTAGCATGTTATATTTATTTGGAAAACGCGTTTAGTATAAGACAGTTGTTTTGTCAGTGAACCTTGTGAGTTGTAATGGACCCGAGTTTTGTATTGTTACCTTTGTTAAATGTTGCTGTTGTCCCTGGCTTCATGTGAAAAGAGGAAAAGTCTGCTAGCTGCTAGGCTAATTTATACAATGTAAAATGTCATTGGCTTGTGCTAAAAACATTAGCATGTTGCATTTGTGGGGAAAATGTGTCCAGCAAAACACAAGTGCTTTGTCTGTGAATGCTGCGAGTTATAGTGAAGCTGATTTGTGAACTTGTGTTTGAAATTGTCTCTATTAAGCCATGTTTAATGTGTAGTTTAATGTGTGTTTTGGGCGTGTTTTGAATCAACTAAACTTTACTGCACTTCACAAAAACCCCACCGATGACAAGTGTTTTGGAGGTGTAACTGCAGAGTGACACAGACACACCAATGCACAAGTACAAATGCTCACAATGGCGTAGGCTACGTGCGTAGGCTACAGCGTAGGGTCTGCTGCACAAGTATAAATCACACTTAACTCCACTACAGTCATTCCTCAGCTGCAATGACAGTGCAGAGATATAGAAAACCCAGAAACACTGACCAATCAGGGCGCACTAGGCTTATTTGGGAGGGGGGGCTTTAATAGAAAGTGTAACCTATTACAGCTGGTTTAGGAGCTAACTGATTTAAGTGTCTCTGTCTGCCTGTGTGTGAGTGCTTGTGCCAAAATGACCTACAGACAGACAGGAAGAGAAACAGACAGGCGGTATTACTTGGCTGTTCTGCTGCAAGCTGGTTGAGAGATACAGTAATTATTAGCAGTGGCAACCAATGCCCTGTGGCCACTGTCCACCAGCACAGACAGGCTATTTGATTATTTATTCAGATTACTGTTTTCACTCTTGTTTATTCACATTATTTTTACACTATGGTGTCACTGTTGCACTTTTCTAGCATGCATCCCTTTAGCACCGGCAGGCATATCACCAAATTAAAGAAGATGAGAGACGTGGACTTTGCAACTGCTTCACAAGAAAATAAATAAAAAATAGCAGCACCTTGCCGTGTGCTTCCTTATTTGCATGCAACTCCCATTTTGTTCTTCAATCTTGTGCGTTTCAAGGTCACAAAAATAGCAACATCTCGTACCGCTGCTTGTAACAGTGTGAAAAAAGAGCCTGCAAAGTGAATTGGACATGCAGAGACAGACAGAGACAGGTGGGGAAAGTGAGGCAGAGAAAAACACAGAACATTGCCTCAATGTTAGTTACAAATTGTGGCATTAAAGGTGTCTGCAATAGATCTGTTATATTGCATCACTGGGGATGTAAACTCCGTATTAAATAGGCCCCTAGCTAAATTATTTAAGACCGTAATATTGATCAGCTTTGACGTTACTAGTTCTGCTCTTGGTATTGTAGAAATTAGGAAAATAGATGTCCTGTTTGGACTCTTTACTCTACGAAATTGTTGTCTCACACTTTTTATATCACCAACTCCATTTCCAATCTGCAATAGGATTAAGATATTCTTCTATGATGCATTTTTCCCAATCTAGAAAACATTTCTCTCTCCCTCTTAGAGCCTTACATACGTGCAATGGGTTTTGATTTATTTTTGGAAAGGCGCAGCTCCTAACAGAGCAACTTCTTTCTGTGACTAAGCAACCAATGAAATCTTGCTGACTAATGACCTGGTCGACTAACGTTTGGTCGACTATTGGGGGCAGCCCTGATACAGTTCATGGATATGATAATGAAGCAATGTTAATTCTGTTCAATGTTAATTTATTTGTTTTTATAACAATGTAACAAAAAGAACCAATAAGAGTACTGGATCAATAAGCAGTATTGGTAAGGATAGTGGCAACGTTATAATCTGAACAATACCATTCCAACACGTCACACAGTACAGAGGGGATCAGTCGTATTGTTTTTCATCTCCTGTGTCACGGTAGATGCAAAATCAATCTTCACACAAATGACAGCCAAATCAAGCCTGTATGGAACAAGACAGCCAACGTCACGTGGTGATACGAATGGGAGGATTCGCTCTCCGTAAGATCTGAGACGGAATTAGAGAGGACGATTCCAAACAAATATAATGAGCTTCTGGCTTAGTAGTTTCATTAATTAGAACCAAATAAAACACACAAAAAGGCCAGAGTTATAGTTCCAGGCTTCTGGCCAAAAAGACAAGCATGTTGACTTTGTCTGGCTTAAGCTGCATAGAAACTGGGTCAGAATATGTCTTGCCATACTGAGGCAGCACCTGCATCACAAGTACTTTTTATACATTGCTTTTTTATACATACTTTGCATTTAACCACATTTATCTCCCTTTTAAAAACAACTTCCAAACAGCTTTCATGAGTTTTATTATTTGATATAACTGATTGAGTTCTTCCTGCCAGCCCAGTATTGATCGCCTTATTCATAAATCTGTGTGATGTATCTAAAACAGCATGAGTACAATTGAGGCCCTGGTGGTAACCAGATTTCCACAGGATAAATGCCATAATAAGTGTACAGAAAAGTAATGTGACTATATCCACTTTGTGATCCTAAATAAATAAATAACACAACAGTCCACTCTTGCGTTACAAAGCTTTAGTACTGAAAGAAGTGACTCATTGGAGGTCCAAACAGGAGCTCAGCAGGACAGCTTTTAAAGTAAGTCTCTCGATCAATCTGTGACATTGAACAGAATGTAGCATATATAATTTGTACAGAATATCCAAGGTTAGCTGTGTGGCCACAGTTTCAAATAGTGAGGTACAAATACTGAAAAGTAACTCAAGTAAGCAAAAGCCTTAGGCTCCCTACACTCTCTAGACAAGCTGACGCCAGCTCGTGATGGATTTTCATATGGTCACCTGGCACGTCACTGCTAGTGTCAACATGACACAGTGGGACAACAATGAGAGTTGGGAGGAAGGGGTGGTAGATGGGTCCAATAAACGCCGACTTTCACCCGGGAGAGTGGTGTCCGCGTCTCGTAAGATTGTAAAGCCAGACCCTGGGCTTTTTTCCCCTAAACCCAACCATGTACAATAGGGAAAAAAAAGTCAACTGCGTTGGACTAATGTAGTGCGTTTATTTTGAAAGAGACTGTATGTAAACAGTAAATTTCCTGTGAAAACACAAGTGTAGGTTGAAAGAAGACAATGCATGTAACAGGCGGAACTCCCAGAACGTCAACAACCAACGCACCCAGGGTAACTTGCACATCGTATCAGACCAAATGCCGATATGTGACGAGGTCGGAGGCAGTATCTGTCGTATACGCTATTCCTGCTGGAACACATCAAGTTTTGAATTTGCAAATTTTCATGGTAGTAGTAGTAGTAGTAGTAGGGAAGATTAAAACAATGACATAAGCGACTGCTGTTCAGACAGTCAGCTGGTTATAGCGGACAAATAACAGTGATTGTGACTGATTTGTTGTAATATGTATTGGGTAAATATTTATTGTATCATTTTTTTAACATATATTCCAATCCATGTACATTGCTTTCAAGCATTAAAATAAGACAGCTAACCAAAATGGAGTCATCCTCCTTTTCAGCACCATGGACAGCGCCGCTACGAGACTCTTAACAGCCATGGGCTTGCACTTGCTCTGTTTTCATGATCATGAGTAGAACTTTGACAGATTTCCAACAAATGCTCTAAGAAAACACCCCTAACCTCCTACTTTGATTGTTTTAAGGAAATGGAGCCCTAAATTGTTTGAATTATTATCTCAATGAGCCGTGCTTGTTGCTGCTGTGACCTTTTCTCACCATTTTTAATGATGCATCAATTAGTCCCATATTGTATTTCTGGTAAAGACTGTGCAGAGTCCGTTGCCTCCATCAAGAAAGACAACATCTGTGACTCGGGGAACTGTTACTCATCTTTAATTAGAGACCACCATCTACATTTACAGATCTTCCTGTGTACTGCTTTTTTCTCCATCACTCAGGATCTTGTTAAAATGTAAATGTGTTAGATGTGTGTCTCTGGATAAACTACTACCGTGTTCTCACAGCAGCATTTACAAGCGGACCAGATAAAATGCCTTGCGTGAGAAAGCTGCTCTTGATTGGTCATAATCCAGGAAGTAAACAAAACGTTGAGGAAGAGTACACTTGCAAAATAAATGTGACACTTTCTAATGTCACAATGGAGGGACAACTACGCAGGTTGATTTTAGCGCAGGTCATCGTGGACTATATTGCTGTCATGGGTTCTGGCACTAAGGGGTTTTCTGATATGAAAACTGCCCCAACACATTTTCTTGCATTCAACACCACCATTTGCTTAGAGAGCTACTCTATTTGGTCTGACAAGATATTCAACAGGACTGATGAACACTGATAGCTAAGTGTGACTATCTGACACATGCTTACTCACAGTTTAGAGATATGTGATAAAAAGGATGAACTGAAACTTTATTTCAGGAGTTTTCTAACTGCACTTATCTTCAAAAAGTTTGCAATCGCTCTTTGCATATTGCTGATCCTATTGGGATGTCAAGTGTACACAGCAGAATGTGTTATTTGCTTTCACGTGTTTATTCAACCTAAACTTTTAAATTTTTTATAAATGCATGTCAAATATTTGAAAAGATTTGTTCTGTTTTGCTGTAGTCAACAAAATATTGGATCGTTGCAAACAAAATGCTTCGTGACTGCAGTCACTCACTAATAGTTGCCCAAAAATGGGTCTCCTCAGGTTCAATGTCCCACTCAGCTCTAATTGTTTGGCCTGCTGAACATTTTGTTCTATAAATTCTTTCTCTGTGTTTATCTGTGGCACACGCTGAACTGAATGACAGATGAGACAAGGACAGAGATGAAGAAAGATAAGAGTAGAGGTTCTGTTCATAATTCAGTGCAGGCAGAGTGACAGATAAGCCAGACTGTCACTGTAATCCACTGCAGGTCTATATAGACTGCTGCTGGTTTGCTTTAGTGCCTTTTTTTAAAGTTCACTCAGTGCTTATGGAAACTGACGGATGAAAACATGCATTAACAGCAACTGAGACACTTTTTACATGACGGACAAATCACTGTAAATGACCAACATCAACACGCTCTGGGGCACTCCACATTACAGATAGATTGAACAAGGTGCTCAGAGAACAATCATAACACCAACAATCAAGCTCGACCTCCGCACAGCACCCAGGCTCAGCTGCTGTGCTGCTTCCTTTATGCATACATTATGTGTATTCACAGCAGCATTCTCCTGATTGATTTTGAAATGTTGCATCTTTTCCTCGTCCAGGGTGAATGCCCCTGGACTCCCTTTCTATGACTCTGCAACTGCCTCTGCTGCTGAAGCCCTAACATCTCTGCCAGTGACTGTACATCTGGCCATAATCAGCACTGATAGAAGTGTCTCCCCTTGCTGGAGCTCTCTGTGAAGCCAGTGTCGGAAAGCAATTTTCCTACTCATGCTAATGTGGCCTACGAATCCAGTGTATTGATACCAAAGCTGCTCTTTGAACTATGGACTCTTGTGTGTGTGGCTTGCTGGGGACGGCTGAAGGAGGGATTAGGTTTTGACTGTGTTTGTGTGGGTCTAAATCCCTAACAGAGCTAGCTGACCTCAGGGCGGATGGAGAGAAATGAGTTCATCCTCAAGATAAACACACACACACACACACACACATATAAATACACACACACTTCTCCTCAGTCTATCTTCTTCTCTCGCTTGCTCTCTCTCTCTCTCTCTCTTTCACACGCGCACACACACACACACACACACACAGTTTGGTTGAATAATGGCCCAATGAGTGGTGTGCCTATGGGGAAAGCTGTCAGTTTAATTGAATCCAGCATTCTCCATTCTCCCTGCCTGCTAATTGATTCTGTCAGGCTCTTCTGCTTGACAAAGAGACTGACATTCCCCCCTGCTTGGTTATGACTGTCACAGTGTGAATGACTGTGTGTGTGTGTGTGTGTGTGTGTGTGTGTGTGTGTTTGTCCTTGCACATTATTTACTTACAGGCTACAGGAACCTGTGTGAGTGTCTATCAATGTGTTTTAAGCACATTACTAAATTAGGGGGACAGGACAGTCCAGATGGCCAAGTGTGTGTGCGTGTGTGTGTGTGTGTGTGTGTGTATGTATGTGTGTGTGTGTGTGTGTGTGTGTGTGTGTGTGTGTGTGTGTGTGTGTGTGTGTGTTTGTGTTGTGTTATCACGCTCAAATGTTTACATATTTGTCCTGGGTCCTGAGACCTGTGAATACGCTCACTCCACCAAGCTCGAGTTGACTGTTTGGGTGGCATTGTGACACGAAACAGTGTTTTCTTGGTAAAAATAAAAAAAATGACCAATGAGCGCCATGGGAGGACTCAGTTAGCCAATCAGCATGTGTGAGACTATCGGCATTGTCAAGCCATCCACAAGCACTGTCAGGCAGTGTGCCAGAACCGATGAGGAGTAATTATAACAATGGCGAACTCTGAAGAGAAGTTGGACGCTGATATTGATGCTGTCCAAAACTGACATTTCCTTTTAATGTTGCCTGACAGAGTAGTTTGTTCTACTTTGCTTCACTCCACTCTCAAGGTGTCGTCACATAAAGTCCTTTCTGAACAAACTGAACTCAGTCCTCTTAAAGTGCACCGGTTACTTTGACGTGGCACTGCTTTCTGATCAAACTTAAAATTGAAGGGAAACCTTTGCGTTTGCTGTGAACTGTTGCTGTTTGATGTACTCTACAATCCACACCTGGAGACCTGTATGTTCCGGGGGCCAAACTACTCCTTGTCCAGCGTTCTTGCAAGCATAACAAGCCGATGTAATTTCATTTGTTTTTTCAAGCGTCCCAGTGCCATAGCATGTGATTTAGAAGGCTAAATACAATGGCGAAGAGCAAAGTGAACCTGGAGCGCTTTGTGTTCACAAGGCACAGGTTGAGTGAACCATACTGTGGACTTAAAGTGAACCAAACTGAGACCACCTTGAAAGGGGTCTAAGTTATCTTGGAGAGTTCACATACGCGGAAAAAATGCTGAGTCACAGCACTGAGTCCGTTAGAGGGTTGAAAAGGACCAAGTGTGAAAACACCCTTAAAACCATGACAAAACATGTATGCTGGTATGGCTACATGTCAGTGCAACCTTAAAATTATGTCAGATCCAAGTGAATACATGAGTCTTTAGTGACTGATTGGGGGAAAACTAAATCGCCGTCCACCACAGAGAGTGGTCTGAGTTGATGCAATGTCAGACCGAGGATGGAAATGAATGTAACAAGTTAAAAATTGTCTGACATCAGGCAAGTACATACTACCTCTGTAACATATTTTGTTCATTAAAAAATAAGTGTATGGGTCTTTGAAATCACTCAGATCTCACAGAGTGTGTCAGTATGTCAATAAATGATATTAACTAACCCAAAAAAATGATGGCAGACTCAACTAATGAACACATCACAAAGCATGTCATGCATCTCTTAATATAAGAAACCTTGGCTGAAGCTGTCCACCTGTTCTAAGCACCACCTTTTGCCAAGTTATTACTGTATGATTGGACCATTTCGCAAATCAATATGGCAACATCTGTATACTTTTGCCCCACCAATCTACATGATTAGGATATGCAGTCAGAGTCCATGCTTAGCTGTGATTGGTGCATTCAGGAAAATGTTTGTTTGTTTGTTTGTTTAAATGGGAAAATGACCACACAATTTTTTAAGAGAAAAAGTACTTTGATGAAGTTCCTTCAAATTCTTTTCTGTTTCTAAAAATATGTTTGTTTGTTTGTTTGTTTGTTTCTGTCTTTCTCTAACTTAGTCTCACTGTCTATCATTATGGCCAGGGGAGCATTTTACCAAGGTGTCAACAGCCCCTACATCATTTTTATTTCATTACACGTCAGCAGTTGATGTATTGCATTCACTTCAGTCCAGACACTCCAGGCCCTCTTTGCTGCCCTTTCAAATGATGCGAGATTGGCAGTGGAGAGAATACAAACTCCTTCCTGCATAAGCCCACACACACACACACACACACACACATACACAGAGCAAACACAACGTTCTGACCAACTTGCAACCTGGAAATGTCAGTCTGATAGTTGGTGGGTTAGAGAATTGCTGCAAATTTTGTTGCGGAACAAAAGTCTTTCTTCTTCGCTGTCACAGAGAAAGAAAGAATTTCGCATTACTGTTCAAACTGAAGTAAAGACAATTACTTTCAAACAAATTCTCTTCAACCAAGTACCAGGGTTATTTGAGTCAACTTGTCCTGATATATCACAGATAAAGACGAGGGAGGATTCACTTCACTTTCATGGATCCAACTTTTTCTTCCCCCAGCACTGACTCTGACACCAACACTCAGGGTATCTGCTGATATCATGTACTCTTCTAAGACCAGTGCTCCCGTTATACATGAGGCCAGTGTAGCTGCAGCGCTAAAAATGAATTAATGTAACTGATAGCAGAAACAGTGAACTTCTATAGTGACACTGATAAAGAAGTTGTATTTAAAGTGGATCGGCCCCATTACGGACCATTCCCATTCCACTTAATAAGGTCAATATTGGCTCGGGTAGCATTCTGAAGCACCTCTCAGATTTCAGCTGCTTCACCTTCACTATTTAAAAAGGCACTTTTTATTGGGATTCTTGTGTGGGTTGTGCTAATTCAGGACAGCTGACTCCGCAGCACTGTGCACAAGTACATAGTACAGTAACACACAAAGCTTTATGAAATATTTAATATATTTACTGTACGTTTTGTGCTTTATGTATGCGAACATACAGGAAATAGCATGATATGGGGTCAGTGAGCATCATGCATTGCCACTCAAAGGTTAGTAGGTAACTAATAGGTCATAGCGTACATCAAGAAATAACCAACCAGGCTTCTTGGCAGGCAACCATTTATGTTTAAATGGTAGTCAGCCAACTTGACAACCTCTCAGCCTCATTCAGGCAGAGCCACATGTCACTGTCTGTCTTGTGCCTTCCTGTCTATTTATTTTTTCTGTTTCTGTCAGGCTGACTCTTTCTGTGTTTGACTGTGAATCTGCCCACCTGTCTCTTCATTCTACTTTAGTCCGTCCGTGCATCCTTGTTCTTCCCTCCCTCCCTCCCTCCACTCATCATCTGCCTATGTGCCGACCATGAGCCACCCAAGCAGAGTACATACACACAACATACAGTAGACACAACTAATCTCACAATAATCTCTGCCCAGATTATCTCTTCCGGTTGGAATGGGAGGCAGCATGGAGGGAGAGAGGAAACGAGAGAGAGAGATTAGAGTTATGGGGTCAATAACTTCTCCGGCTCATAAAGACACGTCTTATGAAACAACGGCGGCTTCAAGAGTTTTACGGGTATTTAACTTTGATAAAGACGTCCTCAGATTGGCTCTTTGTGCTGCGTCAGAGTGACAATTTTAGAAAAGAGTGGTACAGCTTGTTATTAGAGAAAGTGTTATCATTGCTACGCTGCATTTACTGAGTCATTGTATCCAACAGCAGTGTGAGTGTATTGGAGGAGAGTTTATCTAGAGCTGCTGCTTCTACAACTATTTTATTAAAGCTGAGTCCCTGCTGTCACACAGAGGTGGCTGGTGGTTTTAAGCTTGTACCTCAGTGTTTTCACCGGGCATTTCATAATCTTTTATGGTACATTAAATGTACATGGTGATTTTAATTCTGATGGTTAATACATCAGGACATATCCAGAGCCGCAGTTAACTTGTTTTAAATTGATTTTTTTTTTTAGAAAAAAGAATAAATCAGTCGCCACTTACTAACCGATTATTTTTTGAGATAAAAAACAAAACAAAAAAATGTTAAATTATGTGAAATACAATAGGCCTAACCTTTTAGTACAACACTCCATGACTTAGTGTGAGCTTTAGCCCCAAATTTCAAAGTGCTATCCGTGCAGAAGTGGGGAAATTTGAATGTTTTGTGATGTAAATGGATTGCTATTTATTTGTTAATTTATTTATTTATTGTTTCAGTTAGCGTTGCTGACAGCCGGCTAGCTGCATTAACATGTGGAAACTTGGTACTCATTACCCAACCTCATGTCTCCACTGGTAAGCGAATGTGAGCCTTGGCTGCTGCTGCACTGTGCATCAGCCAGTTTGGGTGAAGCTAGCTATTGATGCCGCTCTTTAGTGATGACTGCTAGTGACGTCGTCCTGGTGGTGGGACGATGTTGCTGCAGAAACGTGATGGCCATTCCCTGGTAGCCATGTGGAGGAAGCGGCTTCATATGAGCCGCAAAAACCATAGATTTCAATAATAAATAGATACCAGACAACAAGATGGCGCCTTTTTATTCCACTGGAGTTGCTCAACTGGCACATAGCCAAAAAAAGTTTCAATATGCAGCCCACTGAATATGCACAATAGTGGTTCTCCAGCTGGTTCTGCCTACAAGTTCCTGCTCGGCTCATAGACTTTACACTGTGATGTGATCACATATTTTCAAATCGTTGTCCTCGGCTCAGGGAAAGTTTTATAAATATAAAACCTCCATGATTCAAAATCCAATAAAAGAAAGAGTCACAATTGACCTTACAGTTTGAGATGTCCTGTCAGCAGCTTTACAGACATCTCTTTTACAATGAAGGTCTATGGGAAAAAATGCTTTATGGGCTGCAGGGGATTTTTCTACTGCTATATCGCAAGTGGGCACTGGAGAAAAAAATGGCTGCAGGCAAAATGACTAAGCAGCTTTCCCTGGGGCTTGGCAAAAACCATTCAGTATCAGGATTTCATGTTAGCATCACTAGCAGTGCTGTCACTGCTAACAGTGCTAACAGTGGTTAACAATCTAAAGGGGGTTTGCAGGTCATAACTGAACCACTTGCACACAGGGGGGACCTGGGGGTAAGACTGGAGGGTGGGCACTGTTTCCACAGCAACACTCGGGATGGTGTTACTGGTGGTAATCACAGAATGAGCGCCACTGCCAGCTAGCTCCCCAGGGTGGGCAATGGGCACGGTATTGCCACATGTTTAAGTGGTAAGCCGGCTGTCTGTCTGTCTGCCCAGTGCAGTAAACTGAGGAGCAGAACAATTAACATGCATAACTGGTCAAAAACAAGATCCGCAGTTAACCAATTAATGGTTAACCACGACATTCCTAGTTCAAATACGTTGACAGAATGCTCATAGACACAATACAGGGGACATAAAAATTCAGTCACAAAGAGCAAATTAATTCCAATGTAATTACATGTAATTTTCCCACGTCAGGCTTTTCCTGGGGGCTGTGGCCTCATTTGTTTTACCTTCAATATGCAAACCACAGGGATGCAATTAAAACACTTATGGATCTTTACAGATTTGTGACTGGCTGAGCTAGTTCTACCAACGTCCAATCAATCTTAATTTGCATATTAAGAGTAAAATAACCCAAGTGTCACCTGACGAAAATGATCACCCGAGGTCACGAAAAAGATAAGATATACTGTACGTGTGTAAATCAGTGAATTCCTCAATATTTTTCTATTTCAAATGTGTTGTCTATTTTGTTACCCCACAGCAGAAGCAGAAAACCCTGTTCTGCTTGAACCTTTAATGTCAACACATTCATCATCTGTTAAGCAAATGCTATACATATATTTATTTATAAACACATACTTCCACTGTGCTCAGGGTCACGATTAAAACACACTAGGGGTCAATGGTTATATTGTGGCAATACAAAGTAGGCCATTACTTATGTATAGTATTAATATAGGAGATGACATGATGTCTCGTATTTATCCCATGGAGGTCATGTGTTGCTCTCCAGTGCGGGGGGAAGTCCATAGTTTTCAGTCAAAGATCATTACTGGAGAACAACAAAGCAGATTACTGTGTTTCTCATCGCATGGGATATTATCTTATGTATTAAACAACAGGGATAGGAATTATTCCACTCTGAGTCCTGATGTGAATACAGCTCCTGTTTAAAAGGCCTTGTATAGTTGTTGGTTTTTTTTCTCTTCCTGAGAGCAGCACTGATAAAGACGGCACCACAGGACCTTGGTGCGGTCCCGTCCTACCAGGCTTAAAGCTGACCATGAACTCCGTTCTCTAAATGCTGGGAAGACATGCAGAGAGGCAATTTTCCTTCAGAGATCAATAAAATGTCTCACTATTATCAGCTATAGAGGAGCATGGCTTAGCTTAGAGACTGTGCAGCACAATGTAGGTGGAAGCATGTAATTGCATTTATTATAGAGAATATATTGTAAGTGTTTATAGTGAGGGTCAGACGTTTGACGGATGAAAGGACAGTGGGGAAAATCAGGATAAATTTAAAGTGTAGTTGAAAAGAAAAATTATGCAGAACTTAAAATGCCTGTAACTGTTTATCAAATGTAAGTAAAGTGCAATTTTCTATTAGGATGGATGAAGCAAAGAGCTATTTCATCACATTCAACCCTTATGTGTATTTATCTCCATGTAATGTGTCATAATATTATTCCAAAGGTCACTTCTGAGTATTAACTCGGTAAATTACTTTTCTATTTTCTCATAAAGGACTTTGTGTCTTTTCAATCACAGGGTTAAGCTGTAGGTGAATCTCATATATCTGTATTATTACAACAGATTACTTCTATATTTATCTCATATAGGACGGCTGCTAACAAAGGGTTAGAGCACTGCAATTTATTAAGTGTTTAAGCTGAATGTTAAGGCTCGCCTTGTTGTTAGAGACAATGGTAACGCTGGGGATTACTGCTGACTTCATCTCATATAGGTTATCCTCTGCCCTGTGACTCAATGAGAGTGAAGGTCATGTATCTCTTAGCATTGAATCATCTGTCTCGCAGAGTTTAATATTGATTTATTTTATCTTTAAGGGCACAGTGTTAATAGTGAAGATTAGCTTTGTCCGAGCAGAAAACACGGTGACAGCACCTGTGCGCACTGCAGCCATATATTAAAGAGAGTTGCAGGCAGCTTTTGGAGATTTAATGTAACTTCAGGTGTAGAGCACCATTAAATCAACTGACCTACTTATACGCAGCGCTCACAAGTGCCATGTGTAGCCAGTCCCTGTCCCTGTGCTTCCACTGAGCTTATGAAATGTACTCCAGCCAGCTCCGAACGCCACGAGAGAGAGAGACAGTTCCAGTCCACACTTATGCAACCACTTACCTTCCATCCCTCATTCACTTTGCATTGTGCATCCCACTAACAACCTGCCCCCTAAGGTCTGTTCCATATTGAGCAGCAAGATGTCATGTTCAACCTCTGTCTACCACAGAGGGATGTCATTTCCTGCTGCATGCATACCTTATTAAAGACATACTGCACCTGCAGTCATAGTCACCTTCTTAGTGAGGAGGAAATTACACAGCTTTGTCGCTGCTCCTGACGTCGTATGGTTATGTGGTTTATTGTCACTACCAAACACTCACTCTTTTAATATCATTTTAGTAGTTTAGTGCTTACGGTGGAATTATTTGTGCAATGTGCTCAGTAGTAAAATAGCCCCACCGTGACCTTTCATTTTGAATGAAATCCAGGCACTGCAGAATGATTTATTACTGTTTAATACAGCCAGAGAGAACACACTGATGCTGCAGTTGGTAACTTTTACATATAACACATTCTCACTCCCAATCAAATATCGAGGTTTAGTCAGTGGACTTCGTCACACGTCTACCTACGATGCGTTAGGTATCGGGGGGGTGTCTTCTGTTGACACTGTGGGACGTTGTTTCAATTTATGCCTGTTACACTGTTTCAAATTACACTACTGTTTTTACAGGAACTGTACAGTTTCTGCTCGTTAGATGCACACAGTCTGTTGGAAGATACCTCGTATCTATGTTTGCTTCCTTGTGCAACAAAAACACGTGGTTAGGTTTGGAAAAAAAACATGGTTTGGTTCAGCAGTCATTGGGAATCAAACACTAGGCTCCTGGGTGACAGCCCCTGTATGTTGGACCCATCCACCTGCCTCCCAACTGCCTCATAAGGACATTAAATTCAGTTGTTATCCCGTGGCGGGGGAGAGTTACTGCTTCAAGCGAGGGAGTTCATGAGTGGAGCGTGAGATGGATCGGCAGGTCGGTACGGCTTCTGCAGTGATGTGGGCGCTGCGCCGGTCCATCGTGGTGAAGAGAGAGCTGAGCCAGAAAGCAAAGCTTTCAATTTACTGGTCCATCTACGTCCCAACACTCACCTGTGGTCATGAACTCTGGGTAGTGACTGAAAGAATGAGATTGCGGATAGAAGCAGCCAAAATGAGTTTCCTCGGTGGGGTGGCTGGGCTCAGCCTTAGAGATAAGGTGAGGAGCTCAGACATCTGGAGGGAGCTCAGAGTATAGCCGCTGCTCCTTTGTGTCGAAAGGGGTCAGTTGAGGTGGCTCGGGCATCCGATCAGGATGTCTCCTGGGCGCCTCCAGCTGGAGGTGTTCTGTGCACGTCCCTCTGGTAGGAGGCCCCAGGGTAGACCCAGAACACGCTGGAGGGATTACATATCTCATCTGGCCTGGGAACGCCTTGGGGTCCCCCAGGAGGAGCTGGAAAGCGTTGCTGGGGAGAGGGACGTCTGAGGTGCTTTGCTTGGCCTGCTGCCCCCGCGACCTGGCCCCGGATAAGCGGATGAAAATGGATGGATGGATGGATGGATATCCCATGGCGTTTCATAGTGACGCAGTCCAGCAGCATTATACTCTGACACCGCCTGGTGGCGCATCTTTCTGCCCTGAAAGGATGCCTTTTTTTGTAGGTGTCTGACGCCAAAATCAGTGACCAAGCCACATATTTGGCAACTTCGGAATGAGTACAGGTTGTTGTAAAAAAATAACTTTTTTCATATTTTCTGAAACTGCCAATATATTCACACAGCACTGAATGAGACAGATAATCTGTGAGAACAATCATATTCCTCTGCCCACTCTATTGTGTCAGTTGTGTCAATCACTGCTCATGAACTGAGGTCAAACTGTCAAACTAGGCAGCCTTGATCCAAAATGAATCATGATTTTGTTACTGCACTGCAAAAATATTTTTAGTGTATTGTTTAGCTATAAAATTAGAATGTTCATGACTTGATTCTTGTGTTGGATACAGTCGACTGGAGTAGCAAGCACCATCCACTAGCTAAACCAACTTTCTCATTATACAGCAAAACAGTACACTTAAGTATGTTGCTTAAAACATTTGAGGCCAGACAAAGGCAATGCAATAACAAAATCCTGATTCATGTTTGATCAGTGCTGCCTAGTTTACCAGTTTGACCACAGATCATGAGCAGTGACTGACATGATTGACAGCTGTGTGAGAGACTCCTCGGCTCTTGTTGGTTGTTTTTGGTGCGCTGTGGTTAATGCTGGTGAGTACAATTAGAGGCAGTAGGAAGAGAGTGAGGGACTTGATTTCTTTCACAGACTATCTTGTATACTTCTTTCAAATATAGTGACAATTTCAGCAAATATGACAAAGTTATTTTCATAAAGTTACCAACCCTTGTTTGAACCTAAGCAAAGGCTTCTTTTGGCGCCACTGTTCATGCTCGACAAAGTAGAGGCTCTGCTTATTGCTGTGACACTGTCGTTAATAATGTATGGCAGCCATCTCAGTTGTGGCAAGAGAGTTACCTGGAAGCATCAACCACAGTGTATTAATTATTCAACCACTGAACACAATGACAAATAAAAAGGAAAAATCTGCTTTTCTTGGCAATACTTTTTTTAACCATCCACTCTATGGCTATATTAAATGTATTCACTGCTAGTTTAAAACCTGTTCAATGCCTGATTTCGACTGGGTTTTTTTTCTGCTTCAATTTCATTCATGTTCAAAGGCTGGAGAGCAGAGAAAACTCTGATAATACTAGATGTAATTATCAGATAAAAGACATCTCTGCGGTCAGTCAGAGCAAAGCTGTGTAGTGAGATCATATTTCAATAGGCAAATATGGGAATATCTAATCAGGCACTGCAATCAGGCAGCAGTGCATTATTCAACACAGTTCTTTTCTTTCATCGCTTCATGTTTGTGGTGCTGACAGGGAAAGACACAGTGTACACATCTTTTTCTTCAGTAGCTGTTCCTTTTTTGGGGGGGCAGGGAGCTCTGATGCCAGCTAGAAGCCCCTCTGGCATGCCCCTTCATGTCTCAGGCATGCTCTTGGCTGTCCTCTTAGTCAACCATATTTGGTAACCTAACCTATACATTCAAAGGGACACACATGAGTGGTTGGCATCCCTACCAGGTGCCAAACAACCTCAGCTGGCACCTCTAAATGCAGGGGAGCGGGAGCTTAACTCCGATGCCCTCTGGACTGCCCGGCTCCTCACTGTGTCACGTACACTGAGCCCTGCTAGCGTGTGGCTAAAGCTCATTTTGGCTGCTTGTATCCATAATCGTATTCCTTTGGTCACCACCCAAAGCTCTCGCCCATAGGTTAAGGTCAAAATAAAAACCCATCGGTAAATAAAGATTTATGCATTGTAGCTGCACCCTCTGCCGCAGATGACCCTTTTTCGAGAGGGAACCAGAGCTCGACTCTGATACTGTCTAAAATTCAGCAGCATAACGCTCCGCTGCACACAGGAAATCACAGTCTGTTAAGCAAAGGGAGGACATCATTTGTGAACAGAAATGCCATCATAATGTCAAAGAACTGGACACACTCAGACTTCAGCTCGGATTTGATTTCCTATCCATGTCTTACGCACGCTCTGAAAAACCACCAATCTCACCAGAAAGTCAGCAATACCACAAACTCCCAGCGCAACTCGGAGGCCTCTAACATGCTAAAATCGCTTCAACTCTTTTGGCAGCCAGCAAGATAAAAATTCATCCCATTAGAGACTCCACAATAGATGATGTAAATTGGTATTCTGTGTGTTTGCAGTAAGCCACAAAAGAAAAGTGACCACACTGCACTTAAACCAATCTAATGGGTTTTAAAAATGAAGAGAGGGGAACAAATTAACATCAGTCATAATAAACCATGTATTTTGCAGCCCTCTTTAACAATTATGCAATCAAGGATGTGATCTCTTGTGTTGCTTCCCATGGGACCACTTCAGTAGTTATGTATGATAAAATGTCACTGTGGCTTGTATTTAGTGGACAAAGCATCTAAGCTTCTTAATAAGAATCAGTGGACATAGTTAGATCAAGAGTAATCATGGGGATTACCCTGCGACATTTCACTTAAAGGAGCACAAGTGTATCTGAACCAGTACAAGGAGTGTGTGCGTGATTAGAGCTAAATCCACAGCCCAAAATATAATTAAACATGTGCTGTGTCTCAAATCGCGTATATCTGTACTTACTTAATATTTTGAGTGTATAAGTGCGTTCACACTGAGAAGTATGGAAAAATGTTTTTTGCACTAAGCACCACTATACAGTTGTCGGGTATAAGCCAGCAGTATGTTTACTGGGTTAATTTAGCAGTCTGTAATGATTTGGTACCACAAACGATAATGCAAATGCTAGTTTGCTAACTAGCTAATTTGTGGTCGTCATTTCCGGTAAGTGCACAACCGCCGTGTTTGGTTTGAGACAACACTACCTTGTCGAAATTTGCGCACTAGGCCATAAGTACATAGTATACATAGTATACTACATAGAAGTGTACGAACAGAAGTATGTGATTTGAGACACAGCAATGGACTACAGCAGAGTCAGCTAAGGTGTCTAACTCTCTATTACCCTCAACTGTCACTGCTGCAAATAATGGGGGTCGTGGTTCCATTCTGAATGGACCGCAAGTGTCTCACAAACATGTTAAGTTTGCAAAAAACACACTTTATTTTTAAGTACAGTGAATTTCTGGCACATAGTTTTTAGTCTGAAGTGCCATTTCCTGCTGTAGAGCGAGTCACTAACAGACAACTACTTGACAGAGACAGCAAGCTAATTCGACGACATGGCCAAATGCAAGTATGACGCTGAATGTATTAAACTGTGTGGACCTTGAACAAATGACTAAGGAGAAATCTGGACCCTGAGGCGGGACCAGTTGGGAACCACTGATGTAGAGGATACCCTGAAATAGGGTCGGTGACATCCCTATCCTCAGATACTAGTGCGAACATCCCAAGGGTCTGTCCTTAAATATGAAAGTATCCCTTCAAACACTAAGAAGAAAAGTCAGAAAGATGAAGTTTGATTTTTTTAATATACTAGGACATCACAATGATATGTGGAGATTTTGACTGCATGGACCAGTGAAGCATTGGCAAAGTTTATCAAAGTTTAAAAACTGGAAGGCAGGTTAGGGGATCCCTTTGGGTCAGATGGACGCGACCAGGTGGAGTACAAATGTGTTTAGGGCAGGAGGAGGAGGAAAAAGACAATGGAATATAAAACAGAAGATGAAGACGAAGGGAAAGTTAGCAAAAACACTACTTTTTGCTCCACAGTGTTTGCCGCTAACCTGCCTCTGGTTAGCTACAGTAGACTGTATTCTCAGGTTCCTCCATCATTATTTTGTTACTGCCGTCCTCTTTTCGTTCATGTTTGCGAGTGTGTGCCACAGCTTTCTCTTTGTCACAATTATAGTGCTGAAGTCAGCACTGGTTGGCTCTCAGCACTTGCTCTGGAGGCTTGTGATCGGCTGTCGGGTTTTTGCTTGTCTTTCAAATGGGAAATCAGTCAATCTAAGTGATGTTAGCTCGTTGTTAACAGCTCTGGGGAAGCTGATCAGTGACTTGTATGCTCTGTATTGTGTCATACTGAACCCACAATCAGATTTGATGTTAACATTTAGTCCTTTATCCATTAAGTGTCAAAAGTAAGGAGCAAAACTGCAGTCTTCTCAGCAAAGTTTTAATTTATGTGCATAGAAATATTATCTCTTTACCCAGATTTATATGTTGAAAGAGTCTTTAAAACTCAGTTTCCATAATGAAATCATGAGCTGTAACACACGCTGGACACAAAGTCATTTGCAAAAGCAGGATCCTGTGAATAATGTTGTGTTATCTTCCATCAACCCCGGTTTAATCAATAATACTTCTCCACCAAAAACATAAAGAAAATGCTCAATTGATTTAAAAAGGGCACGTGGAGTGCGAAAACAAATAGGCAAGCATCTTCTACTGTACAGATCTATAATTTGGATTTTGTTTTCATCAGTCTCTGCTCTTCATAATTGATCCAGCTCTATATTGGCTCACTCTCTATAGGTTCAGTCCAGGGGACAGCAGGAGTTCACACTCATCAATGCAGCTGCTTCAATTATGGCTGCAAAGTAATGAAATCTTGTTCTCCTGCTTGGAGGTTGCCCTGTGCCCCTGCAAAGCATCATGTTATCTGTGCTGGCTCCAATTTACAATATTTGCTTTTGAACTAAAGTGCATTGTACTTGTGGTTTAATCCAGAATTAACAGCCCTATATCCTGTTTTCCTGCTTTACACCCTTAAAGAAGTATTTCACTGTCTGAAAGGTGGTCCTTGTGATAAAACTGGGCTGTTTACACAGTGGAAAGATGCAAATACTTTTGAAACTGGTGCAACATGACCAGAGAAACAGAAAAAAAAGGGCTGTTGTATTCACTTTTGCTCAAGAGGTAGAAACCCTGCAACTACCAGGATGCTCAGCTCCGCATCAGACCAATAAACACTGTTGTGGGTGACATAATGCAAGCTAGGCCGTATGACACAGGAAACAATATGTGGCTGGCTGGTACCAAACAAATCACAGTTAAATGGTAAACTGAAATATGTTACTAAGACCATTTTCTCAGAATCATATCAGCTCATGTTTCTGACTTTGACTCAGTCATATTTTCAAACTTACTAACAAAATAAAAAAATGCGAAACAACATCTATCCTTGACATCACTTCTGTCTCTCTGCACTTGTAAAATAAATATATATATATATATATATATTTTTTTTTTTTTCAAGAGTAATCAGAAAGCAGAACATTCATATAATAGATTGATGGCCTTGTAAAAAAAAAGTTGAAGTATCAACTTGCTGTTTTGTCCATGTAGTCCACACAACAGAGAGGTAAAGCAGAGCAGGAGGAGGTAAAGGGAAACAGTTAAGTGATGCAAAATGGAAGTAACAGAGTTTGTGATTAAGGAGGAGAAGGCTAGCGCTGCATTCAAACTGCACATGGAAGCACTGTGAAGCATGCTGATTTTCTGTGGAGCTCTGCCCGCTTGCTTTCGGCAGCCATGTTAAGCGATTGGGCTGTTTACACTGGACGTGGTGCAGCACTGAGTGCCCAGGCCAGCGAGCGATTTGCAGCAATAGTTTCAGCAACTGGTCTATTTTTTTCTGCGAGCTTCAAGCGAATGTGGCAAGAAAGCACACTGAGAATGTCTTGTAATTGATATAAAGGGTGAGTATTAGGGTATTAATTATGATATGAATGATCTGATGAATATGCACTCCTGTTTAGTCTAAACACAGAGCGAGAGACACGAGCAGAGCCACACACACACACACACACACACACAATCATAGACACAGAGACAAAGCTCTACATGTAACAAGAGCAGAGAGCATAATCGCTTACTGACCGTCACGGAGAAATGCGCTCTGGTGTGAACGGCCAGGCATCTGCTGATAGGCGGCTGCGTGATAATTAACAAATCGGGGCACTTCAGCATCCAGTGTAAACCCGGCGTATGGTCAATCATGACAGGTAATCTGTACAGCATGAACTACCCACTCACTAAAGAAACTCTGTACTCTCGCCTCTTAGCAGCGATGAACTTAGAAATGATGCTGACTGGCAGAGCATTGCTGTGGTCATAACCAACAAATTTAAGGCACTCTAGCTGAAACATACAGGGTGCAGACATGATATGACACCATACAATCTACTCTTCCGTTAATGCATATTGATTCATATTCCCGATTCTAATGAAGCAAGGATCGTAAGTGTTTCTGCCTGATTTCCAAACCAGACACACTTCAAATGTTGTACGTCTGTTATGAATTTGTTATTGCCAAGCGATAATTCTGTCTGATTGGATAGGTGTTGACTTCTGATGGGTTCAAGCAATGAAAAATTGGGTTTTTCTTTGATAGCCTGGATGATACTTTCTGACTTAATGAAGAGAAGTGGATTCACTTATTTATGCAAATCGAATTACACCCATCTCGAAAGAAATCAAGCTGCCAACTTAACAGACTGCTTAATGACCCCTCGCTGATCACCTACTTACAGGGCAATTTGGTGCATTTTGTAAAAACTGGCCGAACTGGCTGAATGGTACAAGACGAGCAGAAACACCGGAGCGCAATGCCTGCTATGAAGCCAATGTATGGAGAATGGGGACAGGAACAAACAGCTTTCCTCTGCCGATGGAAAATTAAATTCATATAAACTATATAATAGTTTGTCACCATGTTCTTCTGCAACATGTGTCTAAAAGATGCTTCTTAATAAGCTTTCAGGTCTTAATATGTTAGGAAAATGTTAACAGAATGCAAGTTTTGAAACAAATCACATTGTAATATTGTCTGAGAAAGCTAATGGGACATCAGCACATGAAACTGCGACTCTTAAGTTTTAATGCCTGTCAATGTCGGTGCTTAAAAAATAGTTACGTGTGCTATAAAAGTGCAAATGCTCTCCCAAGGTTGTCTTAAAACTCTGCAATGTGATCCGTCTTGAGCGTGCGTGTGAGATAAAGACAACGAACGGAGATTATACAGACAAAGGCAGAGAAATTAGAGATGTTGGGGGAAATTAAGCAGAAGAGGGCGGAGAGAGATGGAAATACATCAGGACAGAGGGAAAAGTGAAGGGGAAGAGCAAAGGGAGGACAATTACATGCAGACAGAGGGGGACTGTGGCGAAATCTAACAGATCCAGCCGCTCAGTGGAACCTTAAAAATACTGACTCAGTTCCCCAGGGGACGAGAGATGGCGACGGCTCACCTCCTGAGAGGGCAAAAGTACTAGGCCCTCAGCTCACAAGGTCCCAAAGGGGAAGTCAACACAGAATGGTTAATTATGTGGCACTCATTTTCATAATTAGAGCTTGTAACATCAGATTTTGTCCCCTGGCTCCTGTGAATACCCAATGGCTACTCTGTTCTGCAAAAAGTGACAAGCTTTAAAAGTGGTTTTATCAAATACTCGCGTTTTCAAAGATGAATTATTTCAACAAAAAATGTCCCCGCACTGACAGATGCCTGTGTTCACTGTGAGGAATCCTGCTTTGCAATTTGAAGCTTAATGTATGTGTGAGCATCCATCCATCTGTGTCCAGTTCACTGACATATTTGTGTCATTTTTTGCAGCGTGTCTAGCAGGACGGACAGGGCGTGTGTGCTGCAGGGACTCTGCTGTCAACCCTTTGCCCTCCTCTGTTCTGTACCGCCTGCACTGGAGGAATAATTGGCACATTAAATTATTTATAACAGCCAGGGCACATTATCATAAATATTCACTTGACGTTTTGCTTAGATCAACAGTCAGAACCCAGGGCTCCGGATGTGACTTCATGACATCTCGTATGTGTGTGTGTGAGTGCATCGATATGTGTGTATGCATTTTGAGTGCCCAAGGGCTGATTGATGGACAGTATTTACAAACAAAGCGCCCTCCCGTCAGTCAACATAACTGAATGCAGACAGCATGGAAATGTCAGGCTCATGCACAGACACAGATGTGCACGTGAGCGCACATATCCGCAGTGGGTATGGAAATGTCAGCCGCACTCAGACTGGGCACACTCACTTGTGAACATGCGAGCACACAAAGGACTCGGCAGTGCGGCGCCCTCGTCAGTCTGCTGTTGTAACAAGTGCCTCTAACGAACCTGTCACTGTTCTCGCCTGAGACGAGACAATAATGACATGATAACAAAGTAGAGCTGCTGATAACAGGTCTATTAGCATCTATTAATGCCATTTGGCCACAGACACCGAGGCCTTCGTCAGACTCGGACTGACTACACCTCAGCTGTACAGACACGATGGCAGCTATTGTGCCACTGTGCGGTGAATATCAAATGCTGCGTGTGTGCTTCAGTGGCAGAATTTAATTTTATCCCTATAATAATACTGTGTAAAAAGGTTAAACTGCATTTTCTTTGCATCATCCAACAGATTTTAAACAAAAGACTGTGACACCGCCAACTGTTTTCTTATGCACACAGCATTTTTTTGGACGTGTTATCTGCCTGCCAAAGTTTGCTTTTTGTGAATGCAGCACAGACTGTAGAATAATAGGAAGAAAACAAAGTAAGCAAGCATCAGCCATATGGTTTCTGAGGGAAGATTTAAAGCTGTATACTAATGCTATCATTGGGTTTACTGCTCGCCTTCACTCTTTGACAGATACGGGTGGCAGAAAATCCACCCTCAGGCAAAAGGTAATAAGGACTGTGGTTGAAGCTGAGGGGGCACAAGCAGGTGGAGTCCATGATTAGTGAGTGCGATTCATATCTGCCAATCTTGTAAATGACACCTGTAAACTAACTGCTTATTAAGCTTTACTATTTTTCTTTCCCATCAAAACTTTTTTATGTTACAAGAAGTGGCATACGGGTTGTGATGCTGACTTAGCTAAGCATTCCTTACAGTTACTGTGAAAAATGATTTAGGGGGAATAATTGGTCTAAAAGAGTAGACGTTTAGAGTTTCTAATCTGCACATAAAGTCAAAGGAACATCGCTATTTTGCAAATTTATCACACTGAAATACACTTTCACAAAAACATGGAACTTTATCTTTTGAACTTCCTGTGCAAGTCTGCACTAGCACAAAGTGTGAATTTGAACACAATTGCCCATTATATACAATATGTGTTGTTTTTGTTAGTCAGAGAACACTCAAGCATCTATGGACAAACCTGACAAAAGCCTGAGAAAGTACTAACAAACCAGGAGACTTTGTTTCAATGACCTGAAGTTAGCTTCATTAGTCCAAAAAAATGAACACTTAACACACCCACATTTGGTGTTTGAAAAGCATTGATGGGTCGGGGAAAAACACCTGCATCTGGTGGCTCAGACGACACTTGAAATGCACACTTCTTGCAGTTAGCTTCAGTTTTCCAGAGAATTGTGACTTTTAAGCAATGGGTTTGTTTTTGGGACACTGAGCTGAGGAGATGGGCTTCGATCCAATGTGACATTTTTTGGACTTTGGAATTTTGGGCCGCCAGAACTGTGGCATGGCACCCAACCCGAACTCCAGACACGTACTGTTTTTCTTTTGTCAAAACCCAACCCGTGCCCAACGCAGGTAATGCACTGAAGTACTGAGCTTGTCCCTGTCAAGCTATAGCTGTTATCATGGTGACAGCTTGCCTGTATACTGCGTTTACAGCCATAATACCTTGTAAGTGACAATCAAAAGGCTCTGTTTTCTATAGGTAGATTGTTTTAACACACACATTGCGCAATGTCATCTGCAGTTATAAAATCTGAGTCTTACTATTGGCATCTGTTAAATCTTTGTGTCCATTAACTCGTCTTGAACTGTAACCACTGTGAACTTTTTGAACAATCCAACCATTGTGGTTTATTTGAAGTTATTGTGGAGGAAGATGACAGCATCCACCGTTGATGCCTTTAGCACTGTCCTCCTCTATTTGGACTATCCTCCAGCAATGCTAGATTTCCAGTTCCTGTTACTGCTGTTAGCTGGAATTGGCCAGAATGTCCCAAGCAAGAACACAGAGCTAAGTTTAGCATCACGTGACAAATTTTGTATGCCATCATTAGTTAGCTAACATTAGCTCACATGAATAGTTACGGGCTTAAGTTTTGAGTTTGAGTGTTGTCACTTGTTCAGCGCCCCAGCACTGGACAGCAAGTTGTCCCCACCACAGAGCCAAACCCAACCCAAACCCCGAACATCATGTGTAAACAGTTGTCCAAACCCATCCAAATCCATTGGGTAACATCCATCAGGGATCAGTACTAATGCACACATAAGCCCACATACACAGTTATGCATGAGAAAATCAATAACATATAATCCAGATACAACGATAATAAATGAATATGTGGTATTTGATACAACATGTAATAGGTTTCAATAACTGTACCCTCAACAGTTAAGGGAAGGGGATCTATCCATCTACCTTCCTACACACTGTACATATATCCCATGAGGTGGTCGATCAGCTCTGGCTGTAAAAGGCAGTATGCAAATTCTGTTCTATTCCCTCTGTGAATTTCCATTTCAGTTATCAAGCAGTTAGATGGTGAAAAGCACACTTAAGTTGTGCTTTGCGGCAAACAGCAAGGAATAACCTGGGGAAATGACAGCAATCTAGACGGTAATTACTAGTCTTCGATTGCATTGGCGTTGACAGCAGTTAGAGATGAGAAGCCAAGAAAGGAGAGCCGATGACGGGAGGGGGAAACATGTCAATACATACTGCATTCTCTATTAAAATGTAGAGATACATGACCTGATGGTTTCAAAGCACACTGACAGGAACAAACAATCTTTTCTGAGCCAGATCATTTGAAAAATATGCAGAGAAGGCAAAATTACCATAGCTATTCAGTATTCAGGATGATACATGCGCTGTGGCAGATTGGTCTCAGTCACAGCACAGGGGGGCGACGCCTTGCTCCCCACTTCCAACTGGTCACTGTGAAATGTCATTGGGCTCTCAGTGGCGGGTGAAAATAGTCAGAGTTGAAACAGTAAAGTTGAAACATTAACAGGCATTATTTACACCAGAGTTCAAGGAGTAATTTGTGCAGAGAGATGGGACAGAAAACAGCAGAATATTTTAAGTTATTGTGAGTAGGGTGAACTGAATGTCACTATTTAACATTCAAAGCGTCTATTGAGGTTTTTGAAGGAATCATTGAATGTCTGCTGTCAAATTTTGTGATGTCATAACAAGGGCTGTCAAACAATTAAAAGATGGAATCAAATTAATTACATGCTCTGTGATTAATTCATCGAAATTAATCACATGCAGCAACTTTTAATGTGAAAAAATTAAAAAAATTCAGTTCAAATGAATTTTGGCAGATGTGTCGTCTTAAATCTGCTGGATTTTGGACACAATTGTCCCCCGTCCTCTACCACTGAAGCTGGTCTGCAGTCCATTGCAATCTTTTATGCATGGGAGTCAGCTGGTCGGTCACAGTTGGACTTACTAAGTTTGTGTCTGGACCCGATTCCAGTGTGGCTTGACGAGGCTGGCTGTTAGCTCAGACCTCCAGGCCTGCTGCTAAATGCCTTATGTTGAGGTGATATTTCAGGCTGCAAATACTACGATGGTATGAACATTCCTCACTGCAGGAAATGCAGAGGACGGTGCCTCATTCACCAGCTCCATCTGGGCGATTTTAAAAAGTAAATGTTTCATTCACAGGGCCTAGCATTGTCGTCTCGTCTGCCTCCATCATGTGACAAAGCCACTGTGGCCTTCAGTGACACATCGGGTCAAAGGGCACCAGGGAAAAAGATTAATCAGCAAAGTGTATTTTTTCTGTGATTAATTAATCTAAAATAACACGTTATTTTGACAGCCGTAGTCATATATTTGTAAAAAAAGATCTTCAAAAATCCTTACATAAAATCCCCAATTTATATAATGGTAAATGGACCTGCATTTGCATAACAGTTTTCTAGTCATCTGACCACTCAAAGCGCTTTTTACACTATGAGTCACATTCACCCATTCACACACTGGTGGCCGAGGCTACCATACAAGGCCAACTGCTACTCAGTTGTTTTCTTTAACACACTCACACACCAATGGAACAGCCATCGGGAGCAATTTGGGGTTCAGTATCTTGCTCAAGGATACTTCGACTTCGATACTGCGGACTGGAGGAGCCGGGGATCCTACCACTGATCTTCTGATTGGCGGACGACCCGCTCTACCTGTGAACCACAGCCGTCCCATCACGTGATTTATTGAATCAAAAGAGTTTTGTTTTTGTTTTTTTAATTAAATCAACTTTAATTAATGAGTAAATCTAATTTATAGTGCTGTTAAACTGCTGCTCGACCACCCTGCCAGGTGATTATCCTGACCAGGATAGGATATCCTGACCAAGTGGATCTCCTGCTAATATAACCCGGCTACTTACTGGCATGGGAGCTGCAACTGTGCAGAATTAATCTAATATAAAGCTGCACAGCTTTTGAATGTTGATTTAGTATTTGAGTGTTGGTGTAATGAAAGAGGTTTCCAATCTTTGAAATATTCAATACAACTCTAATTGTAAGTCTGTGGAAGTTATTTAGTTCAAAGATGGGTTGAAATTCAGTTTAATGCAATCGTGTAACCCTAATTTTAAGTATTGAAATTTTGAAGATTGGCATAATTGTTACAAGATGAAGATGTCTTACTGCCATGAGTATAAGGCAATTCCATGAGAGCATTTTTGACTGGCCCAGCAAAAACACGAGAATGGTGTGGTTACGAACAGCATAATATTACAGTACATTTGGACGGTGGAAATATGCAAAACATAAGCAGCAATGCACCAGCATAAGGTAAGGGAAAGGTTGCTAAGGTTGAAATGTATGTGAACATCATTATATACAATATGAAGACATGCTAAAGCTCAAACACAATCACAGGGATTTTACTCAAACATTATGTGAAGGCCTTTTTCTAGCTCTCTCTCTCTCATATTTGCTGCTCTCTAGTTCCCTCCAGTTGTCTGTCTAAGATTGCCAAGAGGTCCGTCAGAGTTGGTTGGCTGCAGCTGGAGAGGGAGTGGTCTAAAGACATAAATTGGCCTCCGTCCTCGGAGTTCCTCCTCTTTTTGCTGAGACGCCAAGACAAACACCACATGGCTTTTACCATTTGGTTTGGGTTATTTTGCTTTATTTCTACCATCCTCACTTCAGCCATCCACACATACTTCAAACGACTGATGCCAATATTCCCATATTTTATTGAGCTGCTATGCTTAGTTTAATAAGCTCCTTTTGGTAACTTTCATTTAGGTGTCTCCTTTGTTGCAAGTCCCAAGCCAGGTTTTTAACATTTGCGATAAAAACAGAGAGGATAAATGGTTAGCAATATCTGAGCAGACACACAAAAGGTTAGCAGCAAATGGGGTTAAAGTTTAAATCATTTGCACTTTCACTGCAGCCGCGAGGTGTAAAATCTGAGCGGTGTGCTTTGCCCAAAGTAGCAGAGCCTCAAGGTTTGATGTGATTGCTCTCTCCGATGGAAAACAATGGCTTGTGCTCATGCAGAGCGTTTGCTAGTGACCGTGTGTTAACAGCTTGTTAAAGAAATAAATACAATGGGGAAAAAGGGGATTATTTTGAGGAGCTGTCAGCTTATGCAATCATTTAAACACATTAATCAGGCTATTGTCATGCTTGCTGTATTTTTGTGCATGTGTACATAGAGCCAGATCACATGGCGCGCGCTAATCTGTTCAATTCAAACAGTGAGATAGTTGATCTGTTTGTGTATTTGAATGAGTCTTGCCGTCTTTTCGCTGTGTGTGTGCACGTTTGTGTGTACGTGTGTGCCCGTGGGTGCGAGGATAAACCGAGGAGTGCCAAAGCATAACTGACTGTTGATCTGTTTGTATGGTGTGCGTGCAGTTGTACAAACCATTAGTTTTGCTTAGCAGCTGTGTGTGTCTTCGAATCTAAATCGTGGAGGAAAGGAATCCATTAAGCTGTTTAACTCTGTCTGAGTGTGTGAGTGTGCGCGTGTCCGTGGTTGAACCCATTAACTGAATAAATCATCCAGTATGATTGCGGTGTCAAATGGGCTTGCTGAACCATTTCTGCTTTGCCCAGCAGTCCTTGTCCCTTTTTTTAAAAGTCATGACACACTTGCACAGGACCCCAAACTCCCAGCCACAGTTAATTATTGATCGGTTGGAAATGTCGCTTCAATCCTCCCACATCTCTATAACTGTGGATGTACAAAACACAAACAGATGCCGGCCAGTGAGCAAATTAAATGCCATATGCTGATTTCATTAGATATAATTGAAGTTGCTACAATCATTTTTGTACATCTGGCAGCAGCAGAGGGGGGTGAATAAGAAAAGCATCCTTCCAGTGAAAGGCCCATGTTCATTCTCCTGTGTCAGAACTCAGCCTGTTTAAGTGTCCTTGAGCAAGGCGTCAAATCCTTCACTGCCCCAGGGTTGTACTGACCCAAAACATGTGCACCCAGATGTAGGAGCATTTAATGGAGCTTAATTAAGAAGAATTAGAGATAAGCAGTACAGTGAATCACTTTGTATGCCATCCTGTTTCAGAGGGTTTTTTTAGTTGGGAGTACTTCACCATTTGCTAGATCTACGAGGTTCACTACATGCCCAAAGTAGGTTTTTCCTTTCACAGTTTCTGTCTGGTATCGGATCCTAAACCAGAAACTATGCTTCCCTAAGTGGCTCAACACTTTGTCTCTAAGGTCACATCCAGTGCATACTGATGGTCGACATACATGAGACATGGATGTAGAGCGACACATCTGCTGTATGATTGCCCATAACAGCGGGTGTCCATTTAAATCAACTGAGGCTGCTACACTGACCACAGAAGGTGATGCGCGGGTCAGAACAGGCCAGTGTGATCCGCCCAATCTGTAGACATACTGTATGCGCTGATCAATGACCCGAACACACTCACAAACCTGTAAACTGGAGCCTAAAGTCTCTGGTAATGACCATACTTGCTACTGGCTGGACTGGCTCTGATTTCCAGGAAACATAACAATGTAAAATGTTTGTTTTCAGAGTAGCCTTGTGAATGTTTTTAGATTTCACATTCAAATAAATCAAATCAATGCATCCTGTAGTTACAACAATCCAGTTAATCAGTAGCAGTTAATACAGACTAGCTTACAAGCCTTGCATAACCAACTGCATCATCACCTGGCAAAACTCAATATGCACACAGTGACGCTGGAACTCAACCACATGCTAGAAAGATGGAGTGGATGTCACAGGTAAACAACCCCGCTCCCCCCTGCCTACACAACGTGATGCATCTATACCCCATGTAGTTAGATCAGGGGTCGGCAACCTGCAGCTCCAGCGCTACTTGTGGCTCTTTAGCTCCTCTCCAGTGGCTCCCTGTGGCTTTGACAGAAAATTATGTTAATCAATAACTGTCTTTTTTTTTAACATCTTAATTTTCACTTATTGCTGTCGGCTTGAAGTGATTCTTGCATTCTTCCACTGTAAAAATGCGTAACCTATACACAGATTTAAGATAATCTTTTAACATTTTATCAGCTAAAATGTGCGTCATCCGTCTGGCCTGGCACCATTTCCTCTACAAACGTCACTAGTGTCGGCTACATTTGTCTAAACTCTTCCTCGCTGGGCTAGCTGTGGATTCCAAATCAAAAAAGGAAAATTGAGCATTTGTGGGCAAATTAGTTTACTTTCATTGCCAATGCTGCAAAGTTAAAGTACCAAATAGCCCACTGCAGAATAGTCACCTTGTTCTTAAACTCATTAATGAATGCTCATCTAGATATATTAGTTATGCTGATAGGCTAAATTTGACTTAAAAAGCTGTGTTACCTTTATCATGAGGCTCAAATATGTCTTGCAGCTCCAGACAGATTTTTCTTTCCTTTGTTGGCCAAAAAAGGCCCTTTTGATAGTTATTAGTTGCTGACCCCTGAGTTAGGCCATGAGGGGAGCCAGGGAATCCTGATGCATCTTTAACAGATATCAGCGTATTTCACATAACCTTGGTTACCTTGGAGACAGAGCCAGTCCAGCTTTATCAGACTGCACCGACCAGTCATCCCTAGCAGACAGAGACTTGAACTGCTGCACCGAAAGAGAGAGGCCGTGACCCTGTGCCGCACTTTTAGGTTTGCAACTGACCCTGACATGAGTCAGAGCAACACTGTGTCACATTCCCTTTAGCCTAAAGGAGGAGAAATCCCTTCACAGCATTAAAGCATCCAATTTTTTGCACAGCATTTAGTCCTGCAAGTTTATCAAGGCCGGTGGTGTGGTATAAGACCCCCCACCACCACCACCACCACGAATTTCCTCTACCTCATCCTACTCACTCACTTCTCGGTTCATATGCAGCTGCCTTTTAGCAAAGCCTCGGGGCAGTGGAAGTTTCCCGGTTTGCTTCCTATTAAGAAGACAGCACCTGCAGGCTGGGGGACACAGCAGGGGATTTTCCACACTGATTTCCACCAGATTTGCCCCTCTTGACACTCACAGGAGAGATTGCATTTGGAGGCGTTGGTGATGATTGGCAAAGATTATCTGGGTAGTGTGAAGGGGTTCACTGATTCAGTCTCACCCAATCTGGTTGGATTAGATTGATCTGAGCTGCTTCACTGATAACATAATTGATATTTATGAACTGACATCTGATTGAGTCCAGTGGTGTGTCAGGTGTGCAGATTTATACCAAGAGTAGAGACTCGTGGCCAATGTGAGCAAGGTGACGAGATGAGATGCATTCCTACTACTACTGTAGGTAGCAGTAAATGAATGAATACTCATTTATAGCATGTTGTATTTTCTGGGAAGCAATGTGTCATAAAAAAGCATGACTTCACCCAGATTCCAGTTGTATCATTCATTTTTAACGTTATATTAGGCTGTTCGTCATTGCACCTTGAATTAATCTGCAAATAGATGAGTGACTCACATTAAGTTGTGCATCCTTATGGCCCTAATACATGGGGCATGGGCGTGGTACGACCCGTCTGCTGCAGCAGAAGACCGAAGCTGCTGCACTGACTACGGAAGCCACGATTGCTTGAATGTGCATCGCACGGCATACACTACTTTCACGCCGGTCTTTTTTTTCTGTGTGCAGCTTTGTGGCAATAAACAGATAAAAACTACATGGAACTGCTTAAAAAACAAGTACAGTCACTTTTACAGTGATGAAAATGAATACCTCAGAGTGACAGAGGCAAAGTGATGCAGCACAGCAACCTTGTGAGTGGTTTTAGATTTCACATTAAAATAAATCAAATCAATGCATCCTGTAGTTGAAAACGATTCAGTTAATTAATTCAGTACCAGTTAATGTAGCATACACGTCCAAACCCTGCATAACCAACCTATTGGCAGAACTCAATATGCACTCAGTGCAGCTGGCACACAACCACATGCTACAAAGACAGAGTCTGTGCGGCAGGTAAAAATCCCTGCACCACCCCTCCTCCATGACGCGTTGCATCCTTCCCTATTGCATTTTGGCTGTTACACAGGACAATTTTCCTTAATTACATTAACAGACCTAGTTCCCTTTTGTGTATGATTCTGTGCCCACAAAAGGATCTAACTGTCATATCGTCTTCATTGTGGTGTAGTCATTATGAAATATAATAAATTTTAAAAAATCAAAGCACTATGACAAAGAGCTCACTGGAATGAAGCCAACTGACAGCAATTCACAACACAGTGGAAAAGTCAAGGACTGGCTGAGAATATAGTGCACTGCACACCGCAGCTCCTTCATTAGTTCTGTTGTCATATATTGGCAAAATAATACCTTACACTACCCTGTCTGACGGGTTCTCACTTTTTGAATTGATGGCAGTGGGATCACATAATTTCTGCTTATTCATTTTAAAGGAATTGTACCTTGCACCTCAAGGTGTTGTCACTATATGCTCATTCTAAGATTCAAACCGTGCTTAAAATGAATACATGTCACTTGAAAATCCGTATTACCTGCCAACAGCTGTGTGGGTATTGAGAAGACTGATGCACTGTTAGCATCAGAGGTGATGTAGTCACGTTGAAGGCTGCTCCCTCTGTCTCCATGACAATTTAATTAGAGTCAGTCACGACTTTTACATAATGTGTTTTGAGTCAGCTGACTGTGCTCTGAGGGAGACTTTTACACACCTCACTTTGCATCGTGACAATCACAACTCATGTTTTCAGAGCAGGAATATCATGTACACTTAAGCAACAAGTAACTTGTTAAAATGGAAAACAGTGTGCTGGACTGCAGATAGATTCGAGGCTCATGTGCTTTGCGGATTACACTGTAGAACGCGCTGTTTTTTCATCTAACAAACTATGACTTGGTCACTTAGGAGACCTCCCAGCCAGTAGTTTTTTGAAGATAAATAAAGTGGACACAGGCCCTGTTTTCTATGAATATATATATATATATATATATATATATATATATATATATATATATATATATATATATATATATATATATATTCTCCTCTTAGTCCCCCTTTTGAAATTGCTTACAGGAACCCTAGCCCAACTCTGATCTCAAATCATGCTGTTACCCTTTGGCAAGACACCAGGACTGTTAAAGTTTCCTGGTTCGATTCCTATTAAGAACTCAGTCCGGGGATCCTTTCACACCAGACTTCACAGCCACACAAGGTCACACACACACACACACGCACACACACAGAAACACACACACAGAGCTATCTGCCAAGATATACTTCCTGGTGGTGGTTCAATGCCATCGATGAGCTTGGCACTGAGACTGGGCCAGCCAATACCCTGCTGCCCACTGGCTTTCACAAACACACACAAACACGCTAGCCTCCCATCGGTTCTATTTCACTCTGACGATATTGCAAAGCTTGTCTGTCTTTGTGCAGAGGTGGAAATACATTTATGGGGGAGGAATGGGCACAGGCTGAAAGACTTACAGTACATAGGGGAAAATGTGAATGAAGCAGAAGTGAAATATGATTTAGATAAAAATGTAGCAATGACATATGGGTGACAGTTCCACTAGTGAAGACCCCTAGAGAAAGCAGAGAGACAAGCAGAGAGCGAAACTAAGATAAGCAGAGCAAAACCATTGCTCCTGTTTACCTGGGTGATTTTTTTTTTTCTCCCCTGGATTTCCCTCAGGAAAGCCTGCTGCCAAGGAAAAACTAGAACTATGGTATTTACCTCACGAAAGACCGAGATAGAAGTCGACAATGGTAAGAATCAGAAATGCGTTTAATCAGAGGATAGTGATTTCTGCAGCTGTGGGGGATGGATCTGTGTGAGCCGTTTGTCAGATCACAGGCTTATGAATTCTAACTCTGTGGGGAAATAAGAACGATGAGGTGGCTGTTGTGCCACAGGCGGCACCGCATGGAAATGTATGATGATGGTGCATGTGTCACCGCTGCAGCTTTCATATAATAGCGCACAACAGAATACAGGCGAGCAATACAAGCATCGTAAGTCATTCTGGGAAAGGACTCTTTTTTTGTTGTTGTTGTATGACACTGCCTTGCTTGTTTGATTGGTACAGTGTGGTGGTGAATGGACACACAGAGTTGGACAGCACAGGTTTGTGTTGGCAGATATTTTGGCTCTCTGATGCCAGTTGTGTTCGTCAGTGCGGCTTCTGTGAGAGTAGCTCCACAGTGCAATGTCACTGAGTGCATTGTGACATAATGTGGCAGGTCACATGATGACCACACCTCTTCCCTTTCACTTACACACTATATATATATATATATGTATATATATATATCTTTAAAAACTAACTTAACAGCCCCTGGAAATCAGACCTATGCTGACCTCCAGGGGTTTAGCTTTTGACCTTGCCACAGTGAAGTACAGGTGGATGCCAGGACTCCAGTGACATCACTGTTGGCTGTGGTCAGAAGTGAAGCTTTCAAACAGAGAGGGCACCAACACGCTGCTCCTCAGCCTGGTGCTAAAGCTACTCTTTAACGGCTCCTTTACGCTCAACCTCAGAGACATATATGGACACGGACATCGCCTTTTGTCTGTGCTCTGCCTTAATTTCATACGTATTTGTGCACGTTTTCTGAAAGCGTACAGATGCCGAAAAAATTGAGGAGAACCACTGGAAATTGTGGGTGCAGTTCAAGCAAGACACAACCATAGGACACAACAAAGACATTTTAAAAACAGCATAAAGGATGAATCTGCAGTACAGCGAAAAGAATTGTCCGTCCACATGTCGCAATGTAGTTCATGGCCTCACAGACTGATGTATACAATGCTGCCTCTATTAGAAGTTAACATATAAATGGAGTATAAATGAGCCTTAAGACTGGAATAACTTTTTATTTGTATTTATTTATCTGGAATTTGGTTGAGCCATCTATTTTATGTATAATCCTTTTCATATGAAACATGTCTGCCAAGATACATTTGCATAGGTGTTCATGCATCCGTGTGTATGAATCTCACTTCAGGTACCCTGTGTTGCAATCCTTTGTCCTTTCCTATGGCTGATTAACAAAACTGATACATTGTACAACTTTCCTGGTTACTCTTTATTTTATGGGTGCATAATTTCGCTATGATTTCCCAAGAGGGTTCCTTCAAAAGACTGTAATTTGGGAATTCATTTACGGAAAACATATATTGAATGGCACTGGCACTGACTACAGTAAAGGACTCTCACTCAAGGTAGCAAGTAATATGAATTAATGAATTAGAGGAGTATCAGTTGAATGCTGTCTCTAGTTTTCCTGTAATTAATAGCAAATTATATCACCAGAAAACCTCTTGGTAACAATTAGGACCTTATTCAAAAGTTGGACCCATAAAACCCATAAAACAAAGTTTGTTCATTAGTTTACAGTTATACATTGCCTGACATCACATCTCTGTTTCTTTTCTCTTTGCTTTGGCAGGATGATTCCATCCACCAGCAATGACTTCCTGGTTCGGGACCTCGCCGCTGGACGCAACTACGATCTTTGCGTCCTGGCTGTGTTTGATGATGTCATCACATCACTGACTGCAACCCGTCCTCTGGGCTGTCTGTCATTCACCACGGACACAGAGTTCAGCCAGTGCCAAGCATTGCACAGCCACTTCCTGGGTGGCACAATGATCATCATCATTGGAGGGATTATTGTCGCCTCTGTGCTGGTTTTTATTATCATCTTAATGATACGATACAAGGTTTACAGCCACCAAGGGGCAGGCCACGGAAAAGCAGCCATCGCGGCGACAGCGCCAAGACCGCAGAGCAATGGACAAGGAGGAGGCGGACAGGTCCAAGTTCTCCCTCGCTCTGCCTCAAAAATGCCTGACAGTCAGGACGACCAAGCGCTGGCGCCGTCCAGGGCCATGTCGCCTAGCAACACTCTGAGAGACACTGTGGCATTGGTCGAGGAGGAGAGCAGTGGACGGAGCATAATGACAAGGACTGACTCCTTGGCCAATGAGGAGTTGCTCTCACCCACCAAGGCCCGCTTCTCCTCCAGGGTGGCCATTGAGATGAAAAGCAGACCACCATCTGTCGCCAAAGAGCCCACCTCCCCCAAGGAACTGGCAGGTAGTGCAGAGGCAGATATGGAGATAGACATAGAGGAGGCGAGCAGCAGAGCAAGAAGGAAGTATTGCAGAGAGGTGGAAAGAAATACAAAAAGAAGTTGACGTAGGAAGAACAGGGAATTACCAAGCAGAGAGAGCAAAAAAAAAAAAAAAAACAGTCCAACAGAAAGAGATGGAGGATGAGAAATAGACAATGTGCAATTGAGGGTGTGAAATTGAGCAAGATAATAACGGAGAGTGGAACAGTGAGAAACTGAGTGAGTGTGAACGAGAGAATGAATAAGAGAGATGCCATCCTCGTGGATTGGGAGGATACTAGTATGAGAGACAGAGGGGGAAACAAATGTTTTATCTGTAGAGTTGGGGTAGCATCTGACGTTGTAGTTAACTTTGCTGACAAAACAGATCACAGTATCTCTCACTCCGTACTAGAAAGGCTTTATTGTTTTTCATCTCATGAAACAAAAAACCCTGAATTTACCTCCCTATGGTGGAGTGGAATTAACCAATAACATCACCTCATCCAAGCTCGCTGATATTTGTTTTCTGCTGTTGCCAATTACCAAGCCTCATTTCTTAAGAATGGAAGATACATGGTAGGTAGGAAGGTAACTCAAAGGCATCAAATCTGTTAAGAGGATAAAGAAACTACAGAGTTTATTTTGTTTGCCTTAGTGAGTTGTACAAGATGCTATGAAACAGCACTTTTTGGGCCTTTTTTCTCACGCATGGCAAGACTGTGTCGGCGGCTTAAGAAATCTTTGGGAGTTGGAGCTAGAGGAAAGAGGGATTTAGTAATGCAGGTGGGATCACCCATCGCTCCTCAGCTAACATTATTCCAGTTGGCGTTCCTTATGTGTCCTCCATTAGGGTGCTACAAACTATTAGACTTTGTGCACCCCGAGAATGCTTGTTTGTCATTAAGAATGACACAACCAGAGCACTAACGAGTGAAGAAGGAAAGTTACTCCAGTTCAAAAGTAAAGCCATTGAAAGTTGGCTAAAGTTCAATACCGAATCGGAAGAAATTCAAGACCCTAATTCCCCCTTCAGAAAAAATGCCGTCGTGAGAACTTAAAATGCGCAATTTGTTTGCAGTCTTTATCACATTTGTGTGCCTTTCTTGGCAGAACAAAAAAAAAAATGTTATACAGTGTAAAAGACGCTGTAACGTCTCTGGAGGGGCTTATAAAAGCAACAAGCATCACACATTAGCTTACACGCTCTGATAAGTGTCTACTCTGTGAATATTTTATTTTATATTTTCTTAACTTTCCTAATAAAACAATAAAATAAAATAAAAATCAGTTAACAAACGTGCATATTGACATCACTGTAAGCTGTTCAGACACTCTCTCCATAAAGCTAAACCTTTACTACAGTATATGTATGAATGTTTAGACAGCTGTATACACTCACAGTTCAGATTTTGCCCCCCAGGGTGTTCTCAATATAAATCCCAGCAACTTGCTTTAGATTCAGCAGCAGCATAATCGAACCCCCCAGGGGGTAACAAAGCCAAATCCGGCAGACACAGAGAACTTAGAGGGAATATAGTGTGCAACTATTGTTAATGTACATGCCGTGATATAAGAAGCTGTAAGGAGAGAGGATTGTGGTAGTGGAGCGAGATATCAGCAATCAGCATGACCAGTAAAAGCAAAGTGTTGGGGATAAGGGGCTAACCAGTGATAGCAGTAAATAGGAAAAGCACTCAGCAAGTACTTTAAATTATAGTCATACAGAGTATTTACAAAGGTCTTCACGTTGGTTGAGTCACTGGACGATGGCATCGTCCAATGACCATCACTGATGGCAGTCAGTCACTGACTAATAAGCCGAACATGGTAATTTAAAAGCCCTGATCGGTCCATCCATCCACAACAGCGCCAGGGTGCATGCATGTTTGCGTTGGTGCTAATGGCATAAAATTGCATGCTATTTTTTTTATTTTAGTGACTAGATAAGCCCTGTTTCCACCAAACACTTTCAGTATGGTACCTTTGGAACCAAAAGTAACCCTTCAGGGCAAGCTCAGGGGTTTAGTGTTGCCAGAGCCAACAGGAATGACGCTCTGCAACACTTTTTCTTTTTCTCCAAGTAAAGATTAGAATATATGCAGTTCAAATAATCTGTTCAAAATTAATATATATTCAAACGCTTGAAGATCCACTCATTACTAAAAGTCTGTGTCATCCAAGAGAGACATTAAAAAGTAAGTAATGGCCAGCAGTCAGCCCAGAGAAATAAATTATTTTTTCTCCGGCTCGAGCTGCTGCAAGAGGCAGCAAGATATCCTTTCATTTTATAGTCACAGTTTACTTATATATATGTAAAACTCTCCACGGTATGAGCAGTGGTTACATGAGCCTCAAACCAGCTACAGATCAGCCCTGAGCAGAGTGACCATTTGCTATGGACCAATCAGCAGTCTGCTGTGTTCACAGCTCCACCTTTTAGTACCAGATCTGTGTGATAGGTACCCCAACAGAGGGGGGACCACAAATGGAGACGGTACGGAACAGTTCCATTGGTACCATCCACAACTTTTCACAGTGGAAACGGAAAAAAGCGCACCGAATTGAACTGTACCATACTGCTTGGTGGAAACAGGGCTTTTGTCCACTATCATGGATATTTGCTACCACTACTGATCAGTGCCACTCCCTGCTGATTATTGGTTTCTTTTTAATTAATTTGTACATAAATATCACAGATTCCAGTGGATGGGTCAAAAAGTGACAAAGCAAGTTATTAATAACACACAGAAACATTGCTTGCAATAATTCACCTTGTCCTCCCCTCTCTGTCACTCACTCTCTAAAAACAAACACACTCACACACTGCGCTCTGTCCTTATGTCTCCTCAGTCCTGACAAATGTGCTACTATCATGCATAAAGCTCCCCCCACCACAACAATGCTATCATCCATCGCAATGACATTTCCATATGCCCATTTCCGATGTCAAACCCTTGTCTTCACAATGATTACAAATGCTTAAGGCAGAAAAAAAAGAGGGAAAAAGCAAGAAAACACTGACAAAATGTTTTTATGATTTGTTATAAAGGGACGTCCACACTAAAGGAAGACTTAAAGACCTTGAACAGCATGTCCAAAGTTAGTGATAAAACCTCTCTGACACCTGAAAATTAGTAAAACCCAAGTCTGTGCTGGTGCCAAAAACTACTTTCTGAGGATGTACCAATGAATGTGAATGACAGGCTAAAGCTCAGTACACTCACAACCCACCTGGCTGTACTAAAGTCGGTTAATTTCAGCTTCAAGTCTGCAAGTATTAGTCAAGCTTTAGGCTTCCATTCACTGTCTCTTGATCATTCACCTTTCCTGTCTGCTCGTGGATCAACCTCTTGTGCCAGCTTGAATGAAGCATTTTTAGTTTCCATGGTAGAGGCTACTGACAGAAAATAGCTGTCAGATGGTAGACAGTTGGTGAGAAACAGAGAGGTACAGAGGCATTTTTTTTTTCAAGAATAAAAATGTAATAATTTATTTAGAATTGTCACTGTGCATCCACAGTATTGAGCATAACAGTGAAAGCACAGTGCTGCACGCTTACAATGTGATATACTTTGTCCTTAACGTGCAAGAAACTGATGGAAAATTGCTTTTACGTAACTCAGTCATTAACAGCAGAGGCTATTAGATAAAACCCACGTTTTATGTAATCAGGCCCAGATTCTCTCGATTCAAACTTTTGAAGTGACTTGCACATGCTCACAAAGATCTCTTAAAATGCTCAATAGTGCTATAATAATAGGAATCCACAAGAGCATGTGAATTTTCTTTTCGGGGTAGATTTTCCCTGTGCTAAGCCCACTCCAGTGCACTTCCCCTTTAACACTAATCCACTCAGGAAATGGGGGTTTCATTAGAACGAATAAATGGAGACACCATTTCACATGAGTGGCTTAAACAGCTGAGTCGAAATACTTTATCAGCGGCTGATATGTCATTCAATTGGCCTCTCTGAATGGGTTGAAATGAGGTGTCACTGAGCCTCACGTTGATAGCGGGGAGGAGACGAGAGATCTTTGCAGAGCGCAGCAGCTTAGCCAGCAAGTTCAGGGAAAGTTTTCACCTTTGTGAACCCTGCTGGATCGGTAGTCGGTCAGACGTTTAGAGCGAATTAAACATGCTCACATCACAGTCTGTAATTATTATTGTATGATAAAAAAAAACTTTAGATTTAGATGGTGTCAAGTGCCACACTAATTAATAGGCTATTCCAGAAATGAACAGGCTCAAGACATCATAGTGAAACAAGTTGTTTTCTGGTTGTTTTTCTCACCTCTGAAGCTATATGAGGGGAAGTTTGTTGTTCTGAGAGGTTGTTGGCCAAATTGGAGTTACAAAGTGTTGGAGTTGAGAGGTGCTCATTGGGGCTGTAACAGGCTGGAATTTCTATTTTGTTGTAGAACTGAGGTGCCACCATATGCACAAACTCAAACATTTCCCCAATAGGCCTAATTAACAGCTTTAACCTCATCTCAACCTTCACTGACTGAAGTGTGTCACTCAAAGGAGCTTCCAAAGAGCGTCCCAGACTGCGACGTGACAGACACACACAAAAAAGCAATTATTAGAGTTTTCATTTTGACACCTCACCCAGGAGGAACAAGTTACCCCTGGCCTTTGTGTTCTTTGTTTCCTCTCTTTGATTCCAGGATCGTTGGCACTTTGAGGGCAACCTACAATGAGGGATAATACTCATGTGTTTGTACAGAGGCTGTTGGGGTTTCTCAGGGTGTAGCTGTGTCTGTGATGTGTTTCACTGGTTGCTGCATTGCAGAGAAAGGCAACATTGATCTGATCAGAGAGAGAGCCGCAGTGAGTCAGAGCGCCGGAGGAACAGAGCAACTGACAGATACACAGAGAGGCCCCATTAAAGGCCCACAGTTGTCAAATATGTAACCCAACATGAAAAAATAGGCACATTGTGGGTGATAGTTCTCCTTTTGTTTGTTTGCTTTTCATAGACTGTTGTGTTAAAATTCATACTATGTATGAAGTGGATTCATAACTCTGAATTTGTCTTAGAATATTATTTTTAAATGTGCTTCTTGAATGTTTTTTCTCCTGTCTCCTGAAAATTACATGATAAGAAATTGGCATTTTGCCTGTGATGGGTTCGTGTTTCATTTTCAAGCATCTTAACTCAAGAGACTATTGAATTGAAAAAAAGTTAGTTTCTGTAACCATTCCTACTGGTGCTAAAGGGATCCCTTTCTACAAAGCTGTCACTCTACACTCTGTCACTCTACAAAAACACATTTCAAAGTTTAACGAAATATCAGTCTAAGTTAGACAAATCAAGTGTGCATCGCCATGAGTTATGTGTTAATCTTTTTTTTTATGAAATTCTGTCTTTCCCTTTCTACTCTATCCCCCTGCCTTGGCTCAGCAAGCAGGGAAAGAGGATATCTTACTAAAGAGAAAACAACTTCAGGAGATACTCATTTATCTGGCTCAGCTCATCATTGCTTCCGCTGAACCTTTTATTGCCTTTTTTGCCCAGCAAAAACACTGTGAATTTTTTTCCCTGTATCATTTGGGCTAGGTACCAAACTCTGTACTTTTAAGGGTACCAACCAATTTGCATCAGTACTACTAAATATCGATTCAAGTTAAATCCATCGGTGCCAAATGCCAATACCTAAGAGTGCATCTAGGTGAGAACACCATGTTTAGACAAAAGGCTAAAGTGCCCAGAAGCGCCCTCAAGCCTGGACACCAGCCACAGAGCTCCAGGACCAGAAACAGAGATCTGTGGAGCTGCCAGGTTCCAATTCTGACAGGAACCGAAGGCACCCCGAAGCCGGCTGTGGCTCCATCGGCTTCCCAAAGAACATCCCAAAACTATCGCCCAAAAAGCATTGTGGATTTTGTCGCCTATCATTTGGGATGGGTACTTTTAAGGGTACCGACCGATTCTAGTTAAATCCATCAGTGCCAAATGCCAACACCTGAAGGCGCGTGAGAACACTAAGTTTATACAAGAGGCTCAAGTGCCCAGAAGCACTCTCAATCCACAGATCTATGGAGCTGCCAGGTTTTGACAGGTGTTGAAGGCACCCTGAAGCTGGCCGTGGCTGTAGGACCAACCTGCCACGACAATTTCAGCACTTAGCCTATTTCGTTTTTTGCTACAGTAATAGCCCAGTATCACTGCTAGATGAAAAGAGAAACATACACACACTTGTGCACACACAAGCAGACAGACAGAAAGTACCAAAAAAGGTATCCTTTAGTACCAGTATTGAATTCAAGGTCCCAGAAGTGGTACCAGTATCACTTCAAATGTACTTAACCCTACCCATCATTTACAGTACACTCGTACCAAGAGAGAACTGGGCGTGAATACAGCAACCAATAACGTACATATGGGGATGTGAGTATTGTATTAACAGAGACTTAAAAAGAAATCTGAGCCTTATTCAGACAGTTGGATAAATAAATCAATGAACAAATATGCAGCAGAGAACATTTCGGCTCTCATAGTTTCACCCCGGAGCTTGAGATCTAGCTCGTGACAGGATGCTGCATGATTCAGCATCAGAAGTAGCTCTTTAACCTGAAGTGAGGAGTTTTATATCAAGATTATCAGTAATTACATGCTTGACACAAACATTTTATGATTATGCCGAGCAAAGAGCTACAAGTTCAAGAACAAGCGACTTAACATTGAACGTGTGTGAGTGTGTGTGATGTATTAACAGCATTGTTGGAACAAAAGTCACGTCCCCACAAGGTAAACCATTATTTTAAGGGGTTAAGACTCACATTTGTATTCATTTTAGGGCAAGCCTTTGGATAAGAATGTAAGTCAATGCGATGTCCTCACAGTGACGAAAACAAGTGCTTGTGTGTGTGTGTGTGTGTGTGTGTGTGTGTGTGTGTGTGTGTGTGTGTGTATGTGTGTGTGTGTGTGTAAAAGCTCAGCTACCAAAGGTAGCAGGTCTGTGCATGTATTTGTGTGTTGTTATGTACAAGGTTTAACCGCCTTGAGCCAGTGCAAATGCTCCCACAAGGTTAGTCCAGATAGGAAAATAGTCGAGGATAACACAAGGATGTGTGTGTGTGCGCGACTCCGTGTGAAGTGTGTGTTCTCCCCATGGCCCATCCATGACCCTGTAGCCTGTCTGTCCTCCGCGTATTTTAATCTATCATCACTCCTTTCAGTGTCATCCCGTATGCCCGGCCTCATTCTTCACTGCCGTCTGTCTCTCTGAATTCATCTCTCAGAATCTCCCTCTCTCTCTGTCCCCCCTCCCGCTGTGTTTCTCAAGCTCTCTCTGTCACTTTCTCTCATCTTTCTTCCTCACCAGCTTTCTGACTCTCCTGACATTTTTGCTTCCTCTCTCTCGCGCCTCCTCCCCCCTCCTCCCATCTTTCGGTGCTGTTTTGCTGCATCTGTGTCAGTGTTTTTCTCTGGTTCTCACTGTTTCTCTCCATGTCTCTCTCACACTCTTTTGCTGTTTCTGGCTCCGTTTCCTTCCCTCTCTCTCTCTCCGTCCCTACTCTCTTTCTCTCTCTCTGTCTCTTGGACGCCTCCAGCAGCAGACGACAGGCGGCCCCATAGTGTCGAATGGAGAGACTTTAAGATCTGAAGGTCTCTTGGCCTCGCAAAGAGAGTGCGCCAACACTACAAACAAAGAGTAATGACTGCCACTTAAAACTTGAGCACTCCCTGGATTTTTTCCTTCAGACCTCCTGCAGTTCCTGCCTTCCTCTCACCCTTAGTCCCCGCTGCAGCCTCACACCTGTGTTACATGCTGCCATCTGACCCTCTGGGGTTTCTTGTTTCCTGGTCCAGTCAGTTCACACAAATAACAAAATAGTATGTTTTTATGACTTCCCTCTTGTAGTTTTATGAGCTGAGAGATCCAGCCGTGAGATTTCTGCCCCCATTTGAAAACAATAAAGCAAAAGGGAATTTCATCTGTGGTGCTTATAGAAAAACTACATTGCAACATGTCTTCCAAGAGCTACAACAATTGGTTGTGCAATGGATTAGTCAACAGACAAATTTGAGTCAGATATTATTTTGATAATCAATTAGTCATTCCAGTTTTTTTCAGGAAAAAGTCAGATGCTGCCTGATTCCTGGTTCTTAAATGTGAGGATCTGAACATGTTCTTGTCATGACAGTGAGTTAAATATATCTAAGTGGATCAAGCAATCTAAACATGTCACCTTTGGCTCTTACATACATATACATATACATATACATATATAAAAGTGTAATTATAATCAGCTATAATTATAATCAGCTATAATTATAATCAGCTGATTAGTCGTTGAAGAAAATAATAATTGCAACTAGGGATGGGCAGGTACATCATTACCTATATCTGTATATTTTAAACACGCCCCAAAAAATATCTTAAAAAAAAACAAAAAAAAAACTAAATTATCTGTTTCCACATTTGGCCTCAGAAGTGGGTGGGGCTTTAACTATAAATGAGTGGGACTTAAGCTGAAATTGCGATTTTAAGCCTGACATTTATATGGGTTGATCCACAATTGCAATATTTATCGAAAACTGTTTACAGAACAGCCTCAGGATTCAGCTTCAGGTCATTTTTGATCACAATTGTTGTACGGGGTACATATGTTGCATTTTTTGCGCCATCAAATTTATTGTTTACAATGTAGCCACGTGGCAGGCGTGCTTAAAGGAAATTACCACTTTAGAATGAAAATACAGACAGTACTTACTGACCCTCATGCCGACAAGCAGTCCAGTGTATTTTTTTAATCCACAAAACTCGTCTGGGGTGTCGGAGGATAACAGCTAGCTGGATTTTTCCATACACTTGAAGTGCATGGAACCGTCGTCCAAAATCATTTTGAAAATGTAATAATGCATGTAACGCTAATGCATTTCAAAAACATCAGAACGGCTCATCTGTCGTAATTCAAGTGCCCTGAAGCCGCGACATGCAAAACTGACTTGAAAAGATGTAATTTACTCCACTTCTACAGCATCATTTCTCACCGTGGTCAGTTAGCCTGCAGTACTGTCTGTATTTTCATTCTAAAGTGGTCATTTCCTTTAAAAACAAGAGCGACGCCAAGTTCAACATTTGGAATGCAGCAGCATGCACCGCATGTCATGTGACAAGGATCAACCAATCACAGCCAACACATATCTTTCCCCTCTTCTGTAAATATCAGTCTGTGTTAAACATGGAAAAGTTGATCTCTGTCAGAGCTTTACATCTGTCCCATAGACAATATGCCCACACACTTATAAACAGCACCTGGAAGAAGATCAGCTCTGAACTCAGGATTTGAGGTGAAAAGGCCATGAAATGATGTCTGTTAAGGTTGCTTAGTAACCTCAGACGCAACCTACCACTGCGCTTATGAAAGCTGGCTCAAAAAAGGCACAAAAGTTGCACCCAGCGTCCGACCTCACATTTTCCAGGTGGCATGACACGGCATGAACACAATGAAGATTTTGCCTACATCACAAGAAAACTGATATATTTAACTTGTATGATACTTGTACTAAAAAGTAAGTACATTATCTGTACTGGTTACTCATCATTACTCTTCAGAATTTGGCTCAACCCTAATTGCCTAATTGCTGACAGTGAACATTTTCTATTGAAAGTATCTAATATCCTCTGGATCCTGTTGAGAGATTCTCAGGATTATCCAAAATAATAGGGACACTACTTGTGAAAAAAATCACCTTTATTTTATTGGGGTCGAGGCAGAAATCTCAGCGACAAGTTTCTCAAAATCTGAGGGAATTTAATTTATCGGATTTTTGTCATGTGGGTGAACTGACCTTTTAATTTATTTCCTTCATTTTTTCTTTGCCTTTCCAATTTCCTCTTTCCAGGTCACCCTCTGCATATCTGCATTGATTATCTTTGTAAATTTCAGGTGTCTTATGCGTCTCTCATCTCCCATTTAGTTTCTGTTCTTTCCTCGCCTTTTAAATGATACCTCTTTTTGTTTCTTCTCGTCTAACCTCAAATTTGTTTTTTTATCCTATTGTTTTTTTCTTGACTCTCCTCTTCCTTCTGTCACCTTTCTGCTGGCACATCCCTTCTCTCTAATGTTCTGTCTGCACGTACTGTTTCTCTTTAATCCTGCATTACTTCTCCGTTCCCCATCACTGTTTTCAATTTATAACACCTGCGTCTGTGTCGTTATTTTTTATTCCTTATGTCCTTTCTATCCATCTCCTCGCCACTTGCACTGTTGTTGTCTCCATGCACCACCTCCTCCTCTCCCCTCTCCTCCGCATCACCCCACCTCCTTCATCCATCTGCTTGGTGCAAAGGGTGATGGAGGAGAAGAGGGGAGAGGAGTGGAGGATGATGGAGGAGAAGACAGTGGTGATGTGCTGTGGTTGCAATGGATGAATATAGGCCGAGGCATTAAGAAGACTGTGCTTCATTCTTAAACTGACACAATAAGCCCTGGCTGTACATAAACGCAGTTAAGAAATATTCCTCCTGACAAATACAGTGAAGAAATGTTCTCTTGACAAACATACACATTACAAATAACAGCTGCGGCAATATACTGCCACAGCAAGCACAGCTTCATCAATCTCAGTGCTATCGCGTGTCTTTGCTTTCCCCTGTCAGCAGACCTCGTTTATGCAGACATTTGTTGTATCTCCCGACTTCACAACTGTTACACTCACACACACAAAAGGAAACAAGCAGATGTTAAAAAAAGTTTTGATCGAATTTTAAAGGCACATTTGGAAACATTTCTGCTATGTAAGAAGTCAATGGATAATATGTCAGACGCGTGATTTAAACCTCACAAAAAGACTGTGTCCTTTTCATTTGTCTGGCGTCATGACAAGTCTGATGTGACCACAAGATCAGGGGGGAAAAAACATGACATTTGAACCTTTACTTCCTCCACTTTCATATTGTTTCATTTCCTCCTGTCTTCCCTCAGGAGGTAATATACTCACAAAAAAATACAGAAGTTTTCACTGTGAATATTGGCTTTTCTTAAACTTTTAAGTTGTGGCAGAACTTATGAAAACAAATGAAGCAATCCATTCAGTGGGTGTTATAAATCGGGCTTGTGGGTAGGATCAAGTGTAGTGCAGCTCGGGACACTGAACAACACAAGTTAAAGCCACTTTAAATTAAATTGTGCTTTACCAGCACATGTCGAAGGCAGTTGTAGTCTTAATGATCTGTGTTAATTAGTGTTCTAATTGGTGTATTCCAGATCTCACAGGTGCTAAATTGTGTCTTATAGACCTCCTCTGTTTCAAACCTTTTGTTCCAAGAGCCTTGGTTTCCTATTATTTTGTCAAGACCTGATGTCTTACTATACGTCCCTGATGTTTTTACTGTCCTTTAACCCCCTTGTTCTGAATATTCCCTTTAACCCTTTCCAAACCTGGAGTAACATCACTTTTCTTGTGCTGCTTTCAGATGACTTTCACAAGTATTTAAACCTTTGAACCCTGAGCAAAGTGATCCAATTTATTTCAAAAACATGGAGGGAAAGGCTGTGAGCAACTTGATGAGACATGTTTCACAAATTGAAAAAAAAAATAAAAAGATTTAGAAAATTATATAAAAATGAAAAAAAAAAAAAATAAATAAATAAAATTACAATTATTAAAATTATATTACAGAGTTATTCTAATTTTTAAGCACTCTTTTTTCCTTTATTTTCTTTTACTTTAAAAAAATGCAATATATATTAAAAAAATCATAAAAACTAAATAAATACATTTAAAAAAAACTAGGGAAAAACTGGATTTATAATGATTAATATAATTACACTTAAAAATTATTAATTATTACTAATTTTTTTGGATAATTTCTTCTTCCATTGCTCATTGCCTTCTTGACATTGTTTTCAATGGAAATCAAGCTAATTTGCTCCTGTTCCAAAGGGTTGAGAAAAGTTAATGTAATTTTCCTTCTGGCCTTATACAGTATTTTTAATGCTCTTCTTTCAATCCTTTGTGTTCTCACCCTCTTGTTTTCTAGAACCCTGATGATGTTGTTCTGAGTGGAAGTCGTGGAGAACATCACCACCAGGGGGAAGCTGGTGAAAACTGAAGAAAAACAAGGCCCTATAGCTCCTCTCCCGTATCTCCTGTTTACTGTACCCATTACTTTGTTTCCATGAGTATCATGGGGTAATAGACCTGTACTGTCTGGTTTACTTTTAACTGCTAATCTTGGTTCTCATGTCTGGATTGGACGACCATGTCAAAGGCCTGGTGTCGGTTTGGCTGTTGATTGGCCAGTGGCTGAGGGATCCAGCTGTTTGTGTGATCATCTTAATGGAACGACATCCCGAATGCTGATTTTTTTTTTTCCACTTCTGTATCAGTGTGGCGGTGGATACGATGGGCATAGATGATTTAAAAATGATGCATAAAGAGACATGTGGATGTGTCTCATAAAAATGGACTGAAAATATGAATGAACTTCTCACAATCTGGAGCAGCACCAACATGCACGGACAGATACGAAGAAAATGATGGCTGAACAGCAAAGTTAGATGCATAGATAATCACACTCAACTTGGATATACAATATGTTAGACTGCACAAATGGAACAGAAAAATGTCTGGATGGGTCTGGTTTTGGATACGAACATACTGTATGTTAAACACTCCAACAATAGGATCACTGTTACTGCGACTGACCATAAGGGACTCTGGACGTGGCTGGCTCCAAGTGGCTCCGCCCTATTAATCCATGTGGAATAATGCAATTCTACTAAACTAAACTGAGCTAATCCAAGCTGGGCTGAACTGGAGCCGGATCTTAACCTTGACTGGACCATGTTATCCTTGATCAGAAGTCTCTTTCTGGAAAGCACATACAGTATCTAATGAAAAACCTGAACTGAGCTGGACCCAAACCAGGACCCAGTGGAGCCTGAACTGGAATCTCGCACTGGTAAAGGATTCACACTGTGCAGTGATGTGATGCAGACTAAACTGGACTGGCCTGTTATCTATTGGTCTAGTCAGTGTATTCTTCTGCTCTGCTCTGATATCTACTATCTTTCCACTGGATGAGACTGGTGAGGACCTTGTGGACCTTTACCAGCCTCTCTCACATCTCCCCAGGCCCACTTAATACAGGTGAGTAATCTGCTGATTAGCCCCTTAACCTAACCAAACAAGCAGCCAAATGTGGAGTTCTCTCACCCAAAGACCCGGTCTCATTAATTAGTGTGACATATGGTGACCCACCAGCAGTCACCTTGGCTTTGCACCAATTTTGGGTTCTGCCCTATAGTTTAAGACACACTTTACACTCTGCAGCATCTCTCCAGCCGCGAGTGCTCTGTAACCTAATGAGGGCAACGCTTTAACGAGTGCCTTCTAATTGCTGTCAGCTAGACAATTAGAGAGACACCCTGGCTAAACGATCTGCTTCGTTACTACTCTCCACTGACAATATCACAACAGGCGACAGGAAATGCACCCCCCCCACCCCCCCTGTTTGTTTCTCACCCTTTACTGTCTGAGTCACTCCTTATCTCATGCTTCTCTCTTCCCCTCTCAATCAGATGTCTCTTGTTTTTCCTCCTGCCTGCCCGAGGCAGTGATCGAATACCGGTGGAGAATATAATATGCTGGGAGGATATGGTTATGGGCTAACACCACTGCCTCGGGGATGGACTTTGCCTCTACAAGGGGGGTCAGCAATATCTCTTTAGTCACGGACAGAAGGCTGATGTCTGATGCTGCAGAACTGAACTCATCCAGCCCCCAGGCTGCAGAGATTTGCACTGCCAAAATAATTTTCACATTTCTTAGAAGTAATCAATAGCATATTCTGTTAAGTAGCCGCATTTCACACATCTGTCTTCCCACTGAATGGAAAACTGCTGGAGTTATAAACATATTTAATCTCCTGGAAAAGTAGTACATATTCCATTATACCTGAAGGTGGGTGGGGACAAAAAAAACTCACACTAGTTGTTGAATAGTGCCTTTTACACTTTTGAAATCATGCCTTGCTATGTTAGGTTCCTGGCAAACAAATGTTGTTTAAGGTAGTATTGTAGTGCTACAATTAGTGGTACAATTATAACATAGACACATAAGCCCTGTTTTCACCAAGCAGTACGGTACTGTGACTCTCAATTGACCGTAGGCGTGAATGTGAGCGTGAATGGTTGTCTGCCTCTATGTGTCAGCCCTGCGATAGTCTGGCGACATGTCCAGGGTGTACCCCATCTCTCGCCCCATGCCAACTGGGATAGGCTCCAGCCCCCATGCAACACCTAACAGGATAAGCGGTTTCGGAAACGAATGTGAGAAAGTACAGTACAGTTCAGTATGGAACGTTTTTTTCCACGCACATTCAGTTGACGACATGAATCCATCAGCACTCCTTAAATTACAATGGGAAAACTTTAACCATTGCTTTGGTTGTTATTGTCTCTCTTGGATGACGTATTTTAGTAGAGTGGATCTTCAAGTGTTGAAAAATATATATTAATTTCTACTGGACTATGTAAACTGCATATATTGTAATCCTCACTAAGAGATACAAAAAAAAGTGTTGTGGAGTGTTGTTCCTGTGGGCTCCAGCAACACTTAATGAGGTGCAGACTGACAAAGAAGGAAATACAGTGAGTGCTGGATGGAGCGACAACCCTGCCCACATTTAAGAGTACTGTTTGTGGTGGAAACGCTCAGTGGACCTAGGGTCTAGGTACCATGTCTGAAGGGTTACTTATGGTTCCAAAGGTACCACACCCAAAGTGTTTGGTGGAAATGGGGCTTAACAGTATAGCAATAAAACAGATGAATGAAGAAGAATCTTCATTTGATTTATTCGGGTGTTTCTATGGGAATGTGGATCTTTCAGATCAGTTTAAAGAGTGCCAATAGCTGCTGTGCCAAATGCTCCACATTTTCTTGTAACTGAATGATGCAGTGTGGGACTCACAATGGTCTGGTCTTGGTCTTGTCTCGGTCCTGATGCACTCAGGTCTTGGTCATGACTTGCTCTTGGTTTAGGTGGGCTTGACACAGGTTTGATGTGCTTTTAACTGGACTTCAGTCGAAACATTGCTCCAATGATTGCGAATCAAAAATTCACGACTGTATAAACAGCATTGTATCAGTGCAGATGCATTTCAGGTACTGGAGCTACATTATTTCTGAAAGCATATGTAATAAGCTTTTTTAACTACACATACTGTAATCACCATTGAATATAATTACCATAAATCATACTTATCATGTATGGATATGATTACCTTAACTGTCAACACAATAATTTACTTTAGCAGCTGTTTATCTGATCCATTTTTTGTGCAGTGGTGTTGAATAACTGAGTCCATATATATTTTTTTTTTTTTTTTTTCTCCCATTATTACTGTACTTGACAGCTTCAAGTAAATTTCAGTTTGGCCAAAGATAATTTATTCACCCATGAATACACACCCACATCATCAAACTGTAAGTGGTTGTTTTGAATGAGAAAGTACTGAAAGGGAGAAAGTGTTTCCCAGGCAAATATAACCCCCAACCATCCAAACTAAGAAACAAGAGCCCATTCATAACGTACTGTTTTATCTTTCTTTTTGTTTGTTTGGCAATTTCAGTTTGATATCTGTCATCAGCGGACTCGCGCACAAGATTCTACTATGCTAATATAAACCATGTAATATTCAAAAGGACAGGCAAAATACTGAGATAACACAGTCATTTCTGCCGTTTCTGTGTTGTGATTAGACAGCCAACCAAAGACGTTATTTTCTCCTGAAAGTGATGATTACATGATGTTGCACGGACCACCAGTACTGACAACTGTCTCCAGTTTTAATTTACATTTCAATGAATACGGGACACAAACATTTTAGCTGTTCTCTCAATAACAATAGCAGTGAATCACTCAGTCAGTCAGTGGTTCTGGTCCTGGTACACAGACAAGTGCCAGAGTGGCTATCAAGGGCACTTCTATCATAGTTATCTCTTTGTATACACCTATAACTGTGTAACCTTGTGTGTGTGTGTGCTTGTGTGTGTATGTGTGTGTATCCTCTCAGCCCAGCATGAACAGTATGAGTATGATTGCAGATGTCAGACACCAGACGCTGTTTACACAAACATTTCCTCTCTCGGTGGTTGCTGGTGATTGTTTAAGCCATCTTGTGCATTTCTTACATGCACACACACACACACACACACACACACACACACCAGAGAGAGACAACGTAAGACAGATACACAGACTAAAAGCATGTTATAAAAATAGATCCCATATGAAAATAAAAATAGCTCCATAAAACGCACGTCATAAAGTGTCCTCAGTTGGGTTTCAAAGTTAAGGAGAATACCATCCTGTCGTCTTTCTTTACCCTCAGATGATTCTCTGGGTGCAGTTGTTGCTGTTTTCCTTCAAATAAACAAGTTTGCACGGATCATATGCTGCATTTTTAATTTTTCGCCTGAGTGACAAGCTTATTGGCTGGTGGGGAGGTAAAGTGATGGAATAAATAGATTTTAGCCTGTAGTGATTTACAGTATCTAATTCATCATCACAAAATAATGATGTATTTTGTTACACTGGAGGGATGAGATGGCAATGAGAGCACAGGTAGAAAGGACATTTGATTTGTGTTTTTTATCTCCTTTGTCACAATCAATATGGTTGTCGCACCAAGGAAAAATGTATTCAATTCATTCCAACTTTTTTAGAAAGTTTTACATGTTAAACCCATCTGGCACTGTGAGACCTGTCCTTGGCATCCTGTTAGCTCTGTGTCTCATGTGCTAAAACAATGATTATTACCATATCATTATCAAACACATTTTGGCAGATTTTTGCAGTGTCCTCTCCGGACTGCATGGTTTTTGCATTTTTTGTCCTTCGTTCCTCTGAGGGTAAACTGTGACTTCAACAACTTCTGTGACACAAGCTTACACAAGCATGTCACTCCAATACTGCATGATTACCTCTGCCAAGAAGTTTATGTTTTTTGTTCAACTTTGTCTGTTGGCCAGCAGGATTAATGGAAAAACCACTGCCTCGCCATTTAAAGGAAATGGCCACTTTAGAATTAAAATACAGACAGTACTTACTGACCCTCATGCCGACAAGAAGTCCAGTGTAGTTTTTTAATCCACAATACTTGTTCGGGGTATCGGAGGATAACAGCTAGCAGGAATAACAGCTACACTTGAAGTGCATTTCCTGTAAATAAAAGCTGCTGCATCCATTGAATTTTGGTGCGGATTCAACTCACACAACAGATACACAATTTTTTTTTTCGTTTATGTTAACCTTGTGAGATAGGGCATTTGGCCATGGCAGAGTAAATGCCAGTCATCTGAAAGGAGTTGTGTATTGAATTTAGTGGCATCTGGTGGTGAGGACTGCAGATTGCAACAGATGAAACTCCTCAAGTGTGTCACGTGGGACCTCCCGGTAAGAATTCCTTCAGCATTCATTGCTCATGGGGGTTCTTGGCTCTTCCTCTACAAGAAAATGGTTCCAGTGATTAACACAACTAAAAACACCATAAGGCAATTTCTAGGGCTGGCCCTGACTAAAAAATTTTCCTAGTCAACCAATAGCTGTCATTTAGGGCCATTAGTCAACTAGTCACTGGCATGTTTTGTGACATTAATGTCATTATCATGTAATTTATTTTAGGGGAGCAACACAATGGTTTGAGTTGAAGGTGTGAGAAAGAATAGTATCAGTGACATTGTTAACACTGTGCTACATTACAGAGAAATACAAAACCGTACTAATGAACCTTCATTAATATAGGCCTGTATTTTATCTACAAGTGCACGTCACACACTGAGCGAGCCGCCTGTTAATGACGCTGTCGGCAAAGCAGTAATGATTGTGCTAAGTGGCTAATGGGCATGTAACTACTTCCATGTTTCAGATGATACATCATGTTTGTAGTCGACCAATGAAGATGAGTTTACATATCGCCTTGGGTTTGTCCTTCACCTTCTCAAAATGATCCCACACTTTGGATTTCCTGCCTGACATGTTATTAACTAGCCTGTGGAATAACCGCAGGTACCAGCCCTGGAAATTAATGTGACTTCTGTCAGACACAGGAAGTGGCCATGCTCAGCTGTCATTCATTTCAAATTAAAGTCCCACATGGTCCAGTCATATAGGTTTTCACTTATTTTGACAAGGCGCTGCTCACAAAAGAGTTTCAGGTTGTTTTTTTTTTTTTGTTTTGTTTTGTTTTTCTGCGACTATGCGACCAACAGATCTAATCCACTAATGACCTTCCTGGTTGGTCGACTATTACGGGGCAGCCCTCGCAATTTCACCTTACAAATCAGTTTTTCTATGACAGCGTTTGACATGGTGCAGACGGGCTGCTAGCCCAGTGCCTGCTATGTTCTCACCCATTTTCTCTGATGACTCAAGATCCCGATGTTCAGGAGGTATTTAATAGGAGCTGAATTATCTGCAGCGGTCTCTTCCTCTCCAAAACAAATGGAGAGGTGATTTAAATCAGTAAAGAGTATGAATAAAGCAGTTTCACGTTGAAAATCTGTCTTTTTCCAATGCTGCCCGGCTTGTTGTGAAGGGCCTGCAAGCTACAGTGGCAGGTGATTATACAATAAATAAAACATACTTATATTCCATTTCTGCTAATATATCCTCTTAAAACCTCCACACTGGACCTTTAATATCCAGTGGATGGTGGTAAAGTACAGTGGTAAAGCTTGCCGATTTGCACATCATAGAAGACTGGACTATTGGCCTGGGCGGAGGTCTACCTTCTAGGTTTTAACATGTCATCCTGTATTCATGAAGGTCCCTTTAGAGGGGAAACAGTCTGTAAATCCAGGCTTAATTTCCCTTTTTGCCTCTCAGTCATTGAAGTGAATGAAGCTTGTAGATGCCCTGCAGACGCATTAATGAGGATAATGATGAATGACTGATGTATGTTGTTACCTCCTCCTTGACACTGTTCATTGCCCCATCCTCCCACTGAACATGTTCCCCCTCCCTATGTGCAGTCGAGTGTAGTGGTCACTGAGGCACATTAAGAGTTTATTAACCTGACTGAAATACGACCATCTTAAATCTGATTTGTGGTTTTGGGGGGTGGGGGTTGTGTGTGCGGACAATTTCTTCACAGGGCACAGGAAGTCACCGTCAAACTGTTTCCCCATGTTCAGTGTATATGCTAAGCTACGCTAACCAGCTGCTGACTGTAGTTTTTTATATTTAACAGACAAATGTGAGATGGGTACGTTTCTTCACACTTAAGAGACAGAGATAATGTGTGTTTTATTGCTTTGTTACAGAACAGTGGCATTTTGATGTCTTTCAACCTCTCAAATCCACAAGGAATGATCTGGTAATCACTTAACTGATGATGTGATCCACACACATGTTTTATGTTGCGCCACATCTCTTCAGTTAAAACACTGTATATGAATGGTAGCGTGTTTTTTTTTTTTTTTTTCACTTGATGTGACAGCTTCCATCTGTGGCCATTCTGCAGCAGCATTTACGAGTCCCTCCCAGCAACCATTCGGTTTATTTCATTTGCGGAGGCTTAAAGTGGCGCATTGAGAAACACACAAACTGTAGCTGTTATTACAAACTTAATGTAGAGGAGATACAATGTGTGTGCCCTCCATGTGGGCTGATGGGGCCGTGCTATGACTTCGATTTAAGCGGCGTGTCACATCTGGTGGATGATGTGACTGTGATGTAGCTCGACGTGGTCATGCATACATTACTACATTTGTGTAAAATTGACATCTCTCCCTCACACACACACGCACACACACTTACACGTACATATCTAAAAATGACCCTGGCTTCTCCGACACATCGCTGCGGGATCCTGCACTCGTTACACATGGCTTTCCCGCTGTGTGAGAAAGATTCAAAAAAAAAGAAAAGGAAAGAACACGTGGAGTCTATATGTGTGTGTCCCTACTGTATTACTGCATGTGTGTGTGTGCACTCCAGTGTTGTCTGACCTGTGATGATGTGAGATGTGTCCTACAAGAGCATGACAAGGTGAACAATGCCTGGGGTAAGGAGGAGAGAGGAGAAAAAGGAAAGGAAGGGGAGAAAAGATAAAAGTGAGAAGGAAGTGCAGAGGGAGACCAGGAAGCTGAAAATAAGAGAAAACAGAGGAGGAGAGGTAGATGGATCAGGGACAGGTTCAGATGCACTGGGAGCGAGGAAGAGGGATAAAGTGAGAACACGAGGGAGAAATGTTAAAAATAGATCGTACAAGGGAGAGAAACAGAGGAGGAGCGAGGCTCAGTGAGATAATTTAGAATTTGCATACACGCGCTTGTTCGGTGTATGTTGACATGGTCTTCTGGTACAGATGCTCCAGCGGTGATGTTATCGTGTCAGTATGGCTTCTTGAATAGGGGAAGAGTAAAATCGGGGAGAGAGGCTGTGCAAGATAAGCAGCTTTATGAATAAGAGGAGGCAGAGGAGAATGGGGAAAGACGAGGATTAAAAAAAAAAAAAAGAGGAAGAAGGAGGAGGAGGAGAACGAGGATATGAGATGTGAAGACGATGGGCAAGAGTTAAGGAGGAGGAGGCGGAGAAGAAAAGGAGCGAAGGGGGAAACAGAGGGAGAGCAGCGTGGAGTGGGACGTGTGCAGGATTGAGCTCCAGTCGCATTGTGCAGCGAGGTGTCTTTGGTCCCTCAGAAAGAAAACACTGTAGTATGAATAATAGATGACACATGCAGACACACAATGCATGTTTATTTTTGTGAGTGTTGTATTATGTGACTCCTTTTCCCCTTTAAATGGTCGGGGGAAAAAGGATCTTGACAGCAGGGCAGATGATGCGCTCAGTTGAACAAATAAGTCAACACGCAGGCACATACTCAGCAAGTCAAGAGAGACCTCTGTGGAAAGATCCTGTGCCCTCCCATCGATATGTGTGTTTGTAGGGACAATATGAACTTACTGAGCACTGAGATGGTGCTTCGGCATGGACATGCGTGTCCCCGGGTGATTCAGTGGACGGATTTGTGTGTCAGTCGCACTAAAAAGTTGACATTTCTGCCAGTTGCCCACCCAGGAAAAGCATCTGGAGAGCTGTGAATACTAAACTACCCTGAAGTATCCATGAGAAAAAAATAAATAAATAAAGCTTTCTGGGTAGTGTTCAGCGCTAAAATGTGAGCACCACTGGGATTTGTTCTGCAAAAGATCTTGCTCTCAGTGTCCCAGCGTCAGTTTTGTGAAGGTCAGCGGCGCAGCACATTCAGCTGTTTAAAAGCACTGCTGTCGATTTGTGTTTTCAATAAAAGTCAGCCCACCACCTTTATCTCATCAAACAGATTTCAGAATATGAATTTTAAATCATATGAAAAGGGATGATTTTCACATGACTCCTTTTACTTCAGTGTAGCGATGCTTTTACTCTGGTCTCAGTATATTTCGGCCATTTCTCAACAATGAAAATAATGCTTAAATAATGAAACAGCTGAATCTATTGGATGGTTTTCCTTGGCTGTTAACTTTTTTTTTTTTTTCCTGTAGAGCTCATCAGTCAGACACATGCTTACTGCAGCACTGAAAGTGATTTAAACTTCTGGCTCGGGACGGCAGAATAATCGTTAATTGGCACCGAGAGCCCGTGTTGCCGGCGAGCGAGCGCCGGTTATATTTATAACCATTTTAAAAATTAAACACAATAGCGACCGAAACCAGCTGACATTTAGTGATACACGGACTTGTAAAAGTCAATTGTGTTGCAACTCAGAGGAGCGTGTGTGCGTGTGTGAGAGAAAGAGTCAGTGGAGCAGTGGCGGCTGCAGAAAGCAGAGCTATAACTGGATGCTGCAGATTTACCACTCAGCAATAGTTGATGTATAACATTCATATATATAAACCTCTCCCTCCCTGCCTCCTTTTCTCTCCCTGCTTTCCGCTGCACGTCGGCTTTACCTGCATCTCATCAGCAGCACAGAGCTTGAACTGTTTGATGCATGGTGCGCCTTCAGGATGCAGATGCAAACAAATGAAAAAACAAATGGGGTAGGACTATTTCAGCAGGTTACAAAATGATGCAGCGAAACTGAAAATACCTTTGGACATTTACATATAAATGGCGGCTGCTGTGTTTCCCCAGTGCTGACTGTAAACTCTATGTCAGGGATGAGGGTTTTCTAGGTTGTTACTGCACTCTGTGGAGCCCAATATTCAGTGTGGCGTAGTAATGGGAAGTTTAATACAGTAGCTGGTATTGCTGTCGACATGTTGCATCCTGTTTACATTATATTTACTGTAAATTAAATGCATTAATTAACTCAGTTTAACTTTAATTGAAAGCATCACCCCTCACACTATTCTGTAGAAATGTATGCAGCGTCACTTTATATCTTTACATTGAGTCGTTATGTGCTCTCTATGTTTTATATTGCCTTTCAAGCGACACATAATGTAAAGTGATAATGAAATACCCACTAGGCAAAATTAACAGCAGTGCAAGCACTCACTTCTACTGACTACAGGGACTTCCAGTTAGCACCTTTCCATTTATCTCTCTCAGCAGAAAGCCATTTCCTTCAGCAGGCAGGAGAGAAAATGGGACTGTTTTTGGATTAAAATCGTGTGCAGGTTCAAGGTTTTAGCTTCAGACCGGCTCTTTGGTTGTTATATCTGCAGCTTTACACCAAAACGCTGATGCAGTTTATTTGTATTGGGAGGGGAGAATGAGACGATGGTGGGATTCAAGTGAGTTGAATTTGGAGATTGGAGTCCTTTAGGTGTTAAGGCCCAGACACGACAAGCTGACATCGAAGAACTTGTGGCGACGAAGGCGGACTGTTGCGTCGCCTCATGCTGCCTGTGTCTCTGCCAAAAAGTTGCCCCTGAACACACCACGAAGACTACAGCCAACTAGCACGTACACTCTGCCCCTGCCTGAGAGGAAATAGCTCTCCATACCAGCATGCGGCGCTAGTCTGTATTTGTCACTGAAAAAGAGAAATTGGAAAACCAGCTAAGGAGCTTAATGGCTACAAAAAAATAATCTTAAGTAATATAAAAAATCTTTCAATCTCACCTCTTGATTTCAGCCACGTATTTGCTTTCCTCTTTGCGTTTCTCTTGTTGTGCACTGAGCTGAGGTCTATACTACGAAGCAGGATTTGGAGTTAACTCTGGGAATCCAGTACTATAAAGCTGGTTCTCTTTTTACCAGGATAAATGACCATGGCAACTTATGCTGAAAAAGCTAACCTGCTCCAAAGCAGTTTACCTTCAGGGTATCGGATCACAGCTTGTCAACACCTCGACCTCTGACTAATCAGATCACTGAAGACAAAAGTATCCATGGACAAAAGTCCTGAGTCTCGAGTAAAAAAAGAGTAACCTATATATTGTTAGAGGTCAGTAGTAATAGTTGGTCATTTCATTATTCTAGGGCTCTGTTTCCACTGGTTTTAAAACAGACCCTTTAAAAAACAGAGAGATCATGTGGGACACTAAAAACATGATTTTGAACTCAGTCTGCAGTGATAGTGTTGCTAATTTACACTCTGATTCCATCACTGATGAGAACTGGGGAAAAAAAGATACTAATAATTAAAAAATAATAATAAACAAAAAACAGTCTGGCATCACTTAAAGGTGTTTTATGTGACATATTCAGAGTAGTTTCATCATCGTCTGACTAAATAGCAAAAAATAATCTATACTAATGCCACTTATAGCCTGTAGTTATACAAATAATTCAAGACTAAGCCATTGGTGACCTTCTGGACAGTATTTTCAATATTCCTAAATTTCCGATATAAGATTACAGAATATCGTTCATATTACACGCCATTAACATTTTACTGTCTCTCAATCGCAGGCACTTTTGGTACTGTTTCATCTCATATGATATGGAGCAGCTTACTTCATTCATGGTTCTGATAATGCCACTCATAATTTGCACCCCAGCCTCTTTCACATGAAGGCACTCGTGGCTGGATGGGAAAACCCAGAGTTGACTGAACTAGTTGATAACCAGCTTTGTAGTACTGGTTATCCAGACAGCAAATGTTAGGATTAGTCAAACCAGATATCCTGGGTAAGTTGAACTGGCTTCATAGTACAGGCCTCTGAGCTGCCTATCAGAGGGATTCCAGTCAATGACAGACTCCGCCAATGATTGTGCAGAAAACAGGCAACAAGGGCCGACTGGTGCCAGCGCTGTGCGACACACCGTATTAGTGCCGTATTCAAAGCTTTACACCAATAACAGTGTCAGGGTTGACAGGGTGAATTTATATGTTGAGGGACAAGCTTTTCTTTTAAAATGTCAGGATGAACAAAGCTCTTTTTTCTTTGCTGCTAATTGTTTAGTTCATGACAGGGGTATGTGTCAGTGAAATGTTAGGTTTGGTGTCTTGTTTATATAAGACGTGATGAATGTTTATTTTGCATTAGATGTTAGATTTGTCACTTTATAACAGGCTTTGTGTTAGTCTTTTATAATATGCTTTATCCTGTCATATGACCAGGATTGTTTTGTCTATGCATGCCGTAGTGTGGACCAAAGACTAATGACTATTTTAAATGTTAAATAATGTGCCAGTTACTTTAAATAAAATAAAATAATAAAGCAGAGACATCCATATATAGCGAAATATTGCTTTATTTTTACCATATCCCCTGGGGAGCGCAGTGTGAGCTAAAGACATAAAGCTTTGAAACCACAGTAGTGTCATTTCATCCCTGTCCAGATAGGATTAGACATCTTTTTTATTAATCATCAGCGGAAGTTCAAGTATGATTACAACATGTGTCAGATGAAGTTGTGGCTCACATTAATCAGAGAGTATACTTTCATGTCTCTTTGTCAGTTCAATTCATGCACATGCTGCAATGTATTAGGAAGGGTCGACAGCAGTCTAATCACTTGGAACAACATTTAGTGGGATATGTAGGCCGCGAGTGAGAGTGCATATGTGAAAGAATTCCCGAGTTACTCAGTCAGTTCAAAAGCCTTGGATCTGGTTTGGGTACAAAAATGTCACATTACTGAAAGGTGGAAGAAGTGTGTGGGCGGTTATACAGCCAGAACAATGGCTAAGTAATTGTTCTGTCCTGATTTCGTTTTTAAATACAACCACTTTCTCCCATTATAATTTGTCTCGTGTAACACTGAAGGACTTGTTCAATGCTGTGCCAGCTGTGACAGGCAGTGATGTTGACTACAGAACCTCAGCAGGGGCCCATGCCAGGTGGGGTGTTACTTCAGGGAGACTACCACTGAGAATGAAACACACCTGTGGAATTACACTGTTCACATTACCACGTTATCGACAGGGAATGTGTGCTTGTTCATTTTTGTCACATGCAAATCCATTTTTTGCCGGAGAGGTGCAAATGAAGATGTGTTTACAATGCAATCTTTGTGCTCATTATGGAGTGCAATTATGAATAGCTTTTAAAAACGTTTTTTTATATGCAAACATAAGCAGTATAGGCTGCATCCCTTTCCAGAGATAAATTATGCATACCTGTAGCAAGAGACAAACAGCAACAACAGTTCAAGTGCCTCTTCCTCTATAATCAAAGTAACATCTTTTTTGGCGTGTGAACACTGTGATTATAGGAAGCTCTTAGTTTGTGTAATGTATTTTTTTACATGCAATGGCATTTCAATTTCAATATTTTCTCGTGGGAGGACCAGCTTGAACTCCAGGCTCATTAGCAAACTGTCTGCTGAGTAAAAGCTTGATGTGATGACATTGTAAAGTATACATTTTTAATTTGACTGATGTTGCAGTTGACTTCACTCACGAGCCGTCAGAATCGGAAATATGGTGTATCAGTGGCGTGTATTGGTACTAATATTGGATAGGAAGTGATGATTTTATTTGTTTTTTGACAAGAGGATCACGCATTGTGTAGTATTGATTTTTATGGTGGCGCTTCTGCAGCAATGCAGGCGCTGCACCGGACTGTCGTGGTGAAGAGGGAGCTTTCGATATACTGGTCCCTATACGTCCCAACCCTCACCTATGGTCATGAGCTCTGGGTAGTGACCGAAAGAATGAGATCGCAGATACAAGCGGCCGAAATTAGTTTCCTCTGTTGGATGGATGGGCTCAGCCTTAAGCTGGATGTCCACCGGATCCGTTGCCTGTGCAATAAATCCAAGGCACGGGTGCCGGAGCTAATTGCCCACCATTCAAGTCAATGTAATCTGCTCCACCAGAAGTGCTGCGGCGTGCCCTAGCCGCAGCCTAGAAGCAAGCCTAGCAGCCTAGATCAAATGAGTCAAACAGCAAGTCAGGCGCAGAAAAGACGAGAGTATCTGGTCAATTTTCAAAAATTAAACACCCGTGAAAACTCCGGATCGTATTTCACATCACTACATCAACATGACGTCAGAGTGGGTGGCCCCAGGCCTGAAGGGGGTTGTTGATGTCTTCATACCTCCAGGGCTTTCCGCAGATTATAGCATGACATTATGATCTCGCGATCCTCCAATTCCAGCCGCATGCAATGGATCCAGTGGACATCCAGCGTTAGAGATAGGGTGAGGAGCTCGACATCCGGAGGGAGGTGTCGAAAGGGGTCAGTTGACGTGGTTCAGGCATCTGATCAGGATGCCTCCTGGGCCACTCCCATTGGAGGTGTTCTGTGCACATTCCACTGGCAGGAGGCCCCGGGGCAGACCCAGAATATGCTGGGAAGATTACATATCTCATCTGGCCTGGGAAGGCCTTGGGGTCCTACAGGAGGAGCTGGAAAGCTTTGCTGGGAGAGGGACGTCTTGAGTACTTTGCTCAGCCTGCTGCCCCTGTGACCCGGCCCTGGATAAGCGGATGAAAATGGATGGATGGATGGATTATGCATGTGTTTAGCATGGTGCATAATCTAAAGTGCAACAAACTGCAGATCCATATTTAGAGCTTGTGTCCGGAGTGTTACTGTTGTGCTAAGTCATTAAATAACGCTTTAAAGGAACTGTGGGGAGCTGATTTGATCGATCATATTGGTAAATCCCCCTGACTGTTAAATCATTTCTATATCACTGTTCATTTATTTACTATTGCCTGCCATTTTGTTTTCGATTCGCCACACAGCTTGTTTCCATTAAGTACAAAGTCACTTTAAGACCAGTATTTTGTTGACCATTTGGTGCCGGACTGGTTGACTGCTGGAGGCACTTGCTTTGTCCATTCCTTCATTTTTTTCAACCAATAATATACAACTATACTCTGTGTCTGCCAACCACTCAATGAGCAATTTCAGAACAACACCAGGTTTCCCCGAAGACGACTACTTACAATGTGACAGCTAATCATTTTAGCATGCTTACATTATACTGCTAATGAGGGCAGCAGTGGGAGATTTGTTCGAGTTTAACGAGGAGGTTGGTGGGCTGGTCAGCTGCTCTCCATCACATTTATCCCATAATTCTATTGTTACTGAACATAATGGGTTTAATAATTAATGTGGTTTTAATGGTGTTTCTGGATTCAGGGCTTTTCAGACATGGATGCTGTGTTTTTAAGAATCCTGTTATTTTAGGGTGTGGGGTTCGAACCCACGGTGGGGGAGCCCTGCTGTGCAGAGTTTGTATGTTCTCCCCATGTCAGCGTGGGTTTTCTGCGGGTACTCCGGCTTCCTCCCACAGTCCAAAGACATGCAGGTTAACTGGTGACTCTGAATTGCCCGTAGGTGTGAATGTGAGTGTGAATGGTTGTCTGTCTCTATGTGTCAGCCCTGTGATAGTCTGGTGACCTGTCCACAGTGTGTCCCGCCTCTAGCCCAATGTCGGCTGGGATAGGCTCCAGCCCCCCGCAACCCCCAATGGGATAAGCGGTTACGGAAACTAAATGAATGTTATTTTACAGTTAAAAACGACTTTGCCTGATAAGCCGAATGTAGAGATGACCCCAGCCAACAGTTGTATGTGGGGCCCATATTGGTCGTAAATGGACAGAAAGATGTGTCCTATAAGGGACTGTCCACATTGGTTCCACATTAGCCCTATGCCCATTGCCCACATGGGTGGATTTACCCAAGTGGACCCCATTTTGGGCTCATCCCCACTTCATACCCAAGCATTACCCAGGCCATTAAGGAACCCATGGACAATCCCATATAGGACACATTTTTTAGCCCATTTACTACTCACATGGGCCCCTCATGCAAATATTGGCTGGGACATGAATCAGTCAACTACAGTAGAGCACTGAGAATTGCAAAGCCGGCAATGTGACTGCCTTGGGGTTGACCGTCTATCACTATGCTGGTCCTTATTTTGTCAAATCGGGAACAAGATAAATGTGAGTAAACAATGTGCGTTGTAGATATTTTCTCATCAAAGCTGCCCAAAATGTAGCAGCCTATCATGCCCAGCCCTCTGCAAGTTAAGGTGGATGAAGTGCTCTTTGTCATTTGAAGTTTAATCAGCTGCTGATTTGTTCTGGCCTGATCCACAGAGATACAACTGACAAAGAAAAACCTTGTGGTCGTGTCTGGAAAAAGAAATACGCACACTGGGACACACTTGCAACGTTTTGCCCATGACACACTAAGCACAAATGTTATCCAGACAAACAGCACATTTCCTCCAGCTACACACATCTTGTTGCCCAAGGCTGAAAATACAAAACAGCTGTAGCTAACAGGTGTTGATAAACTCTGCACTGGACTCAAAAATCTTCAGATACTCATTTTTGAGTATCAAAAATACAAATTATTGTTATCTTTATTTTTCATGTTTGTAACCTTGTGTCTGTACTCCGAACGCATTAAGCCATTAGCCATGACTGACAGAAGTTTTAATGGCGAATATTTTCTTTTGAGACTAAAGCCCTTTTACCACTGGACAAAAACTCACTAACATCTGCCTTTTGTATTTAATGGAAAAGGTCATAATCAGCAGTCCCTCCTGAGACAAATGACTCTGCAGTAGTCACAGGAATTAATCAGCTCCAGCTCCAATTAATTGGCTTCAATTGGCAGTCCGGGTAGATGTGCTAATTTAAGCCCCTTTGCCAGCCCGTTGTAATGACAGGCCGTAACAAAACACTATCTGTCTCCGTCCAAGCAGTGCTCGAACATCATTCAAAGCTTTGTTGGCACCAAATTTAAGGAAAGACTGAATAAGTAACAGATATTAAAGAAAGTAACTGGGCTCCACGCTGCTTCCTTCTGCTTACTAACCTGTTTTCAGGCCTGTATGTGATGTTTCATGTCACACACTAGGGAAAAATGGTAATGGGAAAGCAGTCTATTGTCTTACTTTTTGAAATACAGTGCAAGCTAATTTCTCCGTTTCTTTTGTCTTTCTTTCTTTCAGACCCAGTGATCAGGAGGGAAGCCACATGTCTGATGTCAAGAAGGAAAGAGATGAACAGATAAGAGATTAAAAAACAACAACAAAGTAGCAGGGTATCAGTTAGCCAAACCGCGTCAATTTCAGCCTCCATCCTGATCAAAATCATATCACTGTCATCACTGAATAAGTTTACAGGTCCAGAGTCCTACATTGAAAATCTAAATACTTTAATGTGAAGAAAAAAAAATGTTGTATGACTGTATCTGACTGCACCACACACATTGTTAACATCATGGTTGTAGTCATCTAGGCCCCCTGCACATCTTCATTACCTCACGCTCATTACCACCGTGGAGCGCATTAACGTGCACGCAGCATAATGGATAACAGGTCACATCTCAGTGTTCTCCCTCTAAAGAGTTACATCTTCATATGTGTCTGACAGACTTCCCTTTATATTCATCATCTGAATGACACAGGTGCTCTATACTAGCATCACGCTCATTATTCCAATGCTTCGACTCTGACTTCATGCTGGTTTTTGTAATAAATGGCGCACAGGTGCCATCTCGGATATGTGCTGTCCATACGTGTGTGCACGTAATTGCACTCGCCACCATTCCCCAGTGTCATCATTATCATCATGATTGTTACGGTTCCCTGCAGAAGTTGGTTGAAGAGCAAATAGACAGAGAACCTCAAACCTTTTGACCCATCTCAGAAGAATCCCCCACCCCCCTCCCCCTGCCCCTCAAAATACAAAAGAACAAAAATAAGAAAAATAAAAAAACGAGAGCTTTGTCTTCACTCCACCCACCCCCTAACCCCCCTCCCTCTGTGCTCCCCTCACTTTTTCTTTGGGCTTTATCTTTTGTATGTGTACATAAAGCAATTTCAAATCTTATAGTTTTGTACATGTAATTTTTATGGTGTGTGGATTTTTCTAATAAAATAAAACAAAACTGGAAGACTTTCTTCTAGACTGGCTGCACTGTTTCTGTCTTCCTTTTTATGTTTGTTTGTCATGTTCATCTTTAGCTGTGCTGCGGTGTTCTGGCAGAAAACAGATAATTAACCTTTCATGTTTTAAAAGCACCATGGTATAATTTTCAAAATGTAACCAAAGGTAACAATTTTCAGTCAAGGCGAAAGTAAACATTACACACAGTAATTTCAAATTCCATGTGTTTCTACGACATAGCTTGAACACCACTTAATTTCAGCTTTGAAATGTGTTGATTGTTGTTCGGATATGGATAAATGAGGAAATAACTGCAGGTTAATTACCAACAATATACATTTTAAGAATAGCACAGACAATGTAATGTGACTCCTTGATGCTCATTTCCCTTCTATACCATCGTATAATCAATGTTTTGTGTTGTTTTTGCAAAAATTTCAAAACTCTTGTATGCATCCTACATTTTTATCTCAGAGTGATGCATATATATGTATATATATATATATATATATATATATATATATATATACATACATACACACACGATGGAAGAGAATGGCCGAGCTAAGATCCCGTGAGACTTCCAGATCCAGACTGACAAACTGGTGATGGCTAACCAACCTGACATTGTGATGACTGACAAACAGAAGAAGGCAGTGGTGAGAGATGTAGCAATCCCGAGCGGCAGCGACATCAAGAAGAAGGAGCAAGAGAAACTCGAAAAATACCAAGGGCTGAAAGAGGAGCTAGAAAAGATGTGGGGAGTCAAGGCGACAGTGGTGCCAGTGGTAATCGGAGCACTGAAGGATGTGACCCCCAAACTGTGAGAGTGACTCCAGCAGATTCCAGGTACATCTGAGGTCTCTGAAGAGAAGAGTGCAGTCCCACAGACAGCTAAGATACTGCGCAGAACCCTAAGGCCTTGTTTACACAGATACCGCTACAAATAAAAACACATTTTAATTTATCCTGTATAAGGAAAATTCCGGGTTTACTCAATCGGTTGTGAAAACGATACACCTGTTTACACGTAAACGCAAAAACAGCAGTTTTTTGCTGCAATTAGCATGCCAGGCCAGTAGGTGGCGACACGCCATATGTCAAACACCATAGAAGAATGTTCTGCACATGCAGTGATTTATTTTTACTCTTGGCACTAGTGATAAAAACAATGATGAACTACATTTTAACCTTATGTAGCATAGTTAGCTAGCTAGCTAAAAATCTCTTTTTTCGTCGAGAAAAACACAGGTTACATGTCAATGATAGGTGCAAACGCAAAGATAAATACCCGTTTTCAGAAATATATGGAACAGTATAAACAGGCCCTAAAACTCCCAGGCCTCTAGGGGAGGACTCAAGCTTGAGGAAAACACAACACCACCCCAATGAGAAGGCGATTTTTTTTTTTTTTTTTAATATGTATATATATATATATATATATATATATATATATATGTAATTACATATATCAACAATGGATCAAATGACCAATGACTCTGCACTTCCCTGAGGCACCATAGAGCTTAATACAACCTGCAATCTTTCCTGTTTTGGTTCACTCTCACAGCTCTCATCAGGGTCATTTTTGGCCACAGCAGGTAGCTGTCTTCAGTGGAAAAAGCTCTGATAAACCAATCACACACTACCTGCCCAGCACCAAACTACACACTCTCACAGTTAGCGACTAGCTGGTGAACACAGCGGAGCATTTCACAGCTCTGGAGTCAGATATTTCCCTCAGGAATTGTTGGGAAAATGGATAAGACATGGAGAGAGAGTGAACATTAGACTCAAGTGGATGGGAACAAATCATGAAATAGGTTAATATATATATGAAGAAAAAAAGCAATGTACAAAATTTAACAGAAAAGTGTTGTGTAATAGGTCCTTGGCTCAGTGTGCTGGTGGCATCAGTATCATAGCTCAAAATGAATTGGATCAAATAATCAGTCTTTAACTAGGTCTTCATAATAACATCTTGTCTTTGCTGAGGCATTGACTTGAAGCCTTCCTGCATGTGACTGAATGAATGCATTGCTCGCTGGGCCATTATCCGGCTTTGATTGTGACTGTCAAACTGGAAAATCAGTGCAGCTGCTCTGGAAAGACTTTCAAATGTGCCCTTAGTTTTTCACTTTCATGGGTTTGGTTTACATCATATCCTGTGAATGCATTAATGTCACACTGGCTGATAGTATCACATGTGAGTTTTGCATAGAGCCCTGTTTACATTGAGCAGGAGTAACTTTTAAAGGAAGGTGTTAGCTTGCTAAATGTGTATTCCTCTTGTTTCCTCCTCCCAGCTGTTAATGCTTCCTGTGAACATAACCTAAATACGTCTGCTTCCTCCGCTCCCTCCTCTCCTATTATCTCCTCCTATCACTTCACTCCTCCCCCTCATCTATCCCCCCCTCTGCTTTCACCCTCATTCTCTCCTCTCCTATAACGCCAATCCCCCTCATCTCTCGATCTCTTTCTCCCGCTCTGTTTTTCCTCTCAACTTTAATACCCAATCTGCTCTACACAACTCCATTCGGCTCCCCCGATCTACTCCATCCCTCAGTTCTCTGCTCCTTAGTTCTTGGCAGGCGGCCAGCACCAGATCAGCTCCCCACCATTTCTGTCTCCTCTTTCTCCTTTACTCCCATCACCACCTGTTAACTCTATTTCCTCCCCCCCTCCGTATTTCTTTTTTTTCCTTCACACACGGAGCAGAGAGAATTAGAATGGATGGGGTATAATGAAAGAAGTAAAATATATCTTTCCTAACAGAAGTCGAAAAAGGGAATGACTGCTCTAATATTACCGCAGCACCATCAAAGACAGGAAAAGAAATGGAAAAGGGCTGAACACACTCGTCCCACGAGCTATCAGCAGTTGTAGAAAATGTGGCACCTGGGGTCTCATTTTGAAAAGGATCCTAATATTAAAATTTGATTCATGTTTCACTCTTTGAGCTCTATACCAGGCGGTGAATATGATTATAGCGGGAAAATCAATGCAGCCGCAGTGGAAAACAAAGCTTGAACACGTCCTGATGAGTTATTATTAACATTATGAATTAATTATTAAACGGTCACCTTTGCTTGAAATTTTTCTTCCTAGGCGTATGAATAAAACAAGAGGCATTTGAGCCGACAACATCCCATCATAATCACCGTGATAACAGATTAAAAAGAATCAGCAATGCAACTGAATTCATTAATTAAGCAAAATATTTATGTCAACATATTTTGCATGGTATCAATATGAACGCTCAGCAGTGAGAAGTTACAGTAGTTCCAAGAAAATTATTTTAGCCTCATTAATATGTAAATCTATGCAGCAAGGTGCTCCAAATTTAATCAGACCCTCTTCTCCACAGGGGCAGCTCTTCATGTACGTATTGGATTCCTGTCATGTGCTGTTCTCGAGTTAGTGTTCACCAAAAAAGAAAAAAAAATCCCTCACTACACACACACACACACACACAGACAGACAGATGTCAGCATGATGGTATTAAAAAGAATTACAAAGAGCACAAAAAGTTTTTTGTCACAGTGTCCTTGGCTGTTCTCGGAGTGAATTATGGAATGAATATTCCGATCTACTGCTTGTTAAATCAGGCAGAAAAATACCTATTCATTTTAATTGGTTATGAGATTAACCACAAGGCCACAGAGCTCACACCTGATTGGGCGGATAAGAGAGGCTAACTCTTTTCTAAGAGACTTGTGGCCTTGAGTCACATGCCTTGAAATACAGATAGATACATAGAGATATCCTCACTAATACACTTAGATGTGGGTGATTTGAGCAAGCGGTGGGAGGCGGATGAGAGGGGACGCCATACTCTTGTTATTAAAATGATCAAAATGACTCCCCCTTGTTAATCTGCCTTCTCTCCTTCCCTCCAGTCACAAACAGGTGGACTGCGGTCTGGGTCCTGACACATACGCCACCCTCTCCAGACCCTAACCCATGACCAGTAAACTATCGGGAATTAGCAACATTTCCAGAAGAGTTGGACAATGTCTACCAAACTGTCACATGACAATATCCAGAGTGCAGCATGGTGATGGACAAAAGGCTCGTTTGAAACAGACTGCGCCTCGCCTGGAAAGTGGAACAGATCAGGTGTCTGGAGGTGGTGACAAAAAGCTGCTGTCAGATCAGATATTATCAGACTCATGGATCAGTTTGTTCATGGTCTCCAGTTATTTTAATTATGACAGATTGAGTTATTAAAATGCTTCAGTCTTTCTGTAATGTAAGTTCATGGTTCAGCCTCTGTATCACCTTACTGCTGAGCAGACCTGCCCCCTCAAATACATAAACTAAATAAATTGTGTCTGACTATAAGGTTAATATTTTCAGAGGCAAACAATACAAGACAACAGCTTTCATTACAGATCAGTCAGATATAATCAGGGCTTCACATCGGTACAGATGTTATTTTAAGCATCCTCACATCTCACTTAACACAAGTCTCTGTGATGCTAAATACTTCAATAATTAAAATGGCCCAATGTTAATACACAACAGACTCTGCATAGTTTATGATGGATGTATTCAGTCTCTGATTAACAAACATCACCATCAGTCACACAACATGTTTTCTAAACCTATCAGCTGTTGGATCAGGTGAGAGCCAGGCATTTCCCATCATGCCCTGGGTCTTGCAGTGGAGAGTGACTGCAGCACCTGGCTCTAAAACCTGTGGCCGCCTCGCTCTTGCAATATTATGGCTGTCTGCTTTTGTATGACGTCAGAGCAAGTCAGGATGAAGTCAGACACAAAACTAACCAACGTGCGTTGTGAGGTGATCGCCGGTGATCGAATCTGGGCATGCCTGGCTCATCTCAAACAAGCCTAATGACATAGTCCATGGAAGGTGGGGAGGCTTTAAAGTCACAATGAGTGCGTTTACATGGACAATTTATTCCCTTTTCATTCGGAATGAAAGTTCATCCCTTTTAAAAGTGTAAACACCTAATTCAGAATGAAAATGACCAATGTGATTGAAAATTAATTTCAATATAAGGGGCTGGAATATTCAGTTTCTAATTCCGAATGAAAAAATTTCTTGCACGGCTAAGTATACACTCATTCCTCTAAGTTAATTCCAGTCTTTCTGCGCAGGCTTGTGTGCTTGCCCTTCTGGCGCGATGACGTATATAGCGTTCAAAGCAACAGGCTGAGATAGAGCAGGCAGACTCATTGCACTCACCGGTTTCTATTCGCCACAGCACGGTCTTCTGTCTCCCTTCTTCGACCTTCTACCTCCTCAACAGACAAAGCATTAACAGAACAAGGTTGTCGTACTGCTGCTTCAAGAATATAAGTAAAAACAAGCCCAAAAAAGGCACTAAGCATCTTGCTATCCGGAACAGGACTACAGTGTTTTCTTCCGGTATACGTAAACACGTAACATCCGCCCCACCCCCTATCTAATCAGAAACTTTCCCAGCCCCAATCCTTGCACGGACGATTAAACTGATCTCCCACGTAAACCCTCATTCGGAATTAATATTTCCAATGTAAACTAAAATTTTAATTCCAAATGACTTTATTCAGATTTATTTAATTCTGAATGAGAAGCCATCATGTAACCGCACCAAATGTTGGGCTCAGTGGTTGATTACTGTCTGTATCAGTGATGGACGATGGCTTTGTCCATTGGCCCGACCCTACTGTCTCGCCCTTCCAGCATTGGTTTAGCGGCCCAGGAAACGTACAAACCAATTGCATTCATTGTAAATCTTCTCATGATGCAACTAAGCCAATCAAATCTGTGCATTCTAATAAGCACTGCAACTACACTCAGTAGCCCCTTTAATGCTACATGTTCTGGGGGGAATGTCCTGCTTTTTTTCTGCCTCGCTGTTCTTTATAAAAGGTATGATCGTGGAAGGAGGGGTCAGAGTTGTATCGCCTTTAAGCTAGCAGCAGAGGTAGTAACAGTGCCCAATTGACATCTGTATTAAAAGGACAGGCAGCAAGTTGGGAGGGGTGTGACATTTTGACGGCATGCTATGTGTGCGACCCACTGTCGAAAGATTCTCTAAATTAATTAGCAGCAAACTTAGAGAAGAAGAACAGCATCAGAATGATCCTCCTTACCCTTCAAACAGAGGACGAGATCAGCTGCTACCAGGGGCGGTAAATGATTGTTACTGCCATGTTAATGCCACTGTTACTATTCAGATAGCACTGCCTGACGCTTATGTTGTATGTCACACTAGACGCTGACACTGTTGTGTTAAACACCATGCCTGTCACGCCTCTTTTGCTTATGGGACACTGACATGCCATCCAAAATCACACACTGGGGCCACATGATGCCGCCGTTGTTTGATTCTGTGTAAAAAAAAGCAAAGGCGGTGTAATGAAGGGTCTTTGTAGCAGCCCTATTGCGAGATCACTGTGTAAAAAGGGCTAGTGAGTCACACACACACACACACACACACACACACTGGTAGAGACGAGAGACAACAGTTGGAGAAGTGAGTCAGAGAAAAGTAATTTCACATGGCATGCTCTAAAAAAGAGAAAAGTGGACAGCAGAAACAGAGCTTTTACTTTTCTAGCGGTGCTGGAATAGCACACAGATTTGTAATATGAGTCCTGATTTTCTGTCAGTTGCATTGTGGGTCTATAATGCTTTCTAAACTATATACTGACAAATTGCCTCCTGCATACATACACAAGCCTGTCTGAGAACACATTTACACAGAGAAGATACCCACAGACACATATTTGCACAAAGGTTTGTGGAAGATATTCTGTTAGGAAAGATTCTCCTCAGAGGCTGATCTTAACTGACTTCCTCCAAGCTTGAGTGACTTCTTCGGTATATTTGCTCCGTGTGCCATTACGACTTGTCTGACTGCTTCTTGGGTGACTGAATGATTTATTTCTAAAACTGTGACTAAGTGAAATCTATTTTTTTTTTCCCAGACTTCAATTTCCTGTCTGCGCCATACAAACAACCAGCGCCGGGTTGTTTTCTGTTCCTTTTTGAAGATTGTGAAGTTTCTCCCTTCTTGGTGTCGTCTCAGTGGACCAGCATGAGGGAAAAAAATAAAAAATGGAAAAGAGTGCTGGAAGACATGCGGCCAACATCCTAAGATAGGTTTAAACCCAGGATGTCTAGCTGAATCTTATTTGCAAGTGTTTAACGTTCCCTCCTCATTCACACTCGGGGGAGTCCACTGCGACACCCGGATGTGTTATGCCTTTGAGGACTGCCTTCTCTCTGATGCCGTCGACTCAGGTGGAGACTGGCCAACTTGATTTAAATTTCTTGCAATTCCATGCAATTTTAAGGTGTGAAGTGGTTTTGAAGGATGGAAAAAATGTAAAACTATCTACAAATGTGAGCTTTTTTAGCCTGATTCTGCCTAAGTTCTTGATATATGCGAGGTGAGCAGCGACCACCAAGGCTGCAGGTTCAGTCCATAGTGGGAAGATGTTAAGGCTCCATTAATATGCTATGACTTTACACACTTGGGTTTACACTTAGCTGCATATATGTGTCTCCATGTGCTGGAACACAAATCCAAGTAGAATCTGTCTTTTCCTGGTCTGGATGCTAATTACGGTGTACCCTGGGCGGTGGTGGTAATACACCTGGGGCCAGAGGAATAAAACTCTGTATAAATCATCAACTGAAACTATGTGTATGCACAAAGGCAGAGATGTGCGTTCCTCTCATCAGAATTCTAAAGCCATGTTTATGCCATCTTCTGTTTTATAAATTTCGATCACTGTGGTGCTGGGCGCACGTGCTCGAGCCTCAGTTCCACACCTACAGTTTGCCATGAATGGCTGCAGAAACACCTTTAAACATTCATTTGTATGTGGATACTCGTGCCTCCCCAACATTCATCAGATGTGTCGATGAGAAACGTGGTAAGGAAAGTGCAATTTCACCGACTGTGTTGCATCAGCGAGGTTCAACGGTGTCAGAGCAGCTGTCATTACACATGGCTGTGGATATTTATAGCGTCCGCTCCACTAATTCATCACATTTCTGCAAACCATCATCGCAGTAAAATCTCAATCATCATTGTTATTAAACGTCAGAAGCGTGATCAATGATTCATTTATGGAGCTCACGTTGAAACTGACTTCACAAAGTCCTTCACAGGATCAAAAACAAACACTAACAAGGAGATTCATGTTAATAATAATGATGAAATTCATCACTCATAGATATTAAAAACTTAACTTTATAAATGCCTATTGGCATTTCTGTCATCTCTCAACTTACATCTTATATCCTGTGTCTTCACGTGATTAAACCATAAACAATAACAGCTAGGTAGCTAACAACTGTGCATAAATGTGTATTTGCATTTATCGAGTGTATTGCAGTATGGAGTGGTTTTAGTTTTCTTAATGGAGCGTCACTCACGCATCACTCTCACTCACACAGATCATTCAATGGTCAAACTGATCAGGGTTCAGATAGAGGCAACAACAGCTTGGTGTGACCTCTGTATGGCAGTTAAGTAATGACATCAACCACCACCTACACTTACAGTAGCTTTTTTGAGGTCAGATCCTAACGAGTGTGACAAGACACACATGGGATCAAATACGGAGAACCCCCACCTCCAAAGTTACCTCTTTTATCTACATATGAATTTTCCAAGCAACTGAGGTAAACAAAAATGGCAACAAGCGGTAAGTGCATATACAGCCTATGTTTTTAATAGTCTATGACGACAACTCTCTAGAGTGTCTTCACAGTATGAAGAAGGTGAAAAGGTGAGGGGCTAACATTGTTCCCTTTCCATTCTCAATACCATTTCACTCCCCATCTCTTTGCCCCTCCATCCCATTGTCCCTCCGCATGACGCACATCACACACAGGTTGCCTCTCAACAGAAATGAGCTTCAGCTAATGTCACTCGCTGCACGTGTTCGAGCCAACTGAGCCACCAGGTGTCCTCAGCTCCAACGAGCAGAGGGAAGAAATGACTCACTGAGTGAAATAATGTCTCTCCAACTAGCTGCCTTCCATTTCACCTGGCTGGTGGTTTATTAACAAAATGAACCGATGCTAAATTTGTGGCTCTGTTCTTGCTCAATAGGTTGTGAATGATGGACTGAATGAATTGAGGTTGTTGGTGCTCAAGCCTTTAACTATTAAACTGTACAATAGCTAAAGTCAAACCCTCAAAAACATGCCTGCTGCACAGCTGCTACTTTAATTCTCCATCCACAACAGGCATTATTTATAACACCCCTCATCACTTCAACAAGGCAACTGAATGGACTTTTTAAGAGACAACCTACGTGCCAGGCAAGGGGAGTGGGGGTGATGGAGGCAATTGTTTGCAATCAGCAGAGCTCAGTATTTATAATAACGGCACCTCATGGTGAATTTCGTTTAATCTTCTGCAGACAACCATCAGATGTGTTTTAATGAGGACAGCTCACAGTGAGAGATAACTGGAAAACTCTGCTCTCCCCTGGTTTTATCTTAGGTTGGATGCACACCACAAGATCTCATCAAGTTTAGTTCAACTAATTAAACCCAAAGTTACCGTCCTCTCCCAGCCCAAATTTTCCAGATGAGGGAACTGCTGTGAGAAAGCCACAAAGGAAAAACATGATGGCTAGATTCGGAAAAAATATATATTTTCTGAATGTGTATGCTTGGAGCTGCTTAATTGGGGCTAAATCTTGTCAAAAGCATGTAGCGTTTGTCCACATTTGGCAGGAAGTAGCAGGGGGGCTGCAGTGATCTGAATCTGTATCTAAAGGAACAGCATGGAAACCTGTCCAACCACTGGAACATGCTGATTGGTGTCACATCATTGTGTGCGGCTCCCTCATTGTGCTGGGACTTTACATATTACATCTGATATCACACCTGCACAACGGGACATGGCATAAAACAAGCTCCATCATGAATATGGAATGTGCATCATCTCTGGATGGTGTGTGGGAAATAAATAAAAGGCGGTTATTTGATTTATTTATCGTCGGCAGCTGTTCCTAATCTCTTTTGGTGCATATCTGATAGAATTTATGGGGAATGAAGGTTCGCTCCGAGCACTGCAGTTTCTGTAGTACCCTGAGTCCTACGCAGTTTAAGTAAACAGAAGGATATATCAGTGTGTCTGTAGGACAGCATGTCTCTGGTGTTTTCCTGCCTTTTGCTCAGTGCATGCTGGGATGGATTTAAAATTACCACCTTTACACTTATACTATATCAAGAAATGAAAACAGATAAAGATGAAACAAAAAAAAGACGAGTTATTCTCACATCATGATATGCCTACTTTACCCGTGTTAAAATATTTACTTTGCCTCTGCAGCGCATTTTGAAATCAATTTCATAAGTCTTTGAAAAGTGAAAATGTGCTGCTGAAAGCTGTCCATGTGGAGCTCCGCTCTGCGGCAGCTGCCAGACTGCCACAGCAAGGCAGATGTCAGTGTCGCCACTGTGTAGAATCTATTTGCACATGTAGATTTACAGCAGACAGTGTTGATTGAAGTTGCATGCTCCAGCTTTATCTGATACCAAAGATAAGTCAAATACAGAATTTTACGAGGTTTCTGTCACCAGAGAAATTGGTTTATCTAATCAAGATGGCAGCAAATGGTGCAATCTCTGTTGACTCCGGCCTTACTCAAATAACACAGTCAAGGCTTCCATCTCACGTCCTTAATGGATGCAGGGAAGCAGGAAGTAGAGCGACACCCCATGACTCTGAGGCCGCATTGTTTCTGTGGTCTCTAATGCAGTGGTTCCCAACTGGTCCAGCCACCAGGTCCAGATTTCTCTTTAGTCATTAGATCAAGGTCCACACAGTTTAATACATTCAGCGTCATAGAGATGCACCGATCCAGCTTTTTCAGTTTCGATACTGATGTTGTGGCTCTGAGTATCAGCCGATACTCAATACTGATCCAATTCCATGGTTGACCTAAAAAGCTATATACCTTTACATGTAGAACAGAAAAGACTAGAGGCATCAGGCAATGATGACTACACAGTTCTTTCCTAAGATAAAATGAAACAAGATGAAACAGATTAATGCAATAATGAACTATTTATTTTTAACCAAAATAAACAATTGTGCAACAGCAGTTGAAATAGTGTGAAATACCTCCACACAGCAGATTCTCTCTCCACGATGTATGACGTAGCTCCCGTCGCAATATTTTTGAAGGGAAAGGATCGCCTTAGGTATAGGTTGCATTTTCCGATACCAATCCATCTATTTTGATGAGCGTCATACTTGCGTTTGGCCATGTCGTCGAGCTAGTCTGCTGTCTCTGACAAGCAGCTGTCTGTTAGTCACTCACTCTGCAGCAGAAAAAATGATATTTCGAAACAAAAACTCTCTGCCGGAAATTCACTGTACTTAAATCTAAAGTGTGTTTTTTACAAACATTTTGACATGCTTGCGAGTCACAGAATGGACTTGACCCACTTTCAGACCGCAACCCACCCATTGGAAACCACTGCTAATGTATACAAAGATTGCTCTGTGACTGCTGTCAAGTGTTTTTAACTTAATGTTAGAGGAGACAGACTGGAAGTTGGACACAAAGAGATGCTGATGTTTGGTTTTGGCCATAGTGGTTTTTGACAGTAAAAGGCCAGCTTCCATTTATTGTTAATGGAGAGCAGCACAGAGGGGCAGAGAGGGGCCAGAGCTTTGAAAATGATTTGCTGTCCGGTGCAGTCCTCCTGCAGGTCTTCCAGGAGAGAAAATGAAAATGCAGCAACAAATGACAGCTCTTTCCAACGTTTGGGGGGATTTGAAATTTGAGTGTTATTTCAATAGCTATTGAATATGCATTCGCTTGAAAGCTGAATTGGTTAATTAATTTGTTTCTCAGATTGCTATGTGCTACAGCTTCCACCTGGCTGCGAGCAGTGCCAGCAGTGCGGGTATGAAAAGACATGACAAAATGAAAAACAGGGAAGAGACAGTGAAAGTTTCACAAGTCATCAGAGTCTAGTTACAGGACAGCTTCATCGAAATGATCCCATCCAAGATAAACAATCCTGTCAGCAAATCGGAGCGGAGATTAGACTCAGTTGAGGGACTTGATTGAGATGTTACCGCCAGTGGCTGAAGTCATCTCAGGCCAGTGTACGTGTGTTTGGGCGTCCGTCCAATGCGGACTATCATTTTTTATCTGCTATCACTTATCTTTCCATCTTTAAATAAAGAGACCATATCCACGGCCTCCCATCCGTATATCAATCCCAACGCTTCACTGGATTTCAGAGCATGAAGAAAGATTTTAAATCCCAAGATCTTTGAGGAGGAGTCCCTAATTTTAGGTATAAAATGGATTTCATTTAATATAATTTGTTTAAGTAAGTTGTTAAATTGTGTTTGAACTTTTTGCCTTTGAAGGTCTGATTCATGTTCATTCAGCACACGCCTATTACAACTGTGGACTTTAACTCAAGTGCAAAATGGGCTGAACTGTTGCCGGAGGGGAAGTTTGAAAAGTTTACAAAGAGGAAAACTTGAATGTAGATTTTGGAATAAATGGTTTCTGTTGATTGGGAGATATGCAGAGATGCATTTGTTTAACAAACCAAAGAGTACAGTTCAAATCAATTCCAACACTGTTTTGTTGACACTATCAGAGGTGTTCCACCAATTAGGGCTGGGCGATTATGTACGATATCTTACTATATCATGATGAAAAAACTCTGTCTGTGTGTCTGTTCCACGTTTTTCTCCTCACTGACTTGGTCAATCCATGTGAAATTTGGCACAGTGGTAGAGGGTCATGGGAGGATGCAAATGAAGCAATATTACATCAATTGGCCAAAGGGGGGCGCTACAGCAACCGATTGAAATTGCAAACTTTGAATGTGTGTGTATTTGACGCAGGCTAGCTGATATTATGGTATACTAATTGTATTTTGATTTAACATTAATCTGTGTGTTTAATGGGACATTAAGAAATAATGTGGGCCATAGTGGGAAGAGTATGCGTCACTTGCGCATAACATATTAAAGTATACGACCTCGTATCAGGAAAGAATTAAAGTTTTCCTCTGATTAAGATCTTAAAGAGATGAAGAGGAAAATCTCCTCCTCTATATCAGGATCGCCGCCCACTTTTTGACCTAGTGAAATACCCGAGCGCGGCCTGCGCTCGCTCTCTTACGCTCGCTCTCTTACGCTCGCTCTCTTACGCTCTTGCTTTTTCTTGTCCTTTTTTTTCCCCTCTCGTTCTTAGTTTTGCTTCTCTCCTTTTTCGCTTCGTCTTTTTGGTCCCGTGTTGTGTTTATTTCTCTTAAGCTACGCGCTTTCAACTTTTAACTGTTACTGCAAACTTTTCTCGTTTTTGTCTGCCACAGCATATTTGTTCACAATTTTACCTTTTCAGTAGTGCGTTATTACTTTTATTACGTTTTCAACACGTTTATGCGCACAAGCAAAGTTATTTTGAACTTTGAAATTTTATTGATCCATTTTTTCCATCTTCAGTGTTTTCAACATTTTTACACGTAGTAGTAGATTTGACCTCAGTATCGAATGGCCAGCGATATTGTTGTCACACTACGATAAACGAGTAATCAGAAGAAGCAGACCGGCACCTGTCGACCACTCTCCGCTCCAGATTCCTCGGTACCGGCTGTCCACCACTTGCCATAGTGGTTCACCATCCAGCCCAAGGCCCAATGTTTTTTCAGCAAGACATAAATTCAGACAGTACCATTTATATCAAAATAGGATCAAGTTGGGTTACATAACACATACTTGTATGCTTCTGTCCTCTGTAAGATTCTCCGCACAGCTCCGCCCCACTCATTCACTCACAGGTTCTCCAACAACACTAAGAGAGACACTGCTGCTACTCTTTATAATCTGTCTGTTAATTAATCTACAGTGGCACATCGGCCTATGTGTTGCACATGCTTCATTAAATCAGTCATTGAGATGATTAGAACAGTAGCACACATGCAATCCAGCGCTGCGCTGCATGTGTGGGAGACAGAGCTCTTTGACTGTTTCAGGTGAGCGTTTGTTTGCTAGTTTGTGTGTGAGGTGGATCATAACGCATTGTGGTTCTTCTTGGTAGTTGTAGTTGACTGTGTGACACTGAGACAGCGCCTGGATGCAGGCGACAGATGGGTTTTAAAAAATGCAGCAACAACACAGACGTTCCATATACACGACCCATATAGCACGGACAAAGTGTCTCCGGCTTGTTCCCCCCCTCTGCCTCTCTGTTGATGCTATGTGCATAAATAAGATTAATAGCCTGAATAAATGAAAATATTTAAAAAATTCTGTAGCATTAGATTCATTTGAAAGGCCATTGAAAAATGATGTTTGATGTTTAAACTGAAAGGTGAAGTTATGCTTTATATAAAACAAATCAGTGAATACATTTTAAAAGTACCTTGCCCTGTGTCAAGCTGGGATTGTTACCACAAGCCCTCCAACCCAAATATGATAAGCTGTCCATGTGGAGCTCTGCAGCCATGGCAGGGCAGGAACCTATTTGCACATGTAGATTTACAGCAGACAGTGTTGAAGGGAGGATTGAAGTTGCATGCTCCAGCTTTATCTGACACCAAAGATAGTCAAATACAGAATTCTGTCACCAGAGAAATTGGTTTAATTAATCAAAATAGTAGTGAACAAGGCAATCTCAGTTGACGCCAAGCTGACTCAAATAACACATGCAAGGCTTCCAAAGCTCCACCCAGAGTATGATAAGCTGTTACAGATAATGAATGAATTAACAAATTAATGAATGAATAAATTTTAAAAATCTGAATTTCAAATTTTAAGTTGTCACTTACAGTTTAGTCTTTCATCACTCAGGGTTCCTACAGCTTAAGGCAAGATAGATTTAAAACTTTTAATGTGAAAGAATCTTAAAACCATAACCAAAATAAAAATTAATGAATAAATTTTAAAAATTAATTAAGGACAATTTTTCTAAAATGTTTACTGTAACACAAAACAACAGGAAAATTCCTGGTGTTTGTTAGCAATTTTTTTGTTTCTTGCACATGAGATTCCACTGCTTTGAATTCATGCTGAATTTGAAAAAGAAAACAACTTTTTACATAAAAAACACTGTGTCTGGTATGCATTGCCTTGCCTTGTACCAATTTCAGCCATGCCGCGAAATCTTGTTTGGAATTCACTTTTACGCCTGGCACCTCCCGTCTACAACAGGCTTGAACCGTGGCCTCGTTGAGGACTTGGCTCAGATTCCTAAGTTACTCTCTTATCCTGAAGCCTGCTTAAGGAATCTGAGCCCATTTGATTTGGCGGTGGGAACCTCTTGCGACCGCATGCCGTTGCTGACGTCGACCCCAGCAGGACCTGCCACATGGAAGACAAGTGCTCTAACCACTACACTTGGTTAAAAAAACACTTTTTGTTGAATTTGTGAGTGCTGCTGGTTTTTTGAATTGTTTTATATGTAAAGGTTTCCCAAATATTTTATTTATGTTCAACATTGAGATTTTTTAGCCAGGATATACTCCTGTAAATACGATATTCAAGGTTGCTGTGAGGATGCATCTCTGCGGCTAAACCCCTTCATAAATCTCAGAAAGTTGCATTTGGTGAAATGTGTACTGAACAGACGCTCAGTAGACAGGGGTTATTCTCCACTCCCACTCAAATGAGCTGTTATGTGTCAGCACAGCAGAGGAGCCGACCCGCTGGGAACAGGTTTACAGAAGAAGTGAACTTACTCATGCTAAATAAGTAATCAAAATAATCGGACTATTCCCATAGCAAACTAAAAGTCCCTGAATGTTGATCTCTCACTGTGTGTTGTGATACGTATGCATAATGAAGGCTGAGAATAAACAAACTGCTGCCCTCCGTCCTCTCTGCATTTAACTGAAGAAAAAGTCTGAAAACAATTTTTTCCCCACATGTGTATTTCTGAATGAAGTATATGGATTCAACAGCACTCCAATTATCCCTGATCCATTTAAATCATTATTTGTTTTACTTCTTACAGTATACCGACTCTCCATCTCCTCTTATTCTTACCTTTAATAATTATCTCTTCTCTATTCTTTACATCGGAGCAACTGTAACAAATCATAATTTCTCCTATGTGATCAATAAAGTATTTCTTATTTCTGATTCTGATTCTGAAGTCGTCAAATACCGCCACTTTCTCAGTGATTTCAGTGTCATGGCGGAATTCCACTGGATGCCAGTCCGCTGCGGAACGGCTGCGCTGGTTATCCACTGCGTGCTTCGCCGTCTGTCAACACCCACCAGCTGCGTTTGCCGTGCGGAGCGGTGCAGCTCCACCGGACAGTGGGAGTCACGAGGACCCACGAGATTTCGCAAATTCACGCATAATCGCGCAATATAACAAGATGTAGTTTCTATAAACAGAACCACAAAACCAGAGGAGTAGCAGGAAGACATCTCGGTGCACCTTTATGATTAACATCTCCTCGTCCATGGTGTCAACGGAGTGAAATGATGTCTGAAAACCTCTGACCTGTTGACTTCAGGCCTCCCTCTGCCCATTATGTAGTTTTCAAGGTGTAGTGCAGGGAAATATGATCCGTCGCGAACACTGTATTTTATTTTGAAAATTAACCAGATGTTTTATTTTGTTTCTGTGCACGACTTCCTGCTCCGCACAATCTGCTCTGTGCTGAATTGCTGCATTGTGCTCCGGCGTCCGGCTAAAATTGAAGTCTTGCATATCTGTTGCGGAGGCCTCCGGAGAGCCACAGCTGTGACGGAGCCAGAATGCAGCACAGCCGGAGCCGGTGGAAACACACACATTGACTAGAATTGAAACGTATCAGCTCTGCTGCCGTTCCGGAGCACAGACACAACCCACACGCATCTGGTGGAATTTGGTGGTCAGATGCCTGACGCCAAAGGCCACATTTCAAGGTGATATGATATGCCGTCCGTCGGCTATAGGGCACCTGCTGCTGCTATAGGGCACTTGCTGCAGCAGTATGATATGTTTGTAGGTTAGTCCAACAAAACCCAGATTTGTTTGCTTTATGTAGGGCCAAACCATGATGTTCTTTTCTAAACCTAACCATGTGCTTTTCCTGACATCACAGCGTTAGTTGCGGCATCCTGACACATCAACAGCAGACGCAGAAGGATACCTAGCAGGTAGAGAAAATATCCACTTAATCAAATTTTAATGTGAACATATACCAGACTTGTGTATTCACGTATAAATATGTACTTCTCTCTCATGACTTGCCTGGCCTTTTCCAGAACATTATTAAGTCTTTCTCAGACATTCACTCATGTAGTGGGTGGGTGGTGTCTGACTCTCCAAGGACTCTTAGGACCTTTATCTTCCATACTGTCTGACTTCTCTTAATCAATGTTCACTCTTTCTATTCTTTTTGAATGTGTTTATTATTTTAAAAATCTCTTGTGTCTAGATATGTTGTTAATTGATTGAGTGATCTGTTTTTATGTATTGAGGGTTGTATGTTTTTTAGTATGGACCTTGAGTCTGATAATAATAATAAACTAAACTAAACTGAAATACAGACGACCATCTCTTTGGAACAACCTTCTTCTGCCTCTACAATCATCATCTACACTATCCTTATTCAAAAGTCTTCTGAAAGGACTCTAATTTGCAAAGACTCTTAAGACTCCATTGATTCATTCATAATTTGTTTGTGTTTGGGGGTTTATTTGGAAATTGTACATCTTTAACAATTAGTTAGTTATTTTATAGGGGAGGTATCTTCATGTGCAAATAAACTAAACTTAACTAAACTAATATGCAGACGTGAAAGGCCACCGACAAAGTGGCAAAATATGACAACTTGGGATGAGAACTGAACAAGCCTGGTTCATTCGTATAGTCTGACACTGCAGAGAGAGTTTAGGAACAATTTAGTGAGGCCAACAGAGCCAACCCCAAAATGAGAATCATTTTCCTGGACCAGTGAACCCTTTCCCCATTTCTGTCACAAACTTCCTGGCTGCTAAAAATTTGCAAATTGCACGGCCTCCCATTTAGTGTGCACTGTACAATAATACGAACTACTTAATTTGAGTGCTGTGTGTCACGGACAACTGCATTTACTGAGCTGCATGAATAATTCCTTTGACAAGCAGCACCTTCCCCCATTATTTCCATTAACAATGTCATTTACCAACTGTGGATTTTCACGCATTTGTCTCGGCCTTGATTTTCTGGGTTGTTGCTCTTTGCTCAAGTCAAGTCCTCCCCTGCAGCTGATTGGCTCCTGAGGTAGAGGCAGGGAACTAGTCCCCAGTGTGCGAGTGAGTTTGCTGTATGGTATTCAGATAAACATTGTGTGGAGGCACGCACTAACATACTGAATAAAATCATATAGACTTGAAGAAACTTGTCTGTAAGGATTCAAAGCTGCAGAGACGTCTTTTGATGTATTTATAGTAGCGTTGCTTTGCCTATTAAAGCATTTACCTGGGAAGTTGAAGCAACCTTTACTACCGAGACCTTTAAAAAATCTGTCTATGATCCTGCAGTGTGCTGAGAGTTTGGCTTCTTAAAAGTTCAGGTTAAATCCCAATATAACTGACTCACATACATCTTTTTGACACATCTGTTGAATTCCTTTATTGCTCCAAGTCAAGAATGAGGTCATGTATTGCATTGTTTCCTATGCGTGTTGTCATTCTTACCTCCTTATCTTTTCATGTGCAATCTGTCAGCCTTGTCTTTAACCTGAAACACTCAGCAGGAGACATTTGAACTCATTCAACAAAGCCACATGACAACTGAGCCTATTGCCAGTGAGTCTATAATAGTGAGAGTACAGTAGGATTTGTGTTTTAAGTACAGATTGTTGCTTTCTTTCATGGTTGATTTCATGCTGCTTTGCCTTTGGTGCATTTCAGTGGCATTTAATTTTAGTTTTTTTATGTTGGGCTTACCCTAAAACACCAATGACAAAACATTCAAGCCTTTTCTGGAAACAGGGACAGCTTAAACTGTTTGTAAAACAGACCTTGCCAGTAGTAAATCACCTGACTATCATAAGTAGTACAATAAAGCAATGTCAAAAGAAGAGCGCCCAGAACTGCAGTAAATTTGTTCCAGACAAACATAAAGCACACTAATAGTGAATGACCACAGTCTGGCCCGTTTCTATCACCAAAGAGGGGTAAAGCAAAGTTTTGGCTGTGAATTCAATAAACCTGACGTCGACCGAGCTGCTGCTGCTGCTGCATGATGGTGATTGTCCTCTCTAATAAGACATTTATAGTGTGCATTTGGCTGCAGTTACCTTTGAATTCTAGAGAGACATCAGCCATATCAGTGACATTTTCCACCTGCTCCGGTCTGAGCATCTGCTGCTGCGTAGCTCAGCTGCCTCTCTGGTGGCAGGAGCAGCTTGCACTCATCTTTTTTTTTTCTTTTTTGTGTTACGTATGTGATTTGATCTCTTTTTTTATTTCCTCAAAGTTCATTTTAAGTGGAACGGTCACAAATTAGCATAGGTTTTTGGAAACTGACCGGTTGTTTTTTATAGGCTATAGAGTAATTTCATATTGGGCAGTGCAGCACAATGCACAGACTTTTTGCAGAGCAGGTGCTCAAGTGGATAAAGGACATCCCTTCCACAATTCTTTTTTTTTTTTTTTTTTTTTTTTCCTCATGCACGCAACGTAATGGTTAAAAAAAAAAAAAAGTGCACCTTGATAGTAGATTTAAAAACAGAGTACATTTGTGCACCGTAAAGAGCAAAGCTTTCATATGAGGTAGGGCTGGGCGGTATATCGATAATATATTTTCAAGCAAGATATAGATTTAGACAATACTGTTTATATTGATATAGGGTCAAATTGCGCCACATAAAGCCCACCAGTCTTCATCTCTCCTCTCTCACACTCTCCACACAGCTCCGCCCCACTTATTCACTCGCAGGTTCTCCATCTACACTCACACTCGACACAGAGCTGCTCCTCTGTTTAGTCTGTCTGTTAATTAGTCTACAGTGTGACATCGGTCTACATGCTGCACGAGCTACGCTAAATCAGTCTGTAAGATGAATGAAGTTACCGCAGTAGCACACGTACAATACTGTGGGCCTTTTCCTCTATAACTTTAAGCCGCGTCCTGTCAAGCCATGCTGCGCTGATTTGTGTTTCCGTTGTCAGTTTAGACGCGCGGTGCCACGCCGAGCTGCGCACCTACTTCTTCTCCGGAGTGGATCCAATAGCCCCCCTATACTCACTGTCTTCTCCTTTCTTTTATAAATAGTCATGCAAATTCTTATAATTATCTCCTAAATAAGCTTTACATATTCTTAAAGAATCCCAAAGAACAGATGCATGGAGCACTGCGCTCCTTCTCTCCTCCTCTGCGCTCTTTACGCACCACAGCCCCAAACTAAATGTCATTTTTGTTTCAATTAATTATTGAAGACACAAGGTGGGAAATGTAAACATTATTTCAAATTGAGCTTTGGTTTTAAAAGACACGTGAAAGTGGGAAAGCAATTCAGCGTTTGCCTCTGCTTACACTGAGCAGAGTTGGACGGAGACGGTGTGGTTTTACACCAGACTAGCTTTCTTGTTGTTGAGCTTAATGGTGGGCTGTTGCCTATGTTAGACTGGCTGCGATATGTTGTAATGGTGGTCCCAAGGTGTCCCAAGTGACACACAATGCTGAAGTGTAGGGCAAACACTATCACGAAGGCAGGTCAGGGAGACGTGATGCTGCTCTACAGGGAGCTCAATTTGCATGCTGCTAAGTTGAAGAGGGAGGGGCAGCTCAACTGAAATACAGTTGTTGGACATACAACACACTTTTAATGGAGAATTGATGCCAGGGGCCAAATCTAAAAACTAAAATATAACATTTTTAGAAGACAGAAAAAACTTATCTTGTAAAAAGGGCACTTGTCTAGACAGACTAGACAGACCAAATGTGATTGTGGCAGTGGTGGTGCCAACCCAAAGCAGCACAGGGTCGTTCAGCAAATAAGTAGAACATATAGTTTCAACAATAAATGAAATGTGTGATAACTTTACAGAGTTGTAAAATGCAGTTTATAGGCATTATGTGCAGTGTTTCAGTATCTGATAAGTCTTTAAATGCATTAATCACCCATTCTGCAAAAATAAAGCGCTGCCACTAACACAGCTCCTGCTCTGATCTCAGTTATCTGGGAATACTTACATGGTTATGGCTTGTTTTTCTATTGCTGTTGTTTAGTTTTGTCTGTGATCAACTCTGCTGTAGCAGAGGTGGTTTTGCAGCATACATTTTCCTTAGATCAGGTAATCTTTTAATATCAAGAGCAAAAATATTGTTTAGCTTGCCTTTATAATCTCTCTCAGCTGCAGCCAATCTAATAAATCAAAAGAGAAGCATTTAGATGTTTTGTGGTTTGTGAAGTCTCCTGTGTTTGACCTGGAACAAATGTTGGAGCAAGCCTACCCAACAAGACCTGCATGTCTGAGATATCCATAAATCATAAGAATATAACTCTGATATGCAGATGAATTCACAACACATCAAGTGGTAATGCTTGGTTGGCTTCTGGCATCAGACAAAAACAAAACTGTGTGTACCATGTGTTCAACATCGAAAATATGGTAACATGTCGAGCACACGGTGATATATAGATGACATATATGGAAGATACCAAGATTCAAGAACAAAGAATCTCTGAAAGAGAATAAAAGAGCAAGCGGGAAATAAAGCTAGAAACAATTTATTTCATTTGAGAAAGGTAGGGACAAGGATTAAGTGGAGGGTTAAGTGGTTATCAGAGAGACAGGAGTAGAGAGTTTGAAAAAGGGGAAAGTGGAAAAGAATATAGGGTGCAGGAAATTGGAGAAAGACACATATACTGTTGAGTCTACCTTGACTTGAAAGATACTTACTGGGGTTTAATACAAAATAAACTTGCAAAATGTCAATAAAGGAAAAAAATCTTTTGCCTATTATCCTTATTATACAATGAATGAATTCAAGTTTCTCTCTTTCACTTAACTATCACTAGATTAAAGTCATTATTAATTAGACTAAACCTTTATGTCCCTAATAAAAAAGTAAAGCTGCCCCACATTAGTAAACTTTCATTGAGATCATACAAATGATCTATTAAAGCACATATTACCCTGTATTTGCCTATGGGGGTACTGCGTGCAAACGCCTTACAGCCCTACCCACTCAGCAAATGAAGGTTACAGCTATCGGCCACTACCGGAGCCCCGTTCCACTATTAACATTAGTTTATACTCGTCCATCCCCATTGGTAGCTTTGTCACCTTCTACTTATGCCGACCCTCAATGCCTATGTGCAGTTTCACATAGATTGACCCCGTCAGTGAGTAGAAAAATGACTGACTGACAGAATGACACACTGATAGTTTCCATGATTATGTTCAGCATACCATACCATGACTTAGTCAAACCAAAAAAAAAACAAAACAAACATTGGTCCACAGGGGGAGCCACAGCGATCGGTCGCATTTTAGCCATTTTTAAGCATTTTTCAGTTGTTATAGCGTTATAACCCTGGGAAACAAAGAACCTTTTTTTGCAGGGTTAAGTGGGGAACATAGAACCCGGGAAACATAGATACGCTCCCCCAGAGACAGACCCCCAGCCAGCAGCCAAAGCAACTTGAACTCAGCCAGCACCATGGGACTGGACTGCTCCAAGTCCAAGTGACACTGTTGTTGCCGTTACACAGGTGAAATCCGGCACTGCCACTCGTGACTGGCCTGCTGAGCAGTGGTCAAGGTCGCCATATTTGCCAATAGCTGATATATTTGTTGTATCGGCAACCCTAACACTTACCAAGACTGAATATAAGACAACAGAACACAAAGTTCTCTCTGATAAAGAATAAGTTGCCGTGATTATTAAACAACTCTTCTAATACTGAGAAGCAAGGCTTTACAAACAAGGGAAAAATGTGTGAGTGTGTTAGGCAATTATCTGACAGACAAAGACACTATGGAACAATTTAATATGCTCAGATTCCCAAACCACAACTCTGACAGAGTGATTGCGAGGACAAGAGAACTACTGCTCTGAAAAAAAAACACATTAAAATGTGCCTGTGACTACAGAGGCGTGTGAAAAATGTGAAGGTAAAGAAACAAAAAGTATTGAAAATAATTTAAAATGTTTCTTTGCTTTGACAACAAAGGCATTAGGGAGGGAAGTGTGATTGGAGGATGGTTCAAGGATGGGTATAAGTGCCTCTTGAGGTGCCAGGGGTGATTCTGCTGTTCCAACTGAAATGGGAGGGTCAAAAAAACTCAATTAAAAAGGAAAGAAACACGCAATCATTGCTGCATAATCCATGCTACCATGCTCCTGAATAAATGCTTGAAGTTTATGAATTCATATGACAACCTGACACAAGGAGTGCTGAATAATAAGATATTGGCATTACTCAGCTGCCGTCAGATCGGTGTGCCAATTATGATTTCAAATGTCTCATAACCCCAGGTATATGAGCAGAAACAAAGCCTTCAAAAGGCGTGGGAGGATTATATAAAAGCCAAGGTATTTCCTATGATATGTGGGTGATACGGCATCAGTACATAATCACTAGATGCACACTGCATAGTAAGCCCTCTGCTTTTTATGTTTTAAAAAAAAAACTGTTATTGTAATTATTTTCACTGTTGTGAGACAGCAACATGTTCTGTAGTTGCTTTCTCACAACAATAAGGTCCCCCCAGGATTTAACAAGTCTGAAAATGCCTGATTTCATGGCAGCTTGTCTAAAAAAATTCCCATCTATGTTGCATTGTTTTAAGGAAAAATAGTGCACAATTAGTTACAGTGCTGTCCCAGATGTGTAGCCTATTATAATGAGCATTCAGTGTTTCCCATAGAATTAAAATCTATTTTTAATGGAGGGAGCGTGGAGGGGTGGAGCACCAACAGCTCATCGCCGACAATCAGCTTTTGCTGCCGTTCAATGCAGCGCTGAAGGACCTTCTCTGTGATCCACTCTCTGTCTGCTGTCTCTGCCCGGTTATCACAAGCTAATACAGCAGCAGCAACAGTAGCAGCAGAAGGAGCTAACATCCACCAAGCTGGTAAACTATCAACAATCTCACACCCACAACCAAACAGCTCACCTCTGTCACTGAACCCATTAAGGTCAGAGATGTTAATCATGGCGGTGCGCCGAGATGTCTTCCGGCGGAGCTGCACCGCTCCGCACAGCAAACGCAGCCGGTGGGAGTTGACGGACGGCGGAGCACGCGGTGGATAACCAGCGCTGCCGTTTCGCAACAGACACACATCCAGTGGAGTTACGGCGTTACTTTTGTGGATACAGCGGTCCAGTTTGGTCTTTTACATGATCTGATCAAAGAGTTGCAGAGAGTCAGACTACAGTACCTGACAGAGATATATATTTAGCTACCAGTTTATTTGGTCCAACTAACTAAAACTGCAATAACTGTGACCTGCTTCACTGAGGTTAAAATGTTCGGCTTTTGCTGTATCCGTTTCAGAGAGGTGTTGATTAGACTTTTTGATCATTTTGGAGGCTGCAGTTTCTAGTGCTGTTGAACTGTATAGCGTAATACTGACAGGTGTTTATTTTATAATGTACACTGCAATTAGGGTAGGCTTAAAACAGAATTGCTTTTCTGTACAGAGTGTATATTAAAAGATAAACATAGCAGATGGTTATTTATTGATAATACCTGTTAAAAGAAAAAAGAGTTTTTTATGTGTCTAACTGAAAACCCTCCAACTGCAACACTAATTTAATGCTGAAGAAAACATTCATTTAATCATGACAAGATACAGCCTATTTTCAGTGCATTGCTATTTTCTAAACTTTTCCCCCTCAAACTTTATTAAATCCCAGATGGTAGAATGTGGCTTCAGGTTCTGTTGAAAATGTGAGTGAAAAGACAACATTTCTTGTCACTTTGCAATGAAAAGAGCTGAAAGCAATGAAAAGACATGAATACCTAAGAGTGGAGATATTGTTATTCAAGGTTTGGTCAAGATACACCTATCCGTCGACCTTACTGGTTGGCATAGCAACACTTTTTTCTAGAATGCAAAAACAGCAGAAGAGACTAATAAAATGAATCTCCCCCCTCAACTGACTCAGCTAAACCACATATATATATATATATATATATATATATATATATATATATATGTATATATATATATATATATATATATGTATATATATATATATATATATATATGTATATATATATATATATATGTATATATATATATATATATATATATATATATATATATATATATATATATATATATATATATATATAAGAACTGTCTGTAAAGTTCCCTTTTGTATGGTAAATGAAACACACAGTGAAGTTCACATTAAATTGTCTGTGAAATGAAATTTCTACAATGAACCTTATTGGAAGAAATTCAATTCCTCAAGAAAATAATCCAAGGACTTTACTCCAAGTGCAAAGGGAAGAACTCTACAAGACAAGAGGTGTATCAAACCCCCCATCTTAAAGCATATTACTTATTTATTACCACAAGGTAGTGAAGCTGCGTTAATTAGAGAGGCGGGCTCAGTTCAGGTAGTACTCAAAGCTTTATTTCCTTTGCCCTTGTACACATCTTCACCTGAGGATCATTCAGTGTGAATCATGTGATTGGATTTGAATTGGATTTCTCATTAAAATGAGATATTTCATTTGAAGAAAAACTTAGGTTAATTATACATAGTCACACCTTTGCTGCAAACTTGCACCTCCTACCCTCCTCTTCCTACGTTTAAAAATAGCCTCCTCTCACTACATACAACACAAAGGGAACTGAATCCTGGAAGCAAGGCGAGGGAATACTTAAGTGGTTTATGACAAGTCAATTTCAATGGTTGGACTGTACATCAGGATACAGTATGTGACAGAGATGCTAAACATGCTGGCAGTTTCATTTAGCAGAAAAGAGAAAAATATAAAATGTTCATCTTGTGGGTAGGGAGCACATATTTTAGATTCATATATTATTGAAGAATTTCCTTTTGGTGTTCATACTGTGCTTTCGAGAAATATTGATCAACATGTCATGCATTTCAATTAGACCACCTACAGTATCTGTCAAGCCGCAGTGGCTCTGCTTTACATTGTTACAGTGGGATCCATCTCTGCAGCAACATAAATTGTTATGAAATCTGGAGTGAAAGATACTTTCCTATTGATCTCAATCTCAGGGATGAAAATACTGCTTCCTTCTGCTTAAAATAACTGACTTTCTGATGGATATAGCTCTCACGCACATGCTGCCTCCTGACACGAGTCCTTGTTGTTGGTGGGTATGCAAAAATACTAGCTCCAAAGTCTTTTGCAAGTCTTTCCCTTGAATGCTAGTGCATTAATTTAGAACATGCAAACAAACACATGCGCCATGGATGTCTGGTCATACGGTCCGGTTACTTAAAGTTAATCGACACCCTCCGACCAGTCAGAATGGATGCACTTTGAAGTCTCATTAAAATCACAGAAATAATGGCGTCATGTGATTTTACTAGTTTTGAAATGATTTCCAATGTCACAGAAATCACTGATTGCAACGTGTGTTTTGAACGTTATTATATTGTCATGATGTGTAGGTGTTTTTCTTCCAGTGCTCTGCACAGACCTGACACCTGCATGTCCGCCCATGAGCCCTTACCATGGCTCTCTGAAGCTCGGTGTGCCGCTATTTTCTCTCAAAGGTGGCAGTGGGGAGTCACGGAGGTCCCCAGGGAACACTGGTAAACATTATCGTTATATATTATGGTTCATAAAATGTATCCAAATTCATACATATACAGTATAGGACTTTACTACAGACATTTCTGTTATCTTACATCGCAACATTTGCCGTGACAACAGATGCTGTGTTCACCTATGCTGCTGACGATGATGTCCAACTGTCTAGGGGACATGCCATCTTCTTTTCCCCTGATAATGCTACACTGTTTTTAGGGCTGGGCGATATAACAACTGCGTACGATTTATCAATATATTTTCAAGCAAGATATAGATTGAGACAATACCGTTTATATTAATATGGGGTCAAGTTGTGTTACATAATGCCTACCAGTATGCATCTCTCCTCTGCAACACGCTCGCCCCACTCATTCACTCACAAGCTCTCCAGCAACACTACGAGACAAACAGAGCTGCTCCTCTGTTTAACCTTGTCAGTTAATTAGCCTACTGTGCGACAGCGGTCCATATGTTGCACGTGCCACGCTAACTCAGTCTGTGAGATGAATGGAATTACTGCAGCACAAATGTAACGCAGCACTGCGCTAATAATTTGTGTGTGAGGTGGATCATAACGCATAGCCGTTATTCTTGGTAGCTGTAGTCTATTTTGTGATATGGAGACATCGCCTGGATGAAGGCGATAGATGAGTTTAAAGAATGCAGCGACAACACTGACATTTCATATACAAGACGTGTATAACTCTCCTCCTCTGGAATCATCTTCCTGTTGTGGTGCGGGAGGCAGACACCGTCTCCACATTTAAGACTAGACTGAATACTTTCCTTTTTGATAAAGCTTATAGTTAGGGCTGGCTCAAACTTGCCTTGTACCAGCCCCTAGTTAGGCTGACTTCGGCCTAGTCTGCCGGGGGACCTCCTATAATACACCAGGCGCTCTCACTCTCACTCACTCACACACTCTCTCTCTCTAAAATATGAATTTGTGTCCATATCATCCAGCCCTAACTGTGATTGATACTGTATTGACTCATGTGGATGACGACCCAACAATGTTTTACTGTCCATGGGACGTGCTGTGTTGAAAAAATATTTTCACCGGCAGCTGCCAGCTGATGTTAACGTCAGTGATGTCCACCCACGTGCCGACAGGTGGCATCTAGAGTCCAGCAGTCGCAGTGCTTCTCACAGGAATACATTTGCTTTAGTTCAGCGTGAAGGTGCCATTTTTATTCTAAATATAGTCGGTAATTCATTTTTTAATATGTCTAGTGTGAAAGGTACTGTACGCAGATATTCTGTTAATAAACCAACACCCAGTTTACGGTAAGTGCTGTTCTACACGACCTCTGATCACTTTGCTCTTCCGCCTACACTTCAAAACACGACAGACCGGGCCGTGAGTTCACAATCGACCCATGCTGTGTAAGTATTGCCCTGTCAGTTCATTATGCAGCTGCTGTTGTTTCAAAGAGTAACACAATCTTTTTTTTTTTTTTTCAACATAACAGATGAAACGCACCGGAGATGAAAGAGGGAATGAAATGATGGAGGAGGGGTGGAGGAAAGGAGAGGAGGAGTGAAGGCAAAGGAGGAGGGCAGGGAGGATGGTAATCAGATGTAAAATGTGCCTTATGCGCCTGTACAGCTATGTGAGCACACACACAGACACCCAGACACACACACACTCACACACACATATACTTACACCTGGGTTGTAGTGATGGAGCATATGGCTCAGGATCTGTGCCCTTTTGTTCCCGTTTTCTCTCCTTGTATCTCTTCCCTGCTTGTGTCCATGTTTCTATGTATATCCCTCCTTTATATTTGCACTCTTTGTCTGTTCATCCATATCTGTCTCTGTGTATCTCTCTGCTTTACCCTCCATCTCTGGCTCTGTCTTTTTGTCCCAAAGGGTTTGTCCTATTAAACTGTGAGTTAAGGACAAGCTGTGGTGGGAGGAAATGAATTTCTCCTCCTCCTATCTGTCCTGCTTTGGCCTTCATATCAGCTCCACGTCGCACCCTATCTCCTCCACTCCTTCTCCCCTTGTGCTCTCTCTTCTCCTGCTTCTTTTCAACGCGTCGTTCCTTTCCACAATCCCTCTGCCTCAATGCCACTTTCATCATCCCCTCCCCCTCTCTCCTCGTACTCCTTTGCCCTCGCTCATTACTCACTTGCTGCATCCTCTTCTTTATTTCTTTTTACCAACAAGCCAGTTGTTTGTGTGTGTGTGTGTGTGTGTGTGTGTGTGCGTGTGTGAGAGTATGTAACAGTGTGTTATACTTTCACAGTGTGGCGTGTTTTCTTTGATAGTCGTTTGGCTGGCCTGCATCCCAGTTCTTCCCTCACATGGCTGAACACACAGACATTAAGAAAAAAAACTTCCTCTTCCTCTTCCTCTGCTCTGGCTCACTATCGCGTTCGTCTTTGCTTATTCTTCCCTCATCTCAAGGTGGCAGAGAAGAAAGGAAGGGAGGAAGGAAGGAACAGTAAGTGTAAGAGAGACGAAACAGTAATAAAGATGTTCAAATCTGGAGCAGGAGAAAAGAAAGAACAAACAAAACGTGTTTCAACAAACACCAATATTACATTCAAGGAAAATTTCACTGTCGATGCTGTTTAAGAAAGTGGTAAGTGGGTATGTAAACAGTGAATCTCAAATAATACATTAAGATGGATATGTGATAATGTCAGGGAAACGTTGTGCATGTGAACACAGTCAGTCAGTATTGCAGTGAGAGATCCAGCAAGTGATTAGGCACATGGAGGCAATCAGGCAAACAGTGATGCAGTTCAGCTGCCAAATAGATGTGTACCAACTACAGCATGGCAAATCTCTCTCTCTCTCTCTCACACTCACACACACACACACACACACACACAAGTTGCCACATAGGAGTCAGCTTCGTTCCAACATTGTTTAAAATTCCAATATGTCTTTCAATCCACATATACTTGCAGTTACAAATTAGATGAAAGGAATAACACAAATGTTCCACAACTTCCTAATAACTCACATAACTGCAGATTTGATTTAAAAAGAAGAGAGAGAAACAATACTAAAGTTGGTGATTTTAAACTGTTTTTCAATATCTCTGTTATTAAAATAAGTTGTCTTATTTAAAAATTGCTTTATTTCTAACACACTTTATAGGTAAAGTTTTATTATAATCATTTATATTATCATTATTAATAGTTTTAAGGAGGGTTGCACAATATAGATGGGACATTTTTATAATTACGCATTATACCGATGATTAAAATTATAGCTGTTAAATATCGCTGATAATACAAAGCCAGACTGCTTTTATTGACTTAACAAGGGCAGCATCTACACACCTGACACAGTGGATGGCGGTACATGTATCTTTGCGAGCCACCAATAAACAGAAAAGAACAACAACAACAACTGCAGCATCCCATCTAGACAGCAAAACATGTTGCAGTGTGGACATCTTTTGCAGTTCCAAAGGAAGACAACAGGATTGCGCTGAGGGTCTGATCTCAAACCACCCGACACCCCACCACATCAACAAACTAGGTTAGACACAGCACTGAAGGACTGCCTCCTGAGTGCTAGCACAAGCTAATTAGCAGCAGCAGCTTACATCCAACACTAGGGGTGGGGAGTTAAAAATCCATACAGCAAACTATTGTGATATTTTTGTTTGGCAATATCGTGTTGTCACACATATATAACTTATTAATATTAAAAATACAAATTAAACATTTGGTAGCCTACTAGAATAATACAATCAGGTGCTTTTCCAGTTTACTAGATACATTTTGCCACAATAAAAATGACTGACATGAGATGAACAAGCTACTCACTACTTTGTTTTATTTGATGAAACTGTTGACAAAGGTTTGCCTTGCAGGACATCATTTACAGCTGAAAAAAGGTAACAAATCACAATATACTGCTATCACTACTCATCATATCTCAACACGTTCAAAATCACAATAATATTGTACCATGACTAATGTATCATGATAATATCGTATCATGGGGCCTCTGGTGATTTCCACCCTATCCAACACCAAGCTTTTACATAGATCAACTCTCTGTTGTTAAAGTTGTTATTTTTCTGAGTTGAGTGTTAATGTGTGAGGTGAATCAATAGCTCATCACTATTCTACTTAGTAGTTGTAGGCTAGTGTATCGTGGGACGGTGAGACAGTGCCTGGATGTGTTTATAAAACTGCACCATGATGATATAAACATTTCATATGTACAGCACACCTGCCAATTCCCATTCAACCCGTTCATATGAGTCAGTTGTCAGTGTTTGTTTTTTTGTTTTTGTCAGTAGAGACTCATTTTACTTTCACATACTTGTATTTATTATGTTCATCTGTAGTGTAGGGTTATATGGGGGCAGGGGTGTTGAAGATAGGCCTTTTGACAATACCCCAGGAAATCAATTCTTTTTTCGCAGCCTAATGTTGGCAGGTATGAAAGAGTCAGAAGGGTTGTTTATTTTTGTTGTGTTGGTAATAGTGATGTTAGGTTGATTTGGTTCAGTCATGGCTATGGAATATTAAATCATCTATATTTTCTCACTACATCTCAGCCTCTTACCCTCAGGTGTACATAAACTACAAGTTATACACTTCTTCTTAAAATACAAACATGTGAAATGATCAGTTATCGTATCAGTTATTGGCCATGAGAAGCAGGTAAGTCAGTTGGAAAAAAACATATTGGTGCATCCCTAGTTTTAAGTGTAGACAGCAGATAACCAGTAAAATTAACATGCTCAGATATTTTATAACATGCTTTTTCCAAAACCAGTCACAAAACTGTTTTTTCAAAACACTCACTTAGTTTGAGGTCAAACTGTTTCAAAGACTTTCTAAAGCTGGACTTCTGAGGCACAAAGAACAAGAAAAAAAAAAAAAAGGTGGAGGGAGAGATCGGGACTGAATGAAAATGAAGAGCAAGAGATGCAGGCATTGTGTCTCTGCAGCTCTCCGGCTGGGCAGTTCGCTGGCATTCTGCCTTCGCTGGATGCTCGCGATACAGATAGGATCATCCTATCATCGCACTCATTAGGAATTCACAGACAGCAATATCACAAAAATTGCAGATTAGCCGAGACTTAATTTCTTAATACAGCTGGGCAGTTGGCTGGCAGTTTGCCACTTCAGTAAGAGTCAGCTTTTTCATATTATCGTCACATCATTGAACTCGCTTAGAATATAACAAAGCTTACATTAGCGGAGCCTCTTAATTTCAGATGCAGTGTAATAGTTTGCTGGCATCCCGCCACTTTGAAAGGGCTCTTAAGTCATGATTTAACAGGCACAGCAATCCCCCCCCCCCCCCCCCCCCCCCCCCCCCCCCCCACACACACACACACACACACAAGCGAGCAACACAGATGTTGTTGGGTCAAAAACATGTTTAGTTCGCAATGCAGGAAATGCACCACGTATTATCCATTATCTTTGCTGCACTAACCTGTGTTGCATGTGTGATTAAGTGTAGCATACTCGTTCTACTTTGAAGATAAAAATTTAATTTCATAAATTACTTTCTATTATTATATTTTGCTTCCTGCATTGATTTCAATGTAGGCGTAATTACTTTACTGTGGAAACAGAGCTGCAACATTTATCTTTTGGAGGTAAATTACTGCTGAAAGTTTCTATGACTAAAATTTGCATCCCACAAAAAACTATATTTGTCAACTTAATACGTGGTGGCATGTTGTATTAGCTGGAATTGCACGTGTCAGGCAAAGCCTATTTAATTCCACCCTGGCAGCCTGGCCTGGAGTCTGTTTCCATCTGTTTCCAAGACCAAGGAAATCCATGTGCTGAAGATACATAAGATATTTGCCAAGTCAGAAACATCCTGGGAACGTGGATGAATACTTAAATTTAATGATGTATGAGACAATAATCCAAAGGATAACATTAAACATTTAGAGCACTTATTTATAACATTGTGCTACATACTACAAAAATCGCAAGTATCATTTCAATTTAAGTGCTATCACAAGTCAGCCTGTTAAATAAGTAATAAACATCATATTAATGAACATGTCTAAACTGTCACCCTTCTGCAGCCCCAGCTTGTGCAGACCCCCTGTAGATTTGAACAATTAGATTTAATTAAAATGGGAAGACAGCTTTTTAAAATCGGTAAAACCTGAAAACAACAACAAAGAGGAAGCCGCAAGATTGCCTGAGGGAGCAACTTCACAGCAGTTTTTCCTTCTTTTAACAAATACATTCATGTAAATGTGAGAGCACAATAAATGCCAGTGTATGAGTCTATCAATTTCTGACCCTGCCTATAGTAGCACTGCTCCGAGGCCAGTCTGATGTCAAGCACTAGAATTGGTAATCAACTTTCAAGTACATGCTCCCCGTCAAGCTAACTGACCGCGGGACACTGGCCTGCTGGGTTTTTCCGCTGCCTTCAACATAACCACCATTTTAGTCCAAATGGTCACTTCTGGGCAAATTGAAATAATTTTAGGGAAGTGTTTGTGACTGATGTGCTTTTGATGATAAGGAGTCAGGCAGTTACTTTTGTGCTGCTAAAACGCACCCCCTACTGCGTCTGGGTGATTTAGAATACAGGCCGTGACCTCGCTAAATCAAGTGAGCAAATCCAGACTCCCCACTCCCTATTTTTTCTGTCAATCTTCACTGTGAAACATGCACTCAGATAAATATACCAAAGATAGTCCAGGAAGGAAATTTTAGTCCCAGTTGTAGCTGATTAAAGTGCTGCAGGAGTTGGACCAGAATGAACAGAATACTGAAGTGAACTGAGGAGGGTTTTGATTGACAGGCAGCTTGTTACCACTCCAATTAGAGAATGTTTACCACCTCTTGCTGTGTGCGTGTGCACGTGTCTGAGTGTGTGTGTGTGTGTGTGTGTGTGTGTATGTGTGTAACTGTGTAGATACATATATCAGTATAGGTGTGGGAGACAGTGTGTCCGTCTCTGAGTGCATGAGTGTGTTTACAATTCCTTCAGCAGTTCTTGTCCTCTCGCCTTTAATTGGTATACGCTTGTATTGACAGCTTGGAGCAGCAGTCAGATTGGCACACTGACAGATGGACGGAGCAGGTCTCCAGAGGGAAGTATGTGACTGGTTCAGCTTTTTGTCAGTCAAACTGTCCTTGTCCCCTCTTGAAGCATAATCGGTTTTCTCGATGTTCTTATGTTACCATGGAGAAAGAAAGCTGATGGTCATGTTGCAGAGTTTTTATATGTTGAAAAGATGAACAAAAAGTAGCAACAAGCATTTCATGGTCTTTTGAATGCTTTGGATATTTATGTGGCTGTATGGCTTCGAATTTCCATGGGTAAGCTCCTATATGACAGAGTCATACAAAGAGTTAATTTCCAAAACATTTGAGGGGATCATTGTGATGAGAACATGGACACAATTTTCCCTTGTCAATGTATGTGTGAGAGAGCCAGATTGGCGAGTTGATCCGAGGTGCCCAATTTTCCGCCGCATAGGGGTAAACATATTGGCGCCCTTCCGCCACGGGCGGGGCTGTTGAAGACTTGCGGGAGGAGCTGTTGATGACACCGCATGTGCAACACACTGGCAGTGGACGAACAGGAAACAGCTGGAATCAGGAATGAGCAGCTAGTAGCAAGAGGGAAACGCAAACCTGACAGACACTGTAAAGATGAGCAACTGAGTACGTCACTGTTTATGTCGCACGCTGAGCTACATGTTTTGTTACTTGCTCACGCCCCCCATTGCCCCGAAAAAGGCGAATTCTGTATGAACAAAACCGCACTCCCCGATTTTGTTTTTATACTGCCAATGTTGAAAAAAGACTGAAGGGCTTTCCTGCAAATTTGCACAATTCCTATTAAAAAAGGGCTACAGAGAGCATGGGGGGGGGGGGGGGGGGGGGGCAAGTTGGAGGTGAGGTAATAAATGTGCCATGCGAGCTCAGTCAACAAACCAGTCGCAGATGTTGTCGCTCTATCAGACAGCGTAAAAATATCAAAATTTTAAAAAGCTAAAATCAGTCACCAAATATACTTTGGTAGCTTAATTAACTTTGACAGCCCGCCCAAGTGGAGTCTGTGTGTGGGAAACACTGAAAGCTTAAAGGTCCAGTGTGTAGGATTTAGCGGCATCTAGTGGTGAGGCTGCAGAACTGAAGCTCCTCCTGTGTAGGAGAACAACAGTGGCCACTGCAAAACTGCAAATGGCTTCATCTAGTTCCAGTTTCTGGTTTGTCCATTCGGGACTACTGTAGAGGAACAGACTCTGTGGGAGAGGACACGTTCTGTATGGAGATGTAAATGGCTCATTTTAAGGTAACAAAAATAAAGCATTTTCAATTACGGACACACTGTTATGAATCGTTTCTGCCAATAGCTGCCTGAGAAAGCTGCACACATGGCCTTTAAAGCAAGTTAACTATAAACTGTACTATTTCTTTAATGTTTTTATGTTGAATTTTACTGCAGTCACTCCAATTAGCTCTGTTCATTCTGTGGCTAATTTTACCCATTTCCTTTAGCACTGACTGTAATAACCTTGACATGGCAGCCCACTGAGGTGACGCAATACACTGTAGTAAAATCAAAGCTCCACAGCACACCATATGGTCGGTCTAGCATCACTCCTCTCTGCTCTCTCATGACCAAAGTGCTGCGTGATGTGACCTGTCAGTAATGTGCAATGTTCCTTTAGCGGCTGGAGAGAATCACTGAGGTGAATGACATACTCTGTCCTCCTTTCTTCTCTGTGTCCGAAGCTATTAACTTACACATGAGTTATAGAGAGGAGGGCTGAGTGCGTCTGAATGTTTGTGTAAGACTGTGTTAAATATACTATCAATATACTTCTACTAGTTTTGTAGGGTGGTGTGTGTGTGTGTGTGTGTGTGTGTGTGTGTGTATTTGCCTGTGTATGTGCGAAATTAAAAATGCATCTGTGCATTTTCAAACAATGTCAATCAATGTATTTTTCTCTGAACATGTTTCTGAACAGGTGTGTAATGGTGAGGGTCAAGTTTGGGCTAAGGAGTGAATATTTCTTAGATTGTCTTCAGACATGTATCTGTGTGTGTGTGTGTGTGTGTGTGTGTGTGTGTGTGTGTGTGTGTGTGTGTGTGTGTGTGTGAGAGAGAGTGAGAGAGAGAAGATAGTGAGTTCTATGTCGTGTTGTGTTTTGTGCCTCAGGTCTCTGCTTCTCTTTGAAGTGTGAGAGCTGTGTACTTTTGATATGAAGGCATTTAATAAGCCTCTCTCTCTTTCTCTCTCTCTATCCATCTCTCTCTCTCTGTCTCTCAAAGTGTGTGTGTGCGTGCATCAGTCTGTTTAGCGCCAAGAAATCCAATCTGCCTTGCCCTCTCAATGTGCACTGGTCTGTATATGTGTATGTGTGCATATGTTAATTTAAAGGCATTCAATCAACCCTGACTTGCACTACACACCGTCATGGGTTGAGTTCTTCTTCATAACATGCTTGCACATGCTCCTTGAAGAACACAAATACATACAGCAGAAACACCAATCCATCAAGCTACTGTTGCCCCGTATATTTGGTTGAAGGAAAAATATTCAAAACAGCAGTGAGGGAGAAAAAAACCTCGACAAATGGCTGCACATGCAGAAAGAGACAGGCAGAGACTTCAGTACTTCGACAGGCAGACAGCCGTACTGTGGTCTATAGAAACACTTCCTCTTTGCTGTTATCTTCTCAGCTGATGCTCGAACAAACTTCTTCAATCTTGCGTGTTCAAGAAAAAGACGGTGTTGCTTTTTTTTTTTTGTATCCTTGATATCAATGCTTTCATTTCTATCTTGATAGCAAAGATGGCTGCACGCCTTTAAAGGTACACTGTGCAGGAATTGTCAGTTACTGTTTGTAATTACAGCATTAAAACTCGACCCCATTATTGTAGGAACATTACATTTGTTGTGATGGAAACCTGACACTTTAGCACGCTAACTCAGCTAACCGGCTGCATAGTTTCCTCTTGGTTGCGTGCTGCTTATGGTCTGGCACCTGGCTGCCACATTTTTATAAAAGCACTTCAGACTGAAATATTTGAACTACTTTCAGAGGAACTGCCATGAAAGTGTGTACAGACGTTTGTCACTCTCAGAGACAAAACACTTGACACCAGCAGGTTTGGGGTATGAAGTGAAAGGTCTCAACAAATATTGGAGTGCCACAGATGATAGTATGTCCCTATCACATGACTTTTATGCAAGTGTGGATGAATTGCGATCCCTTAACTCTTTATCAGGCACAATATTCTGGTCAAAATCTCACTGAACTCCTGCAGCTGGCATGCATGCAGTGTTCACACAGTTGGCGTTGCTGTAGCAGCACTGCTGCAGGGCTGTCTGCAGCATAACTACTGTATTTCCCCCAATAATAGCCAGCACTCCACTCCACTCATTTATGAAGTTGTGCAAGACACAGCATCATCAGAAGCATGGTCATGAAAACATTTCACAATGAGGCGCCGGTGGTTTAGTGGTAGAGCAGGCGCCCCATGTACAAGGCTGTTGCCGCAGTGGCCCGGGTTCGACTCCAGCCTTTGCTGCATCACTCCCTCTCTCTCTCCCCCTTCACACTTGTCTGTCCTATACATTAAAGGCTAAAAAATAAATAAAAAAATCTTTAAAAAAAAAAGAAAACATTTCACAATGAAAACCCTAATGTTAACAATTAAAGGGATTCTGTCAATAGATTCCTCATCAGATGGCTTTTTTGAAATGGAAAGATGAAAGACTGAGTTAAAAAGATTTTATCATACTTTTCATGTCAGACTGATAAAGACATTGAAACTGTAGTGAAGAGTGATACAAAGTCAATATGATTATCAAAAGACCATTTTCACTGTTAATTCTTGCTGAAACCATGCGCATCATGCAGAAATTATAATGTCTTGATATACTCAGTTAATGTTATCTCTCTATGATTTTAGCCACTAAAATCACTTGACATTTTCTTGAATACAAAATGTTCTTTATAAATAAATTTTCTAGGCCTTGCATTGCAACATACTAGGGTTGGGCTTGAAAAAAAATCAAACAGGTTTGATATTAAGCCAAACACTGGACTAGACTACCAAATGTTACTGCCAGGTGATGCATTTGGATCAGCAGCTGCTCCCAGATGGAACATAATTAGACTGAGAAAGGTCATTCATGAGTGTAGTGACTCCAGTCCACTTGGTGGCAGTAATGCACCTTCCAGCTGGTTTACCTACTGCCAATAAACACTGAATAAGAGGGGGAAGCAGAGGGTGAAGCTGAACGCTTACCTTTTGAATATCAGTTAGATGAAGATGCAGATACAACCGTCAACAGCCACGGCTGAGGCGGATCCCAGTACTGAAAGCACCATGACTTGACCATGGTCTGTGGCCGTTTAGGTAACTCTAGTTTAAGAAACTCTGCCACCTTTCATCATGTAACCCCAAAAAACCCATGAACTTTTTTGTAAACAAAAACATGCCCCATGCACATCTTTCTCCCTCCCACCTCTACTGAAATTTGATATTCTTCATGTTGCCAGCTTCAGCTTGGTAGTAAATTGTGCACAGCGTATCACACAGTAGTGGCTCCTCTTTTAGTCCATTTATAAAGATCTAAACATGTTATGTTAATAACAATTGCCAGTTCCAGTTTGCAGAAAAGCAAACAGGTTTGAGCTCAAACACCAAACCACATCAGAAAAACCGGCCACTGACCCAACTCTGCACCACACATGCATTACCTTGACTTCTGGGGTCTGAACCATGTTTATCATACACACTATACTGTGCAGAGTGTGGGCTGTCTTGCATGTATTATACCAAATCTCAGTGCTTCCCTCAATCTGTTAGCTTTGTGATGTTTGTGTATACCACCTCACAGAGGCTAGTCCCGACTGAATCTGATATATGCAGCTACAACATCTGTTCTTCTAGCCCTCACTTACAGTCTCTGAACTCCTTCTCTATTTAGCTCCCAATTAGTGTTTCTTTTATTAGAGCACTTTAGGTTAGACCTCGCAAACCACTGCCTCTCCCTCTCTCTTGCTCTCTCCGTTTCCTCCTCTCTCTGTTCAAGCCTCTTGTTCTCTCTCCATCTCCCAGTACCACTTCCAGCTTTCCTCCACTTTGTCTTTCATCTCTTCTGTTAGCCTCCCCACTCATCTCCCACTAGATCAGCGCACACGCTCTCTCTTGCGCTCTCTCTTAAGCTTCCCTCTTTCTCACTCTCAACCCCCTGCTGAGCCTCTGCTCAGCAATCTTGTCATTACACAGTAAAACCACCTTTTATCAGATGAGATTTCAAAATAACACATCGCCCCATGCTGTGCGTGTGCACACGTTAACAACATCCACATAGGACGCATGCCACATGTGCATAACATAGACCTTTAGTGACACACATGGTCAATATATGGGATCATGATGGTGTTTGGAGCAATGCACTAGGTAAATACATAAGCCACACACACCGATGCGCAAAGGTACAAAAAATTCAATGTGTTCCCATTATTGTATTTCTGGTGCGTGTGATGTTTCAAATCGATGCAGGAAGAGCTGACTTGGGAGGAATTCAGTGTTTTGCTGAAGGACACTTGAGCAGGATGGATGGTCACTGTCACACAGGATTGAACACAGATCCTGCAGCTAAGAGGACGCTTTCCCAGCTCACTACCGTTCGTCACCGCGCTGTCCGTGTGTTTCCAAGTGTGTGTCAGTGTAGTTTAGCCATGAGTGACAGCAGAGACAGTCGGGAGAGGAGAGTATGTGGCATGTGAAACATGTAGAGTTTCCATGGTATTGCTCGACACTGGTATGGATCCCATTACAAGCAAATCAGGTTTTTAAGTTCTGGTTATTTTTCAAGCACTGTGAACATAATTGCATCTATGTGTGTAAACTCATATAATTAGCATTTTCCACTTGGCAAGTTTGGTTTTCATAAGGTATTTTTACTCAGGACAAAACTTAGAACATCGAGTAATGTGTCCAGTGGTATGACTCACAGGATGTAGACTGTGTGTATAAAGCCAGATTTATACTTCTGCTTTGAATCGATGCCGTACCCTGCACCATTGCCTGATGTGCAGCTCATCAGGAACGTGACGTTGTGGCAGTGCAGACCTTATTTATTTAATTTCACAGAAACAAAGCATTGTGAAGACAATAAAGCCTCCACAAAATAGCATTTTAAGTCTTGAGTGTGATTTATCCTAGCGGCATATGGGTAGAGGAAAAGTTCGCTAGCCGCTAGAGTAATTTATACAATGTAAAATGCCATAGGCTTGTGCCAATAATGTTAGCACATTATATTTGTTTGGAAAACCAGTTGTTTTGTCAGTGAACCTTGTGAGTTGTAATGGAACTGAATTTTGTAGCATTACCTTTGTTAAATGTTGCTGTTGTCCCTCTCTTCATATGAGTAGAGGAAAAGTCCACTAGCCACTAGGCTAACTTATGCAATGTAAAATGCCATAGGCTGTAGCATGTTGTATTTGTGGAGAAAAGACAAGTTCTTTGTCAGTGAATGCTGCAAGTTATAGTGAAGCCAATTTGTGTACTTATCTTTGAAATTGTCTATTAAGCCATGTTTTATGGGTGCTGTGGGTGTGTTTTGAATCAACTTAACTCTACAGCACTTCACAGAAACCCCCCACCGACTAGTGTTCTGGAGGTGTAACTGCACAGTGACACAGACACACCACCCCACAAGTATAAATGCTCACAACAGCATAGGCCACACATGCAGGTTACTAATGCTTGCCATTGGCCACCTATTTCACACTGAATTCTCCTCCCCTTCCACTATCTCCTGACACTACTTTGTAAGGACACCATCACTGCACACTGGGCTTAGCACTGCCCAAGACAGTTGTGAGTGTTTTAAAGAAGTACAAAGTCCAGACCTTCGTCCAGCAATGGCACGGTGCTAAAACAAAGTGTGTAGATAGGTCTGGCTAAGTGCTGCCCAGTAATTATGGACTGGAGATGTCTCCAAACTATGTAATTTATTTTGGCCCAATAGCTGAGAAACAGGGTCTACTGTGCCTGTATTTCCAGGTGTGTGTCCCATTGCTCACACTGCTTTGTGTTTGTTAATCTCATTATTCTCTTCATCATCTTGGCTTTGTTGGCAGCTTAACACAGAAATGGGATCAGGCTGGATTTAGTTTCCTTTTTAGGATACGGAGAACAGGTTCCCCACACAACTTGTAATTTTGCGTCACTTACCTCACTTTACCCTACTTTTCTCGCTCCATCTCTCTCTGTTGCTCTCTGATGACGATTGTTCTCCCATCTTTCTCAAGAGTCATCACGCTCTCCTTTGTTGTTCTGCCATTACTCCTTGTCCCTCTCTCGGGCGTCCAATTCCCATCTCCGCGCTCACTGATTAAAATGTGTTTTGTAAATGAGTCAGAAAAGAGAGTGGACTCATTCACTGCTGTATTGATAGTCTATCTGGCTAAAGTTGAAATTTTACTTCAAGTGCTGTTATTGTTGGCGCCGCCATCGTAAAGTCAACCCGATCACTTTCTGTTTTCCTCAGAGCCGAGCTACTTTAACTGTCTGTTTAACTGTCTGTAAGTTCTTTGCTGTTAGTATCCCCAGTAGCAGGAATGGCATGGATACTCTTTGGTAACTGGGAATAGCCACCGGGGAAAACATTAGCACTATCCTCTCCCTGTTTTTGTGCACAATGTTGATGCACCTCCTTCATGTCGTAAACCGAGCCTTCATTTTCCCAGGAGATGGTACCCTGTGGCAGACAGCACTGTGACAGCGAGGATTATTCTGAACCGAAGTAAATACCAGTGGCGTATTCTAAAGCCATTACATTGTTCAATCAACATTTTCTTAATTTGAAGTTAAAAACAAGCCAAAAAATCATCTATTTCCACTTTAATTCAGTTCAATACACACCTTAAATTCATACAAGCTCATGTTCCCATACATTCAGTAATGCCATACCACTGTGATTTTTTTTTAGAGATAATAAGAAATATCCCACATCTGCCAAAACAACAAAAAACTTGATTGTAAGAGTTCCAAACAAAGAAAGAAAAAGTTACATAAACTAACTGTGGAGCCAAACTCTGTTTCTCTGTCTTCACAATCCCACTACTTTCATCACTGTCAATCAGAGCCAGACGACACAGGAGGGTCGTTGCCAGCAGACATCCACCCTCCATCATTGCTTTTTGGTTTGCGCTTTCAACACGTCCACAACACACCTGACACACATCCATGTTGGCTTCCATTACTGACTTTGCTGACCTACACACTCCATTAGTCTTGATCATTTTGATTATTATTTGATTTAATTGGTGAAACACTGACTGGCGTCTGCTCCCTGAGGGCAACTTAAGTAAAGTATTATCTGACTTGTGCCACAAGGGTTACAGAAAAATTCAAAATGACAAAAGGCTGTAGATAATGTTTTTCATTTTCAGTTGAACCCTTAAGCACCACTCCTCTGAGTTAAGTACCTGCAAACTTGCGATTCACATTTCTTTCAATCCTTTTTGCATGTTTTAAATTTAAAAAAAACCCCGACCTTGTGATGAACAAGATACTGAACCATAAATTCAAGGAGACTTTGCCATAAGGCCAGAAGGAAAGGGGGACTGAACTGGTCGACTCACTCCACCACCTGAGCTAAAATCACCCACGACTGACAGCTGTCACAAAGGTTTCTTCCTCGTCTTCCTCATTCAGTATCTTTTCCCTGCGCGGTCTCACAGTCTGTTTTATTCTACAATTCTCACCGCTTCTCATTTTGCCTCTGTGTGTGTGTGTGCGTGTGTGTGCGTGTGTGTGCGCGTGGAGTTCCTGATGAGGTTAAGCACATGATTAATGGGTCTATCTAACAGCGTTTACACTGCACTCATCTCCACTTAACTACACACAGGAGCACACACGTATGCACTCTCAGAGATACCCACATACACACACGCGTCAGCCTCTCCTGCACCTCGTCGCCCAGGGTAACAGTATGTAAATGATATGCAGATGACAGGAAGTCAATTAAGAGACCAGAGAGCTATGACTCTGCAGAACTCCATTAGTGAAGCACTGATCAGCTCTCTGACTGACTATCTGTTTTCCTCTCCCTCTGTTTCCATCCAATGTTATCTGTCTGTTTGTGTGTGCGTGCATGCTGTGTGTGCGTGTGTGTAAGAATACATTAGTAGTGCACTGATCAGCTCGATGACATAGCTGTGCTTTGCAGTTGACAGGCAGTCTTTTTCCATGAGTGTTATCTCTCAATATTACTTTAAGTTTTTTATGATGTTCTTGAATAAAACATTCAGCTGTGCACACAAAAAGTGACAAAAACAAAATCTGCAACAAGAAAATAATAATTTGAGGACATGATTACTGGGGTTGGTACTAAAACACAGTGGACTATACTTCACCTGGGATTGGTTCTCAACGTTTGTGTAGATAGGTTCAATATTTCAAAGCCACTATGTGTTGAATGTGAAATTTCAGCTTTAAAGCCCCTTTAGAGGTAGTATAAAAACACACAGTGGCAGACAGGTAGGCTGCATTTTACCAAGCAGCTGCCTCCATGGCTGAAACATGAAGCCAACTCTGAAGTGCCAAAACTGCAGTTCTTTGAACGGCCACTAGAGACAGTCAATCTCCACTGACCCTCATGTTAAACTGTACAGCTGAAATAAACATGTTTACAGCCTGGTACATAAAACTGTTTTGGTCTGAACAGCTAATTCCCCCCTCCATGACAAATGTATGGAGGGTTTATCTCAACTGTATGCATTTTATGATAACTTAAAGCTACGCATAATTAAGGACGGGCCACTTTGAGTGACACCCCTCCACCCCTTGTTCCTCCACAGTAGGGTTGTCATGAGAACTGATACTTCGGTACTAAGTTGAACATGCAAAACATACGTCGCTACCTGTTTTTTTACAGTACTGTAAATACCGAATACAACTTTGCCCTCAGCGGGCCTTGTCGATTCCCGTTGGAGCTGACGGGGGCACTATACGCGTGTCAGTTGGTGCCAAGGACGAGCAACAAAGAAGAAGGCCTGTTCTCCATCGTCTTTGCGAGAAACAATGGCTTTTACAAGTGCTGCTGGAGCCACAACACCTCGGCTTGTCGAAAAGTCAGGTAGTAGGAGTCGTGTGTGGAGGGGGTTAGGCCTCATTTACACTGCAAGCGATGCATTCACGTAGCGCTCGCGAATGGTAGCTGTTTGCTCGTGTTTTCATTTCAGCGAGTATGTTAACAGGTTCGAGCGTTCACACCGCATCCTTCTATGCGCTGCCTAAGTCATGCTACTTTCAGGAACAAGTGCAAAAATAGAAGAGACGCCAATTTTTTTAACTACAAAAAAACACAAGTTTGCGTGTGTTGTGACCTCTCTCAGCCACCGTAGACATATCCCCCTTGACTAAGCAAGACCTGACAGGCACATGTTTCATGTATTTACCCATTTGTAGTGCTAAATATTAATTCTCCAAGCTTTGAAATAATCATTGGCGCGCAAACCTGTCCACCCTGGGCTTTGGGTCCAAACTCACTTCTTTGGGGTTCATCGGAGATTTGCACACACGGTGCACTACTGCCACCAACTGTTGACGGGACAGCAGCAGTGACGTGTACTAATGCACGTGTGCTGCCACCACGCTTGTGGACCGCTTCGCAAGTGCTATGTGAACGCATTGCTTGCGGTGTAAATGAGGCCTTAGAGTTAAAGTTTGAAACAGTTAAAATAAAGTAGTGAATTTAGAAATACATGAGCTCTGTTTTTTTTATTTTTATCATGGTATCAAATGAGTATCGAGAATAGTGTAAATTCACTGGTATTGGTATCAACTACTAAATTCTAGTATTGTGACAAGCCTGCTCCACAGTGCCAGGTGTTTGCCCAAAATTTTTCACTTTTGGCTCCAAAAAGAAAAAAAAAGAAAAATCTAAAAAATGGCAATGACCAGAGTGCTGAATTCGAGTCTTCAAAACAGGCGTCCACAAACCAGTGGGTGACATCCATGATGTGATTTTGCCAAGTAGGATATCAACCAGCATCAACATCCCCATTGCGTTTCTGCACCAACATTGTGATCAACCAATCACAGCCTTCTGACATCATCAGTGTGCTGCCGCTCATTCCCTGCCCTTCTCTCAAAAAACATTTCCTTTTTGGCAAATCCCATCATGCTGGGTGACATCATGGTAGCGCCGTCCATTACTTTTACAGCCTATGCATTTAACACGGGAGTTGGTAGAAGAAAATTCCAAAGCTGTGGTTGCAATTGTTTTTCTTTTCATCCTGTTATAAAGATATCCTGTTTTGATTTTGAGATGATTAACTTTAGTCATTTTCTCCCTAAAATACAGGTAATTATCTCATTGTTATACACATAATCACAAGGGAATGATTTTATACACTGATTGAAAATAAATAAATAAATAAATACATAATTAAACGCCTACACACTGTGGCTTTATTTCCTTAGATATTTGGTTAATTATTTGAGCATATGTCAAACACTTCAAGGGAAAATATGTTTTCTTTAAAACAGGTCTATTGGGGGTAAAAGTTATATTTTATTTTACTAGTAAATACAATACTTTCTGACATGTTTTCACGGCACAAGTAAATTAGGGTTAGGGCACATAAGATCTGGATGGCAGAGTTAAATCACATGTGGTTTTGAAAGCATAATGAAATATTTGGAAGGTTACGATGAGCAATATTGAACCACTGTAGACTACACAGTAGTATTAATTTGGAAAGTTGGTTTTCAGTGGAACTTTTCAATTCTCTAAAATATATATTGACTTTTCTAATTTCACGTTAATGAAAATTTATTAACTATAATCCCTCCTGTACAAATACCACTTAATCTCATCTGTGGGCACACACTGTAAAATACACTCATCCGAACACTGACTTTACATAATGCACAAAATGATTTTTTGCTGTTTAATTTCTAATTAGTATCAGCAATCTGTAGACCTGAAATTAAATGGTTATTATATGGCAAACCACAGCAGAATTCAAATAAGAACTTTTTTCAGACATATTCTTCTCACTCTGCTCGTTTAAATTCAATGCATACAGCCAGCTCTTGATGCTGTGCGATTTTTCCTCAGAGATCCAAAATGTCTCGTTGCCTATGGATCAAAAGTGCATTTACAGATTTCCCTTTGACAAGGAAACCATTCTTGATCTTAATCCCTTTGGGCGACACACACACTCACAACAAATAATTCTATAATAAAAAGCATGTTTAATTATCGTTTCTTTGGCACAAGAGGAGCGAATTTAGTTAAAGAAGCTAATCAACAGTAATAAACATTTTGTTGTTTCAGATGACAGTTCCTTCCCTGAGGCCATGTTCGGCATCTCAGGGTCTCAGGTGATTGCTAGTTTTTATATAGTACGCAGCGTTATCATTTTCAATTGTTGTCATAAAGTAATGTCATACCTGACTCATTTCTGTGAACTAAGACGATCACAGTGATGTCTCTCTGGTGCGCTTGATGATTAATGTACACATAAAATATTGCAGTAATGTATTGCCTTCTGTGTACATTAATCACTACTGCATCACTACAGCACAACATTATCAAGGCCCAGACTGGTAGAGTACCTTAAAGGACCCGCACAGCCCACATCTACCAGATAACTTTCTTCACCTCTTCTGACTTCACTTTTAAACTTTGGGTGACCGACTTTTGTCTCCAACTGGCCTTGCATTCGCATCTGTCTGACCCCTTTTTCTTGACCTATTCTCTTTCTCTACATTCAACCCTCACTGCAACAAATGTGTACTATCCGTTTTATGACGTGCAAGGAGCATAAATGCACAGTTTCCACTTTCCTGTCCCTTTCAAACTTCTAACCATTTTCTAAAAACACCTCATCTTAAATCATGCATGACTGTACCTTCGCCAGTCACAGTCGGTGAAAATGGGTTGAGGGACTGAAGCACACCTGAGTCTGTGCTATTTTTCTTTCCCCTCTCTCATCTTTCCATCCTGTCCTCTCTTTCAGTGTGTAGTAATGAAGTTAGCCAAAGTGCTTCCTTCCCTCTCGCTCTCTGTGTATGTTCCATTTCATGAGCTCTTCCTCTTTTCCTCCTCCATCCTCTCTCTTTGTCTTGTATCTGTGTCCAGTCATGCGGCTGACAACAAACCTGTCCTCATCTCTGATCCTTTCTTCCTCCTTTCTATTTTGCTCTTCCTCTTTACCCCACTCCATCAACCCACTCCTTTATTTTTACCCTCTATCTTCCCTTTGCCTGTCTGTCGCCCCTCTCCTCATTCCTTTGCACCAGCCTCTGTGTGACCGGTCATGCGGTTAACAGCAAAGGCAAGCAGGTAGTTGCTGCACACCAGGTTGATTCACATGGTACACTGAGCCTCTGACTTGCCCTGGCCTAGCACAGATACACACAGACATGACCAACACTCGCAGGCGTTCACCTCCCACCTATGGAATTTTTTTACTCCCTGACTCATGCAGGATAGCAACCTCACAATTTTAAGATACGGCATCTTGCATTTTCACAATTTGTCCAATGAACTGCTGCAAAAATACAAAAACAGGTCCGCATAAAAAACTGCTCCTTTTGTAAATTGTAATCTTTATCACCACATGTAACGTTTCGGGCACCAACCCCCTATCAGACATGAACAAGATAAGGAGACACTACCCTTTATATACAACCACGAGTGGTCGCCTAACAGATCATGTGGTAACACATGTAGCTACACAGAAACAGAGTAAAACACACTGCAAAACTAGTGCAAAATTACTCCACAGCAACTGTACTTCATCCGTGTGTATTTTGACACAGAAGCAGACACATTTAAAAAGAAAGAAAAAAACTTTACATTTATTATTATTGAAATAACAAAAATAAGTGCATACTGATAACTAGAGACCATCTTGCTGTGGGATCACACCAGCCACAACACAGTGATCTGTGATTCAAAGGGAATGTCAGGTAGGGGCTTCAAGTTGGGGGAGCAATGGCCCCTTCCCTACTTCCGGTCCCACTGCTCGGACCATGCCCATCTTGGAGTTTGGCCTTCACGGTGATCTCAAATACACATCTGTAAAGTTCTGTAAGCCAGGGGCGTAAAGTGGGAAGCTAAAGGACCCTGGTTGGATGGTCCAGAGGGACGAGGGATGTGTTGTTACGGCACAAGAGCATGAATCATAGCCGAGAGACTTTCAAGCCCCGTTTCCACCAAACACTTTAGGTATGTTACCTTTGGAACCAAAAGTAACCCTTCAGACATGCTCCTTTCATTTTATAGTTACAGTCTACATAAAACTCTCCACAGTATCAACAGTGGTTACAATAAGATTCAAAAACCAGCCACAGCTCTTTCCTTTTTCCCTAACCCCTGCTTCCAGCCCCCTTGCTCAGACATCACCCATCTTCAAATTCAACCTTCATTTAGATCCCAACGCCACATTCACTGCAGGAACATTGTATTGCTGCATGACGTTGTGCAGGTGTTTGAATTTCAGTGATCAAGCATTGTCATGTGGGCTTGTGTTGTGTGTTCTTGTTTGCTCATGCCCCAACATACCTTTGCCTCAAATATAAAACCAAGGATTTCTGTTTGTCTTTCACAGGTAACAGCAGCACATAGTGTACCTCTGTACATGAAAACATGAGCAGCTTGAATACATGCATGCACACAAACAAGTCACCATCAAATCCTTGACATATGCAAATGAAAAAAATATATTAATTCTCTTCATAAACAATGTACCAACACACACACACACGCATTAAAAAAAACCTCAGAGCACGCCATAACACACAGCACACATGTAGCGTAAACACGCACCTCAAGGAAACTGTGTTGAAAGTGCAGCCTGTGCAGTTGTGTGGGCTGCAGAACGTGTTATCAGCATCAGAACAGTTTGAGTTCCAGATAATTGAAAGGAGTTGAGGAATCCGCCTCACTCTGTCAAAAAAACACACACACATCCACACAATTGGGGGGGGGGAACAGCTTCAATGACTTTTCCCTGCTCTCTCATTTTGTACAGCTGTTTCACTATATCAAAAAGATTTTACTGCACTGCATATAAGTGCTGAACAATTTAAGTTTAATGCTGTAAAAGGCTGTTATGTATCACCAGGAATACACAGTGCTGGGAGGCTGCTAGATCTGGATGCAGGATTGCTGCCACACTTGTAGAAATACAAGGGTTTAAACTAAAGTGATTTCAAACACTTGTGGAAATGTGACGGTGAAAACAGCACTCAGCTTTTTTTTTTTTTTTCCACTGTTGTTTTCCATGTTTGTTTATATCTGCTGAGATTTGTTGCCTGTGTCTTTCCTTCTGTTTCTGTCCCTTTGCTTCGCTTGTATCTCTTTCAGGGAAGAAGCTATCTAAGTGCTGTCACTCAAACACAAGTAACTTGCTCCTGCGTTTTCCTCTGCTGTACTTGTCTAAACTGTAGTTACAAAATGTGGCTGAAAAACGATTTGGGCTGAGAGTTCAAACCCTCCCTGCCTCTGGAACTACATTAGTGCCCCCGCCGCTCAAGGATCAAACCCTGCCAAAACTTCCTCTCCTGGGTTTCACTTTCTTCTTCTTTTCAAAAAAAATAAGGAGGAAGAATGATTTTTGTCACTGTACCAGCTGTCTCTGAGAGGAGGCAGTTGTGCTGAGAATAAATGGAGCAGCGACAGATTTACTTATATCAGCGAGTATAATAATTTGACAACGGCATACTTCTTCACACATCACGCATGCATTTGCAAATTGGCGTTCCCAGAATCAGAGTGGCACAAAATTGAAGTGTTTGTATTCCAGAGTGCAAGCAGAATTCTATTTTTTTTTTCTAACAATTAACCACGAGAGGGTTTTTTTTTTTTTTACAGTGATTTTACACCAGCTAAGAGCTGTTTGTAGGCTTTGCAGTGAGAAACCCTCTGTTATTCTAGAATCACTTTAGTACAGCCTCAAGTGGATTATTGCTTTTTATGCAACAAAGGTTACAAATTATAATGCAGAAGGTTCATGTTCAATTCATCTTTTATGCTTTTAAATCAATGAAAAAATGAATTAAATTCTTCCTACTACCACTACCCACCAGCTTCCTTACCATCTGTCATGTGAAAACACAACAGCTCAGGCTAACTAGAAAAAGAACGTCCATCCTCTCTTGTTGTTGTTAAAACAGCCTGGTCTTAGTCATAGATTGCAAAAACAATGGATGTAGCTACCTTGACGTCACTATTTGTTTTCCTGGACTCCCGTTTCGAAGCCTTGAGTTCAGCTTTTCAGCTGTCAGTGACCATACTTAGACGAGAGTAGAGCTGTAAAGGAGCGAGGGGCAGATCTGACTGAGGAGACAAGCAAAGCATCAGCAGACAGCCTGTCACTCAAAGCGGCCAGGCCCTTAGATATGTGTATCTTTAAGCCCTTATAAAATGTAAACGGGTGAGTTATAAAAAAAAATTCACTCCCACACAGCTGTCATGACTGGGGACATTAGCCAAGAGACCAAAACTGTTTTTTGTAAATTACTGTAAACATGTTCTTGCTGTAAAGATGGGCATTTTAACTTGGGCGTCTGTGGGGACTGGCCTCAAGGGGCCATTCACAGAACTGCAGTTTCTGGCACTTCTGTGTTGGCTTCATGTTTCAGCCCCAGTGGTTGCCGCTTGGTCTCACTCCCAGGGTATCAAAATACTGCTTGAACAGTGTCCCTGGTGTCACTATAATGATGCCGAGGACAGGTTTTAGCGTTCATATGAGACACACCAGGCTTTTAACCAACTTCAATGTGAACCCATCCGTGTCATTATTAGATGCTCATAGCGATGTATGTAGCATTAAGAGTGTGTAAGTCTACAGGCACACAACTTTGACACAGGAGCTCACTGTTACATTTCTGGGGAAGTGTACGTCAGGCTACAGCATGGACTACGACGTAGGGTTAGGCATAGGTTACAGCACAGGGTACGGCGTAGGCTCTTGTGTCAATGCAGAGCCTATGGCGTCGATTCGACACAAAAGTATAAATTCAGCCTTTGTAAGCCACATTCTTTTCCTAACCTTAACCAATTAGTTTTGTCCAACCCTCTATGTCAAGACACAAAAGGCTGCCCTTTATTATAATGCTGGGGGCTTCAGCATGACAAGTAGGGATGAGATCATGTTGTCTAAAACGTTACATAGTGTTTATTCCTTTTAAACTAACTATCAAAATCTAAACTTGTCAAGATGGCGATCAGAGTTGAGTCACCACTCAAGCCTGGGCTCAGTGTGGCTAAATCTGGTTGGATTTTGACTGGACTAAATGTACAGGGACAACGTCTTTAGACTTACAGCCTTTCACTTTCAGAGCTTCAGATTTGCTCAACAAACTCAGACTTGCCCTGATGGTTCAAATGGTCCTGTCAGTTTTCCAGTTGGCAACCATTTAGTATAACAAAGCCTTTACTCTCCCTCCCCTCTGTCTTTCTCTCCATCTGTCCCTTCTCCTCTAGCCTTCTCAGTAACTGCTCCCTTTCCTTCTGTTTCTATTTCCTCACATCTCTACTTTATTTTTTTTTAAGTCCTGTTTCTTCATCGTTAGTGTACTTGTTTTTGTCTTGATTTAGTTCATCTTAAGGCTATTCATATAGTAATTGAGATGTGACTTCAATCCTCAGTGGAGCTCACCAAAATACAACTCATTGCACTGCTGCTACTGCCTTTACTAAAATAAACCCAAGGGAAGAGTATAAAAGACAGACTCAGCTCGGGGTATATTCGTGTGTGTGTGTGTGTGTGTGTGTGTGTGTGTGTGTGTACATATGTCTGACAGCAGAGAGCAGCTGGACAAAAGGGATGTAAATTGTAAATAAATATATGGAAGACATCTTAGAGAGTAAAGCAGGGGTGGATATGGAGAGGAAGGAGGAGAAATGAAAGCCAGGAATGAAAGGATAGCCTAGATGGATTTGTTGTGTCTGCATTGTAAGATGCCAGCAGACAGGGGCCTGAGAAAAACAAAATGATGATCAAAATGACTCAGGTGTTGTGAGAAAGTGACTGATGAAAATGGAGACGGATACAGAGGACTGAGAGACGGGAGGATGTCGAAAATAGCAGATGAGACAAGAGTGTAAAAAGACAGCGGTGAGAATTAGAAAGATAGACCAGGTGAGAGAAGGTGAAACAACAGGCAAAATCTGCCTCGAGGCAAATTTACTAAATGATTTAAAGCAAAATGGCCTCGGCCCTTTAATCCAGGGCTTATATCCAATTAGCTAAAGAAATTTTGAACTTTTACAATTAAAAACTCAATTCAGTCTCTGTGTGAAACTATGTCCTGCTGCTGTTTTATGCATGCAAGCAAAAACACATCCACTTTCTGAAAAGTGAGTCAGTAGAAGCGATTCACAACCAAGGGCACAATAATTTGCCACATAAAAACCACTGTCAGATAAAGTGAAGAACATTGATCATCTTGTTACGATGCAATGTTCTGCTGGGAAACCTTGGGTCCTGGCATTCATGTGGATGCCACTTGATGTGCACCACCCATCCACACACCGGTGCAGATCAAGTGCACCCCCTCATTGCAATGGCGCTCCCTGATGGCAGTGTCCCCCCACTAGCAGGACAATATACCAAGGGCCACAAGAACATGACAAAGAGCCAAGGCATTGACCAGGCCTCCACTTTCCCCAGATTTCAATCCAGTCAAGAATACATCGGACATACCAGTGCCCCAAAGGCACTGTGTCCATGCCATGACAGGTCAGAGCCAAGTCTGTGGGGCCTCTGACCTGTCAAGGCATTGACACTGGACCTCTGGGAATGTTCTGCAATGTCTGGCACAAGGGAATTGGCGGCAAATCCTTTGAGTACTGTGGGTTGCAAGGTTGAATACTAGTACATCCTTCGGTTGCGCGATCGGACTGGGATCTAGGGAATGTGGATGGCAGGTGGGTGCCTTGAGCTCTTTTTCATTTTTCTCTGACAATTCCTGTGCAGTTTTTGCAGTGCGGCATGGTGCACTGTCCAGCTGGGGGCATCTGCTTGGTCTGAAGCGATGTCTGGGTGGGTGGAGGGTATCAGTTGATATCCACATGAATTCCAGGCCTGAGGTTTCCCAGCAGAACATTTCATTGTAATGGGATGATCAATATTATTAACTTTGTCTGTCAGTGGTTTTAATGTTGTGGCTGATCGGTATATATTTCTGCAGTTGCCAGGGGGTCGGTGCAAAGATTTTGGGGCAGATCAACTAAATAGGTCAGAGTAATGGATAAAAAGATGAAACAATTGCTTAAGGTGAGAGATAAAGACTAAAAAGTCCAGCTCCTGCCACTCTTGATAGTAGATGCATGTATGATTGTACACTTAACAACACTAGTCTAAACACTGAGAGTTAATTTGTATGAAAACAAAATTGGAACATCCACCATCATATAATTAAAAGTCAATATCCAGTTTAAAGTCAATTAAACACATTTGCAACACGAAGAGTGTTTTTAATGAAGGAGTACTGCGGAGGTATATCAGACAAAAAGGATGTGATTAACTGGTGTGGAGGACTTTACTCTTCATGTTGTGCCTAACAATGCCTCTGAGCTTTTAGCTTGGCCAAGTTATTTAATAAACTTCTTCAAGTCTGACATTTAGTGGCTCAGGCTCATCCTGCGACACGTGGTCAATTAAACATGCTGGGCTCCATTACAACTGGGCACATGGTTTAATTTGTTTCCTTATCCATAAATGAAAAAACTATTATACGTATCACTTTTTTAAAAATATGCATGTCATAACCCACCTCCATCAGAAGTCACTTCACTTACACAAACACTTTCCTGCAGACTATTGGAGCATCATATCTTCCACTGCCTGCTGTTCAATAAAATATTTTGGGTCCCTCTGTTTTTTTTTTTTTCAAAGTAATAGCTGTGTATTTTGGTGGGGAGAAAAGTGTCTTATTTTTAGACTTGGCATTAAGATCTCCAGTTAGGGTCACTTGCCGTTTCACGTGCTGCAATAAAATCTTCGTGCTGGCTGCAAAATATTACAGCGGGCATTTTAGTGCGGACATCTAAAACTCCTGTAATGTTACGATTGGCCTTGGGGACCTGCTTGATATTATTTCCCCAGCAGCCCCACCCGGCTTTTTAAACCACTCTGACTCTGCTTGTGGAGTCTATGACGGCACAGGATAAATAATGCAGTGTTTCTTATAGTGCTCATACTCTTGTTGCTTCTTACAGAACTTAGGTTCTAAAGGAGTGCTTAACCACTCCAAAACACTTCAATACCCGCTCTTTTATAAAATAAAATAGAAAAAGAAAATATGACAGCTGGCGAAGAAGAGAGAAAGAAAGACAGAGAAAGGGCCCCAAAAGATGTGTGTGTTTTGAATCTTTCTTTTGGTAGTGGAAAGGCCTGTAGGTCAGAAAAGAGTTGAGAAGAGATTCTTTTAGATCCTAGGAGTAGGTCATTGTAGAAGCAGCTACAACAATATTTGGCTTTTGGGAAATCAATGCCGATCCTATCCAGACGCTTTCAACTATAAAAGTTTGAAGAGCTGCTTTGATGGAATCTAAGACTTCAAGTCAGTAATGTGTTTTAGGATCAGAGTGGCAAATTTCATTGCTCAAAAAGCAAAACTCACGGGATATCAGTCATGGTCTCAGGGCGAAACTGCAGTTTTATTACCCAGCTACAGTTACAGTACAAAATGGCACAATTTGCTTTAGTCTGCTACCCTTGTTTATTTATTAAGTCATGTCCCTCATGTCTAAATAGCAAGTGAAACGTACCTAAAATAAATGCAGCTGTGCTGTTGCGCAGATCGGCTATTCAGAATAATCTCAGATCCCAGCGTGGGATCCGTAAATGTTCTGCGTAGCGGCAGAGACTTACTGTAACGACCTCCTCCCCAGGGTTCCCAGCTCCTAGAGAGATTATCTGTGTGATCTCCAGTAAATGTCTGCAGTAGCTGTCACTGTATGCCAGCAGCATCTTTTGAACTCGCAGGATCCAGAAACACCTCCAGTTCATTTTGACATAGACAAGGTTTTCATACTGCGAGGTATTCCCATCAGTGTACCATCGGATCCTGAAGCATATAATAAATCTCTGCATGCACGCTCTGGAAATATTTTAATCATGGGGTATAGGATAAACAAGGTATCAGGTTTTGCAGAAAACTATGATCTTAAGTAAATAACAGAACTCATGATAGTGTCTAAGAAAAGCTTGGTACTGTGAACCAGGTAAATATACTTTTTAAATATAATTGTGCAGTGGTTGATCCATGTGAAAATCTCCGCCTCTCGAAATGAAAGAAGGCATTGCTGATGAGTCTCATAAATATAGCCTTTGGAGACTTTGCAAATGACTGTAATTATTGCAAAATTCAGAAAAATTTAGTAAATTGCACAGCACAGACGCCTGCTGCTATGGATACCTATCTATGTCACCATGCAGAGATAAGCACATGTTGAAACTGGAAATATTCCAAATTATTTTTGTCTGATTAATCTCTATGTACGTATGTGTAAATCCGTACAATAACAGAGAAAAGAAAAACAGTCGTCTAATCCTTGAAGCTTCACCGTGGATGCTTGCCAGGTTTCTTTCACGGGTTGTCAGGTTGTGATAATTTTTGATAAATGTACTTGGAACATGTTGGCTCTAATTTGGAGATTCTTAAAACATTTCAACCCACGACCCGTGAACCTTTTTTGCTCTCATCCAGAGACTCAGGCTAAAGCGCTATGGTAAATATAATAAGCACATTGGTACTCTTGTCGTGTGTAAAAGCACCACAGGTAGGAAGCCCTAGACTGAAACGTATTAGAGAATTATTTATAGGGAGGCTGCTTGAAGCAGGTAGAGCCTGGCACCCATGGGTGAAATGGTTCCCAACAGGTTACAACAAACGCAAACAAGTGATGACAAATAGCATGTGGCACATTTGTCCATGTGCTGTAACTAATGTATTTCTGTGTTAATGTAAGTTGTTCCCACACGACTGTAAGCCTCATGTTAAGAAAGTCACTATGAAGCCCAGTGACTTCAACAAGAGGCCGAGACCCGCAGTGGTCCTCACCTTGCCTCCTGTAGGGTGACAAAACGTGCATATTGCAGTCACACTTTCATGAGTTTCATGCACCGTCACGGTAATGCCGAGTACTGAAACAACATGAGTACTCTCCAGACAGCAAATCAGAGAGAGGCTAGTCTTTGATAAAAATGTAGTTCACCTACTTGGAAATAAGGAAAAAAAAGCCAATGCAGCATCACTTGCAGATGCCTTTGGGGCTTTTCACTGTCTCCATTTCTCAAACACAGACCCGGTGACGATTTGATGGCAAGATCTCCTGTGTATGCTTTCAAGATGACTTTTTTCTCTCTTCTTTTGACTACCAGTGTCAGTGCTCAGAAGCTGATGCTTTCTGTGTTACTATTGCTAAAGATGAAAGAAATTATCTGTAGACTTATTAGTACTGTGATATTACAAAGGCAAGAGGCAAGAAATAAACACCAATGTGTGACCTGAGCCATGCATGAGCTCAGGATGCTGTGATGTAAATAAGATGAAACACTTTGTGTTGTCAAGACAAGAAATTAATACAAACACAATTAGCTACTAGCTTTGGAGAAATATGGTTTCTTGGCCATGTGCACACGATATCATATTGATTCTTTGGACAACCATGCGATGCTTTCCCATTTAACAAAGTCTGTCACGCTTTAATTCAAGTTTACTTCAAACTGACTCCGTTAACACACATAAAACAGCACATGGGATAGGTTAACCTCCAGGGCTTTCTGCCAGAGAGTCCTTTCTAGAAGAAATCTTTTCATTTGGACCCAAATCATGATCTATTCCCTAAAACTTAAGGGTTATCTGGTTTAAAGCCATGAAGGCAAACATCTCTAAAAAGCCATAAAACATGGATTAATAACAACGCTGTTTGACAAAATTATTAAATTCAGCTCAGTAATAACTGCCCAGGTTCAGAGACAAAACAATAGTTTTTTGCTCGTCACACATTGTTAGCTTAATCATGTTTACATTGCATAAATTAGTGTAGCAGCTAGCAGATTTTTTTTCTCCCTCTACTCATAGCTTAAAGGAGAAGTCTGGTATTTTGCACTTTGAGGGTGGTTTTAGGACAGGTTCACACATGGCCATAGGCAGCAGTGTTAAGCCAGGCAGGGGCAAGCCAAGTTCTCCGAAAATGAGCACTCGTCACTATTTTGGTCTTAACCACTCTATTTCATCTTAAACAACCCAGAAATGGAGCTCGAAGTGCAAAATACCGTACTTTACTTGTCCTTTAACAAATTACATGTAACGTTATTATTTTTCTTACTCATCGTTGCTTTAAGTCACTGCATCTCTCGACAGAACAGCACAGTTGAATTCCAGCCTACTTACACGCTTTTTCAGCCAAACATTGTGGAAACAGAGCAGCTAATGTTGCTTTAGAGAAAAGTTAGTGGAATGGGATGTCTGTCCAGACAGGTACGCCATGTTTTATCTTGTCATGGCATTGTTTACGTGTGACATGTGCTGTCTTTTGACCTGTGTTTTCTCCAAAATTCAAAATATTTTGATTTATTCGTGAGTAAATAACATTATCCTCAACGTCTGTCCTTTGGCTGCCCGCCATCTGCCTGCTGCTGTTTGATGGTGACAAAGACTTTCAAAATAAAAGCGTATCCTAAAGATGGCGATATGGATCGATGTTCTCACTTTGCTTTGAAAATGATGGATCGTTGATCATTGAATTGATGGATCCAGATTGATTGTTACACCCCTCATAAGGAGTAGAAAAGACAATACCAGCAGGTTATAGAGTACACAGGTTATTACAGGTCATGTAAGCACGTTGTCCAGTTTCCTGCTTTAACCTGATCTCACCTAGTTGCTCGTGCGCATGCACTGTAAATGCAGTGAATGAGTTTGAAGCTCTGTGGTCATATTTTACATATCTACAAAAAAGGATAAGATTTAATATTTTCAGTAGAATAATATAGCTTTGATATTGGAGCTTTGTGAATATAATACACCCTTAATTAATAAAAACAGTCGTGTTATCATTTGCCTGGCTTAGAATGAGATTATTTTTTTACTTAATTGGGTTCTGGGCTGGGAGAGTTTAACAATTCCCACCATATAAAGCTCTACATTAATTACTGTATTTACAGTTTATGTATCAGTGGCTGAGTTGCTATACTCCGCTAGGTCAGCACCATATAGTGCAGAAGGAAAAGACTGCCACTGAGTATTGAATAATGCATGGAATAGAGTTAAAGAGATAATGAGTAATGTAGTAATGCAACAGTGCATGCTTCTGGCAACATTATTAACTACAGGCTAGAATGCTGCATTACTGTGGGGACAGCCAGACAGTCTAAAGAGGATTATATAATAGCACCAAAGGAGATGTGACTTATGCAGAGGTATGACAAAGCAGATATGACTAATGCACTCCCCAACAGGCAACAAGGCAGGAGCTGGCTGGGATATAAACCCTATGGACCTGTGTCCACCAATCACCATTATTTTTAGCAAGAAGTGCCCAACTGCTGCTTTGGGAGGCCACTACAGTCTCCATCTTTAACTGGAAAGTTTTTAGCTTTCAGCACCTACACTTGAAAATACTAAAGCACATGCTGCCTTCTCTGCACTGTCAACAGCTTCTGTAATAGAAAGCGAGTGAGGATGTAAGACGACGTCCTCGGAGGAAAGTATTCTTTAGCCTAAGGAGGAGAATGACATATAGACCTGTTGGAGATCTTTCACCGGGCCCGACAGGGATTTGGAGATTATGAGTAACACATAACAGTAATAACAGTGTACTGCTGGCTGCTTTTTATTCACTGTGGGCCTGAGGAGCTTTGGTCTAATTTTCTCTGTGGCCTAAAGATGGATTTATGTGCCGCTTCAGGAACGGATTCACTCACAAATAATTGGTAAATAAATGCTTCCAGCAGCAGATAAATGGGAGAACTCAGAAAAATAAAATGCGTGCTTTGTTTTTGGTTACATATCTCTGATTAACATGTCTTTCATTTCATAAATATTCTTTGTTCTCTCCCTTTTTGAACGGTTCAGTGTGATTAGAATAATACATACTGAAAAAAGCTCCACCCTTGCATAGATACAGTCATCATCAGTCTATGTTACACACTGTAATTCAGGAGTTTTATCACAAGGTGTTGTAGAAAATATTGCTCGACTTCCTCTCCACCTGTGTTTTCTACCTCTGCCTCAGTGCACAAAAGATTTCCTGTCAGGAAAAAAATGAGAGCATAGCCCTTTATTCAAAACACAGCATGTTTTAGGGACACTGCATTGTGATCTATTGAGGCGACTGTCCCAGGAGAAATTGGTGTCTGCGCTTCATCCCAAATATAAATTCTCCTTGTACGATGGTTTGTGCATCACAGTGGGGTATTGCTCTTTGATTTGTAAAGGGGTTGAAATAAAATTCTAACATTCGGCAGTGATGCTTTTTTGGCAAAACCAGAAGTACCACCTAGCAGTTGTATGCCTCCGCCAGTCAGTCAAGTTGCAGTTTACATCCATGTCTGTCCAGACTCGTATGTAGCCATGACAGCTAACAATGCTGACAATGGGTGTTGCTGCAGAGAAGCGACAACTTCTAAAATGTGGATGTCTCAATGTCTAACACACATCTTCAACCCAGCAGCACAGAAGAGCTATACAATTAGCACAGTTTCAAGGTTAGCACCAAAGATTAGTGTCACCAATTCAGCATCTGACCACGTCTCCCCTTCTGCTCCTGAATTATGGTGTTCAATAAAGGCCAGAAAAAGGTTTTTGCAAGACATTATGATGTCACAGTGAAAGTGACTTTTGACCTTTTGGATATAAAATGGAATCACGTCATTATTTCATCCTATGAGACACCTGTGTCTCATAGGATGTGTCATACTTAGCCTATGAATTCTTGAGTTATGGCCAAAAATGTGTTTTGTGAGGTCACAGTGACCTTGACCTTTGACCAACAAAGTGTAATCAGCTCATCCTTGAGCAAGTGTATGAAAACCATGACAACAATTTGCTTTGGCTGGGCACCTTGAATCCCACTCATTGGCTTCACTTCTAGACAAACACAGGCAGAGTCCAGATTTTAAAGTTAAGAATTTGTATCGAAAATTAATACAGACAGGCAAGTGAATGTTGTCACTCTCCAAAAGTAACAGGTGTAATATGATGATTGATCTGACTGACAAATGGCTTCTGAAAAACAATAGAGAAAAAAAGCATGACAGCAAAAGACATTCACCGTTAATGTAACCTTAATGGCACAAATGAATGACATTGACATTAAACAATGGTCGCAACACGGTATTGTAAGGCTGTAAACAAGGTGTTAAAAATGCATTAATAGGCAACAATTGTCGCAATTATCATTCATGAACATTAATTAACTGAACAAAGAACAAAGGAGATCAGTTTCTGATGTCTGCTAATGTTTTCTACACTTAGCAACACAAATAATATTAAATCGTAACACAAAGCGAGCATCCTGCATCACAAACACATTAATGGAATTAATAAACGGTGACGTGGCACACACACCTGGCGGTGTGCCAGTGCGACACATAACAGACAAACTAGATTCAAAGGAAATAATCGGTTTCCTGGTTCCCAGGGGCAAACAAGACAGTAAAAGTGGACTCGCGTACATTCACTCATGGCGTCAGTCATTATGTTCGGAGGATTGGACGAGATAGAATAACCTGAATCACAACCTTTCAGTGTGCATCCGTGCAGTTTATATAGAGCGCATAATGAATGGGAGTGTGCGGTGAGACAGAGGGAATTCTTCACATTGTGTTTGTGCCTAATTTTAAAAAAAATCCCTGAAGTTGTTCTTGAGGTATCGTGTTCACGAGGATGGGATGGATGTGAGGTCACGCTGACCTTTGACCAACATATTCTAATCAGCTCACTCTTGAGTCAAGGTGGACGTTTGTGCCAAATTTGAGAAAATCTTCTCAAGGTGTTCTTGAGATATTGCACTCACAAGAATGGGGTGGACAGATGCAGGGATGGAAAGGTAGACAACCCAAAAACATAATGCCTCTGGCCATGGCTGTCGCCGGCGCACAGGCATTACAATTTCTGTTATCAGTCTATTGTAGCTGCTGGAATAACAAAAACTGCATTGAAAACTACTGGGGGCCTGAAATGATAAGATACATCAACAATAAGTTTGTCTCTTTCAATGACTCACGATAAGACAGCAGATAAGGAGATTAGGGGCGGTGGAAAAAGTTTGTGAACATATTAATGCATCACCTTTTAAGTCAATCTTTTTTATTTTAAGTCATGTTTCTAGCCTCACAGTTATTTGATCCATTGTTGGTATAAAAAAATATGAATTATTGAAGCTGTAAAGAAGCACCGTCTGCTTCTTGTATTAGCACACAGATTGGAAAGTAACCACTTGAACACACACACACACACACACACACACACACACCAGCCAATGAGCCACACTGTATCTGAATAATGTGGATCAATGTACAACACAGTAGCCTGTGGACCAGCTGGTATTAAATCACCCAATCATACTGCAGAACACTGACCAGCAGGCCCATTTATCACCCAATTATGGGCCAGCATGCTAACCACTGGCTCATGACTCAAGGTCTGTCAGGAGGAAGGAGAGCACTTTGGAAGCCACATGTACAGATGTGCATGCCTGCAAATGTGCTTAAGATTACACAATGTACACATCCATAACAAAAAATACACACACTGACACATATGATGCTACTGTGTAAAAGCAATTTGTCTTTTTATGTATCCTCCCCCTCCTTCACTCATTTATTTCTCATTTCAGCGTATCCTGCAGTAGCCCTGTCAACACTTTCCATCCACATACACAAACACAAACACACAGCCTGGCACACAGACATTAAACTGCTGCAGAATGAGTCTCCGCTCTCACAGTGTGACAGATAGTAGATCAACCAGCTCTATGTCCCCCCCCCACACACACACACACACACATTCTCTCTTAACGCAGAGAATACACACATAAGTTAGACTCCTCTCTGGCGGTGTAGCAGATAATAGAGAAGCAGGACCAGAGCCCCTTGCTTTCTACCTGCAGCACCGGGTCATTAAGTTACTGCAGACCCAGTGTGAAACGAGACAGCATGGAAGACAAGGTGAGACATGAGGGGAGACTAAAGGAGAGGGAGGACAGCGTGTGAGAGGAAAAGTGGTGTGAGTGAGAGATAGAGAAGATGAGCGCACGGAGGAGTGACAGAGTCGGCGAGAGACAACAAGAAACATAGTGATAGACAGACAGAGTTTTGTGGGTGGGATGTGATGAAGAGATGAAACATTCCACCCATCATTAGTGAAGTCGTGCCAGTCTCTGAAGCTCCCCTAAGGCCTTGATATGGAGGGTCGAGCTAGGGTCGCGTCTTTCAACTCCACCTGGCTGCTGTTTCAATCAGTCAGCAGTACATCGAGTTTCACTTTTCCTGGCACCGCTGCTGGGAACTTAAAAACACAGAATCCACTAAGCCATTTACGGCTGAGTTGATGCTGCCTGGAATCACTGGTTGAACACAACACTTTTATTCCAAAACGCTCTATATCCATTTTGGAAAACAAGTTCTGCCTGAGATGTACCAGCTAATATTTGGCCAGTGATGCTCTACATAAATCTCCTCTGTGCTTCTCGGTTTCTCTAACTCACTTTATAGCGCTTCACTAGCTTCTCTAATGCCTCTCCAGAGTGGAAGGTTGCTGGTTTGCTCCCGGCAGGACTAGCGAGATAAATCCGGGTGGGGAAGTGAAAAAGCTGCTGCTTGCTAAGACGCCCTTGAACAAGGCACTTAACCCCCAGTTGCTCCAGCGGGGCTGCTCGCTGGCTAACTGATAAGCCTCTGGTCGTACTGAGGCAGCTTCCAGGTGTGAAAACTGTGCAAGTGTAGAGAAAACTGCGCTCTTAGAAAAGTAAGAGCATCCATGCACAGCAAAACTACACTGGTAGTTACTGTGACTCAGAATGTCAGCTGTAGTTTAAAATTTACTTTACTTTCATGTTGCTGTAACAATAATTTATAAAGAGATATAGGTATCCTTTGTAAGTGACTTTCAAGGTTCTGCTGGCAAAAACGTCTCGATTCATCTAACTATATAATGATGAAGACTCTTGTCTGTGTGTCTGTGTTCCATGTTTTTCTCCTCACTGACTTGCTCAATCCATGTGAAGTATTGATTTTTACTAAACTTGGTAGATATGTAGAACAGGACGCCTCAAGGTGACTGGAGAACTTTAACTCTAATTGGCAACTGGGTGGCGCGATAACAACAGAAAAATGCTTAAAAATGGCTAAAATGCGACTGATCGCTGTGGCTCCCCCTGTGACCTTGTTGTTGTTTTTTCTAATTTTTGGTATGACTAAGTCATGGTATGGTATGCTGTACATCATAGAAACTGTCAGTCAGTCATTCTGTCTGTCCCACGTTTTTCTGCTCACTGACGTGGTCAATCTATGTGAAACTGCACATAGGCATTGAGGGTTGGCATAGGTAGAAGGTGACAAAGCTACCAATGGGTATGGACTAGTTTCAAGTGACAAAGAAGTCTGTCAGATGTGGTGTTGAACAAGTTTAAAATACATATCTACACGAGTATGGGGCTTTAGTAGAGGACTGGACATTTAATTTGACAAAACAATGACATAATCCCATCTGTGCTGTAATGCAGTTTAATACTGAATACAGTTGGGCCAGTGTAAAAATGGTGAAAACACTTTCATATAGGCCAAACCCCCCGTTTCCCAACAGCAAACAAGCGTCCAGCTTAGGGCTGTCAAGCGATTAATTAATCTAATCAATCTTTTTGCTGTAAAACTATTAAACAATTTGATTCAAATTAATTTTGGCAGGTGTGTCGTAGTAAAGCTGCTGGATTTTTGATGTAATTGTCCCCTTGTCTTCTGCCACTGAAACTGGTCTGCAGTCCATTGCAATCCAATTTGCAAGGGAGTTAGGAAATGGTAACATCATAACGTCTGAACGCCTCGAGTGTGGCTTGACGATGCTGGGTGCCAGCGCTAGCATCAGAGGCTGCACTAGCTCGGACGTCTGGGTTCGCTGCTCAATGCTTTGTGTGGAGGTGATACTTCAGGCTTTAAGTTCTGCGATTGTACGAAAAATCCTTACTGCAGAAAACAACGGTGCTCCTATCAACAGTTCCATCTGGGCGTTTTTTAAATGTAAATATTCCCTTCACGGGGCCAAGCAGCATCGTCTCGTCTGCCTCAATCGTGTGACAAAACCACAGTTGTCTTCATTGACACACCGGATCAAAGGGCACCACGGCATGAGATTAATCAGCGGTATTTTTATCTATGATTAATTAATCAAAATCAACACGTTATTTTGACAGCCCTAGTCCGACTATCATGTTGCATCGAGAAACTTCAGAGCTCCCTGTCCAAACTGAATCCATCAAATCTGCACGCAGAAAAACAGAAAGCACATGTTTTATATTTATAGTTAAATTTACTGGAAATGACATTCCATATAGCCGACAACAAGCAACCCAGGTTTTTGGTGATGGTCATGTTCCTTACCAGAAACTTCCAGCACCCTAGTGATCGCACTCCAGCCAGCTGCCACCTTATGTTGATCTTTATAGTGATGTAATAAGGTAATGTCTAGATAATTTTACATCCATTGCGGCGCTTTCAAAGCGAGTGACAGGCGGCCCGACAAAGGTTCAGCACAAAATGGCGCACTGTGTCGCTCGAGGTTATTTAACACATCTTTCGTTGGCTTCAAATCCAAATTGTTGTCATATTGGTGTGGTTTCAGCTGTCTTGAGAGACTAATTTTGCAATGTCTCATCTCGTCATCCACACAACAGGCCATGCCTTTTCCCCTCCCACCTCTGCTGACATATTATCTCCTTTATGTTGCCGCCTTGGCTCATATTTAGTCTGTTAGCTGACTTTTTGATCCCTTCTACATGTGCAACTTTTCCACTCCATTTTAGCATTTAATGTTATTCCGTAATTATGGCGAAACCGTGGTCACAGTGGCCGCTATCAGAAAAGTTATACCCTTGCTTTAGCTGTGAATAAATTACTTTCCCTTATCCTCTACCTTGTAAAATACAAGAATAAACCTCTGTCAAGCATGCACGCACATTCACACACGCACTAAATGCGTCTCGCAATCACACACATTCATATGCATAGTGCGTGCCGTACACATACACACACTCAACAAGAAAGAATGAGAATCAAGACTAGAGTGTAATTGCGACCTAAATCCTGTGATTAGAGGGAGTGAAGCGGAGAGAAGCTGATCAGCTGATTTGGTTGATTAGCCTGACGCTGACGACTTTAATTCACTGCACAGAGTCAGACAGAGGACATGGCAGCATAAAGGAGTGTACAACTGTCTCCTGTTATTTGCAGAATAGCCTCTCCCTCACTTAGCCAGCAGTACCTTGGCAAAGCTTGAAAGAATTATGTGTTTTTGTACAGCGTGTGTGTTTTTGCTTTATCATGACTCTGCCTTCTTCTAGAAATTAACAACTAATCGAGAGTGCTTTGTCCACATTTTCAGAGTAAAATCAGACATTTATTATAAGTACATCTGGCACCTCCTCCCACACACTGAACATTCTCAGTAGAAAAAATGTTTGCAATGCATTTCCAAGCTTCCTACACAAAAGAGCAACTACACCAAAATGTATTTTTTGAGAGTGAATCTTCTCTCAAAAGACTCAGAAGCTTTAGTCAAAAGATTCTGAACCTTTCCCTCGCAGTAACCCCAGTTTCTGGTTGCGAAATTCTTATTTTGTCCAGATTTCCTCATCTCAAACTTCTGAATCCAACAGCAACTTGACAGAAGGTCAAACCATGAGGCACAATTCTCAGAGAGGTGCTAAATCCCCTTCCTCTCCTGATGAGTCTCTTGGCTTTGAGTGCTGGTGCTGAGGAGCTGATATGGCTGACAATTTGATGGAGAATTGCCAGAAGCGATGTTGCCCTATATGTGCTGTGGTAGACGAGAGAGAATGTAGTGCTAAGTATGTGAGCTCTGCCTGACTGCCGCTGCCTCTCCCAGCGGTGCTGGAGCTGAAGGGCAGTCTTGATCATGGATAGGGTCCTAATTTAAGAGCGGCACAGATCAAGCAGAGTGACTGTTTCCTGGCAAAGTAGCAGTTCCATTGGGATCTAGTGATTTTCACTTCCTCCTGGACCAGTTTGGTAATTTCATGGCTTGCCTAGACATCAATTGCACCAAAATGGGTGGCGGAAGGCACTTAAGCAAGTCATGAGCATGTCAACTCAAAGCACCAGCTGAGAAATGTGCCTGAATTGCCTGTACGGCTTCAGCCAGCATTGGTGGATATATAGTCCTCTACATGTACGTTACATTTACCTTTGCTCTATTGATATAATCAATCCCTGCGAATTCAAGTGGGATGACAGTGGATGAAAGTTCTGAAGCTGATCTCTTTTAGGGTAAACATGCCGAACAGTCTGGAGACATAAAATCATAAAAATACTGTTGGCCTGTGCACAATCTGTCTGATTAGAGCTGCCCCATTGGATGTTGTCGTGATATCAAAGTGCTTCCAGGTCTATGCAATTACAAGCTGAGTACGTGGTTATCACAGACCGGAATGGTGCCCCAAATTATGAAAAATAAGACCCCAGTTGCAACAAATCTGAATGATCCTTTAAGGTAAGTTCAGTCTAACCTTTGCTATTTACAGGCAACCTGTGTCATTACAGCAATGATAGCTGCTGCAATTACGGCACTAGCACTAACTGCAAACAACAAGGTGATACAAGTGTGATTTTTTAGTAGCAGTTGATTTTGTGTGTTGTTGAGGTTTTAGATATTAAGCCTGCAAAATGTTTTTAGAGTTTTTATAATTTTGTTTAAAATGAAGGCGGAAACCCAATATGACCTCAAATTACACACAGATGTAAAGAAGGGCTATACAGAAAAATGTCTTTGTTAAAATCCAGTTTAATCAGCATGTAATGACATCATTTTGTCAAAATTAGTCCGGCTGCACACTCAGTTGGAGAAGCAACCTCTTTCATAGTACACGATAAGGTAGAGCGGTTCTATGCCGTACTGCTTGGGATATTAGTGTGAATGTGCATTGACTCCATAAACACAAGCACCACTGCTCTAGGGGAAATGTGTGATAAAAGAGACTGAGAATTAGTAAATGTTTTGGTTTAGGGGGAGAGTCTCTGACTTAAAGGATTTCCCACGCTGGAGCTGAATAAAAGAGGTAAACAGTTTCAGTTAAAAACACAGCTGAGGAAGACAGCATGATCTATGGACTGTAAATTTTGGCACTTACGCTAAAGCCCATGGGTGATTCAAACGGGCTGATGATGAAGAAGACTTAGTGTTATGTATATAATACAGCTTGTCTGTCACAAAACAAGAATATGAAACAACATGGCAAGGCAACGTTTACGATGCATGCATACTCCATCTGTTATATAAACTACACATGCATGAGTGGTTTTCCATAAACACCTTTTTACTTTATTTTTGCACTTTGACTACACACAACCACAAGGCACATGGGACAGACTGTTGTGCTTCAATGAGGAGACGAAGAGTTCACAACATGCACCAGCGTCTAGAGAAAAAAGATTTGCGTGATCCACTGTACTTATCTCTTATCCCTTGATGACATTTGGTGAAAAACTGCCAGAAAATTCAAGCTGTCTAGATTGGAGTTTATCCACAAAGGCTTGACGACTTTATACGGACTATGTGCATGTTTGAAAATCTGTGATTATTAGAGAATATTCTATATTTAATAATTGATATAGATGGACGTACTTAGAAATACCTCACATAGCCTTCATTAATAAATATTGTGCATTGTGTAAACAAATGTAGAGGAGTAACAGCTGCTGTAGTTTTGTTTTTCCATTACACAAAGTGACAATGTGTGGGTTTGATGGGGACATCACTGATCAGTAATTCAGTGTCTGTGATGAGATTAAATTAGCCCACTGGGTGGCATTTATTATGTCATTATGACACACTTGCCATACCATTTTAAACTGCTCACTGACAAAGAGCAGGGTTGTGGTCAAGTGACTAATAATTAATGACATTTTTGTAATCTAGTCAAAACCATTTATCATACTGTATGTTCTGCATCAGGGGCTGTGTTAGATGTTCTCATTGTCCATCATTTTGACAGACAGGGCCATTAAAATAGTATCAAAATCTGTAATTACCCCTCATTTCATTTTCTTTTTTTTAATTGATATACAACAGAGAGTTGGACAAGGCTGGTCCATCTGTGTTGTTCCACCCATGTAGGGGAAGATGATGTAAACACATCTAACATGCTACAGCACCCAGATGTGCCGATCACTGCGATAATAATGTTCAAGTGCTTTGAATATTGGTGGAAATAACTGAAACACTCAACACCATCCATCCATCCATCCATCTTCAACTGCTCATCCAAAGCCAGGTCGTGGGGGCAGCAGGCTATCATAACCCCTCATTTAATTTTCCTTTTTTAAATTGATATTAAGACATATTTGATAGTGTTCAACTTCCATCAATTTATTTTCATTTTTTGACAATTAATGTATCAAAAGAGCTTATGGATTATGCATGTATAAGGGTGTAGTGCTATCTGTTTATGTACTGGAGCACACCAAAGATACAGTCACAGCTAAAGGCCCTGACACACCACGCTGGCAGCTGGCCATTGGTCAGTGCTGGGTGGGGTGGTGGGAGTTGTCAGTTGCCCTAGTTTTTGCAGTTTGTCCCCAGTGTTGGCACTGGTTGGCCATCATTGGCTATTTTTCAGCTGATTCAGTATGTTGGATCAGTATCAGAGATGGTGGAGTCCATCGGGGAATAAAGTCACTGTGACGGACAGTTCGGCTCAAAGCATGAAAAGACAAATGGAAGTGTGGAAAGTAAATGGCTCAAGAGTCAAGAGGAAGTGACATAAAATAAGATTTTTTAAGCTATTGAGCTCTTTAGTAAATAGCCTTACTGTGCGTTCACGCCGAGCGCGAATTCGCAAATTCGAGCATCGAGATTACATACAAAGTCAATGCAAAGACGCGATTAGATGCAAATTCACGCCAGGCGGTGTGATAGACACGCCTAGCGCAATGCGATAGACACATAGGCACGGCGCGATAGCCGCGAAATTCGCGTCCATCGCTTCATCGCTCAAGTTAAAAATATTGAACTTTTCGCATGACGCTGTGCTTCGAAAGCCAATCAGTGTTGAGATTCTCCCGACGTCTTGACGCCCTGACATCCACAACAATAAACTGCTACTCACCGGAGACAGATGGACAGGTGCTCCGCAGCTGAAATGGAGCGCCTGTAGTTGCTGTCCTGCCAGGAGATCCTGGCGCCAACCCTCGCCAACAGGTCCTCAAACTGGGCCCCAGTCAGCCTGAGGTACCGCTGAAAGTGGCTATCATCCAGATGGAGTTCCTGGAGGAGGTGGTGAAACTCGCCGAGCTGGGTGCACTTCTGCAGGATAGGGTGAACCCAAAAACGACGGCGTTTGGCCCTCCGACGCATCTGGGGCTTCCAGAGCAGGTACAAAGCAGCGATGGTGGTTATCTTAGCCATGGTTGAGGAGAGAATGGCAGGCCAGAGGTTGTTATCTAGTGAAAATGGGCGGGCTCGCCACTCTCGCAACTGAATTAACAAAATGGTCCGGCGTCCAAACTCATGCGTTACGCACAAGTAATTCGCTTCACTCGCGCCTGGTGCACAGTTAGTTCTTTCAATATCGTGTTGTATTGTTGATGTGCTAACTGGCTAACTAGTGTCTTGAATCCGTCCTGTCGAATTTCAACAGATACAAAATGCATTTATTCTAATTCTAACTTGTAGAAAAGTGACGGAGCACCCTTCTGGCGGATTCAGCAGCACTACACCCCTGTTAATAAGGGCATGGAGAGAAACGATGAACAGATACACCAACTCTGCAAAGAATTTTCAGCTACTGTGACACTTTGTAATGGTTTGTAGCAATAAAGCCTGCCAGTGCGACAGCTAAAGCCAGCTAGACAATGAGGTTGTACACGTGAGATCAAAGAAAAGATTAGAAAGTTAAAAATATGCACACACACCCAATTGGACAGGAGGGTCGCTGGCTGAAGTCACAGTATATCGCCCTCAGTGTTCCAATCTGTCAAAATGACGGACAGCCTTCAGATATTTTTGGCATTGTTAAATCAATGCAGTCAATGACAGATGATCCCTGTGACAGTTGTATTTTGCTACCTCAACAGCTCTGATATTGTCTGGTCACCAGCTGAGGTCAAGAGTAGGGATGTGGTGCAACAGCTGGGTCTAGTTTGGATCCGGCATTGCAAACAATGCAAATGGCTTTAACAGCTAATCTGCTTGTAGTGAAGTCAAAATGATGGCAGATGGCAGTCTTTGTTTCTGTCTTCACATGTGCCGGTGTCAGACGGTAGGTCACTGCTGAAAAGCTGCAAACAGAGCGGAGGTACAGCGAGTCGTTGCATAGAGATGATACACCATCTCATCTAGTTGCATTGGTGTAAACCAGTGGGTTTTTAGAAAATTGCATAGCGGCGCATTGCAAGTAGTTGCTTGTTTCAACTCATCTCGTCACAAATCATTGGTCTGAACTGGGCATAAGGTGTTCAAAAGAATTCCAATTAGATGAGCAGTTTCGGAGCTGAATAAAGATTTAATAAAATGCCCCCCTCGCTAACCAAGCACCACTGTAGATATATAGAACTTCCCTTTAAATACTGCACTCCCTGTTTTGTGTCAATGGAGGTACTTTCTGCTGCCAGTATTTTGTTTTTTTCCGTGAGTGGCAAGACAGGATGTAAACAGTTTTCAGACAGTGGAATTGAAATAAGCGTGGGTAAACACACACATTTGTAATTTAATGGTCTCAGATTTTCACAGCCCACACTCTTCCTCAGCCCTTGCAGTCAAATTTAATTTTTAGGTGGAGTGAAAGCACAAACACTAAAACACGATAAAACAATGTCCCTGTTTGTATGGGGCTAAAACAAATGCATCTGACAATGTTGTGGTCTCATGGGTGGCCAGACGACGCAGTGCTGTGCCCCACTGATTGATTTTCAGCAGTAACATTTCTATAGTCCAATGGTTGTTATAAAATCAAATTTTGAGCCACAATGAAATGCACCCACTGCAGAGCCGTGTCTCCGTTTTGTATGCAGCTGACTCTGGAACAGAATAGGATTTTCATTCAAGGGCAAACACACATTTAATATTAAGTGCATTCAAGAAAGGCTTTTCAGCAGACACTGAGCTGTACAGACCCTTTTACAATTTAATTTAATTAACTCTGAGGGACTTTATCAGCAGTTATTTCAACAAATGTTGCAGTATTGCTTTAAGGAGTTATCACTGCACCATAGGTAAACAGCAGCCCAGTTTGTGTTCATTTGAATACAAATTCTCAATAGTCTCAAGGGAATGCAGCAGACGGTCCACACAGTAGGAGGCTATTGGGCAGATAATTTGTAATTTCAACATTTCCATAAAACTATTAAATTAACAAGTCTGTTTTGACTATTGCAATGGAATCTATGTGTAAGCCGGCACTGCTATGTCTCCGTTTTGCAGCAGCAGTGCTTTCAGCTGAACTGACAACAATGAGCAAAGAGCACTGGGACACGGACGATACGGGGCCATAGATTACTGGGACCCTGCTTTAATGAAGTGGCTGTTAGTGAGATTTGCAGCAGATAGTAAACGAACATAGCAACTCTGCTGAAGTGCAGTCTCATCATTCTGTACATGTAAACAAAGTTAGTGTCTATAAAGCATGTGCTGTTAGTGTGGAGGCAACATGAAGTTAATGGTATAACAAGGAGATACATGTGCCCATTATTACACAGCAGCAGGGCACCATCAAAACACTGGCCTCATTTTCAGTGTGGTGTTATGGTGCAATTTTATGAGGAATTTGTGCATGTGATATCCTCTAGCATCAGGAAAGAACTATATAAAACACACCTTTTTTTTCCATGCCCTGTTCGCTATGAAACAGCAGAGCGGTCGTAAGATGGTGGAAAGATAGCTTCAAAAACAAAAACCACAATCAGCTACAGGAAGTAATCTGCCAGGGCTCGGAGAGGCTGAGAACTCTGACAAGCATCCAATTGATGATGAATGGGGTGTGTGTGCGACTGTGTGTGTACGTATGTGTGTGTGTGGTGACCCAGCCAATGGGAGTGATAGCAGCGCTGTGGATAAGGGGGCGAAAATAGTGCCCCAACTGTAAACCTCTCAGCCATGCCACTGTGGGCTTAGCTAGATCACTAGCTGCCGGCTGCTTTGGCTCAGTGGTTTTTGACACCTTTCTACCTTGACATCACAAAGGGAGCATCTACCTGAATGAACTCCCAGACATATGACTACTCCCAGAACCACTTTTCAAAATATTTTGGGACTGCAACGAAATATTTTTTTATTGAGCTATCAAGTCATATACCCATTATTTTCTCAATCACTTGGCCCATTCCAGTTTTCCAGAGCCCGAGGTGATATCTTTAAATGAATCCAACCCTAACCAACAGTACTAAACCAAAAGACATCTCAGTTTACAATTGTTGAAAACTAAGTAAACCAGCGAACATTCACATTGGAGAAGCTGAAACAAGTGCACATCATTAAACTAGTTGCCGATCAATTTTCTGTTGAGCTACTAGTCATTACTAAGCATTACAGCTCTAAAATGTTGGATGTTGAATGTAAAATACTTTTTAAGAAGACAACCAAACCCAAAATAGATCTTTTTGGCCCGAGCACTTCCATTAAATGGATATACTGTGATTAAGCGATTCCGTGAGCCAACCACGAGCTGCAGCCAGCAGCTACTTTCAATTCTTCTTTGAGCTTTGATTAGCAGGTTAAAAAAAGTAGTGCAGCCTCGTTTCTCTTAACAGAAGAATATCTCCTTAATTGAGCAGTTTCTGTCCTCCAGCAATCTGAACAAAGCTGTCTGTGTTTCTAACTCTTCTCACTTTAAAAAAAAACATACCTCTGCGTATTACTGCCTTAGACAAAACTCTCTGCTCCAACTTCCACTTGTGGCAAATTCAGCAGCTGGAAATCAAAACAAATGATAACAGTTTGAGTTTGAATTTAGCATTTTAACGTTGTTTCTTTGTTTAAGGATTGATTCAATTTTGGGTGGAACCAAGTGCTGTGTTGGCCCTTTTAACCTTTGGTATTTTTGACGGAAAGATTAGGGGACTCTCATTTTTCAGGTGCAGTCACATCCAACCCATTGCATTTGGTTCAAACTAGGGCTGTCACACAGTTTGTTTATTCATACCAAACATCACAATCTGGTACACGCAGACACACCCAGAATACACAGTATGTAGACTGATGCACGTAATGTGGACTCAAAGTTCACAAGCAAAACTTCTGCCCTCAGACTTCTAGCTGTATGCTTTTAGCAGCATATGCAAAGGTTAGCAAGCAGATTTGCCTGCGGATGGGGCTCACTATGGTGAGTGCAAATGAAACACTGGAGCTGCAAGACCCACCTGCAGGTTCCCACCCAGCTACAACAACAGAGAGAGTGGCGTATAAAACAAGGCCAGTCCGTCCGTGTTGTTCCACCCTTGTAGGGGAAGTTGATGTAAACACAGCCAACATGCTACAGCACCCAGATGTGCCGATCAGTGGGATAATAAATGTTGAAGTGCTTTGAATCTTGTTGGAAATAACTGAAACACTCCTCCAAATAAACACCATCTATCCATTTATTTTCAACCGTTCATCCAAAGTCAGGTTGCCGGGGCAGCAGGCTGAGCAAAGTTCAGACATCCCTCTCCTTAGCAATGCTTTCCAGCTCCTCCTGGAGTATCCCAAGGCCTGCTCAGGGCAGACACATTTTATTTGAATAAAAATAAATACATGAAAAGAAATTAATCCTTGCATTTGTTTGTTTTTTCCTGTTGCACCAAACTGGTATGAACCATACTGTGACCCTTGTGTACCATTACACCCCTAGTTCATACCAACTGGTGTATTTTCCTGATTGACTAGCTGTAAATCCAGCTCTACTGCAAGCTAAACAACCAGACCGGGCATTCATGAGGTTCTTTTGCAGTGTGAAAACAAAGCAGACCAACCAGAGATTTTATGACAGCAGATATGTGATTGTAGCCTGAATTCAAGAGCTCCACGACTATAAATTCCCTCTGCATAATAAGCAGACAGTCATGACCTGTATAAGCATTTGATATAATTATGCATCATTTGGAAACCATGGTGACATATGTTCATTATTTGAGTTCAGGGATTAAAAAAAAATGAGTTAAAAACAGTACAGATACAGAAGAAGAGGCTCCATTTTAGTTCTGTCTCTACCTGTCAGTTATCATATATGGCATGACTTCAAACTGAAGTCTTGACTAATAATGTGCATGCTGTATCTTAGTGAGTTCTTTGTGACATAGAGAAGATAAAGAAACACATAACACGCCGCAAGGCCATGCTTCTGAATTACCTTCAGATTGCCAGTAATCAATCTGGCATATTTTTGATTTGTGGCTTGAGTGGTAACAGACATATTACATGTATGTAGACCGCGGCAATTCCACATCACTGCAACAGTGTTTAATGGGAATCAAGGGATTTTGTCCGGGCCCTGAGGGGAGAAAAAAAAGGATCTTCTGACATGATGTTTTCCGAGATTAAAGGCAACAGTGATTTTGTGTCGGACTAGTTTGAAGATTTAGGATCTGTGACTCCACAGCAGATTGAAATTTTCCGGAGACAGATTCTTAGTGAGTTTTCTCAGTTTGCCCTGAATGCAGAAGTCCCTGGTCAACAATAGCTTTTTCTTTTTTAGGTGGGGGGACAACATGATGAACAACACTGTTTCATGTCACTTCAATCATCTTGATGGATCAAACCTTCAGTCTCCTGCCTTCACACACACACACACACACACACGCACACGCACACACACACACGCACACACACACACACACACAATCATGCTGCGAACAGAAATTTGAAGGACAACACACTGGTTTTTATCCCCCTCTGTAAAAATACAAATTCAAATAACTGTGCATGTGTGTGTATGTTTCTGTGCAACCTATTTTGCCTCAGCAACTCCCCCCAGGGTGTTGCTGTACACTAAGAGTTTATTCTTAGCCATCTTTCCAAAAACGGCTAAAAACCAAATGAAGCCTCCCATCCCACATGGCACTACGGTACATGTTGCATATTCAGTACATGAGCTAAACTAAGGGCTGTGTGTGCATCTGTGCATGCATGTATGTATGTCTGTGCATGCTGGATATTTTACTATTTACTTGAAATAATCTCAAGGTTACACCTTAGATTCAAATGTTTATTTGATAAAAGACTCTTTGGTCAAACTGTAATAACTCAGAACTTGTTCTCTGTAAGATTGTTATGTGTATTTAAAATGGCCCCGAACACACTGAATAAATGCCATGACCCCGGTCTCCATGAAATCAATATCATAGCATTTGTTTAATGGGAAAAGTGCAGAAACATCAATCGGAACATCAGCCAGTATCTTTCTCAAATTTCTCAACACAGATTTTTCTGATATTCTGTCACACAGTTAATACAAATGGGTTGCTTTGGTTCACATCAACCTCCTGGTCTTTGTGCATCGGAGAATCAGTGTGAAACAATGATGAAAATAAAAAGCAAATGTCAAGGAATCCAGCAAAACATTTATATAACCTAGAATCATCTGTGGGAAGATGTTTTGTTTTCTCTTCTGCTCTGTTGCACTTTGAGTGTGTGTGTGTGTGTATCAGTGTGTGTCAGTGTGTGTGTGTAAATGGTTCAGTGATATTTGAAATCTGAAGATAAATAAGCTTAGTTGGACAGTAGAAAAATACGGAGGAAGAGAGGGGAGTCACATGAAAGAAGAATAAAAGGCGGTGAGGCCGTGACGGAGGTGAGGGACGGGGTGTTACAGGAGGGCAGGGTGAGTGATGGAGGGATGATGGAGGATAGGTGGGAGGGAGGGAGGAGGGAGGGTGGGATGCAGGGAAGACGGAGGGAGAGATGGAGGAATGATAGGATGGTGGGAGTATAGAGAGAAGGAAGAGGGAGGGGGGGAACAACAGTGGGAAGGATGGAGGAGGAAGAGTATGTCATGCGTTGTTTTATTCTCATCCAGAGGCCAGTGAGAGGAGGCAGATACCTGCTGATTATTCTGTTGTATTATCTAACACTAAAGACAGAAAATGTGAGTGTTGTTTGTGTATTTGCAGAGTGTTAGATAAGAGCTGCTGTTGATATAAAGCAAACATGCACACTCGTTACTCCCTTTACTCCCCTTCCATTTCTTTCTCTTCGCCTCTCAACTTGTCTCTCCCTATTCTTCTTCCCCTCCTCTTCCTCTCCTGCCTGTCCTCTCCTGACCTACCCTGCCTTCTTCTCTCCTTACTTTTATGCCTCCTCTCTTATCCCTTCCTCTCCTTTCTTCACTTCCCCTTTGCTTTCATCTCCCTTCTTCCGCAGTATTCTAAACAGGATATCCTCATGCTTTGCATCCAAACTGCAATGAAGGGGGGAAAAAAAAAATCATTCTTAAAAGATTTCTGAACGGTCCAGTCGCCATACGTTACATAACCGAGCTTTAACAATGCATAGAACTGCACACACACACATTGTTAAGAGGGCGGGAGAGCGGATGTAGAGGTAAATAAAACTCCTACACATGAATGCATCAATGCATCTCGCTACTACCGCGTGCACATTTCTGTCTGCGCATGTGACTCCTGCACCACCATGTAGATGTTCCCTGGAGGCAGACGCTCTCAGACGCAGCCACAACATTTACATTTCCTGAATATGTGGTGTGCATGTGAGTGGAGAAAACAAGGGGGTTACAGATTTCCCTGTATACCCTCGTTTAAATATTTATGTTGTCACTGTCACACTGTACATCCCACACATGAAGAAATCAGAGTGTTAACCGAGTGCTCTCCTCCTCTTTCCTTCGCACAGAGGCAGCTCAGCTTTGGGAAGAGGTAATACATCTAATTTCATACTGGGTTTGTTGTTGCGTGAGTGAAGGCAGGAACAGAGTGGTTTACCTGCCATATGAGAATGAATGTTTGATGAGGCTGATATGGTCTTTCCACGCATTAATGAAATGTTCATGGGCGAGAATGGAGAGGACCAAATGAGCATGTATGTGCAAAGAACCTGTTCTTATTCAGAGGGTGTCAAAAACCACAAATGCAACCTTTAGTATCTTTATGAGATGTATCAGGCTTTCAACTAATTCCAATGTAAAACCACCTGTGGCGATGCTTGACACTGAGAGCAACTTATGTAGTATAACAAGCGGAGCACAGTTTGTGTCTCATGTCAAACCAAAAGTTAATCAACTGCTGATCTACTGGGATTTTCACACACAACCATCTCTAGGGTTTACAGAGGATGGTCTGATAAAGAGAAACTATCCAGTGAGCAGCAGTTCTCTGGGTGAAAATGCCTTGTTGATGCCAGAGGTCAGAGGAGAATGACCAGACTGGTTCAAGATGATAGAAAGGCAACAGTGACTCAAATAACCACTGGTTACAACCAAGGTCTGCAGAAGACCATCTCTGAACCAACAACACGTCCAACCTTGAAGCAGATGGGCTACAGCAGCAGAAGACCACACCAGGTGCCACTGCTGTCAGCTAACAACAGGAAACTGAGGCTACAGTTCACACAGGCTCACCAAAACTGGACAATAGAAGATTAAAGAAATGTTGCCTGCTCTGATGAGTCTGGATTTCTGCTGCCACATTCAGATGGTAGGGTCAGAATTTGGTGTAAACAACATGAAAGCATGGATCCATCCTGCCTTGTATCAGCGGTTCAGGCTGGTGGTGGTGGTGTAATGGTGTGGGGAATATTTTCTTGGCACACTTTGGGCCCCTTAGTACCAACTGAGCATGGTTTAAACACCACAACCTACCTGAGTATTGTTGCTGACCGTGTCCATCCCTTTATGATCACAGTGTACCATCTTCTGATGGCTACTTCCAGCAGGATAACGCACCATGTCACAAAGCTCAAATCATCTCAAACTGGTTTCTTGAACATGACAATGAGTTCACTGTACTCCAATGGCCTCCACAGTCACCACAGCTCAGTCCAATAGAGCACCTTTGGGATGTAGTGGAACGGGAGATTCACTGGGAACTGGGAATGAGAATAGGTCGGTGTCAACATGTTTGCAATGTGTGTGTGACTGCATTTGTATTTTGGTAAATAAGTGTGTATAAAATGTTCATGAGGGATTCTGTCTGAGTTTATACTCTGTAAAAGTCTGTACAGTATATTCAAGGATGCAAGCACTTTTCAAATTGCGTCCTACTTCAGTCTATTTACAGAAAGAAATGATCAGTCCTACTGAGAAGAATTTCAAAGTGACTAATCAGGAACAACCAAAACTCAATTAGGTAACTCAGCCAGCAGCAACCAGTATATGCAGTGATAACAACTGGAGCAAATGAAATATACTCATATACCCCTGATGCAGATAATTAAATGACAGAACAAGCGTGTGTGTGTTTCACTACGCAAACACTCAGTGTGGGAAACACAAGACCGAGTCAGTGGCACTGAATGCAAAACAGCACTTCCCCTCTACTGCGTGTGTACTTTATCTTAGCGTGTGTGAAAACCTAAAGAGTCACTAGACACAGACAGAATGAATCTCTTGTGTATTTCTGTGTGTATTCTGCTGCGATGGAGAAAAATCTTTAAGAAGGTGCTCATGCATATATAACACGATCTACACAAAAACCTACGCACTGCTGGCTGCTTCTGTGATCTTTTTACTCACTTTGCACTGACTCGTAAAGGCCTGAGATAAACTAAAGTTCCTGCTATCCATTACTCAACTTTTGGCATACACTGATTGAGAGGTTACATTTATGGAAAAAAAAAACTTGAACAAAAATATTGGTAGTATAGTTTGGTAGGGTATCCCTACATCACTGAAGCAGTAAACAGTTTCTCATGAGACACCATCAGTCAGCATTTTAAATCGGTCTCCGTTTTTATCGTTGAAGTTTCTTTCCTTGGAAATCTTTCCTTTCCCTTTTGGCTGACAAGTAGATACAGCACAAAAAAAAAAAAAAAAAAAAATGAAAATGAGAAATGCCTGAAATGTCAGTGAACTGGGTGCAAATGTGGAGCACATTTCCAGTAGTGGGGGAAGAACTCAGATCTTTGACTTAAGTATCAATGCCAATACCATCATACAAAAATACTCCACTGCAAGTGAAAGTTCTGATTTATAACCCTACTACGTAGAGATACAAAGTTATCATCAGCAATGTGTACTTAATTATTAAAAATTAAAAGTACTTACTATGGAAAAAACGTCCCCTGTGACTGATCTACTATTATATTTTAAAGATATATTTTTTAGGGCATTTTGCCTTTGATGGACAGGACAGGTAAGCGTGAAGGAAGGAGAGAGAGAGGGGGGGTGAAATGCAGCAAAGGGCCACAAGCTGGAACAGCCTTGTACATGGGGCGCCTGCTCTACCACCCTAAGCTACCAACGCCCCATATTATTATATTTTATTATATTATGGTTACACTCATGTAAATTTTAGTGTTGTAGCTGTTCTAGATGGAACAAAGTTTTAATTACTATACGAACAGTTGGCAAGTTTTGTCCCGTGGTTCCCAGCCTGGGTAAAATTTACATCTGCTAAGTAACCGCAGCTGTCGTGTTACAGTAGTGCCGTAAAAACTGCAATATTTCCCACTAAATTGGGGTGAAGTGGAAGTATAAAGTAGAAGAAGATATAAATACTTAAAACTGCATTTAAGCACAGTACTTGAGAAAATGTTACTTTCCACCACTGCACATTTCCCGTTTGGCCACACAATTACATGCACTATTGTTACCTTAAAGGGACAGTTTATCCCAAAATCCAAAATGCATATTCTTCCTCTTACCTGTAGCCTGTGTATCAATCTACATTGTTTTGGTGTGAGCTGCAGAGTGTTGGAGATATCAGCTGAAGAGATGTCTGCCTTCTCTCCAATATAATGGAGCTAGATGGCACTCGGCTTGTGGTGCTCAAATTGCCAAAAAATACATCTGAGGAACTCAACAGCCAAGTTTCTCGGCAGAAATCATGACCTGGAGGTCTCATTTATACACACAGCATGCGCACAAAATGAGGCCTCAAAGAAGCGTATGCAACTTCCCACAGAAAAGTGGTGATCGATAAAAACAGACTTGATGGGAGAAACTTTAACCCATGCTTACGAACATTTGAATCTATTGTGGAAGCCTGATTTTAGGAACTCAAATATTTTTTGGCGCACGCCATTTTTGGCTTATGTCCATACGTACTTTTTTAGTATAGATCCTACACACTGTTTTATAAATAAGACCCCTGGTTACTCAGGATAATCCACAGACCTTGTTGTGAGCAGTTTCATGTTGGACCCTTTTTCCTCTCTACCCAACAACACCCACCTACCGTACCACTGCACAAAAAGGAAGTGGGCAGGTACTGCCAGCTCACCTACCACTGAGCTAACTGAGCTCATCCGAGGAGAAGACAGTTAATTCTGTAACAAGCAGCAGCAGCTTGTCCACGAGTAGATGCACACTTCCTTCTGTGCCTCCACAAGCTGAGTGCCATCTAGTTTCATCATATTGGAGAGAAGGCAGACATCTCCGTGGTCGATATAGCCACTTGGCAACCCACACCAAAACAATCTAAATTGATGAATAGCACGACAGGTAAGAGGAAAGATATGTATTTTTGATTGTGGGGTGAACTGAAAAATACAAAATACAGCAATAAATGATATGTGCATGCAAAACTGAAACCATTCAAGAATCTTTCAGTAGAAATGTAGAGCTCCAGTGATTAGTTGTTAGAAATCAATTTATTGCTCTCGGTCCAATAAACATATAAAACGATAAGAGGCACACAGTTCTGGGGACTCAACGACTTCATAAATATTTCAACAGTGTGAAGTGATATATCATTTAATTATATATTTAATTACAATATATGTGTTGATAGTTACATTTACAAAGTCTAACCTTCCAGATAACCATCATTTGTACATTTCAAAACACCCTCCGCCTGGCAGACATTAATGCCATTGATGATGATGTTATGCAAATAGGGTTTTTTTTTTTAATCAGAGCTAATGCAAGTGCTCCCGGGCACATTTCCATTAAAAGAAGGCATTTGAATTCTGACTACTGTTATAAAAGAGGTGAAAATGATATTCAAGTTAATTTAATTATAAGTGGTCAGGGCCAAAGTCTTTATTCTACAAGATGAGTAGTAATTTTTTGTCGGACTTTATTCAGGGTGGGTGAGATCTCCTTTGCCCATCTTAGCTAGGTCTAGCCTGTCAGGCCGTGTCATCTCTGTATTATGTGTCAGCGAAAGGATCGACAAAGAGGGCACTTGGGTACAGCCTTCTGTGCTTGCTCTTCATCCCTTTGGTTATGAGCTTGGCTATGATTTTTAAGGTTAGCTGGCTGCATCTAGCATGTTTCTTACATAATGCTTCCAAATCATTTATAGTGCTCCTTGTAGATGCCAAAATATCCTCTAATAGCTTGTTTGTTTCTTTGGCGATCTATGTGATCACAGTGTCTTAAACCCACCTTCATCCCTACATGAAAGCCATCCTACCGGCAACACTGCCATTTCTGAGCATCTACGCATTTCTAAAAAGGTTTTTGAGGAGGCAGTGAACCGGGTTAAGGGTGAGCTGTAAAGGATAATATAATGGGATAGACATGCCTGTTCTGTTTGATAACCATTTTAAGCTCTGTTTTTTTCCCTTTACCCATGATTCAGGGATTCATTGTGTTTCGTGTGTGTGTGATGTGTTTATTCCCAGGTTCTTTGCCACGTGTCTGTCCACCACCTTCGGATCTGGCAACTATTCCAGATGGAGCTATGAGACAGAAACAGAAGACTCACTGAAGCTGAAGGTCAGAAAAGATACTTTTTAATAATGGGTTGAGGGAAAAACTGAACAAAATGTTATGGTTTGTAAGTTGGTTGCCTGGAGTGAGAATACACGCAGAGGAGATTAAAAAAATTAATGATCCTTCAGTCAGCAACACTCATCATTACACTAAATATTATACAGTTCTATACAGCAGTACAGGCTCTCTGTAAGAATCCAATCAGCTTGCACACACAGGCAACAACTGTCATCATTAATATATACTTGAAGAAGAGGAGATCATGACGGGTAAGGGTGAGACCAGCACAACAGCGTGGAGCAGAACTCATGAGGAGAATAACATATTGGCAGCTTACAACACCATGTTGAGGTGTCAAACATGATTACAGATTGGTTAGATCAGCTCGCGGTCAGCTCCTAACTTAAGTGCCTGCCATAACTAACGCAAGCTTGATTTGTGAGGAAAGTGGGTCAATGCAGCAGCGGAAGTAACAGGATAGAGCAAAGAAAAACAAAGAACAACTATAAAAATAGAGCATCAACACAAATAGCTAAATAAATGTGAACTGTATTATTCGGTTTTGCGTACACTGAAGAAGAAATCTACCGTATCAAACATATAGAAAGTATAAATTATGTTGAATTTAAGTCCTTGTGAAAAGTGTGAAATGGGTGGAACTGTTAAAAATGTCATCAGGCAGTGCAGCCAAAATTTGCTGTGAAACAGATTATTACAAAGATGCATGAAAATGCAAAAAGATGCAAATATCTTACATCCATTCAAGCTAAATTAACTTTATCCACCCCCAGTGGCTGATTTAAACTTCTTTCATCAAGCAGTTATCATGGTAGTGTGATGTGGAGTGCAGAGTTTTATACCGAATAAAGTAAGTGATTAGATCGCATTACGCCACATATTCACTGCATGTGTGTGGGTGCCCCAAAATCATCACAAATTACATCCTGAAAGATTCCAAAATGTGCCTCGATATGCTCTGCACCCTTTACCACTGGTTTACAAAAAAACAGCCACGTTTGCATTTGCCGACATATTTACAGAAAGCGGAGAAGAAAGCAATGCAGAAATGTCTCTATATGCAAAATAAATCCAGCGCACTTTGAAGCCAGTGCGGTGCTGGCACCCAGCCCCTGCAGCACCCTCCTAGCTGGCTGATGCTGGCACCATTTGGACTGTTGCTCAGGAGAAAAAAAGCCACAGCAAAATTCATTTTCAGTCGCTACAAAATAAAATAAATAAAGTTGAAAATGTTGGCCTGAAGACAAAAAGTGGAGTAGGTCAATAAAATGCTGTGAAACAGTAAAGGTCAGGGACTGGAGCAGATACCTGTGGTGTACAGTGACACCTATTGTAAACTGTGAGACACATCGTGTACAAGCTCACACACACACACGCACACACACACACACACACAAACAGACACAGACGGCAACAGCCTACAGACACAAACACACACAAAAATACACACATGCAAACTTGCTGTAATACTCTTTCGGTGACGCAGCCAAAAACCCACACACTTAGAATGTTTAATGCCTGTGAACAACTTTCTAAACTTTCTTTTTATTCATAAATGGAATTTCAAATCACTGCCCTAATTTCCCTTCCCTCTTCTTTCCTTTTCTGGCTCACTCGCTCGCGTCTCTTCTCACACTTGCAGTTGAAATGGAGATTGTGTTTTCGCAGCAATGCAGAGCAGACCTCCTTAAAATTGGCTCTCTTAATAATTCAGCATTTGAATAAAGCTGGAAATCCGAATGTCACTGAGTGTGATTGTGTGTATAAGTGAGAGTGAAAGACAGCTTGTGAAAAGAGAGAGGGGAGGACAGGGGGGGAGAGGCGGGGCAGGGGAGAGAAGCAGGAGCGAGCGAGGCTTGAGAATGAAAGTAGAGAGGAGAGAGGAGCAGGAGAAAGTGATAAAGAGAATTTAGAGAGGGGTGTAATGGGGTTTGAAAAGCCTTTTAACATTAGCACTTACGGGCTACTAAGACTGTGTGCAAGCATGTAGATAGTAGGGAAGGCTTGTGTGTGTGTGTGTGTGTGTGTGTGTGTGTGTGTGTGTGTGTGTGTGTGTGTGAACTGTAGACTGGATGTAGCCTACACAGTGTTAGACAATTTCCTCATGACATCCACCTCTCAGTTGTCTTTAACAATCTCCCTGACCTCCAATCCTACTTTTCTACCTGTGCTTATTTTGACTGGTACATAGGATGTCTAATGTTTAAAGGAATACTCTGACAATTTGGGGGATTAATCTTGCTGAGATTTAGATGAGATGATCCTTTAAGAACCATAAGATAATGTTAAGCGTGTCATGCAAGCTGTTTGTCACTGTGTGTGTGTGTGTGTGTGTGTGTGTGTGTGTGTGTGTGTGTATGTGTGTGTGGGCTTACTCTCAGTAGCTGTCTCCAGGCTGGAGCTCACACTCCTGCAGCAGTAGTCTTATGATAAACAACAGAAGGGCTTGGAGGTGCTGAGCAAAGGAATAACATTGAGTGCAGCTCTACAATGAGATATGATTTTACCAATTTTAAATAGTTAACAAGGTATAGTGGGTCGATAGCGAGGTCGATACCAGGTATCAGCCAATAGCCGATATCCATACTGATGTTTTTACATGGTTGTATAATTTGTTTTTGCTGTTCCCCCTTTCGTGCCAGCTATAACTATAGCTGTTATAAAGTCTAAAGCCTTTTTAGCATATATATAATAATTTCCTCTCTCATATCTATTCTATTGCATCAACAACACATTTTTCAGTTTAACAGCTGTATTTATTCAAGTTTCTCACCAGGAACTGTATTTTACAAGATTACATTTGAACACATCATGATCAGGTTATAATTTACCTTCACTCAATGCTAAAATTTCCTGAAAAGAACTTAAAGGCATCAAATTGTAACTTAATGCAACCTCCATGAGCTGTTGGTGGCGGTCACTGGCTGCTTAGCGCTAACGTTAACTAGCTGTTCTCCTGCCGAAGTCTGTCGTTCATAATGTAGCATTATCAGGGAAACAATAATGTGCACCCTCCGACGCAACAATATTGAGCTTGCTGCATCCTTTTATCCCAAATGTGTCCCTGGGGAAGAACTCTGTTTATCCCACACATGTTTTGTATTGTCCCCAGGACAACGGGATGCCAGCTGCTAAGGTTAGCCATCTCATCGCACATCGGTGGGATTACACAGCCCATTGGCAAAACAGTCATTGTAATCTTCTTGAACCTGCTCATTTAACTTTGTGGCTGTTAGTCTGGAGCCCTGTTTTTGAGCAAAACTGATGTGACACAACAGAAAAACCTCGAGCCACTGCCATTGGTGAACGTCATGTTATTTGCCGTCAGGCCGATGGCAGTCCACAAGGCCAATATCGGCCGATACCAATGTTCAGCTGATAAACTGGTGCATCCCCATCAAGTACCCATGCCCATTCATACTACCAGCATCTCTAAAGCTCAGATGTTATATTTCGTTAGAGGTTTTGGTAGGGGTGTTTGTTACCCCAAACCAGAGTTTAAAGTTAGCTAGTCAGTGGATTTAGCTTCATATTTATAGAGCTTACATTAGAGCGGTGTCAATCTCTAACTCTCAGCTAACAAAGCACATACATGTATCTTCCATACAGTATATAAGTAAGATGGTACCTGTTCCAACTGCATTAGTATAATTCATGAGGAGAAAGTGGATATGCAAATTCAGCATGCTCGTCTGTCTTTGTGCATGTGTATACACGTGCCTGCTGCACGCCAACACCCAAACACAGGAGTCTGTGTGAAATTTATGAGACTATGTTTCAGGCACATCTATGTGTTGTTGGTGTGCCTCTGTGGGTACCTGTGTGCAGCCGCTCTTTGAGTGTGTATTCAGAGGAGAAGGTGGTGTGTATAAAGGCTTCTTTTTCTGTTAGACCACAGTAAAACACAGAGTGTGTAGTGGCGGGCTATAGCTGGGTTTAACTGAGGCGTGCAGAGTGTAACAACATTCAAGCTGTCAACCCAGTTCACTATAAGGGAACTGAACTAGACAGAAAATCAGAAACACACCATTCTCCACTCCAAAAGAGCCTGTGTTTTAACGCTCACACTGACGGCGCTCTGAGCTCAAAGAGGCGGGTGCAGGCTGTGGGTGGGCTGGCTTCCACTGAATTTCAAATTGATTTGACAAACAACAATAGAGTTGATGTGGCATTTTCAAATGTAGGGCAGTCATTTTAGCACACAGAAGAAACACAGAAGGCAGCAAATACAAGGCTGAGAGGAGTATATTGAGATGGGTTGTTCAGTGGGATGTGGTTTCTGTGTGAGGAAGAAGTGATGTGTCAATAAAAAAGGGGGGGGGGGGGGGGGGGGGGTGTCGAAATACCAATTTTAAGTGTCAGCAATGCTGCATACATTCATTTATTATCCAACCCTGATGTGGCATATTTTCCTCGGCTCGGTTCTCACATCCAAGTGAGGAAACCAGCTAAACTCAGTCTGCCCAGGAATTATCTTTGTACTGGATGATTCTGCAGCACATGATTTACATCCAATGCCAATGTTTAGTGCCAGTGCAGGAGATGCTGTGGTGTGTCCTTCAAGGCAAAATTTGAAGGCATAGATGGGGTGGTGAGTACAAGTATTAGACCGCAATTCAAACCAAAAGTAGGGCAGGGCTATATATCAGTGTTATCGTCACATTGTAATGTGAGACTACATGTCATCTTAGATATCATTATATCGTAAATGTTGTCTATTCCAGGTTTTAGGGGCTGCATTACAGTGAAGTGATGTAATTTTCTGAGCTGAACAGACAGTTCTAGCCCGTTCTACTTTTTTCCCCTACCTGGCTGCACAGGGGTGCAGTGGTTAGCATTGTCACCTCACAGCAAAGCTCCTGGTTCAAGCCCAAGGTGGCGGGTTCGAAGCAGGGGTGGGGGAGCCCTTCTGTTGTCTCCGTTTCAGCGTGGGGTTTTTTCAGGGTACTCCGGCTTCCTCCCACAGTCCAAAGACATGCAGGTTAATTGGTGACTCTAAATTGCCCATAGGTGTGAATGTGAGTGTGAATGGTTGTCTGTCTCTATGCGTCAGCCCTGTGATAGTCTGGTGATCTGTCCGGGTGTACCCCGCCTCTCACCCAATGTTAGCTGCGATAAGCTCCAGCCCCCCCATGACCCCTAACAAGATAAGTGGTTACTGAAAATGAATAAATGAACCAATAGTCAACCCTACTATATTGTAGCAATATCCATATTGAGGTATTTGGACAAAAATAATGTGATTTTTAATTTTCTTTACCTTGCAAGTACTTTTAAATGTCTGACCTTGACCATACCTGTATCATAGTCATGTAGATTTGGTAGAAATTAACATTAAATCAGACTCAATATCACAAAAAGTCTGGGTGCACTCAGGGCATCTAAAGATCACAGCCTTTGAGACTCTTCAGTGAAAACTTAAAACTTGAGCAAAAATGAGCAATCGATCGCAGTGAGCCACGTTTCATTTTATCGAAGTTATACTTTTGTCAGGGGTTCCTTTCAGTTGTCGTGCAAAGATAGAAATGGATGAATTAATTGATCGATACAGAAATCTTTGGAAAATTTCTAAACTAAACTGCTGGGTGATACAACAGGGACTGTGTGTGGTTGTACAAAGCTTGAAACACAGAGTACAAAGTTCTTTACATTAACACCGAACCAGCCCTCTAACTCACAACTCCTTAAAGCCGCTGTAAAACTCCTTGAAGTTTGTTTCCCATCCCTGCTGTGCGTACTTCACAGTATTCAGCAGAGTGTCAACATATTTAATTTGAGAAACAACTGTGACGAGTGGAGAAGCAATTATAGTTTTGGATTTTGTGGGAAAAACGTCAACATTAAGAGCAAAGAAAGTGGCAAATGAGAAGCAACTTCTGAGAAATGTACATTCAGTTTTACAATCATGGCTTAAGCAATTTAACTCAAGTATTTGAAATTTAAATTCAAGCTGGATTTTCTCTGTAGCAGCAGATAGTGTACGGCAGGGCGACTGTGGAAGCGTAATAACATGGCTGTACTGTAAAGGCGGTGCACAGGACACAGCACACTGCCCGTCTTTAATATTGATGGACCCTTGACTCCTGCAAGTGTGAAGTGAATCTGCCATGAGATAATATTATTACCACACTTAACCCTGAGACCTCTGACCTTTCTCACCTGGTATATGATGATTTATTCATTCACATGGGAAACTGTCAGACAGGCAGACAGGAAGGCAGATTAAATAGGGAGAGGGACAGATGGCTTAGAGAGACAAGTAAACAAGCAGATAGAAAAACTGAACGACAGAAGACACTGCTGTAAGCTAAAAGAGACAGGAATTAGATAAATGATTGAACAATGGCAGCTTTGACAAGTTATGAATTTGCAAAATCATGCAAAAAGCCAGACTGACAGAGCAGTAATAGAAGTGGGGTATGGGATAGGAAAACCACTAAAACGTGTTGACTTGTAAGTCAAAATGAGATCACATCAGATAGTCCCAAAGAAATGGCTGAGCCCTTGAATCCGTCCAGTAAATGGGCCGTTTCCAAATTTACTTTACTCATATCAGCAAATACAGACTGCCTGAGAGAGACAAGGGCTACACAGGCAGTATCATCGCCTTTCTCACAAGTGGTAGTGGGCCTGGTGGCTCCTTTACTGACGCGAGCTACCTCTTGGCTGGCAATGTTGGCAGTATCTTTATCCTCTTGGCTACCGTTCGCCTCATCTGCTGAAAGCTGAATGAAAAAGTTGGTCATTGCCTTATTATTTTGGTTGTAAAGCCCTGGCATTTCTTTCACCGCAATGTTTGCATACCAAAAACAAAGGAAATGACCTGTACCATTTTCAGGAGGGGAGGGTTTCGTTATAAACGTGCTGTGTTTACATGGCAACTCGGGCGAGACTCGAGAACGTTCAGAGACGTTCTTGTTCTCGAGTCTCGCGAGCTGCAGGCTAACTGACCACGGTGAGAAATGATGCTATAAACGTGGAGTAAATTACGTCTTTTTGCATGTCGCAGCTTCAGGGCACTTGGATTATGACGGACGAGCCGTTCTGACGTTTTTGAAATGCATTAGCGGAGTTTTATTACATTTTCAAAATGATTTTGGACGTGGGTTCCATGCACTTCAAGTATATGTAAAAATCCAGCTAGCATTTATCCTCTGATACCCCAAACGAGTTTTGTGGATTAAAAAGCTACACTGGACTTCTTGTCGGCATGAGCGTCAGTAAGTACTGTCTGTATTTTCATTCTAAAGTGATAATTTCCTTTAAATAACTTAATAGGCAATGGAGAATATTTGGGTTCGAATTTAAATCAAATTATCCTTATATTTAGGATTAACATGATTGCTGGCGTCCTTGGAGCCCTGGGCCCCCGAGAGCTACACCCCCCCAGTCCCCCAGGACTCTCTTAGGTCTGACTTCCGTTATCTTAAATCAGATCTCTAGATGGTACTGTATGTGTGAAAGAGAACAAAAAAAACATTTGAGCTTAAGTTTGCTGAAAGAACAGCTTGAACTTTACTCAACATGATTGGCTACATAATAAGATTCCCGTCTTAAATGCCACGGCAATTACATGAAACATCCTCGCGTACTTTATACTATACAATGTCAGTGACAAATTATCCTCAACTGAACTTGTTTAGGCTGCGTATTTTTCTCTGTGCAAAAAGCATGAAAACAAAATGTGTTTTGAACCCTTGTTTCTCACAGATCAAAAGATCTACAGATGTATTTTACCAAAAAAATGGTATATAGTATAGTGAATTGAATTATGGATGAACAGGCTAATGAGCAAATTAGTGAGTCAGTTACAGCTGCAGTGTTACTCACCTCCTGAGAATAATTAGTTTAAAAAAAATAATACACAAACACATTTCATTAAATTGTTTCTTGTCAGAAAATAGAAAGCTAGGGGATTAAAAAGGAGGAGGCCATATGATGTAAGAATATTCCTCTCTGTTGAATGACAGTTTGGCTCGTTTGACGACTCATGTTGCGAGGCTTTTGACAGAAATATCAAACAGTTTGATAGCAATCTGGACATCCCAGACAAGGTCATGAGCACAGGATGAAATTAAACGGGGTCGCCAGCCCTGTCGCAGCATGAGGGCGCCGAGGTTCCACACTGACCCTGCCGACTCGCTGATTCCAAAAAAAAACTTGTCTGGGACGGTCAGACAGAACACAGGCCTGTTCATTAACACATGAACTGGACATCTTCAGAGGGTGGCTGTGTCACTTTCCCATCCTGCTCCCTCTGTGGCTCTGTGTGAATGAGGAGCCATGCTTTATTCTGTCTTGAGCCAATTAACATGACCTGAAAAAAGGTGTACCAGCTGGCACAGCAGAAACCAAGGCTGCTCTCTGTCCTCAGTAGGGGTGTGAGAAAATATCAATACACTTGAGTACTGTGATGTTATGTTATGTGATACTGTACTGATTCCTAAAGGGTCTAAAAGGTGACACAAGAAGAAATAATATGAGATTTCGATTAATAGGAAATCACCACCACTTCTAAATGAAAACTGTTCAGTTAATCCATATTTTCAACTGTTTTTAAATGTGCTTTAATATTGAATTGCCTTGTCTGTTTTATGTCCATTGTGTCTATATTCATGTGGAGTACTCAGTGCTTAAATGCCCTTATTGTAAAGCACTTTTTGCTGTATTTCTTGTATGAAAGGTGCTGTATAAATAAAGTTTATTATTATTATTATATTACTAAAACACAACTGATTTTAGGCAACACTTCTACTTGATTTTTTTTTTTACTAATATAGGAAAATGTTACTCTTAGCTCCTCTGTAAGAGCACTCGTCTTCCATGCGGAAGGTCCAGGGTTCGAATCAGGCTGGGGTCGACGTCAGCAAAGGCATGCAGTCGCAAGAGGTTCCCACCGCCGAATCAAACGGGATCAGATTCCTTAAGGAGGCTTCAGGATAAGACAGTAACTCCGGGATCTGAACCAAGTCCTCAACGAAGGGGCCGTCTCGAGCCTGTTATAGATGGGAGGTTCCACATGTAAAAAGCGGATGCTTCTTAGCTCCTCTGGTGGATGTTACAGGCACTGTTATGGATACAAATTAGAGGTTGACCAATTTCTTGGTTTGGCCAATTAATAGTTATCCGTGCTACTTGCAGAAACAGAAACAGAGGATCTGCAGCCTCTGTGATGATAATCGCATGGGAGAAGAGTATCATATTTTGTTAAAATGTCAGAATGTAAGCTTGATGACTTACAGAGGAAGATATTTGCAAAAGTAGGTGCATCTGTGTTTAAATCTTTCTTGTTATTACAATCAGATAAGCCAAACGTTTTCTGTAAACTAGGTGCTTTTTTGAAGAATGTCCTTCCTTTGTTTAAGTAATATTGGTTGTACTTTAGCCACGCCATGTGCCATTGTTTTGTTATTGTATGTAATATTTGTACTCCATACTATGAGATATGGCCATGTGTCAAATAAATCAAATTAAGTTAAAATACAAAATTACTAAAGTATCTTTTTTTTTTTTTTTTAATTTTATTTATAAATTGCATTGGAATTTTTTACCAAATACAAAATCCTCAAAAGTAATCAAATTACATATTTCCAAAACAAGTACCAGAAAAACAGCCCATCTTGATGATATCACCAGATTAATCAGCTATCTGCTTCTTCCTGTTCCAAACTATTCTTATTAAATCAGCCTTTAAAAATCCAGTATCAGTTTCCCTCACTTACTGATACAGAGCCTGATGTTCTGACTGCAATAAAGCATTTTTTATGCATATGATGGTGTGTTGTTTATACAATGAGAGTCTTCCTAAAATCTGATTTAAAAAAAAAAAAGAAAATCTATTTATCACCTTGGTTACAGTATCGCCATATCTCTCAATACAGTGAATCGCAACCCCTGTATTGTGATGTGTATCAAATTGCCAGATTCTTGCAAATACTCAGCTAATCCTCATTTAATTTTATTCAAACAGGAAAGGAATTAAACGTATAATTAGCCACCGTTTGGCCAGAACACACTCACCCACAGTGCAACAGAATGTATGCACGTCCTCTGTGACTTTTATTCATTGGTGCACAGAGAGCTCCATAACACAGTAAACATTGTAAAGTGAATAACAAATGATCTTCCATTTTATTTCAGTGAACCTGTAACCATTTGCTAATCACCCTCACACAAGATGAATTACACCAATCTAATTACACCCATGGGTTCAACTTCACCCTGTGCACACATATACACACTGCACATACAGACAGACGCCCTGTTTCTACAGAGTGGGGGAAAAAAAGGCAACACCGCTGAGGAACGATGAGGGTCACTTTCATTCAAGAAACCATGATTACAAACATATATATCCAGTATTGGTGCTTTCAGGTGGAACATTAAGTCGCTCCCCTGCACCTTACCAATCATTTATGTGTCATGCAAGACCGGAAAGTCGTTGAGCAACATTGTGACTGGCTGGGGTCCAATATGTAGTCTGCCGTGTCTCTTGGCCAAGTTAGAATCTACGACATTATGATTGCCTTATCTGCCACAGTGACCATAGCTGTAGAGTAGAGTGATCTCTATGTTACAGTGCTCCCTGGGTGTCATATATGTCAGCAGCCTCATCATCATAGCTGTGATCTATGTAGCTGTTTGTAATCCTTCTGGAAAATAAGCAGTCCTCCTGTTTTGTTTTGAAAGGCAGTATGGTAGAAGTCAAACGAGTATCAGATGCATCAGAAGCTGGTAGAACGTAGCAGTGTAGCTAAGTGACTTTTCTCTGCAGTGATTAAATCAAGCCATGAAATAAATATTCTGTTCTTTGACTCTTTGTAACAACAGCACTGCACTACCACTCTGCTGTTAAGAAGCAGAACATTTAAGGTCCATGTAATGTCACTCCTATCATGCAAACTCTCCAAGCACCTTAAAAGTGTAAAACCACTTGTGCCTGACACGCTCATGACATCACAGAAACAAAGCGCACACGCTGGAGCTTTGTGGACGTGTAGTTTTTATATCCGCATGGACTCCTGATCTCTTCTTTCTAATGTTAGTCATGCTCGCTGTAGTGGTAAATACCTCCGCTACGAGAAGGCTGACCGTTCTTGTACTGCGGAGAAATGAGCTGTAGAAAAACCAGCTTGCAGCGGAGTCTCTCTCTAAGCCTCACGGTCACTTTCCTCTGAACAGTGAGACAGACCCCTTCGCCGAGAGGGGTAACAATGTTTGTACAAGGTAAGTATGAATCACTGGTCGACAAAGAATAGCACAGAAATTGGACTTAAGCCTTTGGTTACTCTGAGGGGTCAGATGCAATATTTTTGTCTGAAATAAGGACCTACTATGCTTAAGTCCAAGATGGCATGCCTCAAGTACTGTATATAAGGCTGTTGGTTCTTCTACAAAGCCTATTACATCCTCTGAAATGTGGCATATCTGGCAATACTGCGCACCATCCTCCACCACAATACTGTTAAAAATGCACTTAACACTTTCTGATAGCAGCATGTTCTGAGTTCAAAACTTGAGTGTGGTGTGTCTGCTTCACTGTGCTCACTGGCAAATAACAGCATGTGCCTGTCTTCCTGACTAATTATAGCAGCTTGATTGCAATTATACCTACCGATACTGCTATAAATACAGCCAGCAAATCTGAGAGGAAAGAGCGTACCGGACTGATCGATAGAACACTCTCAACCAAAGCGATGCTGATTAATGACCTGATTATGGAGCAGTGTGTTGACATTAATAGGTTCTAGTAAAAAGTAGTCGCAGCCAATCATCAGTCTGACTCGTATGAAACCATCCAATCCATACAGTAGAGTCAACTCATAAATTGGCTCTAGAACAAAAGGCAGGAATGGTACCTTTCTACAGCAGGCCAGCCTCACTCACAGCATTACTAATAGGTGTTGTGTTTGAGGGCGATTATTTCTGTTTAATAGCCTTTCAAAACTAATAATATTGATAGTCCTTTGTGAATACTTTGTTTATGTCGACATAGTGATAGTTTGTTATTATCTGTAATTTATGAAAGACATCCTAAAATTGAAAATGGAGTGGTACATCACTCAAAGGGACATTAGGTCAAGAATTTATTAATAATGTGTTTGTATCTTTTGTAAGTTTGGTATCGTCAGGCATTCTTCTAAGTCCTCAAGCCTGTTCAAAGTAGCTCCCTGTCGACATCTTGCCTGGGAGCCAGTCAAATCTGGGAGCTCGTGTTTCATTTGCTTTGGCAGGTACATCTGGTCCCCTTCGCTTTAGACAGCTTTCCAGTGGCCTGAGACATGGTCACAGAAAAGGTGTTGGTTGCATGAGCCCAAGCTTGAGACCTCCTATTTATAAACAATCCTCAGGTTGAGTTGCGTAAATGAATTTGCAATCACAATGGATAGTCCGATAAGAACTGGAGAAGAAGGAGATGTCCCCAAACGATGCTTTATTAACCACCACACACATAATGCAGGTCACTCTTTACTAGACCGAGAACTGACGTGTGGTTCCTGTCACATGATAAAACAGGAATAACATGAAACACACTACATATAACAGAATCTATGGATTCACCTTATATAATCAACAACATCAACATATTAAGCAAACAGAGAGCTTACTCAGTTGTGCAAAGAAATAACTGCATTATTACTTTTGACTGTGGCTGAGCTGATCCACACATAAAATGAAATATGAGAAATACACACAGAGTGCTTTAAAGGAACTAAAGTCATGGATTTCACTAGACAAGAAAACAACAACAGTCATGTTCTTAACCTTGAACTTCTCAACAGAATTATTTATCAAAACTTGGAGTCTCAGGGACGCACAGGATCTCTCAGTCCACAAAGTCTTTGAATCAAAGAATCCAGGAAGGAATTAGTGAAAAGAAAATTCATATATCCCACCAACAAGGCAACTCACTACAATGTTAAGCACTATCAGCAACACACTGAATTTTACAGAGCATGAGATACAGCCCTTATTGGTGTCCTTCCTTGCTTGGCTGAGACCTTAATTGGCAATTAACACCACATGGAGGGGCAGAAATTAACCTTCTGACCCAGGCTATTTTATCTATGTCCACAAGGCGGCGCTCAAGGATCTGAATGCCAATTACATCCATTTATCTATATGGGGCGTGCCTGAGACAAGGACTGTGAAAAGAGTCAAGACACCAACAGCTGAACTTCCCTCTGAAGCCACTATGAGCCAGTACTGAACAAACTGATGGTATATTGTTGCTAAAAGAACAATCAGCTGCTCTCGAAGCTTTTTGAGATCCGAGATGTGTTTGCCGTTCTTCCAACTGGATATGGCAAAAGTGTAACATACCAACTCATGATATTTTAGCTCATCTCTGCACACTGTAGTCTGTTAACATCTGTCCATCATGCTTCATCACATGTTTGTAGCCCATTGATAACAACCCTTGGAAATCAAACATCAACTGAGTAGGACATCATAAGATCGGTGTTATTTTTTGTCCAGATTCTGTTTTATTCTGTTTTATTCCACCGGAGCACTCCAACGTTAGCACCAACTGGTTTGACCAAGGACATGCGTGTGGCTGCTCACATTAACTCAGTTTACTCAGTCAGCCAAGCTAGGTCAAATCCTGTCCTCCTGAGCTTCTCAGCCAGTCCAGAGGCAGCATCTAATGTTCCTGCATCCAACTAGCCGTCATTGTATCTCCGTGACAAACCAGCTGCCACTGCCATCGGAGTGCCCCTTATTCTGACCTGTATATTCTTTGGAACAGCCCAGGCTTCACACGTGACTATATTCCCTTTATTAGAGACAACACAGGCAGAGCTGAGCAAAGTCTCAGTAACAACTGACCTGGTGTTCCCCCAGTGTCGGCGGCCTTGCTAATGTGTGTTGAGGAGCTAAGTCCCACCCTTGGTGAAACACCAACACAGAGAGTAGACACCAAAACATAGCAGCACTGATTTTTTTTCTGTTCATTTAGACATTGTATCCACATTTTACATGATCCACAACTTCCATGATATCCCAAATTTCACAGATGATTGCGTTTTTATTATCAGATTCTACTATTATGTCTATGTTTCCTGAACTGTGTCATCCATAGAGCCCTAAGTGAGAGGTTTCGGACTGATGTGCATTTGCAATTTGGTGTACCGCTGTCAGGCTAGCCTACATCAGCACTAAAAGGTTGACTAAAACAAAGTAATCAGTCAAAGGACATCTCAAACTCACAGAGTCTAAATGCTATCACTGTTAGATGCTTTGGACCAAATGAATATAATGTTAAAGTACTGTTTTATCATCTGGCAGCGAGGCCTAATTCTGTCTTTAAAAGGGTGTTTGCTTCACAAAGTCCGAATCTGTTGGACTGAGTCATTAATTTAACAGTCGACTTACTTATTGGGTCCAAAAATGTGTCTCGATCTCCTTCCTTAAATCTGATGGTAATCTGTTGTCCAATATGCACATGTCCTATTATGGGCTGGAAATAAAAATGACAACAATGACAGGGACCAAATGTGCACTGACGCCTCATTGTAAAGCCAGATGTTCAAACACTCTTTCAGTCGTTCTCTAATCATTGGAGTTTGCGTGAACTTTCTGAGACAGCTTCTGTTGTTGTCTTGAGGGGGTGTTGTTTTTGTTTTCATTTATAATTTGACAGTATGGGTGTTCTGAAGTCCTCCGAGACAGATCCAGTGTTTCACAAATAAACTTGACTTGGTGTCTAATGAAGTGTTGTTCAATTACATAAATATCAGGTGGGAATACAGAATGTACTCGTGTACAAAAACAAAATCAGGGAACGTTATTCATAAAAATCACTGTTGTAAAGAAAGTAAAGTTTTGCTTATCGTGTGCTATTTTTAAGCTCTGACGTCACTGATGTCACATAACTGAACAGAGTAACAGCCGGGAAAACACACAAATACAGTAAGTATGCAACTACAGACCCCCTGGTACTAAACCATTTTCTTTGTTCTGTCTGAACTGGCTTATTATTTTCTTTCACTTCCTCTGACTTCGTGTCCCAGCTAGCCAGGGTAACCAGACACAGACAACTAAAGCTTTAGGGAGTGGGAGGCTCCTGCAGCTCACAGTAATGAGGCAACACACCGAGTCACATCGCACACTGTGACACATAGCCACAGATGCAGAAAGAACTGACAGCAGAAATGGAGTTCAGCCAGAGACGGACTAATGCTGACCTTAAACTAAATTACATCTGAAACAATTTCAGAGCTTCAGACTAACGTCCAGATGTAGTAAATGAGGGCAAACACCTGTACACTTGTCATTAAATCTGTTGATGTGATGGCTCAGTTGTGCTGTCACGACTTAAAGTGCAAATAAACTAAAAATAAAAGCAAGACTAAACCTCCAACGCATAGAAAGTGGCCCCTCAAGACTGCAACGTTCATTATACCCAGTGATTCACACTAATGGTGAGGACAGAATAAACATTAGACTGACTATTTTTTTGCCATGTTTGATATGATAGCCTTTTTTCCAGTAGAAAAAAAAAAAATCAGTAGGAAATGAACACCAAATACCTCGATACTAATGCTGTACAATGTTGCTAAGTATCACTGTAACTTATATTCTGTGTTTAGCCATTTGGCATATGACCTCCTGATCAATAACTATGTCTTAAAATCAGTTTCCATTGATTTGTTTTTCTTTTGGTCTTTATCTAGGCTTAATCTTATACAACAAGCACTAGTTCTTGCTGAATAACTTCATGCATATTTCATTTTGGGCTGCAACAACTGAACATTTTCAGTTTGCTCGTTTATTAGCAGAAGAGGTAGAGTGATGGTGATGATGACAAAATAAGTTGCTTGCTGGCACAGACTGAGAATTCTTGTGAGTGTAATGCTAGGGATTTGTTAGGTTACTTATCTTCTGATTTTTTACTCACAGTTTTGGCACAAAAAGAGGCAATATAAAAAAAAAGCAGAGAAATAAATGTCTTTCACTAACTTTAAAACACAAATGCTTTCAGTATACTGACAAAGGATTGATATATCTTATCATCAGTTGTATTTAAAACAGTCGTCATCACTCACATATCGCTGGTGTGACAATGACATTGGGTGACAGCCAGACGGCGGCCCTTGACACGGGTCTAAACTGGCTTGGTGAGCAAACATCCCCGTGAAAAAGTGCACTCATTAATGATGTAAGGTAGATAAGGGCAGATAGCCAGTAATCAAGTCATTAACTGCTCAAATGTCAAGATGAGTCATGTAAGGTCTCAATGGTGTGGTAATGTTACACTAAACATCCCTGCTTCCTCTGGTCCTTCTGCCAGCTCCCAAAAGATGAAGGTGCATTGCTTGATAATTTTGATATGCAATGGCCTGGCGCAAAGTTTTGCATGGATATTATGGATCCCCAATAGTATTTCTTGCTAACTACAGTGTTCCCCTAGTTTTATTTTTCCCCTGTCTCCCCCATTCAACAGCACGTTTCTAGTTGTGGAGACAAAACGACTCCATTCCCTGAGAAATGCAGATGAGAGCTGGTAGCCTACACATAAAGATGCCATGTTGGCTGTGTGGGCAAAATTCAGGACAAAACAAAGCTACATGTACACTGTCAGAAAACAGTGGGGTGTACTGCAGCCTCTACAAAAGTGCTCAGTATGATGGGTCTATGTGTGTTTGTGAGGTGAGTGAGGAGAGAGATACAGTGTGTCTGCACTCAGGACAGACAGGACTAGATGTCAGGTTAGCAGTAAACCATGTAACAGTGAATGTTCAGTGGAAGCTAAAGTTTGTCAGGACTGCCTACCAGTGACGCGATTTCAGCAGTGCATAGAAAAATGCACATGCATGTTTTGCGTCATCTGATTGACTGATCAGCCTTTAGACTTTTTAGAACAAATAACCATAATGATCGGTGGCTGAGCAGTCGGAGCACCCTGATCTGGGGGTGTCTGATTTATAATCTTGCTCATCCCTGACTCTCATTGTTTAAAGTAATGATAGCGAGTTGACTGCATGTAGGTCGATTTTTATACAGCAGTGCAGCATTGTTGCTAAATTTATATAGAGGCAACACTGGACTTTGGTGAACCCCTGACATTTGCCATGAGGATATACATGTGTGGTTTTTAGTGAACTATTTAATCTATTGGATGGAAAGCCATACAATCTGGTTAAGACACCGTCAGGCTGATTTGTAAAGTCTAGTGATCGCCTTAATTTTTCTGTAATATCAACAATAAAAATTAACTTTTTGACTAACCGGCCAAGGGAGCTGGTTGATGAGAAAATCCTCCAACCAAGCACATTTTTACCAGTCGAGATAATAAATTGCCTTTTTGGGTCATATATATATCAAGACAAGAAGGTGTTATGTTGAATACAAGTTAAAGAAAATGATTTTAATATATTGAACAACTTATCACTACAGCCTCAGCATTTGGAAAAGTTCCATCAGTGATGCAGTGTAAATGTCTAGGGCTTTTATTGTGAAAGGTAAGAAAGAAAAGCTGACAATATGGGAGGCAATGAGGAGTTTGCCATCTTCGTTAAACTGTGGGGCCTCTGTGTAATTTTATTACCTTTATAAGTATGGGCACATGGCTAGCAAGCAGTAGGTCGGTGGTGAGTGATAGTTTAGTGGGTCAGCTGATGTCCCATAAAGTAAAAAATTCCACAAAACTAAGAGCACTCAAGATGGTCACTTTTGCGGCATCTTTTAGAAATGTGTGTGACACAGACAGTTCAGGAGCAGCACAGCGGTGCCCCCCTACTGTAAATGAAACCAAAAGGCAATAGCGACTCTAAGCATGTATTTGAGACAAACATTTACTCGCCAGTGTGGCGGATAGCCTTCAAAAATTTACTCACCAAATAGAAAATCGACCTGCATTTGGCCCTTAGCGGCTATTATTTTGGGACCCTGACCGCCATCAGGTGAGAATTTAAAAAAAAAAAAATCACAATACTCAATATGAAATTCGCACTAGCCTCAACAGTACTTTGTTTAGCACTACATAACTAATGTAAGCATGCAGACACATTAAACATGAACATGGTAAATAATTCAACTGTACAACAACAATGGTGGGAGCATTAACAATTAGCTCAAAGCACTGCTGTGCACAAGCCTCACAAAAGCTGTTGGCGTGGCTGTAGACCCACATTCTCATTAAAAATCATGTGGTCATGCACCGCGAGCCTGCACCACCACCTGTGTCTGCCCACACAGGTAAAAGGGTTAAAAAACAAAACAAAAAAAAACCTGCACTCAGACCAGCTTGTATCATATCACAGTCTAAGCTTCTCTCAGCTTACAGCTTCCACAGACAGGTACTCCTTTAGCTCCCCACTGCACCAGCAGCCTTCATGACAGACAGAGTAAAAAAAAAAATCGACACGTGCAGCTGGAGTCTGAAGTAGCCGGCAAAACAGTCAGTCAGTAAAGTCCTCCAGACTAGCAGCTTATTTGATTGGACACTTCCTTTTTGGCTGCCAGATTCCCCTGCTGCTCTCGCCTCAAGGCAGAAACTCTTTCTGTTCTTTTTTCATGTTCTTTTTTTTTGCCTCTGTCCTCAGCCTGGTCTTCAGAGGAATAAGTGCTCTGTCAGTATTTTAGCTCTGCATTCGTCCCCCTGGTATGACGTAGAAACAGAGATATTGGATTCTTAATCCTATGTGACCCAGAAGTGATTGCTCTGTAGCTGCCTTAACATGAGATGCAGAGAGCACACGTAACTTTTAAGGTTAAGGATTGTATTCCAGTGTGAATCCAGTCTCTGATCGTAGATCCGTGGAAACTTTTTCTGAACATCCTACTTGCACTGAACACAAAAGCAATACAACAGCCCTAAAAAAGACCATGATGCAAGCAGCCGGAGTCTGTGAAAATACTATTTTTCCATCTCTTCCTAACCGTTCCCAATTACTTTAATGAATTTAGTGTTGCACAGAGCCAGGAATACCAGATTTGCCTTTAAACGATTTATCCACAGTGAATTTGTCACAAGGTTCATCTAGAGTTTCATTTAGGAAAGCCTACATGATGTCTCTTTAATGATGATAAGAGACAAGCATAAAGCATCTCAAGGGAGCTTTTTCCACACCAAAGTGAAATATAGAAAAAAAATGACTGACAAGTCTTGAAACTTTTTTTGAAGATTCATGCACTGCAGACGAGTTGTGTCCCAGAAAAGTTATGGAGTAACAAGGCATGTGACAAATGGAGAAGATGACAGCTTAGAACCTACAGCGAGAATTCTCTCTGTATCGACAGCACTTTTTTGAGAAAGAAATCTTTTAACACTCTTCCTCAACTTGTCATATCTTTCATGTTTTTTGTCTTTGCTCTGAGAAATCTTATTGAGGGAACCTATTAAAATTAGCAGTGAAAGGAATCCATTATCTTTTGAATTCACATCCAGAGAGGCCAATTACAGTAGGAGCACACGTTAGCCTGGGAGGACTTTGTGAACACCGGCCCTGAAGACTGCCATACTGATCAGAAGTGACTCACTGGAACGACAGTAGTTTACTTATCTTTCTTTCTTATCCTCAGCTATTAGCTGAATTCAAATAAACATCTTCTCAGCTCCGTGCAGTGCTCATTGACCGATCCCCTTCTGTCTTCTCCTGTCTAGAAATCCAGATGTGAAAAGATTGTGGCGAGTGATATTTTCCCCCCAATTTAGATAATGATAGAGAAGCCAAGAATAACTGTTTTGTGCTCTAAAACCAATGATAATAAAGCAGTCTTTAATGCAGACAGGATAACTTTTCTCTTGGCGACCAGTAATGTTCCCATTAAATACCATCAATTACTAACAACAGGGACATGAGAAGATGTGCATATAAACTGAGATTGTGTCCTCTTACATCCCTCCTACCTTGTCTTTCAGCTCTCCATACTTCTGAAGCTTTTTCAAAGCCCATTATGCCCAATTTCTTGCATCCTTCTCCTTTTCCCATCTCCTGATTGTCAGTGCATGAAATATACCACTGGAACTTATGATGTGGAAACTTACTGATGTCTACTAAAAAAAATACTTTGACTGTGACGACCACTTCAAACTGTTCTACCCGCTGTCTTGCATCATTATCCCGTCCCTGCTTGATTGAGGAGGCACTCATTGTCCCGCACACTGCACAATGAGAGCACAAACTTCTTGAGGTATTTTCTCTTTCCCCAGAATATTACAGTTTCACCAAGATAAGCCAGTAATCCATTACACATGTTGTTGTAGTGCGAGCCAGAATGATAAGAAACAGAGCGCTCAGCTCAGTTAGCAAGGGAAATTACAGGCCAATGTCAGCCTGACCTGGCATTTAGATTTGCGTGTGCTGGAGCTGACAAGCAGCGATTGTATCCAGTGCTGATGTTGTCCACAGGCTCGGCGAGGCAGCTGGACATGATGCAAGTCCTTTCTTTTCAAGCCTGTGGTCTATTTTTTGTCAGACACACCACCATCTGTGAGCTGTAAAATGCACCGTTTTCATACTTGGAAGAGATGTTACATGATGTGTTACAGATTATGTAGTTACAGAGCAGCCTGAATAAAAATTTATACTGTGCCCTGATTCAAAACTGCTTTGGTCCATGTTTTATGACGCAATACCTATTAAAAATCTGAAGGCCCACCCATGGGCCCTCGTAAGGTTTTCACTGATGAATATGACATGTAAACAACTGCTGTATTTGCTGTTGTTTAAGTGGTTTACCCTTATTAAATAAATATTTAGACTAAATATAAATATTTAGTCTAAACATATGATTACATCCATAGATATCCACAAACTGCAGTTACATCATTTCAAACGTTCGTATTTCTCCACATATGGTCGATAATTCCTCCCGTTTTCATGCAAACTTGCCGACACCTCTGTATGAAATGGTGGCGAACTCCTGACCTTTTGATTGACACCTCACTTGACCCAATAGGAGCTTCCAATGCTGCTGCTATGGGCCTGTGTTGAAGGAAGGTGCATCCCTCATACTTCTGGTCTTATAGCCAATAAATACCCAAAGACTGGCCCGATGGCATTGTAGTTAATGACACTCAGTAGCTCTACGGGAGGTATAGGCTCCTTTTTTGAACCATAGACCCTGTTGTAACCCTGCTAACCCTATTATAAATGTACATAAATGATAAACAAATTGCTCCTCTCTCGTCATACACACAGGCACAGTATGGACGTGGTGCGGAATTTCGCATTTGGATTTTTGACTCGACCGGGTCTGCGCGACATCACTAAAAACAAACAGTTTCACTGGCCCAGCTGTGTAGTTTTAGGATTAAAACTTTAGGATTGTAGGATTAGGTGTAGCCTACCTTCATGCTCTGGCCCCATTGTTTTCCAGCTATTACCTCCCAGTTCTAGCCATCTGCAGCATCTTTTTGTCAAGAAATATTTAGGCAATGATTAAAAATACTTATATTTCAGAGAGCTGAAACTTATATAACTCAATGACAGAATGATCTACAGTGATTCTGGCTGTTGGCGAAAAACGTGTGTCACCTTTGAAATGAGACTAAAAATGGAAAATGAATAGCTTTCTTCCTTAATTTACTTAAGGTGTGCCTTGGAATGGCGTTTTAGGTGAATTTAGGTGAATTTTACAGGGCCTTGTTAACATATTTTCCAGGAAGAGTTTTTGGTCCTGTTTGTTTGCCCGTTTCTTTGTTTCTTTGTAAAAAAGGAAGACTTTGGTCACGACGGAACTTGAAGGGAGCTGAGATTCTCTGACAGCAGTCGGATCTTGTGAAATGTAGCAGCTCTGTCACTTCTTTCTTTCCTTGTTTTACGCCTCCAGCATAAAAACTCTGAGAATCTCTTCATAGTTTCTGTCAGACACCTTGTTCTCCTTCTCTTATCTCACCCGATCTTCTTTGTAAACCCCACCTCCCTCTTTTATTTCACTATTACTCGCTTTCCACTACCTTTGTCCCTATCCTCATCTCACTCCCTTTTCTATCCCCCCCAACATCTTATTCTATTATGTTCTGATGTGCGATGTGACCTTTAAGAGAGCAGAGCTGACAGGCTCTGTGCTTTGATCTCTGGTAGATATTTTATCTCAGCATCCATTTTGGCACCGTGGAGATGACACAGTGTTCTACAGATGCAGCCCAGATGTCAAAGGGCTCACAGGGGACCACGGCTGCAGTGTCCACCAGAGACACCTCTTTACAACTTGCTCTCTGTTGCTCGTTGCTTTTACCTCAGAGCTTTTCACCCGCTCAGAGAGTTTAACATAACCTAGAAAAAATACTTATCGCTTCCATCATTTCCGACAAAGATCCAAGAGAAATGTCAGCTTAAAAACACACTGAAGGCAATATTTCACGGCAAAAGATTTGCTGTAAGCAAAAGTGTTTTTATAACCCAGAGGTAAAAAAATAATATATATGTTTCAAACAGTGCAGCTCAACGTCTACTGGTCAGAGTTTTTGTGACCCATAAAAAGTGCTTTTATATATCAGGAGATTGGGATTGGATATGGAGTACTCTTGGAACTTTACAATGTGTAGGATGGGCTGTCGTAAACTTGTGATCATGTAACTTGGCAACAGTCTGATAACATCAGGTGGTGAGAGATAAAAGTGTGTCAGGTTTGAAAAGTAATGAAACTGATTCCTGAGGCCAGTGCCTCGGACTGGACAGCTTTATAACATCACACAAAAGAGTAAAATATGAGCTTGTGACTAAAGTAAAACATATATTATTATTTGAGGGGAGGAACATAAGAGTCTAAGCTCTGAGCTTGGTTTTCAACATGGATGTTTTGCTGGTTATCTATGAGGGCTGTCCAATACTTTTTCAAACTGCAATGTATATTACAGAAAAATAAATATGCATTGGAGACAACTTTAAAAGCTAAAAAATATTCTAGAATTATTGGTGTGATTTTGTTGGGAGGGCATCTGTATCGTCTGAGGGCTGAAACTGCGTCTACTTAGGGCAACAAAAAAGTTTTTCTCGGGTGCGTCGGTACAGTGGACAACCAAGAAATGACGGCGGAGGAGATACCCACACACCAATGCAACTGGGCTGGACAGACACAAAGTTTATCGTGCAAAGGGCACTTTGAGCACCAATGTCCTAGATAAGTTGACATTTTCTTCTTTAAACCTTTTTGTGGCTGTCCAGCCCAGTTGTGTCAAAATGAGGGTATCTCATCCGCCGTCCATTCTAGGGCATCTGTATAGAGAATAAAAATAAATTCCCTTTTGATATTTCGGTGGTCAGGTTCGTCTGGCACTTTTGTGGCACTCTTGGGTACGAGGCGGAGCCAGACGAATACATTATCAAACATTAAAGTTGGCGTGTTAGATCTTGCGACAGTCACGGGCAATCGCATTCACTACTTTCATCTCCTTAAAACAAAGAGTTCTCCTCGCCTCAACAGGGAATCGTGGGGAGTTTTTCGCCAAAGGAAATCTATTGTTCTGGAGGACATGCACATGATGCGACACAGCATGAAAATAGACACTGTATACATACAGTATAGGCGTCCGGTTTCTGAGAGTAGAAGACATTTTCCTTTTATAATGAATGACTCCCTGGTTTTATAAAAAGTCTGAGCTATAAACTGAAATTAATGCTGACATTTTGTCACTTCTCTCAGAAGTTACACTGTGGATTAGAAAGATTGGCAGGTTGATCTAGTTTACTTATTGCCGAAAAAAATAAGATAAAATAAAGAGAATTGCACTCTGTATGGGTATTATTATACTGAACTTGAAGCAGCTGTCATAAGGTGTTATGCCATGGCATTACCACATTCCCAAGCCATTATGGTCACTGACAGCCCCATGATGTTCAAAGGATTTTATAACCTTTCATGCAGAATGGGTAAAATGATCAAAAGCAGTTCTGATACTTGACCTTTTTAACATAATATCATGCTTGTAATGCCTAATGAGGCCGGACAGGAATCAAACAAAGAGGCGCAGATGAGAGCATTGCAGCTATAATTGGAGAGGTTACACTGATCGTTGTGAACTATGACTCTCCGTGGAAGCCACAGAGCCAAACGGAGAGCTGTTGAAACATCCGACAGAAGCTAGAAAGAATCTAAGGATCCATTTTAGACCACCAAAAATGTTTTAGCTAAAAATCAAAATGTGGTTTTGCTCATATTTTTAGACATTTTTTGCATCACCAATCATCTTTGCACTTGACAGACTTAAATATATTGTGTTTACTTGGATGCAAATAGTTGCAAAAATACTGACTTTTTGATTTACTGCAGCCAAAAACAAGATGAATGCTCTGAAACACATTTCACATGCTGTTTCCGGTTTGGACAAAATTCTGTGTGAGGCCCATTCTGTGCTGCGTCATGTTCACATCTTATCTCCACAAAAGCTGGCTGATGTGTCCATGTTTCACACATTGACATAAGCGCACAGATGCACAAACAGCTGCGTGCACAAAACACAGACATAAACGAGAACACACACAAAACATAGCCCGAAGCAGCCGAATTACAAGATTACATAAATATTCATCTGCACAATGGGATTATCCAGTCGAGTGTACACACATGAAGACACAGACACAATTGCACTGATAATCACGTGCACATATCCACGCACATGGGCAGACTCACAAATACCAACATGCAGAAAAGTGGAAGTGGGAAAATTTAGTCCTCTGTGTTGAGTGCAAACAACATGAAATACAACTTTAGGATGACATAAGGGCAACAGAACTCAAAATAACAATGCACATACAGAAACATGACTTTAACATGTATCTTCCGTCTTCTAACACACATGCAACAAAGCTCTGATGCAGGTACAAAAGGAGGAAGAAATCCTCAAAGCCAGCTCCTTCACAACTCACATGCACCATCAACAGGTGACTGAACAACCAATAGCCTACACTGCCAATATTCAGAGGCCTGCAGTTTAATCCACAGAAAGACACGGCGGGCCATTTAACCATCAGGGAAGACCCCAACAAGCACAGACAGACAGACAGGTAGGCCTACAGAGAGACAGACAGGTCTACAGAGAGACAGACAGGCCTATAGAGACAGTAAAGTTAACTTAAATACCTTAAATGACGTCCTCGTCCATTCCTCTGTCCGCTGAAGATGAAGTGGTCCATATCCATAATATCCACTGCACGTGTGACTTCATTAGTCCTTCTGTTTGGTGAAGAAGTCCTCATCTCTGTCCATCGCTGCTGGTCTTCACAGGAGCTCATTAGCAACATTAGTTTATCACAGTCTTCTTCAGAGTTTCTCCTTGCAGACATAAGTCGCCTCCTGCAGTAGCATGGCGCATGTAGCAAACTGTTCGACACTTAATTGGATGTGAGCCACACCTGTGCCGTGAGTGCAGGGTGCAACGCCATGTTTGACCACACTGACTAAGACATAGAAGTCGGTGCAGTCCAGGGGGGGGCGCTGTTTCACTCGTTAATAAATAATAAATAAATAAAATAAAACTCTGGGGAACTGAGTAACAGTTGACAACAAAATAAGTAAAATAAGCTTTTGTTTGTGACAGAACTTTATTACTTTTTAAAAAGAATTTAATATTTTGTACAGTAATGGGGCATGTCTTTGAATTTAAAAAAAAATCCCAAACCCAAACATGAAAGCAACAGAGGACTTTTATTCTGACAAAATGAAATAGATTTATTCTGGCACTATAGGCTAAAAACAAAGTTATGATGGAAACTAAGAGACAGTGTTGAGCTTTGAATTAGTTAAGTTTACACACACAGACACACATAGAGACATGGTTTACAGCATTTCTATAATGATGGTGGAACAACAGTAGCACTGCTGGAATCTGCTGAGAAATGTTTGGCTTAAAGAAATTTATGTTATTAATGTGGCCATATGCATGTCGAGGGGTTTGTGTAGCTGCTGCACAACTGCATTCACATTGAGTTTATTTGTGAACGGCAGTGTGTGCTCGAAGTATTTGTCTATTGAAGTGTGTCTAAGTAAAGGTTTTGTTTTTTATAGTGTGTGTGTGTGTGTGTGTGTCTTTGTGTATGGTCAAGGGATCCATTTGTTGTTTTGCGTCAACCTTAACTCAGCCCAGTGATTAATAAAACATGCACACTAGGTAGGGGTGGTGTTCCTGTGTGTGAATGTGTGTGTCAGGAGAGAGGGACCGCAGCAGAACATGGTGGCTGGAAATCTAGGTCATCAGCAAAAGAGAGAAAGAGAGGTACATTACAAAGACAGCAGGAGAGAGAAGAGTGAAATAACAAAGACAGAGGTAATCAGACTACAGTGAATAGGAAGCGAGGTTCTGAGCAATAACGTCTTAGAGAAGATGTCTCAAGAGAAAGAAAATGTGTGGGTGACAAAGTCACTCGCTTGCTCACTTGCTCTGGGCAGATGTGGAGACTATATTTACAACCTCTGTCACTGCACTTACAGTCTCTGGTGTCATCTATTGAAGTCATATTCATCTGAATCAGCTGCTTTAATGATGCAGAACTGCTACAAAGATAGAATATCAGTATTGTGTAAACCTAATATGAAGTTGATGTAGTAGACAGCAGTAAATAAATGTTTTTACAGCAGACATTTTGAATGGTCACAACAACAGCAATGGCTCTTTTTTCAGCGTCCACAATACAACAATGTCTGGACCCTGACACCAGAGCAGCTAAATGGAATCCAGCCATCATTAAAGGTATACAATGCAGGAATTGAAAGTTGTGGTTCATAAACAGTCTCGCTAGTGAAAGCAAGCGAGCAAACCACAGATAACTCTCATTTTGGAACGAGCTTTATCTGTTTGGTGTTTTGCCTCCCTATTTTTGTGTTTTGTCGGTGCATGCTGCTTACAGTCTGGCACATGGTCTTTTTTTAATATAAAATCCCAACCTCACTGGCACGTTGTGCCCATAAATGTCCAAAACACAGCAAAATAACAAGAAAATCAAAAAATACAAGCAGAGAGCAGAGTCTCTACAGATAAATACAACACGAAACACATTGAATACCTTTGTATGAGTCAATATGTTGTTGGTTAGGAAAATCCTGCATAGTGTACACTTAAGTTTGTTATTTGCACCTGTACTGTAAATGCCTTCTGTGAAGTTGGTCCATTATTTACCCCATCTAAATTTCAAGTACTTAATGTAGACACCCTGTATGCAACTGTATCTCTATCTTTTTTTTTTCAGTTTTTTCTTCTAACATAGTTATGACCTTTTTTTTAGCTTTTTTTTTTTTTTACTTGTAACATTTACAACAAAGTTATTGCACACTATGACGTCTTATCAACAGCTGTATAGGATCAAAATCACCCCCCAAAATTCCCAACACTATCCCTTGTTGCAACAAATTGTGCAAGGTACCCTGGGTGCGTTGGTTGTTGACGTTCTGGGACGCCATGTTACATGCATTGTCTGTTTTTAAAATACACTTCCACTTTACATAGGGTCTCTTTCAAAATCAGTGCACCACTTCACTACAACACCTCAAATTGATGTTTTTTCTACTTAAACAACAAATGCATATAGTTGTGTTTTGCCCATCCACCACCCCTCCTGCTGGCCTTAAGTTGTTTTTCCTGTTGTGTTGTGTTTCCCTCTGATGCTTCTGATGTGATGATTCACAGTATTATCTTAAAATACGATGGTGTACATGGACATGTCATATGTACATTATGAGTTGTCCGTCTAACAATGCTTATAAAATGAGTTTAAAACTTAACTGTAAATATATGGTGGCAATATTACATTGTTTCAGTCATTCTTCAGTTTCAGTTTTAACTCATTATAATTGGCTGTGCCTCAACTACCCAAGACCCTCAAAATAACATGGCTGAAATTTAAAATAAAGTGGTGTTCCATGGAGAACATTATTTTTACGCCTCTGTTATAAAATATTGTTCTCTTTTTGTGATTTATTTTTATCCTTGTGACTACATTTTTATTCATTTATTCTCACGCAAGGCTGCCGTGCAGAAGAAACTCCAGCCTCAGTGGGATCCTCTTGTTAAAATAAGAATACTTTTAAAAAAAAAAAGGAGAAGAGGGAGAAAAAAAACATGTATTGCCTCTATAATGCACACGGTAAATGTATTCTATTGGATTCCTGCTGCAGATTGTTTTAATTGGCTGTCCAGATCTTGGCACTCCTTTAAATATCACAGGATTCGCAGACACACAGCCAAACACACAAACACACACATATAACCCTGACCCTGAAATCTGCGAATCAGCAGAGGAGCTTCATTAGAGCTATCATGAAGAGTAATCACACCCTGCATTGGTGCATGTTGCGTGTGAGCCCCGGGGGGTCCATTAAGCCGGCGATAGTGTTGCTATGTGTATGGAGGAAGTTGTCATGAGCTTGTTGAGTCGGAACACACACTGCAGAGCTTTAACACACGCACAGCTTCATCAGCAGTTCACACAAGAGTTGCTTAGAACAATAATATGATCACAGAAATGTACGCACAAATGTGAAGAGGATACGACAACAGAATGTGCAAATTTAATAATGCGTTAACTGGATGGCATATTTCTATAGCTCAGCTTCTGTGTTTATGTGCCTACAAGGAATCATATTCTTCACTCAGTAACCTGGCTTTGAGTCAGTGTGTGTGATGTCTCTTATAATATATTCAGCAAGCTAGGCATTAGACTGACTTTAATGCTGTTTTGGCCGTCCAAGCAAAGACTCACACAGCCTCGTGGGTACGTTTTGATGTCAACAAAAAAACACAGCTGTGAGCAATACTTAATATTACTACTGGGATCATCATTTCTTCCTCCTATTAGCAGCAACCTGTTAATGCTCATTTACACAGAGAGGAGGAAGCTGGCAGCTGCACCTTTCCATACTTCTGTGCTGCTGGACCTTTATGTGTGGGTGTGACACCGCAGGTGCACTGAGTTTATTGGTTTATTCACAACAGCAGTGATGAGTTGCAGGGTATGTTTGTTTGTTTGTTTTGGATAAGTTAACTGTGTAGATTATTCTCTTTGCTTTGGCGGCTATCTAAATTGCATCACCCAGGCGTAAAATAGACTGATAACACTGATAGCTGGTTAGCTGAACTCTTCGGGGATCTAACCAGTGTAGAGTGATCCAAAATAGCCAGAATCTGTATGCAATGCTAATAAAACTGTCAGGTTTGTTCCAATATCTCTCAGCCCCGAGTGTGGTGTAACTAATTTATTTGTGTTCATTTTCTCGAAATGAGACCAGTGTGATCTCTTGATGACCCACGATGCTCACTCCAGTGCTGGCCTTTCAATAAGTAATTACTGTAAAATATTCACAGACATATGGACTTTCATGTTGCACACTCAGCTCAAAGTTGTAATTTTTTTCACCAGTTTCATTTTATTTTTAAAGCTTTCTTAAAAAATATATGATGCAGGATTTTTCCGAAGAAACAATTTTAAAGCCTTATACAAAAATAAATTAAAATGAAATAAAATGAAATAAAATTAAATTAAATAAAATTAAATTAAATTAATCCTCATTTATGACCCACTAGCCTGTAGTATTTTTTTTTTTTTACTTTTTTTCTTGTTTTGCTATGTTCAAGATGTTCCTCTGCAGGGTGTGCTTTCCAAAATCTTGGATGTATTGCCAAAAAACACAAATATAGCAAACAAGTGAATTGAATGTGTGAATCTGTGTATTGAATAATGTGTTGTGAAGAGTTTCATAGCTACAGGAGCTTCTTAAATTTTGCCCATCCCAATAATATCAATGAGGGGAACTGATGAACTGACAGTTTTATTTATCTAAATAAATAAAAAAAATAAAACATCTGTCTGTGTCATTTCAGGTTTGCTTGTGTTAAAGGGGTAAACTGTCACACATTGTGTCTAACTTTATATTTTCAAAATGTTCTCCCCCTATAGCCCATTACGTCCAATGGGATGTTTTCTCTGTTGACAATCCCATTACCTGAGACAGTTGCCAAATGTCTTTGCTTTGCTGCATGGGTAGCATTCCCTAAAATGATTTTCACCACATATTACTTTCCATTTTCATTTCCAAAAATGTACACACTGGACTCTGAGACACATAGGCTGCACTGAATGTTCTCACAAACGAGATCCTATGCAACCCTACAAGTGTAGGTGGATGAACACTCACCTCAAGTGTGAAGACAATGGCCTAAAAATATCAAAGAACATCAGAAGTCAAACATCAATGCTCAATGGATTACCCTCATGTTACCTGACTCTGCAGGTGCTTTGTTCAACAACAGATATACAAGCCCAGAGGTCTTGTTAGAAAGCTGTGAAGGTGGTTCTTTAAAGATGTACTTCTCAGTATCTAAAAGGCCAATTATGTATTACTTCCTGATACCATTTTTATGCATTTTCAGGACACCTACTGGTGCAAGAGGAAAGAAAACCTTTTTTTCTGCAGGAATGTGAAAACAGTGAACTATTACTGTGGGTAAACTGAAACTGTTAATAACTCAAAAACTCAGAAAAAAAGTGCTTTACAAATAAATAAAAAGCCCGGTTTCCACTGAGCATCTATAGGGTTTTAGCTGGCTGACACAGACTGTACTGTAGATATCTATGAAAGAGGTGAGAAATAATAATGTATCATAAATGCTATAACAACTGGATCTGGAGCAGGCAGCGAGATGACGACCAGATGTCGTGAAGCATATTCACCATATGGTCGACTGGATCTGCGGAAAATTACACACTCAGTCAGTTATAATTACAAAGGCACACACTGTAAGTTACTAATAAATACATCAGACTGCGGGCCTCTTATATTTTTATGATGTGAGATTGATCAAAGTAAGAGCTATTACCCTTTATGGTTGTATGTGTATCCATCAAAAAAAATAAAAGGAGGATGTTTAACGTTTCAAACAGCTGACATGCTGTGCAAAAACAACTCAAAATCAAGACGCAGTCCTTTTTACAGTCAGTGAATGGCATCTCTCAGCATCTTCACAGAACCAAATACATTTCGCTTTCTCTTTGATTATCTACTTCAACTTTTCAGTCACCATTTTACTGCTCCGCACCCTAAGGGCTATAAGCGCAGAGAACAGTATGAAGGAGAGGCAAAACTACAGAAAAAAAAGAGACTGAGGCAGACATAAAGTGTGTCTGTGTGACAATGGGAAAAACAACAAGGAGATGAGATGGCAGCAGATGAATCAGTTCATCCTGTAGTTTTCCTTATGTAGAGGTTCACGTCCCAGTTCTGCATTGAAACATTTTATTGATCTGAGACTTCTTTCCCTCAAGAGAGACAACAAGAGAGGAAAAACAAAGTGTGTTTACATGCACTTAAAAGATTAGCCTACACAGTCACAAGAAAAATATATTTCCCAGAGCCCATAGTGGAATTTACATCTGCTGCGAAGACGTCTGCTCTCACCAACAGAGTATAGTAACCAGGTTATTCCAGAGCATGTCCTACACATTCTCCAATAGCCTGTGTTAACCTTATTTCTCCCAGTAACCTGGTTTTTCTGTGTGCATTCAAGCACAGTGATAGATTAAAGAGGTTGACCTGAAACTTTGTGACAAAATAAATTTAGAAGATGCGTGTCCTCCTCTGGCAGAAGCAGCACAGAGCTATCTTTTTAGAAAAAATGTCTTCCTGCGAGGCTTTTCAGCAGCGCACCTCTTGGGCTCTGCTGGTTTTGTGCATGAGCGAGCAGGAGTGGAGGAGAGAACAAGAGAGAAAGACAAGGTGAAGCTGGTCAATAAGTGCGCCTGTGTGTGTGTGTGTGTGTGTGTGTGTGTGTGTGTGTGTTTCGCTGAAAGAGATGGAAGGGAGGAGAGAAATAATTGTTGAATTGTTTTTTTATAGAGCTTCCCCCTTGGAGATTTAGATGCAGATTCATTAATCTAAAAGCAAGATGCCCTCTCAGGATTTTCCGGGGGAAACAATACAGCACAGAGAAGAGAGCAGCTACACTTGACTTTTTCCTTTCCTTCTTTACTATCATTTTCTACCCATTTCTTCTTTTCTTGCTTTTTGTATCTCTCCCTCTCTGTTTCTCTCTCTCAGACTGCTCCTCTCTGCAATAAAACACTGACGGCGAACACTTGACAGGAAATAGGGTGCATAAAAAAATACAGTGATTTCAATTATTTTGACAAGTTCAAATTTGGGTTTATGGAGCTACTCTGTGTGTGGTAATTGAAATTCTATCTTTAAAATTTCAATATTTAATATTTGACATTGTATTACATGTTGTTGTAATTGATGTCATTAGCTGTATAAAAGAAGTGGGTGTAGCCACCCTGATGTTACCCACTGGTTTCTGGACTTTCATTTTCATGCCTCAAGTTTGGCATTTTGGCCGACGCCATTTTGGTTTTTGGAGCATAAGGTGACCATATAAGGACTAGAAGGTGGAGCTGTGGAGGAGGGAGGGGTGTTGGATCAGACTAACCCCCAAAATGTTCTACGACGCCATGTCAAGTTCTGCCTCTTACATGCATTGTCTTCTTTCAAGATACCCTTCTGTTTTCACAGGAAATTTAACGCTCACACACTATCTCTTTCACAATAAAAGCACTATGTCACTGGGAACGAACACACCTGGTTGGGTTTAGGCAACAAAAGCACGTGGTTAGATTTAGGGAGCTAAAGAACAGGGTTTGGCTTTAGAATATTACAGGATGCGAAGATTGTGCTCTTGGGTGAAAGTTAGTGTTTGTTGTACCCATTCACCACCCCTATTGCCCGCCCCAGTTGGACTTTCATCACTTTAACTTTTGTCCTTGTCCAGCTGCGTTTCCCCCTGATGCCGCCGGGCACTGTTAAACTATAACGGCAACCATCCACGTATCATGCCAACATTAAAGGGTTTTTTTCCCGTTGTTTTCTGATGCCCCAAGTCACTGCCCAAGCGCCACATTTCAACGATTTTGGAGTGAGACCGGGCTTGCTTTAAACACCCACATTTGAAGGCACAAAAGCAGCTGGGAAAAGTTGTAGTTGTCGGTGAAAAACATCTGGGTTGGGTGGCTCAAACGCTGCTGGGAAACATGGAAATGTGTCGGTGAAATACAACCTGTGTTGTTGGTTTTGAACACCGAGGTGACCATCCACCATCCCCTCCATCTCCTGATGACTTAAACAAGATATATGATACATATGAAAAGTGAAAACATAACATTCATGGTTTGCATAATGCACATTTTCCTCTAGCAACTGGGCTATAAACTAAGTGAGAAGTAGGCTCAGTTTCTTATGGACTTCTTTACAGTCTGACTTCTTTTTGCAACCAGTGGAGTTACCCCCCGCCAGCAATTGGAAATAATGCAGGTTTAAGGCACTTCTGCATTGGCTCCAATTTTCAGACTTGAAGATCACCCCTTGCTTTGTGCACAATCACAAACCATCTTTGGTTCGCACCAGACTTTGTTCCATTTTTATACTGCACTTTCACCAGCGTATATAAATCTACCAGTATGTGAGATAAAATATTAAAGCATATTTTGTTATATGGTTATATGGAACTCAAACTGTAATTGGAGTCCTCAGTTGAACACTAGATACTCCTCATGAATCAAGCTGAGTTCACTTTATCAAGGACTGAGACTCACATTTCCATGTGGCCTCTGCAGTGGGTGTACAGCGTTCCTATGGGTTTTTTCTCTCCTCATCCTTCAATTGAACCAAACTAAAAGAGAAAATGCTCAAGAGATTGACTAAACTGTTCCAAACATAAACAGTGTGAACACACTTTAGTACTGGATGCCTACACACACACCCACAACATCCTCAGATTACATCAGCATCTGGTATGTTAAAAGGACACACACACACACACACACACACACACACACACACACACACACACACACAATTCAATCACAAACATATTTTGCTTAGCTCTCACTTGCAGCTTAACTGGACCAGAAGGGTCACTTAAATTCTTATTCACAAGAATGTCCTGGCAGCTTCACATTTATCTCCCATCAAATCTAACAGCACATCAAACACACACACACTGATACCGCAGCGACAGTATGAGCATCAGCTGATGAGATATTTTACCTTTCCAACTGATCCCCAAAGGGAAATACTTTTTTTACTGCAGTAACTGCCGCAACTGGAAAGGATTCAGAGTCTCGCTCATGGAGACTTCAGCAGCATGGCTATTTCAACTTGATTGCAGTGACACTCCTGTAAAAGAGATTTTCAGTGAGGCTGTTTTTGGGTTAAAAAGGAAATTAATGGAAGTGCAAATGACCCACACTCCCCATGGAATTTGGTAACACAATCTACCTCTTTCATGCATGAATTATTACTACCTCATTTAAAATTTATTTTCTTATGTGTCTTTTTTTTTTAAATTCCTCTGAAAAAAATAATAACGTTAATTTTTTTAAACATCCAGTTTTTCATATTTCCACATGGGTGGACATCATGTGTCAGCATAAGAAATATAAACCAATATAAAGATTGATTTATATCATGTGAAAAATATAGTCTTAATGGTGTTAAACTTGTGTGTTCACATATCTTAACATATTCCCCTACTGTTCAATGCCATGCAAAAGCACTGAACCTTGCCCCTGACTCCTCTTTCCACCTCTACTTCTCCATCCTGTACCTACCTCCCCCCCTACTTCATTCAGCTCCTTCCTCTTCAATAATTCCACACCCAGCTCCTCCTGTTGAACCATGACATTTTTTCAATAAATATTTTCTGCAAAAATATCAAGAAATATTGTCAAAATGTTGTTTCTGTTACAAAAACTGTAAATTACATTCTAACTAGTCCATACCCATTGAGTACAGCATACCATACCATGACTTAATCATAACAAAAATTAGAAAAAAAAACAAACATTGGGTCACAGGGGGAGCCACAGCGATCGGTCGCATTTTAGCCATTTTTAAGCATTTTTCTGTTGTTATAGCGCCACCCAGTTGCCAATTAGAGTTAAATTTCTCCAGTCACCTTGAGGCGTCCTGTTCTACATATCTACCAAGTTTAGTAAAAATCAGTATGGCAGTTAGGCCTAGATAAGAAATTAGCTCTCTAGCGCCCCCATTTTGTTTGATGGGGTCAATAATGGAGGGGTCCCCTCAGATTATGTGTGGTCATATGCCTACAAAGCTGTGTGGTGATGGGTGAAACCCTTGAGATGTTATACACCTTTATGTGATGAGTCACGCCCTCCGCAATATTCATTGCCTTATAGAAGCTCAGTTTGAGTAAGTTTTCCAACTTTTGCCAAGAGGGAACTTTAGATATTGGTCCCTAGATTATGTTCACAGAGTTTCATGCAGATCGCTCAAACTTCCTAGGAAGAGATCGATTTTAAGTGTTTTTCAAAAAATTCAAAAAGGGCGGAAAATCGATATAACTGGAAGTTATGGGTTCTTCGGCCATCTTGGTTTTGAGAGATTTGTGTCGCACTGGCAACACCTGGCCAGCGGGTGGCAGTGTAGGGCATGACGCACAAGGGTGCAACTCAAGCATCATAACCTATGCATATACAAGAAAATGGCTTTTAAATAAACAAAGTCAAGTGTATTAGGACAATGATGGATGCATGGGTTATGATGGGACATTTTCAAACCAGGATTTTGAGCCTCACTGGAGCCATAGAAGCCTGAGTGCAACTATCATGACTGAATAAACGTGTGACACACAAACACACTCCCAAACATACCTGTCAGCTCAAATCATTTCAATGAAACTGACAAAGACACAGTTTATGAGGAGTTGAACTACCTATTGGGACCATGAGCGACTTTGATTCTCAGGAGAAAAGTCTTGAATGCTGATGGAGCCAGCCGCCAGTGGCCATGACAGGAATGTCAGATTAAAAGTTTTCACATAAAGGCCTTTTCTCTTTTTCCAATTTGCACACATCAACTCCATTCCTCTCCTCCTCTTCTCACGTCTTAGTCCCTTCCACCTGAGATGCGAACAAAGATGGCAAAGAGCAGACAGAAGGAGAAAGGAGCTGAGTCGTCAGTTACAGTAAATAAGACATTAGGCACAGCTGCATCTTTGATCCTGCATTTGATCATCTTAAATAACTAACACAAGTTATGAGTACAAAAGGAACATTTACATTTGTAGAGTCCTGCTGTTGACATGCCTCTGTCATGTATCAACTACACCTGTGTGTCCTCGCTCATAGCTCTTCTGGCAGGCCCTCTCTCTCCTCCAGATTCATTTTGGGAATTGGGACATCCTTCAAAACGGTGCGCTGAAATCAATCTCCGGGTCACGGGCTAGAGGACGAAGACGGTACAAAATAACAAACGAGAAAAGCCTTGACTTTTCATACTTGGAACAGCACAGATGTTTCTAATAACATTAAAGATGTCTCCGTTCTATTCTAGTGTCCCTGTGAGATTATAGTGAGCCAGGACCCTGAAACCACAGCAGCTGAATGGAACCCAGCCATCATTATTTACATAACTTCATTATTTACACCTGTGCTTTCCCCACTGCGACATGTCAAAGTGCTTTCCGTGGAAAAAGGGCCTACTGGGGCAAACAGTGGGACATTTGGCCTTTCCTGCACTGTATGCAAGGAGAAAATCCACCGTAAAGACTGGAGCCGCTGAATCACACAGCAGGTCACTATCTCTTACTTTCATACTGTACAGGTGGACCTAATTGTTCCCCAGTTACTGTTTGCATCGTGGCGTGTACGTGTATCAGTGTGAGCGTGGTGTGTGTTGACTAAACAATGTCTGACTGGTGACCTGCTCTTCTCTCAAACCTGCTAAATTGAATAGACTGCTCCTGCAGGTGCCCTGTTGGCTTCCGCACACGCACACATGCACACACACACACACACACACACACACACACACACAAACAAACACAAGAGCATGCACACACAAGCATACAGACATACATGTACACACACACACCTGTAAAAAATTATGACAAGTGCTGATATGCATGAATGAACAAGGACAAAGGACACACACATGTGTTCCCACACACACACACACACACACACACACACACACACACACACACTCTCATACACTATACACCTGTGGGAAAATAAAGAGAAGCTCTGAAACGGTTGGTTGCACAAGGTCAAACTCCGCATGTGAGTATGCAAACCACACGCACACACTCAAACACACAGATACACACGCAAATTAGGCCATACAAATGCATACTGGCACTTGGATTTAGCCACAGGGGGTGGAGAGAGGGGGAGAGAGAGGGAGAGAAAACAGGAGCAGACAATAATGAGAGAGAGAAAGGAGGAAAGAGGGAGCGAGATGAAGAGAAGAAACAGAGGGATAAGAGGGAGAGGGATGTAATTGGATGAACAACAGAACAGGAAAGACAAAAAAGGAGAAGGGTGTGCTACAGTACAAGTTGTGGGGCTGAAAAAAGGATAGACAAAGAGTCTTATCCTCAGTTTGCACAGTCATTAACTTTGTTTATTAATTGCTGACTTTCCCCCAGTTACTGTGGTTTTTCAATGCTTCCTCTTTCTTATTACAACACATTGTACTACCTTTTATCCAAGTCATAGGTGAGTTCCGAATCGCAAACTTGTTCTTTTTACTTTTTGTATGTTCTGCAGCTGCCCTTAAAAAGCATACTGTTGCATGCAGTATGCACACAGTTAGGATATACAACTGTGTCATTACGTTACGCACTGAACTTTGACCGTCTTGCTTTTATAGCCGTTACCCTGGAGATAAACAAACGCCGCTTAACGAGTCAATAATCTGCTGTCAACAGCTGTCAATCTGCTGTCAAACAGCTGTTATCTGTTTGCGCGTCAGTTGATGTGACGTATCGTCCATTGTGAGTCAGAAAAGACAGAAAAGCATAATGGCTTGCATACTGCAACATCAGACAAGATGTAGTCGAATATCCTGGTGTTTCGGCATACTGCGTTCGACATACTATGCTTTGGAACATGTTTGTTCCTCATACAACAGTTCGTATGGTATCCAACGAATTAGCAACCCACAAATAGTGTCATCACGTTACATACTTAACGTAAAGGTATGTATATGACACAGAGTTGTGGATAGTTATGTAGATAAGTAAAGTTACATAGGTTAGGTTTCGCAAAAGAAACATGGTGACAGCATACCTTGAAATTTTAAAGCTATAAGTATAGCATAATTTTGGAAAAATGAAACAGTGATTCCAGAGAGAAGCAGACAGAGGGGTGTTCAATGTGTGTGTTTGAAGGATATATCCAGGATGTCAAACTGACTTTTTGTTTTGTTTTGTTTTGTGTCGACTCATGCCTAATTGTTCAAACTTTTACTTTGGTCATTTGGGAAAAAGCTAAAAAAGAAACTGAAGAGAAGAAAAGTGAGAAAGAGTCATTATGATGGAGTGGCAGGAGTTCAGGGAACACTGGTTTTATGGGTTTCTTTTATGCCCAACTCATTTAGCAGAACCAAATTACAGCAGGAGATGCCAAACAGAAAGGGTAATGCACACATACAGTATATGCACATGCAGTACATAGATACACATATGCAGACTGTTTGATCTCCACACACACTTTCCCATTTCTCTCCTTCTTCTTATGTGCCTTGCAGATATTTGTATTTCCCACTGTGGTTCATTCGAACAAAGAATCTGGGTGAGCCACTTTCCTCCGTCAGTGTGTGCAGTCGCTATGTGTTTGAAGGCTGCAGTGGTTTGTTAGTTAGGTTGCTCAACAGAGAATAATGGTTGGCAAGAATAAGAGGCAGAGGAGAGGAGGGGATAGGAAGTGGAAAGGCGATGAGAGACCTTAATAATTCAGCTTCTGGCATAAATTGCTGAAACTGAAAGTATTGCTAATTACATTTGAGATAAACTTGCAGTGAACTTTCAAGTGTTATCAAATGTTTGCTGTGGAAGAGGTGGTGTAGTATGTCAAATGCAAATATTTGCAAACATTATTCATGGGAGGAAAGGTTTTTGATGATAGAGGTGAATAAATATCTGTAAGTATAAAACAGTCTTGATTTCCAAAAAAAAAAGTGTTCATTTCTATGAGCCAAAACATCATGTTGGGATCAGTATGAGTTCAATTTCGTGGCCTTTTTTCCCCCGTGGTTTGTGAGTTTGAAATCTAATGAATCATAGCAGATTTTTTTTATTGTCCTTGGAGCTAATACTCATTTAATATCACATTAGAGTTGAACTGCAAAAATGGTTTTAAACAGCCTGAGTCAGTTCAGGTTTTCTTGATTTGAAAGTTCTTTCATACTGAACTAAATATCAAATGTCACGTCCTCTTTGAAATGTTTCATAATAAATTATAAGGCCGATAATCGTCACATATCGACGTTTGGTCATGGACTTTCCACGTCCACAAACAACATGCACGGTACTCTGGGTGCACTCCTCTTGACGTTCTAGGACGCCATGTTACATGCCTTGTCTTCTATTAAAATACACTTCAGTTTTTGCAGGAAATTTACTGTTTACATAAAGTCTATTTCAAAATAAACACACTACATCAGTCCAACACTGTGATTTGACATGTTTGTCCTTCAACAACTAATGGCTGTGTTTGGATGGTTAGGTTGAGGAAAAAAGAGCAGGGTTTGGCTTTGGAATCTTACAGCTGGCGAACACTGAATGTTGTTTGTTGGACCCATCCACCACCCTTATTGCATACCCTACTTGGACTTTCACTGCCTTATCTTTCGTTCTTGTACCGCCATGTTTCCCCCTGACGCTGCCACGCGCTGTTAAACTATAATGGCAACCAGCTGCATATCATGCCAACATTACAGGATGGCTTTTTTGTCAGTGTCTGATGCCGCAAGTCACTGCTCAAGCACTGGATTTTGACGGCTTCAGACTGAGACCGGATTTGAACAACTAACACACATGGTTACGTTCAGCCGACACACACACGTGGTTGGGTTTAGGAAAAAAGGACAGGGTTTGGTTTTTTAATCCTACTGTATGCGAACACTACTCTGCTGGGTCAAAGTCAGTGTTTGTTGGACCCATTCACCACTCTTACCTTGCGCCCTACTTGGACTTTCGCTGTCTTATCTTTCGTTCTTTTCCTACTGTGTTTCCGCCTGATGCCACTGGCTGCCATTAAACTGTATCGGTGACAGCAGCCTATCATGCTGAGGAGAGCGTTTTTGTCAGCGTCTGACGCTGGAAGTCACTGCACAAGCGCTTGATTTCGGAGTGAGACTAGGTTACAATAATGACATACGGTTGTAATGTTACAAATCCACAAAGATCAAAATTTTGAGTGAAAAGTTGAAAAGTGAAAAGTTTCTTTTAAAGATATGTTATACAGGTTTTTCTTAAAAAACAATATAGACCCATATCACTGTAAAATAAAGCCCATTACATTACTGTGATATGACAGTACTTTCCTGTAAATTACTGAATTTAACTGTAATCTCACAGTTAAACTTCATATATTACTGTGATTAAGCAGTATGCTTCTGTAAAATTATCATATTTACCTGCATGATTTTCACAATAAATTTCTGAGTTTGGTGAGATATCACAGTAAAAGCCTGTGAGGTAATAATAAGGCAAATTTATTGTGAAATATTACAGTCTCATATCCCTGAAAATATGGGATGGGAATTTCTGCCCTCTGCCTGCATTTTTGTGATTTTCTTCTCATTTTCTGTGCTTGGGATGTTTATGGGTGTGTGCCCCCACAGTGCTCAGGTGAGGTCGCAGCTTTATAAGAAGCTATCAGGTGCTAAACCATAAGCAGACCCTGCCATGGACTCTGCTGGAGCTTCCTGATCCTCGTAACACCCTCCTCCTGGTGCACCTCATTTACACACCCCTCTGCTTATTCTCCAGTCAGCACCTGCCAGCTTTTCCCAACAGTACACCGTCCACACCTATTGGCACTCCCCCCTGTATTGACCGTCAGCCTATCAGTGACCTGCCTGCTCAGTCTGCCACACACCTGTTGCCAGTCTGCTTGTTTACCTTTCAGTACATATACCAGTCAGTTTGCCTTTGTTGTTGCCAGATCGTAGGTTGTGCCTCTGCCTACTTTGTATCCTGCCTGTTGTTTGTGTTGCCTTTCTGGATTTTGACCTGTGCCTGTTTACCTGATTTCAACCTTCGTCTGATGCCTCTGTACCTCTGCCTGATAATCTTGTTTTGACTCTTGGAACGGTCTGTACTTTGCCCTGCCTGAAAACTTCAGTAAAGCCTCAGTTTTTGTCTTACTCATGCCTCTGCCCTGTGATTCTGTGTGTGGGTCTTCTCTGGTTTATGAAGGACCCAGCACTGAAAAAAGTGCAATATAGCGAGGGGGAAACACCAAATAAGAGTGAATCTGGGGCTGGCTTTTACTTCCACGTTCGCAAATGAGTGTGTTTACACAGAGACTGGCAATCCTGCATGATATGCCTTTAAGCTGTCAAAGGTGCATTCACTTTATGAATTCATAACATAAAGTTAAGGGTGAGGTTTTTTTCCCATCATTCAGCTGTTCAGTAAAGTGCAGTTCTTCAGTGATAATGCTGCAGTCGTAGCAGAGTAAATACTCTATGTTTAGCAAACTTAAACCTTCCAATAAGGTTTGACTGAAAGCAAGCGTTACCCTGGAAACATGGGTGTTCATCTCGCCTTCCTTCATCAGTCTGACATTAGAGGAATTTATCGTCATACATCTATCTGTGTGAAGTGTTCCCCATTAGACTGGAGTGTCACACTGTGATATGTAGGTACAACATATCAAAGACAGCAGCAGTATCTTTTATACATTTGGTGTTCATGCTTTAGGTTTTAGTTTAGAGATGCTGTAAATTGTGAGACATAATCCTGTCTGTGGCTGTGACTAAATTACATAAAATGGACCTCAACGGGCAAGATGAGTGTAAATTATTCATAAACGGAATAATTATTTCATAACAGCTAGATGTATTTTAATTACAATGCAATAAAAAAAATACAGTTATACAGTATTGTAGGAATTTATACATAGAAAATATGAATACTTTATAGTTCCATTTTTGTCTGATTCAAATGGAAGCACAGAGTCGGTCTTTTCACACTGTACTAACATTAACAACACTCCTACCGAATCTCTTACTGTTAGTCATGATTTTCAAGGTGTCTCACGTCGACCCTGACTTGACTGTATGAGTCAGTATGTGTAAATGTGTAAGAGCCTTTCTCATCGTCCAATCACTCCAAGGGCTCAAAGTTCCAGTGTGTAGGATTTAGGGGCATCTAATGGTGGAAATAATATTCAGAACTATGTTTTCATGAATGTATAATCACCTGAAAATAAGAATGGTGTTTCCGTTATCTTAGAATGAGCCATATATGGCTACATATAGAGCGGTACCTCATCCACAGTGTCTGCCATTTTGTTCTACAATAGCCCAGACTGGTTTCATGTCTACCGCTCAGAACACTGCAACCTCACTGCTAGATGCCACTTAATCCTACACACTAGACACATTCACACATTCATACACTGCTGGTCGAGGCTAAAACTTGCTACTCAGTCAAAACTCACAATTTTGGGTTCACTATTTTGCCCAAGAGTCTATTCCACATGTGGACTGGAAGAGCCAGGGATCGAAATTCCGATCCTCTGATCAGTGGATGACCCGCTCTCCTGAGCCACAGCCGCCCCACACACTACCCTCGGACTGACGTAAGACTCTGCACTGCTGCAACACTCACTTGAATTCCCTCCCTCAGGGATCAATACAAGTGTTATTTTATATGACAAAGGCTTCTGATTCAAGTACAGTAGGCCCTACAGCTAAAAAAGAGTCTTAACGGTGCAGTGGGGTGCAGCGGAGTGAGGGCGATACAATCAGTCCCACTGGCCGAAACAGTCGGTGCAAACAGTGGAGAGCGCCGCAGAGAGGCAGGAATTCTGAATCAGTGCAGGTTGTCATCTAAAATTACAGTTATTTTAGAGTTTAGGGTTCATGTCAGCTCACTGAATCGTTGATTTCCGCTGAATTGACTCAGACTTTCACAACTAAAGGACTGTGAAGAAAGAAAGGAGGGGATTATTGACTAACAGGCGGAGACACAAGTGTGATGACAGTAATACTGTGCAAAGAATGACACAGCAAAGAATGGAGCAAAAATGAGTTTTGAGGTTCTATATGACAACCGCTTGTCAGTGTTGCTTGTTCATGTTTTTGTACGTTGTGAATTATTTTTGTTATTGATCCGTTCATTGCACAAAAATCAATGAAATACACATTTTTTTGTGTGTGTGCACCAAACAAATTTACTGGGGGGAGTCATGTGGAAAACTAAAAGCCCACATGTGCCTATTATATTCGACATGTTTTTATGGTGTATGATCTTTTTCATAGCAGCTTTCAGATCACTGGATTGATAAGCGTGACAATATGCATCAACATTTCTGACATTTCTGAATTTTTCCACGTACACTGACCTTTCCTCACCGCCATAACAACCAACACAGCTTGACAAATTTCTTCAAATCTGCCATCTTTAAGACAGAGATGGACGTACTGGGCTGGAATTCTGACACAATATGTTATGTGCATTAGTGACGTCAGGTGCAAAGGTTTAATATGCTGAGGCAATGAGGAGCACTCAGATTTCAAGTGGAGGAAACACCCACATCAATCCTTAAATGAAGATGGTACTGAGCGATGTCACTGCGACACAGCAGCAATACAACTGATTAAATCATCTTGCTTTTATGCGTCCTTAAATGTCTATTTATGTCACATTAAATGCCTCTCTTATGGTGATGCGCTGTGATCTTTACATCTGTCAAGTGTTATTTACAGACTTGTTTACCACAAATAAAAACAATAAATAACTTAAAATACTAACCAACTTACACCCACACCTCATACAATTTATAACCGGCCTTTATATTACAGTGCATTTGTGTTCGAGCTATAGATCTCTTTTTTCGGTCCTGTGAGGCAGACACAAGAAAAGAAGGCAGACGGGAGGTAAGAGGAGAGGATGGGAGGAATGAATGAAGGACAAAACAGTACTAGAAAGAGCCAAGTACAGTGGAGGACAGACAGTGAGATGACAGACGTGGAGAGAGAAAGGGAAAAGAAAAAGAAAAAGTGAGGAAGACAGAAAGGATCAAAAGACAGAGAGAAAGACAACAAGAGCAAGAGGGACACTGGGGGTGGACATGGGGAATAGATAGCCAGGGGCCTGCAGAGAGAGAGAGAGAGAGAGAGAGAGAGAGAGAGAGAGAGAGAGAGAGAGAGAGTTGGCAACATTTTGACACAACAAAGGCCAGAAGCGCACTACTGCTGAACAAAAAACGAGCTGCCGCCAAAGGGGTGGCTGGGTGAGAGGGAGAGGGAGAGAACAGAGAGAGAGTGAGGAGATGGAGGCATATTGATGTGAATGTGTGAGACACCAGAGAGACTGTGTTTTGGGAATGTGTTGGCAGGGCGGCACACTTTCCAGAGGACAGGCAGAACATAACTGTAAGCAAAACTAAGACCCAAGTTCACCTAAAGGGCAAGAAGAGAGGAGGAAACAACACGGACACAATGTGACAGTATTTTCAGACATCTTAATAAAATGTATATTGTATGTACAAGATGTGTTTTGCTTACAGCATTATTCTGTCAAAATGCTGAGGAGACATGCTTTTAAAATATTAGCAAACTAAATTTTTACACTGGTAAAAATGCTAAACCTACATTATTTGATTTGAGGGCACAGCAACTTGTCAACAACACAACATCAAGATAATATCACCTTATAAATTATGTGGTGAATGTGATAGTACAGAATTTCTGGGACACATTTAGCAGACATCAGCATTTACTTGGAGCCATGTTTTCCCATAAGTGAAATATTTCACCCTCATTTTAGCTGGTCACTTTCTATGAAGACCACATCTATAATGCATTATAAAGACATTCATAGTGATTTATAATGCATTTATAATGCTCTATGACTACACTTGTACACACATAATGCTTAGTGATGCACTATATGACCAGTCATAAATCATTATATATGATGAATTATAAGTGTCAAGTGTCTCATGGATGCTCTGGACTAGTTATAACCCAGAGGTTGACTGACTAGGGGCTCGGGGGAGGAGACTTTCGTGAGACTTTCAATCCTGCAAAACCTCGTCCTTGCTCTCATGACACATTGTCTTTAGATGTGGGAGGGTTTCAGACTTGAGTCTGGGGCCTTAAAACCAGAACAAAGAGCTGAAATATGCTAAAATATTTAAATTACCACGAGAGCAATGTCACTTACCTCTCCTCGGGAGCACAACAGCAAAAGAGGAGAGGTAAGGCTGGAGACACCCCTTTATAGGTGGAGTACCCCCAAACGTGAACGTAGGGGTACAAAAACTGGTTATCAAATATTACACAAACTGTGTACGGAGGCATGTCAGGTAACATCTGCAACAAATTTTGTGGAATAATAATACTTATTACAAATGTTATACATATTACTGCTGTATAAATGACCCTGTTGCACTGGGAAACCGTCTCAGTTTACACCTGTTACAAGCAAAAACTATAAACTTACAAGGTCAACAACTCTTACGTTTACTTCCTTGTGCAACAAGCACATATTTGCATGCAGCCACTCTGGCTACCGAAATTCAGAACTGAAAAGTTCATTCTCTTATCAGGATGCCAACACTCCACTACGTCTTCACACAGCAAACGTGCTGCTATATTGATGTTCTGACAGTCTGTTGCACCTGTGACACTTTGAGATAGAGCACTTGGCCTTGAGTGCCCCTCTAGTTCTACCTATGACCCTATTCATATTATACAGTCATTATTTTCATCGCTGCTACAGAAAGTTTGATCAGTGCAGCTTTGATGAGGCTGCCTTTAAAACACCTGCATTATGCTCCACCAGCTGTTTCAGATACTTTCCCTTTCATTTTCCCAACACTAAGAAAATAAAAACAGTCTTCATCCTATTTATGCTGAGAGGGAAGGCATTTTAATTTAATATAAAGACAAATATCACATGCTAACACTGCTAAGTATGGATAAATATTCTAAATACATAGTGTATGAAAGCAAAGAGTTGTCAACCAAGTCAACATTTCCTGGCAGCCTTATGCTCCTGTTGTTCATGTACACAATTTTTCAGTTGCATTTTTGGTTACTCAGTTAACAACAGTCAGTTTGCGGCCACAAACTCTGCTTTAGCTGGTTTATGTGAGCATCAAATTTGATATCCAAAAGATTTAACAACCAAGTATGACAATAGGAATAGGAAACACTGTGGTGAATTTGATCCCATCTCATACACCCTTTGCCGCAAGAAAAGTAAAGCATTTGGAGATTCATTGAGAGCAAAGCACTTTGGGGAATACATATATCAATATTTTCATTGTACTAATATAGTTAATATTTTAGCAGTAAAGGAGTGAATGTTGCCCTAGAATTGTGACAGTGGTGTGACTGTGACTAAGCCTTAGAGACAGTCACTAATCAATTCACTAACTGATAAATGTTTGTGCTGCATAAATTAAATCATGATGACTGTCAATTAGTGTGGAGATATGGACCGGTCCGTGGTTAGGGTTAATTTAGTGGAGGGAGAGCTCAGGGGGATTTTTTTCCCAGGCACAGCAATTACACATGGCAGCCCTGCAGGGTAATGTCATAAATTGATGATCTTACTACTCCATCATTTATCAAGATCGATTTCATATCCAGCTTGTTGCACAGATGCAAAACTAATGGCACAATACACAGTGTGTGTGTATACATGCAACTTGTTCCACAGAGCCACGGCTTGGTGGAAATACATAAAAGTCTCTTTTAGTGAGCGTGGCTACGGATGGGCCTGGCAGAAAACACTGCATCAAAGCTGCATGACTGTCTGTTTTGTTTAGCCCTATATGGTTGTCTTCTTTTGTCTGTTTGTCTGCTTAGACGACTGACTGCGTGGGGAAAAGAGTTTAAATATTGATGCATCGGGAGATTTAAAATATAATGAAGAACCCATGCCAGAGCCTCCAGTTTAATCACAGCACACTGACATTGAGCGAAATACCTTGTGTAAGCAGTACATGCCTACACTGCGGTGAAATAAAGAGTCCCTTTTTAAGGTAGTCAGGCCCTGGTAATAATAAGATGTTTATCTGAAGCACTGAAATGCTTTCTTTATAATTGATGGATCATGGCGTGATGCAGGGAACACGCAACTCTAACATTTCAGAATTCAGTGTGGCTGTTTCTCCAGGACTTCTCCCTTAAAACTCCTAACTGCCGACATCGCTATCTCTGACATTTTATTGAGAGTATAATACGTCTTACAGAGTCGGAAAATCGCTTCTTTTAAAGATCAAATGACTTGTTTTTGAAAAATAGTCACATTACACCAACAAAATATCATTTTTTTACTTCCTCTGTAGCACCGTTATCTCCTCTGCCCCCTTGCTCTCCTCTCTTTCCATATACCTTCTCCCCTCTCCGGTTTGTCTATAATCTTTGTTGATATTCATCAGATGAAATGAGGTGGAGAGACAACACTCCATTAATATCCTGTGCTCTCCTGAACATCTGCAGTGACACGTCGAAACATTAGCAGTGACAGATGAGCGCGCTGATTTGCAGCAAAGCTGACGAACATCTTAACTTCCTCCTCAGTATTCTCCACTAAACACCAACCACTTTGCAGACAAACAGAAAAACAGCCGGCAAACAAACACCCAGGCAAGAAATATATACAAACAGATTGTTCATTACCAACGCTGAGAGGATTGTGGAGAGTATGTGTGTGCGTCACGTTCACTTTCAGGTGTGTGTGATCCCAATCACATGCAAACATAGGGATGAACCATAAAGAGACAAATACACAGAGCGAGAGAGCAGAGGAAAACTTACTGAGGTATATTTGTTGTCAGCTCCATCAAATTAAAAATTTGATAGTTTGTCACTTGAGGGAACCTTGTTATCTTCCAAGCTGAGTGTAAAATAAGTGTTTGGTGTGATGAATCCCAAAGCAGGAACATCTAATTATCTGTCCAGTGACTTCATCAGCAAAACAAAAACTGTTTGACTGGGAGGTTGATTTTGACGGAGCATCCCTGTTGTCATCATCAGTGATGAGGGATAAAGAACTGCTGTCTCTGGTGAATACCGCAGCAGAAATACTGAGGCTCCGATCCAAGTGAAAACAGAGGGTTCTGTTTTATTATTTATATTTAATAATTACATCTAAAAATGGAAACCCTTCTTAATGAGAGTGTGGCGTCTCGTGCAGAGTAAATGATGATAAAAAATGATGATGAAGTGGCTGACGTAGGATCAGATCACAAGAGCGAAAGTAAGTAAGCCCGACAATATTCACGACTTGGAGTAACTTTTTTTTTTTTTTTTTTAAAAACACCTCTTCTTTTGACCAGTGGACACTTAAAGACTAAAGGAATATGAATAAACGAGGACTGGACACATAGTCAGAACTTTATGACATCTCCAAAGGTAGGGAGTCACCGCTTTTCTTTCCGCTCTCCTCGGTTTACCATGCAGCCAGTAAAGTTTGAACTTAAAGTTCGAACGTTTTTATTTTTATGTGCAATCTAAGCCACTTAGAAGTATCGTAAACTGGTCGCATAAGGGCAGGTACAGCTCGAAACAACAACAAAAATAATGGCATTGTTTTAGTGCCAATTACAATATGGTTTATTTGTAAAATAGACCCCAGAGTCTCTTCCAGGTCTCTCTGACCTCAGACATGCACCAGGTTTGGTCTGCTCTATCTTAGACACTAACAAATAAGGTTATATAAAAATGTGTGTATTTTTTAATTATCAGGTCCAGTGGATCTCAAAATGAATTTCCAGGGCAATTCGGTTCAGGGTCCATAATTTCAGATCCATGAAGAGTAGTGTCAGTTTTTAGTGTCAGTGTCTGCTTGTTACATACTACAGTGTCTTTTTAAAACAAACTTATGTGTTTACAGTAAAACTTTTAAGCAAATATTTTAAGGTTTAGGCAACCAAACTACTAAGTTAGGTTTACAAAAAACATAGTTTGGGTTAAAATAAGTAGTTAAATAGTAAAAACTAATTGCTAACTTTTGGTACCACAGGGTAAATGAACAGCTGTATCCTGTTTGTTTGATCCGTCCCCCACCTGACCACCTCCCTATGTGGACTTTCTTGCTATTTATACTGTCTTAGTTACTCTGAGCATCTAATATTGTAGCCGGTTAGTTTACATTGGAGTTAACTAAATGCTTGTTGTGTCTCACACTGATGCTTAAATTTGCCTTGTGTGTCGGGATACGATGCCAAAGGCCACTGACCAAGCTGCCGTATTTGATGCCCTGGGAGTGAGAACAGAAGAAACACAAGTGGGGAATTAGAGCTTAGATCAGGCCCAAAAAAATCCAGCCCGACCCCACCCGAGCCCGTGCATGCTCTGTCCGACGCCATCCCAGCCCATCCCTTTAACCCAGGGGTCAGGTCTGGGTTCGGGCCCGGGCAGAGAATCTAAGCTCTACCTTGAATGTCATATTCATCTCATATTAATATCTATATCAATTTTCATATCAACATTTGATTTTGGTCAAGCAAGCAGCGTAACTCTGAAGGGAGAGCAATGAGGTCAGTTGGTTGATCGACAGCCATGCCCCCTTTAGAGGATGAATCCTAATTTAATTTGGTGATCATCCGACTATTCTTTTAGCACCACCATGAGGTCACCATTGTAATAAATGATGGGTGATGCCTGACTGTTACTCTAAAGCTGAAAACACACCGGTGCCACTGTGTGTTTTGGCCCTAATACCAATTAGTAGTAGTTACTTCACACACCCTAAACATGTAGCTGTTGATGTCTGTCTGTTGATGTTGAGGTTTACATTGGACCATGTTGATTTTTTGCAAATCTTGCCAAAGAGAAATTCCTCTCTAGAATAGCAGGGAGTATTTATCCAGGTTTCTTTTTTTACAGTAGGACCTTAGAGGAAAAAATAACACCAAAAAAATAAAAACAACAATCATCAGGAGTCCCATGAAGCAGGATTAATGGTGGGCAAACTTTGGGCTTAACCCCAGCATTGACAACCTCCTGATTCTACTTCTTTTTTAAGCAGGTATGTCGCCATGGTAACTGCACTGATTATAATCATATTTAAATACATAAAAAGCCTTCCTTAATCTCACCAATCGTCAGCTCGGGAAAAATGGCATCGCCCACCACTCCTTGATTCTAGTACATAAATAGAGAGACAGGGTTTTTGTTTTTTTTATCTTTGTTTTTTTATCTTATATACTGTAGTTTTGATGAAAAGCATTCCTCTGTGAGTCTTAACATTGGAACAGCAGTGTTTATATACCACCTTCAATTTTCCTTCAGGAATCCTCCGAGCCTTGGCAACAGAAGCATGGTTTCCTTTTGCATCTTTTTTTTTTTTTTTTTGGCGCCATGCAGCATATTGATCATCAAAGATTGTTCCAGATTTTGTGTCTTAGTCATGTTGAACGTCCCAGCAGCACATGTTTGCATAACCTCACAATTATTCATGGCCTAGTTTATTGAAATCGTTGTATATTACTTGCATATTTCACAATGAATATCAAATGAACAGCAAGGGTTTTACTTAATTAAAGGAGTACTCCACCAATTTAATATGGAACTCATACAACATTGTAAGACTCATGATGGAAGGCAAAAAAAACACTGAAATCAACGCAGCAGAAGCAGAGATATATCCTCATTTTTATTCCACACATTCGTCTTCCTTGTCAAAACCTGGCACCTACATTACCTACAATGCATCTCGGCTGCCGATTTGGTCAAAGAATCAGGTGTGTCACAGCAGTATCTGCACTAGTGGAGGTGAGGAAGTGAAGAGCAATCACTAAAAAGTGGGTCTGATGAAACTGTAGGTGAATGGGGTGGAGGTGGGAGGCAGCAATCTGACACTGAAATGACAGCGGACAGCAATGAGATGATTGGCTCACAGAGGTCGCTGCAAAGTCTGATTGGTTTAACTGAAAGAGTGAATGCCCTCAGTCAGCCAATTGAGGTCGAAACAGAAAAGAAAGAGAGCTGATGGAGGGACAGCGTTTCCCTTTAAAGGTGTAGTGAGGATTTAGAAGCATCCAGCTGTGAGCGGTGAACTGAAATGTCTCCTGCGTGCCAAGCGTGTAGGAGAGCTACAGTGGCTGTCGCGAAACCATGAAAAACACAACTGGATCTATCGAGAGCCAGTGTTTGGCCTGTCCATCCTGGGCTACTGTAGAACAATATGGCAGACTCTGCAGAAGAGGCTCCTTCTAAAGCCTAGTTCAGACCAATGCAACCAGATGAGATGGTGTATCATCTCTATGCAACAACTCTCAGCTCTTCCGTTTTAATTCCCAGCTTTTCAGGCTTATTTTGTAGCTGAATATAATTTGTAGCCTCTTAAAAATATAAATGAGGATAGTCATAGGGAGGGCGACCCACTGTCTGACACTGGCACACCTTGAGGACGAAAATGTAGCACCTGTCGCAGCAAGCAAACACGCCGTCTGCTGTCATTTTGATTTCATCAGCAGACTTTACTACAAGCCGATTGGATGTTGAAACAGGTGATGCGCTTTACACTCTAAAACCAGACGCCAGCACTTTGAAAAGCTGAGTTGCAGGCGACACCATCAGCAGTCTTGAGTCGAGCTCAGACCAGCCCGTTCTTACCACTGCAACTTCGCAACAGTCTAAAACAGTTTCATTTTGTCACTAATCTTTGGTCTGAACTGGGCTTAAGGTGACGAAAACAGCACTTCTTATTCTCAGGCCATTTAATCTAATGAAAATGTAGCTATGAATGTCATATACCATTTCTGCCAATAGATGCCCCTAATCCTACACACTAACACATTGGACCTTTAATACTTTGAAATAAGAACTACAGTGCTCTCCATTCATCACACTAAATGTTAGCACTAATTTGAATTCACCAGTGGGACTGAGTCAGTATCACAACATCATGCCGCCCTATTTCCCAAACCTCAAAACTTGGTTGGTTTAACCGCTGTGCACTTGCAGAGCTCATAGCCCCCAGTGTGTATGTTAGCATGCCATTATGTGGTTGCTCTGTCAACATGTATCTGAATATACAACTGAGGAGGTGGGAGACAGAATCAGGGCAACAGGTTGCCTTCTGCAACTGCACATTTGTTTCCAGTGCCACCAATCCTACAAATAAATTACCTTGCTTCACCTAATTAAATGCACAAAAAATACCTTTGTGTGGCCAGAGCTTCACACCCACACACAAAATAATAGCCTAATGAACACCTAATTAGCACCCAACCCAAACAACTGCCATCCATTGTTTCCCCTAACGAGATGTCAGACTTTACAGCGTTATGAAATGTAGCCAACTCATTCAAAATATAATTATTCCACTTTTTTTTCTCTTTTCTTGCCAGACAGTATCCTTTCAAGTCAATTCAAAGCATCTTTCAGATTCTACTGTGTAGTGTGAAATACTGTTGCATTTGTTCCCCGGCTACAGAAACAAAAGTCTCATATGAAAACACAGGGTCGTCAAGTGCATGTCAATGTTTGCATTGTATTTCATTTCTGTAAATGGACTGTGTTTATTATATGCCAGTGTATGGTTTAGCTTGTGGAGAATTAAATTGTACCTTTGTCTTTGTTTTCCATACACTATAAGATTTCATGGTATAAAAGCTTTCTGCATCGCCTCTCTGTCTCACCAATAACAGTTTTTCCAACAGTTCTGACTGAAGAATTCAATTGTTTTCACTCTGTAGTCAGGACAGCGGCTCTCGAGCTGCGGTTAGAGGTTGAAATCTCATCTCAGAGCTAAAGCACGTCCCGTCTCCCCACTGAATCGTAACCCTGCTTCTACAATGATTTTATCTCAACAAAAAATATCCCCTCTACCTCACTTTTGAGCCAATTTTGTAGCGTAGGCTATTTCATAGTGCTTCACTTTTCACACTATCATTTGAGGGTCACAGGAGTAATATCTGGGCACTGTGACTCGTGTAATCTCTCCAATGTTTTTTGTTTTATCTTATTTTTTATTTTGTGTGAGTGAGAGAATGACATTTCAACTAATTACAAATTATATATTTTACTATGCCCTCCCTGTAAGTTGTTGTAAACAGCAGCATCAGAAAGCTTTCAAACTGTCCAATGTAAAAAAAAATGTTTTTCTTTATACTGTTACTGCATCTGTTAATACAACTTTTATTTACATATATATAAAAAAGAATATACAATTGAATCTTGGTTGCTCTTTTCAATTTTTTTTAAGACTAAGATTTTAATATTTGTTATTCATAACTGCTTATCCTGGTACAGAGACACAGACAACCATTCAAGCATTCATGCTCACATTCACCAGTTAACCCCTCCTGCATGTTTGTGGAGTGTGGGAGGAAGATGGAGAACCAGGAGAAAAACCATGCTGACATGAGGAGACCATGCAAACTCCACACAGAAGAGCCCCAGCCGTGAGGTGACAGCGTTGACCACTAACCACTGCACCTCCAAAAAACCTTGTAGATGCTTCAAACAAATCACATTTATTTGTCATATACACAATTTATAAATAATGTATTGTGAAATTCTTTGGTATTTAGCTCCAGAAAGCAAAAATATATGATATTAAATGCCATAGCATAAATTAGAATAAGTAAAATATTTTACAAAGAAGTGGGTTTCAGAGAAGTTAAACTATGAAACCAACACACAGTTTCAATAAAACAAATAAATACTTTTCTATTTATCTATTGTATTTTTATCCTCACTGAATGTTCTGTGTCTTGTATTTTCATGTTCTTTGTTGGAATGCACTTGAGTGTCACAGCTAATTTCATTGTATTCCTATGCAATGACAATAAAGATTTTCTAGATTTCTAGATTTCATATGCAATGTATGGTGGGTGAATCAGAATTATGAGTTATAATTATGAGTTCTAAATAACTTATAAGTGATTGTAGTGAATTATAAATGGTTAAAGTCAGTGGTTCAGGACCCGGATGGCCTGTGGCCATGGCTTATAATGTATGCTTATAAAGCAGAAGGAATTAACTAATGCATTCGAACATGAGCAATGAGTACGAATGAATATTCATGAAAATGAATCAGCATTTTTTTTTTAAATTTATGGACCAATATTAGCTTTTATGGTCTTACTAGAAAAAAAGTTCTCTTACTGCTGCAGACAGTCACTTGGTGCCATGGCCACTTAAATCTAGTCTACATTTTGTCTTTAAAAAAGACACCATCAGTTGTTTTCATCTGCAGGCTATTGCAATCACAATATCCAGGAGCTGTAATGTGTTTCAGCGCTGTTTGCTGCACAAAACCATCACCCAGCGTTCAGATAAGAAGCAAAGCCAAACTTTTTTGCTTTCTCAGCACATACTGGTGAATACAGGCAGATTTACAAGCATATTAAAGGACACTAACACAGACACTTATCTCTATAGACTGATCAGTGACTCTCTATAACAGAATATTCCTGAATATATTTTTTCATACCTATGTGCAGTCTTAATGATGTAAAAATAAAAATGAGTTCATGAGATTTTACTGACTATTTTTAAGAAATGGATCCATTTGGCACCGACACTCTGCATCTCCCTACTGTATGTGCCAAATTATAGCCTGCAGTCCTTGGCAAAGTTTGTATTGTGTGTTCCCAACCTAAAATCTATAGACAATGGGTCTTTGCCGTCAGGGCTCCTGGCTTCAGAACAAACTTCCTGAAAGCTGACAAAGTCATTTTTATCTTATGAATTATTCTTTTAAAGTTATCTCATAGATATTCTTTGTTGGCCATGATCTTTGTCTCCTTGGTGACCTTCATGGACCCACAGTAGCGACTTTCATATTTCTTACATACTGTAGTTTTCACTGCTTTTAGTTGACTTGTATCACAAAGCAGTTACGTAGACTTTACAGGCCGACAGGACATCCCTCTCAAGCCAGCATCAAACTCAAAAAATTTAACTGGGAAAAGATGGAACAAATAATCGGAAAGGTGGGAATTATCAATGATCAGTGAAACAATCAGTTAGTTAGTCAGTCCATTGTGGGATAAATGACTTTCTCGTGATTATGTGGGTTATATACAAATTGTGGTGCATCCCTTTTCTCCATTTCCCTTTTGTAGGTAAACATACAAACAGTGCATGAGAGCAGCCTGCAAGAGCAAAACAATGCCTGTATGAGAGATGATGCTACAGGACAGCAGTGTCAGTATCCAGGATGGCAACACAGCACAAGTGTAAAAGAGGATAAGACCTGGGTCAGCACCTATTGTGCTTTGCGCTGTAAGGGCAGCGCTCTCATCGACTGCCAGTTGGAGGACTGTGTGATGATGAGATTCATCCAGCAGCTTATGCAGAGACAGGCTGGGACTGTTGCTGCTGCATCTACTGCCAGGGAGAGGCCCTGCACCTTTGTGAAGCAGCGTTTTAAGATTTCAAACAATGAAATGTGCTACTGTACCTGCGGTGTAAGCTTACACATGTGGAGGGGATGCTGTATGTATGGTGCTGACTGGCTGCCACACTGGTTAAATCAGTCTGGACTCATTTCCATAGCCCTGCCACCTGTGCTTAGTTATGTTTGTGCTGCTGCATTAAAGATGATTTATACCATCCAAGCTCTGTGTCAAAGATAATTTATACATATACGTTTTCTGTGGACCAAACTGGACTTCCCATCTGATCATAAATTTAACGCTGCCACAAAACTAATTTAGCATCACAACAGCTTGCTTTGGAGGACAGTCTGAAGACACGTACTTGCCTGTGGGCAGCAGACCAGTAAAAACCAGAGAAAAAGAAACCAAACTGGTTTTACTGCAGTATTATATTTTTGGGCTGGCTAGTCGCCATATTTGCGCTGGCTTATCATATTCAATATTTGACAGGGCAGTGAATTGTGGGAAAACAGCTGCTCAATTAAGCACGCAGATTCTTTAATCAGTGGTTGCTATGGTTTCCCTAGAGGTCTGTAGTCCATATTCCATATGTTCTGCATTAGCACCATGTGTTATCTGGATTATACGCCAATGTGTATTTGGGAGTTTGAGTGTACGGACATTCCTACACCCCCCACCCCCCCACCCCCCTGTCTGCACGTGCTCGTGTGTGCCAAGCTACATGTGTGGCTTTTTGTGTTAATCCAGAGGTTGCGAGTTTGTCCCTCTAGGGAGGAACTTAAAGTGCAGGATGCTTTCTCTTGCCCACATGTCTGTTTAAATAAGAATGCTGTGTGGATGACTGTTTATCAAATGCCAGTTGTACCATCCAGCCCTGCACAGCACTCCAAAGGACAGCCACATTCAAAAGCTGTACACATCAATAATATTTACACACATAGACAGAGTGGAATGTGCGGACATTTTGTTCTGTATGTTTTCTATAATCTTGACCTTGAAACCTGGGACACACAGTAACAGGCCTATAATGAAACAAACTGAAACAGTTTCCTGTACATTTATAGCTATTCCAGCTCAGGGAATGCATTCTTGAAAGAACACAGCCCACATATCTTAGCTGCCTTCAAACTGTAGAAAAAGTTAAAAAGCTTAAAATGCCAGGTTTTGGTAGCACGGTTGCGGCTGCATGCGCCTCATTTCCACTCCCGCAGTTTGCCATAAATTGTTGTAGAAATGCCCTGAAACATCCATCCAACCATTATTATCTGCTTATGAGGAGCCAGGTCATGGGGGCAGCAGGCCAAGCAAAGCACCCCAGACGTCCCTCTCCCCAGCAATGCTTTCCAGCTCCTCCCCAAAGCGTTCCTAGGCCAGATGAGAAATGTAATCCCTCCAGCGTATTCTGGGCCTTCTACCAGTGGGTCGTGCCCAGAACACCTCTAATGGGAGGCGCCCAGGAGGCGTCCTGATCAGATGCCCGAACCACCTCTACTGACCCCTTTCAATGTAAAGGAGCAGCGGCTCTACTCCAAGCTCCCTCTAGATGTCCGAGCTCCTCACCCTATCTCTAAGGCTGAGCCCAGCCACCCTTCTGAGGAAACTAATTTTGGCTGCTTGTATCCGGGATCTCATTCTTTCAGTCACTACCCAGAGCTCATGCACATAGGTGAGGGTTGGGACGTAGATAGACCAGTAAATCGAAAGCTTCGTCTTCCAGCTCAGCTCCTTCACCACGATGGTCTGGTGCAGCGCCTGCATCACTTCAGAAGCTGCACCAAGCTGATCCATCTCACACTCCATTCTACCCTCACTTATGAAGAAGACCCCGAGATACTTGAACTCCCTCGCTTGAGGCAGTGATTCTTTCCAACCTGGAGGGGCGAATCCACCAGTTTCTGGCAGAGAACCATCGCTTCAGATTTGAAGGTGCTGACTCTCATTCCAACCACTTCACACTCTGCTGCAAACCACCCCATAACCATCTGTTTGCATGTGAAACTTGTGCCCCCCAACACTCATCAGGCCTGTCAATAGGAAATACATTAAAAAAAGGTGCAATTGAATCAACAGCGTCACGTCAGCAAAGCTCTCTAACAGTGCCAAAGCAGCTGTCATTATCCACTAATTCATTACCTTACCACTGATCATAAGTCATTACCTTTCTGCAAGCCATTGCGTTAAAATCTTAATCATCATTATTATTGAACGTCAGAAGGATGATCAATGATTCAGATAGAGCTCATGTTGAAACTGACTTTGTAAAGCGCTCCACGAGATAACATTAAACGATCATTAACAAGGAGATGAATGTAAAAATAATGATGCAATTAAACACCCATAAATAATTTAAAATTAACTTTACAAATTGATATTTGATGAATGCTGACATCTTAGACAATGTGGTGCAGCCTGCAAAAAATGACACAATCAGTGAAACAACTCTAAAACCAATGTTATCTGTCTGTCAGTTTATATTTAATCTCTTCTTCATCGCCTCACCTGCAGCTATCTCAGCTAAAACCGTGTGTACACCTGGTCTGAAGGATGCGTACATTCCTACTATTTAAATACCTGTTGCTGTGCGGGGAAAGGGTTTTTATGTGTATGCATCTGGCCTCTAGAACTGTCGTCGTCGTCGTCAGCTTGGCCAACATCTCGCCTATGTATCACTGCATTCACCGTCCCCTCCAGCTCCCAATGAGAGAATCTGCTCATATGCGTGTAATCAAAACTAGCTTTGCAGAGGCGTTCAATGCCAACATTTTCTTCTGGCGACTGAGCTGTGTGTTCAGACAGCTGACAACAATAAAGTTTATGGCACTGATCCAGTTCAGCTGAGGTATTTACAACTCAATGGTAAATACCTGGTAAATACTGTTCGTCACGGTCACTGATATTCCCCAACAAAAACATAACAAGGATTGGCTGACTACATCATTTGTTGCAAACTGAGAGGATACACCTGTTACATCCTCTGAATTTGGCCAAAAGGTTTTATTTTCCTGCTACAGCTGAAAGAGCACTTGGAGTGAGACAGCCTTGTCAAGCCTTTATGAGGCATCCATTCTTTAAATGTGGACTCCAAAGGATGAAGCCCCTTGAATTAGGATGCAGAAATGGACTCTGGGGTTGCCTGGCACAGTAATAGAATAACCTCGTGTGAACAATCATTCTATTATGATAATGCATGTCACAGAGCACATAACAAGGACTGGCGTCACCATTAATGTCAACAGTTTAATGTGGCTGTTAAGTTGTGGCATGGGACGGGGCAGCAAAAGGCCAACGCCTTGTCACATAAGTGTTCATAACAGACACAGAAATAGAAACACAATGGTGCATGTTTGACCTGCAGACTGGGGTTTCCTCCAGCTAGTGGGTAAGCCAAGGGCCAGACAAGAGAGAGGAAGAGAGGCACACAACATGTCACGCTTGGCATCTGCAGGGAAAGAAACAAAAAGGGTGAATAAATCCTCAGGGATGTGGCTCACTCTCCTCTGGTGCCTATGTTTCTTTGAACTGTGCTGCGTCGATGACTGTATCACTTTCCAGTGACAGGTGCAGGTTGGAGCTGTCCATGGTGATATCTGCACTGAGAATAGAAGCAGCCCTGTGCTCACATACAATACGGTAATGTGTGACTGGAGGATTATTTACATGGCCCAAGGACAAGAAAATGTGTGGTATGACACACACTGAATCCAAAAAGATATTGTTATAACAATGTAAAACTTAATTGAGCAACTTACTGGACTTCTTTTCATACTCACTTCAGCCACAAGGTGAGTGTTGGTTGACCCAAAGGAATGTGCCTCTCGAGCTGACCTAGATCTTCTCCTCACTCCCAACTTGTCAAATACTGATGCTTGGACAGTGTCACATGTCAAACTATGATGATCTAGGTACCCCTCTAGCATTGGTTTTGGATGCTCAGGGACAGTGTATCAATTTATGCTTATTAAATGCATAGTTTCTTTTCAAAATAAACCCTAGTTTTAACAGAAAGTACGCAGTTATGTATAGAGAAGAACAACATGGTTTGGTTAAAATAAGTATGTTTGTTACAAATGTAATGTAATGTCACATGACATACTTTAGAAGTGTACTATGTACGCAAAGCAGCACACTACTACATTGTTATTATGCCTTAATGCCTTAAGTATCCATCCATCCATCCATCCATCTAACCGTCTGTCTGTCTGTCCATCTATCTGTCTGTCTATTCATCCAACTATTGATCAGTCTGTCCATCCATCCATCCAGCCGTCCGTCCGTGCGTCCGTCCGTCCATCCATCTATTAAAATAACTTGATTGACTTAAAGTTTCACATGGGACATGAACAGTTGTCCTCCAAGTGAAAGTCCAGAGTTTGTTTGACCCACAGTTGCTAATGTTGTCAAACTTGCTGATGTGTCTATCTATCCCTCCATCCATCCATCTATCTGTCTATCTATCTATCTATCCAACTGTCTGTCCATTCATCCAACCATCAATTGGTCCATCCATCCATCCATCCATCCATCCATCAGTCCATCCATCATCTATCTGTCTGTCTATCTATCCTTCCATCCATCCATATATCTGTCTATCTATCCAACTGTCTGTCCATTCATCCAACCATCGATCAGTCTGTCCATCTATCTGTCTGTCTATCCCTCCATCCCTCCATCTATCTGTCTATCTATCTATCAACTGTCTATCCATTCATCCATCCAACCTCTGTCTGTCTGTCTGTCTGTCTATCTATCCCTCCATCCATCCCTCCATCCATCCATCTATCTGTCTATCTATCTGTCCAACTGTCTGTCCATTCAACCAACCATCAATCGGTGTCCATCCATCCATCCATCCATCCACTGTCTGTCTGTCTGTCTGTCTGTCCAACTGTCTGTCCATTCATCCAACCATCAATCGGTCTGTCCATCTGTCAGTCCATCCATCCATCCATCCATCCATCAAACCTCTGTCTGTCTGTCTATTTGTCCATTCATCTATCTATCCATCTATCTATCCATCTATCCATCTATCTATCTATCTATCAACTGTCTGTCCATCCATCCATCCTCTGTCTGTCTGTCTATCCCTCCATCCATCTATCTATCCATCCATCTATCCATCCATCCATCTATCTATCCATCTATCTATCTATCCATCCATCTATCTATCCATCCATCTATCCATCCATCTATCTATCTATCCATCCATCTATCCATCTATCTATCTATCTATCTATCTATCAACTGTCTGTCCATCCATCCATCCTCTGTCTGTCTGTCTATCCCTCCATCCATCTATCTATCCATCCATCTATCCATCTATCTATCTATCCATCTATCTATCTATCTGTCTCTCCATTCAGCCAAACATCTATTGGTCTGTCTGTCCATCAATCCATTAAAATAACTTGATTCACTTGGAGGACAACTTTAAGTCAAAGTCCAGAGTTTGTTTGACCCATCCAGCTTCCTTCTTTCCTACCCATCTCCCTCTTTTTACTACCACACACAGTTGCTAAGTTTGTCAAACGTGCCGATGTGTCAGTACCTCATGTCGCGGGCCACTGAGCAGTGAGGTTAAACGCTTAAACATTTGCACTGTAATAGGTATGGAACACGTAATATCACTAAAATTACAAATTAAGAAGCCAAAATATTCATCTGCCTTCAAGTACCTCCACAAAATCTGAGAGAATACTTCAAGTAAGAAAGGATAATAAAGCAAACTAGAGGGAGATTTTTAGACTGAAGGTTTTTTTTTCTTTCCTACACTAGCTTAAACAAAGCACCGGGGAAGAGTTGTCAAAACATTTCGTGCTCTCAGTTTGATGACGACCCAACACAAATGTCACTTAAAAAACACATGCAGAGCAGATATCAGTGGCTGCTGGAAGGAAAATAATTTTCCCGGTTTCAAAACTTATTGTCAGCATTAGGTGTTCAGCTTGAGGTGATGCTCAAAATGTGTTAAAACCATACACTTTTCAAATACGTTTTGCCTTTGGAAGACTAAAGTTGTACTTTGCAGCCTCAGTTTCTGCAGGGAGTGACATGGGGAGAAGGATGATTTAACTTAGAGGCTGCTGTAGGTCTATTATTTGTGGAGCAGGAAGAGGTGAAGCTTATTTTATGCTGGGTCTCTATATATTTTGAGTTTTATAAATATTAATGACTAGAGATTTGTCATAAAGTCGGTGTGGACCGTGATGGATTTAATCCAACCATCAAAATGACTACAAACAACGCCAAAGCGTATAATTTACTGGAACTTTTTCTTGCTCTTTTTAATTCCGCTGACTATATCATTTCCACATAGAAAGTATGAAAGCCCAGCTGCCAGAAGAAAATGTTGGCATTGCATGTTTCTGCAAACCATGACTATATTACATTTGCATGTTTCATATATATCACATATATATCATGGCTGCGAGCCATCCGTGACCACCAGCATGCACTGGAGCGGTTTCCAGCTGAGTGTGAAGCGGTCGGGATGAGTCAGCACCTCCAAATCTGAGGCCATGGTTCTCTGCTGCAAACCAGTGGATTGCCCCCTCCGGGTTGGGAGACAGTTTCTGCCTCAAGTAAAGGAGTTCAAGTATCTCATGGTCTTGTTCATGAGTGAGGGTAGAATGGAGTGTGAGACGCAACCAAAAGAATGAGATCATGGATAGAAGCAGCCGAAATGAGTTTACTCTGTGGGGTGTCTGGCCTCAGCCTTAGAGATAGGGTAAGGAACTCGGACATACGGGGGGAGCTCTGAGTAGAGCCGCTGCTCCTTCGCGTCGAAAGGGGTCAGTAGAGGTGGTTCGGGCATCTGACCAGGATGCTTCCTGGGCGCCTCCCATTGGAGGTGTTCCAGGCACGTCCAACTGGTAGAAGGCCCAGAACACGCTGGAGGGATTACATTTCTCATCTGGCCTAGGAACGCTTTGGGGAGGAGCTGGAAAGCGTCGCTGGGGAGAGGGATGTCTGGGGTGCTTTGCTTGGCCTGCTGCCCCTGCGACCCGGCCCCGGAAAGCAGATGAAAATGGATTGATGAATATATCATATCAGTGTTCCTAAAGTTACTTGATATATGAGCTGACGTTGCTGCATTAAGCTGAATTAGGAGGTGGAAGGGATGGTGGACAGTGTGTCACCTAGGCGAGATGCCTGCCAAGCTGCAGATCAATGTTTGAGACCAACAAAAAAAAAGGTTCCAATTTAGCAAGCCATTGCTGTCTTCTCAGAGGCTTTCTAGGCACCTGTCACTGTTTTTCCAGCTGCTTTTTTTAGCCCAACAAGTGGTTATCTTTTTATCAAGACATTCTTCCTTTTCTCCCAAGATAGTGGCCTGAAATACTTTTTTTTTTTTACCAAGACATCACTGCTTTTCCAGTTGGGATGGTGGCCTGAAAAGTAGATGCTTTTTACCAAGGCATGGCTGCTCTTCCAGCTGGGATGGAGCCACCCAAAAGGGATATTTAAGCCAAAACATTATCTTTTCTTAATCACAACCAAGTGGTATTTGTGCCTTAAATGTAATATATCCATGGTTTGCAGAAGCATTCAGTGCCATCATTTTTTTTTTCCTGGCACTTGGGTTAAGTATGAAGATATGACTAAGTTTCACACAAAACTGTTGCTCAGTAAACATGGGGGTTATTTAAACCAGTATGAATATTACTTACATAAAAATGAGGCTTCCGATAACATATCAATGATGAATCATTCATTTGATCTAGCGCCAAGAGACAGTGCATCAGGGAGACAGAGAGTTATGACACTCCTTACAGCACCCTAAGATTATTAAACTAAACAGCTACCTAGCATAAGCTCAAGTGGTTCTATACATCCAAAGAACTTCTATAAAAATGAACTGCTTGGCAACCAGACCAGGTGTCTAAATGAGACAGGTGTTAATTTGTGAATGGCCCCACTGGGCTAGTAAAATGGACTGGGCATTAAATTGGGACTAGGCTTTTAATTGGCTTTTTACAGTATTTCAATTCACATATACATCAGTTAAGGTGTGGGTCTTTACAAGCTTTAGAAACAAAGCATATAAATCACCATACAGTCTGTGGAAAGGGCAATGCTCAGCTGAAATGAGCTGATAATGCACTCTATTTCAGCTTGTTGATGCAACACACAACCAGCCTTGATGATGAATTTCTGCGCTCAGTTACACAGACATTTGGCTGGATCCAGTGGGGATTGCTTTTGTTGATTTTGCTGCTGTGCATAAGATCACTGTTGTTTAGACTGTTTGGAGTGTCAGAACAAAATGAGAAAAGTAGAATTGCCTTTAATAGTATTTGAAAGCTGTTGCTGTTTTACGGCCGCATTATGGTTCCATCACGCAGTGTTTTGGGGGAAGCTGATATGGATTCTAAAAAGACGGCAGTCTGCTTGTTTCACTCTGCCGTTTGCTGCAGGGACCATTGCCAGGATTTAAAACCACAGTCACGATTTACTGTATAACCTGACAGCAGCCACAGAGCGCCCAGGGGAGAGGCTGAACGAGCCCAATGAAGATAAATAGCAAACCGAAACTTAAGTAGCTTCAGTTAAAGGCAAATACCACAAATTTCTGTTCAAAAATTAATTCATCTGGCCCAGGGCAAAATAGTTTGTCATAATGAATAATACCTCCTATAGCGCAAAATAAGAAAGAACACTATCCTGTCAGGCCACACTGATGCACTGCACAGCTCAACTGAGAAGTAATTTGAAAAAGTCTCATTTGAGTGTGAAAGCTCTTATCCAATTCTCAGTCTTGTAATAAGTTCGGTAATAGAGGAGACCCAGGTTGCACATTTTAATAGCATCAGAGAATAGAGTCCTGGTCCTGTGGTTTCTTTGAAAAGGAGTTGTTTATACTCATTTATACTGGGTCACAGGATGGATTTGAAGTGAAAAGCAACATGACTCAAAAGTTGCCACTTCACTTCTAAGAAAAATGTACTGATGACCAAATTTAATACAGGTCAAAACCAGCAATAGTTCTTGACATACACTATAATGACTGAGCCCTTAAAATGACTGATATTTCCCTGTGGCATGGCTCTGACACAAACCAACATGCTCTGAACACATTCAGAAAACTCACAAAATAGTCCTTCCATGGACTTTGCTCTTCAGTGGGGGGAACACAAAACAAAAACATAAGTCTTCCTTTTTTTATATTATTCCACAAATAGCATTTAAAACGTGGAATTTAAAATCCCACAACAGGACAATAACACTCATTATCATCACCCTCAGGCACCACTCTCTTTGGGCACAAAGTTTATTTGCTTAAAGTGTATTTTGGGATGTAAAAGCAGTTCCTCACTATTTATATCTTCACTATGAAATATAATGATGTAGCAAATGATAACACAGTCGTACAACTCTGTCTCACGGCATTTTAATCTGCTGTGCCGTGTTTTTGCATCCAACAAGCCTCCTGAATCTGTTACTCCAACTGGACCATGGATCATATTTCAGTGTTCTCTTGTAGCTTAATGATAGAATAGGTCGATTTCCACAGACTTCCAAAACAACTTATGTGACTGTTAACGGTCATAGTTTCAAGCTCCACAACTACCTGATGATGTTAAGGCAACAAAACTATGTGGTTAGGTTCAGGCAAATGCAACATATTCTCACTCCAACCTTGTACTTTCGTTCTTGTCCCTCCGCGTTTCCCTCTGACGCTGCTGGCTACTGAATGGCGACAGGCCACATATTAGCCTGACGTTAAGGGACAGCTTTTTTCGTTGGTGTCTGATGCTTGACGTCACTGCCCAAACACTGGATTTCGATGACTTCAGTCTGAGACCAGGTTGGAAAATCATCATGGTTTGATATTAAATAACTACTTTTGCCACAAACATAACATGACATATGTCCTGTGACATACATGACATATCACGTATGTCAGTAGCATAACATGCAATGCATACCAGCACACTAGACTATGTCAGCAGATGTCAGCACTGACTTCTGGGTGCCAGCACCAGTCTCCTGGTTGAAAGTCCTTTGTTTGTTTGACTAGCACTTTTGGGACATTTTTGATATTTGCACAACTTCACTTGGACTTTGTTGCTTGTTACACTACATTGGATCACTTCCTCCTCGGCTATTGTAATAATTACTATCTGCCACTATGGAGGGCCGCGGGGATGATGTATTTTTTGCAGCCAAACATAGAAGTTAGTGTCATTTTGGTTCCCTCATCAAAAAGCCAGTGGGATTTGTTTTAATTTTTATGATACTTATACTATACTAAATATTAATACAACGCATTTTCTTCAACAAGATAATCACCACAAATGAATACCACATTCATGTTTCTTGAAGCATAAATGCAATCATCACAAATAAAAAGCTAATTTTAGGCTATAAACAAACTACGTTATGGCTGCATGACCCAACATCGCAACCACAAGACTGTAAAGCCGTGTCTGGGGTGATGACATCTTCAAAAAAACTCACAAGTTAAGTATTTCCTGTGACATAGACCAGAATATTATTTCAGGCATCTAATCAACAACCCATTAAAAAAACCCAATGACTTCAAGATGAGGGAACTGGGAGTGCTTAAATACTAATTCATTTACAGGTTTTAGGACTCATTCCTGCCCCACTGTATAGGGCGCCATCTTAGAATAAATGGATTGTAATAAGCTGCTTGCACAATCGACCCATGTGGTCCTTTTTCGGTGAGAGTGGCCTGTCATATTTCATTGTCTCACCTGTACCTTAAACAACATACCCCCACCAATGCAGCCCCCTGTGTTAGTGGCTGTTTTCAGCCTAAGCATTCATCACCCAGAGGCTCTGACGGTAGGAACAGAACCTTTTGTTTATGTGTTTGTGAGTGAGAATTTTGGCCCAGACACCACCTGTGCCCCCAATGTCATATTTTATCTGTCTTGTCAAAACTGTAGTTGTTTATCACAGGCCACATCTTTTCTAGACTGGCACTATAATTTACATGTTTGGACAGTAAGTTAACTTTATTAAAGTTATTCAAAGTTGTGATGAAGTGTAGCTTAAATAGCCTTTAGCTTATTATTCAAAATTTCATAGAATTTAAAAACAAATAGTGATGTTTTTCCTGCTGTTCCAGGAAGGTAATTGTTTTTGTTCAGCACAGAATTTAACAAACCTGCAGACATGTAAATAGGTATATTTATTCAGGGATGGGCCATTAGTATACATAATATTATCAAACACGCTAGGCTGCTGTGGCTCCATTAAAGAAGGATTTCACTGTTGGAAAGATTATCTTTTCATAAAAGGCTGTCTGTGCAGTAAAAGACACAAATGCTTTTGAAATTGGTGCTACATGACCAGAGAAAATAACTTTTGCTCAAGAGGTAGAAAACCTACAACTGCGTACAGGGACTTGAATTGGCAACCCTCCGGTTCCCAAGACAAGTCCCTGTGGACTGAGCTACTGTCGCCCCCAATTTGGTGACCGGCTGGTAACAAACAGATAGCTTCAATGGTAAGCTAAGGTTTTTTTTCCGGAGACATTTGTAAAAATGTGAAAATAGGCAACACAGTAGCAGAATCTTGGTTCGTACTTGTTCAAGACTTTACAGTTTCAGCTCATTTTTTTAGCCTCCATTTTTACAGCACAGGAAACAGTATAGAGCGCACTTCCTGTTCTCAAATTCTCATATTACAACCAAACAGTGCACTAAAATGTTCTCCGAAAACATTTAACAGTCACAAAATCTTGGTTTATATTTGATGAGCACTGCCCATTTTTACCATTTGATCCGAGTTTGGTATGAGTTAAGAGTGCAAGAGAGAGAAAGTAGTGACATTCTCTCTTTCGTTTCGCTTCTATACTCCTTGTGTCCATGGTGGCGGTCACATAAAAATGCAGAACTACAATCTGTAGTTCAAACAACAGCCGTAGGGCCAGTGAAAAAGACCCGAATGACGTGGATTTGAGCTGGCATCACACAATCAGCTCATCACCGAGCTGCAGGAAGTGTTCTGTCTTTGTTGCAGCGTGTCTTTGTTTGCACATGGCAGTGTGACATGTGGTGCAGCGAAAGATGCTTTTCTCTGGCAAATCGGGTTGACAGGTGAAAACCTTCCAATGGGGGGGGGTCATAAATTATAGAGTTGATGCAGTTTAATTGTATGTCTTTGGATTTATTGATGTAGACATCAATAATTCAAAGGTGTGTGCGTGTGTGATGAAGATTTGTGTTATAGGGTGGAAATATGGACAACGATGAGGATAGCATTTGGAATGGCTTGATTGAGATTTATTAATGCATGTGTTACTGTAGAGGGGATTCTGGAGAGCAGGGAAGATGCAGATTATGAGAGAAGAAGTGGGAGGGAGAGAGACAAACAATTAAAGAGTGAAAGTGCTTGTAATCACAGTGTCAGGGTCCAGTTAGACGACTTGGGTACACTCATAAAGAATTCATAGTTGCTGGTGATGCATGTAATTTCTAAATAATGACCTAAAAGACAAAAAAAGGGAGGAAAGAGAGAGGAGACTGCACGCTCAAAGGGAGAGGCCTCATTTAGAGAGAGACAAGAGGGAGTGTAGTGTGTCAGCGGACTGCGCAGCGTGTCCAAGGTCAGGGGAAGAATGAACCGCCTGAAGGGAGTTTGCAGAAGGAGCACAGAGCAGGGCAAAGAGGGAGACAAGAACCAGAACCAGAAAGAGAGAAGGTGGCAGGAGGACTTCTGAGGGGGATACAGGAAGTGTGACGTGGGATAGAAATGAGGAGGAGATGACAGAGAAAAGGGGGAGACAAAAAGAGGAAGAGGAGAGGGATAAAAGGGAGGGAAGAAGAACGGACTGCAGGGAACTGTCAGGAGCACCGAGACAAGAGAGGGTGGGGATGATGAAGGAACGGAGAAGGAAAGGGAAAACAAGTAAAGGCAAATATGAAATTAAACAGAGGAAAATAGCACAGGACGCTGGAGTGGAAAGGAAAAGAAAGGTTGAGAAAAGTGGAGGATATGCGTGAATTACAGCAGGCATAATGGAGAGAAGGAGGAGAGAAAGATGAGAAGAAATGCACGGAGAAATCTCAAATTGCTTCATGCTCCCGTGTTCTTTTCCAACATTTGAAAGTCAGGGTGGAGAACCTGAGAGTGAAAGGAAGGAAATGCAGTGGAGGGTAAAAAGTCAGAGCGAACACAGTGAAAGGAGTGGAGGAGTTCTTACGGCACATCCTGTATTACATAAACAAACGGACGCGTGTTGAGATGCTCCCACACAAACACATGTACTTTCTTTCTTTGTCAGTCTTTTTCATTTTTTTTATTTTTTTGTCTTTTCCCCTGTGCTTTCATTAACTCAACCCTCTCCGTTTCTCTCTCAGATTGCCTGGCTCTCCCCTCTGCTTTATCTTCTCTTTTATTCTCTGTTGGATTTTCTCCCGAAACAAGCACTTTCTCTTCTAAATGGGGCTTCTCTTTGGCTCTCCCTGTCCCTCTATTCTCAACGTGGCTTTTGTCCTGATGCGCAGATCCATTCATTTTATGTCTATGAAAAACCCACACCAGGACAGTCGTCAAAGCAGATTATTCATGTACAGCACATAATGTGGATAGCTATTTTTTTTTTCTGTGTCTTGTAGTGCCAACCACCCACAGATAGGGTGAGGTACAAGCATAACTACCACCAATGAAATTCATGCAAGCGTATAAATGGAGAGGAAACAATTCAAACACTTGAATGTGTTAATTATTTATTTCAGCTTTATTTAACCCAGCAAGTGAATAATTTCTACTTTCAAAGAAACCTTGGCAGTGACTGTCTTATCATGTTAAAAGGAAATACCACAGATGTAACCACTGTGGCCATGTTGTTGCAGACGGAGTGATATGAATTACTTAAGGAGATGTGTTGTTAATTAACAGGTTCACAGATTCTTAGTAGTGCTACTTGTTAAAACGTAACAAGACAAAGGGCCGTACCAGCAGCTCTGTGAGGCTGTTCTCAGGCACAGCAGTGCTTTATGCTAAACCTATTAGTCAACCACTCATTTGTCACATGGAATCATACCTGGTACAACCCCAGTAAGATGCCTTTTTGCTCACATTGTAGGATGCTGCTTCATTAATGCCCATTGTTCTGGATGGTTCTGGTGATCCAGGGGTCATTGTTGGCATCGACGACGGTGTCCTGGAACATGCACCAGACTCTGATTGCTTACATCTCTTGCATCACTGGAGGATGCGCTGTAGTCCATCCAGACATCTCGACCCCATCAAGACAGCTACATGGCTGCTCCTACAGAATACGGGCAGCACTGCCTCTGCAAGGCATATAGCCAAGGCTGCAGGAGGTGGGTGTTGAGGGTGCTGGAGCACCCCCTATTGACAAGGGATGGAACACCACAGACTGTAGACAGTTGAATGATATTAACACTCATTGTAACAGGTGACCCAAAAAGCAGCACAGATGACAGGCAGGACAGTTTATAATGAACTTAAAGCAATAAGCAGCCATACGGCGAAACAACCTACAGCACGAGAAACCAGAGGCAGAAAAACAGATATCAGGGAGCAAACGAAGTAGGAGAGGGGGGCGCAGGTGAGGTCGGCAACAAGGAAGCAGTCTGGGGATAAGTGCTGGAAAGTCTTGCATATGGAATGGCAAAGAACAATCTGGCAACAAGAGTCAGTGAAGCAGGGGTCTGTATAGTAGCAGCGGCTAATGATCCACAGGTGAGCGGCATTAGCTTGATGAGGTGGGTGTGGTGGATCGGCAGGAGAGGGAACTGTTTGGACAGATGATAGACTGGCAGGTAGGTGTGGTAGAGAGGTGGGGTGAGTGGAAAACAACTGAGTGAGCTGAGAAGATGGCATCTATGGTAGGTCAAAGTGCACACTGTGACACTCATGAGCTATCTGAGCATTTGTGTTACATTTATAGCAGTGTATGATAAGGTGACTGCTGGACAATAAATCAAGAAAAGACATTTAAAATGAGCAAATTTAAGTAATTCCTCCAATCTGACATGACAGCGTCATCCCGCCAGGTCAAAGTGCAAGGGTTAGTGTCGGCTCATGGTGCAGCTTACATAAAGTTGGGGAGAGATTTGTGGTACTAGGATCTACTCAGTAATACGGACAGGTTGAACAGGCCGAGAAAGACATCTTTGGAGCAGCTTACCTTAGACACGAGGGACTTCCACTGCAGGGACACATCCATCGGGATGGAGTTTTATAGCAGCTAATGATGGAGCGGCAAACGAGCTGACCTAACATTATGAGCTGCCCAGGGAATGTGAACAGACGTGAAGTGAAGAAACATCTGGATGTTTGACACCATTCAAAGGGACAAATCTTTTTCTGAAGCAACAGAGCACATATTCTGAGCTTTCTATTTTTACCGTATTATGTAGCAGGTAAGTTGAAACTTTATGTTTGTGTTTGTGTAGCACCAAAGTGCTGTTTAATTTGGCATCAAACAACAGCGTTTAATGTGGATAAAGCAGGAGAGTTTGTAAATCAGTCGGCAAATCTATAAATTAATGTAAGTGATTATTTCAGTTTCTTTACACTGAGTGAAAGGCTTCTTCCTCAACTCATTAAATCCCTGCAGCAGGGTGGGTGGGTGGCGGGGATTTACCAGGGCTCATTAATCCTATACGTCACAGCTTCTTTTGCTATATCTTTTTTAAACTGGTATGGTTCATGATTTATTTTTAAATGCAATACAAGGCAAACACTGCTGCATTACATTTTGAAATATGATGCAACCATTTACAACATGAAATACTGTAGAACTATGACGGATTAATGTGATAATACAAACAGTGTCACCAGAAAAAAAAAAAAAAAAGAATGTTATTATTTATTTCCACACATTGTGGTAATTGATTGTTGAAAAAACACAGAGGCATCTCTTCATTTGTCTCGCTGTTGTCATCATGTGTAACCGTTATGAGATTAGCTGTTTCAGAGCGATGAGCCCAGCGATGTGACTGGCTGAGAGCACATTTATTAATCACCACACCCACTGATCTATACTCCTTTACAGCCACTGCTTCATCTGAAGACGCTCACACAGTCAAAGCATCAAGATCTACCACTTTGCATTTATAGTTACACTTGCGTGATTAAAACAGGGCCTGTAAACTCTGAGCGCTGTGCCTGAAGGGCTGAGGCTGTCGTCCCTCCTTGGGCTCCATGGAAAAAGGGCAGCAGCACACACACTGGGACCGCGACACACATTGATCAGCATTGTCGACAAACATATAATAGGCTGCTCCGATCTCCTGACAGCATATTCTTTTTTTTATTTGTAGCGTGTGTATAATTACAAGCATATATCTGGGTGGTCTGTCAAACTTTGTGGATGAGTTTTGCAAGGGTGAAAGTTGCAAGAAAGAAATGGGAAACCATTAGCCAATGTTCAGTGGTTAGATATTAGCTGAGGCGAACTGAAACCACAGATATGTAAGTAATAGAACCCCTCCGCGTTCTATTCCCGTCAGGAGTTATTTTCCCAGTATTCACCAGCTCATTATACATTATCCCGCTTATTACACGGCTAATTATCAGTTAAATAAATAATGTTGTTTGCCTCTGCGAAGTGCATTAAAACCGACCGGATTTGACAACTTTTGGTGAAAGTTTTGTATTCACCCAGGCTTAGTGGACTGAACCGAGGCATAAAACTCACGTAAAATGCCATTTAGCATGACTGCCGAGTGTGTATTCAAATCCGTGTTCTTTTGTTTTTGGCAGAGAAAGTCCATCAGTATAGTAGTAGTACAGTACAGTATAGTACAGTAGCCCATTTTGTTGTCTTTTTTGTATTTATCTCATCTTTCTCCTCATCTATCACTTGAAGCTCTTCAGCTGTCAGTTCCTTGTGTCGTTTTTCGCTTGATTTTTTTCTTTCCTTCTCCATTTGTTTTTCCTCAGCGGCATCCCATTCCTCAAAATCCTTGTAGCTACTCTCCAAATAAGTTAAAAGAAATGTTAAAATCAGCCACTTCTGTTTGTTTCTTCCCTCGGAAGTTGTTTGAGAGCTGCAGTGTTGCAGGGCAGTGTCCCTAGCAACGCTGGGCTACATAGCAACTGTGTATCAGACAGTAATATCAGACCGCTGAATGCCACGACCGACAAATCAGAATACAGCATTTAATAGAGCCGTGTAATAAATCAAGGTAAGCAACTGTTTTAACTATCAACATCCCTGAGGGATATTCAGGATGATGCAGCAGGATGTTGTTGCTGGAAATGATAGAGAAAGTTTACAACAACTTCCATGCAGCAGTATACATCTTCATTTTGGCCAGAAATGTGCATTTAAAAAGGAAGTGTGTGTGTGTGTGTGTGTGTGTGTGTGTAAGCTATTACTAGATGACTTGATAGGTGTAATGGCTCTGCCGGTGCATCAGAATGATTGAAATGGAAATAGATGGAAGCTGTCAGAGGGGTTGAAAGTCATAGATTTGGATAAATCATTGCTGCCGTGGGAAAAACCGTGCAACTTCATAATCTAACCTTTACTTTAACCCTTTTAAAAAGGAATTTATTTGATGAGCAAGTTCCATAATCAGGGCCTTAAAAGAAAGCCACCACAGGCTGCATAAATATCCATAAAAGCATTTCCAGATGTGTTAAATAAAACTTTTAAGACAGACTTTTACAACTGTAAGTTATGTAGAAGTGTGTAAGTTGTGTGTGTGTGTTGTTTGGATCAGCATGCTGCAACATAATTCATCATTTGCAGTCAGTCTCTTGTCCCTCTCTGTCTCCCTCAAACACACACACACACACACTTAGAGTCATATGCCTGACATACTGTAGACAGACAGTTTATTAATGCACTCACACGCAGCTCCATGTCCTCAGCTGACTTCTGGTAATTCTGCAGCCAGCAGCACATCGCACAGCTGTATATAACCGGGTGGGATTAGGAGGAATACATTATCAAAAGTGATGAAAACTGGTTTCAGTCATGACCAATAAAATCATTTTTAAAGGCAGCACATTCTGCTGATGAAAAATAGGTGCATGGAGTGGATCTGCCACAAAGGTTTCTCCCGGGAGGAAACTGATGTTGTTTGCGTGGGAAGTGCAGACTCACCATGACTGAGCAGGCAGCACCTTAATTTATATTATAGTGTTGGAGGAGTTTTCACACTCGGTTGAGGTGTTGCTCCGGTCTGACACTCTGCATGTCATGATACACAAGTCTATATGGTTAAGGCCTAATGCTTTAAACAAAGTGCTTGTCAGATCATCTAGCAGAGACTACCAAATGATTTTGCGAAACAAGCTGTCCAGCATTCCCACTTCACATGGCAGTTAGCCAGGTAAGCTTATATCTGAATTTAAGGCAGGGTTTAAACTTTCATTTTTCACACAGACATCCTGGCTACTTTTTGTGTGTACTCCACAACCTTGTGCAACAGCGTGAATGCCCTGGAGGAGTGTCTGTCTGAAAGTGTGGGCTATTATCCCCATTTATTTGATTCGTTGTGTCAAGACAAAAGACACACAGAAGGCACAGAGCGTTTGGACAGAGATCAGGCAGGCATAGTAATGCAGCCAGGAGGAAGTTATGATACTGTAGCAGAACAAGTAGAAACACTTTTGCCTATAGAACTCATGGATGGATTATTGAATGGGCCTACCGGCCACAGGCCTAGGGGCCTTCTCGCCTGCAAAATGTCACTCAAATGACCACTTATCGACAGTAAGAGACATAAAAAGACAACTAAGAGATGCTAAGGAGCTGCAAAGAGGTACAACATAACTACACAAATGGGCAACACAACCAAAAAGAGTACAAAGAGACACAAAATGACCCAAAAAGCCACAGAATGACTATGAAGAGGCACAAAATGACTAGAAACACAAATGGACCAAAAAAGACCTAAAATCACTACAACAAAAAAGAAGCAAAATCACCACTGAGCCTGTGTGTGTGTGTGTGTGTGTGTGTGTGTGTTTTTCCAGTCCTATGTAGGAGAGGTGGTGGGGCCTTCTACATGTCTGTGCCCAGGGGCACAGTGTCTCATAATCCGCCCACAACAAACATGAGCGGATGGCTCATCGCATTCCTAGTTTGTTTGAAGCATACAAACCTTTTACACTGAGAATCACTGCCTTTATAAATATCCGCAATACCAAAAATGTTATTTTCAATCAAGTGCCCACGTCATGACACCAGTATTTTAAACGTTGATACAATACTATTAAAGAAGATACCCCAGCAATAAATAAATTAATAAAAATACATATATATTAAAAAATATATTAAAAGTCACTGAACACATGCCTTCAGTCACATGGTACCTCAATGTTGTTTCTTTGGTGTTGGCTTGGATTAACAATCTGATTGTAGATTTTATTCATTTATTTATCTATTTATAGCTTCAGTACTTTCGATACTATCATCAACAAAACAACAACAAAAAGTATTGAAATAGGAGTTGTTTCGACAACCTTAGGGCCTGTGTCCACGTGGTGCTTTTCTTTAGCAGAAAAGCGGTGGCAGGGCGCTGGGGAGCGTTTCATCCCAGTGCTTCCTAGAAAAGTGCTGGCAGTTAAAATGATGTGCTGTGTGTGGGTTTTGTTTCCATGACAACAATATCTTAACACTAACATTAGCCAGGTAACTAACGTGACGCTACATTAATAGAGGGCTGACTACACAGTCAACTTCAAGCTGACAGAGCACCAGCTGGTCTGCTAATGAAACATGAGCTTTACTGTCTTTGTTGTGACAGTAGACCGTAGCCTGGTCAAAGAAGCGGCAGCGATGTCACCGACGCCTCTGAAAAGTTCAGAGATTTTGAACATAAAGTGCTCAGAGTGGCCGCACAAGAAGGCGGAGCACCCTGAAGAAAAGATGGTCGGCATAGGCGCCTCCATGTGGCCGTAGAAGCTCTCTCCTCATTGGACACAATTGAAAGAAGACACTGTCGCTGAGAAAAAAATGCTATGAGGACACTGACCCTTACGATAATGGAGATAGTATGTTGATATCATTGATATCATCAACCATACCAATACTGATAGTAGTCCTACCTAAGTGATACTGGCACTAAGCTAAATGTGTCCAGAAAGGTTCCCAAGTCTTTATGTTACAATAAACAACTACATTAAACTACTTTTGGCAAAACTAAGATTGTGAGGAGGGGTTTAAGAAGCTGAAGGGACAGTTTAATAACGTGTTTCTTTGCCAAATCGAATAAAATAGAATAAATTCTATTCATTGAAGCAAACTGAAACTACTTTTTTCTGTGAGGAGGGAAACAGACTTTTCAAATCTACAGAAGATGAATATCTGATTTTGAATTATTTTGAGTGGCCCATTATTTTTTGTGTGGAAATACTTTCAATTATTATAAGTAGCATAGGGCTTGGTTATGTCTTGGAAACAACTAGTATGAGGAGTACTAGAAGGGGAACAGTGAAACAGCTGATATCTCTGTATGAAGAAACAAAAGTAGTAGTAGCGACGCCTGAAGACGGATGTGCATGTGCATAATGTATTCCAGCATGTGGTCTTTAGACATTTCTAGCATCTGGAATCATCTAAACCAGTGGTCAAATTGTGCTTCCCACATAAACACATGTATCCTCACGCACATGGGGCCTTTCCCAAATCACCCCCTACACCCTCTCCCTATCCACTTTCACTCCATTTCTGCATTCGCACTGAGGGTCTGCCTCACTGGGTGCCCTCCCAAACCAACGAGCAAGGAGTGGAAGGGGCGAGCCTGCATCAGTGCCAACTTACTGATCATGTGCAACACTATACTGGGTTTGTCATGAAGACGCTCAGCACAGTACAGATCCACGCGATGACCTTTACAAACCTAAACTGCTCCAGCTAAGATAGACCTTTAATATTGTCATACAAACATGCACATCTTAAAGGTTACGTTGTATATAGAATAAAATATACCCTACTCTAGTCTCTAGAAAACAGTCGCATTCATGATTGTATAGTGTTGTATATTGTAGAGATACAGGAACTGTTGGAAGAAACAAGAGTGAAAAATAACAAGATTTTTACAGAAAAAAAGAAAATAAATGCGAGGAGTAAGTTTCTATTTATTTCTTAATTTGTATTTATCTATTTATTTATCTATCAGTTAATAGATTTATCAAGTTATTTGTTTCTTTAAATGACAAATGGATGATATATAAACATGCAGGTAAACAACAGCAGCACATGCAATTAAAATATAACGGGTAAAAATAAATGAAGAACGTAAAATATGAATATGAAATGAATGTTTATTTTTGTCCATGGTTACGAAACGTTACAACAGAGGGAAGCTTATCCCACAGCTTGCTGCTGTATTTATACCCCACACCTGAATAACGGGCTTCAATCAGCTGTGTAGGTGACTACGTGACTACAAACAGAATTACTCTCTGTGACGGAGTGGGAGTGGGTAGGGTCTGGTTTGGGAAAGGCTCACGCTCACGCACTCTTTGACGGAAAGTCAGAATGTCAGACAGCTATCAGCATGGTCGATGGTGCCGTCAGCCTGTTACCGCTGAGATGAATGATCAGCCGGGTTTAAAATTACCTGTTGTGATGCTGGAGGTTAAACAGAAGAGCAGCGTAGCGTTAACTTAACACAGGTCTGATGAGCGCTGACAGCAGATGTGAGGGCCAGTAGGTATCATGATGCTGGGATTTTATTTGAAGCTGCCTGCAGAAGCACATCAACATTATTTGACAAAACAGAAGTGATGGGTGATTCCACCTTTGTGACCCTGATAATGTACCTCCAGAAAAACCCTTCTCCTTTTCCCCAACATACACTGACACACAGATTGAAAAGGCTTTCATATCACTCATAATATCTGTTTTCAACAGCTGTAAATTTAAAGCTCTTAAAGGCTTTGATCCCAAATGGCTACATTTTGAAATAAACACCCCCTTTCATAGATTATTATCCATTTCAGGCATGTAACATTACACAGACGGATGGTTTAATATAACGACAATAAGCAGCCCAGCCCTCGTGTGAGTTCCACACCACAACTGGCAATTTGTTCTGATTCCAGTGGTGATTTCCAGTGGAGCATTTTTGTTCTGTCACTTAACAGACTGTTTCATCCTGAGCCATGAGAGACTCGTGAGTCACATGTGGCGTGAACAGGAGACCCCCCGCAGCATTTGAACCCTCCATGTAGTGAGGCATCCTGACAAGATCTGAAGCTAATCGCGAGCGAGATGGTTGCTTCTGTGTTTGAGCAAACACATCGCACAGCCCAGTGGTAGAAACCAAAATGTTATCCATGCAATGAATCTTGCCAGTGAAACTAGAGGGAGAACTACACACAGTAACACCGCTACCTGCAAATACTAAAATGATGCTGAGATTAGGTTGGCTGCCATTTTATAAATGACTGTCTGTTCATGTGCATGGAGCAACAAGATTTTTAAGGGCTTGTGAAACACCACGTAAATTAAGTCATTCAAAAGTAATGCAAAGCAAAAAAAAAAATGAACCCAAGGTGACCCAACAAAAATGAAGACCTTGTATATCTACAAGTACGTACCTGCTTAAGGTTTGATTTTGTTAAAGCAATAGTTAGACATTTTGTGAATGAGCTTAATTTCTTTTCGAGAGTTAGATAACAAGATCACATCTGGTCACATCTGTCTGGCTTAGCCTAGCACAAAGACTAGGAACAAGAGGAAATATCTAGCATGCTCTGTCCAAAAGTAACAAAACTGATATAAAAAACTAAAGTTTACATTGTTAAGGTGAGTTATGGTTCAGAATGTTTCTTGCCTGGGAGCAGTGACGTCCTCTACATTAGTTTTGATGAAAATAACAGGACTCCAGGAAGCGTATTTGCATTTCCTCTGATCCCTGCAAAGGCTTGACCCACCCTACTCTCCTCCTGACTGGCTAGACTAATTGCCTTCGTTGGTTGGTTGGCATTCTCGGAACCCATCGGCTGTATTCGGCGTCTGACTTCCGGCAGACGGCGATACAGCCTTTGGGGGCAGACCCTTGATTTTTTGGCATTCCGGTTTGATTTGGGCGGAGGAGGCGAATTTCCGTTTCCGACTTCCGTTTATATAAAATATGCTGAACCATTGCGATGGATTCAGACTTTGCAGTGACGCCAATTATGTTCTGCCTCGTTAGTTCACCGTACGAACCGTTTAACCTGGCAACAACTGCAGCTGGCTCAAATGTGATTGGTCAATATCACGCAGACTACAAACAGCTTACAACCAGAAACTGTAACTGTAATATTACTGAAATTTTATTGGTGATTAGTTACACTACTTGTTACTGGTAAAAGGTATATTATTACTGTAAAATGCGTTTCTTGCCCAGCACAGGTTTTTATAAATAAAACAAAGATGATCCATGTTAACTACTGAGCTTTAGAAGCTGGTAGGTGGATTTTGTTTCCTCAGACAGAGCCGGGCTTGTCGATTATTGTCCTGATACTATGCTAAGCTCACCTGCTGCCGGCTGCAGCTTCATATTGACATGAGCGTGCTCTTGATCTTCTCATCTAACACACAGCAAGAAAGCGAATAAGCATATTTCCCAAAATGTCAACCTATCCCTTCAATTGATTCAGTGCACAAAATCGTCTGCTTCTGTAAAATGTGATCAGCAGAGGGGAAAGTAATTGTTTGTCAGATTTGTTTAGCGGCTCCATTCCCCTTAATAAAGTTTAACAGACTGCATATTGCCAGTAGACTCTTCAAACAATACAAATTTGATTCATGTCATTGCATCCCGCACATCTTCTAGCCGTTGTCCGGTTTTATTGCATCACGGCTCAACCAGCTGCAGCTGGACACAGCCCGCAGCGCAGCATTACACGTCACACTGTGTTAAAGAACTGACAAAGTGTCCAAGTGTCAGCTTTGGTTGTTGCCACTCGGGAGCTTTGGTGTTACAGCGTGGCATTATGGACCGGTAATGTCCTGCAGAGGCTTTATACTTTACAACATCTTGTGAAGACTTGTTTTATCATTTTAAAGGCTGTAAATGTAGCTTAGATTTATAAGCAACTTTTCAAAGTATGAGTGTGAATTCCTAAAAACCTTGTTGTGGGAGGGAAAGACGAGAGATGGCAGAGGGGGAAAGAATTGGAGTGAGAAAGAGAGTGGGAGTGGCAGAGAGATGAGCAGGAAGAGACAGGGAGTAAGAGATCAGATAAAACAGACAGTGGAGAATTGAAGTTAATTTGTTTCTTTGATGACAGCAGGACACCCAGAATCTGACTTAAAACATTACCGAATCTGATATCTTCTCTATCTCTGCCCTCACAATACAGATCCGTTCTTGTCTGTGTCGGCATCCATTTATCTCCCAATCTGTCTCCTTGTCTACTAAAGTCTTTTCCCCCCCAAAATTCTTCATCCTCTTTCCCTCACGTCCCACACAGATAGTTGTCTCATCCCCAACCCTTTTTCCATCTCTGACGTGCTTTTTCCTTCTTCCATTTCTTTGCTTTTAACACACTTCCCCGCCTCTCCTCGTCTCTGTATCCATCTCTTTTATGTCCCCTTTTATTTTCAGCTTCTCCAGTCCTTGCTCAGTCCTCTCATTCCTCTCATCCCCCTCCCATCCATCTTTTGTCCCCCTGTGTACCTTTTTCCCTTCTGCCTCTCTGTACTTCTCTCCCCTCCTTTCCTCCCATGCTCCCCCTTTCCTACCCTCTCCTTCCCCTCTTCCCTGCCTGCTGCCTCGCCTTCCTTTTTTTTCCTTCTCTGAAATGTCTTACTGTCATCTAGTGTTTAAAAAATGAACCACAGCGACGCCGTCTTTGATCAGTGACAAGCCTCATCCTCCTCTTCTCACTTCTCCGTAACACAGAACAATTAACATCCACAACAACAGGAAATATTCCTTCCGTTATATGAAAATAATTTACATTCTGCACAGCATGTCCAAAAAGTCTGATGACTTATTTACTCGCTCAACACCTCCTAACCCCAATGGTACACAGGTTTCGCTCTAGTTATCTCCAGTTTGAAAATAAATACTGATGACTCTCACTAAGCTCTGTCTGACTGTCACTCTGTAAGATAAAAGGATCTCCACAGGTCAGAGGCTGTTACGATTAAATTCCTGGATCAAATTTAGGAAAATCAGCAATGACATATTGTTACTGTATAACACTAGTTTGTCAACTATGTTGGCGCAGTCCCGTCTTGACGTGGGTTTTCGCTAATAACACCCAGCAGAAAGCTTCCAGCTGATGTAAATGTGCGATTACTTCCTGGTAGAAAAACACTGTCATGCAGATGTGTTTCACATTTAGCAAACAGTCATGGATGCAAAGTTTGAGTTAGAGTTGAGTATGGATGCTTTAGTATAAACAGATAATTCTGGCAATTTGAAAATAAAACATGTAATGGCAAATCTTGGAGCCAGGTATCTACCATCAGTGTCATTTCTGTTTGCCATTTGCTGCTCTGTTCTGTTCCTGGGGGGGGTCTTTGCTGCTGCTCTGCCTGCCTTAGGCTTTCCATGTATGCACATGGAAGGGCAGGGAAGTTTGCTGTCTCTGCCTCAGGTAATCTATGTAATGGAAACCTGTAGAATTGATTTTTAGAGCTATTTTTTTTGTGATTGTCATTTCCAAAACTTTATCACACCACATTTTGACAGACGGCTGTTGGCTCTATACTTTGGTAATGTGACGGATGAATTCATGCGAGTATCCCCAGCTACCAGCAGTAATAAACCTAACCCAGACTACACAGGGTTAACTCTTTGCAGTGAGAAATGTCCTATATGTCTCCCAGCAGGCATCAGATTATACCAGACAAGTATGGTAGTCAGCAATGCCTGCAATTTAAACAAGCAAAACGTCATGTACAATCAACAGATAATCATCAGTTGCACAGGATCTGCACACCTGCTCTTTTTTTTTCTCTAAAGGGGTGAAATTGGGTGTAACTATGTGATGCATTCTCCAGCCATAGCTCACAACCATCCACTTTGTTATCTGCCTCGGGGATCCTCTGATGACGGAGATGAGAATGGTATGTGTACACAGAGTGCTGGCCAATTCAAACTGCCAGTAACTGTACATTTTGTGATACACCGCCTCTGTTTTGGTTGGAGGGCATTGCTCAATATTCTGAAAAAGTTTCCCAATATCTTAGTGACGGGGGAAAACCCTTGTGGAAACAACATGGACATAAAGTTCTGGGTGAATGGTGTCAGATTTTGACAAAATGTTTTTGGAAATGTTTGGCTTGCCTGGTCTTGTTTGAATGTCACAACTATAACCAGAGATTTTCTTCAACTTAAAGTGATTTGGCATCTCTCAGTGAGAACAGATTGTTATAAAGCAAAAATTATTGTAAAACTGTAGTGCTTTGATAGTTTGAAACAACCATGCCAGTGATTACAGTTATTATTTTAATGAATACAAATACAAATACAAGGCGTTTCGTCTCCATAGGCTGCCCTAGCAACAGTCTGCTGAAACGACGTTCTGTGAGTTATAAGATAGATCTCATTGTGTGAACAGCAGGCCCAGCTGTCTTACTGTCAGGTATGTGAAGGTTAATGCTACTTTTGTTGGTTGAACTATTCATTTAAGTGAGTGATTATTGCAGACATTAGCCAAAGTTTTAGCTCACAAATTTTCTCCAGTGGCTGATGAGTGACTTGGTAACTAAGATTACAAATAAACAAATATGAGGAATGTCAGCGTTAAGGATCATGTAGGAGGAAAGGGTTAGGAAAAGAAATATAGTAATAGCTAATGAAGTAGAAGGACTTTTTGCTTGAGAAATCAGTGCACATTCAGCGGAGGATGACAGAATATATGGAGTGACTCTGTTAATCTGACTCGAGCAGGAATATTATTCCACCACAGGATTTGGGACTGGGTGTGGTGATGACCAGCCTGGTGCAGCAAAATTGGAGCCAAGCAGCAAGTCGTGACGGAAAGCAGAGCATGGACTCGTGTGTCTAACCATGGCCCGGAGGTATGGAGCTGCAGATCCCTTCACAGCCATGTGTGCCAACACCAGGGATTTTGAAGACGTATGAGCAGCCACAGGGAGCCAGAGGAGGGAGTGTAGCGCAGAGCTAACATGAAGGAGGGGTTCGGGGACAAAACAGGCTGCGGTGTTTGGGATGAGTTGTGGGTGCTCAAGAAAGTGTTTCATGAGTCAGACTACAAGGAAATTGAAGTAGGGATACTGTGAGCCCTGCAGAGTGCCTGCAGAGGATTCATCTGGTTTGATAGATGTTGTAGAGTGCAAACCTGCAGGATCAGGTGGCAGATGTAATAGAATGACTTTTAACCCTTATCCTACCAAGATATTTATCATACAAGAATTACCATCTGGGGTTTCTGTAGACCCCAAGAATAAACAACTGTGAGAAACAACCATGCTTCTCAAAATTATTTATGTAATCTGAAAAACAAAAATTTATATATAGACCTATGAATGTTGTTTTACCTTACGAATAGCAGTATTAAGGGTTGTCCCAGTTAGCTCAATAAATAGTTGTATCTATTAAAACTGCACTGGTGGAATTGGGTGCTTTCGATCGGGGTACCTCCGGCCCCAATACATTGGTACTTGTAAAACGCAGAAATTAAAACCAGAATAGAAAACAAGAAATGTACTCCGCAGAGTGCAGGTCTTTGTCAGGGCTGATTGCGGCCACTGTAGGAAATTTTTGTAATTCCCGTAGACTCCCATGTGTTTCAACAGTGTGCCAGAAGCTAATGAAAATATGCGAATCCTCAATTTTTGATGGAGCCCTGGCACATTGCACAGAGCAGATTTGAGCTCTCCTGCATATGTTGTAATTATGAGAATGGAGGTACTTTTAATAAGTAAAACAAGGCCACAAATCGTTGATCCATGTCATTCATAACAACATTCAGTATTAAATTTGTCTGTGGACTACAGCACAACAAAGTAGGAAATAATAAACACGATTAAAACAGACAAAAAAAAAAAAAGACTAAACTACACACAGTCTACTTTCTTTTTTCTTACTTATGGTAGAAGCACAAATATCAAGAAAAATTACCAATTCAACAAAATCTGCAAGTCTACAAAATCAGGCAGGCTGAATACTCAGTTTCCTGAACAATCTTGTCATTAAATTCCGGCACTTGGGCAGTGACTTGTGGTGGCAGTCAGAGCAGAAATGTGGTTTGATCCATAACCATAATAATCTATCTTCTATATTCTTTCCATACAGCTCAAAGTGAGGCGAAGACAAACATGCATATCAACATAGAATGAGCCTTTAAGCAGAGCAGCTGTTACCATCCAAACTCAGTAATGACTTCAGTGCAGGTTAGTTACACCAGCCAACAAATGGGTTTCAAATTGTTCACTTTTACAACAGAGTCAGACATTGTCTAAACCTCTTTGTTTGTTCTGTCTTTATTAAATAACAACAAATAAATGACATTTCAAAGCATTTCCACAGTTTCCTCTCCGGGTTCACAGTTAAATGTAATTTGCTTCACCAAGTTTGTGTCTTTGGGCTGAAGTTGCAGTTTTGACTGTACGGTCATTGCCAGGTTTTGGTCAAAAGACACAGTACAAATTACTATTTAGTTCAGTTTATTCGGTGCTCCATCTGCAAGTGCGCTGGCTCAGCCGTTGAATTGACAAGGAATACACACTTTAATGTAAAAAGCAGGCCTAATAATTTCGGAAAACTGTCGGGCACTGCAGTTCACATTTATTTAGCTGACCCTTTTTCCAAAGTGTCATACAAGAAGTGTATTCAACCATGTAGGTACAACCAAAAACTGCAAGAATCATGCAAGTACATCAACTTCAAGTTTCTTTCTGGCAAATGTCTCTCAAACATGAGTAGACAGTGCATGTGTTGGGGACGATTCTTAGCTGCGGATTCAGAGCTGTAGTGAGTATTTACAGCAGCAGGATGGTGTATATGGGATGACTAAAAAACAAACTATGGTGCCCATGTTTACTGAAGTTAGGGACCTTTTCAGCCAGTTCAGCCATGAGTCATGGTTTAGTTCATACCAAGAGAGTTTAGGAGTCATGGTTCAGGGCGAGTTCAGTACAGAGGAAATGAATAAAACATTAACTATTCAAACACTTCTGTATTACACTGAGCAAACACTTTCCCAAAAGGAAACACGTCACAGCAGACTTTAAAACTGGAAAGCGTCTCTTATAGACCCTTTTACTGTCAGTAAACAGTATGACATTTTTGGGTGGGCGGGGCTTAGCTGGAGGAAAAACAGTTCTCCAGCGCTAGCTAGCAAGTTCTGTTGGCTTATTTTAGACAATGGAGGAAGATGATGCGAGTGGTGAATCCAGATATATAGAGTACACTCTGACCCAAGGTGGACTGTGCTGTCAATATGTCACGTTCAGTTATCCAAAGCATCACACTCTTGCAATCAATGTGTGATACCTTAATCGTTTGTTAATTTATATAGAAATATAATGCTCCGTTTCCAGCAGAGCCATCACTTGAGTGTAGCACATCAGACTGAATTTATGAACGCACCATGTCAGGTCACTCACTCTCCGGGACCATGAGTGTTACTTTACTACTAGACTGGCCGACCCGTATGCTCTCACTCAGTGGACAGATGATATGACAGGACTGCTGAAGGACCTCCCCAATTCTGATTAGGTGGACATGATAACCCTTAATACACATGTTATTCATCCCTACAACTGTAAATAAAACTTGTGCATTCGGAGGATTGTTATAATTAGTTCCTGGTTATAATTCAGGATTCAAAACACAACATTTATCACTCTGGTGATCGGCACATCTGGGTGATGCTGTCAGATATGCATGTTGGATGGGTTTCAATTCACATCCCCAACAACAGCGGAGCAACACACCATCCTTGTTTTACACACAACTCTCTCCATTGTTGTTGTAGATGACCGGGAACCTGCAAGCGGATCTTCTAGCTCCAGCATTTCATCCGGCTCGCCATAATGTGATTAAATCGCACGCCATTTAGCCTGTTGTGGTAACCTCAGCATAGTTTGTCAATGGCTAAAATGCCATGCCCCCATGCCATGATGGTTCGGTATGAATACACTTGGTTTTAAGCATCAGTGTAGCAGCATAAAGGCACAGAGCAGTAAGCTATGTCAGGACTATGGTACACAGGCAATGTCTTCTACGGGGATTACTGCACTGTCTTTGTCGTCATGAGATTTGGTGACAGTAAGTAAAGAATGATTTATACTTTAAAACTGAATCGCACTTCACCTTTCTTAGATGAGTAGTTTTATGGTTTCAAGGTGTCATTATGTTCTTCACAACCTTGCAACAACACAGAGCTAACATTATATAATAGCCTTTGAAATTCCTTCCTCCTATCACCAATGTCCTGCAATAATACAAATCTTGATCTCACAGTTGAAGTATGAGGTGCACTGCTGGGACAATCCGTGGCAATGATTGCCTTCCTGTCTGTAGATTGTTTGGTGGATTGAGGGAACAAGTGAGTATTTTACACCATGGTGTGCTATTGTCTACGCTATAACACTTTTTATTCCTCTGCATTAGCATCGGATATTTCATCTAATGTCTGTTTTCATTCTATTTCATTCAGTGTTTCAACAAGTTCTGAACACACACACACACACACACACACATAATCTTTATCAGTGTCTTTCCCCAAACATACACACAATCTTTCACACCCAAACATCTGCAGCCATGCACATACATAAACCAGCTCATTTGAGCTGGCAGCATACTATTCCAGCACCCTACTGTTTTGTCAACGTGAGAACCTGAAATAGAGATACCTTGCTTTCCATGGAGATACACCCATGGACACAGCAGCCCACACATGCACCGTCACTGACATGGGGATGCTCGCACAAACACACAGACAAAAACAAACTTAAAACATAAACCTCTCAGAGCGGTAGTAAGCAGACACACACATTTGCGCACACATAAGGATGAATTGTGTGCTGTCGGATTTACTCACACGTGGGAGCAGAACTATGGATACACAACACAAACACAAAGCTCTGAGCTCTTATGAGATAAACATACATTGAGATTCAGGCTGGTAAAGCTGAAGATAACTGGAAAATGGATCAGTTCCCTACATAGAATTACACGTAAGCAGAATGGATAATGACGTGGGGCACAGATTTTGCGTGAGCATCTTAAGTAAAACACTGTATTGAGCTGGTTTACAGAGCCACTCCAGTGGTGGCTCTGTGTGGCCCTGATACAATCGCTAGGCCCCCCGACACAAATAGTTGGAGGCCGACCGTGCTGTCTTTAAGAGGCTGTAACGTGCCAGGCTGAGCTAACCCAAGCATGTGAAACCTGATAACCCAAGGCCTCCATTGGTACCAAAGATATTGGCACAGCTTCTCCACAAGGGGGCCGAATAACACTCCAAAGTTGGATTCAGGGGTTCACCCAATACCCAATCTCACATCCACGCTTCCTTCACTTGTGTCTCGTTCTTGCGTCTTCGCTCCACCCTGGTAAGACACGGGGGAGAGATGCAAGGATGGCACAGAATGTGTTTATATGATTCAGGTCTTTTCATTATTTGCATCTGTATCTATTGATATACTGATTATGAGTTCATTATTAAATAACCCAGAGTATGATTATGGTGTCTCTTGAACACTGGAAATGATTTACTAGGGCAAATGTTTCAGGGAAAATTGCAGTTCTGTAGCTCATCAGCCCGGCGCTCAGGTATGATCAGCCTCACGTGTGACTGAATGGAAATGATGATGTGAAAGTGTATCTTGCTAACAGACAGATTCCCTCTGCATTTAACTGTAGGCTGACCATATTTTGATTTCCAAAAAAGAGGACACTCGCCCCAGCCACAAGATAGCCTACTTAAATGATACTCGCAGTTAACTCAAAAGATGCTTTATAATTTTAATATATTTAAAGTTTATACGTATAGATAGAAAATTCAGTTATAGTACAAAATAATATCTCTCAAAGACAGAAATTTAGAAAGGCTTCTCAGAGGTTACTCAACTTGCTTTTATTATAAGTTTCAATTGTACAAAAATAAATATAAATGTAAAATAAATGTAAAATCTCTGGAATGAAATAATGATAGAAATAATGTCTCTTCTGTATTAGAAAAATCAACTTGTAAAATAATATCTATCTTTTCAAGTCTTACTGGACAAATAAATAAATAATATGAAATAATGTTCTAAATAATACCTCTTCTGTGTTAGAAAATCCAACTTTGAGCTCCCCGGCACTTTTATTAGACACAGAATCATATGTGCCAGCTTTGCACACGGTGCACTCAGCCTCCCATATATCCCGACCGGTAAATTGGGAATTTTTTCTGCAGTTCATCTGTGAAGCTGCACTTGGAATCACTTTGGCATCTTGGAAGCTTAGAATAATGCTGCGCCGCCGGTGTCTGCTGCTTCCTCGTTGTGAGTGTTGGAGACCCGCCGATAAGGCAGCCTCTTGGGGATTACGCACACACACACACACACACACACACACACACACACACACACACACACACACACACACACACACACACACACAAGGAAAACCGGACATTATCATCAATTTATAAACACCCCCCGGACGCGCCGGACAGGACGTGAAAAGTGGACATGTCCAGGCAAAAGAGGACGTTTGGTCAGCCCATTTAACTGTATCAATAATAAATGTTGATGAGGGATGTAACAGATTGTGAGGAAAAAATTCTTTCTCATAAATGAAGAAAGTAGTTTGTGCTCCTTTTCTTGTTCAGATTTTTAAGTAGATGGTGAATCAGAAAACTTGGGAGTGATACACTTGAGTTTAATCTCTTATCTGTCTTCACTCTGATATGATATCAAATCAGTCATAGCAGCTGCAGCGTTGCGCTGTCCAATCAATAACTAATATCCAGTCGGGGGGGGGGGGGGGGGGGGGGGCATCAGTCGGTAAAAGACTCCCGCGAAGGCTACACTCATGTATCCTTGCTTCCCTCTCCTCTGACAACCTCCTCTCTCCTTGACTCCTCTGAGTGCACGCAATGAATGGAGACGTCCCACAAGATGGTGAGTCACGATCAATTTACGGGTCAAGTTTCGAGAGGTGTGAAAAACTACTAAGAGTCGAGGAGGGATATTGAGATGAACCCTTAATTATGGTGAGGAAACGACTGACATGGCCATTTTCAAAGAAGTGTCTTAAACTCTCGCCTCAAGATACCTGAATGAAGGGTGAGAGAGAAAGGGAGTGACATGCAGCAAAGGGCCACAGGCTGGAGTTGAACCCGGGCCGCTGCGGCAACAGCTTTGTATCTACCACTAAGCCACCGACGCCCCGTACAGAGGCCCCCGTACACACTTTTGAATTGCTGAAATTTAGATATGACTTTTGGTTTTGGTGTGTCACCTCAAGATTTTCAGTGGCCCCATCTAGGCACCCATATAAAAAAATTCTGAGGGTGCAACTCCACTGACAACTACAACAGCATGCTCTGCCTCTTATAATTTGCTTGTTAGTGACCTCCCTTTGAGCTGCCCTCCCAGCTTTTGGACAATTTGAACCACTTTGATGTCATAACCCAGACTAATAAGCCACTTTCAACCTGCATTTGACCCATTTATATGAGAAGACTGTGGGTACATGCTTGATTGTTGCCGCTCAAACAAGAGTGTGCAGCTACAGCTCTATACGCTTCATTTCCAAACAAAAGCCCTTTACAAGACCTAACATAATTATATTTGCTGATCAGAGGTGTCAACTTTCAGTTCATTAAAAGTAATTGCTGCAGTGTTTACCCTGAAGATAAAACATGACAAACAGCGCTGATGAACTGGTTTAATTTTATAGTTTCCTTTCTTTATTTGCTCTCTTTATGGAGAGTTAATGCTAAAACCAACAATTTACATAATCTTTAAATGTCTCTGAACCTCAGAAGAAGATGAGAATTCATGTTTGGCAGGCCTAGAACTAGTTTTCCTTTAACTGTACATTAATCTCACAGTTATTATACGACACATGTTCATACTAAAGTCAAGCGGTGTAAGCCCCAGGGGAAGGGTCGCAAAGTAAATTCAGGTTATGTGTGTTGAGCGGTTCAGATTGACCGCAAACATGGATTGAAGTTATCAGTCACACATCAAAGGTGACGCCCTGGGGGACCAGAATTCCATTTCTGGAAATGTTCTCAATCTGTGACAGCAAACAGCAAGCCGCAATGCAGCATCAAGTGTTGGGAGCCAGAAAATAAACATGAAAAAAAAAAGACACGTAGGAGTTAACGGCCACCTGCGTAGCTACAGATTCACAATTCTGAGTTTCCATATGACTTTGAAGAACATTCTCGGTAGATATTATGTGATGATGGTGTTTTGTGCTTATGCTGGTGTATTGTGAGCCACCAGTTGCACTCTTTCAACGTGCAGGGGAAGTACATTTATGGCCCATTCTCCCTCGGGCCTCCCACACACCCAGCATAGATCAGTAAAAGGCCTGAAGGAATAATTTCAAGGGTTGATGCTGGCATCATTTCAGTAGGGAGAGAGGATAGAGATGTGAGGCTGGTGCTGGTACAAAGTGTTGAGGTTGAGGGTGGATAGCAGTAAACAACGCCCTAGACAGTCTCCTGGAGCAGCAGTTGGAATTGCTGCTGCGTAGACTGACACCCATGCAAAATGCAAATGATTGGCAAGGACTTGCCCTTACAGAAAATCCCTGCATGTTTTTCTGTATTGTGGGTTTTAGTTCGAAGGTGCTGTAGGATGCTTTTCCTGTAATGGCCACAAGGAGTTGGCTTGAAAAACATCTACTGTAAGTGCATCAGTCAAATGGGAAACCCCTGCTTCCCACTGAGAATAGCAAAACAAAATTCCTGACCACGTTGTAGTCTTAATATCTAATGTTACCTCTTGTTTTGTGTAGCTCTGTAGTGATTATGTAAAGTCTTACTGCACAGGAGAATATAGATTTAGTCTAATTGATAGTTTTAATAGGTCTGTTAACTCTACCCCACTCCTCCTCATTGAAATAATTATGATTTCCTACCTCCAAACAATTGCTACAGTGGCAGCAAGCGACAAACTTCCCTTAAAACATACAAGTTCAACCTCGATATCACACACGGTGCGTCTCTCTTTTCATAAAATATATGTCTTCGCTTCAATAATAATACATTTTATTTACAGAATGCTTTTCATGGTACTTAAAGACACTTTCCAATAGTTAAAAAAGATCATAAAATAGAATACAGTGAAATACACACAACATCATTCACACATTAAAAGCCGTTTTGATGAGCAATTTAAATCGGGAGAGGCCGGTGCAGTCTCGAATGTGTTTGGGGAGGGAGTTCTAGAGGGCGGGGGCGGCCATGGAGAAGGCTCTGTTGCCCCAGTTGCGGTGCTTGGTGGGGTCGGGAGGTCGGCATCAGAGGAGTGGAGGATGCGCGAAGGAGTGTGGTGGCGGAGCAGGTCAGTGAAGTAGGAGGGGGCCTGGTTATGAAGGGCTTTGTAAGTGAGGAGAAGGACTTTGAATTGGATACGTTGTGGGACAGGGAGCCAGGGGTGATGTGGGAATGGGTGAGCAGACGGGCAGCAGCGTTCTGGATGTGCTGGAGTTTGGATGGTGTACCATAAATAATGCTATTGCAGTAGCTAATTCTGGATGTGATGAAGGCATGGATGGGAGTTTCAGTAGCAGAGAGGGAGAGCGATGGGCAGAGATGAGGTATGTTTTTTTAGGTGGAAGACGGCAGTGCTGGTGACTTGAGTGACATTAATGTACAGCATTGTAAGAGACATAGAAAACAGTGCGGCAATCTCTTATTAGGACGCAAGCTTATCCTCAAATAGCATTATACCCCAGTATTATAATATCTTGTTTACTCTCCTTTGTCAGTGCAAACACACTCTTTTGTTGTATAGTAAACTGCCTCTTTTGTGAGCATCAACTGTAACACACAGATGTAGAGGCTGAGGATAATTGGGTACAAGTGTGTCACGTTGATCAGTTGAACTACTCCAAGCTCCCGACCCTCAATCCCTGCCCTCTATTCCACAGTTCCCCGCTGTGCAGCCGAACCAGTAAAGCATCTGGCTTCTACTGATGAATTCATTTATTTATGACTGGGTGGACTACTACATAAGTCCAAATTCTCCTGGGATCTCTTTTGCTGAATGGACCGACTCATTTAGCCCCGGATGCATCTGGAACAAAGAGTCGGCTAAACAATGCGATAAACATGCCTCGACGAACAAAGTAATCGTCGGCAGAGCAAATGTGTTCTGTTATTGTCAAGAGTGCGTTGGGTAGTTAAGATCAGAGAGCTGAGATACTTTGAGCTAACGCACACTTTGATCACATCACATAGATGAGGCTTGTGATTATTTCCCAGTATTTTCCTTGGGACCAAATGTTAGATTTGGGTTGCAATGAAGTGGAACTCGTTGATGATGTTTATGTGTTTGTGTTACATCAAAGTCCGGGTTGGGAATTTCACAGCAGTCAGAGCTCAACAAAATCGTTACAGGAAGTTAATAATGATCATATTTAAACACAACAGAAGAAAAGGTCCAAAGTGCTAGGATATTTTATGCTACCATAGCTTTTTCCTCTAAATAATACATAATGTGCTTCAGGCTATCAGTGGTATAGCCTAAAACATGAGTATAAGGATCAATTCTGCTCAAGTTTAAATTTCCATGCTGCCTTTTATTGCAGTATTTTCGAAGTTCTTTCATATTTTATTGTGCAGGGAGTCATTACGGTAAATATGACTTTCAGAATCCACCCACCACTGAGTCCTGTGAGACTATCAGGAGCATCTTGGTCATTCATCAGGTTGACGCCCATGCTGTGCACTCATGTATGTGTACGCGTGTGTTGTGAAACCAGTTCACAACCTTTGACACCAGTCATTCTTTCCCGTTTTCCCACCTACACGTGCACGTACTCGCCCTCTGCTGCCTGGCTGTCTGATAAAAAACAGCTGGGATTTTTCCAGTGGGCTCCTGAATGTTTACAGAGGACACTTGTGAAATTGTGTAATGGTTCAAATGTGAATGTGTGGTGAGAAGGTTATGTAAGTGCAACTCTCACATCTGATTCATGCGTTCTCAGATCTGCATGAGTGTGTTTGTGTGTTTGTTCGAGAAGGGGTGGTACTCTGAAAATGCTGGAGTTGAGACACCTTTCTCTGCCCCTCAGCGTATAAACACGCACCACCAACATTCAAAGTCTTGGAGAGACACTAGCAAGGCCAAGCGAGTGGGTAGAATATAAGATTGAAAAGTGCACACTGCACACCCACAGAGACACATGCACATAAACACCTGCAGAACTGCCTGAACAATTTCAGTTTCACTAAGAAGGTCAGAACGCAGACGTGCGTGTTGTGGCAATGATTCAGTTCCCCAATGTGGGGAAACACATTTGCCTTTTCAAACCTGTATGTGGAGGGAGCTAATTGCAAATCCAAACATGAGCTCTAAGGCTGCCCTCATGTCCAGTCCTGTTAGTTCAGGCAGTTATTTGCTTTTCCACATTTTTCGCCATCTAAATTGCTACTTATCTCAATGGGGAAATAATAAAGAGGAGTCAGAATCACTACCCACACGTTAACCTTAATTGAGTACCAAAATGAAAACTAAGGTAAAAGAGATGGTTCTCTGGGTGGTGATTAGCTTGAATCGTGAATCCTGTGACCAGTGTGCCCTGCTGGATTTTTTTTTTTTAGCTTTAAAGCTGCTAATTTCATTCTCTGGGTGCGTGTCTATGTTCCTACAGATCAGTGCTTCTGCCAATGAGGTAATATTATCACCCCTGTAATAACACGGGCACCCCTAACCCCTATCACAGTTACATAAAGGGCTGGATCTGATGCTGAGAGAGCATGATGCTGAGGGACGTAGGGCCTTATTTGGGATGAAAAAAGTTAATTTGGGAACATAGGGCTGAGGGAACGTAGGACCTAACTTGGGATGGAAACAATTCATGAAGAAACATAGGGCCTTATTTGGGATAGGAAAACGGTTCATGAGGGTACATGTAGGTGTGGAAACATAGGGCCTAATTTAGGGATTGAAAAGGTTTGAGGGAACACAGGGCTAAGGAAACATAAGGTCTTTTGGGGATGGAAAAAAAGGTCAAGAGGGTTCATATGGCAAAGGGAAAATATAGGGCCTAATTTGGAAAGGAAAAGAGTTCACATAGAAGTAAGGGAACATAGGGCATAATATGGGATGGGAAAACAGTTCATGAGGGAAGAAAGGGCTGAGGGAACATAGGACCTAATTTAGGGGGAAAAGGGTCACAAGGGAACATATGGCAGAGGGAACATAAGTCCTTATTTGGGATGGAAAAAGGGTCATGAGGGAACTCAGGGCCTAATTTGGGATGGAAAGGAGTTCATAAGGGAAGATAAGGCTGAGGGAACATAGGGCCTAATTTACGATGGGAAATGGTCACGAGGGAACATATGGCAGTCGGAACATAGGTCCTTATTTGGGATGGAAAAAGGGTCATGAGGGAACATATGGGTTAAGGGAACATAGGGCCTTATTTGGGATGGAAAAAAGTCTGTTAGGGATCTAAGAATGAGAGAATATAGGGCCTTAATTGAAATGCAAAAAAGTTCATGTGGGAACAAAGGCTCAACAGTGATTGATTTGCCCACTGAATTTAGAGTGGCATTGTTTCCTGATGCTGATTGATATTATATGGGAGTGAATGAGATTATGACATACAGCCCGAGTGATTCCAAAATATCATTCAATAAATTGTGCCGCTCTGCTTAAATGGCACCAGTGTTTGGACGGACCAGCAGTCAAGGCAGTAGATTAACCTTTTTTTTTTTTTTAAATGTATACTTCATTATCGTTCATGTGTGTGTGTTTTTACTTCCACTGACCTGAGCACCACAACCAGTTTACAGTAAACTGTTGTGGTTTTGCAATGTGTAGGTATTCCTGGATACTGGCAAATATCAGGGGGTGTCAGCATTACTGTACAACATGTCCTGTAAAAGCCTTTGATCGTGTGTGTGTGTGTGTGAACTGATACCCTGCGGCTGAACAAGGCTCTGTCACAGAGGAAATAATGGGACTTGATTTCCCAAAATGGCCCTGAGTAATAATGATACCTTTGTCCACTGACTACCGTCTCAAGCAGACAACAGAGCAGGACATAATGACATGTTTAAACCGTGTAATGAGGACACAGTTTGGTTCACTGAGTTAAGTACAAAGGACTATGGCTCATTAACATGTTTTAGATGTCTTAAAGAACTAGTTTATTCAGCTTCATAGACAATAACGAGCGTTATAAAAGATGTGTGGTCCAGTCTTGTTGTCGTGTGAATGTCCTCAAGATGTTACAAATCATCTGGATCTATGTACTGACATCTGAACATCTTGGCCCTTTTTATTGGATGTGTTTCATTTGCCTTTAAACATGGGTCTGTTGCAAATTATTCTCAGAAACATGTTTGATGCCAGTGGGATGCATGCCCCCAAATCACACACACAGCGTTAAACGGATTTAATTCAAGGACAAAAACAAAAAGCCCAGTGGTCAACAAGTATTTTATTTACTTATTCAAGTTTTTTTTTTTCTTATCCAGCAGCAGGGAACATGCAGTTCAGTCTGGTTGTTCACGGTCCTCTTGACAGTTCAGGAAAATCAGAGCCTAAACAAACATCACTCCAGACAAAGTGACCCTCAGCTGCAACTCAAACACACACCATGATCCAAAGTGCACGTTTACTCCAGCTAGTTTATAGTAAAACCTTTTCTTTTATCAAGTTAGGGTGTTCACAGAGACAATGAGCATTATTTAAAAAAAGGAAAATTTCACTCACTTCATTTTTAAGTGCTGTGTTTTTGTTTATGTGGTGTGACCTACATGAGCAATCTAGCAAGTGTGACTCACTGTACAGAATGTACAATCCTCCAGTAAACCTGACTCCAAAGTCTGTTCTACTGGCTTTAAACAGCAGGTGGCAGCACCACATTAGCAAAACAGGACAGTAATAGAAAGGATGAAAGCCACAGTGAGTGTAAAGTACAAACATGCCTTTCCAAAACTTGAAAGCCATTCATGTGGGTTAAGTGTGAAAGCTCTTAATGTCCCAAATTACTGGCAACAGTAAGACAAACACTTGAAACCAACTAGCATATGTCAGGAAATGTGTGGCTTTTGATTAATGGGTATTTTTTCCAGTATGTGCTTATATTTTCCAGACTGATCTCTGGTCTTTCCATGTTGTATAAAGCAGCAATATCTGTGATTATGATTAAAGGGAGCAGATTTGTATTGTTGTACAGATACAGGTTTTTCCAACATTATGAAAGAACAAACAAAGTTGACCTAAATTTGTCATGTACAGGTGATATATGAAGTGTAAACACAAATGGAACAGTATGATTAAACAGTTCAGCAGATTCAGCCATGACAGGGGTAAACTGCCCTTTCAAAATGGTTACAGATCTGGTGGAAAGCAGACAGACGAAATGAGCAGCAGACACATAGGAAAACATTCTTGTATGGCAAAAATGTCAGAAGTTTCTGTACTTCTGCTTTAGAGATCCACCCTCCCGGCAATGTGTTATTTCTCCATGCCATTTTTACCGCATTTAGTGAGATTGTTTTTGTTCTACATTTCTGCTTTGGTACACATGACCAGGTCTTCCTCTTACACAGGTTTTATACTCTGCATAGTCAAATCTGTTGTAGCTGAGGGGTCATCATAGGTCAAGCAGTGACATAAAGTGAACTCCACTCACTCTAAACTTTTTAATAAATACATCAATTAAAATTCAGTGCACACCATCTTTTTAATTTTCCATTAATTCAGTTTGCGTGAAGCCTGGCAGCTCATTGTGTACGTTGGCCTTATTGAGAGTTCACAGTCCCGGTGACATTTTCAGTCTATTAATATCAAGGCGTGCCTGCCTCAAAAAGGTCAATACTGACTTCTGTTGACAGCTTTTGCCACACTGACATGTTTTTAAATATTTTGTCACATGCTGCTGCGACAATAAGAAGTGTGGCTGTTGTCTTCTCTGAACACAGGCAGAAACAACTCCTCACAGTGTACTGTATGTTTTCAGCCGGTCACAATATGCTGCATAGAAAAGATGCCAGAAAAAGCTTATGGGTTTAGTTACAACTGACTGTCTGCTGGCTTCAAAACACCAGCAGAAATCTGTTTTCATTGCATAAAAAAATTTTCTGGGTAGAGCCGAGTCTCTCGTTTTGCTTTTAAGGCAGAGCTGCGCCTCAGACAGAGGAAATGGAAAGGCTTTAAGAGGAGGAAGTGAGGCCCCTTGATACGTAGGAGAGGAAGGTTCCAGTGGGGGGAAAGAATGCTATTCAAACCATATCAAAAGCCTGCTTGGTACATTATGTACTGTACATAATCACACTTCGCCTCACACGCCCTCATTTCTCATTCTCTCTGTATCAATGAGCAAAGATGTAGTTACTCCTGTTGAGCACCTTATTGCTGCACTTTTGGCCCTGATAGTGCTGCTGCAGTGACTTTACAGGGGATCACTAACACCCAGGTGTTGGAGCTGACCATGCAGACATTTGTGCTTCACACAGTAGATGGGTGGATGCTGCTTTCTAAGGTGTTTTAAAGACCATCAAAGACTATTAACTTACTTCACCTTACTTAAACCATTTCTGAATGATACTTAGACTATGAAGGAAAGTGTCTTTGCCTTGGGGGTTCACATTAGTCAAGGATGGATAAAACAATCTTCTTCTTCAAACCTGACAATGTAAACACTCTAAATGGGTCCTTTTGTACTTCCTGTTGGAATGTTTTGCGGTGTATGTGAAAGACATCAGCTAACAGGAAATAAAGAGGCACAGAAGCTTTTGCCCTAGCAAAAGCATAGCAATTAAACAGTCTATAATTTCCCAGAATACCGAACCTTTCTTTAAAGGTCTGCTCTAACAGCCAGGCATTAGTCTTTAGGTATGACTACAGCCAGCAGCCCCAAATCCATTATTCCTCCACAGTTGTAACCATGTTGAGGGGTCCACCACCTCATGCTGTTTACATCACACCATTAGACTGTCATCATAATGCAACCAGGATTCAACTAGACAAACCTTTTTTACCTCTCTAGTCATCAACAGTCCAGTGCTGCTTTTTCACCCTCATTTGTTTAACATGGACAGGGGAAATACTGTGTTGTGGTTTCCTGCTTTGGCCCGAGTGCAAATGTTTTGCTGCAATGTCTTGTGGTCCAACAGCTCTTCACACCTAGCAATGCTCAAACGTGCCCTCCCACGACAACCACCATCGCACCTTTTTTCCATTCTGTCAGATCACACTTTGGCTTGTTCTGGCACACAGTTTACATCTAGAGTTTAAGTGGAGATGGTTAATGGAAAGTAAGAGCCCACTTCTTCCGAGGGGTCAAGGTCTTTTTTTTTTTTTCTTTTTTTTTTTCTGGTCCAGCGTGTATGAACGGTGGAAAACCACCTACAACTCCCTGACACGACTCTAGAGTCACACATGGCTGCTCCAGTCAAACCACAGAATCAGTATGGCTGATATAATGTGAGTGAGGGTTGTTTGGGGGTTTACCCTGGGAACATGAGCATAAACCTAGACAACAATGACAACTGACCCTATGCAAAGCCCTAGTTTTTATGATCAAGCAGGCAATTGCATTTTTTAACAATGTCCGTGAGATATATTCCAAAAGAAAACCACCTCTGAAATATCAGAACAAAACAGACAGAAAGGACTAAGATATGCATCTAAGAGGTACACTCACAATTAAATTAGTTGGAGGAATATGTGAATAGAAGGCATTAAAACTAAGGGAAAAGCTCACCAGTTCCAATGCAAGTGTCAAAGACCCCCAACTTGACAACAGACGTTAAGGACAAACACATACAGGAACTACAGTGTTGTACATTATGACTTCCTGTAGCTTCCCTTATCTAATATATGTTTCAGCCCCAGTGCTAGCAAAACTAAATTGTCCCATTTTTCTTTTTGTTTAAAGTGCAAACAACCTCAAAAAGTTATACAACTCAAAGTTAAAACACAAGTAGGCTAACTTATTATTAAAATTCAACAGTCTTTGTATGCTAATGTGCTGAGCTAGCTAATGTTAGCGTCTTAGGTTTTGTTGAGACAGAAAGTACACCGAGGTGTCCATTCAGATTTTTGTTTTGTCGGGCAGCTTATAATTGTAATTTTCTTCTCCTGAATTTTATTTATAGCACTTCATCACTTATTATGTGTCTGCTGATGTTCCGCTGACCAGATTGAGAACCTGTCATCACCTCGTCTATTCTCCCTGGAACAGTTTATCGCCATTATGTCATGTATCATCGGCTCTATTGCCATGGTGAAAATAATATTTGGTAGAAAAAAGACAGAAAGACAGAAAGAAAAAACACCAGTAATTGATTATCGACAAAACACTGAAATATCCAAGATTTCTCAATATCGCATTCCTCTTTAAACAGCGGGAGATTTGTGGGAGGAAGCTCCACTGAAAGAATGAAAAACAGATGTTTCTGGGGTGTGTTTGCTGCAGGTTAAAAAACAATAAATCATGAGCTAAAACAAGGCCAAAAAAAAGTATTTTAACAGTTAAGGATAGAAGACGTAACGAGTGCTGTCATTCACACAATGACTTCCTGTACAGGCACTGCTTCAGCCAGTCATTACGCATGCAACGAAACATGTGCAGCCAACAGATGGTTGTGAATATGAGACAGATTATTCAGAGTGAAACATTCGAGTCACACTGTGCCTGCACTCTTAAAATTCTCACTACATATATGACTGTAAGCTTTCAGTGTACCACGTGGAAGAAGAGCTAACAGACATCGAAGTCTTCAAAACACTTTACACAAGATTTTTTTAATGTCTAAAATATGTTTTTCAGTCATTCTGTCCAATGGTCTCAAAATATGTTTACTTTCTCTTATTTATGTCTTTGCTTGTTTTTGCAGAGTGTAAAATGATATGATATATGAAATGATACCTACAGATACGGATTTGGTGTCAAAGCAGCAATGGCCGACCAATAAATGGCTTACCAGCAAGCAAGTTTCATTTAGAGTCAGTGACTTTACACTTTAAGTTACTTTGATATATTTAAAATAAGAAGATATTATGTGCAGAATTAATATAACAAATAAAATGTGGCTACAGTATAACCTTACAGAAATGAATTCATGGGTACCTTTCTCTGCTGTGAAACAAACACTAAGAGACTTTCATTTAAGGGACCCAGGCCTGTCTGAGTACACTTGACCTCAAAGTCTAGTTTGTTTGTTTAATGTGAGCACAGCGTACTGCACGTGAGCATGGATCATCGTACCAAAACACGAAAGTGGACTGCCATCTAATACATGTAGCAGTTGGCGAGCGGAGTTGTAAAGGTATCTTTAAATGCCACTGATCTTCTCTGGAATCTGCATATGCTAGAAACACACATTGATCTCATCCTCTAAACTGCACAGTCACACACTGGCTCCCAAAGGCAGTGATGTGATTGGATAAGTAAATAAATAGCTTTCTATTCTATTCTATAATGTGAAGGTTGACTCCATTATATGGTCTTTTTATTTATTTATTTACTTTATTTAACTGAGATAGTGCACAGCTACTTAGCAGCCCCAGAGTTAGCTATAAGTAGTTTTCATCTGTAATCCCGGGGCAGGACACAGTGAATCATTTCTCTGCTTAAAGACATCCTTTTATAAAAAACAAACAAACAATGGCTTCCGCAACAATAGCGAGACAACACAACATCAAGTCATCGCAACAATAACAACAGCAACGACAATACAACACTAAGATGTAACAAGATTTCATTACGTAAGATCATGTGTTTGAGTTCATGTGTGATGGGTACATGATTGAGTTGATTATAGCCATGATTTCATCTTAACTTTAAAACCAACAGAGCTGTTTCACAGTCTTATCTCACTTGGTGCAGAGTTCAAATAGTTTGTAGCTCTAACTCGACTAGCATCAGCAAGGAACCTTACTGTTAGCGCTCTTATCTACACTAGCAACAGCATCATTAAATGTTACATCGATGATGACTCAGGTATGGCACGAAGGGTACAATCCGCTGTGGAAGCAATTGGGCCAACAGGCCGTCGAGGAAGGGCACACTGGGTTAAACTCTTCTGTGTGACCCTGACTGGCCGAAGCTGTAAATGCGTGCTCATGTGTATAGGAGTATTACTCAAAGAGTCCAGTAGAGGGTGGAGTCTATGTGAGATAGAATAACTATACTAATGTGAAAGCTGAGCTCTGGGGGTGGGCAGGGGGTCACTCACAGTCGGGTATGGTACTAATCAATCATATCTAATATGAAAATGTCCTGAAAGACACTAGCATAATCTCTTTACCTAATCTACATGTGTTCAATGTGCCCCTAGATGAGCAGCGGAAAAACAGTGGTAAACTCAGTTGCACTTTGGCTACTTGAACATCAAACCAGAAGCATTTACGCCACCATTATAAATTACCAACAGTGATCACAACAACAACCACAGCTCTGAGGATGTAACTAAGTGCCAGAGGGTTTAACGGACTGACTTAAAGAACTCACCTCAATCTCTTGGTGCTCAAAAAGTGCACCAGGAGCTTGATTTTTTAAAACCAATGTCATAAACTAAACTTCTGATTTCAGATTTTTGTTGTATTTCTCTTGACACAGTAGCATATATGATTATATGTGGGTTTGAAAGAGTTTGAACACCATCTTGGTCGACTCTCAGACTAATTGTGGTGAATTGAGGTGATTCAGACACCGTCAGACATCTGTCTGACTTCTGAGATCATAAAGCACTTCGGTAAGGATGGAATAAAACAATAAACCTGTGAACTTCACCCGCTCATGAGTCTGTGCATGCACACACCACACACACACACACACACACACACACTCACAGAACCAGGACACTCTGACGTCAGCTTAAATTTACTGCACATACTCACCCGGTGTAATAAAACACATCTATACACTCACAACAGCAGATGTATTATACACATAAAACCAAGAGGTACTCTCTGGAGATAAACACACACATATATACACAATCAAGTGCACTATAATTTGGTTAAGTGGCTAAATAAATTATACAAGCACGCCAACTTATGCACACTCAGCTGACATAGTAAAACACACAACCACGTGAAAACCACATGGCCACATACGCAGCCAGACTTAAAAAGTAAGTCTGACTGTGTGAGCAGGGGAAACATGTTAAAAAGCTAATTTTCCTTTCTATATTTAGTCCCCAGGCCCGCAGCACCTTCTACTCTGCTTAAAATAGCAGCATCTAACTTAGAGCCTGAACGTTTTAGAAAAAGGGTAAGAAAAGATGTGGTAAATGTCATTGTTGTTTTAACTTCATTTACATCAGAAAATCGATCCCACTTCTCCAAATAAAAAAATCCCTCGTCATTATCTTTGATCTACTTTGTGCTCCCCACATATTGTTGACACGTCATGATTGATATCACTCCTGTCCCGTAGCATTGGGACTATTGGTTATCTGCCACTGGAAAGTAGCCAGAAGTGCTACGTGCTTGATTGTTCTTCTACCCAAAGATAAGTGCAGCGCCACTTTCCGGTGATTCACATTTTGGCCAGACTCCATTTTTTAAACAAATCATTAACCTCAATGTGTCAGAATGCTAACAGGGATATGACATAGTCTTTGATACTTTATTTGTCCTCTGGAGGATATTTTTCTTGGACTGTGGAAAAGATAGTTTTACTGGAAACACTTAGACACATAAACATGTAAAATAAATGCAGCATCATGCAAAAAAAAAAAAGAGCTGACTTTTACTTCATATATCAATATGTCAAGTAAAGCCCAGTCCTCAACGTAATGGAACCACCGAAAATCCACACCTGACAGATGATACCTTTGTTATTGCTATTAAATTTTTCAGTTTCACTGCCAGTAAATTCCTTCCACACTCAAAGGTTACTCGGGTTCTGATTGGCCGGGATAATGTTTACTGTTTCCGAGATCAGTCTCTCCCTTTGACAGAGCAGGCACACACCCTGTTTTACTATTGTTAAATCAACACACACACACACACACACACACACACACACACAACTGCAATAGTAATGTCATTGTCCCTTTCTCCCATTCAGCCCTGTAGATGAAATCCCATGTGAGTCTTTGTGTGCATTTTCCTTACAGTTTCCCCCGTCATGTAACACACTCACACACTCACACACACAGCGTGACCCTGACCAGCGGCTAAAAATGAACACAACCGAGAGGAAGTTAACCTTTAACAGAGCTTCCAATACAACAGTTCTGCAATTTGATTTTTAGAAGGGGCTTTGTAGAAACAGTACAAACACACATCAACGGTCACGCACACTTTTGATGAAGTTATTTATATAAACATTTAGAAAATAAATTACAAGAGGAAGCTCCTACTTGATAAAATTTCCGCAAGCAGTTGTTGTTCCCTGGACGCAGCTCTGACAGGCCAAAGTCTGCTTGCTGTATGTGACGGCTGAGGAGCACGTGGCTCAACTTTTGGAGCAGTGAAAGAAATTTAATACGAAGGTGGTTTTCTATTATTGGCCAACACTTCCTGATACTTATGACACTCTGTCCTTTTTGTCACTGTTGGAACATCATCCAGCTTCATACAGTTATGAACAGTATTTGGTCTTATCATTGCATTACGACACAGATTATCACTGTTCCTTCATAAATATGTCTTAATATAGCCAGTACTGATAGTTACGTCAATAATTAAGTAAAAGCAACAGTGTATATTGATTTTATCTAGTCATAGCACAACAGGATATGATATGAAACAAAGCCCTCGATGTGATTTGGGTTCAAACAAGTACTTTAGGGTCAAAGGAGCTTCTTTGTCATACTGACAACTACAAAGACCTGATTAAAAGGTTAGGTTACTATCGAACCAACACTGATGAAGGGACACTGTCCAGGAGCCTGGAGACTTTAATACTTTATCATAATGTCACCTGACTTTCTCCTTTACCTTCCTAGTACTTATTCCAGCCACTAGAGGGCTTTGTCACTTAAAATAAAACAAAACAATAAAACAATAAAACTCTACGAACACATCTTAAAAGGATACTTCACAGATTTTCAACTGCCTTTGTCTTATAACGATGGTAAAATTCTTCAATGGCAAACTTCCCTCCATCTTACCAGCGCCCAGAGCTCGTCATCCAGCGGATTTTCATTGGCTCTGGGGCTCTTGCTTGATCTACAGGTTGTAGTTTTGCGTTTTCCTATGTCAGACAACACCGACACAAAAAAGATGATAGAGGGGGTGACGGTGGCTTAGTGGATAGAGCAGGTGCCCCATGTACAAAGGCTTTGTCCTTGCTGCAGCAGTCCGGGTTCAATTCGCATCATTCCCTCTCTCGCGCGCCTTGTACGCTAACTGTCATATCCAGTAAAGACAAAAAAATGCCCAAAAAATAATCTTAGTCAGAGCAAACTCTGAACTTACTGTAAAATAACGCAGTTCTGAGCAAAAATAAGCAAAGATTCTGTTTCCCCATTGCTCTTTTCTCACCTGAAATGTCTTCAAAAAACATGTTTTGGTGCACTGTTTGGCTGTAATGCGAGAATCTAGGAAGTGGGCGCAATACGGTTTCCTTATTGTGATCACAGAGGCTGAAAAACTGAAATGAAATGGCAATATTAAAACAGGACTTATCAATTCTGAAACAAAATTCCATTACTGCTTATCTCTCACCTCAAATGTTTTCAGAAACATATTTTAACCTTCTGTTTAACTGCTCTGATGAAGGTCAAGTAGACCGCAAGCTTAACAAATAAAGTGAAACACTGCATAGATGCGGAAAACTTTTTTTTTTTTTACCATTTTCAACCTTGTGTTTAACTGTAAGTCATTTGTTATCAGCTGGCCGCCATATTGTTTCCTGTGTCGAAATGGATGAACACACATTTTGTGCGTTATGTCCTGGTAGTTGTAGGTTTTTTTAGCTTTTGAGCAAAAATGAATGCAACAGCCCTTTTCCTCTGTTTCCTCTGGTCATGTAGCACCAATTTCACAGGTATTTTTTATCTTCCTACTGTATACACAGCCCGGTTTTATTGAAAGACTATTGTTCCAGCAGTGAAATACTTCTTTAAAAGCCATTTTTTTTTATAGTTTATAGTTTTTAAATAAGTCGGAGTCGCAAGCTCCTCCCGCCAAGCATTGAACGATTCGGTGAACAAACGTTCTTTTGAACTTTTTTGTGAACTGATTCTAGTGATTCAGTAACATCTAAAGAAGTGCCGTGCCCAACACTACGGGGAATCAGGAAAATGATTAATGATTACATTTACACTTCTTGAAAATACATGACTGAATATTACCAAAGCCTATAGGAACAGATAACATCACTGGCTGACAGTAATAACTTCAATTACATGGTTTGATGAGTGTGTAAGAGTCAGGTGTGGAATGAGCCCATTCACTGTTTCCGACATGGAAAAACTGTCTTCTTGCCCAGTTTACATCAGATCACTCAGGATCATTGTGACTTAACATTACTGTTAATCTGTGGTGCTCCATGTAATAAAAGCTGCCCTGTCAGCTTTTCCATCTCTGTCCAGTCATGTGGGTCAGGTGATGTCACCAGTGTTGTTGAAATCTTAGCGCAGTGATTCATGACACATGCATGTACACAAACAACCCATCGACTACTTTGTTTCCGGTTGTGAGCCATTAAGGTGTTTCTGCCCTTCTTCTGCCCTTCTTCCAGATGGCCTCACTGACACACACCCTCAGTAAGGGTGTGTGTGTGTTAATGAAAGCCAGCCTGTCAGCTGAAGCGTCAGCTCTGCTGCACTGGCTGTTGAGACGTGTGTATGACGTGCAGAGCAGCCATCAGGGGTAAACCTACAGCACTCAGAGGATCTTATCTTCTCCTTTTCTGTTTCAGCTGGAGGCAGCTTTGCCTCTATAAAACTACGGAAAAGACTCGGTAGATTTTTTTCTTATCAATAACTCTTGTCAAACATCAGTTTAGTTCTGTCTAAGCCAGCCTGTGAAATACAGTTTATTTAAAGAGGGATGGGACAGATTTTGAACTACCTGAGTTACTGCCGTTTCTTCGCCACAGGCAAAACTGAATAACAGCCTTGGAAATGGCTTTTTAAAGGTAGCTAATCATACTTACAAAAACAAGTTTGAGGTGTATGGTATTCTCTTAAATCTGTTAGGTAGAGGGCTGCGTACACATGGGAGGATAAGTGTTCTTCTTTGGAGTTGAGTGTTTAGCTCAAGAGCTGAATATTTACTGTTTGGAGTGCTTCTTAACGAAGATCTCTGATCCCAGCAATAAATGCTTTTAATGTTCAACTTACTGTGAGTCATTTTTACAAACAAATCAGTGGCATTATTTCTAAGAAAAGATAGGAGTCTTGCACCTTTTGTAGTGAGGTAAAAAACATATACGAGGTTGTTACTGCTGTCTCTGCTCAATTGATATTTGTGCATTCACTCCAAAAGAAAACAGCAGCTCTTTTCTCTCACGTACACATTTTCCCTCATATTTCACATTAAGGTCAGTATTTCTTTGACCCCATGTTTCCATTGTGAGGTCAAGATCAAATTAAGGACAGGTAGCAACACTGTGCAAGGCACAGGACGCTACAAATGATTTACTATTGTCTCTATAATCTGTTATCTAAAACACGTTCAACCCATCCATGTCTGTGTATGACTGACTAATTATAGTTTAAAGCAAGAATATTTTACTAACAACAATCACTGTGGCCACAAGTGAGGTTAATGATCAATGGAAAAATGCAGTGTGACAGTTAGCTAACCGCTCATAACAGGTGCACAGGCTGTTGCAGCAGTTTTCAATTGTAAGCATAGAAAAGGACACGTTACATTTGTGTTAATGAAAGACATCGTTATACTGAACATTTTATACATTACACGTTATTACTACACATATGTACTGCCACTTTGTAGCCACTTATCTAGGTGGTGTTACCTTGAAAGACTGTGACTTTGCATTCACAAACTGTACATGAGGTCAGATATCGATAGGTTGAGTGGAGGGCAAACACTGACTGTACTTGGTGTTTAACTGAAACGTGTTTTCACCTCAGACTGTTTTTGTTCCTCACCAAAGATTTCGCTGCAGGGTAATGACAAGCATACTGTAATTTCATGATAGGTATACAGTAACTGGTGCACTATACGTGAGAAGCTGTACATGCTCATGTGACGCCGACTCAAATCAAGAGATTGTGGTCGTGAGTCACTGCCGTTAGTCCTTTGAAGGTACCTATCCTCATCATGTGAGCTTGTGTCACTGCGGTTTGACACTGCAGAACAGGCACACCGGCTCTCAGCAGCATCACAAACACGGGGGGAGGAATGAACTGTGAAGTGGTGGGAAACAAAGTGTATTATCAGGGCTGGAAACTTCTCTGTAATTTCCTGGTTTCAGACTTCACAGACTTCAAACTGAAATAAAGTGGCCAACAATATACATCTATTCTAAGATGGCGCGCCGCTGTTTTGATATGAGAAAAGGAGCAGGAAATCTCAGCTCATGATGTCATAATCACGGTTGACGAGCAGCCGCTGCCTTGTCCGACCGGCATGACATTTACCAGTCATCACACAACAAGCAGGCCACAAAGATTTCCGGTTTCGATTCAAACAGTTAACAGCAACACACATTCAGTTTTATATTTTGAGATATGTATTTCCATGACCTAGAAAGGTTAAATCAGTATTTGTTAACATGAGCTACTGTCTCTAAAACTTAAAACCAGCTGTCTCTCAAACTTGTGATGTCATCAAGTAATAAAGTGTGGAGCTGCTCCATAGACAATGAATGGGAGCCTGATTTTGTGGACTCACAGAGTGTTTGTTTCCTTGTTTTTAATACCCAAATAAGCTTTATTCTTTTCTAGTGTTCTCAGTCCTGAAACAGAACATGTTCAGAACATCTTTCCCAATGCATTGTCTATGGAGCAGCAGTTTTAGTACCCTAGTTTTTAGATTTGCAAATAAACCTACTTCATGTAAAACTTTGTTACCACTTATTCCATCATCATACACAAAACCCAATTTATGTATTCATTAGAAAATATGACTACAAAAAAACCTAGAATAAATGTCTTGGGGTTGTATGACTCACCAAAACAGTCAAATTGCAGTCACGCTTTACAGTAATTTCTGTGAAAACATGGATGCGTCACATACATCTTCCCCCTAAGCAGCACGAAGGATCTTTACAATCAGCACAGTTTCAAGATAAGTGTCACCATTTCAGTATCCGACCACATGTCTACGCATCTGTTCCTGTGTTACGACGTTGGATTATGCTCAGGAAAGTGTTGTTTCAGAACATTATTTTGTCACAGTGAGGTTGACCTTTGAGATATATAATATCATCACTCCATCATTTCATCCTATTATTTGTGTGAAGTTTTGTCACAATTAGTTTATGAATTCTTGAGTTATGGCCACAAACATGTTTTCTGAGGTCAGTGACCTTTGACCACCAACTTCTACTCGGCAGATTGACGTTTGTGCCAAATTTAAAGAAATTCCCTCGCGTTTTTCAGATATCATCCTTAGGATACCACGATATGGTGCAGTGGTTAGCATTGTTGCCTCCCAGCAAAAGGGTTCCTGGTTCGAACCCAGGGTGGGGGGTTCAAACCCCGGGGTGGGGGAGCCACCAGGTACTCCAGCTTCCTCCCACATGTAGATTAATTGATGACTCTAAATTGGCTGTAGGTGTGAATGTGAGTGTGAATGGTTGTCTGTCTCTATGTGTCAGCCCTGTGATAGTCTGGTGATTTATCAAGGATGTACCCCGCCTCTCACCCAATGTCAGCTGGGATAGGCTCCAGCCCCATGACCCCCGACAGGATAAGCGGTTACAGAGAAATTGAATGAGCGACTTCACAAGAATGAGACTGATGGAAGATCACAGTGACTTCGACCTCTGACCACCAAAATCTAATCAGTTCATTGTTGAGTTCAAGTGTTTGTGTACGTTGTGCCAAATTTTAAGAAATTTTGTCAAGGTATTCTTGAGATATTGCATTCACGAGAACGGGACGGACAACCTGAAAACTTATCAGAATCAGAATCAGAATCAGCTTTATTGGCCGAGTACCTGTGTACATACAAGGAATTTGACTTTGGTAGACCTGTCGCACCGGCGATAGTACAGTACAGTACTTTATATTACTACTATACTATACTACTATAATACAGTGTAGCACAGAACAGTATGGTTTAGTAGCTTAGTAAAGTACTTAATGGTACAGTACACTGCAGTTTAGGCAGATAACCAGTTTAACCACTAAATCCTAAACACATGAGAATCATGGTTAATTTAATGAAAATACGAGGCCATGTTTATTAGTTAAAAATATCTCAGCAAACTGACTCCTATATTTACTTGATCAGCAATACCCTCTAGCATATTTGGAACAACTTTAGGTGAGGTAAGATTAACTTTGCTGTCATCTTATACATTATAATTGTGGTGCATTCAAGCTTAGGGGGAAGTCAGGTCACATAAACCCTTTACTGTAAGGAAAGAGTCTTGCATTCTATGTTTGATGACTTCAACACAGTTTGGGATGGTTTCAGTTTCATACTGAAACATTTTCTCTGCTTTACAAGAACATGGGGTTATATTGGATAAGCAGGCCAACTCAGTCATACCGCCCCACTCGCCCACATCATCACTTCATTCCTGTGAATCATTGCTGCTCTAGGATTTGTGTGCTCATGACATCATAAGAAAGCTTTTATTCCCATCATCGCAGTTTTGGGAGCGACCTTGTGATCACAATACTTTATTTCCAGACCATAGATACGTGTAATACCGTGGGATAAGTAGTGAGTGTCCTGCCTATCCTCATATTATGAAACTGTTTCCATTTGACAAAAGAATCTTTCCATTTGACTCTAATGTATTATTTACATTGCCAAATACCCTGGCGTCCATCCAAGATGATGATATTTATAGTGAGTGGAAACAATGCCAGCTGCAATAAAGAAAATAACAATGTATATAGACTGATCTGCTTCCAGTTGGCAGCCTGATGAGCCAAAACACTAATGCAATGTATTGATGTTGTATGTTGTTGAGTGTAAATCAATCTATGTTCTGGAGGCACACATAATGCACACTCTGTGGAAACTATTTTCCTCCTTGGGGACAATAAAATCTATCTATCCATCTGTTGACTGTTGGATGTCGCAGTGTTTTTCCCTTTGTAAGAGCTGACCAGCTGTAAAAGGAGAACAGAGTGGAAACAAACACTGAAACAAACTCTCAAGGACAAGAATTGGCATTGACGATAAAAACTTGGGAGAGGGAATAAACTCTAACTTGTCCAACAGATTCCCTGTCTCTTTGTTAAAGTCTCGGTTACTTTTTACTTTGTCTCCACGACATTAATTTTAAAGCCATAGTGACCTGTAATTTACAGATTGACAATTTCCCATATACAATCTGCAATCAGCTCATAAGTATAATGTATTGTTCAAGATTAATCCAACCATTTTGGCTCGTGGCCCTTTGGTCTAGTTTGGAACCCTTCCTATAAGGGTACCCCTAGGGAACCCTAGGGGCCGTACACATGCCACATCTTCAACCGCCTGGCAAAGAGGTCGGGCGCTAGGTGCTACTTTTGTGCCTTTTTCGTGCCAGCTTTCAAGACCATGGTGGCAGATTGCATCCGGGGTTGCTAGGCAACCTTAACAAGCACCGTATCATGGCCTATTAACCTGAAATCGTGAGTGCAGAGCTGATCTTCTTCCTGGTGCTGTTTATAAGTGTGGTGGCCTATCTTCCGTGGGACAAATGTAAAGCTCTGGCAGCCCTGCATTAAAATGATCAACTTTTCCATTTTAACCACAGACTGATATTTACCGAGGAAGGGAAAGATAAACTGTCAGCTGTGATTGGTTGTTCCTCGTCACTTGACCTGTTCCAAAAGTTGAACTTACCTCAGGGTGCAGCCGTCATGCCCTGAAAAAAGTCGTGCTGCTATCGCGTCGCTCTGCCATTTGAGCATGCCTGCTATGTGTCTACAATAAAACAATGAATTTGAGGGTGCTAAAAACGCGGCATGTGTAATCTGTACTTTTACTTTTGTATGCGTATTTTTACACTGATGTATTGCTATTTTTACCTCCACTGCCGCTGTGCATTTGATACTAAATATTGTTGGAGTCAGATCAATCTCTGTCAGCTGACAAATGGCTGTTCCTCAACAGTAAAACAAACAGAACAATGACACTCATCGATAAGGAAGTAGCTCCTCATAAGCACTTATCTGCACAGCCACACCTGTACCTGGTGCATTTGAATCATCTTTTGACTCCGCAAAATCAGATGAGTTCAAGTTTGGCCTGACACTGACAGTTCTGTGAAATAGTGCATTCCTTTAAGCCTGTCAAGCACCGGCATGAAGGGTCCCAGCGGCTGTCCTCACACTGTGCACTCAGCTCTGAAACCAGCATAGCACACATTCCTCACTGACTCACCAAACTGTGTGTGTGTGTGTGTGTGTGTGTGTGTGTGTGTGTGTGTGTGTGTGTGTTTTCATCTCTCTACCTCTTTTAGTCTAGACCTCTTCCCTCACTCACTCACACAGCACAGGCCTGTGTGTGTGTGTGTCGTGTGCCATATAAACAAGTCAATGACTCAGGGTCCATTATATAATGCCGACTGCCCAACCACGACTTTGACTGCCAGTCAAAACACTCAGTCCACCCTGTTGCTGTCTGTTCACAACAAGAGCCACCTTATCAAGAGCTGAAGTTCACACTGAGTCAGGAATCATGTCTTTTTTTTTTAAGTTTTGTATACATCTAAACGCAGCATATAATCATGGCTTGCTTCATTGTTATAACACACAAGCCACCATGGAGATAAAAGGATTATTTTCTCACTGTACCCACATACACAAACACACATACACACACACACCAGTGCCAGCATCATTTCCTGCCACAAACTGAGAACAGGTTTCACCTGCTTATGTCATGAGACCTCGCCTTTCTCAAACTTAAGCAATGCCAGGCCACACCCTAGAACATGTCCCCAGGCTTCTCTCACACTCACACAAACACGCGCGCGCTCGCGCTCACACTCACACTCACACACACACACACATTAACACATTTGTGTATCATGTAATGTAGCAGGTTGGTTTTATTTGTCAGGTGATGCTTTGCTCTCTGCCGTTTTCTGTACCACCCATAATTTCTTCAGCAAACAACTTATCATATTCTACTAATTTGTTTGAACTCTGATAGTTCGTTCGTCGACCGCCCTGGGTAACTATCTTTCAACACTTCCGTGATCAGCAGTACCGTAGCTCTTTTCCTGTCACTGTAAAAATGATGAATTGCAGGTTGTCTTTTGTATTACCCTGCGTGTGTGTGAGTGAGAGAGATTAGCAGTTTTTTGTGTAAATGACGGCATGTGTGTAGGTGTTGAAGTCCCAGCATTTTGACCCAGTTAACATCACAAAGAAGGTGTTGGCACTTTTAAGGCCTCGATGAAAGACTGAAGACAGCCCACAGAGCAGGAAGGTCCCAGGGTTATTAATAAAAACATGATTGCTGGGCCGGGTCGTTGGCCGCATTCTACTCGTCTTCCCTCAACTACTGCATTTTGCTTGCACAGTTATGAGAGCTCCATAATGAAGCCACAAGACCAGACAGAGAAGTCAGCGCTTGTCATAAACAGTGAAGCTCTTCAGAAAAAAGCTGATGCCTAAGCATTTTTATTTACAGTGTGCACATTAGCAACACTGGATGTGAGAAATCTGTAACTTTCCACAGGACCAAACAGCAGTGGTAAGATGACACAGCATCTTGTACATTTGTAATGTTGAAACAATGATGTTAACTTCACTGTCACTGTCACTGTCACCTGAGAGGTGTGGCCTGACAAACCTGATTAATTTTTATTTATTTTTTTTGCAATATGCAAACTGTCTATTGTTTGAAATAACTAGTGCATTAAATGACAAAGACATGGAGAAAGTCTCTTTGCTGTGAATCATTATATATTTTGATGACGGCTTACAAAAACCTTCTGCCTGACAGTTTCATACTTCATGATACTGGCGCTAAAAAAACAAACTAGCATTAGCTCATCGCTGACAGTTAATGATTGGTATTGTTTTCATAAGAAGGCGCCACTTGAATAACACCAGCATGGACAATATGTTGGGCTCTAAAGAACAATAATGGGTTTTATAATTACTGTTCAGCTAGCCTGCAACAACTGTCAGTGTAAGCGAGCCACATTTAAGCCCTGTGAAGCCAAATAAATACCACAAGACATTACTTCATTTATCTGTGGGCTATATTTACTCATTATTTGCAGTGTCATTAAGGCATTTGCATGTATTAAAGCAACGGCTGCTGATATATTATCCTGTGTGCCAAATCTTTTCTGTAAGTGGACTGTGTTTGATGTAAATTTGAGTTTATAGAAATGTAGTCGACGTTGATGCACAGTGACGACTCCTAAATGTGTGTTTTCCTCCATTTTGTTTTGCAAAGAGGATATGGAATGTGACATATGAACATGATCTTGTGTTTTTACCATCTATGTGAAGACACACACACACACACACACACACACACACACACACACACACACACACACACACCCTTTCCCATTACATCCTTACACCTTCATACTGTTTCACACACTTTACAAGAGAGCCTTTCAAATGTGAGGAGTGAGTAGCCACTATCTGTGTGTGGGAGAGATTGTGTGTGAGTTACAGCTCTGCGTGTGTGTGTACCTGTGTGTGTGTCAATAGTGGTGTAGTGGGAAATACAAAGTGTATGTGAGAGAGAGGAAGAAAGCTAAAGGACTGGACAGAGGAGTTTGAGTGTCTCTCCGTATTCTCTTTCCTACGTAGCTCAGTGTTTATTTAGACCTCTGAGCCACATTTGATTTGGTCATAATACAAATATGCAAAAATTGTAAATGTATATTAAAGTGAGCCAATTTAACCAAGTGGCTCTATTTAGCAGGCTGAACAGTGGCATCAAAGAAAGCCCAAAAAAGCAGCATGTAAAGAAATGATTGCTGCGGAACAGTGTTGCAGTGGACAGTCAAATTTGAGGTTGGAATATTTACATATCTATATTCTACATATATTAATAATATTAGCCCATATATCATAACACTGATATTGTTAAAGTAGTCTATTCAAATACAGGCTTGTAATTGAGGAGCGTGTGGCCATGCACATTGAGTCTGCTTCCATTTTGGGTATAACAGATTGCAGAGGAGACGCAGATGCCACTAAAAATTTAGTATAATAATTTTTGAATGATTATTAATCTAAACATGCTTTGGTCTGTCAGCGTTCAAAGAAAAGTTTTAAATAAATTAGAGCCTAGAAACCAGTCCCACTGAGCCAGGCAGCTGCCAGCTGTGACAGAGAGTGTTCATGTGGTGGCTACACATTTTTAAATGATTAATATGTGGCTGCAAAAACTTAGATGAAAGTCAGAATATGGTCTGATAAAAAAAATCTCCAACTCAGCCAGATTTACTATGCTGCACCGCAAGCTCACGCTGACACAATCTCGCATAGACAACCTGAGACGTGATGTGAGATTCGATCGTGGCATCCACTCATGTCCACATCGATAAATGTCGAACTTTGCATGTAAATGACCATACCCCTGTTTCCATTGTACAATTGTTTCATAAATGATGGCCACTGAGTCGAACAGTTTTGCTTCATATTTTTACAAAAGCCACTGCCAGACAATCATAGTGTACCTGTCAAATATGTATCTCTCCCAGTGTTCCTTCTCCTTGGTATCACCACAACTGTCTTCAACAGGCTCAGCATCTGGAGTCAGTAGCCCTTTTTAGATAGGAATTGAAAGCCCAATCAGTCTTTGGTCAGCATTGGCAGTATAAAAGCAAAATCGGGGAGTGCAGCAAAATGCTGCCTGCCTAGTTTTGTTTATACAGAACGCGCCTTTTTCGGGGCGATGGGGGGCGTGAGCAAGTAACAAAACGTGTAGCTCAGTGCAGCTGGTCAGTCCTTCTGCGATTCTCTCTTAAGTTGGCCCGTCCTTCACCGTCCCCATCATCTGACAGTGAATGGCCTCTTCGTTTGCGAGGGCAAGGAGGGCGCGCAATTCCTTGTCTCCCCAGTTGCTCATCTTTACAGTGTCTGTCAGATTTGCGTTTCCCTCTTGCTACTAGCTGCTCGCTAATTCCTGCTATCAGCTGTTTCCGGTTTATCCACCGCCAGTGCGTTGCACATGCTGCGTCATCAACAGCTCCTCCCACAAGTCATCAACAGCCTTGGTCTGTTTAAACTAAAAAGGTTCAGCCAATATGTCTACCCTACCAGGCGGAAAATTGGGTGCCTCGGATCAACTCGCCAATCTGGCTCTGCGTCAAAACGGCCCAACATTCGCCAAAAGTCTGGCAGTGTAAAAAGGGGCTACAGTCAAGTCCATTCTCTCTTCATAAACTCACGTGGATTTTCACTTGTATAAAAATATAAACCATCTTTGGCACTCTACCTGATGTCGGCCTGTGTGTTGCCGCACAGCGAGCCCTGGCCTTCACAACCTTACAGGCCAGATATCTGATTCTAAATGGAAGCACGCTTCTCCCTGCTATACATGATCGAGGGACTTAAGGAATATCAAACTGGAGAAACTCAGATTCTCTTAAATGGGCACAGTGTTCCAAGAAATCTTTTATGGAATATATTAGTTGCTGAACATTAAACAGAAGATGGCTGAACAATAACCCCCCTCGTAAATTTGTACTCTGATTACTGAGCTGACTCAGAGGGCTGGTTGAGGGTGGGGAATGATATGCTTGGTTTCGTTTTGTACTGATTGTACTGTACTGACTGTGGAATGACTCAGTAGAAATCAGGAATCAGTAAAATGAATTGGAACAATAATAATAACAAAAATATAAACCAACCAAATTATTCATCCTTAATATCTTCGACAAAGACTTTCGGAGCTTAGAAACTTTAAAATTTATCATAGATGAGTTTAAAACTAAGCCACAGTACTGTTACCTGTCAACTATCAAGGCTGCAAGATTGAGCTCAGTCAACACAGTTTAGAGAGGAAAGAAAGAAAATGACAAAAAGAAATTCAAAATGGGTGAACAACAGCTGTGCAGCATGTGTGAGCTCTGAAATAGAAACACTGAGGGGCCCCGAATGGACAAAAATGCAAACTCTCTGTGTCAGTTTGTGCGTATGATTACAATTGTTGCCAAGACACATCTGTGAAACTCCCTCAGTCTGATCTCTCCCTCATTTTGTGTGCATGTGTGTGTGTGTGTGTGTGTGTGTGTGTGTGTGTGTGTGTGTGCGTGTGTGTGTGTGTTGTTCCTGCAGAGCAGCCAGGAACATACTTTTCCTTTTAAAGAAACAGTCAGAGTTTGAGAGGAAGTGCAGGGTAGAATACTTCCATGGCATACAGATATAAAGGTAGGGCCAATACGAGGGTATAAGGGTTACAGTGGTGTTATCAGCCGAGTCTGGCACGCAGACAAGCGTGCGGGGGTGGGGGGGGGTAAGAGAAGATAGTGGCAGGACATCAAAGGGGCAGACTGCAGGATGACGTAGAGTGTGATGATAGCTGGACTCCAAATATTCATACCGCTGCTAATACAACAATACAACCGGAATCCTGAGGTCGCACTGAATCATTCTGCTTACATAACCTTACTCAAGGTATGTAGGTTACATTTATTATAGCCTCTGTGTCTCCGCCGAAACCTAGGAAAACAAACAATTTGTTGTGTCCTGGTTCCCTGTATCATGCTTAGTCTGCTGCTGGGTGAAATATTAAGAGTCCTGCTACACTTTTAAAGTGCGCGGAGAGGAACACAACTCCAGGAAAGTGCACCTTAACTCAGCTTTTTTTTTAGTGTACCTTTTAAATGAGCTCTGAAAGTCGTGAGTCTTCGACCTCAAGCCATCTGTAACACTGTATCTGTGCTATCTTAAAGTTCACCACTCTAAAACCAGAGCAACAGGGCGAACCTAAAACAAGGGCCATATTTTTCTTCAGCCCCGCAGCAAGCGTCCTCTTCTGACAGGGTTAAAGGATGATGAATGAAGGTGATATACCCTGAAACCAGTAAAGTGGAACACCCAGTTACTGATCATTCATCAGGTTGGATTCAGTGAGGCTTTTTTTTGCCATTACGTTTTGATCAAACCACCAATAACTGATCACAGTAAGGGCTGAAAGAGAAAAAAATGAAGAAATTCAGTATGTAAAAATAAAGAAGAAACGCACAGCAGGAAAATATTTTTTTATGACAGTCATATATTGTCCTGGCAACACTTAAAGAGCAATTTTATGAGAGTTTGAGTCGACTCGTCCCTTGGATGGGAAGGAAAGACAGGAATTTCTGTGGATTTTTTTAATTTATTCATCTATTTTTATTGTTTTTGGACTCATGTCTCCATCTCTTCTGCTAAATTCATCAATAATAATAATTATCAATAAATGCATTTTTTAACTAAAGGTTATTAAAATACTGTTGATAATTGCTGTAACTGGTTTTCAATGATGAGTTTCTCATTGAAATTAATTGTATATATAAAGGAGGGGGGCATAATGATTTGAATAAACTCGTGTTTCTGGGTTTTTTGAAGTTTGAAATTTTACTGGAAGCTGTCAGAAAGCATTTAAAAATACTCAGCTCTTTTTCCCCAGCTGTCTTTGTCTCCTCCATCTCACAGGCAACACAAATCTTAATCCCATGGGGCTTTTTATGCTGCATAGAATATCAAATTTAAGCATTTATGAGGCAATTCCATAAAAATAAGTTTCTAAAACTTAACAAGCTCTCTCCATAATGTGACTATTATGACACTGCTCATGTATAATTTTAATATTCTCTTGGTTTTTAAGGGATGTTTTTCACCTATCATCAAATTTAAAGGCAGTTTATAAAGTGTAGGGGCAGTTTCGCCCCTGAGCCCGCGCTCATTTTCTGGCAATTGCTTCAGCCTGCAGTTCAGAACATTTTGTTTCATTTGTTTCATTTTCCGACTGTGGCTTCCCGTCTATCCCTCCCCCCTCATTCTTCTGCCTCTCCTCAACCTGGCCCTGTTTCCGTGTGAGAAGGAAGAGCGCTGCCGCTCTGGAAAAGTGGGAGAGGAAATGGAGGAGGAGGGGGGGAGAGAGTTTTGAGAAATAGTAGAACTTCAGAGAAATTGTAAAAGAGTCTCAGTGGGAGGCTACACACATGCTGGAGTAAATTGCTGAAGAATAGAGAAAGTAAAAGAGTAAAAGGAACGTTAGGCGTCAACATGCACAGCTGTGTCCGTTTTACTCTGGTCTATAACATTATTGCTCAATGCTGAAGAGTTTGAGATAAGAGGGATGAAAGGTTGAGGTTTTGAAATCTCTCCCAATAGTCACAAGGTCAGTGATTTCCTGTTACTGGGAGAATGTCTTTCCTGGCACCGCACAGACGAAGACAGTGTCCAGCCACATCTACTACCCTCTTCAGTCGCTGGACTCAAAAACAGGCAACGTGAGAGAGAAAGCAATTTTCCATTCAGTCGCAATCAATGCTTCTTCCTGGTGCTTTAGTTCCTCGTAGCTCTTCATAAAGTCAGTTCTGCTTACTCTGTCAACACGGCCTCGAGCAAAGTTTAATGTATAACTTTTTACTGGACTGTAATCCGTATCCTTGTTATTACACTATATGTGAAACTCGCAGTGTCAGTGGCCTCTTTCTCTACATTTTTCCCCCCTCTCTGTCCCCGGTGGATACGATTTTCTCTGCCTCTCTCTTTCTCAGCACTGAAACCTGGCCGTGTCCTTCCAGCTTTGGCAAAAGAACACCGTGATTAAATAGTCCCAAAAATAAAACCCCCAAAAACATCTGCTGAGTTCTTGTAGCTTTACGTGGTGCCCAGTGGACACAGGATGAAACCTGGACGAACGCCACGCAGCCAGCCTGCTTTATTTGTGGTGCAATTTGCCACGGGGGCCAGCGCAGCAGGAAAACACCTCCACACTTAGTGAGTCATAATGTAGCAACGGACACAGATATCTCCTAACACACTGTGGTGACCTTGAACTAAACCTGCGGCACACATACACACACACACGTCAGTCACATACACACACACACACACACAGGGGTGGGTCACCAGCTTGCTGTTAAAACATTAACTATGCCAACATCCTGAGGTTTTAAAGGAAAGCTCAGTATTTGGAACATACTCAGGCTCGATGATCGCTTTTATTACTATGTTTTATGAACGTATGAACCAGCAGAGATGGAAACAGCTTGATTAACTCTGTAATATCCTCATGATTGAGAAGCAATTCCTTTTAAAAATTAGGAACAGACCTCAAAGCACAAGCAAATTTGGACGACATATCCTCCTGAGACCCGAACGTCTGTTTGGTATGCATTTCCAATTTCTCCTAGCTCTTTGGGATCAGTAGGATCTACTAGGCAACCTGGAAATCCAGATGCTCTGCCTCTAGCAAATTTGAATTTGCACTGCACTGGAATCTGGCCCCGACGAGCAGAGCCCGCTGAATCGCCTATCGGACCAATCAGATCAGTCTATCTGACAGAGGCTCTGGGCGGGAGTAACATGATGATGACAGCGCTGCGCCGTGAGAGTCGAAAAGTAAACAGCCAAGATGGCAGCTGCTGAAGGACGCGTCCATTCAATTTATATTTGGAAGAAACGCTAAGCCAACTACATCTTTTTCCTTGAGAGAGGAACAGAAGACGGCCCTAGAAGCCTTCGCTTCCAGGAAGGAAGTTTTTGCTGTTCTGCTGACGGGATACGGCAAAAGCATGATATATCAGTTAGCCCCACTGTTCGGCAAACAAATGGGGCTTAGTGCAATGAATACATCACCTTGTTTTTTACTCTGATTGGCTATTGTGTTATCCAATTGCGTGCGGTGGCATTTGAAATGCCTCAGTTAGTGCCGCCCCTTGGGTAGGAAGGGTGTATCGGTGAGGGCCAGACTCAAAATCTTTCTAGATTTGAGTCTGGATTTCCAGGCTACCTACTAGTAAAAAACTAAACATTGTCAATATTAATAAAGTCCCAGTGTCCTCAAATGAGATGAAAAAGTCCCAATGTCCTCAAACAAGAATAGCGATGGGTATCATTAAGAATATATATCGATACTACTACTTTTATTGATACTCCTTATCAGTTCAGTACTCTTATCAGTTCTTTCGGTTCCTTCTGCCCTCTGTCCTCTGTCCTGCTTCCTCTCTGCTGATGTGATTCATTGTGTGCAGGCAACATTAGTGCTGGTAGAGAGAGGAGGGCTGTTTGTCTCAGCCAGCAGCTAAGGTTAAAAGTATCTGCCCAATTTTAAGTGTCAAACTAAGTTAATCTACATACAGACCTCACATCAGAGCTATGGTCTTTGAGGAGTTAGCCCCTGGGCTAATTTAGTACCTGGTTTCGGAACCCATCCCTAAACAAGGCTACATCCCAATGTCCTCAAAGGATGACATGACAATAAAGTCGCAATGTCTTCAAACACATACTTTCCAATTAACAGCATCTTAACTTGTTACTGTTGCTAAAATTTGTTCACATTTGTTGGCGTATCTAACTGCAAACTTTATTAATCATAAATAAAGAAGTTTCAACAATTAAATTTGATCACGTTTTCTACCTTGTACACTTTTGTGTTGAGATCAGCTGCAGACTGATTTGGCAGAGATGGCTGCCATCTTGTTTTTACATGGATTAGTGTATTGTGGTCTTACTACCACTAAATGGCACAAAAAAGTGTCCACGAATGAGGACAACAGGTCTAAAGCCCCTTTTACACTGCCAGATTTTCGGCGAATGTTGGGCCGTTTTGCCGGCAAGCTGCGAGCGCTTACACACACAGAGCCGGAATGGCGAGTTGATCCGAGGTGCCCAATTTTCCTCCTCATAGGGTAAACATTTTGGGGGAACCCTTTTAGTTTAAACAGACCGTGGCGGACTTCCGCAACGGGAGGGGCTGTTGATGACTTGTGGGAGGAGCTGTTGATGACGCCGCACGTGCGAGCCACTGGCGGTGGATAAACAGGAAACAGCTGATAGCAGGAATTAGCAGCTAGTAGCAAGAGGGAAGCGCAAACCTGACAGACACTGCAAAGATGAGCAACTGAGGAGACAAGGACTTGCGCGCCCTCCTTGTCCTCGCAAACGAAGAGGCCATTAACCGTCAGATGATGGGGACGATGAAGAACGGGCCGACTTACAAGAGAATCACAGGACTGACTAGCTGCGTTGCGCTACACGTTTTGTTACTTGCTCACGCCCCCCATTGCTCCAAAAAAGGCGCATTCTGTATAAACAAAAGTAGGTAGGTGGCATTTTGCTGCACTCTCCGATTTTGTTTTTATACTGCCAATGCTGAAAAAAGACTGATTGGGCTTTCCTGCAAATTTGCACAGTTCCTATCTAAAAAGCGCTTAAGTTACGCAGAAGGAAGTATAAGGTCAAGGAAACCCAAAATGTGATGTCCTCATATGAGGACACAGGGTCTCAGGAGGACATACATGTATGCACCTTCTTTGTAAGGAGCATTTCTCCCTAAAGAAATGTTTTACTACAATTTAATCACGGAGCACACAATAACAGCACACAACATTTTTACTGCTTCATTTACAACTTGCAGTGTGACAGTTGTTGCAAAACTAGCTGCATCTTGCAACACGAGACAGTTAATGTTCTCTTGCACAAGAAGTTGAATCTCATCTCCTTTTCTTTGGTCTTTTTTTTTTTTTTTTTTGCTCTCTCTCCGACTTGACAGATAAAGTAAGCAACTAAAGTCAGGACTTATTGCCACATGTCTGCAGCATCCACAAGACCGGACCTGTAAAGCCGAACTAAGACTGATTTTCGTTTACTTCCTGCAGCCGCTTTATGACTGACCACAAGGTGAAATGTTTGGATGTATTTGTCTTCAGCTCAGAAGATCAAATCATTTGTTTTGTGCCAGAGTCCTTCGCGGTGAGTGTGAAGGATTGTGGCATAAAGCTGATGTGAGATTTTTTTTTTTTTCTCAATGTGCCTGTTTGTTCCTGAGGGAGGAAAAACTTCACACTGAGAAATTTGTTTGGGATGTGGATGAGAAATGTATAACTTGGTGGAGAAAACACCCTTTCGGAATAGAAACACACACACTCACACACACACAAATGCACACACTAGTCCAGATTTCACTCTGCTACAAGACTCCACCACTTCTGACTCCCCTGAGGCGAAAAAACAACTCGCTGGAAAACACAAGCATTAATTGTGGCATTATCCTCTAAATTGCCGTTGCAGCTGTCACGGTGAAAACTCAGTGCATCATTTGAATTATTGTTGTTTCTATTTGAACATCTGTCTTTTGACAGAGTTTGGCCCACAGCAGAAATTCCTCCAAAATCACACCAGACTTCTGTAATGATAGAGGAAGCAGGACGGATATTTCCTCATTACTGATGAGCTTTGCAAACAAAATACACACTGCATACATAAACATTTAATGCTCTGATACAGTCACAATGCGTTTGTACATTCTGTACAATGTAGTCGTTCAAGCAAAGGAATTGCAACACTGTCGAACGCTTTCTTCAAATTGAATATCATTAAAAAATATAACATTTCACATTTCACAAATTGGCTTTTTGTCAGAGGTTTATCTGTACACGTTCAGCCCCGAATTTGTGGACAGTGTGTGGGTGTATGTGTGTGTTTGTCTTGCACTCTGGTCACTGTTGTTTTATGATTACTTTTGAGTGTTTAGCTGCATCACGCCTGTTCCCGCCTGTAGACAAAACCCCGCAGGAACAAGTCTAACCAGTCCAGTGTCACGCTAATGTATGCCACAGGCTACACCTTTGTGCCGTGAACATCTTTAACCCCCTCTGTTCACTCTGACACCCTCGGAGCGGATGTCCTCAGTGTGGAAAAATCTAAACCAAAACTAAAAGTGACCTCTGACAGAAGGTCAGCTGGAGTTCATGCTTTTGCTTTTGTCATTTTTAAAAATCCGTCCGTGATGTTTTTATTCATATGGAGGTCGTAACAGCCCTGGCTGACTACCTGACTGGGTTCTCTCAGTGACACGAGGTAAAACTACCAGAACAGTCTGGAAGCTGGGAGAAAACAAACACAACCTGAGACAAAAATAGGAATCACATGCTGCTTTTCTTATCACACTCAGTGTTACTCTATTGATCATGCCACTGCTGGTTTCATGTTCCTCATATTGCACCTGATTTTCAAAATAACATCACAATTAAATAATATAATTAATAGGAGTCAACCCTGAGGAAACACAAGAGAAGAACAAAACAGAAACTAGTAAATGTGCAAAGTAGGAGAGAAGATACCAGGCAATTGGTTTCACCTAATGTTTGATTTGAGGAAATAAGGGTCAGTATGAAGCTCGAGAAAGGGAAACACCAGGCGAGCGTTTTCTTTGTAGCCTCTAATCGCTGACACATAAACACAAAAAAATTCTGAGTAGTCATCATCTATTTTTGACCCACCAGATTACTGGTAATGGCGCTCGTGATTTACTCTGCGTATTGACTGATGTAAAAATGAAGAATTGTTACAACATGTGGGGGTTTCACAGAGTCAGCTATAGCTCACAGAGAGACGAGTGTGTGGCTTTAATAGTGTATAGGTTTTGTCTTAAATTAGTTTGTAGTGAAGCTGCAGCACCTCCACAGATTGTTTACTCTGTGACTTCATCTCCAAATCCTGTCTTTTCAGGACCATTTGTTCCTTTGATTGAGGACTAATTCTGTTAAGTCAAATGACCCTCGTAGTAACGTATGTGTTTGCACATTCACTGCATTGTGGTACAGTGTGTCCTCAGTGCACGATTTCCAAAGTCCACAGTCCCCTTTCAAAGGCTTCTTCACCGAAACGCCCTTATCTGTAACATGACATATATATATACGATAAAGATGGAGACACTGTGTACCTGTCTCAGCATATGCTGAATGTATTTGGAAAGGCAGGTACTTTCCCGTGGCCATAATGTTAACACACAGTCTTCCCACCAACTTAAACCACTGACTCACTTTCTCTCCTCCCTCCTCGTGCTCCCATCCCTTCTTTTCCCTCCATCTCTACTCCCGATGAATCACCTGATAAATTCAGAGGCATGAGCAGCTCGGTCTCATTGCATTTCTGTGGCAGTCGTGTTAGCTCCACAAACCTGCTCCTCAGCTGTTGCTAAGTAACTATTGAACCCGCGCCCGCTTATGTGTGCAATGTTTGGCATGTCACCATAGCAATGCTGCGGAGGGCAGGGTTAAATATTTGCAAAGTATCACCTATTAGAGGCGCAGGCTGGTCAAACTGTATCTGTCAGGGGGCTTTGGGGTGGAGGGAGAAAGGAAATGAAACAAAAAAAAAGACAGGCAATAGAAACTAAAAAGAAAAGAGTGGAGAGATTGAGGGCATGATGTTGTCATATATATTCTGAAGCCAGCAAATAAAAAATAAAATAAATAATAAATAAAAGGTGGAAAAAATGATTTCAGATCATTATATCTTTATTACACTCTTCACCGCCATCATCACTGTGATCGGCATCAATTTTGTTTCAGCTGACACAAATCTCAGCAGCCGTCTGGGAATCTGCTTTGAATGCTGACCTCACCTGGCTGTCACCATGAGCCATATGATCATGACTTGGCACTTTAAAGCCATGGAGGGTGAGTCACACTTCGAAAAAGTCCCCTTCTGTTTCCCTACTACTGGCACAGAATAGTACTGGCTGTCTCTTTAGAAAGGAATCCTTGAGGGATAAAAATATATCAGCGCAGTTAATACAGTTCCTCCTCAGCGGTATTATAAAAGTCATATAATTATAATGGCAACTATTCAGCAATGGGAGGAGTTGTTTCGAAAAGCAGCACCACAACACGGTTCAACTTGCCTTTTATTTATTTATTTATTTATCCATTATATTGCATATGATGAATTCTAAATGCATATATTATGAAAACACAGCAGTCGGATTAGTGCTAACGTTTGTGATATCATCAGAACCAGTAGTAGAATGTAGCACACTTAGTTAGGCACTATACAATTTTGAGGAACTTGTACTTTGCTTGAGTATTTTCATTTCACATAACAACAGACTCTGCTACAATACAGGGAAATATTGCACTTTCTATTTCACTGCATTTATTTGGAGCTAGAGTTACATGTGACTTTACTGATTAAGATTTTAAGTACGAAACATCTAATCAGGCTACACACAGAATCACTGTGATGTCACACTGCTATTTGCATTTTACAATTATTTAATTAATTGTATTGTGGAGATATGTGAAATCGGTAAACCTGCCTATTTCAATTGTCATTTTCAGCCGTAACTATAATGTTTAAAGATGTATAGTTACACACAGTGGTCCGACCTATCAGACCTTTCTGCTTTGCTTGTTTTACATACAGCGCTGCTTTGCAAGCATCTTTAAGACCAAATTTACTGGCGCAAGTGATGTCCTGGAAAAAGTAGAGCGGGTTGTCCACTAATTGGAAGATCAGCAGTTCGATCCCCTGCTCCTCCAGTCTGGGATTCTGTATCTTGCTCAACGATACTTTAACTCCCAATGGCTGTTCCATCAGCATATGGTAGCAGGTGGCACCATTTATGGTAGCCTCAGCCACCAGTGCGTGAATGGGTGAATGTGACGGGTAGTGTAAAAAGCGCTTTGAGTGGTCGGATGACTAGAAAGGCGCCATATACGCGCAGGTCCATTTACCATTTACTGCTGTAGATGGGGCGGCAGCAAAACCTATCTTAGAAAAAACTGAAAAAACCCATCTAAAAAATCAATATCAGTTTAAGTGTACACTTTACTGACAATATTTTCACCACTTTATCTTATACACTGTAACTGATAGAGGCTGCAGTGCGAAGAAAAATTACTGCCTTTGTCAATGGAGTCTGGTGGCCTTGAGATAAACGCTTAAGCTCCCAGTTGGAAATGGCTGCCCTAAAGCAGTGAAAATATTCTACAAATTGTGTTATGTAAAAACTGATTTTTTTAGGTGGCTAAAAACTAACCAGTTGAGGCATGGTTTGCTCAGCACCATTTTATTTTATGTTTGTGACACGGGGGTAATCTACCCAGAAGCTTTTGTAAACAAACATCGTTATTTGGTGTAGTAAACATCTACAACCGTTGTAATGTATCTGTAACAATAAGGGGCCAGTCATCTGCATACATTTTTTTTTTTTTTTTTTTACTATCGCTACTTTAAGTTCAAGTTGCTGATTATATTTCTACACTTCTACTTGATTGAGATTTGGACTGCAGTCTACTTGTAATATTTAAGCTACATTTACTCAAAAAGAGATTGTAATTTTAATTTGCTTTAAGCACTGGTGAGGCAATTTTTTAGTTAACACTTACCAGGCAAAGGAGAAGTACTGTCTTTCTGTACGTTTCAATTCGATTTAGTCTCCTGATAGAGTTACATGTAAAAGCAGATGCTACACAGTAGATAAGGGTCAGCAGGCCTATGCTAGTTAATGATCCATCTATGTATACAGCTTAGTGATGTTACACACTCACCGTGACACCATGCAAGCACAATAAAGGGATGTTGGGTATATTCTATGTGCCTGTTCTGTCTGAGGCTTCTCCTATTCTTTGTGGTTTATGGTTTTACAGTTACTGTTAAGAGTAAAAAATTCCTTAGATAATAAAAGTGTTCTTCCTGTAAGGTGTCATACTGCAGACAATGAAGGAAGCATCCATGTCATATTTTCAGGGGGCATCACAGCAAAAAAAGTTTATGTAATGGAATCACAAGATTGTCATATTAAGGTTCATGTGATGAAATTAAGCATAGTGTGTGCTTGCTCTTAAATGTTCTAGAGCCGGGTGTTTCAAGCTGAGAAATAGTCTCCCTATACGATACTATCCCTAAAATATTTACATGACAAAATACTCAAAATTCATATTGAAAAATAAGCTTGTTAACACCTGAGCTTGTTAACCGTTATGCAGGTTCCAACTCGTGTGTTTTTACTTCTTTTTTTTATTTGTTTGGTTTTTATGGGTTAGTCACAGTTTTCCAAACTGCCCCCATTTCTCATATTACACATTTTCCCACAATCCACTCATACTTTACACTCTGTTCTGCAACATGTCTGACGCAGCGCTGCACGTTCAAGTCCTAACATGTTAAGTAAGCTGCATGTATGCTGGCATGTCACTTAAGAAAAACCCCAGTGGAAAACCTGGCATTGAGCACTTGCGCACTTAGTCACCTAGGGAAGAAAAAAAAAAAAAACAACCCATCGTCAGCAGGAATGCTCCTTTAAGCTTGTGTTTGTGCGAGCATGTGAGTGTGTGAGTGCCCCTCCCTGTTGGAGTGACTTTCCATGCAGCTGAGGCAAGAGACAGAACAGAAACAAGTAGAGCGAGGTAACCACAACACACACACACATACACACACACACACCAATACAGAAACACACACTACAAACATGCGCGTCCCCAATTTACTGGCATTCTTGTGAGGAGAAAAACATCTGAAAAAGTACAGGAACAATTAGAAAGATGGGAAGAATTTGTCCACACCCTTCACACAGCCTCATAATATACTTTCCAAAGTATGTAATGCTGTTGGATTTATAGTTAGGCAGGTTATTTATATGAAGCTGCGGTTATTAATAGCTGAACATGAGAGGCCTGCTTGGCCTCGGTCAGCTTGTCAGTCTGTCCACCTGTCTGCGTTAAAGGGCTGTGAATTGTGATGATGGTGGGTGTAATTCTTACCGGAAGCTTCTTGGTTTTTATTAAAGAATTCGCCACAATCAAGCATCGCTACGGCGCCATTTAAAAACCAAATGCTACGTTATATCACAGTAACTTAAAAAACCATTACAAAAGTATAGTTTCATGAACAAACAACTGTGACAAACATGAATTCAGAAGGAAATGGGTATTTTAATGTATGAAAACTGAGAATCTGATGCATATACTGACACATGGAGGAAAGTAAAACACAGGGAGAACAGAGCAGGAACAACATAGACGTGATCTAGTGGTAAACTGTAGTGAAACTACAGTTGTCTCATACCTCACGGTTTCTTAAATTGGGAAGTTACTGAGTGAGTCTGCAATATTTAATTAGGTGTTTCACTTAAATGTAATGTTCTCATTTTTCACGTGTGTACTTCCATTTTGTCCAGAGGAGTTGTGTGATATACATATCATATATATCGTTAAGAATATGTCACTCCTAATATTTACTTGACAAAGTGAAGGACGACTTATTGTGGTATTACGGTATTTAAATATACCAGGGTATTTAGAAAACCTGACAATTTGATTTTCAATTTAAAAAAAATGCAGACGTTTGTCTTTCTATCAAAATCATATCAAAGCGGGTGGTGGCACAGCACACAAATACCGTCACATGCCATACACCCTGGTACTTGTTAGTTTTACTTAAGTATCTGAATACTTTTAAAACTTCTGTCAGCTAAACATTTGCAATAAAGTCCCTCTGGTGTCATGTCGCAATGTAGACAAATAACATTTTGTTCAACTTGAAATCATCATCTAATATGATTCATGAGCTCTTTTGTGTGCACACTTTGAGAATCCTTGAGTATTTTGTCCTCAGACTGAGTCTGGTGTTTTTTCTTGTGGCACCCTTTTGTTTACCGCCACCACACAAAAACCCTTAGCAATTAATATTCCAGTGACTTTTCTACACTTGCACAACATTCTATTAGGACGTTTGCACCATCATTGCCAGGAATATATGTGACTCATTATGAGGTGACACATGCAGCAGCAGCAACAGCAGCACAGAAAATGTGTACTCTCCCAATTAGCTGATATCAGCACATCAGTCACATAGAAAGAAACGGAAGCTGATAGATACGCTGATATACATCAGATCATGTCAATATTTATTGGAGTTTCACCAGGTCTCGTGTCTTAATTTCTCTGCTTTACTCTTGCCCACGTCTCGCTGCAAGAAATCAAGACAATAATATCAGTCTTGTGATTTCATTAATAGATTATCAATACACACAGCAATGCAGATTCGATCACAGTCAGCGACACAATCTATTCTAAGCCGTATAACCGATTTAATGTTCTGCAAGTCAATCTCTAAACTACAAGACAGGAGCATGTGACACATTTCTAGACTTGAAAGTCAGGTGACACAGCGTGAATACAGCCCTTGTAGTGTGTGAGTCAAGGAAATAACCCGAAGCAAGTGTGTGTACAGTCGTAGTACCCTACAAAATAACACAGGATCACATAACACACGCTCACACACACACACTGTTACTGTAATACGTTATTGTGGGGGGAAACAGCTGCCACGCTCCTCTGAATTCCTATGAGAAGGAAAACAAAAAAGACGGCTGCAGCGCTCACCATAGAAACCAGAAGAAAAAAAAAAGCCACTAACAGTAATCTTCTGGTAAAAACATCCTCAGTTTTGTCTGTGAAGTTTATTTGACAAGATGAAGAAGAATTTCCACTGTGGGCCATGAAGTTAAGAGTGCGACGAGGGCGTGAATCTTCCATAAAAACAGCTCAGAAACTGTGCTTGGTTTGCTTAGATAAAAATCTAAATATTAAAACGATACTACAGAGTGCTTAAAAGAACAGTGTTGAGCATAGCACAAAATAAAAATGTGATTTCTGATGTACAAATCGCAAATACAAGTCCAGTGTTCAGTTTAATTTTGCCCGCTTCTATCTTGTTTACAGCCCAAAAGTTTCTGCTTTTTGCTAATCAATACTGCTACTGGTGGTGCTGTTGACTCTTTCAGTGCTTTGGTGGAATACTGGAGTCCCGATGCAATCACAACAGAAACCGAAGGAAATGAGGGGAAATATTAGCCGCATATATTCTGAGAAACAATAAGGTTCGGTGATATATTCTCTCCTCTCTGTGGGTGAAAACACTCAGGAACTTTACAGTATACGATTAGGGACAAGATGATTTATTACACTTCCTGAAAATCCACCATTAGTCACGGTAATGTATGTGCTGTAAATGTATGCCTGTTTGTATGTGCTTGTTTTGCATGCTGACGTGGGATGAAAATATGAAAATGATTAGTGTACAGGTCTGAACACACTTGTTTACCACTTCACATCTGGCATCTTCAGAGCCTGAAGACTTTCAGAGGTGGGATGATTTATCAGTCTGCAGGAACCTCTGAATGAACATGTAAAGAATAGGAATAAACGCAACAAGTGTGAGCTACAGGCAAACATGGAGGGCATATTTGAGAGCTATGTCAATAAGCCACTTTGCTTTCACATGCCTACGAAACTGAAGCATTTCACACAGCTAGCTAAAAATACACAGTTTTTTTTTCTCCCTCTCTCTCTCTCTCTCTCTCTCTCTTTTTGTTGTTGTTTTACTACCCGCCCTTCTCTGAGCTCACCATGAAACTTGAGGCGGAGGGAGGGTCATCCGGGAACATACCAAGTGGAAACCCCACCCAGAGCCTGAGGGAGGAGTTTCTGAGGCACATATAAGCCCAGGAAAAAGAGCACAGATCTAACTTGACTTAAAGCTGGACACAGGTAACCAACAGTCAAACCCTGGATCAGAGCTGAATCTTCTTCTTTTTTGGCCAAAGGGATACAGCATGTCCGAAATGCTTGACAACATCTTCGCAAAGGTGAGTCAAAGTTTTGGAATTTTGTTTTGGAAAAAAAAAAAAGAGAGAGAGAGAGAGAGAGAGCTTCATGGAGTTGGAGTGGGTCAGCTCTGTAACTCCTCTCCACAAAGTGTTTGCTTATTTGTTTAATCCTGCTGGTCTTATTCCTCCGTGAATCAGTGATTTGACAGTGAATTCCTTCTGAACCGAGTTTAGTCACAGAGGATTTCTCCAGTTTAAAGAGATAATGAGATAAGGGAGACAGTCAGCACTGGGTTGTTTGTTTCTTCACTTCCAATCTGCCACTGCGCGGAATATTCATGAGAAACAGAAGAGAGTCAAAAACTGCAACTATTTGCATTTAATTTGTATTTTGTGACTGCATGTAAATGGAAGATAAAGGTTTAGCACTGAACAGTTGGGGTGTTTTTGTTTGTTTATAATTGCCTTCTTAATGACTTTGTTTTGGCGTTTGTGTCTCATTTCTGTCTTCAAGAAATAAAAGATCGTAAATATGACACTGTTCCAGAATAACTTGTACTTTGCTGATTAAAAGACTCTAACTTGAAACAGATTTGTTGTGGAAAGTAGGTCTAAAGAGGAAATGGATGATGAATATATAACATACATAAAAGTCTGTATAGTAACTTTGTCAACTCTCTGTAACAGAACTTCATGAACCTGGCCCTGGATGAAGCTTTGCTCACAAAACAGTCTCAACTCAAAGGCCCGGGGCAGAGTCGACTGAACCGGTCAACCTCCTTCTTCTCCCCCCCCTCCCCTCCTGCCTCCTCAAGCCACAGCTTGAGCACTGAGCATGTTAACATTAACGACAATGGCAGCCCTTTCTGGTCATCCAATATCTGGAGCCAGGCCCCTGTCTCCAAACCAAAACAGCCTCCCTTCAGGCCCGACCGCTCCATGAGCCTGACCGAGTCCAGCATCAGCCTGCTGTCCTCCTTCGGACAGGTGAAGAACCTGGATGCTTTCCCCCCTGCTACTACTGTGGCTCCACCGCCTGGCTTTCCTCCCTCATCCACCCTCCCAGCCCAGGTTCCACCGGTGGTGGCTCCTAATCGTTACAAGACGGAGCTGTGCCGTGGCTTCCAAGAGACTGGCAGCTGCAAATATGGCAGTAAGTGCCAGTTTGCCCATGGAGAGGCAGAGCTGCGTGGACTGTTCCGCCACCCCAAATACAAGACTGAGCACTGCAGAACCTTCTACAACTTTGGCTACTGCCCCTATGGCTCACGCTGCCACTTCATCCATGAGGACAAAGTCAGCGGAGCTCCGTTACCACCTGCTAAATTCCAGAATCAGCAGCAACCAACCCCCAGTGGTCAGAATCCACGCCACCAGCTGCGCCAGAGTGTCAGCTTTGCTGGGTTCCTGGGCTCCTCACGCAGCTCTCCCCCTCCTCCATCATTCTCTTCTTCCTTCAACGATCCCAACCTGGGGTTTAGCCGTGCTCCGTCCGTTTCCCCACCTCCCGCTGATCTCCTCTCCCCAGTGTTTGGGGACTCCCTGCAGCGGGAGTCAGCAGCATTCCAGTTTAGCAACCTTCAGTCCCGCGCCAGCACCGGAGACATCCACAACATTCCTCACATCCTGGAGCCAAAAGCCTCACGCTGTGTGTGTGGCCATGGAAATAACTTTAACAGCAACAACAGCAGAGTCTTTGCCAGCATGGAAGACGGGCACCACCAAGACGACAGCATGCTGTTTCCTGGTCCTGGAGGCCATGGAGGATTCACAAAGCCTGCTGTGCTCCAGCGTTTCTCTTCCGAGGACTCCCTGGAGGACAGCTACAGCAGCAGCAGCGGAGGTTCCAGTGGAACCGAGTCTCCAACGTTCGACTCGACCACCAAGAGGCTCACTGTGTTTGAACGCCTGTCTCTGTCCGACTAAACGGATCCAAAGGGAAGGAGCAGAAGAGAACTGACACTTTGTTAACTGCGTCTGTTTATCTGGACTTTCTTCAGAACCAGAACTGATCAGGACAAGTCAACTTTTGACACAATAACACTTAACGTTCTTAATTTATGTTTGTAAAGTGGAACTCATCTTGGAAAATCTACACGTACTGAGATGATTTTAGTACCCAAATGTTATCAGACTCTATTTTTATACTTAAAAACATTGTGTAGCCTATTAGACTTTGTATGTGGTCTTCCATAAAAATTAACCCTGCAGGTCTTGATAATACCAGTAAATAGTCTGGTTTATACTTAACATAAATCTGTAGTGATCAAAATGGCTTATCTTTAGTGATAATCATGAATTCCTGCGCCTTAAAGATTATCCCTGCCTTATAGGCTATTTACTCAGTGCCACAAACAGTATGTGTGATTCAGTAGCCTTAATCAGTGAGACCTGACATGTGTCATTGGTGCCATTTTATCTGTGATATGCACTTTACAGCTAATCCAAATGGGAGAAACTCTCAAGTCTCCCAGTAGCATTCAACCAAAGCTTCATACTTCACTCTGCTCTGTGTGTGTGTGTGTAAGTGTGTATGTGTGTGCCTGTACTTGTGCGTGTGGGTGTATGTGTGTAACCGTCATTTTCCTGAGACCTGGGGTGCAAGCATGTGTAAGTTGCAGAATGCTGAAAGATCAAAGTGTGATAACATAAAAATGTGTGTCAGTTCAGATGTGAGTATCTGTACGCTGACGCATATTTAATTATGTAAAACCTTCTGTTATCTCTGCTCGTTTGAAAACTGCACCCCATCTTTTTATTGTCCCCTGTTTGTTTGACAACCTGGTTCAGGGACTTTAACACCACAGTATTCCTTTTGGTTATTGGTTGCCTTGTGTCGTTTAACTTAAACTAATATATTTATTATGATATTTATTTGTGTTTAAAGAAAAAAAAATGTATTTTGTACTTTATTTATGGAGAAATATTTTAACGTCTGTGAAATAAAAATGTGAGAAAAAGCAGTACAAAAGAGAATCTTATATTTTTAATTGCCTGAAAAGGGACAAAATAAATTGCTGAATAAAGAAATGAATGTATGCTGTTGTCTTTGACTTCATTGTGTTATGCTTAGAAAGATATAGGCCACTTACATAACTTATTTATGAGATTTTAGGGGAATTTAAGGGTAATAATCAGGGTACAGTTTGAGGTATTCTTTACCTCGAATGTGGGATGTCATTAATTCTAACATACAATTTAATTGATATGTCGATATAGTCAATAATATTGGCCCTATGTTGTAAACACTAAATGGTTGCAAGAAAGGGAATAATTTTCAACCTCTCCTGTGGTGCCCCCAAGGTGGGGCCAGGGGGAGCCATGACCCCCCTGACACATTTCCTGCCCCTCACCCCCAGTGACAAAATAGACCTTAAAAGCAAGCTCATATTTTCAGCAAGTGCAAAGGTAGTAGCATTTTATGAACCTAGACAACCTAAGACATCTATTGGTGCCAACCATGGCAGCATAGCTTTCTGAATAGGGGGCTAAATAATGCTCCAAAGTCAGGCTAAATGTTGGCGACAGAAAAATTGTCCTGACCTCAAGATATCTGAATGGAAATGGGTTCTATGGTTATCCACAAGTCTCCCTTATTTTGAGAAGGTTTATTTCTAGTAAATGTTTTGTTCCTCAGTGAAGTCCTTCAAATTAAAGCTGCATATTTGCCTTTTAAGAAAAAGGACATTGAGTTCATTTGAATAACAATGAACCATCTAACACATGTATGGAGACAGAGGCTCCAGCCCCCCCGTGACCCCCAACAGGATAAGCAGTTACAGAAAATGAATGAATAATGATATTAACTGTTAAATCAGTAATGACATAGTTTTCAACTTGCATATATACTTTAACAGAATAACTTAATTACTGAAATTCAGTTATGACTTGTGGTGTTGGTTCACCACCTCAGGATCCTCAATGTCCCCATCTGGCCTCACCAGTGAAAGATTTCTGGGGTCATCACTGGACTGGACTATCAAGGAACTTTTCTTCAGCCACTTTTTAATTAGTGGCTAAGGATCAGTTATTTTAAGCCTCATACTTAAAGTCCATAAGGCCCAGTTTCACTTTTGAGGGTTCAAAACATTTCTGCCATTTTATATACACACACAAGACTTGATTTTATATACCTTTTCAATTCTATTGCAGGTTCATACACAGAGAAAGAGAAACAATAGGTGATTGCGTGAGGAACTCAGCCTTTTCTCCATCTGTTTTGTGGCATACAGTGTCTTTGTTGTGTATACAGTACAGATGACAGCATTCAGATCACCTCACGGTGGCACGTATACACATTATCACACAGCTTTTCAATCCAAGCTAAAAGCTGTGATGCTTTGAAAACAAGTCATCCTGCTCTTTGCAATGAGACTTGAAATTGGTACAACAAAATACCTTTAGATCTCTACAAATGGAGTCAGAAATACACAAATAGATGCTGTACAAGATTCAAATAAAGTCCCACAGTACACATTGAAAATATCCGGTCCAAAACAACAACAGGTCAGGAGCAGTTACCAGAGCTGGGAGTTCACATGTAAGTCTACGATTAAGAAATCAAAAAAACATTATGAGAATTCCAGAGATCTTCCATCATGACCTTTCTGATCAAACTATGTGGGTTAGCAAGATGGAATAGGGTCAGGGAGGAGATCAGTCCCCACAAGACAAAATTAAGAAACTTTTTGGCAGAATCAGGTCATGCATTACAAGTTTGGGCTAAATGTCAGAGACACCAAAAGCAAGCCAGTTCTGGATAAAATATACACCTGGAGCTCTGGTAGCAGGAGGAAAGAACTCTGGTCCATCGCTTAAAGAAGTACTCCACTGCTGGAAAGATAGTCTTTTCAGAAAACTAGCTTGTCCATGCAGAAGAGAGACATAAATACTTTTTGAAATTGGTGCTATATGACTGGAGAAAACAGAAGAAAAGGACTGTGGCTTTTGGTTTTGCTCAAGAGGTAGAAAACCTACAACTACCAGAATGCGCAACACTGCACCAGACCAACAAACACTCTTTTTGGGGGGTGACGTAATGTGAGCTTGGATGCTTTTCAACAGGGAAATATATGGCAGCCAGTTGGTAACAAACAGCGTTGAATTCCGGTAAATAGTAAGCTAAAATATGCTTCTGGTTTTGGTGGTGATGCAGCAGCAAAACAAAATCTTGGTTCATATTGATCAGCGGTGCTTAGTTCACAATTTCATCCAAGTATTGTCAGCCTTCATTTTTATAATACAGGAAACAATATCTTCTTATTCACAAATTCTCGTATAACAGCAAAACAGTGCACTAAAATATGTTTCTGAGGACATTTTAGGAGAGAAATAGGCAATACAGTGGAAGAAGCTAAGTTTGTATTTGAACAGTGTTGCCTTGTACTTTTTGATCTAAGTTTGGTCTGAGTTTGAGAGAGAAAGAGGGAAAGGAGGTGGGTGGGGTCTCTCTTGATCCGCTGTTTTACACGTGGTGGCGGGCATACGAAAATGTGTAAGAGCGATATGTAGTTCGAGCAACAACCCTAGAGCAAGATTTGAGCTGACACAGCGGGGAGATCTAGGCGCTGGAAGTGGAGGGAAATTACCAAAAATTCCTTTACACATCACACCCACATTGTTATGATAGAAAGCTAGTTAACACTGGCACAGTACCCCTTTAACGTCATGACTGATTAATTTTTTTCTCAAAATCAAAATCTAGGGAAAAAATCAAAACAAAAAAAAAACGTGCATTTCACGGGTGCTTTCCAGCTGAAAATAGCCTACCTGGCTACAGACCCATGACTTGACTTTAGTCATAGACACAAACTCCTTGCCCAACTCATCCGGCTGTGCCTGGGTAAAACAATGCGGAAGGCTGAGGGGAAAATCCCAAAATCTAGGTTTCTAAAGTTGACATATCAACAATGACTCACAGATAATTGGTGCTTAAAGAGCTTCCACAAAACATTGGCTGCATTTGATTTTCAATATTTTAGAAATGACTTGGAACGTGTTTTCATTTAATTTCAGTGTCATTTCTGACATTTTATGTAGAAATCCATTTAACCAGTTAACAGACGCACATAAGGCGCTCTCTTCACTGGAAATTTCCAACTGCCGTCATCTCCAGCTTTCTGCCAATTTGATTGATCACTTCTACTTCCTGAGCTGAATTACCCTGTTCAGAGCCAAAAAATTGACATGGGATTGTGTAAGGCATATTTAAAAGTTAAGTAGAAGTTCATGAAAAAAAAACACTGTTGCAATTTCCACTTTACACTCCCAATGCGATCTTGTGTTGAGCAACCTGCCACCACTGACACCTCCTTGCACATACTGTCCAAGCAGTGCGGCAAGAAAACACAATAATGGCTGACAGGCCCTTTAGAAAATTTGTCAAACTATGACTCATCTTTGCTGTACACATCACTATTCTGCTGTTTTGTGAAGTGGAGTGTCTTGATTGTGATTTTAAGCAAATTATAACTTGTCTGGATGTTGCAGTTTGTTGAGATAACTATGACCCTGAAAGTGTCTTTGCAAGTTCTTTTGAATCAGATCGAGAATTTTAGAGTCTAAGAAACAGACATGAGGAATTTTCACTGACTTCTGCAATTCTATTCTGTAACATTTGGTTTGGTGTTATGTCTGGTTTTATGCCTCTGCAGTTTGGTTTAATTCAAATAAACTCCAGTATTGTTGCCTGTCAGGTCTGTTTCATTTGGGCTGGTTTCAACACCATCATTTGTATGCTGTCAAATCTCCCAACATACTGCTATGATCCAAGATCATTTGGTAACCACGGTAATGTGTAAGCATATCAAGATGTGTGTGCAGGGATTTTCCACAACATTCAGGGAGTCACAAAAGGTTTCATTAAAGGTGTGTTGTGCTGGTGTGTTACGTTATGAAAATATATATATGTATATATCCAGTTGTAGTCTCAGTTCATGACATTATGTATTCATGCACTTCGTTTTGCTTCTGAACACCAGACAGGATTGAAAAAGCTAGGGGCACAGCGGAGGGCAACAGATGAGTATTTTCAGTAGTCGGTTTGTTTGTAACAACTCGGTATGGAAACAAATGTGAAAGTACTTTGGTCTGACCCAAAGAGCTCAACCACAACCTTTAGGATACTTTCGCCCACTTGTCTATCACATGTTGTTTGTCTATACTAAGTGGCCTACAATTGATATACAGTTGCACACATGTCATGCAATCAGAATTTCTATCTCAAAGTAGTCTTTTGGCACAATTAAAATACGATACAGGTGCCATTCCTGTGTTACATCTAGGCTATACAAGGGTGTCAACCTCATTTTAGTTCAGGGGCCACATGTGGCCCAATTTGATCTTACATGTGCCAGACCAGTAAAACCACAGCATAATAACCTTATAAATAACAACCCCTTCAAATGTTCCCCTTGACTGTAGTGTAAAGAGGTCAATTCTGAAAGTGTTCATCCGTTTACGAAACAAATGATGAACAGCCTGTGATACCCAAAGAAAAATTATGTTCAAATTCAACAGTATGTCTCAGTTTTTCCACATTCAGTCAGTCTACTTCTCACTTTCACTACATGTGACCTTTTTTTAATAACTTTCCATTAAAGTGGAGGCTGTTGAAGAAGCAGGTTAAGTCAGCTGCTGCCTTATAAACCATTTACAATTTGAAGTTTTGTCAGGGCCTCAGCAGCAGGATCCCACCCATATTGTTTTAACACAGAGGCCTGATACAGATCCTTTTGTACTGAAGCTGCTGGTTGACGATATTCTGCATAATGTTCAGTATCTTTAAATATGACCACAGAATGTGTTCATTGTTATTTCAGAAATGCATCAACATTAGGTGTGCGGAGTCATCTACTGGGCCGGACTGGACTCTTTGGCGGGCTGGATCTGGGCCCCCCACTGTATGACACCTCTGGGCTATAGAGATACAGCTCGGATTTTAGACACTCACTGAGGCTCAGCTGTGGCCACTACTGTGTATTGTGACTTGTCCCCCTTTGGACCAACAACAGGATGTGTTGTTATGGTGATGGACAATGACCACTGAGTGTAAACAGCGAGAAAGAAAGAAGGCATCAGTGTGTGTTTGTGTGTTCACAAATATTAACTTAAAGTTCACCAAACTGCACAGCTGTTGCATGACTAAACCATTTTGGCAAACTATGTGAAAATCCTCAATAGATTTTTCCACAGCACCAAATGGAGCTGAAATAAAACTCTTGGCATTGCACTTTTTTTTCTCAAACTTTTTTTTTTAATCTGTTGTTCATTTCTGTTTCATATCACGTCGGCTCCCTGCTCCAACCACTGCAACAGGTCGTTCCCTTAACACAGGCCTAACATTACCACCACCTCCTGTGTAACTGTTAATAATCAACCACAAAGCTGCTGCTGTCAAAACTCTCTTTACCCAAGTCACCTGATCCTGTGCACTGTGCACACAACACACACACATACACACCTTAGAGATAAAGTTCAAACCAGGGTGGAGATCTATTAAAGCAATTACATATTATGTAGTCTAAAGGTGAGAAAGAGACTGAGAGATAATCTTATCCAAAAAAGGTTAAGCAACAGTTACACAAGGACAAAACAGGCATTTGTGCATGTCAGCTAACAAAGAACAGCAGAGGGTTTGTTCTGGAGGGATGGATGAAAGCAGTGTAGAGGTAGGACGGGGATGAGTTGACATTGTTAGACTTCAGCTGGCTGTGAACTGAGCAGGTAGGAAAAGAGGGAGTGCAATAAGAGAAGTAAAGGTAAACTTTACTATCCCAGCATTGTGGGAAAACAAATTTAAGGTGGTTAAAAGCGTGACTTTGCTCTTATCAACGTGTAAAAAGACGAGTGTCTGCAGTCTGCTTCCAGCTTTGCTTCTGGTCAGGCCAGTCCTGTTGGAACTTTTCAACTTGAAGCAATCAGCAACCAAGATTGGATGAAACATGTAGAAACAACACACACAGTCACATCCCTACCTGTATGTGTGGAGGTGCATGCTGCCATGTTTTCAAGCACGTCATGTTACAGTCTTGGATTTGCTTCTTTTTTTTTTTTTTTTGCACCTCCTCAAAACCTCCCCCTCCCTCTCTGTCTGTCACAACCTGCGGATTAAGCATTGTGGTTGAGTAATCTTCCAACTGCAAAACCTCGTCAACCATTCAGAGTGTGACGGAGTGCGTTATGTAACTTCTCCTTTGCTAACTGGGTTATTGGCAAGCACTACCTTTTTTTTTTTCTTGGAAAAGATAAAAACCCTAAAGAGGTTAATGTACCTTGAAATACTTAGAAACTTGAACTTTGTCCCAATACTCCCCCCTAAAATCCCCTCTTTATCTGGTAGTTTCCTGCTGTTTGGAATGGCCTCGAAAAAGACTGGTATGCAGCAGCTTATTGAACGAGACACAGGTCTCGATCAAACAGACAGAAATGTGGCAGCGCTGAGTGTTTAGAGACAAGCGTCAAGGTCTGAAAGGTCAGACACTCGTATTCTTTTACTTGTGTTGTTAAACAGCAGTTCGCGTCCACTTTAATGCTCCAGTACTGCCCTCCACTGTTCAAGGAGTTACTGGTTTCCCATGATGCAGAGTAAAGCTTTCTTGAGTCACCTGTGAGTCACATTCACGTGCAATCAGAAGGGGGAGGGCCAAGGCGTGAAAAGAGGAAGTGGGACACAGTGTTGATATATGTAGCTAAGGATGCAAATTACTTTTGAACAAGAGAAAAGTAAGGATTTGGGAAAGTCACTTTTAAATGAATATTTTCCTCTATTTTCTAATTAACTGACTGTGTAATTTGGGAGGATATAATTTCTCCTGATTATTCTTAAAGCAAAAACTAAATAAGACTTTAATTTCACTAACTGCCACAGGCTCTTACAGCTGTTGTTGGTAACTTTTATTTAAAATATAAATAGATATATATTTGCTGAAGCTATATTCACACAGCACTACATGAGACAGATAATCAGTGAAAAAAATTCATATTCCTCTGCCTACTCTATTGCCTTATAGGGCTTCTAATGATCTCACCACACATGAACGAAAGCACTAACGCAGCTATCAATGATGTCTGGCAGCACTGGTCAAATATGAATCAAGATTCTGTTGCTGCATTGCAGTAACAGAATCTCGCCAACATAATTTAGTGTACACGAAAAAGAGAGCTCTGTATATTCAAACGTAGATCAAAACCTTGTGTCAGATGCTCATGGAGATCAGGAAACAACAGGACCGACTTGAAAGCAATCCAAGCACTCTGAAAAATAGAAAAAACATGTAAGAACTTTTAAAAAGCCTTTATTGTAGAGGCTAGGTCCACATATATAGTGGCAGGAACCAATCAGAGACCACCACATGACCCATATGATGGCATGACAGGTATAACACTAGACAATAATGAAAAAATAACAAGTGACATGAGATAACATACCCAGAAAAAAAATAATTTAAATACATACAAGAGATGCAAATGTTGGATGGATATATCGTCAATCCACAATTTAAATGTAAATACAATAACTTAATGTTTGGCGCGGGTTGGGTGCAGGTGCAGGTCTCTAAATTTTAGAAGATAATTACGTCGGGTGGGTGGCGGGTGGATGATTGATGAGTGCACGAGGATTCGGGTGCTTGCCGTTGATTAAGTGTCAGTATTCTGTCATCCCCCGACCAAAGGTTCAATGTGTTGAGTACCCACTATGCATAATAGGGAATCATTATATATATTTTAGTGTACTGTTTAGCTGTAAAAGGAGAAAGTTGGTCTGATTGGTGGGCGGTGCTTGGTTCTTTGGTCGACTGTTTCTAACATGGCGGCCAGGTTACAAAACATTTCTCATTTTACAGCTAAACAGTGCACTACAATAGGATTTGAGGTGAGAAATAGGCAATAAAGCAACAGAATCTTGATTTGTATTTGATCAGTTTTACAGTTTGACCAAAGCTCAGGAGCAGTGATTTACATGATTGACAGCTGACTTAAAAGCCCCTTTTACACTGCCAGATTTTCCGCGAATGTTGGGCCGTTTTGCCGGCAAGCTGCGAGCGTTTAGACACACAGAGCCGGATTAGTGAGTTGATTCAAGGCACCCAATTTTCCACCTCGTAGGGTAGACATATTGGCGGAACCCTTTTAGTTTAAACAGACCAAAGTGGCCTTCTGCAACTGGAGGGGCTGTTGATGACTTGTGGGAGGAGCTGTTGATGATGCCGCACATGCAACCCACTGGCGGTGGATAAACAGGAAACAGCTTATAGCAGGAATTAGCGAGCAACTAGTAGCAAGAGGGAAACGCAAACCTGACAAACACTGTAAAGATAAGCAGCTGGGGAGACAATGAATTGTGCGTCTTCCTTTCCCTCGCAAACGAAGAGGCCATTAACCGTGAAATGACGGGGACGGTGAAGAACGGGCCGACTTACGAGAGAATCGCTACCATCGCTGCCTGACAAGCCGCGGCCTCCCTCCCACGTCACTGTTTATGTCACAAACTGAGCCACATGTTTTGCTACTTGCTCACGCCCCCCATTGCCCCGAAAAAGGTGCATTCTGTATAAACAAAAGTAGGTAGGCGGCATTTTGCTGCACTCCCCGATTTTGGTTTTATATTGCCAATGCTGAAAAAAAGGATGATTGGGCTTTCCTGCAAATTTGCACAACTCCTATCTAAAAGGGGCTAAAGACTCCTTGGATCTGACTGGTTGCTTTCGGTCTGCCGTGGCAGATTCTGGCAAATGATAATTCAATCTATTTATAAAGCCCAGTATCACAAATGTGCCTCAGAGGGCTTTACAGCATACAACATCCCTCTGTCCTTAGGACTCTCACAGCGGATAAGGAAAAACTCCCCAAAAAAACCTTTAAAGGGAAAAAAATGGTAGAAACCTCATGAAGAGCAACTGAGGAGGGATCCCTCTTCCAGGACGGACAGTTGGCAATAGATGTCATGTGAACAGAACAGATCCACATAATAAATTTACAGTAATCCATATGACACAATGATACACGAAGAGACAGAGACAGAGATAATGCCATCACATGTGGTTGGAAAAGGAGTAGGAACATGATTTATTTTCTGTCTTGTACTTCAGAATACATTGACAGTTTCAGTAAATATGGCACAAAGTTATTTTCATAAAAGTTACCAACTGTGGTTTAAAGCAGAGCTCCAGCTTTGTCATTAGCTATCCCCAGTTGCACACTTTTGAACACCAGATTCCGACCACAATTCAAAGTATAAATGACTGATGATTCATTTACTTTATCCAAACATCTCATTTTATTCAAGGAAGCTATTAAAAGAATTTATTTATCTCATCATGTTTTTTCAATACAGACCACTATATCAGGAACAAATACTGAGTATGACTCGACCATGCTGAGTATCAGCTAACTGATATGACGGATGACTCAGCCTCTTATCGTTCTCTGTGTTCAAAATGCACAGCAAATAAATCAGCAGAATGCAACTTTAATGTTTGAATTGCTTTTAAGAGACAAATAAGAACGTAGTATAGTTCATGACAGGCTGATGTGTTCAACACTGTAGACATAATACACAGTCCACAGCCTGCTGTGCATATACTGGAGATTAATTGCTATCCATCCACCAAAACAAACATCCCTCCTACTGCTAACCTACATATGTGCCTACGTATTTAGCTAGAAGGGAAGGAGGAGAGGACCCAGAGAAATTAAGGAGAAATAGCAGCGTCAGTAAGTCAGTTTTGGCAGGGAAGGAAGGAGGAAATATCTGAGTGGTGACATCACAGCAGCAGAGTGGAAGTGCTATCCTTTTATAGCCATGTTCGCCCCCTCTGCCACATTCCTCAGCTACAGAACTCAATCAACTCCTCCTCCTGCCCCCTTTTCCTCCGACTTCACTCCTGTGTTCCTCAAGTGCTGTGACGCAAATGCAAGGAGCAGGGGGAGGAGACGGAGGAGGAGGGGGAGAAGGAAGTGAGGGGAGAGGAGTTGCTAAACTCTGTGAGGGAGACGGCAGAAAAATTCCCTAAACTCCCCCCTCCGAGCCCTCCTGACCACTTCTCTTTTCCTTTCACTCCACTCTTCCTCTCTCCACTTTTACTTTCACTGGCTGGTGTGATTTGGCACCGGCAGTAGACCTGGAGGAGTTCTTGATAAAGTGCTGTATCGTCGATTCACAGGAACACCTTTCATTAAACTTCTAATGTGTCTTGAAAACCCCCGATACACCAGAAAGGCTTGTGAGGAGCTTGCTGCATTTCAAGGATTTTTTTTGTTCAAAAACGTACACTTGAGGTTAACAGAACACTGCATCTGAAAGGAACGAGACATGACAAACATTTGTACTCATCCACAAGAAAAGCTATTACACATTATAATCTAATTAATGCAATCTTCCTATTTTATAAAACGAGAAGTGAATCCAGATGAGTCTACACAAACTGTTCTGAAAAGCAGAAACAGCACCTACTGCCTGTTGCGCAAATATGAAAAAACAAAAATATGTATAACTTGGCTGGCAGCCTTTTGTAAAGCTATGATCATAGCAGAGTTTTAACTGAATTATGAGGACATTAATGGTGCATTTATACACTTCATTTACACAAATCAATTCAACAGTCAGCATTACAAGAGTTCCTGTAGATGCCATTACACTCCCCAGGGCATGTATACTTAAATTTTAGAGGCAGAAAATAATCGTTGCCCCCACCAAACCAGTTTATTTTCATAAGTCGTGAATAATAATGACAAAAAATAGCAGGAAATAAAGCCAAAACCAGCTGTATTTTATATTAATTGCATCATAAACGTGAGCAGCTTGTTTCTGATCACCTTTACATGAGTTGTTTTGTGTAAATGCTGGTTAAACTTCGCAAGAGCTGCTATATATTTTAAGCACAAAAGCTTTCCCTGCTACCAACCGTCAATCTGAGAGCAGATTACTTTCGTTTGTAGTCTTTGGCTTTAATTGTCTTGTTTGTTTGTTTGTTTTCCTGTCACACATAAGTCCATCTTGTGCTTTGAATACATTTTGTGAACCCAAATCTCGATAAACTCAATGAAGTACATGATTAAGATGCATTTAACTTTAGATCTACTTCACATTTCTCTCCCAGCCATGTGTGTCACCCCTGTGATGCTTCACCTTCCACCCCAGGGGTAAAAAAAACAACAACAACACACAACCCCCGGTTCGAGAGCCATTTCGAGGCCCACATTACAACATGTGAGGAAGTACCAATTTATCAATTTTAGAGTTAGATCTCATTGCCAGAACTGTCAGGCTTTTATAAACTCGTACGGTCTGATCAGTTGCATCAAGCTGTTGGGCAGGAGAAGAAAGTCCCTTTAGACAGTTTCACATCTGTTTGTGTTATTAAAGTACATCTTTCACAACTGGCTGGCCTATACATGTTCGATGCACGCTTCCTGTTCATGCTCACACTCAGTACATGCTTCTCCTTTTAGACTTCACACTTCCTGTTTTGTGTCCTTTTCTTAATATGGTGTGAAACAAATTAGTACTGCGTCAGTGTGTTTATTAACAACAGATGTGTCACCTGAAAATAAAAACAGCTCTTTGTGTTGAAGGCTAAATAGTTGAGAGGAGACCAAGTTTGAACCTTTTTTAAACAGTAAATAGATTCGCATCACATATAAGGCTGCATTTTTAATTAACATGTTTGACTCTAGTGTTTTTCACCTGGAAGCATTAGTTGGATTTACATCATGGATGCCTCAGAATTTGGAGTTAAGCTGTAGAAATCAATACTTTTTTTTTTTTTAATATATCAGCAGTGGATCAAACGTATGTTATATAAAAAGGGTTACTCATGGTGACAAAACCACAGAGAATTGCTCTATGGAGCATTTTAGCATTTCATTATTATGCTTTTGTGGTCCACACTTCACAGCTTTGGCTCACTCTCACAGACTTCACTGTTTTTAGACACAGCTGTTTTCAGCAAAAAGATGAACCCACTATCTGTTACCAGCTTAGCACCAAATGGCACGCTGACAAAGCTAGTAAATAGATGAAAAAGGAGCACTGAGCAGCTAAAGATGCAGCTATTCTTCTCAGGAGTTGATGGTGGCGTGACCAGAGTTAGCAGAGGGGGTCAAAGCATGCTGGTGTTGCCAAGTATCTGTTGGATGTGTAAATAAGCAGCTGTTTGTAAACACATTCGCCATATCAACTTTGTCAGGTGATAATATGTGACATTACTGTTAACATCCTGTTTCTGCTTCCACCAAGAGGCCAAAGAATCATTACTTCTGTTAGTGTTGGGTGGTTCATCCACTATACCAGTTGTAAGTTCCCATATGATATGAATTTTTTATATACTGCCATACAGGTACATAGCTGAGATACATGCTCCAACTTATCAATAGGCAGCAGAATACGTAGCTCAACACGAGGAGCGCAATGGTCGTAGAAAGAGACCAAGAGACCGGAGAGGCACCAATAGAAGAAAGGAACTCTGACTTTACTTTGGAAGCTTTCTTGGTTTTAAGAAACACTTGAGATGACACAGTGAAGCTTCCTGGCAACGTTAGTCTGCAGCTGCACTTATCCAAACACCATGGTTACTTCCTTGTTCAGAGACTACGGAGAAACAACGGAACAGAACATCCCTCCAGTTTCCCTCTGCAGTGTGGTAACATGTTGCCTTACTCATAAGTTATGTAATAACAAACGCATCTTGACAGAAAAACTACAGTCTCTGGGCTACGCTAATCAAGTCAAAATAGCATTTTGCAGGTGAGGAAACTCAGGCGGTTGTTGTAAATTGCCCTCTGCCATCTAGTAGCTGTTTTTGTTCAGAGTTTGTTCGGTTGAGTAGCAAAAAAAAAGAAATCTAGAGCGAATAGTCATAAAATCATCCTAATATGTCACAGAGACTAAGGAATAATGTTCATATAACATACTGATCTCACCGCCAGCAATAGTGCGGTCAGAATATTTGCATTTAAAAAACATTTTTACAGTCTGCAAATCATGTTTATGTTTTGAATTTGTGTTTTGGCCTGTTGCACCACCCACCGCCGTCTACCAGTCACGCAGTCAGTAGAGTCTCAGCATCAGTTAACTGAGCTACAGCAGCACGGCAAGCAGCATTAGCAGCCGGCTCCTCCTCAGCTGTATCCCGGCAGCAGTGTGAGCAGCAGAGAAGCCGGACTTGCTTGAACGGTCCGCTGGAAAACCGAAGATCAAGGATGCGGCGACTCGGCCCTGCCACGACAGCCGCCCGTGGGCAAACAGTCTCCAGCATGCCACTGTCCAGCAACCTCGAATCTGTAGGGGAGGGGGGGCGCACACGACTCGCAGCAGTATTTTGAATTTGAGTGCAGTAACCGTTTTGGCCACATTCTTACATACAGCGCCTTTAAACACCCCGATTGAAGTTATGCTGAACAGCCAGGCTTAGCTCCCTCAGTGGCAAATACACCATAGTGGGATCAGCCTTGTCGTACCCCGAGGGCATCAGAAAGTGCTGGTGGGGCAGTGAGAGTGCTGGCAGTCCACCATTACAGCTTCTTACTTAGCTTAAACAGTCTGATTTCCCCATTATACAATGTTTTTAAAATAAAGCGGCTGAAATCAGTTGAAAGCTTAGTGGCGGTGACGTCATGAGTCATGCGACCATGGAGTAGTCATGTAGTCATGTAGTCCGTTAAAAGCCTAACGTTAGCTTTTTACGTCTGGCGATCGCATTTAAGCTTCAAATGTGGTATGAAAGGTGTTCATATGTGAAGATTATCTCACTGAACAAAACCTGTAAGTAACACTTGTGTTAGCCACAGATCTTATTTTCTGACATAATCCCAGTCAGCCCTGGCACACTCCATAGATGTAGTTTGTGAAATTCAAAGTCAGTGGGTTTTTTTTGTCATGTCAGTTGTTAGTCATGTGAGTCCACTCTCTTGATTAATGTCATTTGACTGACATCAACTACAATCTTTTTCTCACCCTAACCAAGTCATTTTGTTGCCTAAACCAGCCCCCTCTGCGTCATGGTACGATGCAAAAGGTCTCCCCCAGCTTTATTATATGACAAGTCGGGAAGAGATCACATCACTAGGTTTGGAGATAAATTCAGCTCATTGCACAATTTAAAAATTTCCACCAGCACAAAGAGATAAAATGGCATCTGTAAGCTTGACGGGTTCTGGCTAATTGTACAAATCCTCACAAAGCAAATCATTTTTGTTTTATTTATCGGATCATTACTGAAATCACTGAAAAATAGGCCTAATTTACGCCAACATTAGCGCTGTATACAAACATTGTACATCATCAGAGGACATTAAAATTGATTTGTTGCTTTGAGTTAGTCTTCCTTATTCTTCTGCTCCATTTAGATATTCACAATAATTGTCTCGGCTCTAAATTACCGTCTCTACAGCAGACAATATCCCCATTTTATGCTGCAAGACAATATTTTCTCTGGGTCACAACTTTCAAGACATTGTAATTTACATCCTGCACCTCAGAAACACCAAAGCCTCAATGCTGAGGGAGCAGTATTAAAGCTCAGCTGCTTCTTGTCAGTGGATGTGTTATTTTAGGTCCAGCGTTATAGTTTTAAGCTAAAATCAGCAGTGGGCTTGTGGCCCCCGAGTCAATTCATGACACAGCACACACATCTTAGCCCCGAGGACAATAGGCCTCTCTGTGAGGAAGCGCTCACACACATTTGCACATATATACACACACACTGCTATGTTTATACAGGTGGGCAGAAAATGAAGTGGTTAGCGAGGTGTGTGTGTTTGTGTGCCTGTGTGTGCGGTGAGTTCGGTTATTGAAAGGAAAGGAATGGATATGCCTATGTGTGTTTAGTCTTGGCTTCCCTCCCAGGAATACATACCACAGTGACACTGGCAGTGCAGAGACCAGCAAAATTCCTTCTTATGAAAATAAGCATCACGGAAACGTAGAAGAGAAGAGAGGAAATGAGGGGAGGAAAGGAAAGGAGAGGAGGAGGGCAGTAGCAAGACAAAATAAGGTGTACTAGACACAATACCATTAACAACTATGCAATATAATGCACATAATGAGTATCTGTTCTTACCAGCTTTCCCTGAGCTTTCAACCACATTTCATGGTCTTCATCAGCAAATGGGACTGGCTCACATGTCTTCATGAGACCTAAGTGTGGAAAGTCGGTCACATGTTAACAAGTGGTTGTATATAGCAGGAGATTGTAAGGATCTTCCCTTTCCAACCACTGATTTGCAGATGAAGACCATGATATGTCACTGCAAGCAAGTACACTGTGAGTTGGGGCTATTTGTCACACACACTGACCTCAAGGTCAAGAATCAACTTCCAGGGGCACCCATGAGCTCACCTGGTAGAGCAGGCACCCTTTGTTGCATATCATCTCCTCTCTTCCCCTTTAACACTATAACTGTCCTATCAAATAAAAAGGCAAAAGGCCCCAAAACATATCTTTTAAAAAAAGGAATCAACTTCCATTTTACAATACAAAAAACATGTTTTTTATTCTATCACAATAAAGTTAAACTAAACCGTACAGAGTTCAATCAACACCTCTCCGTTTCAACCACAGGCTGTATAAAATAGGTGAGTGTAGCCACTGCGATGCTTTCCATTGGTTTTATGTCGAGGATTGCTTTGAAACCTCAAGTTTGACATTTTGGCCATCACCAACTTGGTTTCTCGAAGCCAGAGGTGACCATATTTGGTCCAGAAGGTGGCGCTGTGGAGGAGTGAGGTGGATCTGACCAAGAACCTGAAGACACCACCAAGGCAACGACTTCTCAATCATAAGGTAGCCTAGCCCTAAAGCATACCCTACTGTATTGTCTATTTTACTCTGAGACCATAATTTACCAGATGAACATCAAGCTGTATTGACAAGGTCTAGAAACGAGCGATTGAGAGCATAAAGTCATTGGAAAAATAGTGAGATGCAGGGTCATTTTCTCTTAGACTTGTATACAACCTGACTTCTTTTTGCAACAAGTGGAGTCTCATAAAAAAATATGCAGGTTTAAAGGCACTTCCACACAGGCTTCACTCTACAGACTTGGAGATAACCCCTTGTTTTCAACAAACACTACCTTCACATAATTTTGTTTCAAGTGCTGTCCTCCCTCTCATCCACCTCCTGTTTCTCAACGGGATTTCTCAAACAGTAACACTATCAACCTAAGAAAGCAGTGGCCAAGAAATGATTGTTACACAGAAACAGCCGTCAGCCATATATGGTTCTGGTGCAATCAAGGTCATATTGGGAAGTTTCGAAAGGGAGGGTACATACATGCATGCGACCATAGAGACGGGCTGAGTTTTTGGGAAGTGACTTGTTGTGTGAGGTAGTTTAGCAGCACTGACGGCTGTAAAAAAGAGGAAGCAGACATTCTCATGACGCTGGGCATACTGTTTGGATAGCAGCCTAACAAAGTGTTAATGAGCACTGGTTAACACTGGGAAAAACTGATTGGGGATTTTCATGATGGTTGTTCCCTGAGGCTCCACTCTCCCATTTGTTCCCAGGATAATGTAGCCTAGTCTCTGGGTATGTCTCTACCACAGCTTTACTCACATGTACCATTCACCATGACATAATGTTTACACTTGAACACTCCTTAGGAGACAGACAGTAACATCACCTGGAGACGCTTCCAAACAACAAAAACTGAATGTGGATACGTGGTAATTTCTATCACCTTCAGACTTTACTTAAAGTAAATGAATGAACATGTTTACCATCTTCATGCAACTTGGTGGGAGGGTGTAGCATTGGCCAAGGAAGAAACCATAACATTTTGAAGTAGATCCAACTCACAGGGAAGATACACAAATTATTTTTCACTTTTTTCAACATTATGAGATGTGGCTTTTGGCTTTGGCGAAGTGTTAAATGGACCTGCACTTGTATAGGGACCTTTCTTGTCTTCTGACCAACATGACCTCACCTTAATCCATTTAAACACATTCATACACTGGTGGCCCAGGCTGGCATACAAGGTGCCATGTGCTACTTAGCTTAAACACACTTGCACAACAGCTATTGGGGGCAAGTCAGGGTTCAGTATCTTGCCAAAGGATACTTTGACATGCAGACTGGAGGAGCCGGGGATAGAACCATCAATCCTCTCATTAGTAGATGACCCACTCTACCTCCTGAGGCCCAGCCAACCCAAAAGTCTGCACTTTACGAGTGCCCATCCAGTTCTTTACGTCTTTATAATGTTAGATGCTTCATTGCCGAGCGGTCTAATGAGAAGACCTAGCTGTATTCTGGATTCCTTAGACAGTGACAACGGTTGATATGTATATCTGGTCATTTCCACGGGGCAGTGTCTTATTGAACTGAAAAAGGATATGAAGCACAGTAATAAAATCAAGATAATTCCATACAGTATAAAAGACAACAAACCTCCGATATCACAAGGTAAACAGTTCAACACACGACTTCAACAGTCCATATCAAATGGAAATGCAAGAGAGAATCAGGCCTGGAAATAACTGAGGCCTAAGACTATGAGAAGAGAGACAGAAAATAAACAGACAATATTTGGAATTGTGATTAATTGTCGTATTATGCCTGATAAAAATCCAAGATACTAAATAAACTTATGGCGCACAATAAATATTCAGTTAAAGATAATTGGAGGGCGAGCAGGAAAGGTACCATAGAAATGGCTGCAGACGAACTCCCCAACGAAGGACAACTAGAGTTGTTGTGGAGCAGTTGCCAATGACGTAAACTACAGAGTGTGTGATCTTAAAGACCAATGGAAAGAAATGCCAGATATATATCCCTTTAAGGTGTAATCCATTACAAGTGTCTTTAAGATAATAAAGGTATCCATGAGCAAAGGATACGAACATATGTGACCAATAACCAAAGAAACTATTTGCCTTTTCCCTCCAGGTCAAACTTCGGCCATGAAATTTTATACTTCACAGCAACCACCTGTCAGTGGTGCACCTGGAAATTTGGGCAACACAACATAAGGACTTTCATAAGGAATCTAACATCATAAAACAATCGTCAGCGTCACCGACCCGATTCACAGACAGCTAGCAGACGTGCAGGCTGGTACAAAACATGGAAACTACTGGGGGAAGTTGTCACAGGAAACACTGTGGCACAGACACTTCCCATCACACGCAGAAACACGTGTACTATAATGACACCAACACACACACACACACACACACACACACAAACACACATGCACGTACATGCAGATACGGTTATATATCGCCTATATCCCAACAAGTAACAGTGACAAATGACAAGAAAGTGGAGGAAAAATACACTGAAACGCACAAATGAGCACATACACACACAGCAAACTGCTTTTATAAGAAGTTTCCTGGATACCAGAACACATAAATAAAAGGAAGTGGAACAGGTCATTTGATATGAGGCTCCAGAACCATCAATATCCCTCTGATCAAACACTCTGATCAATATTATGAGCTGTTGCCTGGATACAGTTGGATGAGCGCGGGGCGAGAATATACAGACGGGGAATCATCCTTTTGGCACACAGTTAGTGGCATGGAGACACACGCACACACTGATGCTCACACATCGGATACTATTCTAGCTTTAGTATTCCACATGGGGTAATGGATGACATTTTTCTGTTTTTAGGAGTTTTGGTACAAACATACACTCTACGGCCAGTATGTATGAAGAGTATCTTGTCCCAGAGTGTAAACACATAGCTCTCATAGGGTAAAATGAAAGTAGAAAGAATTGAATTGAATGGAGATTGTAATGCTATGGGAGAAAAACTTTCCTAGGAGTTATAAATATAGATTCCAATGGACAATGAATTGCCATCTGCTGCCCCACTTAGAAAGAGGGTGAAACAGTGTTATAGTCAAGAACACCGGAGAGTGCGGCGCCCCATGTACAGAGGCACTACCTCGCTGCAGCGGCCGTGGGTTCGAATCCGGCTCATGGCCCTGTGCTGCATGTCGGTCCCCATTCTCTCTCTCTGTCCTGTCATTAAAGGCAAAAAGCCCACAAAAATAATCTTAAAGAAAAAGACCACCTAAACTGAGACTAAGGACCTGTCCCAATACCCCCCCTAAGCCCTACCCCTTGGCCCTGCCCCTACATTTGTGCGTTCCTGCGAGGGGTAGGGGTGTCCCAATTCCTTTTTGCGTGTAGGGGGCATAACGAGGGGTAGCGGATATGAAACTAGCCCTTCCGAGCGAGGGATTTCAGATGCTGACTTGCCAGCGAGGGGTAGACGTCGCCATGGCTACCACCAAACAAGAGACGGGGAAAAAAGTTCATACATAGCTAATGCTATCGTCGTCAGGCTGCTTGTTAGCTAGCTAGCTAGCTAAATTGTCAGATTTCTCACATTACGATAACACGCCAGCTAGTATAACTGTGCTGCCTGATAATGTTAGCTGGTTAGCTAGCTAGCATGCGTGAACGTAACCGACGCGGTGACATAGCGAGTGGTGTCCCGATTCCTAGGGAAAGATTTCAACCACTACCCCTCGTTGCTTCGTTTCGAGGGCCAAGGGGTAGTGGGCAATGGCTCGGGGCAGGGCCAAGGGCTAAGGGGTAGTGGACAAGGGGGGGTATTGGGATGGGGCCTAAGTCATGACCACCATCACAGTGTATCAAGACCGAGACAAGACCAAGGCCAGACCAGTGGGAGTCCAACACTGCATGACAACTCCTCAAACTGATCTGATAGATCCACATTTCTGTAAATACACCCACAGAAAACAAATGAAGATTCCCCTTTATTCTCCTCTTTTATCGCCATACTGTATATAAGTTGGTATGTATAAATGTACCATGAGGAATGTCTTCATAAAATAGTCAAAAGGCAACGCAGAGGGGAATTTTATGTGTGGAAATTTTCCTTTGTATTCGTCTGCTCATAGAAAACACAAAGGAGTTGAAATCAATGTAACCATTGTTATTCAACAGTCCTGTTTTTTGAACAGGCAATTTAATGACATCCCCGCAGTTATGGCCATTCTTGAAATAAAAACATGAGTCTTCAGAGACAAGACCAGGTAAAAATGCGGTCGAGTCCGAGACAAGAGCGAGACCTTCAGAAAGTGGTCCAAGACCATACACACTTTAAAGTACTGTCTTACAAGTACCTTCCTTTACAATGCTGTAATACGAACACACATCAGCAACAGCAAATTATTATTCCGTATGATTTGTCCATTTACTGCTAAGATCCTTTTACAGATGCAGGAAGGCAGTTTAAAGAACCATTGTTTGGCCTGCACAGGGGACCTCATTATCTGCGCACAAACATCTCTCTACAGCAGGAACATCCAGTATGTGTCACACCACCGCCAAAAGGAAAAATTTCTCCTCATGTTTTTCTTTTACGCACTTGATTCTGTTTACTTTGATTTGGAATATGTTTTTGTGAGTTTATAAGAAAAAAAAAAAATTGGCTTCTGGGATTCAGGTCACATCCCTGAAGGACAGGTTTACAGACTGTGAGCCACCCACAGACACATCTGTCATTCCATGTAATCTGATAAAGGACACGCACACGCCTATCATCTCGACCATATCACGGCTGCATCTCACCAAAAATTACCAGAGGATTGGCCTGAGATCTTATTGGATTAAAGATTCCCTTTCTCAGTCTTCACGAAACTACAAATTCCATGATGTCATGAGTTTCTCTCGTTTCCAACAGCTCTGACATAACACCAATAAACTGACGGCGAAATATCTTGGGGGATTTCGCACATTAAAAAATGTCTGACACTGCACAGTGCAGATATGGTATTCTGTCAGTGTTCCCCTTTAAGCAGCTTCAATAAATAAATGTGCAGCAACACAGCTCCCGATGACGCGTGTTCTGCATTTGGCTGCTCTTCAGTATCCAAACACCTGACGTCACTGTGCACTATCTGTTTTTACATTAGTGATCTCGCTCCTCTCCAAGCCTGAGGCAACCACGAAAAAATGTCTTCCTGAGAATTAACCTAATTTGTCTAATTACTTTTCAAGTACTTTTGACATCTCAGTTAAGTGAAGCCTTTTTTCTAACTTGCTTTCCTAAAATGTGCTGCGAGAACACCCGGGACAGACTGTTCAAATGTCTTTTTTTTTTTTTTTTGTCTTTCACATATATTTCAAGGTAGAATATTTGAAATGCACACAGCCCACTCACTCTGTCTCTCTCTGTCTCTTTCACATGTGGGCACACACACATCTATTTCTATTGTTCGGCCTTCTTCTTCTATCGCAACACCTTTTGCTGCTCTCCCTAGTTTTCCTGCTGTCCTCTCCCCTCTTCATCCTCCCAATCTCTCACCCCACTCTCTGTCTCACGCAAAATGTTCCTGCATTCATTTAAAACATCAAGACTCTATTTTCCCTCTAAGTTGAAATGAATTTCTCATGAATCACAGCTTCTCCTTAGATCTGATCACAGACAGACAAACTGGAGCTTGAGATAAATTATATTTCTGTGGAAATCTCTGATCACATTTCTTGTGTTTAGTTTTCTTTCTCCCATTTCCTGAAAGAACAAGCGTACATATTTACGGCTTAGCTGTTCCCTATGATCACATATAAAGTGATAAACCATATCTGTGTTATTGCAACAAAGATTTGGCTGTTTGTTTTGTTTTGGGTTCAGGAGGATCTCCAGGAACTGTTGCTTAACACACACACACACACACACACACACACACACACACACACACACACACACAGTTACATGGCTCAATTCCAGGTACTAGGGTTGTGTAAGTTCCCTTGCCTTACCAGCTTGTGTTCACTCAGCAGCTCTTGCTCGCCAGCTGGCCTCTGTCACTATATATATTTCATAAAACGCACTTGTTTCATATGTATAGTCGTATGCACAGACATAAAACAAAAATGCACACAGTCGAAGGTAAATTATGCAGATGGTGTTTCTCACTTCTTTACACAGAAACTGAATTAGACACATTAATCGAATCCACTCAGAGAAGGCCACAAAACTATCTGGAAATGGTGCAACAGCTCCCCTCGCTGGTGAATCAGCGGAATTGTAAATCGTTGGCTACATACAGTATGTGTTTGTCATGAAATCCACTCTAATGCACATAATCACAATTAAAATATGCAACGTTTAACCCAGCAACGTTTCATTTCAACGTTTCGTTTAACAACCTGTCACAACCTGATGGTTAACAGATTAACTTATGTCCTTTAAAAATAACATAACCACATCTCAAAGTGGAGATGAAGCACTTTACAACATAAATCAAATAGTGCTGTGTGTACAGCAGAGATGGAGAGCCACTGAAATACTGTAGCCTACTTAAGTAAAATTAGTTTCAGCTACCTTTAAACATCCAGTGTGTAGGATTTAGCAGCATCTAATGGCAGAAACTGTATAATAATTATAGCTACACTCACTGGCCACTTTATTAGGTACACCTGTTCAACTGCTCATTAACTCAACTAGCTAATCAGCCAATCACATGGCAGCAACTCGATGCATTTAGGTATGTAGACATGGTCAAGACGACCTGCTGAAGTTCAAACCCAGCATCAGAATGAGAAGGAAAGGTGATTTAAGTGACTCTGAATGTGGCATGGTTGTTGAGTATTTCAGAACCTGCTGATCTACTGGGATTTTCACCCACAACCATCTCTAGGGTTTACAGAGGATGGTCCGAACAAGAGAAAATATCCAGTGAGCGGCAGTTCTCTGGGTGAAAATGCCTTGTTGATGCCAGAGGTCAGAGGAGAATGGCCAGACTGGTTCAAGATGATAGAAAGGCAACAGTAACTCAAACAACCACTGGTTACAACCAAGGTCTGCAGAAGATCATCTCTGAACCAACAACACGTCCAACCTTGAAGCAGATGGGCTACAGCAGCAGAAGACCACACCAGGTGCCACTCCTGTCAGCTGACAACAGGAAACTGAGGCTACAGTTCACACAGGCTCACCAAAACTGGACAATAGAAGATTGGAAGACGTTGCCTGGTCTGATGAGTCTGGATTTCTGCTGCCACATTCAGATGGTAGGGTCAGAATTTGGTGTAAACAACATGAAAGCATGGATCCATCCTGCCTTGTATCAGCGGTTCAGGCTGGTGGTGGTGGTGTAATGGTGTGGGGGAGATTTTCTTGGCACACTTTGGGCCCCTTAGTACCAACTGAGCATGGTTTAAACACCACAGCCTACCTGAGTATTGTTGCTGACCGTGTCCATCCCTTTATGACCACAGTGTACCCATCTTCTGATGGCTACTTCCAGCAGGATAACGCACCATGTCACAAAGCTCAAATCATCTCAAACTGGTTTCTTGAACATGACAATGAGTTCACTGTACTCCAATGGCCTCCACAGTCACCACAGCTCAATCCAACAGAGCACCTTTGAGATGTGGTGGAACGGAAGATTCACATCATGGATGTGCAGCTGATAAATCTGCATACATTTTTGATTATAATATAGGCTACAAATTTAATTATATTAAATGTCAAACCAAGGACACCAGTAAACGAAATAACATCAGGCCATGGAGCCCTTATGTCCAAATCAACAACTGCATTTTCCTTTTCTATAGACCGCACTTTGCAGCTTGCACACACAACTAACAATCAATAAAAACACGCCTCCCTCCGTTTTGCGCCATTAGAGGAGACAAAACACAAATAAGTAGGTTAATCAAAAAGAACAGCAACAGATTAAGAAAAGAGCTATGGACACAGCAGCTGCAAACCACAAGGAACTATATAATTAATATTAAGTCCTCAACTGCAGCCACAACCATTACGGCAAAGAGAGAGATGCACAGTTTCTTTGCACAGAGACGAACACACCGCTACCTTGGGCAGGAGACTAGTTGACGTCTATTCCTGTGCTGTTGCACTCACGTGTCTGAATCTGAACAGCATCTTTGTGCACCGCGCAGTCCTCTTCAGTCTGCTCCAGCATTAGGTCCAACTTCTTTTCTTGATCTTTGCACGACAGGCTCTAAAACAGTCCACTCAGCCTCTCTGTCCTACCGCCATCCTCAGAGTTTCCAAACATTTTGAGCAGTCACATCATTGATTGTTGTCACAAACAGCAGAAGACCTCACACAGCTCACTGAGGGTAAAAGTTCCCAAGCAAAGTTGCAAATGTTCAAATCAAGCTGGAGCATCCAGCAGAAGCATGCACCTGTTGGTCGTGTAGGTGTGTCTGGTAGCACTTAGCGTCACTGAGCGTGCTCGCTGGTTGGCGCATTAAATCAGAGATTAATTGGGCCCAAACAGGCGCCACCTTATTTATTTATTCATTAACATTTTTTTATTTAATTTTGCCAAGGTACAAGATACAATAAAACTGTAACCTATGTTATCCATAATTACAATGCATGACTTTGCATTATTGTATGGTCCAAAAGAAGTACGATGACTGATTTTATAGCTAGCAATGCCAGAAAGTAGGCCTACAACCACCTACACACACACACACACACATTTTATTTTATTTTATTTTTTGCAGTAACTTACGACAGTAAATGTAATTTATTACCACCCCTGTACCTACAGAGTCAGCATTGCCCCTGACACAGGCTCATTAGAGCACAGTAGCAGCCATTTTATGATTATTATACATCAAAAGCAATCCTGTGACATATCTGGGTCAATGTGGTCAAGCAATAGTCATCATGCTGATTGTAATCACACTTTGAATCCAGCAGAGGGCAGCAGAATGAAGCAAATACTACCAAGATCCCAGTGTGATCATACAGGATGTAAAGACTTCTATCAGAGACATTTTGGGCCAAAAATAATAATAATGAGAAAAATTTCTGTGGAGCCGCTAAACATATTTTAGGCTTTTAAAGAAGGTACAACAGTACATTTGCAAAGCTGTCAGTGAAAGCAAACAAATCTGTCCATGCACTGCTGAATTCTCTATTTTACTTTTTTTGTATTTGGCACCCATAGCTAACCAGCTAGGAAGACTCATGACTTGCTTTCGAGGTTCAGCAAAATTTCATGGAAAAGTTGTCAGACAGTAGATGTATTGTGCACAGTTTAGTTGCTGGAACGCTAAAATATTTATTTTTTTTATAGAGTCCTCACATTGAATTTTTAACATTGACATATAAAAATCAAAATGTTCAAAAAAAAAAAAAACATTATTCATTTCCATTATTCATTTTCTTGCCAAAGCCACAGGGAGCCACAGGAGAGGGGTTACAGAGCCACATGTGGCTCCCACCCCTGGTCTCACCTAAAGCTGATTTCACTAAGGTTGTCAATCGGTGTTTCAATTCTTCCCAAAGATGTTGAAAGGGCATGAGGCCATGACTCTGTATGGATCAGTGAAGTTCTTCCACACTTTAACTCAAAAAGCCATTTCTATTTGCACCATGCCTTGTGCTCAGGGACACCGTCGGGTTGATACAGAAAGGGGCCTTCCCCAAACTCTTCCCCCAAAGTTGGAAGCACACTATTGCCTAATATATCAAGGCAAGACACAGCAACTTCATTTCTGAAGCACCTTTCAACAATAAGGAAATACAAAGTGCTTTACATGAGACACAAAGACATTAAGACAAGATATGAAAGATACATAAGGCAATTATAAAGGGGCAATATAAAAACACAGAAATGATTTAAAAAGAATAGAATAAAACAGAGTATACCAGTAAACTAAAACAGAAAGAAACAGATATTATATGAGCTATCACTGTATGTTGTGTCATTAAGAGGATTTTTTTCCCAAAGCAACAGTACAGAAATATGGGACCTTGATCCAGACATTTTTGGCCCAATCGTTTTCCCCCAGCTCGTCTGCCATAGGGTAGATTTCAGGTGTACACACAAATACAGCTGATCCTTTTTTTGCCACTTTCCTCCATAACAAATGTGTTAACAGAACTGATTTCTTAACCCTCCCTCCATCACTCACTCACACACTGAGTCATTGTCTCCCTTCCCATGGCTACACCTTCTGCAGACATTTGTCACTGTTATCTTGTTTTCAAACCTCCTACGTCCTCCTCTCTTGCTCTCCTTCGCTCCGGCTTTCTAATTGAATCCACAGGAGTGAATTCCAGCGGGCAGGGGAGGGAGGAGGTGATGTCAGAGGTCAAAGGTTGAGTTATGACCTCTGGCCTGTGAGTAGAACCCTACCGTGCGGTGTGTGTGTGTGTGTGTGAGTGTGCGTGTATGAGTGTGTGCATTAAACAGAAACAGAAGAGTCATAGTTGTCATGTATTTATGCATAACTAAACATTCCAGCACAGTCACCCTGGTAATCATGTCTATTCATGAGGTGGCTGCAATGCCTCTATGTTCAAGGTTTGCTATAACGTGCTATACCTCATTTTAAAGATCTATATCGTCTGTGTTTTCCTTTCCAGACAAAAATCAATTTTTTAAACCTTAAAACCGATTTCAGGAAGAAACTGTATTTGTTTCTGTCAAAAACAAAAAGTGAATCCAATTTTTCCGAGCACAGTGTCGCAAAATAGATCTAAGAGCAGAGGAAAAATTGCTGCTCTGATGTCACATAATACTTACACTTACACCAACCGTAATTTGCTAAAACGTCACTGTCGCCGAAACTCTCTTCCCAAATCTCAAGCCCTCTCTGCGAATCTCGAACCCTCTCTGTAAGCACAAACACACACAAATGCACACACAGGCGAATGGGGCAGGGGGTACATTGTGAAAGAAGGAAGGTGGTGAGGAGGGAGGGAGAGGGGGAGGGGGTGAAGAAAGGGGAGAAAAAGAGGAGCAGATGTTCATCAGGTCTACAGACCCCTCCTCCCCTCTCCTTAATATTTCAATGGCAATAGTAGCCTCTTATCTGAAGAAGCCTGCGGGGCTGTGGAGGAATGACTTCACTTAATCATGAGTTTCAATAGGCTGAGTGTGCAAGTATGCAAGTGTGCGTGCGTCGGCCTCTGTCACACACACACACACACACACCAAACAGTGTTGTAACACAATCGCTTCACTGTGTAAATGTCTGCAGACTCACACACACAAACCTTTGGACATGCTTCCTGTCCTTTCTGTTCATGGAAATACACTGAAATGTATTTGCGCCCTGAAGTCAGTCGTCTCCACGGCGCAGTGTCACCTCTGTAAATCTCCTCTGATGTCAAACAGATGTTGAATCAGCAAATGTTTTCCTAATGACTTAGTTAATTATTTCACTGTGAGAAGATTATGTGACAGAGCAAGGAAATGCGCCCCATGACACGTCTTTATGCATCTGGTTGATCAATTCCAAATCTGTAGATAATAAACCTTGTTGCAGATCCAGTCTTAACGAAAGCATCTCTTCCCCCTGATTCCTTCCTAATGCCTTCCTCTCATCTCCACTGCTTCTTCTAAATAGCCCCCCAATCCTGCACTCTTCATCCCTCTCCTCACCCCCATCTCCTTTCTCCTAACAAGCCCTTCTATCCCACCCATTCACTGCCCCCTGTTATTTCCACTCCGTGTGTGTGTGTATGTGTGTGTGTGTGTGTGTGTACGGGGGTAGACTCGCAGAGGGCGGGCCATTAGTTTGTTAGTTGGTTCTGCAGCTCATTGAGCTCATTGTGCTCCAAAGGCCCTCTAGCCCAGCTGGACTCAACAAGAAGCAAGAACTCTCTTTCAATCCCCTCTCCTCCTTTCTCCTCCCTTCTCCCCTCCCCCTTTTCTCCAGAAACCCCCCACCCCTCTCTCTCTCCCCCTCTCCCCTCCCAGTAATCCCCAACTCACCCAAAAGGGATTTGTTTATAGAAGAAAACTCCACTAGCCGATCAAATAGCTTGTTTATAGATAACACTTGTTTACTTAACCAAATTACCAGAAGGGCCAGCTTACCTCAAGGCACTCGTGTTGTTGACATCTTGCTAATGGCTTGTTGTTCGCAGTGGTGGTCTTTAACTCTGGGTAAAAAAACAAAAAAAACAAACACACACAGAGCACCAACCTCTTAAGACAATGAATTAATTAGGACAGTGTCTTGTGTGTTTCGTTAGCACCCAAAGGTCAGTCGCAATATAATTAGGCCTTGTTCACACTTAGTATTAAATGTACTTTGGGTGAAAACAGGCAGCTTTTAGTATGGGAGTGAACAGCCAGACCCAGACCTTCTTTAAGAGCTGGTCTTGGTCCAGTTACAAATGAACTTTGGTGCGGTTCGTTTGTGGTGAGAATGTGTTACGACCTCGATCCGAACCAGCTGCAGTCACATGACACATTGTCTGGGTTAAACATGAGCATGTTACAGTCCTGGAGGATTATTAATGTGCACCTCCTCCTGTACTGCCTTAATATGCACATTCAGCACATCCAATGCATCAAGACATTGTTTTCTAGTTGGAGCCGCGCCTCTTTTTCAAACTGTATGATTTGACTAAATGAACAGTGACAGCAATATAGTCCACGATGACCAGCGCTAAAATCAACCTGCGTAGTTGTCCCTCCATTGTGACATTAGAAAATGTCACATTTATCTTGCAAGTGTACTCTTCCTCAATGTCTTGTTTACTTCCTGGATTTTTCCCACATGGAAATTCTGACCAACCAAGAGCAGCTTTCTCACACAAGGCATTTGATCTGGTTTGTTTGTAAATGCTGCCGTGGGAACACAAACCAACTCTAGACAATGATGCAACTTTGTAACAAAATTAGTCCCTGATTCAGACCAAAGCAGGCAAACTCTCGGTCTAAGAGCACCCTTGAATCCTGCTCAGGGTAGTGGACTTTGACCCAGACTTAAATCCATGGAGGTGGTGTTTGAAACCAACAAACATCATCGGTTGCATTGTTTGCCACTGCCACTCAAAGCCAGATGTCTTGTAGCAACAAAGCACTGCCTTTTCAGTTGCCTTTGTGCCACTCAGTTTTTTCAGCAAGATCCACAATCTTTCCCTAACCCATAACCAAGTTGTTTTGTTGCCTAAACTTCACCACCAACCTGACGAGTCGGGATGAGATCACATTGCATTCCTTCTCTGTCTCCTCTAATTTGTTGTCATCCCTCTAACAACCACCTTTGAAGGCAAAATACTTGTTGGGGATGCAAAATGCAATAAAAATGATAATGATAAAATGTAATGAGAACGTCAAATCTCAAATGTCACTCAAGATGCATTCGAGATGAGACCTATACTCAATCTTAATTAGATCTCGATACAATCCGATGTATCCGATACCCTGTCTCAACTTTGCATTATACAACTGAGACACTAGTTCCAGAGGAAGACACTGGAAATTAATAGAAAGATAGCTTTGTTTTGATTTTGATAGAAACAGCAGAGAGTGACTGGACAGAAAAGAAAAGGAGGGATGATTGGAAGATACAACTCTGCGATGTCATGTTCACAGGACACCAAGATACCTCTTAGTCCCCTTTAACCTCAGATACGTGAGGAACGACACTGAAACAGCTTCATACACAAATCAGGCGAGTCACAACACAGCTGGCTAAGACAACCTTCAGGCTGTAAGAGTGGTCCTGTATGCCATTACATCATCACAATACTGGGGGGAGATTGAGGGTTGGGGGGTGTTGAGACCCTCTGTCAAACACACACAAGCATGCATACACACACACTTAATGGTGACCACTTGGCTGGACCAAAACAAAGCTTTTCGGCAGGCTTTGTTCTCAGCTGAGCTCATCTTTCTGAAGGGACTCAGAGCTGTGTGCTGCTTCCAAGAACTTTTTCTCATAATGGGAGCCCAGCGTTTCAAAACTTTTATTTATGTACACGCTTTCAGCCAACTCACCTTTGAGACTATTTCCCTTCTCGTTTTTAGAAATATTGTCAGCTTTAATTTAAGCTACTCGTGTTTTTATTCCAACCATATGTGCTTACACTCTTAGTTCAAGCAGCAGTGCCCAGGTGGGAATCAAACCCTTGTATCACTGAACTGTACAGAACAAACCCAAAGCTGTTTCTTTCCCCGAACTGTTTGCCAACTTTGGGCATGCTGTTGCAATCCTCTTTACAATCCCAGAGGTGTGACAACTTCACTCCTGGCAGACCTGTGTGTGTGTGTGGGTGTGTGGGTGTGTGTGCTCTTGGAATTCTGTCTCTGTGGGGACCAAATGTCTCACCAGTGATGGTTGGAGGATTTAGGGTTTTAAGTTGGGCTGCGATTAGTCTGAGGTTTGAGTTCAGGGAAATTATATATTAATTTGACATTTTTGTTGCAAAGCTCGAGGAACAAGTCTGTGTTTGTATGTGTGAGCAGGACTGTTGGATATTATCACGTCTCTGCTCTGCAGTGGAATTTTTCACACATCTACCTTTACCTTTGAAATCTAAGACTTCCCTCCTCCTTGTCTTGTCTCATAGGGCTAGGTTGTCTCCATACCATGTGTTCAGTCCTCCTGTTTTCTGCATGTGATCCTTTTTTTTTGTCATCGCAGTAGCCTTTCTTTCTAGTGTTTGTCTGCTTTCTGTTTCTTGTGGCTCCCTTTGTTTTATAACCTTCCTTCAGTTTAACTACTACCAGTGGCACCTCCTCTGTCCCCTCTGATATAAACCATATGGCTTCACATAAACTTTGAGAGTCCCTATCTGACTTAAAATTATTTGAAAAATAGCTATGAGTTATGCTTCAACTCAAGAAGGAGTCTTATGATCATCTTCCATCGGCCAGCAAACATTATCATAAGGTATCAGGATTATGGCTAAACAATTGCATAGCACATTGCTGTAAATAGTCACGCCATATTGCCTTGAATTTGTTAAGAAAACTTTGTTTTACTCACATGCTTCCACAGAAAACATCAAACATATTCAACTCAGTGTATTCTTTTATAACACCCTTCAAAACATACTTTTACAGGAAGGCCTTTTTTTTTACAGTACATCTGTTGTGTGTCTAGTTTCTATTCTTCTTTTAGAAATTTTATTATTTATTTATTTTCATCACACACTCTGATTTATCTGGTTTATCTGATCTTGATGATGTTCACTATTATATTTGTCTCATAAAGCACTTTATTACTGTGTTTTTAAAAGTGCTATAGAAATATAGTTTATTATTATTGATTGACTGGAGACCACGTTTAACAACAGCAACGCTCAACGCTAAAAAAAACCTTAGTGCTGGAGTTTCACTCTCAGTTCAGTTTTAAATAGTATGATTTTAGCAAATTTGCATGTGTTTTTGAGGTACTGAATGTACGACTGGATAAATGAGACTAAGATCGTACTGCATGAGTTGTGTGAGAGTTTGTAAACTGATGTTTTGATAGCCTTTATTTTAGCTGTTGTTAAACACTGTCCCCAGTCAATCAATAAATCTATGTTTGCCGTTTTCTGTGGAGGCATGAGAGAAAACCCAACTTTTCTTTAGGAATTAAAGATAACATGACAAATTGATATACAAATGGTCAGTGATAGGAAGGTTACTTACAGATACAAGTTACCCTGCTAAAAATATGCTAACTATTTAATTACTTCATTAAAGCAATATAACTTATTACATTTGATTTCTTTTTGATTACTTTTCTTCTGAATATTTTAAACTGGGCAATAAAGCTGAAAAATGTCCAGAAATAAGTTATGACAAAGACGTGGCAAAAAGACACAAAGCAACAAAATAATGTAAATAATAATAATGTACATAAACTCTTTACCGAAAAACAAATATAGTCGAATGTACTCCCTCTGTAATCACCAACATTTCAATAAGCAACTGTAATTACATATTTTATCTCAGTAACTGTAACTGATCACAGTCACATTTATTTTGTAATTTCATCACTGTAACTAGTTACTCCTCAACACTGCAAATGGTCATAGCAAGGATGGTATCAGACAACACTTCAGGCCTTCAGGCATTATCAGTGAGTAGCCGACCTGCACTTCTCAGCAAAGTGCAAAACAGAGGAAACATCGACTGAGACTTGGTGACATGTATAGATTAACATCATGTCAACAGTTTTTATTCCCCCCCACCTTATAGTTATATTCCAGTAGACCTATACAGATAGGCTGTATTTGACAAAGATTATACACCTGTGTTAAGCCTTGTTACTTACTGTAAAACTTCAACCAGTAACCCACGTTATTATTTGCTTAAATCACTGAACTCAACAAGCTCATATTTGGGAGAAGGCTTTAATTCCTTTAACACAAAACTGTTGCTCAGCAAAGTTGGGACATACGATCAAGTTGTTTCTTTGAACCAGTCTTTTCTATAAAAACTAGGCTTTGAATTACATATCAACTACAAATCATTCATTTCATTTAGCTCTGACAGAGAGCGCATTACAGACATAGACTGGTTTACAGCACGTGAAAAATGGAGCATCTGGCATTACTGACACAATGACTTTTTATCCTCTTAAAACAATACTCACAACTTTTTTATGAAAACCCCTTTTGATTCTTTTGATTGGTGGAGCCTTACGGACTAAAGCAATATGAACATTTCACTGGGTTATCGAGGAACAGACACATCCAGCTTCAGAGGTAGGGAGTCACCACTTGTTTTTTCGTCATGCTGGTAAATTCGAATTAATAACGGTCTTCTCTGGTGCTCATGGTGTCAATTGAATGAACTGAACGATTGACTTGTGGAGAGTCGAACCAAGCTAACAATGTGTAGCATCTCTACATTGACAAAAGTTTGAACATTTATATTTGTATGCACAATCTAAACAACGTTAGCCAACAACCTGATTGTATACATCCAAAGAACTGGCAACCAGACCAGGGGTCTCATTTAATAAACAGTGCATCGGATCCATACTAGAAATGTACATACAGACAAAAGCCAAAAAGGGCGTGCGCCAATATAATATTCAACAATTTCTGCAATCAGGCTTCCACCTCACCATCTGCGTCGCCAATATCCCATCTCCAAGATGTTTGTAAGCGAGGGTCAAAGTCTCTACCATCAAGTCTGCTTTTAGAGATCACAACTTTTGCGTTGTGGGAAATGGCGCACACATTATGCGTACGCAGTGTTTATAAATGAGACCCTTCACGTCTAATTTAGATAGGCCTTTATTTGTCACCAAGCCAATAAAAGGGACTTGGCTTTAAATTGAAGTTTTAGGGTACTTGTTAACATGTATTCTTTATTTGCGCAAGCTGAGACTACAGTTTTTCAAACATAATGGTATATAAGCTGACTTGAGCATGTGCAATCTATATTTCAAGGTCATATAAGTATTAGCCAATAAATTGATGTGCATTTTGTCACTTGGATCATGAAGCTAATTTTATAGCTGCAAAAAGTCTGATTCACACAATGAAACCATGCAGCTTTTTGTATTTTAGGAATTAAAAATAGGCCATATAAAAGTATTTCTCATGGATCTGTGTACCCTGATGCAGTGTGTGTGTGTGTGTGTGTGCTGTGTCTGGTGAAAACAACTTTGGGCTGACTCACAGAGCCGTGGGAGTGGCTAACAGCAGTGTTAGGTTTTAAATCCACACGTGGTCGAGGTCTTGGGCTTGTTTAGCACCGCGTACACAGCGAGAAACTTCTGACTAACCCATGCCAGCGAGTTGCCTCACGTCTATCACTGCGGGGGCAGACGGGATCGGACCAAACTTTTGAGAGCTCAGCAACATGCCATCTTTCCCCATGTACGAGTTTGCGGACCTGGAGGAGATGATGTGCAAGGTAAAAGCGCAGAGAAAGTTGAGCGGAGCAGAAGTTGGCTAACAGCAGGTCACGGGGGGGTTAACGTTAGCTAGCTAGCTACACGGCTAACTTTACGCTGTTTGCTATGTTCGCCTTTTCAAGTGTTGTTTAGCAGACTGTTGTTGACTTGAATTCACCGTTTAATGTACTTTAAAGTCGTGTCTTTATCTGGCTGTTGGTTGTTACGTTACCTGAAAGTTAGCTTGAAGTTAAGGCTCACAAAGTGGGAGCAGTTGTTGAAGTTGGTGTCATCGTAACAACGTAACTTTCAATTAACGTTAGCCAGCGCGTTAATTGTAGTTAATGTAAGCTAACTTCAGTATTAACATGCATTTAAAGGGTTTAGAGGCAACACGGTGAAACAAACTTTAACTTTATATACTTACAGTCACTAAAAGTCGCCAGTTAAAGTTGTCAAGCTGGGTTGGTAGCATGTAGAGGTATTTAATTGACTGGATGCCAGTAAGTTAGCTAACACTACTTTCAGAAATACGAAGGTTTTCCTGTACTTGCTGCGTAGCAACATCCTGTAACTAAAGGATGCAAGTGTGTGTAGGATGCCAGGTTAAACCTTTGTGGTCTTGTTAGTGTGCATTTAAAAAAACAGGCAAGATTGTTGATGGATTATCATACTGTTTATGTGAGAAATGTGGTCGACTGTCACCCTCCCAGATCATCCAACAAGTTTCAAAGCAATGTAAGGTGTTTATTTATAAATTTATTTATTATTTACCAGGAGGATGCATTTAAACATAGTTTGAATACAGAGTTTGGGATTGATGTGTTGCACAGAGAGTTTATAGCTATTGCAAATTCTCAACTCTTGTCCCTAGTTGGGCTTTTGCATGTAGACCTGAGAGGCACAATATTACACATAAACCACAATCCACACACTACAATCCACATGCCACAGTGCATATACCACAATACAACCATCACAATATTCTACGCTACCCCTACCATGGGCATACCACTGTAGGCTTATGACAGTACATATATTAAAGTGCACATACCACAATACACTAAAATCATTTTCAGTTAAGCATGTTGTTGTGGCCAAACTATCAATAACAAACCTATAGTCAGTTATTTAAATGAGCATATCTGGCTTTAATCTACTACTTCATAGTTCGAATACTACTTCAGAATGCATTTTTATCTATGTCTGAATACTAATGTGTGCTCTAACTTTCTGTCTTGTAGCTGTGTATAGAAGACAAAATGTCCCTGCAAGGAAATTTGTATTTGACAGTTAAAGGTTAGACAGGAAAGTGAAAGGAATACTTCAACCACAAAAATGAGCATCTGTATATCAATTAATCATGCAGTGTTACCTCCGTAAAGAAAACTGTTGTTCTTGCATGCTACCATCGGAAAAAAGTGATCACATTGATTTATTAGAAACCACGTTTAACAACAGGAACACTACATCAAAACATCCATGTATACACTCACACACAGCTCGTGCTGTATTATCCAAGTTTCATTTATGCAGTCGTTTGCTTAGTACTTCATGCTTACTTGCATTCTCTAGACTGAAAGTGAAACTTATCTGTGCTCTTTCCAAAGCCAGACTCCAATTCTAAAGTTTGTAAAACATGGTTTTGATAGTTTTGCTGTTGTTAAATGTGGTCCAGTCAATCGGTACATCAACCTGTGAGAAAAACAGGGTTTTTTCATGACTTTAAGGTAACACAGCATGAGTAATTGATTAACAAATGGTCATTTGTGGATAAAGTATTCCTTCAGGATTGACAGATCAAAATTCAAACATAGGAGTGTGAATCCATTGGACATGTTGCTGACTGAAGTACCACGCAGCTAACTTTGTAGTGTCTGTATTGAGTATTGTATTGTATTGAGTTGAACGTTGGAAAATCCATTAATGTAATGCATCTGTAAACATTTTGGCTACTGAAGTAAATTTGAAGGGGAAAAATGTGTTTTACCTTTGCCACGTGTAACTGCTGTAGTGTTCAGTGAGGAAAAAATGAAAACAATTACACCCTTGTAACAGCTGATCACTTGCACAAATGATCCTTCACTGTTCTTTTTAAGGGAAATGTTAATACATGCTAATATAAAGAAAGAGTCATTAAAGGACGAAGAAAAATACCGCAGGGATTTTATAAACACAACACTTGGTATGCTAACGTTGGCCTGTGTCTGTTCTTCTTACAGCAGCTACTGAATCTGGACCTGAGGGAGCAGAGCCGACCGCTACCGCCCCAGAGTCTGGCAATGAGAACAACAGGTTGCATTGGTCAGACACGTAGCAACATGTCATTTTCCCTATCATCCCTCTCCTGCCTCCCCACGGATCCTTCAGATGGTGCATTACTGACCTCCAGCCAATGGGGGCAGCAGTCAGAAAGCCCTCTGCCCCCCCAGCTTGCTAATTCCACCCAGTGGGGGAAGTCGGGCTTCCTCTCCCAGCGCTCCATCAGCATGGTGGAGACCAGCAGCACCACAGCAGCGAGTCTTGGCTGGCCCGGGACTGACATAACGCTCTCCCAAAGTGACATCAGCCCCACTGCACTGAACACTAGCTCCTCCTCATCCTCCTCTTCCTCATCACGCTATAAGACTGAACTGTGTCGATCTTTCACCGAGAGCGGCTTGTGCAAGTACGGCGGGAAGTGCCAGTTTGCCCACGGGACAGACGAGCTCCGGGATCTTAACAGACATCCGAAATACAAAACGGAGCCGTGCCGTACGTTTCACACCATCGGTTTCTGCCCCTATGGGATACGCTGCCACTTTGTCCACAACAACGAGGAAGAAAAGAAACACGCCGCTCGTTCCTCCACGTCCTCTTCCTCCTCCGCAAGCATTCCCCAGCAGCCATCTTCCTCCTTCCGCTCGCACAGACCTCCCCTCGTCAGACAGAGCTTCAGCTTTGCAGGGTTCCCCTCTGCACCCCAGCAAGCCCTTCAGCCTGCCCCTAATGCTCACCCTCGGCCTGCCACTGCCTCTTTCACACGTGCTCCATCGGCCTCTCCTCCCTCCTGCGCTGACATTACTGACCTCCTTTCTCATGCCTTCCTGGAGGTGGACTCTGCCTTCGAGGCCTCCCCTGCCCACCAGTACCAGCTCTCCATGGGCCAGGGCACTGCAGGAGATCCCAGGTCCCCATTCCTTCCCTCCCCAGACTCCGGCTGTTCTCCATGTGGGCTGTCTCCGAATGCCTCCCCTTCCCTGCGGCTGAGTCCCAGTGCTACTGGGGGGTTTTCAGGGCCACTTGGTGCCCGATCCCTGTCCTACACCTCTCTGTGCGACCAGGACCAGGATGGAAGCAGCTCTGCGAGCTCCCTCAGTGGCTCCGAATCATGTGGCGGCATTAACGACGTCAACGGCAGACGCCTGGCCGTATTCAGCCAGCTCTCTGTTCCTGAGGATTCTACAGGGTTCTGCCTTTAGGCCGCAGTGTGCTGCGAACACAAACATACATATTTGCACACATTATATCCTGTACACACATATCCATGCTCAAGCAGACACAATGCACACACACAAGAACCCTATAAATGCACGCACACCCTCTCACACACACACACACACACACACACACACACACACAGCACCTGGACTGACACCTCAGATGTTCCTCGCACCTGCTTGGCATCAAAGGAAACAAAGACTGACTCGAACGCACAGAGAGATCCGCCTTTTAGATTCATGTGGTTAAAATGTCAGTCATATGCGTAAGGGAAGCAGCAGTGATGCTGAAACTGAAACGTGTGGTGCCACCAAAACAGAGTACATATCAAGACAGGAGTGAAATAGTGCCAGAAGTGATCGATGCTTCACCAAAATAGTGTGTTTAAAAAATCAAATTGCAACAAAGATAGTGTGATCACAGTGTGATTGGCCACTGTTGTTGTGTCCAACCACATTATTTCTGTTACACCTGAGTGATCTAAAGAACGTGATAAAGCCAAAGACATCTTTTGTAACTCAAACGGTTTGATTATGGTGGCACAAACACACAATGTAGGAACTTGTTTTCCACTAATTGTACACAGTATTGTGCTTATAAGCTGGTGAAAGTATTTTTTCCTCATAACTCTACAGTCTGAGGTAAATTATGACCTCGAACCTGAATGTTAAGTTTTTTTAAACAACTGAAGTGCCTGTTGCATTATTTGGCAGGTCATGTGTTAAAACAAGATTTGCTGGTTTGTTCGGAGAGATGTTTGGAGGGGTGTGAGTCTTTTTATTTAGTCAAGTAAGGTTGTGTGAGTTCAGGTCCCTCTTAAGTGTTCTTGAGCCTCACATGCATTATTGACAAACTGCCACCAGTTAAATGCCAAGCGACCACATTTAACCTGCCCAATGGGAGGAGTGAGGGGGACTCGGTTTGAGCTCAGTGAAAAAAAGCCAAGTGGGTTCGATCATACTTAATCAAATCTCATGTGTATGACTTGACCACTGCAAAAAAAGAGGACATGGAAATTTTAGGGGCTTTGATAGGTGAAGTGTGCCAGCATTAATGGAAGGCATAAGAGAAACTCCATCAATATTAAGACAACAAAAAGCCGAATTAAAGCAGGTCGTGTTTCATGCAAGTCCTGTTTTACCTCTGGCATTCTTCCCAATCAACTGTGGTGCTAATATATGTATTTTAGATTATCTTAAACACAAACATTCCCAATGGTGGGATTCATTTCCTCCCTTGTCCACTGGCAGCACTGGTGATACATTTTCAAAATGAGTATTTATGTTTTTGTGGCTCGCCCCGCCAAATTCCATCTCTCCCGCAGTAATAATTCTTCCTGTTTCGCCTTTGTACTGTTACGAATGTGTAGTGTTCCTGGACACACGCATGTGAACCGTGCGCCCAGGTCCGTTGCCTTACTGAGCTAGATCCAGCATTCTGTAGGGTTAGGGTATGTCTGCTTAGTGTTATAGAAATGTTACTCGGCTGTTATGTGTGTTTATGAAGTAGTTGGTTAGAGGAACAGACGCCGCGCTGTTACTGGTCTATTTAAAATTGCCTTTTCATCAACATGTTTGAGGCCTGTTTAGTGTTAAAGGTGATAATCTTTAGTACATTTCTTTAATTTATTTTAACGTATTTATAGAGGACTTTGAGTTGGTAATGCTTGTATCAAGTTTAATATATTTGGTTTCTTTTTGTTTTTTTGCTGTTTTTGTACTTGAAATAAAGTGTTTTTGTTTTTGATTTTTTTTACCTCTCGGAGTTTCACTTAATCGTCCTCAGGCAGAATTCATACAGGCTCAGGAACCTTGTGCTGAGGCGCTGATGCAACAGTGTAGAAATTACAATGCTTGTGTTTCCTTCACCTTCCAGCCTATTTTGTAGAACGCTGGCTGTGTGGCAACAATGTTCACACATTTGTGACGTTTTAGATGCAAGGTGCAGAGAGGAAGGAAGGAAGCAGGCAGGAAACCAGCAAACTGACATTTATGATTTTCATTGTAGATCACATTTCCCCAGTGGGTCTGTACTGTTGAGGTTAACTAAATATAGAGACAATGTCAGAAGTAAGAAGTAAAAGAATTTGCTTAACTCTGAAGTTGCTATTTCAGATTAGACGGAGAGAAAAGACTAATGATTTCCTGGACAGCAACACAGAAACTGGATAGGGACAGTTAATTTTGTAGAGCCACAGTGGCAGGTGGACAATAATTTCCAACTCAGTCCTTAAAGGAACTCTTGATCCTTTCGTTCATCAGCTTAAAGGATAAAAAGAAAAATCACCACACACTGGGACACGGGTTTCACTTGACAGGTGTACTCCGATAACATAATAAGACATATAATGCAATATTTTCCTATAAAACTGTGTCTTCTTACTTAATGTGCTCAGGACATTTATAGGTGTGTACCACCACAGCACGCAGGTGAGGTTGGGGCTTCATAAAAAGGTAGCGACCTGGTGCCAGACTGTAACAGCAGGCGGCAAGGAGACACAGTGCTGAAAAACAATTAAAATAAAATGTAAATATAGTGAGGAGAAACGCCAAAGGTTAAATCTGAGGTCGGGTTTCACAGCAAGCGTGTTTAGGAACAGTTATCACCAGTCCTGCACCATACACACAGACAACAGACACAAAACACACAATAGCATGGGTAATCTGAGTGAAACCCAGCACGTCCTTCACGTTTCCAGGTGTTATTGTGCAAGGTAGCAGGAAATAAGTCATAAAGAAACTCTGCGGTGCATCATCAGCTTAAAGAGTGCTTACATAACAGTGTTGCTGATTCATTCAGAGGTGATTCTCATAAATGCATTAATTATTGTAAACTGTCTTGTGAAATCATCGCAGTTAACTATAGTGAGGTCAAAAATGTCTTGGTTCTTATTTTAAAGTAAGAAAGCCGATTTAAGGAAGGCTGAGCATTAGGTTATTAGTTATAAGTCATTTCTGCCTTAACCACTGTGCTGTAATATAGCAGGACAATGGTGTGTGTATGTGTGTGAAGTCATGCCATTGAGATTTCATGTGGAGATAAAAAGTCTTTTGTTTGGGGTTTAATCTGGACAATCCTGGGCTCCCACCCATGTCCCTTCTCCCTCACCGCCTCCACCACTTCCCAGTGTGCCTTTCTCACGTTGTTTCTCTCCTTTACTTCAAATACATCCCCTCGCCTCTCCACGTTTTACACCCTGCATGGCAGCTGGGAAGCATCCTGTTATGACAGTGTGGTGAGTAACACAAGTTGGTAGAGGCAGGAGGAGGAAAATCACACAACTTAAATGGTCCTTATTAACTGAAACTATATTTCAAGTATCAGCACGAACAAAAGCAGGGCTATAGATGCATATGCACGGCTGACCCTCCAGGAATCTCTTTTTCATGCACACACACAAGAGCTATTATCTTGTCACTGTTAACATGAGATGGGCTGGCTGTCTGGGAGTGATTAGTGGCGGTGAAGGGGTTAAAGGCATGTGTGTGCTCGCATGGTTTCTGTGTGTGTGTGTGCTGTATTGTGTCTGATGGACATTCTCCCACACTCCTGCCCTGTGGGACGTAGTTAAGGCAGGCAGATGGCTGTATTCAGGTCCACCACGGGTCAACATATGGCCCCGAGAGACAAAGTTTGTGTCGGTGAGACAGAGGATCTCACTTTTACTATGCATGAGTGGAGGAAGTTGAATGAGGAGGAAGGGGGAAGAAAGGTAATAGCTTAAAAAAAAAAAGCGGATGAAAAAGAAGTTGTGAGATAAAGAAGTGATGCGACAGTTTGAGAGGATGAAAGCGGGCAGCATCCTGTGAGTTCATGCGGGCTGTAAATAAAAGACACTTGGTCATCTGCAAATTTGTTTGCATGCTCTGAGGACAATGAGACCAGCCTTTTGAGACAGAGATACTTAAAGGGTAACTCTGCTATTTTCCAACCTGGACCCTAGTTTCCCATGTTTTTATGTCAAAGTGACACATGGGAACAGCTGCAAAACAGAATGCAGTGTAACCACTCAGAGCAGATCTCATCATCATTTTACGCCCACTAAAAGTTCTTGTTTTTGCCACTGACAGGCTCAGATTTAAATTCTTAGTATCTGAAAACATAATAAAAGGGATCCCCACAGAGACAAACCTTTTTGTTAAAGAGTAATATCCTATAGAAAAGAAAAAAAACCCAATCAAACAAAGAAATACAACTCGGAAACATATTTGCATATTTCACGTCCGAAAAGGAGCAGGAATGAAGTGTGAACTTATTTAGTCCTACCCCTTTTTTCTTTCTATATTTTACCTTTAAACATGCTGCGTAGGGTCTGCCGCACAAGTATAAATCCCCATTTAGGACTGCCGCTAGTGTACAAAAGGGGTGGGTAAGTGGCGAAACCCACGTGACACAGATACAGGAAATGAATTTAAAGTGGGCCGCCGTGGTTTATCTTATATCAGACTAGGGCTGGCACTATATCAGATTTTTACTAAATTATTTTGGCCGAAAGCATTCACAATAACAATATTATCGCAATATCTATATTTGAATTTATTGAAACAATAGCCACTTGAGATTTAGCATCAGATTTTTAAGGGGGTCCTCAAACACAAATACACAACAAAAACACACAGATAAAACTGCATTACATAATAAACATGCACTCAAAATATGTGACCAAAATAAGAGACGGAGCAAGAATGGGAAGAAATGGAAATAATTTAAGGTGCTGGATTATTTACACAATATAATTACATGTGTATTATCAACATTATGACACTATTTCATTTATTAAATATCAGTAATTGTCCAAACTGGGTCCATTAACTTACAGACACTGTTTTGGACCCCAGATCAGTATTTGATGTTAATTTAATGGCCACTACTAAATTATCAGGGCTCAAAAATGACTTTAAATTGCATTTGGTGATTTTAGTTTCTGAAACGGCAGTGAGCTCTCAGGACACTTCCCACAGATCAACAGTCTCCGTCAGCTTCTCACACTACAAAAGGCTTCAGTCACTCTATGTGGACAGTGTTACAGAATTTTAGCAAGTCATCAATTTGAGACAATGAATGCTGGTTTTACTCACACACCCCCAACACCTCCTTTCTTTCTTCTTAGACACTGAACATCCCCCTCCTCCTCCTCCTCCTCCTCCTTTGCTCTCCTCCCTCCATTCACTGTTCCTCCTTTGTGAGTATATTGACGATATTGTGATGCAGGGTGGGGCAGGAGGAAGGGGAGCAATGACACGTAGAGCAGCACACAACTGTTGCTGAACTCCTGCCATCATCCCTCACAGTTTGTAGGACATTTGGATACAAGATATGTCTCACACTGTTCCCCTCCTCACTATCACACCTTCATCATCTTCCTCCTCTCCTACACTGCTCCCACTCTGCCCCCCCACCTCTAATAAACTCCTCTTTTCTACCTTTCATTCCCCCCAGTCTCCTGTAGAGGCTGTTCATTCTCTCCATCTCATTTTCCTCTCGCCCGCTCTCTCAATCTCACCCTCTCTTCCTCCACCCACTTTCTACAATCCAGCCCCCCTCCCTCCCAGGCTTTCCCTCTAATCCCCCTCTCTCTGTTTTTTTTTTTTTTTTTTTACTTCTCCCAAGAGAGGATTTGGGCAAAGTGTTTAATGGATTGCAACAAATGGGGAAAAGAGTGGGCCATAGTCAGGTGCTGCACATTTATGCAGACGCCTAGCTCAGTTTTCCTGACTGTTTTCTTCTTTCACAACATTCCTACAGTTGAATAGACGTTCCGAAAACCACACATCTTGCTGTCGCCTCCGATGCACTGTGCAGATCAGCAGGGGTAGAGTGGCTGTCTACTTATAACCAGGGATCTTATTTAATTTTTCTCGAATGCTTAAGCTCATTCAAGAACTCTTGTCTTGAGGGCTTCCATACTGAAGTAAGGACATAGCCCAGTTTGAGAGCCAAGTTTTAGACAAAGGAGTTAAGGCTGTATTAAAGGAGTGTAGTATTGCACTTCTATGAAGTTACGGGACTGGCGAGATAGATTTTTAAAAAAGAATGATCAAAACTGAGGCAGCCGGAGCCGAGGTATCTTGACTTTTAATCCGTTGCGTGGATCAAGCTCCAACAAACACTGGATCCTTCACTTCCCATTATGCAGCCAACAGCAACTCTTTTATTAGACCCTTCCTCCATTCTTCCCAACGTCTGTGGTGTCAGAATCCAAGCAAAAATAACCCCGATGACATCACGAGGGTTATTTTCTTGGACTATAAAATGCTCCCTTGAGAGCCACAAAAGGCATTTTACAACTGTTTACAAAGGCTGATTGGAAATTGAGTGCCTTTGTGAGATGGAGTCCAAGTCACAGTCTGTCTCTCGTCCCACTATTTCACGGCAACTATTTATGCTTCATGGTGGGGTTTGTGGACGAACGTAGTCGAGATGGGTCGCTATAGTTTCAGTGTTGTGACAACTGATGTGGTGACACTGTTGTTGCAGCAGTGAAAACTTTTTACAAATGACAAAATGTTACTATGCTATGCTAATTAAAACGGATGTCTAGATATAGTGCATATTTGTCTTGACTTCATTGTCCATTTATGTGCATGACAAGTTGTCTACATAGTGAGCACAGTTTCACCCTTCACTATGACTGCCCTGTTACATACAAATTCCACTCTGAGGCTGTCATTCGTGATAATAGAGTGATGCAGGAGTGAGTCTGAAACCAGGACATGAGTTAAAAATTTCGCACCTCCGGTTCACTCATCTTTAAGTCAATGGATTTTTGGTTAGATTCTTGGAATAAGATTTTTACGTTTAGTTCTACGACATAAAATATGAAAGTAAATCCCCCACTCGTGACTTTTGAAGCTTTTAGGTGTCATCAAAATGTGATTGCTAACAAGTGGCTAAATGCCTACAGAACATCATCACGCTGAACACAGCTTTGCACCTCCTTGTAGTGGCGGCGTTAAGTCATATGACCATAGTGTTCATTTATAGACTCACATTAGCATTTTGCTTCTGGCGATTGCATTTACGCTTCAAAAATCGTAGAAGTCAGGGACGCCCAGTAGCTCAGTGGGTAGAGCTGGCTCCTATGGACAAAGGCAATGTCCTTGCTGCAGCGTCCACGGGCTCGATTCTAGCCCATGGCCCTTTGCTGCATGTCATCCCCTTTCTCTACTCCTTTCACACTAGCCCCAAAATGATCTTCAAAAATAAAAAAATATTGTCTAAGTGGTGGTCATTTGTGTAAATTATTTTGCTGAACAAAGTGTAAATATCACAACTTTTTTTTTTCCCAGAGAGCTCATTTTCTACAATAATCCAGAATTGAACGGAAAAATCACGTTGGCTTTTTGATGAGGGAACCAGGGTGACATTAACTTTAATAATTTGCTTCCCTGCACCACTCTATGGCAATTACGTCTAATATCTGATGAAAACTTGATGCTAGGGTGTCTCTCTGTGTATGAGGAAATACAACTTCCATGTTGTGATTACTATAAACAGGAACTACTGTAAGAGCAAAAGCAGCATCCACACGGTGGTTTTTCAAGCCTGAGCCTCAGCGACACACAAACTGGAAACACACTGAATTGATTAAGTTACATGTAAAGACCTTTATTGTGTAAAACTATTACACTGATGGCAGTGGAATACTGGAACACTGTCAGGGATATTTTACTTAAACAGAGACAGTAATGAAAGCAGAGTGAGCACCATAATCCTTCAGAGAGAGCTATAATGTCAACGTGGTGGTATACCAAAATATAACGTTAATGAAAATCCAAGCGTAAATAAAACATTGTGACAAATCTGATGATGGATTAGAGAGAACCTGGGTCTTAAAGCACTAACTCAGATTGATCATGGTTGTCTTGAAACTGAAGTTACAGTTTAGCCCGTGCAGTACGCGCACATACAGTAGAACCTCTTAATGCCGAGCTCATGATATGGATCAACAACATGAAAGAAATATTAATAACTTAAGCAGGGATGATGGGAGATGGAACTGCTGTTGCTAAAGCACACTGAAATATGTTGTTATGCAGATGAGTAATAAAAAAGATAAAAGGAAATGCACTGTGTGATACAAAGGGTGAACAGTTTTCGACTTCTCATTATTTTTTAAGCGAGTGTGAAAAACAATTTTCGATTTTCAACTATGTGGTCTCTTTTCTCCCAGACAAATACTGGGGGCGTATTGGAAAGATGAACTACAGATTTTTAAGAACAAAGTTGAACAGGCAAGGAGACCCTGGGCAGACTTTCCCCAAACTGTTAAACAACAGACATGGAAATAAAGACAGCTCTCTGTCTCCATGTAGTGGCAAAAACAGGCAACAGCATCTACTGGAGAGGTGATTTTCTTCATCACTGTAACAGTGAGTTGTCCTTTCTTGTTCTAAAGGCTTTGTTTTGTCACATTATTATTCCACTTAGAGAAAATGTTAAGTTGAGAAAGTAAAATAATCAAAGGAAACAACACAAACAGTTTTATAGTTTGAAGCTGTTTTGGGATTCATGTTTGAGGAGACTTTTATACAAAGCAAAGAGTCATTTCACAAATGTAACAGAAATTCATGTGAATTGGTTTCAAAGCCACATAACATGGTAAAAACACATTTGCAGCTCACTATATATTAGAGAAATTTAATTACTACATATCAATGCTGTAGGACAAAGGACAAGGACAACAAATGTACATTTTGGTACAAAAAAAAAAATCCGTAAACTAATGTGATATCCCTACAGAGGAACAGAGAGAGGCGCAGACAGTGTTACCACATCTATAATGGAACACACTGAAAATAAAATGCCTGTACCCATGACTCATTCTAGATTTGCATTTTGCCTTTAAATGAACTGAAATTTGAATGACCACCAGCGTGCATGAAACACCCAGCTCCTAAAGGCAGTCTGCTACAAGGCAGAGCAAAGCACCAGGAGCTAGTTACAGATTCAGATTCATAGTGTCTGCAGAGAAACAAGTGTTGAATAATGAATCTAATGAGGCAGGTGTAATGATGTTCAAAGGCTCACTGGCTGTTATTTGGATGGATGCTCAAAGCGATGATATGGTGGTTGATGTTTTATCCTAAATTGATTTTTATTTTCAATTATGTCTCAGTGAGTATTTCTGAGTCAGTCCTCTCAGTTAAGACTGCACCCAACATTGCAAGACATTACAAAGAACATTAAATTACCATGTGATTTACTATACATTCACATTATTGTTTTCACATCACTGACAGTCAATATTTCTTTTCAAAGCTCGGCCAGGTGGGCTCAGGCAAGGCCAGTGAAAACTAAAGCTGAAAATATCATATATTATTTCCTTTTATACGAAACAAACGTGAAAATAAAAATGCAAAAGGAATAAAACAGATCTTCTGTATCAGAATACCACAAGTGAGAGGTACGCCTGCTAACCCTTTTTGCTCTTTCATGGGTACCTGGTTGTCAGCCGAACCTGGCAAGTCCTGTTTGACCCAGTTGGGGAAATCACGGTGGTGTTTGATTCCCTCTGTGGATGGACAGGAACTACTATCCTCTCTTTAGGATTAGCCCAAACCCACAGGTCCCTGTTCATCAGCTCCAGGGTAGCACAGAGGATAAGGTCATAACTTCTGGATCACCACTTGGAACTTACCTGGCGAGACAAAATTAAGAAGAGGTAAACTATCTGTTTTAGGGGTCGACAGATAATCGACCTGGCCGATTATGGGGGCCAATATGCCGATGTTTTGCCCCTGGCGTGCTTCTCACTGCCTGCACGTACCACTCTAGGCCCTTAAAACCAAACTCAAGACCTACCTTTTTAGCCTGGCTTTTAATTAAGCTCTCCTTCATTTTATTTTATTTCATTATTATTAATCTGTTTTTATTTAGCTGGCATATTCATTTACTGTTCAGTGTTTTACTTACTATTTTATGTACTTTAAACCTCAGGGAGCACTTTTATATTTTTCTATTCATTTGTCAAAGTTTTTTTCAAAGTGCTGCTGGCAGCTGCCTGTATTGTTTCATTGGAAAAGTTCTCAGAATAAATATATGCTTAATTGCATTTGAATGTAGTGCTTTGTCAGTGTTTTTTAAATTCTGTGTCAGCTATGATTTTTACAGCAGACATATATCGGTTGTAAATATCGGCTATCGGTATCTCTGTTTCATAATAATTGGTATCGTCATCGGCTCTGAAAAAACATATCATCGATCCCTAATCTGTTTGGACCTTGACGATATACTATGCAGGACAATAAGTTACAGTTTGTAAACAAGCTTGTGGACAAAGGTGAAAGTAAAAGCCAACCCTAGATTAACTCTCGTTTGGCATTTCACCTCACTATATTTGCGTTCTTTTGGCACTGTGTCTCTTGGATGCCTGCTATTTGCAGTCTGGCACCTGGTTGCTTACTTTTTATAAAGCCCTGACCTCATCTGCTCGCTGTCAGGGTAGATGCCCATAAACATCCCAAGCACAGTCAATAAGAAGCAGGAAAATACACCATCACACACTTATATTGGGTCATAAGTGATAATTGAGAAGGATTACTTCTGCATGACTCTATAAATTGTTTTTCTAGGAGAACCCTGCATAGTATATCTTTAAAAGATATATCCAAAATGTAGTATCCTACTTAATGATACTTAATGAATATCACAAACATGTCCTGACCTAACTGATCACACAACCTAACAGTTTGTTAACAGCATGTTATGTTATGTTATCACGTTCTTTCCCACAGTAAAGAAAAACATGAATGATATTCTGGTAGTACTCACAGGATGGCATAACAGAGACCTCAGCTGTCACCACGCTGTCCATACCAAGGTTAGACAGAGCTCCCCTCACAATGCCACATGAAAAAGCAAGGTACTGAAAGGAAACACATAAAAATACAGATTAATATGAGACGTATTGAGGTGGATTTTATTATTTCAGAGAAACAGTACACTCACCTTAGGAGCCTGATCCAAGTATTGTTTTCCACTAGAGAGCTGCGTGAGCAGAGAAAATTTGTTGTCCTGCAGAACATAGGTGCCCTGTAGCAGAAAATAAAGGCAGGTTAGTGAGAAACCTTGAAACAAACAACACATTTTAAAGGATAACTTTGGTCTTTTTCAACCTGCACCATATTTCCCTGTGTAAATTGGTCAGAGAGACTGATGTGAACAACAATTTTTGAAATTGGTCCAGTATTGAGTGAGTGGTAGCTGCGGGACAGGCTGCAATGGAAGCTCAAGGGCAATTTAACACTGACACTGTATGTCCAATTAAGAGAGAAAGGAAGCTGCCGAGGCAAAGATTGTTTTTATAAGTGGTTGAAGTGTCTCTTAACCTTTCACTTGATCAGGTCTGTTTGTTATTGCCTTGTTAAGCAGAAGTCTCGTTCTGAAATATCATGAGATGTCACTTGTTGTAGGAAGACAACAGTGGAAATGTGTGTGAGATCTATACAGAGTATGGTAATCAGAGTGGTTTGCAAAACAAATAGTTTAGTGTTATTTAAAAGATATTCAATGTCATGGATTATCCTGATTTCAATCATGTGGATGAGGCTTTTGAATTTGACGGCCGCCCAAATTTATGTGAGCCAGAGTATACGCATGAAGAGCAGACGAGGAGAGAGAGGGGGCAAAAAGGCAGAGGAGGTGAACCAGCAGCAAGGCCATGAAGCTGGAAGGTGGATGCTATCCCTTTGGGTGCTGTGACCCTATGACCACAGAGGAAAAATGCATACTTTGTTAGGAGTGGTTCAAGTTTACGCACTGCTGCTGGCAGCTGCCTGCTCGTTCAATACTGGACCAATTTAAGAAACTGTGGTTCACATCGGTCTCTTTAACCAGTTTACATTATGAAAAGGGTCCAGGTTGAAAAATGCTGAAGCTATCCTTTAACTGACACTGAATATGATTTTGTATATATTATTTTCTTCATTTAACAGCAAAGCTTCCTATAATTCCAAGGAGGTTATGTAAGCTATGGCCATAGTTGAGTTGTATTGAAGATTTAGATATTCTAAGCTCTTCTTTGCCAACAAGATCTGTGTAATCTATCACAAACTAAGGCACATTTTCACAAAAAAGACAGAAATTCCTGACAGTGGAAAGACTAATCTAAACTTTTATTTTACCTGATGGTTTGTTCGAAGGTTGTCAACCTGCCTCCTGAACACCTTCGTCCAGAAGTCTTTACAGATGAACTTCATTACATCCAACTCGTCCTTGAAGCTGGGAGAGTCCCTGGTCAACCTAAATGGACCAAACATAAACACAGGCACTTAATAATAGCGAGGATGCATGTTGCACAGCATTTACTGTTGCACATACAGTATGTGAGCTCGTCTACCTCTCAATGAGTCCTTGTCCCACCCTGAAGCCCATGCTTTCAAGGACAGACACACAAACAGCTCTGTCCTGAAGAGGAAAAGTCAAGCTGTTAATTGGCTCAGTGGACAATAAATTATTGTGTGTGTTAATGTGGTTTGTCCTGAAAAGGCTACAATGCTCAATTGTGAAGCCTGGAAGAGGGATTATCAGGTTGGTATCTACAAATATGCGCTAAGTAGCTAGCACAATTAATACCAGATAGTGATAGTGTTTTGCAAGGTGCTTCCAGACCACAGTGTAACTCAAGTCTAAGATTATTCTTCACAGTATGTGTCAGTTGACTGATTCATGCTTTTATTGAACACACCTTGTTGTCCATCTCTCCTTTACCGGACTGCTGCTCCTTGTAAATATGTGACACAATCTCCATGTGGAGAAAGTCGAACAGAGACTCGTCTGCCATATCTGCCAAACACACAAAAGTGATTATACAAGCCGATGTAACGCTTGAATAAAACAGTTTCACTTAACAGCACCGCTGAATGTGAAAACCCTTAACGTCGTTAGCATTAGCTTGACAGTTAGCGCTAGCTAGCAAACTAGTGTTGTTCACAGGCAAAACTGCCCAGACCTAGTCTTCCCTATGTCGGCATATGAGACAACACAAAGCAATGCATGTGTGTATGGCATAGCTTGCAATTAATCTGATTAAATTCAACAGCGTGGACTGTTAAATGTACCGTACCTGTAGGTTGCTAGCATAGATTTTAAGCTACGAGTAAACACAAGCCTGCTTCCTGGGTTGTGCTCGAAATATTCACCAGGGTACCCCTTGGGGTGCACTCTGGCGGAGTTAGTGGAAATTAACCCCTTAAATGAACTTTATTTACACGCTCCAACAGCCAAGAACATTAAAAAACTATATTTACAGTAATAAAATATATTATTTTCAAGAAAAGGGTGTTTATACATTCGTTAGAGAGTAGGAAATTCACGTTGAATTTAGGCATACGCCGATACAATTACAAACAGACTCTCTCACACAGCTGACATGTCTTCCAATTGCGGTATGAAACGTCACTTGTCATGTGACATGATAGTGCAGCTCCGATTGGGTGTTGGAGAATAAGCCATTTCCTTGTTGCTCATGTGATTTGTGTTTTCAACAGCACAGGAAATGTTTGACAGTTTTGGGGGTTTGGGACTCTGTATTTAAACATTTAACTTTTACTTTGTATTTTAGACTCTCTGTGAGATAACTTCAAGTGAGCAAAGTGAAGCCGGTATGTCTTAAATTACTGGAGCCCATAACTTCCCGTTTTATGAGTTAGCTACAGTAACTGCAGGTTGGTAATGTAGCTGTGTGTGTGTGTGTGTGCAGCCATGTCCAGCAGCTACCAGATAGTGGTGCAGGGCGAGGCCTCTGAGACAGACTCTGATGATGAAGTCTACATCACCTCCATGCCACCTCCTCAAACTGCCACAGTCGGAGCCAAGGTTGTGTTGCATGCTGTGTGTGTTTCAGAGATAAAAGTGTGTCCAGTAGCATTAACCTCTCCTGTCATTAAACTGCAGTCTGCTTTGTCTGTGATCTTGGGTGCTGTCAGGTTCCTGGGGAGGCGTCTGAAACAGACAGTGAGGGTGAGGAGGAGGAGCAGGCGGACCGAGCATCCTCACTGAGCCAGGAGAGCACTCAGATACTCAGGAGAGACCTGCCTCCTCTTATTGTAGTTAGAGACCATCCTGATATACAGTCCATCGTGGAAGACAGGCCAAGTCCCACACACAGGCCTCAAGGTGAGGAATACCATGTAACAGTGGTTCCCAACTGGCGGGTTGTGGCAAAGTCTGTAAAAAACACTGTTTATTTTTAAGTCCAGTGAATTTCTGGCACAGAGCTTTTAATTTGAAGTGCTGTTTCCTGCTGTGGAGTGAGTGACAAATGCACAGCTACTTAACAGAGACAGCAGACTAGCTCGACGACATATTCTCAAACCCAAGTATGATGCTGAATGTATGTAACTGTCAGGACCTTGAACTACTGCCAGAGGAGAAATCTGGACCCTGGGGCTGGACCAGTCGGGAACCATTGCCATATAACAACATAATAAGTATAATAGATATTCCAGTGATCATTATGTGACAGAATACTTGTTACTCAGATCCGTTTACTGGCATCTCATGATCTGCACCTACCAGCTTCATCAGCTCCAGTGATGCATTTCAAACATGTTTGATAACTCTGATAAAGCTGGTAGGTGGACCGTTGTGTTAAGAGTATCTTGCCAAAAAGCCCTGCACGGTTAAACTATCCTTATTATTACTATATGGGTAGCCTTACTTAAGATCATATATTGTGGAGTGTTTGTTGTTGCAATGATAACTGATTACTTTTGACCAGTGTATTTCAGTGTTTGGCTTTTTCCCCCGTCACATTTCTTCAGTGTATAGTCACTTGACTCAAATAGAGAAGTGAACGATGAAATTTAAGTTTAGCTCTCAGTTATTTCAGTGTGTCGTTCTGTTTGCAGGTGAGACCCTTTTACAACAGAAGCTGCAGGAATCTAACAGCCGGCTGTTTACTGACGTTGCACAGACACTACGGCAGGTTTATGGCAGTGCCACTCGAGAGGTACGTAGATTTGTTTGACTCTGGACGTTTGTCATTACATATATAAATTAGGTATATAACATCTTGCAAGATGCCCCTTATACTACATAATTTTAACAGAGGCCACTGTACTTATTCTCCAGTGTTGTAGAACAGAAAAAGAATATTTGGGAACTTAACTCAGAATAATGTAATCAGAATAATGCTGCATAGAGGGCCTGATGCAAACCTGTTGTAATTCAAACATCTAGGGTGGCTGTGACAGAGTAAGCTTATGATATAATGTCAGAGGCATGACGTTAGAATAGATAGAAATCATATTGCTATTTTACATGCCAGTACATGTAAAGTGGCAACACTTGTATCATTATCAACAATCTTATGACAAGCATCTTGTCACAGCTGATTGGTTGTGGTTGAAATGTCTTCATTTTAAAAGTTTTTTGACCCTGACTGCTTTTCTTAAAGGTGCAAAATGCAACAGCTCAGCTGAATACGTCGCAGAGCGCCATCATCAACGCCTCCCACAGCATCCGATTAATCCTGGACGACCTCAAGGCTGTGTCTGAGAAGATCGACATCATCACCAGCTGTCAAATCCTGCCTGATATTAACATCAATAATCCGAATAATTGCACTGCTCCTGCACCTTGAAGAAACAAATCAATATTTATGTGTAAAATATCATCATGGGAATGTTTTCCATGAATATCAGAGAGTAGGAGAAAAAGCCTGTTAGCTTTACTTCGGTGTTTACCGACAGCGCCTGTTCATATGAGCAAATATGTATACTGAACAGTCACACACTATTTATCTGTCAGGTTTCTCTGTCCTTGTGCCTGGAGCTCTGGGGTTATTTCTGTAAAGAGTAGGAGTCAAGGAAATAAAAGCATGTCCTGTCATCTCATGTTATGCATCTCTCTTCTTACACTTTGATCTTTTTATGAGGCATATCCTTTTATGTCTTTGCTCTTTTCAGGTCCTCCGTGATAGGTCAAGGAGGCCAACGTGTGTATTGTAACACCCCCACTATCCAATGGCTGCTGCCCTGATAGATGAAAGCAAAGGTGGAGATAACTGGAATAATTCTGAGGAATTTTCTCACTTGAAATTTTTTGGTTAGAAATTTATTTTCAAAAACAGTAGCATCAAACAGCAGAAAACGAATACATACCTTTAAATGCACTTACAACAACATGCTGGTCACCTCAACTCATGGAAAAGGACTTTAGTGTCTAAACACAGTTACAAACACACATAAATGTCAGTTGTATCTTCACCAACAACGTAAGATAATGCTACTGATTCAATCGGCCTGCTTAACTACTAAAACACTCTCCTGTGTTCAAAGCATCCTGTCCTTTCCCTCCGGTTGTCCTTCCATCCACCCATCAATACGGTGATGTCACATATCCAACAGTCAACGGGTTCACTGTAAATCCACCCGTACAGACTGTGTGTAGTCATGTCAGATAGGTGTGTAAAGATACACAAACACCACGACCAGGAGGTTGAGAACTGTGCCCACGATACCCGCGATGCCGAGCATGTGGTCAGGGTCTACTTTACATCTGGCCGCTTGAGGGAGCACATGGACAGGCTCAGCCACCTGAGAGAGACAGAGAGAGATGTGCAGTGTGTAGATACAATTGAGTTACTGACATATTTCTGCCACCTGATGGCGCCATTGATACAGATATGACAACACTCACAGAACACATTGTAAAACTTGCTGGTTCTCTTTGGTGTCTATCGTCAAATCTGCCATCTGCAGTTTATGTGTATTAAACACATTATGGAAAATGCAGTGGTGTTAGAAGTCTACTCTGATCTTTTACTTACTGGTGAGTAAAATACCACTGTGTATTATCTGCCATGAGGGTCCCAGGACTTGAGGATGTCGTATGCTGCAAAGCCCTCTGAGACAAATTGTGATTTGTGATATTGGGCTTTATGAACAAAACTGAATTTAGAATTTAATTGAATTATTACAATCAGAATTCAGTTAATTGCCAGGTAGGTTTTCACACACAAGGAGGTTGCTTTTGTGTATTGGTGCTTCACATAAATATTGCAAAAGAAAATGAAATACAAGTCAGTATAACAAAAATCAAGCGAGATTTAAAGAGAATAGAAGAAAAATATAATCAAAATATGACCAAAAAATACTATGAAAAGACCAGAAAAGTGGACACGCTCTGTTACAAATGATTGCCATGCATTTAAGATTATAAAATGCAAAATTATCAACATCAAAATACACTAAAGAAGGTCCTCTGTATGCAGAATGGCCCAGTTTGCTAGATTATAGTGACTGATGCATGGATGTGTACATCAATACATCACTAATGTTGCAGCTGGTGAAGATGGAGCTACTTCAACATCTTAATAATCCTAATAAATGATCATTATATTGCCGATCATATGCATTACTATTAATCTGAATCTACAAGGTAACTCAAGATATCAAATACATTTAAAGAAGTTAAATATTTCCCTCTGAAGTAGATGTATTAAGTAGCCGAAAATGGAAATGCTGAAGCACAAGTGCCTTAAAATTGTACAGTATAACAGTACTTGAGTAAATCTACTTTCCACAACTGGTCTTACCTCTCTGCTGTTTCTCTTTCCTCTGTTACTCCTCAGTTCCTTTGGCGTGGTTCGCTCCATTTCTCAGCCTTCAAACTCAGAACGAAGCGAGAACTAATTCGATTTTAATCCTGTTCAGTCCCAAAACAAATAGACACCAATATTCACTGGCAGGACTTCGTGCACCATCGGCAGCTCTCTGAGTTTAAAGTCTTCTTTATCCTCCTCTCCCAGAGCTCCAGAGACCCACAGGTCTGTAAGAAACAAGAGAATAAAGGGACACTGTTTTGTTTGGTTGTGCGGCTAATGGCACAGACTGTCACAAAAGGCCAAGAAGCTGCTCTGCGTTAGGTTGCGTTGGCTTGTAGCTGCCTCTGTCTGTGTTTCTGTGTCTCCAGTGTATTGCAAAGGGAGTGAAGAGGCCTCAAATACTTTGTGTTGACGTCACTGGTGTCCTCTTATTTGTGTGTATGTGTGTGTGCTCTAATTATTGCTGTGTCTTTAAGTGTGATGGATAAGATTTGCCATGTTGTATCTGGGGATGTGTGTGTGGAAACTGAAAGCTGTTTAAGGAGATAAAGACAGTAGAGACGTTTGACCGTAACTACCAGCTACTGTTTCCTGTAGGGAGTTAGTTTACCTTTTACATAGCTTAAAATTATTAAGATGAACAGACACACAATGCAGCGCTGAATCACATCCATCATGCTTAAAGCAGACAGAAGAGTGGTTGCCATTGGTGAGCCTTGATAATAGAGATCCATTGAGGCTTCATTACAGGTGAACCTGGGGGCAGAGCAGAGGTGAGCTGTTAGTTAGGGTTGTGATGAAGCTCCCTCAGGCCATTCATCATCGAATACCACTAGTTTAGACAATGGAATATATAATTTGACTTAATTAGCTTGTAAAGTAGTGAGAAAATCAGCTTCAGACTCAAATCTGCTGGAGATAATCTCTTATTCTATCCATTATAAATTTAAAAAAGGATTAAATCAAAAGTCCCTCTCATTATTTGAAAGTACAAAGGTTAGATTCATATCCTCTGCACGTGTTTTAAAGGGCATCTACGAAATGATGACAAATAACTGCAGAAATCGGGGGAGAAGCACCAGTGCTGCAATAAATCATACTTCACAAGTGTTGTTTTGTTTCATTTAAACTGTTTAGGCAGGTGTTGATTCAACTGTGAACAGGGTGAATACACACAGGTGGAGCAAGTCAGGGCAGGACAGACGATTACTAAGGCGGGAAAACACAACACAGGAAGTAAACAAAACATGACACATTCCGTGAGACGATCAAAATCAAAATAGAAAAAAACATAGAAAAACTAATGAATAAAGCAAAAAACGTAAGAGAAAACTCCAAACAAAATCCGCTTGATACACTAAAAGTGGAGAGAAAACAAAAGACAGATAAACTAATCTCAGCGACTAAAAGATGACGCTAAATAGAAATAAACTGGACTCAGAACTTGGCTACGACACAGTTAGCTTGGGATAAATAACACAAATAACAGCTATATGATGCAATACATGTCAACAACATCCCAAACTGCATCCTCCAAAATGATCACAATGTTGATTTCACATCTCTCTAAAAGAGCGGTCATATGTATCTCTATACTCTACGTAACAGTTTCTTGCCTATCAGCTTGTGCTCACTGGAATAATAACTGTATGTATGTTCAGGGATCACCCTGGTCTTGGTCCATTTTCCCTCCCTGGAATAGTGGAAGCAAACCTCAGAGGGAGTGAAAGAAGTGATGAATCAGTTGATCAGGGACTCTGGTTTACATGAGTATAATGAGACCCCGGGGACATGTGAATGTGTTATCTTCATTTAAGGGACCAGCTGAAAAAAAAAAGAAATCTCACATCCTCACATATCTATTATCTCTCTTATTATCTTTCCTTCCAATGTGTGTGTGTGTGTGTGTGTGTGTGTGTGTGTCCGTCAGTCGATGACTGAGCTCCAGGCTTGAGGGCTGCATGAGTGATACGTAATTTGGAATGAGGGCAAGCACTTTTAAACAGTCAGGACCAAAACATTACATCATCACGTCATCAATGATAAAGAAAGACAATGCTGTCCTAATGATAGTGATGATAATCATGACGATGATGATGATTGTCACATCCTCATATCCTCCCTATAGCTGGGAAGAAGAAGAAGAAGATATACTTTATTAATCCCTGAGGGGAAATTCAATTTATTTTTTCCCTCTGTTGTCGTTGACACCTCAGCGATGCCCAGGAGGTGAACTGGCATCTGTCCAGCTACCAGTCCACGCTTCATACTTGCTACGGATGGGGACTTGTTCCCAAGCTAAGTCCCTATGGACTGCGCGACTACCGCCCAAACAATTATAAAGAAAAAAGTGGAAATATGAAAATGTACATGTGTCTTTGTCCTCACAGAAAAATAATGGCACTTCTGTATTTGCCAATGACTGCGGGAAAACAAACAACAACACTGATTGTCAGACAGCAATATTAATATCAATGTCATAAAGTTGTCACCTCACCATTTTGTTTTCTTGTAAAGACAATTATACAGTGATACAATGCATCCCCTTAGTATATGCTGCATTTGATGTTGACTTGGGCAATCGGCTTTGAGTTGGCCTCTAGGGTCGTCTTCCACATTCTCATGGAGCTCTTTATGAAGGCGGTTAGTGTCCTGATTATCTGGTATAGTTCCAGACATTCCAGTGACTGTGTGTAACATTGAGACGTAGGCTTTCTTGTAGTCAATCCAGGCGGGGCACAGGTTGGTCTTCCTGCTCTTGTAGTCTCGGGCGATCGCTCTGTCAACCAGTAGCTGGTGCTTGGCTTCTCTTGTGTTACTGCCAATTCCTTTCTGTGCCTTGCTCATGTATTGGCCCATATGCCTATAGTCATCTTAGCCGCTATGATGCCTGACAGGAGCTTCCATGCTCCAGTTTGCTCACAATCTTCTTTCTCAGGTCAGTTGCTCTTTCATTGAGGCTGTTTGTATGTACTGGGGCTTGGTACCCAATCTCACATTGCGACCTGACGTCCTGGTGTCCCCTTGCTGTAGCATTGTTTTAGTATTTCATTGATCTCTAGTTGTGATAGTGACTGGCGGTTGCGGATGTTGGAACACTGTGCTACCAGATGTGTCTCAGTTAGCCTTCACTGTTGGTTTCAAAGTATCCATAGCTTCCAAATTCTCTGCATATATCCCCTCTCTTTGTGATCGCTGGTGTAGTAGCATTTCATCAATTCTGTGTTCTCCGCACTTGTCCATGTATGATTTGTTCCAGTTAATTGTTTGCCAGCAGATTGCCCTGGTACCCTAGCAACTGATGCGGACCTTATTGATCCAGGTGACGCCCAAGGTGGTATGACTCTATCTGTATTGTAATCACTCATATCCGAGGGTAGCAGGTGTAGCATTAAGAGTCTTGCCTTAGGACCCTTACTGGATGATGTTCAGATTCGAACCTCGACCTCAGTAGCACTAACCACTGTACTATCGAGCTGATTGTTTTTGCTGACTTGCGTTGTCCACAAATATGCAAAAGAAGACATTCCTGCCGAGTGAAATGATGCAAAGCAACAGAATAAAGTTTAGTTTAGTTTATTTGCACAATAATAAGAAAATACAAGACACATATATATATATATACATATATATTTACAGTATTTTATATACATAAATACATATACAAAGGATGTAATTTCAGTGCTGGAAAGGAGGGAAGCCTAAATAGCTTATTCAAAGTCTTCCAATATTCAATTAACAGAGGGTAAAAAATGCCCAAACCCTTACATTACTCGTCAAAACAAAGCAACATAAGCAACAACCAAACAAAAAAGGAACACATAGCACATAAATATCTATATATATCGATATCTGTGTTATTTTCTACATACAAATTTCTTCCCAAAAAGAACATATTCAGATGTAACCCAGTCTGATCAGAGACTGTTATTTAACTGTAGCTGATTACAGTTGCATTTACTCTGTCATTTAATTAGATGTAACTAGTTACTTCCTCAACACTGTAAATACTATTGTACAAATAAATATTTCAATAGCATTCAATAACAAGATAGTTTACATCGTCTTTGACAATGACATTAAGGATCTTTTTGTTTCATATTTGTGATAAAAATAATCAACAATAATGTACTTTATTTTGTTTTCATATTATAAGGTCAGAGATACCGTTTGGAGTAAAGCTTGAATAAGTAAAATGAAGTGATATATTGTTATGAGTTTCCTGAATCCTCCCAGTGGGAATGTGATTCAGTTTGATAGTGAAATGTAAATGACTGTGATCTTTCTGGACACACTGGAGCTTGTGCCTAAACACAGACCAGGTGCATCTGCAGGAGATTGGAAACAAATAACTCTGACTCAGTGGGTATTTTCCTTCAAGGCTGGGCGAACTTCTGAGGGACTTGTTACACTCAACAGGCAAGTAGGACATTATATTACTGTTTACATAAAACATCTTTCCTTGTTCCAGTGACAGTGGCTTGAGGCTCAGAGCCAGGGATGCGGTTCATGCTTGAGCTGGCAAACTAACTAAAGACTAAAATAGGACCACGGCAAACAACGGACCAGCGCGCTGCGAGAGATCATAAATGTTTGTGGTACAGAGAGTGCAGAGGGCACGGGAGAACAGGAAGAGACGAAAGAGACACTAGATTATTAAATCATCCTAGATTATACATTTGAGTTGCAGTCAGATCCATGCTGGAGAATAGACCGGTGAGTCTTTTATAAATGCATTTGTGTGTGTGCGTGTGCATGTGTGTGCACAGAGGGCAGCCACCCACATTAGTCAGGTCAGTGGCTGTCTCATGGGGCGCCTGAGGACACACTGTTAGTTTATCTGGCTGGCTGAACAAGGCTGCACACAACAGCACAGGTCTGCCAGAGCAGCTATACGACTTTAAAGGAACTCTGCTCTGTGGGTAATGACCTTGTTTTCAAACTGATAGCGCATTCAAGACAACACGAAATTAGGATGCATCCCACTGACAAGCCGGAAGAATAAACAAGAGTAAAAATCCTCAGAAGAGCTAAAGAGAACAACAGCACTGAGCACTCAAGTTGAATTCAAAGAAAAAGTAAAAATGTGAATACACAAGTAGACTAAATAAGAAAACAGAATTTGGAGAAGTTGGGTCACTCAGCTTTATTATTGTGTCAGCTAAAAGGGTTTACTTTTGTACTTTCAGGCTCCTTGATATATTTTAAGGCAGGAGTCATCGGAGCAGAAGGATGAAGTCCCCAGTGACACAAATACAAAGTCGAGTTTTGTTGGGTTAGAAATCCAGTTTTCCAGAGCACATCCTGAGATGGGCAGAATTACAACTAACGATCAAAACAGGCACAAGATCTGTAAATGTCAGGCATGTTTGACTTCTATCCTGCACTCCCTGAGCATCTAAAAGCATTGCAGCCTTTCCCAACCTTTTAGCCAGTGGTGGAGAAAGTACACAACTCCATTACTTGAGTCAAAGTGTAGATACTCCTTATCAATTATTGCTCCAATAGAGAAAGTTGTTCAGACAAACTTTTACTTGAGTTAAAGTACAGGAGTGCTTGCTTTTAAGATACTTAAGTATTCAAGAGTACATTTTCTGTGTAATGTTGATATATTGTTGTGTTGTTGACACAATGTATTTACAAAACCGATGACTCTGAAACAACCTGCTGGATTTACACCCGTTCACAGCCAAACTAGTCAAATACCGCCACTTTGTCAGTGGACCTAACCGTTAAAATGTGACATGTAAGGAAGCCTCCTGCGTCGGTTTTGTGCGTTCACTGATGGCATCTCAGTTGACACTTGTTCAACACATTCTCACTCCGACCTCATATCAACATTTGGTCATGGACTTTCCAAGTCCAGATACAGAACCTCCAGGATTAGCCGCTCCTTTCTGCTGCTGGTTGAAACATGATAATAGGGGCGCCCCAGCGCCGACTCCACTAACTTGATGTGGAAATGAGCGATAGTCTTGAAAACTGGCGAGTTTTGTTTTGTTTGGGGTTTTTTTTGGACGAGCACCCTCACATAGATTGGGCCCCTGGGCGGTCGTCCACATTGCCCACAGCAAAACCCGTCCCGGGGTGTACAGGAAAGGAGTTTGGAGAGGCAGAGGAATGTTTTTTTGTTTTTTTTTAAAAATTATATTATAATACGGGAGATTTACGAGAAAATACTAATACGGGAGGACGGCGGGAAAGAGGGGTAAAATACGCTAGTTTCCCGGCCAAAACGGGAGACTTGACAGGTATGAGTGGGAGCATTATTTGATAGGGTGGTATTGGACTATCAAAATATGCTACCCCTGAAATATTGATTAAAAATGTTAAAATGACATATTTAAATATGCTGCCATTAATCCTACAGTGGCAGTGAGGTGATTAGTAGTTTTACATGAATGCATTGAGCAGTGGGAGCATTATTTGATAGGATGTTATTGGACTATCAAAATATGCTACATGCTTTAAGCTATATGCTTTCTGCTCCTGGTTGAAACATTCGGCAGTAGCCCTTATAACCACCACCAAGATGAAACGGAGCCATTCAAAGCCTGCAGCAAGCACTTTGAACCTGACTGACAGGTGTGGGAGGAATAGTTTACTGAAACACAGCTTGTGGCCTATCATATTTTAGAAAACAAAATTCAGCTGCTCACTTCAAAGCTCTGTCTTTAACAGGTTTATGATTTTGCTATTTATATTAAAGAACAACAAAACTCTCTGAAAGTTTTTTTTTTTTTTTATTGGCATTACTGTAACTATACATCATATATATATATATAAACAATACATGAAAGCACACCAGATCTCACAGCATTTGTTCAAAGTTAATTCTCAAGGATTGTAACAAACTGTTTCTCATCAGAAATCGACATGTTAATACATATCCTAGAGGACGCAGCTTCCTTTTTAAAATAAAACACCTAACTCTTGCTGATAGAGGCGAACGTTATCTCCCATGTCAAAGCTACAGTTTGCTTTATTAGTGCTGTAGCAGCTACTGTCCTGGAATGTAAGTCAGTAAATCAACACGTCACACAAAACTTTGGTCGAAGGACAATTTCTCAGGCTTTCTATTACACCTGGCAGTAGCCTGAATCCCTGGTCCTGCCTGCTCATGGAATAATTTGCATTCAATGGTACCTCTTCTCAACCTTGCGCTGCAGATAACGCAGAAAACACTGTAGAAGTGGAATCTGTTTGTACAAAACAAGGCAGTAACAAGTCAGCCTTCACAGGCAAATAAGTGTTTTTCTTTTTTTCAGACTTCATTGTGGTCAAAATCTGAGATGACTCAATTTTCTTCAGCTTTGTTGCACTGAGATAACATTAACATATCTTAGGGATCCTCTTGTCCACATTATCTCCTCTTGTCTAGTCTCAGACAGTCTGTGTGCAATATGCCCTCTCAGGCTAAAAATCAATTCAGCTCATGCATCATGAAAAAACATGAGAATCGTCTTTGCTTTGGCTGAACATAACACAGTCACTGGCTGGCGCAGACTCTGAGAAAGAACATTTTTTGAATCGAGACTCAGAATGAGCATTTAGCTGTCTTTGAACATTGCTTTCTTGTTTTCAGTGTTTTGTGTTAACACTCTGTGCCTGGGGCAGTGGTTTGGAGTCCCAGGTGTACCTTGATGCACCTGTTTTTCCTCTGGCATTGAGGACTATTTCCATAACATGATGTGCATGCACATGTTCGCCTGTTTACTGTGTAAAAATGATAAAATACAGTAAACAGACATCAATGAAATGTAAAAAACGATGTAAAAACGTGTGTATTTTGAAGCGTGAGGGAGACATTTGAGTTGCATTGTTAAAAAAATGTCCATGCTGTGTGTGTGTGTGTGTGTGTGTATGTATGTGTGTGTGTACTTTGAGGAGGTGGCTGAATGTCTGTTGGGACAGCAGATGGTCAGGACTCGCCCTCTAGGCTCTCCCCTGTCGTTGGCCTGTTTGGCAGTGAGTGTGTCATGTTAAAACAGATCTCGACTGAAAACATGAACTGCATGCAAAAAACACACAATAACATGTATCCCAGGTACTGTAGCCATGGAGCGAGGTCCACTTATCAAAAGCTGCTCTGGACAGATCAGTCAGTGCTTATCACTGCGGACATGATGGCGGTTCCTCCCTGACCAAGACTACAGAAAAATATAATAAAGACGATAAATCAGTGATTTTTATTTCATGTTTTTGCAACTGCTATCAATAAAGTCCCTTTTACTAGCCCAGTGTGGCTACACATTTTGACAAATAAAGGCCTGTCTCAATTAGCAGCCTGGTCTGGTTGCCAAGGAGTTAATTTTTTTTTATAGAAGTTCTTCGGATGCATAAAACCAGGTTGTTGGCTACCTCAAATTGTGTCCATTCCTCGATTACCTTGTAAGTTATTTATATTTCTTTTGTCTGTAAAGGTCCTTAGATCAAAAGAATCAAAAGGGTATTTCATAAAAATTAATCGAAGTTGTGAGAGTTGTTTTAACAGGATAAAACAACACATTCTCACTCCGACTTCGTCACATATTGACGTTTTGGTCATGTCAACAACAAACACACACGGTTGGGTTAGGCAACAAAAGCACGTGGTTGGGTTCAGGAAAAAAGAACAGGGTTTGACTTTAGAGTCTTATGGGACGTGAGCACAGCTCTTGGGTGAAAGCCGGTGCTTGTTGGACCCATCCACCACCCCTCATGTTTGCCCCAGTTGGACTTTTGCCACCTTAACTTTTGTCCTTGCCTGCTGCGTTTTCCCCTGACGCCACTGATCAGCCGGGTATCATGCCAATGTCAAAGGATGCCTTTTGTCATTGGTTTCTGACACTGAAAGCCCAAGCGCCGGATTTCGACGACTTCGGAGTGAGACTGGGCTGATATGCAAGGTGCCGTAATCCTCGAGTGCCGTTAACTCACTCACTCTTTGATGCACTGTCTGTTGGAGCTAGATCAAATGAATGATTCATAACTGATATATCATCTGAAGCCTAATCTTTAAACGAGTAAGATTCATACTGGTTTAAATCAACAATATGATTGTATTACTCTGTCTTTGCTGAGCAACAGTTTTGTGTGAAAGGAATTAAAGGCCTGTCCCATATTTAGACCTGTTGATTTCAGTGCAGTTAAAAACATTTGATATTGGCATAAAATATATGTCTTTTAGTTGTTTCTGTGTAGAAAATATTTGAGATGGTTTTACCGCTGTCCTTTGAAATCCCACTTTGCTAAATTCGGTCCCACTTGCGAGTGAAGCACCATATATTACCAATGAGTCAGTGGTCCTACATGTAGTTCTCTAGCATCAGTTTTGGACACTCAGGGACAGCGTGTTAACTTCCATCTTCACAGGAATTGTACAGTCTGCTTGTTAAACGCATACAGTGTCAAAATTAACTAATGCAGTTAAACTGATTTAGCAATTGGTTAATAAATCATGTACACTGGGTTCAAACGGATCTAAAAAGCATTAGTGAATAAATTATTAACCACTAATTAAGACATTACGTACAATTAATGATTTATATAAGTGTGCCTTATCACAAAGCCGATAAACACCAGCCAAAGCGCAACCCACGAGTTGTTCTTATTAATGGCTTTAAACTAATATAACATTAAAGTAAAGCATTAGCGAAGTATTTATTAACATTAATATAGCTGTTAGCCACAACTTATAAACCCTTCATGAAGGGGCCTTTATTGGAAAGTGGTATTTTAAAACCTCTGCCAGTATCTTGGTAAACCTGAGTTAAACAGTTGCTTGTTCAGTTTGTTTGTTTGCCAACATCAAGTGACCCTTTTAGAGGTGGCACGAAGTGAACCAAAAATATCCCCAGTAGCCTACTTTTAGTTATTTCAAAGTCTATTTGAATGCGTTTCTGCACAGCTGTGGCTTCGACTGTCACAGTCTGACAGCAGATGTCTGGCAAACCAAAGGTGGCTCACACTGTGCTTTGGTGCACTCTTAAAATGGATTTAGCTCAACAAACTCCACTGTACAGTTATTAGATGTGACAGGAAGTAAATGTGCAAGTCACATCGATCTCAGCGTGCTAACGGTCGAATCTCCTGATGTGTGCTGAAAGATGGTGTAAAATTAAATTCATGAGGACGCAAGTACCAAGTGTGTGTGTAGGGGGGCTGTCTTTCTATCTTTGTGAGGACCGGTTTGAGCTTTAGATATTGAGGGCTTTTGGGAGACATAAGGGTTAGCCTATTTAATGCTAAATAAGAGTAATGATTTATTAAAATTTGGGTTTTATTTTAATAGTTGAACTACTCTGAACTATTGGTTGAGATTTAAGAATGTGGAAATGCTAAAAATAAGTCAAGGGAGCAGGAAACAGTAGTGGCCACATGATCATTTATCTTGTGCAATGCCACTATGTCCCCTAATCTTATCAGTGACTTTGGTGAATACAATGTTACTGTAATCAAGAGAAGCCTAAGATGTGATGAGCCTTTGTTCTGCTGTAAGATTTCCAGAAACAGGTAAATGTTAAATAAAATTTGGGGATTAAGGATGTTGTGTTAAGCCCTGTTTCCAACAAACACTTTCGGTATGGTACCTTTTGAACCATAAGTACACACAGCTCCACCTTTTAGTACCAGATCTGTGTGCTAGGTACCCCAACAGAGGGGGGACCAAAAATGGTACCATCCACAACTTTTTACAATGGGAACAGAAAAAAAGTGAACCGAACTGAAGTGAACGTTACGGTACTGCTTGGTGAAAACGGGGCTATAGGGTTAGGGTTAAAGGCTAATACAATTTGTCAACAGTGGTCCTCAACTGAAGAAGTACAGTTGTTTGTGAGACGGTGAGAAAGACATTTTTCTTAAGCATTGCAAGTAACTAAAATGTACCTTTGTAATTTGTCCTGGTTGCTGTTTTGGAACTAAACAAAGCAACTGATCATTCGTAGTAAAACCTATCATTCCTGCAGGCAAATTGTGGTCACTTGTTCATCCAGCATTCTGTAGTCATGGCCATGGAAATACTTATCTGTACTATTCTACACTTTATAAAAATAGACTGTGGTCAACAGAACCAAAGTTATTTGTTGACTTTCATACCAAACATTTTCCAATGTAGTGACTGTGACTTTTGGATTCAAACAAAACCCTCAATAATAAACTGTTGCTAACGCTAAGAGCATACATACACTATGGAAGAAGGAATCTTATATGCAATGGTTATCAAAATCTCAGTACCTCTCACAATTCACAGTTCTCACAAGCCAACATGTCAAAGTGAACAGTCAGAGTTGGTCGTGAGGGCCTCCTCTTTTTGTCTTCACCCCCAAACGTCTGACTGACAGTGTATGAAATGATGTCCGTGCATGTGCATTATATATAAAAGTATTGTGCTATGTGAAACGACAGCAGAAGCTCATGTGGCTCCTCTCAGTACTATGTCTTCTCCGGCGTTAGCTTGTTGGTGGAGAAGAGAATGACGAGGATCAAGTGTAGATTCAGGCCAGTCCTCTCCGCTCGTGTGTCAGCTGCATTTAGGTTTGCTCCTCCATTACAGGCCCAGCACTTGAACCTAAAATCATATCCATAGTGACATGCAGCTCTAGTGGAAACGCTGTAACCCAATCCCGGAGAGTTTTTTGTGCCTTTATGAGTTTCGAGACAGATGGAGAGGCCTTGTGCAGAGGTTTTATGTCCTCTTTTTTCAGGCACTCCACACTGCAACAGGCCGCTGTCTGAATTTGTGTGACATAGTCTCGGTTCCACGCTTTGTCCTCGCCGATGCTGCTCCTCGCCGGCCTTACAGATCCAATCACAGAAACATGACACCAAAAAATAGATCATTATCCCGTGGTACCAACCCTCCACAGAGAGAGCTCTGAAGGTGCGCAGAGCTGCAACAGCATCCAGCTCCATGTCTGGGTGTTTACAACATCAATAAGCATATAGAACAAACAGAATAACGGTAAGATATGGCAGTCTTTACATCAGGTATTTAAGTCAAAGTGTGTTAAAGATTATAATAAGTAAACAAGTCATCATGCAGATATGTGAAGGAGCACTGCATCTACAAAAACACCAACTGTAAGACACACATTTATACAAAAAAGGTAAAGTCTTAAAGTATATTTCTATTATAAATTAGTCTGTGAACAAATCTCCTGTTGGATGTCACTTGCCTTTTAATTCCCTCATCACCCTCCATTCAACATGTTATGATTAGAGTATCACCATATTATTAGGCACAGCAACCTGCTTAGAATATCATATAATCTCCAACTTGGCTAGGATGTGCTTAGGTACAATATATACAGGTGTGGCTATGCTCTAAGGTACAGGTGCTGTTAGGTGTGGCAGGATTATCTCATGGCGAATACTGTGTATGAGCACATATATCAGACGGAGGTGTATATATAGACAAAGACAAGCAGTAGGAGGTTGAGTACGATGCCGATGACTCCCAGCACAGCCAGGAATCTCTCCTCTGGTGTGCTTAGGTGTGGACACATCAGGTCCATGTAATACCCTTTGAGTTAATCTATTAACTACAGAAACTGGTATTTAGCGATGGGTTTGAGTGATTATTTGTATAAATGTTCTATTCAAGTAGATTTTAAGGGTGCTCACCAGGAGATAGGCCTGTGGGTTAGTATTTCGCTTGGCAATTTTGGTCCCTTTAAATAGTTTCACCAGTCTCGCTAACTTCTTATTTGGTCAAGCTCAAAGTTGCCTTGTTCGTCAAACCTTTTCAATAGATTTAATTGGCAGTGATGATATTTTAAATCTCACAAATGAGCTTGGTTGTTCAAAGACACTTTTACATGTTATGTGACAAAGATGCAACACACTCAGAAATGACTGAAGCAGTCACAGAAGTGCCATGTCCCATTCATATGAATGCAGAAACGTGACCACTGGCAAACTGGACACACTGTCAATAGTCATTAGACGTGGATCTGTTTTGAAGAGCTGACTCCACCTGCAGCTCCGTCTCTCTGACCGTTAGCAGTCTTTAGCTAACAGAGAAAAGCTGTCTTATGGGATAGGCAGTGATGCAGGTGTGGATAAATATGGCTACTATCCAGCTGAACACACTGCCGATGATCCTCACATCATACTGCTCACTCTGAATAACCAAACCCTTTAATATTTAAAGAGGAGGGTGGCAGTGCGAAGAAAAGTTGGGGACAGTGCCAACGTCTCTCGTTCAAGTCTTGCAGAAAACCTTAGGTGACGGAGGTGTAGATGTAGACAAATATGACCACCAAGAGATTGAGGATGGTTCCGATGATGCCCAACACGGCTAAAATTCGCTCCTCTCGGTCGTTCGTGGCGTCTTCCTCTCTAGCGTGAGCGCTGCAGACATAGCGGCTGCCGGGGACCATGGTTACCATCACAGAACCCCACCCCCACAGGGCACGACGCCTGGATATATAGACAGTGATGGGGGCGGAGGTGAAGAAGGGGAGGTTGAAAATAAAGAGAGGAGAGAGGCGAATGGAAAAAAAGGAGGCAGAAGAGAAAGAAAGTTAATTATTTCTGACACAGAGTCGCTGAAAATGGTCCCTCTTTCCCAAACACATCATGCACACATCTCTTTAGTCACAAACTTTCCCTGCATGCATTTGGGCATTGAATATTAATAAATGAAACGTTAAAAGTCAGTGGAGAATGAAATGAGATTTTGACTTTGTTCGCTGTCTGACCCATATCTGCATCAATTGTAGAACTGTGTCTTCCATTTTCCTCAGTCTTTTTGTTCTCTGGTGTACATCTTGTTTTCTTTTCATCCTTTCACGTCTCCTGCTACTTGTCATCACCTTTTCCCACTACCTGTTCCTCTTCCTTTCTTCATCGTTTTCTCACCTCTTTCGCTTCCCATTGACTGCAAGAATCTCCAACTCAACAAGACAACATCCAACACAGTGACAGCACTCTGTAGTGTTAGCAAGGAATTGCTCATTATGTGTGAAGGCCTTCTTCAGCAGCCTGTCTCCTAGAAATAAGGTCTGTATGTTACTAAACTGATTTCCTAATTACCTGATGTGGCAATGTAATTGCTGCTTGGATTATGTTCAGAGACAATGTTTCTCTCAGGTAATGACACACACTACATTCATGTACCCTGTAGGCTTTGGAAGGAAGTGGCTGGGCATACAAAGGGCAGGACCATGACACCAGAACTTTTAGTTTGTGTCCTGTCTACTGTCTGTAAAAGTATATGACAAAGACTTTGTCAAGTGTCAGTTCAGGAAGGACCCAAATGCAGCAGCCTGCAGCAGGCAGGTTTGAGGTTTAACTAAAAGCAAGCTGAAATATAGCTAATAAGAAAACATCCAAAACAGGCAGGTAACAGAAAGTCCAAATGACAGAACTAAAACTAAACTGAAAACCAAGTGGGAAAATATGATGAACTCAGGTAAAAAATCCAAACAGAGCATGACACCTGGCAGGAAACAGAGCAGGGAACAACACCAAGAACACAAGAATGAACGCAGGGGAACTGACAAGAAACAAAGGGAAACACACAGGTATATATATACACAGAAAACTAATCACAAGAACGAGACACAGCTGGAGTAGGAAGACATGGGCAAAAGGAGAGAAATGGGGATTAGCTAACAGCAAGGGTGTGGAGGGGAACACTAGGGTGGAGCAAACAAGACTAATACAGAACAGGTGTGAAGGGAAGACTCTGGGAACAGGGAAGGACTAATGAGACAGGTGTGAGAGAGAACAGGCGGGAAAACACACAAAGACAGGAAGTAAAACCAGACACAACATGAGGAGAGAATCTACAAAATAAAACAGGAAATAGATTAGACATGAATGAATAACAAACAAGGAAGAGCATAAACAGAAAACCCTGAACAAAGTCCACAAGATAACATGATATAAACAAAAACCCTGGATCATGACACACTTTCACTAAGGTTAGGGGAAGATCGTGATTTGGGTTAGATGTTGATTAAAAAAAATAATAAAAGAATCTGTAGTCAATACATGTGGTTAATTTATATAAGATTACCTATTTTGGCCAAAAACAACTGAAATTCATTCATTCAAACCTTTATTTAAGACTCGAGAAATCAACTGAGGGAGACCCTCATTTTCATGAAGCATGAACAAAGACATTAAAATAATTAACAAGCAAACAAAGAACAAGCATGCATATCAGTTAAAACAAAAATGAGATCATACAAAACAACGAACAACACTAGCAATAAATGGGCTCCAAAAGTAGAAATACAGGGTGATAAACATGCAACAATATCATTTATGTAAATTGAAAACAATATTGGCCCGAACACTGAGCCCTGTGGGACACCTTTATTAATATTTAAAAATTCTGAATGAACATCACCCATCTTTACGCATTGCAGTCTATTGGAGAGGTAGTTTTCAAACCACAGGCAGCTGACAGAATCAAAACCACTACGGTAAAATGCCTTTACAAGTAACAAATGGTCAGCTGTGTCGAATGCCTTAGACAAGTCTATAAACAGAGCAGCACAAGACAATTTGCTATCCAAGGCGAGTCTAATGTCATTTAGAACCAGCGATGTTATATTATATATGTGGCCATATGTGCTATCCGCATTTTTGCCGGATTCATCAATTCTCAACATTTACTCATTATGTTAATAGAAAATGTCATGTTGTTCTGCATTATGTTTCCTAAACAAATGTTGCTGTTTCAAATTAGTTTCACATAAATGTAATTTTTTAATAGACAGGGCTGTCCTCCTCAAATAGGTTTCCCACCATCCAAAATTAACTACAGAACCCTGACAAAAATTAAAGTTTTTAACAGTAGATATCATGTAAACACCAAAACACTTAAGCTGGTAACTGCACCCACCCAATAGTTTGTGGACTCTAGTTTTTGAGCTACATTTCAGCCATCGCCATATTTGGGTGAGAGGCTGGCACTGTAGAGGAGTGAGGCGTGGATCTGACTGAGAAGCCGTGAACACTATTGGCAGTCTGTCACTTGTAGTGGCCCATCCTTAATTTTGTGTAACTTAAAGCCCCAATAAAATTCAAATGGGTGACTTATATAAATATTAATCCCCCATACAGTTGTCATGAAGGGGGAAATTTCCTATAAAAACCAAAACCGTTTTTTGCACCAGGCTATAAATGTCTCCAGTGACCATTCAAAAAACTGCACTGGCTTAATTTTTCAGCTCCAGAGGTTGCCCTTGGTCAATAGTCACTGAAGACCTTGGTCCCCCTTTCCTCTGTCACAGAATGCTGATATGCGATCAGTGGTGTCTGTTAATAATGAATGAGGTTAGATGCTGATGAGAGAATTATGTGCGCTCCTCTAAGACAGTTTGGGAGCGCAGAGAAAAAGAGAGGTCAGGATGAGGACAGTGTGAGTGTGTATTTATCTCTCTCTCTCCCTCTCTCTGTGCTAAAATGAGAATGACTCCAGGGCTTTACACAGGATGTGAGACCGCTACACTGAACTGGTCACAATTAGGTCCACCAGTCAGTTGCCTCGCTGATTTTGTAAATAATTCACATCCCTTCAATAAAAGCATAGAAAAATATAGATAATTGTAAATACACTTTCTTAAATTATGTATTATTGTGGTTACAGTCTCAACCTCTCCCTGGATAACTCTTTGTTGTGCAAATACTGGCGATGTAAACACACACAAAAAAGATGAATTCTCAAAAGTGTGTCTCTTCCTGCCTCTTCTTTTATGTTTGCTCTACTCTGCTCTCCACTTGTTGTTCTATCTTTTCTTTTTGTTGGTGTGCTGGGCAAACACTTCAGCATCCAGCAGCTGTTCTGGCAGCCCAGGGGTTTGTGTGTGTGTGTGTGTGTGTGTGTGTGTGTGTGTGTGTGTGTGTGTGTGTGTGTGTGTGTGTGTGTGTGTGTGTGTGTGTGTGACTGTGCGTGAGTGTGGGTGGGGGTAGGGGGTTAGTGTAAGGACAGGGACATAACACTATCTTTTGATGCAGCTTAGCCATTCAACAGTGTAACGTGATTATTTCCAACCCAATTAGAGGAAATGCATGGCACACCTCAAAACTCGGGCCATAAAGAAGAGAAAAAAAGAAGAAGAAATGAGAAGATGACAAAAACAAAGAGTAAAGGAAAGTACAATAGAGAAAAGAGAATATATATAAACATCCAGATTTATTTATTTACCTGCCCAAGTGTTGACTATAAAGGTGTTGCTGTAATGAAGGTGGGATTAATGTGGCATTAAAGGTATGCTATGCAGGACTTTTCTAAAAAAAAAAAAAAAAAAAGTGCTATATATGGGATGTTTGTGGGTACAGACACTTTATAAAAAGCTACAGCCAGGTGCCAGATTGTAAGCTGCACATACTGCAGATGAAATCACAAAAATCGCAGATACAGTGCTGGCGATATTGTTTACAAACTGACAATTTCTGCATAGCTCACCTTCTGAAGTCTAGGGTGTAGGATTTGGTGGCATCTAGTGGTAAGGTTGGAGATTGCAAGCAACTGAAATTTTCCCACATGCCGAGCGTGTACAAAAGCTATGGTTACTGACATGAAAACGCAAATGAGCAGAGCTGTCATATGATAAATTAAGGCATCAAGGAATCACATTGTGCCTAATGGACGTCATAGCACAATGGCACAGCAGAGGTGGCCCTGTTGAAACTGTTTTGTGACTATTTTGCATTTTTTGTGTCATTTATTTGTCATGACCCTGGTGTATATAGGTCTTAAAGGGCAAGGTTTTTCAAATGGAAACTTTCACTTAGCCACGTGGACATCGTTAGGTTTAGGAAAAACAGGGTTTGGCTTTGCAATCACACAGGAAGCAAACACCAGTCTCATGGGAGCAAGTCAGTGGTTGTTGGACCCATCCATCATCCTTCCTGCCCATTCTCATTCTATGATCTGATGTTTGTCTGAAACATTGGTAATAGGTAGACTAGACTGACCTCCACATCCTGTAAATACACACACACACACAGACACACACACACACACACACACACACACACACACAGGTGGGTGTACTACTAGGTAGATGGGTAGGTTACTAAGGTAGGTTACTCAGCCTTTCATTGCCTTAACTTTCATTGTTGTTCCGCCGCTTTTCCCCTGACCCAGCACCATTAAACAGTTACTGACTGGGTTGTCTGGTGATGTGGGAGAAAGTTTGAAATAATCAGGAACACAACTGGAAAACTACTGAATGATATAAAACCCTAAAAAATTAAACCTAAAAAAGTATCAGTGTCGCCCTTTATGTCTTTTTTCAAAGGCCCTGACTTTACCAAAAGCACAATGCACCTCCAGAAAATAAGCTGCCACCGACTACAGTGTGTGCAGGGCAGCAGGATGTTACACAAAAAGTTTCCCAAGGTTTCCCAACCTCAGTTTTTTCCTACTGTATCTGCATGTTTGTCAAATCGTGTGACTTCCTTTGGGCATTTATAGCATTTAGGCATGATTTATCACACATGTACTATATGTTTACACATGCAGTGTTATGTCAAACAGTTGCAGCATTCTCCAGTCACAAGCTCACACATTAGACAGTGCTACTCTCAACAGAGTAGTTACTCCAAGAACACAAGCTTCTCTTTCACTCTTTCTTTGCCTCCCTCCCTTCAAGAACACACATCTTAATGAACCGCAGCAGCTCAAGCATTTAGTCATTCAAATTAATATTTAACACATTTATTCTATTTCAGCCACTCAAACCTCCATTATCCCCCCACAGAACAGCAGGAGGAATCAGATGTGATTGTCTTGTCACCGTGAAGGTTTTTACCAATCCCAGTTGGTGGCATTGTTGTTAAATGAAGTCTCATTAGATCCAGTTTTCCCATTTCAGTCTGAAGGGTTAGTTAAAAAGTTCTCAGTTCTCGTTATCAGGATAAATAAAGCCTCTATCTCCGACTTCCGTGATGTGTTTTTCCCCATGCGTATAAGGCATTGTTTTAGGAAAACATGTAATTAAAGCTCCACATGCTGAATGCTTCTCTGAGTTTGTTTTGAACCAGACTATGAGGACACTGTGTCGTGCAGTAGAAACATAGAGTCGCACTGGGGAATTTACCAACGGCTTCCCTGCAGAATGAGCAATGCAAGGCAGTCTGCCCCGTGAAACTCATGCATAATATTCATCATAATTGGTGCAGATAGCTGCTCTGCTTATTTCGCTGTCAAATTAATTTGTATAGGGTGCGATATGAATTCCCTACGGATGGTCCATCTGCAGTGCAGTGTGCATTACTCTGGGAGTCTTAGAGGTCACATTCACTAGCGGGGTAATCTCATGGAAATATCTGGAATGGAAATAAGAGCTTGTGAGATGCATATTTTAAATTACAACAGGGAGAAAAAAGACTGACTTACTGGAAGAAGTCACTATGAGTAAAAAAATATCTTTAAAAGTTTAGTTTTAGAAAGTTTTATTTTGGTAAATGTGAGAGGTTGTGTTTGTTCCTGAAACAGCTTGGTAACCACTAATCTGTGCAGACGTAACAGGAGGTTTAATGTTCTTGATTTTGCCCTTCATTACACACGTAGCACTTCCTCTGATGCTGTGTAATACACTCAGCAAGCTTTATAGAATAAATGTTTAATTTTAAGGTTTTATTAGTAAGGTTTTTTAGAGGGCAGTGCAACCTTAAGGAGTAAGTCTACCTCAGGGCGAGAGAGTCTGTTGAGGATGAGGTTTGACTTTATCTGACGTGGGCTCGTCACCAGGGGTCTGAATTGCATTATCTCTGGAGGAAAATGACCTGTTTTCCAGTATCATTTCAAATATTGGACAAAATTACAATATTTCACAAATAATGTGGGGACTGGTTAAATCACAAGATTGAAGATCTGTGGAGGGACTGATAGAAATCTTTCTGCCTAGAGCCATGATAAGACATTTTACGCAACTTAATTACTGCTGCAGTTGGATAAGTGTTTCCACGAGCCTGCATGATTTTGAATTTTGATCGATAGATAGAAAGATAGATGAGCTCAAATATATAATAAGACAGATAGAGGTCGAGCTGAGAGATAGACAGTTAATCACTCTAGGGAGAAACAGACAGACGCACAGATCAACCAAGTAACAGGCAGCTAGACAAATGTGCAGGCTTAATTAGAGGTAGACCTGCTCAAATGCGTCACTGTTGCAGATACAGTTGTAAGGGTAAAGAGGTAAATAAGAAGCTGAGAACAGAAAGGACACTGGATAAGGAATGAGATTGGCGGATGGAAGATAAGATGAAGGAGGAGGATTTAAAAGATTGGTGTGAGGTTTGTGTGTGTGTGTGCTCCAATGGTCTGATCTATACAAACTGAATCAATACAAAGGACATTGAACTGTTTGATGAAGTCACTGACTCGTAAAAAAGACAATAGCAATTGTTGTTAGTTGTCATGCCAACACATCAGTGGGGCTTTAAAGTGTGTCACACTCACTAATTTGAGAGCTCTGTTTTGCCCCATTTTCCTTACTTACTAAATAGAAAAATACAACCACACACCTTCTGAACCCAAGTTTTTCTCTTTCACTGAACTAAGACTAGCTTTGGATTAATTGCCATCATCACTCATCATAAGAAACACTTCATTCAAACTCAATAGAAACAAAATAAAACTCACCAAAACCATCTTAGTTTATGACTTGTGGGTCATCTAGTTAGTTAGTCTGCTGTTCCAACAATCACCAACTCTGGTTTGGTCAAAATAAATCCTTAATTCACTGAGTTACATGTAAAAAAATATTTGCTGGCACCACACACTCTCTTATCCCCATAGTCTAAGCTGTCTGCTGAGTAGTTGCTATCACTCATCCTTTGGCAGCAGCTACAATTTTCAGTTTACATGTTTCAACAAACATGCAATTTATGGCAGCAAAGGAAAAGGAAATAACATTTATAACGCATTCTCACTTCAACCTCGGCACATAGACATTTGGTCATAGCCTTTCCATGTCCAAATATGATGTGAAAGGTACCCTGGGTGCGTTGGTTGTTGACATTCTGGGACGGCATGTCAGGTTCTGCCTGTTACATGCATTGTCTTCTTTCAAAATACACTTCCGTTTTCACAGGAAAAAAGAACAGTCAGAAAGAGAAGTGCTTATACCCTGTATACCTGTGTATACCCTCCACTGTGCCACTGCACACACACACTTTCCAGACAAAACTGTCAACCCTTTACACTCTGTTCCTATCTTCTACCTAATCAATTTCTGTGGGGGAAACTCATTTTAAGTCAAGTAAAAGCAAACTACGATGTTGGGTGATATTGAGAAGACATGATTGCAGCATCTATCTTACAATTGCCATTGTTTTTATTTCTTTTCCTTGGTTCCAACATGCCACTTGACAACACTTCACAACAGCATTAGTCCTGCCTGTGGCACGGATTGGCTAATCGTTCGTCCCCCCAAGGATCATTGGATCGATTGTTTTTTCAGTTGAGAAACCTGTTTCGTGTCAGGGTGCCAAACGAATCAGTCAACTCGGAATTGGTGATGTGGATGGATTAAAAGGTCTGGACCCAGGCGACACAGACACACACAAAAATGCATTCACACTACAACACACATTTAAATACTATCATATTTCCATTTATCATGCACATATATACAACGTAAACACTTCAAATACACTTGTGTGAACTTAGTTTACCCACTACTGCAGTGTGAGCAGAGCAGATCCAGTGCTGCATGACCGCAAAGTTTTTACTAGCACTGATTGGCAGTGACTCCAATGCTGTTAATGAGCCACTGAAAGTGCATTAAGAGTTTTGTCTACTTCACCGTCTAATATTCACATTGGCTACTAATGTTTTCAGGGTAGCACCAAGCAATGCACGTCTCCAAAGTTGTATTTAATTCATGGGTGCATGAAGGTAATGATAGTAGAATGTTTTAACGTGAAAAGACTGAGTCACATCAGATCAACTAACGAGTCATAATCAGGGCAGCGTTGATAGTAGTTTTGATAACAGCAAATTAAACTTTGTTTCCCACAATCACCAGCACATCACCTGTGCCTCATGGCTGGCAGCTGTTAGCCACCACTGAGCCAGCAGAAAAAGAACAAGTGAATGAATGTTTAATTGCTCAACCTTTTCCCAATGTGTCCTTTTCGTAATGTGTCCTGTAATTGTACAAGACTTGCACCATTTGAACATCTCCACCAATTTGACTCTGTCGCTTGTATGTTCATATAAAAACAGTAATAGGTTTTTAAAACTGAGAAAGAACTGGTTTGTGGTTATCACAAGCATAAATGCCATCTACAAGTACTTACTGTCTTATTTAACAGCAGTTATATCTATACGTTTGTCTTAAATATTAAAGGTATTTATTGTTTAACTTATTCTGACTGGCAGGCAACAAAAACTGAAGCTAAAATAAAATCCAAGAGCATGCATAAATACAAAAAAAGCTAAACACAAGCATAAAACACAGTACACTGGGGATAATGCTGGAGACAGGGAACAAGAACAGACAACCTGACACTGAAACAGGGAAAACACACAGCCAAATACACAAGGAAAGGACGGTGTTAACGAGGGACAGGCGACAGCAAGGCTGAGGGACAGGTGGACCCAATCAGAACAGGACAGACAATCACAAAGGTGGGAAATGACACAAAGGAAGAAAGTAAAACAAGACAGGACACATGACAAGACTAGTCTGTTTTGACAGTTTGAGACACTGTAGCCTAAATGTCCAGTATGGGAGAACAAGTGGTTTGCCGTAACCACCGCTACATGAAAGAGTTTTAGTATAATTCATGTTTCATTTATCCAGTTATATGCTCAGTACCTCCAAACACATGCATTTTTGCTAAAACCTTACTATTTAAAACTGACCTGAATGTGAAACTTACCTATGCTCTCTTCAAAGTCAGATTCCAATACTAAGGTTTTAGCAAAAATCCATGTGTCTGGGAAGTACTAAGTGTACAACTGTATAAATGACTCTTGGATTATTCTGCACAGGTTGTGTGAGAGATTGTAAACAGATATTGGTGTTGTTAGGTCCCTAAGCAATCAATAAATCAATATATTCATTGTTTTCCATGGAGATGTGAAAAAACAAAGTTGCTTTCACGAAGCCAAGGTAACACGGCATGATTAACTGATTTACAAATGAGTATTCCTTTAAAGTCCCTGGTGTCTGGGGCTTGAGCCTATCCCAGTGAGGTACCTCCCGAACCAGGGCTGACACACGGAGACAGAAAACCATTCACACCTACGGGAATTTAGAGTCACCAATCTACCCAACCTGCACGTCTTTGGACTGTGGGAGGAAGACGGAGTACCTGGAGGAAACTCACGCCGACACGGATAGCATGCAGACTCCACACAGAAGGGCTCCGCCACTCTGGATTCAAACCAGAAACCATCGATTATTATAACTTTGAAAATCAACATCTCATGATGAGGAAATCTGACCTTTGAAACCCTGAACCCTCCAGGGTATTTGACTTTTGGTAAGCAAGGTAAAATACCAACAATGTCAAATGCAATATAAACAAATTGAGTTCTATGTGGTGCAGTCTACCTTGTCTATGCGCTCTACACCCAGGGGTGATCAGGAAAAGGAGGAATTGTAGGTATTGAGTTGAGTCATCGATTGGTAGTGTTATTGATTCCACCGAAAGTCTTAATCAATAATCTTACAGCTTTTGTGTTTGCTACAATACAGACACTGTGCAGAACAATGACACACAGCTTGTTTGGGCTACAGCTGAGCTGCAAAGACCAGCTGTTTGTTGCCAAAAGATATATGAGACAGCTGAAATGAAACCTGCATGTTACAATGTAAATGCTTTACATACATTCAAGTCTCTCTCTCTCTCCCTCTCCTTCTCTCTCTCTCTCTCTCTCACACACACACACACACACACACACACACACACTGAGCTGATGCACAGAGTGATGGTATGGGAACCAGATCCGTATGACACTAGAGCGTTCCACGGCCTCATTACGAGCTCGGCTGGCCAGCACTGCCAGAATATGAAGCCAGCGGCCATGAAGCGACTGTCACTTCTCCTCAGCCACGGCCCCGCTTCCTCCGCATTTGTGCATGTGTGTTGTTATGGTGTGTGCTTGTGTGTGACGGAGAATTAGAGGGGGCAAGAGAAGATGAGTGTACTTACTGTAAGATAGTGTGACTCCATATATGAGCTGTATTCATGACAGCACGAGAAGAGTGATAGTGTTTTGGTGTGACGGAGAAAGTGTGACTGTTTGTGTCTGTTTGCTGAGCTGTAGCTCGCTAACTGTAAAAATAAATGCTTTCGATAAGATAATCAGAGTAATGCAAGTTCATTCTTAAACACTAAGTACTTTTTAAAATATGTGCTCAATAAACTAGATCGATCCACCACCACCACCATCGCACCCCTAGCTCCAATACCATCATAACCAATTTCAAATAAGGTTTTAGCCATTAGCCTAGTGACAGAGAATCTTTTTGTCAACCATTTCCAACCATCCAGGCCACGCTCTGTTTCACACACATATATCCAATATGATTTGAAACCACCAAAGGTCAATTGAGTTATTTAAAAGGACAGATTAAATGTTTCTTTCGAACACAACTGTGATGGTTATATATTTCTCCTTTTACCTTGAAACAAAACAAAAAGAGATACTAAAAATTTACTGCCAGTAAATTACTGTATAAAAGTAACATCAAAAGCTGATTAAAGAAATGACTGCAAGGCATTAAAGGACAAGATCAAATCATCATCGGTAGAGGAGACACATTTACTCTTTAGCTATCACAATATCCAAATCCAGTTATAACCAGTATTTTCTGCAATTCCAAGACTATGCAGAAATATAAAAATATGCCATTTTAAGAAAGACCCAAAAAAAGGCAGTTTTATATATAGAGTGATGCTGGTAACAAGTGAAACCACACAACCAAAGGCATTCATTGACACCAACCATGTAATGATATCTTGTTGGGAAGTGGCTAAATAATGCTTCAAAGTGAGGCTAAATTTTGACGATAGAAAACTGGCATTTCCAACTTTAGCCTAACTTTGGAGCAATGGTGCCGTCGAAACCATACCACACTATTTTCATAATAATACTATATGTAGTTATCATGTAAATACATGTAACTTATTGTCTGTGATATACGTCAGTCAGTAAACTGCTGCTACTCTATCCCATTTAAGGGTCAACCATAGACCTTTGCGTGGCCCCCTCTGGGCCTTTGCTGGGGTCATTTGCACTGCTTAAGACCGCCTGATGGTGGGTGGGAAAAAGTTAGTGATCCACAAATATTTAAGGAGCTGTATGTGACATTCAAACTATTAATACAGCAGCAAATCACTATTTACTTTGTAGTGATATAGTGAAGAAATGGCGTCCTGAGCAGAGAATGAATCACTCTACCTCTGTGTGTGCTGTAATCTGAGCTTCTCTGTTCTTTGTTATGGTAGACCGTCCAGCAGCACTTGCATGTTAGTGCATTGGACTCCCTGTGAGTATGTTCCAGCTCTCTCTGCCACTCTGAACATCAGTCATACAGCAGTAATCACTGATATCAGGATGAAGTTGTTGCATCCACCCTTCAGTATCCCTCAGGTAAGAATGTTAGCTCTGTCAGCACTGTTGCTAGCACTTTCATGCTGCCAGCTCAGCCACCTCCAGAATGGTAGACATGCTCTGAATGTCGGGTACAGCTCCTTTAATTAGCCATAGGTTAACAGGCTATATACAGCAGCATGTTTTCCGGTATTTATATCCCCCAACGTAGCTGATATTACACATGCATGGCTACAAAAAGTTAATTCATGAGAATTTATCAAGAGCTGTGCCTGTACATGGGGACAGACACTGAGAGATACTACAGCACATTCTCATTCCAGGTCTTCAAATACCAATGCTTTTCTCATGCCCCTCAGAGTATGAAATCAATGCCATAGGCACCCTTTGGCGTCTTTATGAGATGCACCCATTAATAGTACTGTTAAGGTTTGGAAAAACATCATGTTTTGGGTTAAAATAACTATGTAGCATGATGTTTAAGTATGTGATGGATGGGTGTAAGTTACATGACATGACAATGAAATAGCATTGACTTTTGGTTTCACGCACACACACATGACAGAGGTCTCCTAGGTGAAAGTCTGTGTTTGTTTGACCTACCCAACACCCCTCCCTCCAGCTCTACACAGATATTCAAGCTCTTTATACTTCATTAGTGTGTAGTGTCAAATATTGCCACAAATGGGTTTACAATGGGGTTAGCTGAAAGCCTGGTGCTTCTCATAGAGACGCCAAGCTGTGCCTGCAGTGTTGGTATCACGCTGAGGGGCGTCACGAAATGTCCATGTGTTTCAACCTGGGAGTGAGAACAGGCTTCATATCACTACAAGAAATGAGTGTTTATGTTGATGAAACATCCGCTGATGTTAAACCTGTTTGGTGAAACATGCAGTGGTTTATGGAGTTGGTTCAGTTTCCATTCAGGTGCCAGGCTGGATGTCATGTGACCCACTGGGCACTGTATCATGTGTCAATCAGTGGATGGAAACACAGCGTGAGCCACTGGACCTACATATCATCTGCTCTCCGATCACATGACCTGCATCTTATAACTGATTTATATTTGTACTTCTGAACCCCTAGTTCTCTAATTGACCTTTCACCTTTGACCTTGGCCAACCTCCTGAGGGAATGTGATGCTCATTGGTGGATACACAGTGTACATGCACTCACACATATGCACAGACCCTGACACACATGGCAGCCACGATGGCGTACCATACATTTAGAAATGTGTACTCACCACACATTGCACCAGGGGGGCAGCCAAAAACTCCTGTCTTTCTTCTCTTTATCCGAGCATGTTGTCAGTTTTTTCTTCTCCTCCGTCCTGCTGGTTTCTTTCACCTCCCTCCTCTCCTCCTCCTCCTCCCCCTCCCTGTCCCCCCTCTCACCACTGCTGTTCAGGTCCAGCTCTGTCGCTGGTGGGGAGAATCCAGGCGACACACACGCACGCACACACACAAACACACGCTCACACAGCTCCAGGCGATGCTTTGAAAATGTACTCAGACACAGCTGGGCTCACACTCACACCTCTATACCCACACCCACACAAGCATACGCACAAACACAGCTGAGCTCCTCGACAGTCCTTATACCCCCATGCAGCCACGCACACACATGAACACGCAGCTGGTCTATCCGCAGCTGGATGGAGACTGTGGCGTTGTGTCTTGCCGTGTTACTGTCGGGATGTTTTGAGGAATCTGTGATTCAGGTCGGTGTGAAGGATGTCTCTATCGTAATGTTTTGGTGACATTAAGTTGGAGAGTCGCCCTCATGTAGTCATGGAGACAAAATCAAAGTATACATCCTCCCGTCAAATTAAAGGATCCTGCGTGTTTACGCACATCAAAGCATCTCCACACATATACTTCCTCAAGCCATGACAGCAATCCTCCACTGGCCAAATCTCTGTAATGAGGCCATTTTTTTCAAGATAGCTGGAGCAGTTCCAATCAGTCCAGGACAAAATAAAAATAGACAACATTCATGAGTGCTTCATCAGTGTTTGGCTCCTCTCATCTGGCACTGATGCACCCCAGGAGTACCCGTCAAAGCAGGTATAACATCCAAAATATGAATCTGTATTCATGAGCCAGGGCTGGTCCTTGATCTCATGGAAAAGAAGAAATTGTTCCAGTCCAGCTGTGGTCAAAGTGATCTCTCAAATGTTAATTTCTGTCTTCCTTCTTGTCGCACACAAGAATAAGGTCCTGCTCTTCTCTCTGTAGTTACTCCACTCTCCCCAAGAACTTGCACAGCTGGCCAGAAAAACAACAGAACAAAAACAAAAAACCTCCAGGAAGCCAACTGTCTGCTAATTCATACGTCTTGCCTTAATTTGTAGCAACATTTGAACTTAACCCCACTCGGCTGTCATCTGACATACTTAACAGCTTGTCTATTCCGATGTAAAAATCCCTCAGAATAAAAAAAGCAGCTGTGTTTCTTCCTTCTGTTTCCCCCTCTGTGGTGCAAGGAGCGAGCTCTTTCCAGAGTGGCCTGTCAGCATCAATATTTAACAGGAACCTCTTGCTGTGTTGCTGTCACAGTTAAAGTTTCCACGTCCCCGACGTTGTGCGTTGGATGACATGTTCCTCTGGTCTGCAGTGTGTTCCGTTTTAGCTCTCGGCTTTGATGTGAAATTTTGCTCTTATCTTGCCATGTTCACTGTCCCCATATGTTTTTGTGCTCTTTTTTAAACTCTCTACTCTCTACTTCTTTCGTTCTTAATGGTCAACCTTCTTGAAGCTCGTCCTGCCATATGCAAACCTCAGTAATGTTCCCTCCCTGTAGCAAGACACAGTCACTGAGGACTTTCTCCCTTGAGCTGCTCACATAGTTTTTCATTAAGTCTGCCCTTCTGTCCTTTTATTGTTCACTGTCCACCCTGCAGCAAAACCTTCATTCAACCTTCCCTTAACCCTCGTCAGTCATATCAAACCTCCCACTTTCTAAACTCACCCTCTTCTCGCCTTCCTCTCCCTCCAGCAGGCTGATTCACTTGGCCTATATCTCACTCACTTGCCTGCCAGTGTGGCTGATTCTTTCTCATCTTGTCCTTCTTCTGTCTAATGACTGCTCAATTCTGGTCAAGTCCTCTGTTTTTTCCTCCCCCTATATCTCCCTCATTGTTCCTCCATCTCTCTCCACCTCTCCTCTTGCATGCAGAATACATAGTATTCTAGCTACTGTGCTCTGACTCATACTGCTCTCTCCTCCCTTTTCCTTCCAGAGGCTTGCAACTGTTCCTCAGTTTTCTCTTTCTGTTTTTTTTTGACTTCTCTCTCTAACAACACGTCAGGATCCGTTCAGCATTTCTCTTTGTCCCGGGCACTGAAATGACACCTCTGCATCCTGTTGAGACAGATGGGAGGACAGCCTGTGGACAGACAGTCAAGCATAGAGACAGAAATGAAAGTGAGTGACACACTTTCCGCAACAGAGGCAGGAGTCTGCCTTTAAATGCTTGAGTGTATCTCCCTGTGTTCCCACACCTGCTGATAGTCTCTGAGTTTGATTACAGGTGGTTTCCTCTCTCCTCTCTGTGCAGGAGAAGTGTCTTTTCACTTGCTGAGGTCAGAGATGCAAGTTTTTCCCCCCTCTCTTTCCCCTCCTCTGCTGCTCCCTCAGGTACACGTTTGTCACAGTCTGGAAAAGAAATACATTTTAAAGCTAGGGTTAAATGTTGCCTGAATACACACACAGCCGCAGCAGAGAGATTCTCTGAGAGGGACACAGAGGGATGGCAGAAGAAGGATATGTGGAGATGAATAGAAAAAAAGAGATGCCCTCAGGATCTGTAGAAGTGACAGCAGAGGAGATATGGAGGGAGAGGGAGGAGGAGGATGAAGAAGGTAGGGGGTGGTGTGGAGAGAAGCTTGTGTGTGGGTGGAATGGAGAGATGATTGTAAGATGGATATGGAGTGAAGCGAGAGGAGGAGCTTGGAAGACGGAGGACAGGATGGGGGGAGAAAGATGGACATCTGCATGTGTTTATGGATGGATGGAGGGATGGACGGATGCTTTGACAGGTTGAGTGCTCTTCTATGACATCCAGGAAATCTTTGATGCAGCTGTCATGGAAGAAAAGGGCCTCTTCAAGTCTCTAATTAGCCAAAACTCTTCATCAAAATTCTGCGTTTCAGTATTAAATTTCCAGCTATCTGATATGTTACCTGTGTGGGAATCCTGTCGTGCTCTCTCTGACAATGCTCCTCTACCTCTCTCATCGATTCTCTCCATCCCTCTGTCTGCTCCTGCAGTCTCAGTCTGTGCTATCACTAAAATGCAGCATCCCTCTTCCCTCCTCCTCCTCCTCCTCTCCCTGTCTGTTTCCCTCATTTCCCTCCCTCTCTCCCTCTACCCCCCTCCGCTCTCTATATTTGTCCTTCTCCGCCTCTGCCTCTGTTTCCCACTTTCTCCTTCCATCTCCTCTCCTCCTCCTCCTCCTCCTCCTCCTCCTTCTTCATCACCCCACCCTCTGTCTCTGCTCCCCCATATTCTATCACCACCTCCCCACCTCACTCGCGCTCTCTCTCCCTTCTTGCTTTTTTCACCCCTCCCTCGCTAAGAGAAGCTTCGAGAACAGAGTGGCCGGGCTCTGGCAGAGGAAAGCTCTCAGGACATGTGAACACCATTCATAACCATGCCACATGAATAATACACACACAATACATTCATATTTTCTCTTATGCATGCATATGTGGAAAATACACATACACACACACACACTCAGTTTTCCCCCTGTCTGTACATCTGGCTGATAAACCAACTACATGCTGCTGGAAAATAAACATACAGCAAGGTTTTTATTATGCATGCATACCTGAGCAACAGTCACAGCACACACACACACACACACACACACACACACACCGATCGATAATAAAGGCAGTTTTTCTTCAGTGTGACACAACAGCTGCAAATCAATGAAAGATTGAACAGAGAATACAGGCTGTGCATGTTCATATGACTGCACACATGCACAGACACACACACTGACACGGTGCACATGCAGGGTAAAGAACACTCTCATTTGAAATGGAAAATCTGTTTATTCATATCAAACCCACTGTGTGACCAACAGAGAGAGTGTGTTTCACTGTGTGTGTTTGTCTACAGTACGCGGGGATGCGTCTCTTGCCCCATATTAAACATTTGTGCGTACATTTGTAAACTACGACAGGTACGTATATATCACACAGTTGTGTGCGTGTGTGTGTGTGTGTGTGTGTGTGTGTGTGTGTGTGTGTGTGTGTGTGTGTAGCCGGTTAGAGCTGTCCTTTTGGCCTCTAGCATCACCCAGTGCCACCATCTGTCCTGCCAGCCAGATTGGAAGGATGTGTGTGTGTGTTGTGTGTGTGTGTGTGTGTGTGTGTGTGTGTGTATGTGTGTGTGTGTGTGTGTGTGTGTGTACGTGTGTGTGCGCGCTGAGGGGGGTTGGGAGAGGGAGAGTGTGAGAGTGTATAGTACAAAACATTTGTTTGAAAGAGACTGACTAAAGATCATCGTAAGTTATCACTATTGTTTTGTAGAAATTGTATCACTGTAATTCTTTTCAATTTTACATTTGAATGTCTTCTGTATAAAAACTCATCGAGGTCACAGGATAAACCTCAGCGCTGAGTGAGTGGTAATTACTAACCAGTCCAATCAAGCTATCTTTGACATACTGCTTCTGAATGTATTTAAATGCAATATCAAGTAAAAAAAAAAAAAAAAAGTTGATATCTTTATTTTTAAGATGTTGTTTTGTATTTCTATTCGCCTTTTGGCTCCCACATGTCATATGCCTGGTACCATTACTGAAGATGTTTTTGTTGTCTTATCTTTGACAGGTGTAAGCCTGGAAGGTATACACGTTTGTTTGTCTTTGCGTGAGTGTGTGTGTGTGTGTGTGTGTGTGTGTGTGTGTGTGTGTGTGTGTGTGTGTGTGTGTGTGTGTGTGTGTGTGTGTGTGTGTATCTGTCTGTCCTCAGCTGATCTTGCAAACTACTGGACCAATCAGCTTAATATTTTCTGTGCACATGTATGCTCAAGGACTTCTTGTGGTTGCAGTGATTAACAAATGTTGAAAAACCTGTTTAGTGTTGCAGGCCATATTTTGGCATTCGTCGTAGCTCAAAAACTGACATCCATAGAAAAGTTTGATTTAATGGTGTCACACATGTTTAGACTTGCACTGTTGATGACTTTATGCTGCTGCTCGTCTCTTAACTGGAGCACGTAACTACCATTCTGGCCTCCCTCCACTGGCTGTCTGTGCACTTTAGAGTTCATTTTAAGACTCTTTTATTTGTTTTTAAATCTTTAAATGGTCTCGCCCCACCTTACCTCTCTGAGCTGCTCCATCCCTACGCTCCTGCTCGGCGCCTCAGGTCAGCTGATCAGCTGCTCCTGGAGGTACCGAGGTCCAAGCGGAAGCTCAGAGGGGATAGAGCTTTTTCTGTTGCTTTTAAAACCCGTCTTAAACCCCATTTTTATTCCTTGGCTTTCAACTCAGCATGAGACTCTGCTCTCCTTTTAGTGTTTTTATTGTTTTGCTTTATTTTATTGTCTTTAATTGTTTGTTTCATGTCTTATGTTTTTATGTATATGTACAGCACTTTGTTTTGGCTGTTGTTTTTAAAGTGCTTTATAAATAAAGTTGAGTTGAGTAATGATGATGATTTTATACCTGATTTTTGTTATCTAGTTATTTTATTAACTTATTATTTTATATTACTAAATGTTTGACTTCAAGATCTATGGATACATTTCTGCTGGGTTTTTTTTTGTTTGTTTGTTTCTTAACTGTGTCCTGTAAGGCATCCCTGAGTGCTTTTAAATGCACCTATAAATAAAACGAAGGAAAGTTTGGTCATATTTTGAGGTGGAACATCTACAGATAAATTCCATACCCACTGTGTTATTATGATCCAATAAAGTCAGGCACAAAGTCACTACACACACAGCCTTTGCTATCTTGGCTGTCATCTGAACTATAAGAGAGCCAAAAGGGGCAATTTCAGCTGCTGCAGCTCTTTGCAGTCTGTTCTGTCCACCACTCTGCCTCAGACCACACTGATTGCATGGAACATTTTGTCGGCTCGATTTTGTAGACTTGCAGATTCTGTTGATTTGGTCATTATTTCCTGATATTTGTATTTCTACCCTAAGTAAGTAAGTAGGCTATCTAGTTCAAAAGTTTCTTTTTTTATGTCGGATTTAATTGTGTTTATTGTTGTCATTTTCTACTTTGTTGTGCTGTAGCCTACAGACAAAGTTAAATAGGCTACGTGGATCAAAGATTTGTGGAGAAGCCAATCTGCTTTGTGCCATGCACTGTAGGCTCCATCAAAATTAGATGAGATGTGTATTTTTATTAGCTTCTGGGATGCTTCTTAAATGCGCGGCGGCACGTCTGCTGGAATGACAAGAATTGTCTAGGGTGGACAAATCAGCTCGGATGGCCGCCTGACGGAGAGCTGCACCCCCCGGAGTGCACTTCTCTAATTTCTTGATTTATTTCCTCCTCTTTCTTTTTGTCTGTCTTTTCTGTCTACAGTCTGGCAGCCCAGACAACCCCAAACTGGCATATCAATAGAGACCTGTCACAGAAACCCTTGAGGTCAGCTCAGCAAACTGTAGAGTCACCCAAAAACACTATTAGTATCTCATGTTTTGTGCATCGTTAAATATGCAATATGAAGCTTATTTTAGATGCTAACAGGATATTGACACTCCCAAGTGTTTGGCCCTTACATGCAAGTGAACTTGGCAGCCAAGACGGAGAAACTGGAAGTGAGCCATGTCTCTACATGACAACTGACCCAGTCTTTACTGCATGTGCAAGAAAGTGTCTTTAACTCTCCCAGAGGTTTTCATGTTCCACTTTCTAGTCTCGACTAGGTGAGGCTAACTCCTGTTAGAAGATGTTTCTGGGTTTAGAAGTCTGATACATATCTTAAATCATATATGATCATCGTCCTATTTCATCAAAACCCACATACAGTGTAGGGCTAACAATCATGAATTAGTAACCACTGGTTTAAAGCCCTATAAGTGTCCAATTGAATATGCACGCATTAGCTGACTGGCTCATGAGTCACATTGTAAGAGCCGAATCGGTGTATCACTTTCTAATATATAGAGTGAAAAGTTTCAACATTTGTACAGCTCTGTCAGGAGCATTTACATCATGCATTGCTGTCCATCTGACTGTGACAAAGTTGGCAGTGAAAACATAAACAGGAAGTGGGCCATATCTCCGCGATGCTTTCTCCAGTCATTCAAACATGCACAATGGTTAGACAAGTCCTCATTTCGCTTTGCCGCTGGAATTGTTGCCTGCAGCAATAGAGTACTTTTTTTATACAAAACCCTGTGAAGAGAGAAGAGTGACAGAGCAGCGCTGTAGCAGTGGTAGCACCTTTTCATAGCCCACTGTTGTGTCTGTGTACGTATGTTGACTGTCAGGAAGATTAGTCCTCACAAACAAACTGTCATAGCAATGCCCACTCAATCTCAATCTCAGGTCCCCTACACTGAAATTGTCTCTCTCGTCTCTGTTGCAATATTCATCCATTTGCGGGCTGAATGCCAAGTGCATTTTTTTTTTTTTTTGCCAAATACGTCACATCAAGTCAACATGGTCAGACTTAAAAGGCTCCTCTTAATGCCACGGAGGAATACTTCTTCATCTGCTGCTGAAATTCTGCTTGACTGCTGATTCCACTATGCTCTTTCTAATCCCGCCTGTTCATTATCCACCATGGGCCTGACTGACTAATCAGGAGAGTGCGTTTAAACTCTTGTCTTTCTAAAAGTCTTCATGTGTATCCAAGATCTGCTTGAATAGTCTACAGTGAACATTAATTCAGCCAACCAATTGTCAACATATTCTCATATGTCACCTTTACACACGCACTACAAACCTGAAATTACGTAGACATTACCCAGAGGAGCTGCGTGTGAGAACACAAATGTCCAAATCCATCGGAGCGGACATTAAACAGACTTAACCCTGCCAGATCCCTGGTACAAAGTCTGTGTAATGTCCAACTGAGCCCATGTGTGAGAAGAGCAGGTAATAGTCTGGAGAATTCATCACAAACAAGTGGGCATGTTGATGACATTTCTATCACGCAGCATACCCAAAACTGGAAGAAAACAAACACGCAACAGTGAAGAAGACTGGTCATTTACATGAACATGGCAGTGAAAATGTCCAACAGGAGGGATGAGGTCATTCAGGACCAAAGCTGAAATTGTCAGACAAATTTAAGAAACAGCGAAGTACTTGGTTATTTATGGGCAAATTACAAACCTACTGGACTGCAGCGTCTGCATTTCCTGAGACTCCTCAAGGAAAGCAACATGTGCAAGAAGCTGCTGATCACTTTTTACCGCACAGTCATAGAAAGTGTGCTGTCTTACTGCCTCACAGGATGATAGACAGAAAAGCCCTACAAAGGGACGTAAATTCAGCCTTAAAAAACATCGGCTGTCCTCTCCTCTCAGTTGAAGACATTGCTGACTCCCGATACCTCTCCAGAGCAAAAAGGATAACTGAAGACAGTTCTCACCCTGGCCATCACCTCTTTGACCTTCTGCCCTCAGGGAGGAGGTACAGGTCAGTCAGGTCACGCACCAACATACTATTAAACAGTGTTTTCCCCAGAGCCATCCAATCTCTCAATAAACAAAAATAATCACTCAGTAATTCTGTAACATCCCACAATCCTCAACACATGCAATATTTATTTATTACTTATTTATATTTCATACATTGGGTCTGAGCAATGACTGTCATGCATCAATGCAATTTCATATATATTTTATTTTATCTTGTGATAGTTGTTGTATGAGTGGGGGTGTGTATGTATGAATTCATGCAATGTAATGTGTAATGTCTTAAACGTCACTGTGAGGGCACTTGAAATTCCACTTTATCACTGTATATGGTGACAATAAAGGCATCTTCTCTTAACAACTCCTGAGGGAAATATCTCATTCTTTAGCAGCTAGCTGCTCCACTATGTTCACTGGCTTGTCTGTAATCCTGTCAGGTAGTGTAGTGTGCATCCAGTGTGTTTTTCTTCACAGAAAGCAACTTCCTGCTGCAACTGAAAGCACCAGTATGAGAATGGCAGGAAGTAACGCACTACATTTACTCATCGCAACAAAGTTTTTTTTTGTATTTGTAGTCCTGCTGGTGTGTCTGCAGCTGCTGGAGGGCAGAGATCTAGACAGATATGAAAACAGTGCATTGCTCCACACTCACAGAGAGCAGTTCAGAAAGGTAACATATTGATAACTGGAATTCACTTCAAAGACGAGAACATTAGTAAGCGCTACATTGCCTAGCAACATTGCATTGCGCTTGTGTGTGCTACACAGTGTGTAAGAATTGCAATTTCTCCTGCTTATGTGTGTCTGGGCCGCAGCTGCTGTGCACTCTATACATCTGTGTTGTCCACCTTGGTGGTGTTTTATTCTTATTCCTATTTTCTTTTTATTCTTATTCTTTATTCTTATGTCACGTAATGCTTGTTGCTCCAACGTTGGTGTGCATAGCAACTTTTGATAAATTGTCAGTCATTTTTGTCTGGTTTTTATTAACCTTAAATGTATACTCTGCAGGATTGTCAGTTACTGTTTCTAAACACACTCACCAACAAAAATTTAATTCCAACCCCAGATTCACTTTCGCTTAATGTTTTGTCTCACCGTATTTGCATTTATTTAGGCGCTGTGCTTCTTGCTCACGCCTGGTCACAACCTTTTTATAAACTCTGACGTCACCTGAGCTCTGTGGGGTACACGCTCATGAACACGTTGAACATCAAAAATTGAAAATACCAGCAGAGGGCAGAGTCTCTGCAGAATAAGACACCACCACACACTTCCAGAGGGTCAAACGTGATGACTGAGAGGGATTACTTCAGGAAAATCCAGCACAGTACTGTATATCTTTAATCCAACTTATTTACCATAACCTTATTCAGTCATTAACCCAAACCATACTGCAGTTGCTATTTAAAAAATGTGTTTTTTTATTGGATGGTAAAATATTGACTGTCACAAACTGGCTCAGGGAATGTGACAAGGGATTTACTTAACAAACGTCACTTATTGAGCTAAGGCTCACACTAAACCAGCAGTGAGTGGGTAGATCACCAATGAAAGCAGTTTGGACCTCCTGACCACTACCATCTATCTAACCAGCTCCAATCATCCAATCCATCAACCTTGAACTCTGAGGAGCAATTTCAGGGTGAGAAAACCCCTAGGAAAAGAAACGCAGGTGAACTGGCAAGTCAGTGGTTACATGGCAGTTTCTGAACTCTCATGATTGATATCAAAATTACCATTAAAATAAAGCAAGTGATGCCAACTGTGATGTCAGCTGTAGGAAGCCTTTATAGCCAAGGGTCCAGGTGTGACTAATCAGCTGACGACCCTCCCAAGACATTTTGACTTGTCATAGTAGGAAAAGCACGAGTGAAACTGATAAAATTAACGATAGCTCTAGTTCATACTATGACAAGTCAAAATGTCTGCTGTGAAATAGTTCTACTTCTGGCAATAGGGTTTCAAACTGGTAGCCCACTGACTTTGACAACAGATGTAATGCCAAAAACAGTGATGCAGTGACTATTAAAAGTAAAAATATATTATATACTGTATATTTTACATTTTTGTACATAAGTAGAAATGTTGTAAAGTAGGCATTTGTTAAAGTCTACAGATGACATGATACACTGATGTCACGAGGATGTTTGAGCCAGATTTTAGGCCACGTTTATTTGCATAAATGTTTCCACATGCCAGGCGGCGATAAGAAACCTCATGCATAAATGTATGCACTGTACATATTGGATAAGGTACGGGCGAGTAGAATTGACGCAGTGGTTAATCCTTCTAAATACTTTAGAGATGTGGCAACTTTGGAGTCTATTTTATGTGATGTGAATTTTCTGCCTTAGTTGGAGAGAAACAGACTGATAGGCAGAATAAACGGAGCAGGCAGATAGATAATGAGAAAAATACTGACACATGCATATCTGGCAGCAGACAGATGCACACACACAGAGGCAGGGAAAGGAGCAGGAACCTACATCTTTTTGCTCATTCCAAAGTTTGCTGCGTCATTACCCCGATAAGACCTCAGCTGCTCTCTCCTCTTTCATGTGTCTTCCATATTTTCCTCCTCTCTCCCCTTTTTCATTTCACAAAAAAAGCCAGTACAGAGTACTACTTTAAAGACCAGAGTAACACAAGGAGAGGAGAGATGGAGAGAGCGATTAAGACAGAAATGAAGAGACAGTGTGAGAGAGGGAGAGCTAAATTAGGAACAAAAGACAAGACACTGGGGGGAAGTATCTGTGCGTGTGTGTGTGTGTGTGTGTGTGTGTGTGTGTGTGTGTGTGTGTGTGTGTGTGTGTGTGTGTGTGTGTGTGTGTGTGTGTGTGTGTGTGTGTGTGCATGCTTGCATGTGTATGTGCATCTTAACGAAACCCTTGTGAAACCGCAGGCTACTTAATTCAGTTTTTCCAGTCCAGTCTCCCTCTTCTTGTTTTCTTATTACTTCCATCTTGCTTTGTTTTAAGATTTTTGTGGGATGTAATTAAATAGAAATATAGAATATATATATAGAACATACATACATATAGAAATAGATAATACATCCTTATAGTTTTACAAATAATAAAGAATATATTTATATAATTGTAAAATGTAACATTTTCTTATCAGATAATCAAACATATAAAACTTTCTGTTGCTTTCCTAACATGTAGTAAAAGCTTCTTTTTTTTTTTTTTTTACCCCACAGTGATATATTAAAATATCCTTTCTATTCCTGTAGCAGAAGTGTTTGACTGTAGATCAATAAGACATCCGATCCATTCCTTTTGACCCAGATCCTGTTCACTGATATTCATCGTCTTAATCACACTGGCTGATCCAATAGCTATAATTAATGTCTGCTAGATTAGTTAGTCTGCTGGTAAAGATTATCGTCACTCTTATGGCCTCCTCTCTACCATTGCGCTCCTTTTATATATCAGTGTATGTCTCTTTATTTGTCTTCGTAATATACAATACTGCATACTCACATACATGCAAACACTTACAGTAAAAAGCTCATTTGCAGGAGATCTGTGTATATAATGGAAGGATCGTCATCAAAACAGGAAAAACATGATGTATATGTGCATGTCCAAAAATATGAAAATGCATGTGCACATTTGCATTACTGTTTACTGTGTTTTTGTTTTGTTTATTTCTAACATAAATCTGGGTCAACAACAGGACACTAGACTGTAAAAATGCAGCTATAATAAACTGCAGTGTCATAGCTCCCCCTTGTGTTAGTGTTTGAGACTGCAGGGATTTCTGTAATTACGTGTATTGAGATTATTTCCATATATACAATATATTTCAGTGAATCTGAGTCTTAATGTAACACTATATGTGCTTATTTTGGCCTCTGAGGTTTATCCCTGGGGAACATGGGCGACGCACTGATCTGTGGGTGACCAAAACAAGGACTTTACATAATTAACTTGTGTTTTAATCCCCTTGCATTTCTGTTGAAATTAGCAGTGTTGCAAAGAAAAGCCCAAAAAGCTGATGACTGAAAGTCTATCAAACCTTTCCACCATTTTAAGAAACAAAATGAATGTGATGTGTTTCTGGAGACCACTTTGCGCTGGTCACTGTATCCTCAGGCTGCTCCTGGTTGGAGGAAGCCTGCCCTTCTGGCAGTAACGCACCCTTGAGCAAGGCCTGATCCTCTGCTCGAATGAAGCTGCTCAGGTGTGTGTGCATATGTGGATGTAGCTCTCTTTGCATGTGAAGCTCCATCTGATGTTGGAAAGTGTTTCCAGTGTGTCGCCATACTTGGTTTAACAACACAAATCCTGAAACAGGGTCTCCCCTGAGGCTTTAGTCAACACAGTATAGAACATTGTGAACAGCTGTGGCCAGCTCGCCTAAAGCACACTTAATTTGAATTTGGCCAGTGATCATTTATAGAGTGACTGACTAAAGCATGGAATTGGAACAATCAGTGAAAATACTGTAAGGGTGTAATTGGGATTTCTACTGTGGGGATTTTTTTGTTTCTTAAGAATACATTGTTGTTGATACTTTTGTTTTGGTTAATGAGGGTCCAGGCAGCCAAGCTGCCAGGACACTATTATAATCCTAGGTATTCTTCTTCTTTCTTCTTCCGAGGAAATAATACTTCCCATGGGTGAAAACTCACCAAACTTTGCACAAAGGTCCAGTCTAATGCCAGATATTCCTCAGCTGTAACCTCAAGCCAGTAGTCCTGATGGTGGCGCTACAGCAAGCGTCTAAAGTTCAAAACTTTGAAAATTCATAACAAATCAAGCATACGTGCTACAACTTCACAACTTTCATCAAACTGTAGCCCCAATACTGAAGAAACTTTTGCACATTTAAACCTATTAAAAATTATGAAGTCCATCACTCTTTTTTTTTCAAAAACTGTAAAACTTCTTAAACCTATCTCCTCCCACAATTTTTGCCCAGTTGACACCAAACTTGCTACAGAGCATCTTCAGACTGTCCTACAAAAATTACGTTTCTCAGAGTTTTGATTTATCAAAATTTGAGCCTACAGTGCATCAAAATGTTTGACTGTAAACGGTACTGTAAACATATACATGCAAATTCTTGCTAAATAAATCTTCAATGTTCATAAAAAAAAGACAAAATTCTAGAGACATGTAGATGATGTGTGGCAAATTTCAGAATTTTATCTCAAAAAACTTTTGACAGCATTTTGAATTTTCCTCTAATGTGAACAATTGGAGTCAGTGTAAAAATGGCAATTTTAAGTTTTTCAGTTATGCTCATACTCACTGCTGATTTACTGTGTGATGACGATGCGCTGTCTAGTGACAGTTTAGTTTGTTGGTGTTTAATACTCAAACATGCACGTTAGTTTGTTATGTGATGGACTTATTTGTGTTAAAAAATGATTAAAGTTTTTAAAAAAAAAATGCAAACTGATAAAAAAAAACAACAACTTACTTGTCTCACCTCATATGAAGGGTCTTACGCACTGTTCTTTTAACAAGTTTCAATGATGATAAAACTTGATACATGACTGCCTCCCTCTGGGCGAGAAGCAGCAAAACTTGAGCAAAATATACTTTAATTTCTTTCTACAGTGTGCTGTTGAAAAGATGAAGCCTACAGTGTGTTAAAAGAATTTTCTTTTATAATGCAAAACCAATCTTAACTTTATTCATATTTGATATTGCCTAAACTTGCCCTCTTTGTAATTTTAAATCACTGGAAACATCGAGAGCTAAAGTACACTGCTATCATCTGTCCCTGTTCATTTGCTCCACTGCCTCCTTACCTGCCTGACTGCCTGGAGACTCTTCAGCTCTAAAATAAGACTTCAGTCACATCAGGTCAAATGTGCTGCAAGTTAAACTTCCCAGAAGGACCTCCTGCTAACAAGCACTCCACATATACTGTACATATAACAGCATGCATGCACACACATAAAAAAAGACAGGGATGGGAACAGACTGTACACAGACAGACACACACGTGAGGTTCACACACACACACATGTGCCCTCCATTCATTCATGCCAACCTCTCTGACTGAGCAATGTGTTGTACCTTATAGTTTACTGGTGTGTAATGAGCTGTGAAGCATACAGTACACAGGACACAACAGACATGTGTTTGTTCGACAGCCAGTCTGATAAACAAGTTTGTGCTTTTTGACCAAATGTGTTGTTTATTAGCAACACTCAGAGACAGCACATCACATATTTGTCTTGTTTTTCTTTCTTATAAATTAAAAACAGCAACTCTTAAAAGATGTGCGCAGCTACACTACAATTGTCAGCCTTTGTGAACAGTTGGAAAACCAGATTTTATTATGTGCACAATGAAGAATTTAATCACCTTTTTTCCTCTTTGAGGCTAATTTATTCTTTCATTTGACCAAGCAGCATGCCTCTGTCTATTCAACCATACGCTCATACGTTAATTTAATGCTTGTTTTAATTTCTTTGAATGATCTCTATGCCACAAACTTGATGTTGTTGAATACTTTACATGCTTAGCAGGTATCTTCTGTGTGTGTTACACAGGCAGAGTATTTGCATCAGGATCAAATCTTTTTTATTTGCATGGCTAACACATGTTGACTGATGATTGGCAATGTGTCAGTGTGCTGTCAGTAGTGAATTGTGCATTGTTGTTGTTTGCATAAATGGGTGTGAATCACTGTGAGCCATAGTTCATCAGCATTTTAGGATACATTGGCAGAGAATAATAGAAAACAACAAGGAGGTCATTTTGCAGAAACACTTTATTATTATCACAGGCACGCTGTGCCCTCAAACCTTCCAATATAAAAGTGGAAATATTTTCATTACATTCATCAAACAGAATGTCCAGCATTTCCTTATTAAAACTCTTTAGATTTGCTTTTAATCTTTAAACTACATTCAAAATGGTATCAAAATACAAATTATAAAAAGCTCCTTAAAAAAGACCTGCTGAAATTACACGGTACAAAAATACAAATATATTCTTGGAACATAATCGACTGATATAACAAAGTTGTCTGTTTGCCTCATGGATGTCGAGAAAGTATGTAAACACAACACACAGCCAGAAAAGACTCAACTTCCAAGACTCACTCAGACTGAGTGAGTTTAAGAGAAACTTTCATCTTCTATGCTTCACTGGTCTGCATAAAAACAAACAAAGCAAAACAAACAAAAGGCATTTTAAGGTGATGTACACTGGCACTGTTTTGCATTTAACAGATGGAAAATGACAACGAAACATCAACATGTAAATCTGGAAAATATGAAAAAATGAAGTTCATTTAATTTTTTAAAAAACAGACATTTACAACATTAATGCCTAAAAACGAACAGCCCAGTCACCAGAGGTAAGTGTTGGCATTTTACATTTCTGCAAAGCACTGATGCATTTGTATGTGGGGCCCATGTGGGTAGCAATCCATAATGGCCCCATGATATTTGCCAAATGGGTGGGTTTACTCAAGTGGGCCCCAGATAAGATGCCCATTTTGGACCCATTCCCACTTTGTAGACAGGTAGCCCCAGCATGACCCATGTGGAGCCCACCTGGCCAAATCCACCCATGTGACAATCTGCATGGAGCCAATGTGAAATCCAATAGGCCCCATTTTTCAGCCCATTTACCACCCATCTACAAATGTTGGCTGTGTTTCATGAATCATCAATCATCAATATTTCTAAAGTTACATAGTGCTTATGACATTAATATGAGCTGTCTTCATTGTGAGGTGAAGGGGATAGTGGATGGCCTGACGTCTAGGTGGAGACAGAGTCCAACAAACATCAAAACCAATAGTTTTTTAGCGAGACATTGCAGCAATTCCAGCCGTGACTATGCCAACAACAACGGGTATTTTAAGCCAAAACATGATCTTTCTTAAACCATAACCAAGTGGTTTTTGTGCCAAAATATAACCACATCAACCGCAGTGTTGTAGTAACGTAAAGCTTCAGCATATCTACTACATAATCACAAACAAATGTTCCATACCTGTGGTTCACAGAAACATACAGTGACAGCATTTACTCTGGCTAATGGGTTCAAATGAGCAGTCTGTAATAACGTCTTCCACCTTCCTAAAATACTGTCTTCTCTTCTCTCTCATCCAGTCACTTCCTGTATGTGACACTGATCATACATCACTGTCTACTTTCCTTCCTATATTCCTATATATTTCCTCTTCTTCTTAATTTCAAGCCCTGTGTGCTAACCACAGATCACCCCAACGTCTTCCCCATGTGAGCAGTTGTGTTTCCCGACCCTGGATCTCTTGCACTCCAGCAGCGAACTCTCCCCACCCTCACACTCCACATCATCCAACAGGATCCTTACGTTGCGGTCTGCCTCCCCGAGCGCAGCCCTCTTCATCACCGCCAACGCTGTCGTGAAGCCGAGCTGTCTACACACTACAGTACCCGCTTTGCTGGTGAAAAGGTCGTCGCACACTGTCCCCCACTCACCACGGATAAAGATCTCCACTCTACCCCGATCTGATAAACCATCGGCGCTTACCAGTCGCACCGATCCCACCCGCAGCCTTCTTCCTCTTCCTCTCTTGAAACCTCTTCCTCGAGTTCTCTTGAATATTTGGTTACCCTCTCCGGCGCGTTCCAGCTTCTCTCCGAGCCACAGCCTCTCCTCCTGTGATTTAAGCAGAGTTGTGTTGATTGGTGGTCTCTGGGGCTTGTAGACTGATGCAGTGGGTTTCTGGCTCCAATATGGTGACCGTGGCGTAGTCAACGCTTCAGGATGTTGAGGGTATCGCGCAGAGGTCAGAGCTATCTGGTGTCGTTTCAGCGATGTTGTGGTTGGCTGTGGTGAGGTTAAAGGTTCAGGGGTGGTAAGAGGGACGTACTGAAGGGGTCTCCCATGTCTCCTGGTTGGAGGTGTGGTGATGATTGGGGTTTGAGCAATCCTAGAGAGGGCAGCAGTCATGGTTGTGCGATAACCTGATGGAGAGACAGAATTACCCTCTTTATTTGAATATTTGAAGTTTAAGAATGTGTTTAAAAAAAAATCCCTTTACATTACCAGTTTGACATTTTGGGAAATGTGCCTTTTTTCACCTTCTTGCAGAGACCTGCTGCCTTCAGATGGGTTCATTTTTACTGTGTTTACAAGAAGAGTCAATATGAACACCCTCCCCTTGTGGTATTGACAGCCTCCTAAGTGGAAATTTTCTGAAAGCTTCGACTTCATGAGTTGTGATGTGTTTGCTGAGGCCATGGAAATCAATTTTTCGGGGGATGGTAAGTTAATTTATTGTAATTTAGCTTTGTAATTTTACATGCCTGAGGAAACTGTTGATAGTCCCAATGGCCTCATCTTTTTTCACGATCATTGTACCTTTGAATTTCTTGTGCATTTCCTGCATTCAGCTCACTATCTTGCTAAATTGTTAGCCTCGGTGGCTTCTAAATGCTGATGCCTCGCAGCACTGTTCTCATTACTTCATCACGTAATTGCCTAGCATATGGTGTAAAGATGTCCCCTGTAGTAACTACAACCTCCCACGCTCCATTTGAAGGCAGCATTAGATGAGAAGATAGATATAAAGCAACTTCCGTCAGCTGATTAGCTTAGCTTAGTATAAATACTAGTGACGGGGGAAATGCTAGCATGACTCTGTTCAGAGGTAACAAAATCCATCTACCAGATCACTAATTGAGATGTTATTCATTTTGGTTTAGAAAAATTAAAACCAACGTGTAAAAGTGTCAATAGAACCCGGTCTCACTCCAAAGTCGTCGAAATCCAGAACTTTGGCAGTGACTTGCGGCATCAGAGACCAATTGAAAAAGCCGTCCTTTAACGTCGGCATGTTAAGCGGCCAGTTGCTTTTATAGTTTAACAGCACATGGCGGCATTAGAGGGACATGCGGCGGGACAAGGATGAAAGTTAAGGCAGCGAAAGTCCGACTGGGGCGAGCGGGAGTGTTGGTGGATGGGTCCAACAAACAGACACTTGTACCCGAGAGAACGGTGATGGCGTCCTGTAAGATTCTAAAGCCAAACCCTGTTCTTTTTTCCTGAACCTAACCATCTGTGTTTGTTGCCCAAACTCATCTATGAGTGTTTATTATTGCAGGGGGAAAAAAAGACTGTATGTAAATGTCAAATTTCCTGTGAAAATGGAAGTGTGTCTTGAAAGAAGACAATGCATGTAACAAGCAGAACTTGACACAGTGTCCCAGAACGTCATCAACCAACGGACCCAGGGTACCTTGCACGTCGTATGTGAACATGGAAAGTCCATGACCAAACATCAATATGTGACGAGGTCGGAGTGGGAATGTGTTGGTCAATAACATCACGGTATCCAGCAAAGAAATTGTTATTTTTACACTTTGATTTTGGTTCAAATGAGATACAAGATGATAATTTGTGAGCTTTAGAGGTGCTGGTAGCTGCATTTTGATTCCTTTGGACAAAGCTAGGTTAGGCTAATTCAAGCTTCATATTTACCACACAGAAACAATCTTTTTTATCTAAATCTTGGCAAGGAAGCGAATAAGCATATCTCCCAAAATGTCAGACACATCTTCAACTATTATCGGTCATTCGAGAGCTTATCCTTGAAGACAGGCAAAGGGAAGACATAAACACAGACACACAAAGATGAATGTCCAAACTCAAGCTGATGCAGAAACATTTATTTAAAAATAAATTACGCCAAAATACCCGATTTAAATTAGTGCAAATACCCAACACAAATAAGCACAATTTATCCTGCTTTAGATTCTTGTACCAGCCAAAAATCACGCTAGCAGGTATTCAAGTTGCCACTTTAGCTAACTTAGCTAGCCTACCTGAGTTTGACACAGACTTGTGTGAGAGGCCCTCTACAACCGCAAAGGCAAACTTGTCCTTAATTTGCTTTCAGTCAGTAAGCAGAACATAAGCAGAGGTTAAGACACTGGAACACTACTGTACTTTATGTTTAGTTTCTAACAACTTGGCTGCTATTTTATTAGCATTTAATGAGATAAAAACTACAAATCAGTTATTCCCTTCTTTTTTGTTTTCTACTTTTCCAGTGCAAAGTGCAAAGACTGATAAGACGTATAAGTAAAAGAAGAAAATGCAGCAATATCCTGCTGGGTACATATTAATTTAAAGTCTCAGAAGTGGTATATATATATATAGGTAAGCAATAAAAAAAGAAATCAAGAGTGCAGTATTTTTTATGGATTGAAAACATCTTTAAATAAAAACATAGAATCACTTAAAATAAATATCTTAATGCCTCATAAATCAACTCGGCCTACTGGTTGTTTTACTGTGATTTATTTCTCTCCTCGCTTTCCATCACCTTTTTTAATCATCTTTTTCTATTTTCACCATGCATCAAAATACCTGAGCATACCTTAAGTTTACAGCTGCAGAATTAATTAATTCATCTTTTGAATTTCTATATGATTATTTATGAAGCTGAGTTAGAAAGCATGTAGCTGACATTTGTAGCAACTAAGATCCCTGCAACAATTCTACACAACTGTAATTTTTTGTTTAATTTAATTTAATTTAATTCAATTAAGTTAAATTTAAAAGCGGTGCAATTTTATCAAAGAGGCAGGTTATATTATCATAAGAGGAATGTAAATTGAAGAGAGTGTAGCTATTTTTCGCTATTAGCATGTTGAAATGTAAAGCAAAAATAAAGTGCAGAAGAAGAAACCACTTGGTTTGACGCTGGTGGCTTTTCCCCGCACCAGATTGTTCTCTGGTCTACTGGTGGGTTTAATGTTAGTCGTAACAGCTGGCTCAGTATAAATAGCATTCCTAGATGTTGGGTAATCAGTGGAGCTGCCTTCATAAGCAGGTGCACCAGTAGGCCTACCAGTGGGTGTGGTTGGGGCAGGGGTTGTTGCCATGGCCATCACGGTTGTTGGTACTGTTGTTGGTTTTATTGTTGCTGCTGCAGTTGTTTTTATTGTTGTTGGTTTTGCAGTTGGTGTTGTTGGTGGTGGTTTTCTCGTTGTTGCCTTTCTTGTTGTCTGTAATGTTGTGGGTCTTATTGTTGCTGCTGTGGTTGTTGTTGTTGTTGTTGTCGTCGTTGTTTTTGCTGGTGATGGTGGTGGTGGTGGTGGTGCAGGTTTTCTTATTGTTTTTCTTGTTGGCATTGGTGGTTTAATAATTATTATGGGTGTTTTTCGTCTGGGTGGTGTTTTTGTTGTTGTTGTAGTTTTTCTTGTGGTTGTTGTGGGTACAGGTGTGGTGGTTGGTTTCTTGTTGATTACAAACTCTGCAAACAAGAAAAACATTTGTACAACATCAAAAAAAAAAAAATAAATAAATTATCAGCATTAACAACAACAAAAACAATCCAAAACTTGAATACTAACAACATACTGCACATTGACAAGATAATAAAAACAACAGACAATATTATCTTGTGAGCATTTGACAGAAAAATATGTGATTAAGTAAAGCACATATATCAATCCAGTCTCACTCCAAAGTCATCGAAATCTGGCGCTTAGGCAGAGACTTGACGATGAAAAAAAAAACATGCTTTAACGCTGGCATGATACGCAGCCGGTCATCATTATAGTTTAAGTGTCGGGGGGAAACATGACCGGACAAGAACGAAAGTCAAGATGACGAAAGTCTGGGTAGGGCAGCTGGGAGGGGTGGTGGATGGTCCGACTATCAATCAGAAGAGCAATGTTCATGTCCCATAAGATTCGAGCCAAACCCTGTTCTTTTTTTCCTAAACCCAGCCAAATGCTTTTGTTGCCTAAACCAAACAATGTGTGTTAATCGTTAAAGGAAAAACGTGTTAATTTGCAGTGTTGCACCGACATAGTGTGTTCATTTTGAAAGAGACTGCATGTAAACGGGAAACATCCTGTGACGTCAAGAACCAACGCACCCAGGGTACCTTTCATGTCGTATCTGGACATGGAAAGTCAATGACCAAATCTCGGTATGTGATAAGGTTGGAGTGAGAATGTGTTGCATATATGGCAAAGATGCTAATATTTCTAAAAAAAACCCCAACAACAACAGCAAAAGAAAAAACGGTAAGAAACCAAAAGTGGAAAAGAAGTTAACCTGAAAGTGTTGTAAGAGAAAGGAACACTATTTTAAGATTTCCGTACCTTCTTTGGGGTAGAAGTGAATCAGTTTTCCCTTTATCTTCACAGGTGAAGGCTTGAAGCTGCATTTTCCTGGTGCTGCTCGTCTGTATGGAAAGCTTACTCATTATCACCGTGGAACAGAACAAGACTGGCTGGTAGGGGAGTTCTGAACACAAGTAATCATTTGTCTACTTGACTGATAAGTATATATATATATATATATATCTAGGTCAGTCCAGGTCTACAAATGGCAAATATCCCCATTACTTGGCAACATCATAGCACCTTGATCTAACAGTCCAATCATACTCATAGTTAGCTGATAGTTTCCTCTTTGGTGAAGTTTACACAGCCTCTTGACAACACCAGAAAAACTTCTAGGATGCAATGTGTTGTAATGTTTAGGTACCTGGAAGGGTCCACTATCTTATAGATGACTCCTGCTCTAGCCATGGCACTTGGGGCTCCTGTGGCCAAGAAATACAGCTCACCTAGAAAGATGGACGGAGGAAACGGGGAGAGAGTGGAGCAGACAGAGATAGGTGGAGAGTAGAAGACAATGAGAAAGATTTGACAAGAAACAAAGAGAGGGAGGTGAGAAGACAGAGGACAGCAGGGATAAAGGAAGGAGGGAGGGAGATATTCACAATGAGAATGGATGGGAGAAAGAGCCAGAAAGTAGAGGAGAGAGAGAAGATAGCAAAATGTGTTTTGGTAAAAATGGGGGAAGGTCTAACAGGGATTTGGACTTTGCTTGAACTTTTCAACTTAAATCTCCCTTGAGGCACTTTCAGAGGGAGGGAAGAGATTATTTAAGACCAGCAGCATGTGTGCTACACAGTAAATCAGCAGTCTCTTTAATTCAAACCAGATTTAAAGTCCAACCCTCCATTGGGTCCTTTTGGTGGTAATTTAATTTTATCAAAGATTACACAAGTTACAAAAATTACATTTTAATGAAACAAACCCTTCACCACATCACTTGACTTTGCATATTCCAAGTTTAAGCAAAAACACACTGTCCCACTCACCAATTGCTTTTTACTTTGCGTGTTGTTAGATTCTTTCTTCCTTTAACCAATGAATATCTCAATAAACGATGTGATGCTTGGTGGATGCACGAGAAGTACCGTGGTCCTTACCTGCTTCATCTTCAGCGAAAGAGATGATGTGTTTATAGTAACTGTTGATGAGTTTGGGGAACCTGCAGGTCCGGTCTCTTCCCATGCAGATCTCATTGTACTCCCATTTACCGGAAGTGACATTCTCCTTCAGAGACATCAGACGCCTGAACAGCAACAAGCAGCACGTGAGCACAAATATACACCATCAAGTAAATGCTTACATGTACATGCCTTTCCGCTGTGAGTATTAAACCCAGTCTGTGAACAATAGCTCAATGTAAATGCAGCTTATTGCACTGAGAAAGTGTGTTTCTCTGGACACACTACCGCTAAAACACTGTAGAAAAGGTTCGGCTAGAAGTCCACAATCAAAGGATAAAGATAGATCTGTGTATTTTTTAAAGATGTGGCAATGGGCATGGATCTGTCTGGAGGAGATGTCTGAAGATTAATTTTCAAGTTACAATGAAACACTAACCCACTCATGAAATCCCCAAAGATGTAGAGCCCATTCAGGTTGGGCATCTGACAGCCTCTGTATATGTATCCTCCTGTCACTGACTTGCCCAGCTTGTGAGGGTAGGCGAAGATAGGCAAGATGTCATCTAGATATAGAGACAGAACAACACATCAGTTTATTCTGTTTGTCACCATAACACGAAGACAATACTGTAGCAACATACTGCACACTTAAGATGAAGATTGAGAAATGTCCATCATAATAGAGGCTTTAAGCTGGAGCTCCTCCTTCTGGCAGTCAAAATAATGACATAAATGCTGCTGTATAAAATGTGTACCAGCAGGTGGCCTTTTCACTCTGGCTAGTTGGCGTATCATCTGAAGTGGGTGCAAAGTTGGTTCAGACTAAAACTACAGAGCACTTTCCCTTGCAGTGATAGCCTTAATCAGCATTGTGTGAACTTGTTTGGCAATGGCTTGAATGTGACATTCATTTATATGCAAAAGTCCCACACTCTAGTTTTAAATCAAATTAAAGTTTATCCCTCGAATAAATGTCTTAGGTTTGCTAAGTATACATTAGCTCATAGTAAAAAAAACACAGTACAGTGACAATGACAGCACATAGTATATATTCATACATATATATTGTAATCCTTCCCAGTAGTGTCAATTGTGAACAGTAAAAAGTGAAAGTATAAAGGAGTGAATGACAGCAGCCCAGACAGACACCTCACCTAGCGAGGAGTTCTGACAGAGTTTGCGATCGTAGCAGCTGAAGCCTTCTTTGGCCCTCCATCCGTAGTTTCCTCCTTTAAACATGTATTGACAAAGTTAGTGCAGGGAACGTGAACGGATTGCTTCATCATGCAGAAAATATACTTTGACAGAACGTTTGGTCCCATAAACTATCGTTTAGCTACCTAAGAGTTTATTTAGGTATCCATGCTCAAAAAGTAAAATCTTTCTATACAATGAAATGTTGCTCCGAACTAAATTCATCATACCTTTAACAATCAAGTCCACCTCTTCAAATTTGTTCTGGCCTACGTCACCGCAAAACATCCTGCCTGCGCCTTGACCTGTGATGGGGTCACCGCGGTCAATGGAGCAACGCCACATGTTGCGAACTCCATAGGCGTAGATCTCTGCAAAGAGAAAGAGTAGTTTGTCAGTTTGAATCATAAATATTTGCAAATCATGGCAGTTTTACACAGCGTACCAACTTTCTTGGAATTGGGGTTGTAAATATTTTGTTAGTTTTAAGTTGTGTTGTTAAGTAACCAAAATTCAACGTCTTCTACCGTCTCATTCCAATGTTATCTTGATGTAAAATAATGAGTTGTACGTTACGGAAAACAAAACCAAACCAACCAAAATGTTGTAATGTTAACATCCATACAACGTGAAATTCTAACATCATTACACATTTAAAATATCATCAACCCAGTTTCAAATACGACTGGAATTGTATCGTCTGTTCAGCGTTAGAGTCCAACGAATTTCTGATGATATTGACATCAGGTGGCAGCTGGGAAAAATTACCAGATACAATGACATAATTCAGTTCAATTCAGATATTCAGATTCAAATATTATCCAGATAATAGAAAACTTAAAGGGATTTACCAGGTAGTGATTCCTTCTCCCCCAAGAATGGGTTGTCTGAGGGGATGCTGTACGGGGGGCCGTCATCATTGTTCTCGATGTCAAGGCGAAGCACCTTGCCGAGGAGTGTCGACCTATCCAACAGAGAGAGTAGAGGAGAAAGTGAGAGAGGCTTCAAGACTGAGGTGACAAAGTGGCTGAGTCAGTGCTGTTTTAAGGCTTTGACCAGAATCTTTTAGTTTTCTTTTCAATTTATGTTCCACCTTTAACCTTACACTCTGCCATCATCCTCTGTTTCTACTTGTTGCAAAAGAAATCTCCACATCCTCTCATGGATAGATAATGCAAACTGGAGACAGCAGTTTATTCCTATGAAAGTTGCTCGCTCAGAAGTGCATGAAGCCAAAAAAGGACGATATCTGCGGTATGAAATTGTCCAGATCTTTCGCACTGTGGGGCCTGTAGAACAAGCGCACAACAGACTCTCGTAAATTTAGTTGGCTAAGCAGCTGACTTCGGTTAAGCCCTCCACTAACTTGAATGGGGATAAAAATTCTGTAATGGTGCTTCTCCTCCAGGTTTATTTTTTTTTAAACCAAAGGGATCCAAAAAAATATCCTGATCAGATCCTGATAGTGAAACAAGTCATTTCACGAGGGTTGTGACACAACAGCCATCTCTTTCACAATGTAAGTCTATGGGAAGGAGTCTTTGGACCTCATGGCATCACGTGACTGACACGGACTTTGTAATTTCACTTTTGGCCAAATTTATTTCAAAGCCTGGTGCTGTTCCTGAGGGCTTGTTTCCTTTGCATTGAAACTACTTTCTGTCTTTCTGTCTTTGGTTACGGTCATTCACCTTCCCTTTTTTCCATCTATCTGAGCTAAATCTCCACATTTGTCCTTCCCTTCTTTTCTAACTGTCCCTTTATCTACCTTGTTCCAGTCTTAAGTCCTGCCCTCCTCCACTATAATTCACTCTGCACGTCTCTCCTCCCTGGTTGCTCACTCCATATACCACCCATCCCTCCTTCCACTCTCCCTCCCTTCCACATACCAGTGTGTGGCAGTCCGCAATGTCTAGTGTCAATATTAGACTTGGCGGGCTGTACCCTCCCTCATTCCCAGAACAGCTAATACAGCCTGTCAACAAAATCCCTCAGACACAGCCAAACGGCTATACTATAACCGTCTGGAGTAAAGGTGTCAGCATCTCAGAACAACTTGGATAAATGTTTCATAAACCATGTCGTCAACCTGCTGCTGATAAAATGTTTTCATCAGAGGGTTTCCCCTGCCACAGCTCTGCTCAGATTTTGCTGGTTCTTAGGGCAAACACCATTAATATTCAAGCCTAGCTTTAGCCTCTCTGTGAACTTAAAATATTCTCTTTTGGCGTGAAGCTGCGATATTATTTTAACTGTTTAAAGAATTATTATTATTATTCACACATCACAGTGTAACAACGCGGCATGACATTCTTGTAGTAGTAGGGTAGTATGAAATGTGTATACTGCAAATGAGCAGTAATATTTGCACTGTACCTTTATGTCCGTTGGCTGTAATTAACATTTCAGCTACTGAGAGTTGATCAAGTGAAAATAAAGCACGACAATTAGCTGAGTGAAGGGCAAACCTTTGTTACAGTGGGAAACAAACACACATGTGCACATACTGTATATAAACATACAAAGACAAACACATATTGCCTGAAGGTACAGCTACCCTATTGAATGATTCATTAAATATAATGTGAAGGTCATGTGGTTTGAGAGTAATGAATGACCCATAATGCCCTGCAGTCCCTTTAATAAAAGCTCCTTTTATAAACTCTATGTGCACTTCTATTGGCATAAAAACAGCATGCCACCTCTCCTTGACTTTTAAACTACAACCCCCATTAGTATCCGTGCACTGCCACCACATACTAATGTGGTTCATTATATTTTATTTTTCATTGCAGAGACATGTAATATAAAGGGGCACAGTCCACCACCGTTACTTAAAATATGCAGGGTATTAATAGAAGCTCTGTCTCTGCTAATCAGTGGACAGTTCATCCACACTGCTCCTGCACAAATCTTTGGTGACGTGCCTACATTTATCCCTGTTAATGCAATTACACAGCCCCCTCTAAAAGTGTTAGGCATTTGTAATTTCAAAGTAACTGAGATCTTTTTAGGGAACCCTAGAGAATGTACAGTAAGTTAAATACTGCAGTCCTATTCTTTAGGTGCGCTGCAGGCCCTAGCATGTATCAAGGATACATTATTATGATAATTTGTGTGCACAAATGACTTCGACGTAATAATCTGCACTATGTGAGATCCTCAGTTTACAGAAACTTTTATAAGTGGAAGATAACCCGTCTTGAAAAAACGATCATTCATAGCTGCCACTTTATCTTCTCCATAATTTCGATCCGTTTTATGTGACTTAATTTAACTGGAATTTAATTAACAGGAATTCTTTTTGGCAGAACTGGCTGCCTCTAACCAGACTCTGGTATTTTTATTATGCAGCTAACATCGTCACGGTGTCTGGCAATATTTCACATGATGAGCACCTTTATCATTTCAACGTTTTACAGCCTCCTGGAGCAATCAAGAAGATGTGTTTATCTTACTTAAAATTACACATAAGGCTGACGCATTGCAAGGAGGATGATTATCCAAACAATTACAGGTCAAACTTTTCCTGGGCTTACGTCATAGATGTGCAGCTCATTTTCAGATTGACTGTTGCAGCATGAAAACATATTTTTGTTATAACAACAGTGATGTGAGGTGTTAGGGAATACTAAAGTCAGCATAACCACAACCCTCCCGCAAGTACCTACATGTTTTAAATTATACTTACTTGTTCTGTGAGTTGCCAAACTTTCCAAATGGGTCCCCACCTCGGCCACCATCACCAATGAAGATGTACAGGTACCCATCAGGGCCAAATAGAAGCTGCCCTCCATTGTGATTGGACGCCGGCTCCACCACCTCAAGGATGGTCCTAAACCGAGAAGTACAAGTACCAGAACTTAAATGTCTATCAACACAAATCTAAATAATCTCTGTCTCTTTGTCTCCGCTTGTGTTTCTCTGACTCCGAACTTCTCTCCTCACCTCTCAGAGGAGTGGTCTAGTTGGTTGTCATCATGTGGCAGCAGTGTGAACTCGCTGATACGTATCCTCTCCTCCTTCTTGACAGATATAGAGTAGTACACGTATGCTTTTCTGACCATGGTGATCCTAAGCACAGAAAAAAAAGCTATCGTCATACTTCACACATAGGCACAGTGACCTTTATCACTGAGAATTATGAAAAACATTATTGTTAATGTCTCAGCATAACCTGGGAAAGTATGAACCTTGGGTGCAGGGCTATGCAGAGAAATCCCCTTTCGTCTCCAGCCCACCGTGATGTGAGGACAGCATGGGTCAGGTTGAGGAAAGGACGGTCGATCCTGGAGCCGTTAGCCAGATACACCCACACAAAACCCAGCTGCTCCGCCACGAAGAATCGATGAGTTCCATCATTAGCATGGATCATGGCCACAGGGTTACGGAGCCCGTTGGCGACCTCCTGCAAGCACAGCTCCAGACATCCTGTGGAATCCTCACTTACCAAGCCCAGGTTAGCATTCAGCTCTGGGAACAGAAAGCATGATGCAGAAGATGAGAATGGAAGCCAGGAGTAAAAAAATGAGGACTTGTATCTAAGTTTAAGTGTGTCCGAGACATAAGTAGGCTACAGCTTCCTTTTTACAGGTTTCTTAAAGGTTCTGTGTACAACATTCAGACCATTTATATCTCAGCAAACAACTTTTTGCTTTGCAAAAATATTGTGGCGTAATGGTATATATAGATATATAATCCCTCTAGTGTGTTCTGGGTCTATCCCAAGGCCTCCTACCACTTAGACATGCCTAGAAAGCCTCTAACGGGAGGTGCCCAAGAGGCATCCTGATCAGATGGTGGAGCCAACTCAACTGGCTCCATTAGATGTGAAGGAGCTGCTGCTCTGTTCTGAGCTCTGCCTGGATGTCTGAGCTCCTCACCCTATCTCTAAGGCTTAACCGAGGCTTAGAGATAGCCACCATTCGGAGGAAACTTATTTTGGCCGTTTGTATCTACGATCTCATTGTTTTAGTCACTACTCAAAGCTCATGACTGTAGGTGAGGGTCAGAACATAGACCAGTGAATCGAGAGCTTTCCCTTCCAATTAAGCTCCCTTTTCAACATGACAGTCCAGCGCAACACCTGCATTGCTGGTGATGCCACACCAAACCACCTGTCCATCTCATGCTTCGTTATAAGACCCAGAACTCCTTCGCTTGGGGCAGTAACTCACTCCAACTAACCCAGAGGGGGCAAACTTCCATTTTCTGGCAGAGAACCATGGTCTCAGACATGGATGGGCTGACTCACAACTCTACTGTGTCACACTCAGCTGCAAACTATCCAGGCCGCCACAATCAAATCTCCGGGAACTTTCTAACTATGCTTCTGTTCTTGGACATAATTTCTGTTTTTCAAATCATGCATTTACCATGCATGCAGCCAACCTAATGTGCAGACTAGCAAGGAGTGGCATTATCTTCTCATAAATCATAATTAGATTGTCTCGTTAGAGCAAGCTCAGGTTTTTACCAATGGTAATTTAGACATTTTTTTCAGCTTACGGCAGCCTGTTTATTCATGTTGGCTGTTTACATAAGTAGAAGTAATGATTTAAGTTTATCTTCCAAGTTTTTTTCCCCTCACAATTAGATCAGACACGTGTTAACTGGTGTGTACAGTATGTGCCTGCTGCTAAACATCAACATCTGTCTCACATGTATACTCCATACCTGTATTTGTCAGTACGTTAGGATAGCAGTACTGGTTGTCCTTCAGCTCCAGGAAGTCGCAGAACCTTTTGCGATCTTCTTCTATTGTTGCAGTCAGGTTTGCAAACTGCTGCGGGCTCCCCACGTCTTCCAATAGGAGGCTGAGCGTGTAGCGACACTGATTCCAGTAGTCGTAGCAGTAATCACGGCACAGCCCAGGTAGCACCCTCATGGGTGTGTTAGCATCCTCAGCATCATACAGGTGGGCAGAGTATGGAGAACACTCCTGAGAAAGGAAAGAAATATGATTAAGATGGATATTTCTGTTGCCATCTACGTAGGTCTTCACCAGTGTTTATAGTTATTAACCTTCCTTTAAACTGATGTGTTTATCCCAGAGGTAAAGTCAAGGACATGTATAGATCACATAAATACAGGATTTGTGCACGTATTCCACCGCAGCTCCTCACCGCCTGACTATGACTGGTCAGGCCAGCTGGGTTATGCACAGGCCGTCTGAGCACAGCTTGGTATAAATGGATCCCAGGAAGGTCCAGTCAGTTATTATGTCACAACCACACTGTCCACACCCAGAATGGCGAGCTGCAGGCACAGGGAGGCACGACACCCAAACCAAAATGTGGTCGACTGGTGCTCTTTCACTCAGTGCCAGATCAGCTTAACCGATCATCACCAGGAAACGGGGCCCAAAGCACAAACAGCAGAGTGTCTGTAAAACGTTTGGTGGAACACAAATATAAACAACAAACCGACTAGACGGTCAGCTGATCCAAGGACTCTGATTAAGAGATGTATCTGTTATGTTGTGTGTGTGAGATGAGTTCACTTCTCCAAAGAACGTTTTTGGGACTGAGGCAAAAGAGTTTAAATAATTTAGCATAAATCAGAACAATTTAGGCTGACTCTTATTATCAGCCTGCGTAGCACTTGTGCACCTTGAAAGCAAATGTGCTCTTGTCTCTTCTTTCCTTCGGGCAGATAAATGCGTGTAGAGTTTCTGTTGTTTTGTTTCACAGCTTGATGCTTAACTTAACCAGTAATTTTTCTGTACATAGTGGATTTAATCTCAGGCTTCAGTCTTTAAGATAATCACCATGGACAAAACTTGTGCTTCTTCTTCTGTGTCTCTAATTGCAACCACATGTTAGCAATGTGCTGTAACTATAACAAAGCTTTAATTTCAATCGAGAAATCTGGTAAACATATCCAAACAAAGTCAAAGACAGAACGTGCACACATGCACACACACCCAAGAAACTAATTTATACACCTACAGCGGTAAACTCTGTTTATAACACTGTGTGTGTGTGTGTGTGTGTGTGTGTGTGTGTGTGTGTGTGTGTGTGTGTGTGTGTGTGTGTGTGTGCGCGCGTGTGTGTGTGTGTGTGTTTGTGGTTGTACCTTAATCTGCTGCTTATAAATAATTTCCACTTTTACTACTTTGTATGTGTCAAGCCCAAAAATCCCCATTAACTATGACACATTATTAATTATGAATATAATAGAAAAACAGCAAAGGAAGATAGGTAGGTTTGTTATACATGACTGTGTGTTATTTCTCCATCTGACATTATTCATTTGTGTCATTAGTCCTACATTAATTCAGTTTTAAAGTGTCTCTGTTTGATTTCCTCACCTGTGCACGTGCAGTTCCTTGTTGCAAAATATGTCTGCGCACACACAACTCTCATTGTGCAATCATTTATAATGACTCCATACTGAATGTCGTAGCATAGAAATCATATCTGCATGATAACAGACAGTATAACAGTAACAGTATAGTATAATCTTCCCACATCCCAATGATACAATGTTGAAACTTGCTTGTTTCCAGCTATTGTATTTAATTTAATTGTATTTTTTTAAATTTATTTTTATTTATTTATTTTATTATTTTATTTTGTTATATTTATTCTTATTCTATTTTTTTTTCTCTATTCTATCTATTGCTTTGTTTGATCAACTTCAGCTGCTGTTTCACCTCAGCTGAACCCTTAAAATGAACCAAAGCTAAAAATAATCAACAATAAATAAATCATTATTTGCAGAGAGACGGCGAGAGAAGAAAACTGTAACAGAGAATCTCTGTTAAATGACATGAAAGTACATTGCTGGGCAGGGATCAGAGCCCTCCTGGGGAACAGCTTTGCAGGGTGAAACAAAAGCTGTGTCCAATCTGAGCTGCTGATTCTGTTCCTGAAAACAGTTTCTGGAATAAACTGGGATTTGGAGCAGATGGAGGCTTGACTGACTGAAGTCAGAGTGCTTCCTACAGTTTGATTTCTTTATCATACAGTTGGGTGCTATGTGGAGAAGAAGCAAGAGACATGCAAATGTTTCACATGTGGTCGTCTGATTGTGCTTTTAGTCAGCAAAATGGGAGACATATAAAGATAAAAGTCGTAACTGGTTTAGAGTGTCGTTAACTTTTGTTTAACCCACTGCAACTGGAAAAAAAAAACAGTCATTGTTGTGAGACAGTCTAAGTTTGGCTCGGACTATCATAGGGTAGGATAAATGCATGTAAGTACAAACAGCTGTTCCCTAACAATGCAGCCACTTCAAACTACCATAATTTGGTGTTTACAGTTCAGAATAAACTTCAATTCAAACTTGAGCAGGGCATAACTTTCCTGACTCCCCAAACTGCACTGAAACGTCCACATGGTGGTGTTTTATTATACTTGAGAGTGAGAAGAGTCATGGCCAACAGATGGCTGGTAAACGTGTGAACCTGGAGCTAAAATGGACACCCAGGGCGAGAGAGAGGAGTAAAAGAAAAAGTGAGATGAAGAGAAGACAGAGAGGTAACCGTGCCTCAAGTTTTCTATAAACCTGGGACTGATCCAGCTCGAGTAAATCATAGCTGGAGCCAGGATGCTGAGTTCCAGTAGCTGCGATTGTGGTCAGATGCTGCCTGTCAGTGTGTTTGAAATTTGTTGTGGCACAGTATGGTGCGTTCAGTGATGTTTGGAAACTTGAGCTTTCTGCTGCTGTCTGAGAAAGCAACCCGAAAACTAAAACATGCAGAATCACTGCGAGGGTAATTATTAAAAATGCAACACGGGAAACACTTAATTCAGCGTTGTGTTGCTCTGTTAAGTGCTCGCTAAATGTTTTCAAGTGGCCGCAGGTGGGTTTGTTTTCTTTCAATTATTAAATGTATTTATTTAAGACGGTTATAGCACCTTACTCCTACGCAGCTGCAATAAACAAATAAACTTTTCAACTTGTAATTTGAATTTCTTCACAGGATAGCCCCTTGAGATGTACCATCTCATTTTCAAGAGGGTCCTCAAACGCAAATACACAACAAAAACACACAGACAAAACTGCATTGCATAACAGCCCTACATTTCAAATACACAGATACAGACATCTCGCTCACCATCTCACATCCACACCCCCTGCCCTCAGCTACAAGACAATTAAAATTGGATACCGTGACCTTGGATAGTTACATAGCAGTTTACAGTATAACATTTTAAAAACATGAACAAGTTGTTTTGTGAATTTAATGAAGTCCTGAGGCAGTGGAAAGAGGTGACAGATGAAGAAGATGGAGCTTTGTACTGGAATGACCTTCGTCCAACTTCTAAGAGGATATGTGGAATTACATGGAGTCAAAAACTGTTTCAAATACGAGGCACAACTGAAATTAACATTTGAAAATGAATTTAATCCAGTGAAATTGCCGTTTAGGTTTAGGCTGCAGCCAATTCAGTGATTCACACGAGAAGCAGTGATGAGTTCGATATAGACACCTAAAAACTGATAGTACAGAGAATTTCGAACATCGTCTGCCTGTCTTTCTGGAGTTCTGTTTCATCTATGCCTCACTCCATCTTTATCCTTTTCATTGCCTGTATCCCTCTCTGACTCTCTCCTTCTCTCTGCCCTGCTCTTGCAGGAACTTGATATATCCTGTACCCCTGGCCAGAGGAGGAAATGGTTGTTTATTTAGTCAGTTAAGCTAAGAGATGATGACAATCTCCTTCTTGTCTCCCTAACACACACACACACACACACACACACACACACACACACACACACACACACACACACACACACACACACTCACTCATTCACTCATTTCCCCTTCTATCTGTCTCTCTCTCCACCTGTCTGTCTGTCTCTGTCTCTTCATTGGCTCATTTACATCAGTGCCAGGAAGCTCCCGCAGTGCAGCCAGAACAGAGGGCCTCAAAGTGGTGGGTTTACCCAGGATAAGTGCTTTGGCAGTCGGGTAATTTGACCACCTTCAGGCCATCTTTTACCCCAAACCCTCTACGTGGGAGCTGACAACCGCAGAGTGGGTCTGAGTGGGTATTCAGGATTATTTTAAGAATCTAAACAAACAGTTTATGAACATATAAATATACATAACTCCAACAAAGAGCAGTGGCACAACCCAGTGCCATTAGTCCACTTTATCTGACCAATCCTTAAGTTGAAAGGCTGAAATCCCAAAAAATGGAAAGAGTTTGTGACCAAAATACTCTTCTTTACTTTAAAGATAAGTTCACTCATTTAAGAAATGAACAAATTGTACGGCTGCAAAGTAGCAGTTTAGGAGCTTGTTAACTAAAAGTAGGCTCCCGATGCGATGTTAAAAAAAGAAACCCCTCTCTAGGCTTCACATACTTACAGACTGAACTATCTAACTCAAACTAGACTAACGGTTGTAAGTCGTACGTGCGCTGCAGCGCTGTCATTACACACAGTCTCTACTGCTTGGAAAGTACACAGAGGGCTATAATTACCACAATGATAGAAACCTATATTTTAGAAGTCAGAGGATTTGTCACGTCCCCAACATAGTGTATGATGTATTAAACTGCCAGGAAGCCTTGCAGTATGTTTTCCATTATGTTGATGTCGATAGCAGAGATGACAGTGTTATTCACGTGACAGCCCATAGCAGCAAATAAAGATGTATATCTGAGGGATTTGGGCCAGGGAAAATTTGCGCTCTACCATTAAACTTGCACTCACCATCTGCACAACGTTAGTGTCTGAGCTGCGAAGTCAGCACCTAATTATGCAATCAGTTTGTGGGACTGGCTTCAAGGCTCACTCTGCCAGCGAAGGAGAGGTAGGAGTTCAGAGCTGGGGTCTGTCTAAGATTAGAAAGCTCGGAAAAGAAACAAAAATGTAGTGCTGCTAAAATAGAAATACTCATTAGATTAAATCACATTCCCAGACCTTAACAAAGACCGAAATCCCACTTTGAGGCAGTTGACGTATTTGATATTATATTGCACTGCTGATACAATGGCAGTAACATTTAACTTAAGTTTTTGTTAGGCTAAGGCAGTATGAGTCATTTGTTTTAAAGGGAAGCCTGTACATGTAGGAAGAAATGTAAAGAGGATTCATTATATTCAGTTTAAGTGCTAGTTTTTCACCAAGAAACTGCTGCTTTCAAAATTAATACACACTATTACCATATGTCCAGTTACCTTTAATTTTCAGTCACTTAAACTACACCAGTTTGTTTAGTTTAAAATTAATTAACACTTTGACAACACACTGCTTTCTAGACAAAGCATGCACATTTCTGGCGGGTTCCAGGCAACCCGTTACCTGTGTTTTTACAGCTTTCTACCTGTGAAAGTGCACTGGAACGGCAGTCAAACCCGTAACTTGCCAACCATGAACTCGTACCAGATAGATGTACTCCCAGTTACGCTCTCTGATGTCACACAGCCCTCTAAACAACAATGGCAGCCCCCGTGGATGCGGTGCTGATATAAGATGATGCTGATATAACACTAAGATTTTTATTGAGGTACATCATTTTTTCAACAGTTTTTGGATGTCATATGTCACATGATTTTTTTTTTTCACATCAAGGCAAGCTTTGAAGCAGTGGTTCTGTGGAATTGTAGTTCAGGGTTTGAAGCATGTATCGAAGCACTGTTGTACTACCATCACTGGCTTTAACTGCTTGGTCCACGACACTTGCACAGGATGTGTTATTCACTCATCATTGAGATTTCCATAGAATTAAGGTTAACTTTTAACCACAACTTTTGGTAGAGTAGAGAGACTTCAGCCAATACACTTGACAGCTAGGGTCAAAAACATTCTTCCAAATCTCCTGATGGTGGTTAAACCTTAAAAGTGTACTGAGGGGTTACCAAAAAGTAAAGTACTGTAAATGTGTTGTTAAGTTCTGCTGAGATCTTTTCTCGTACAGTCATTCTCCTTCAGGGTTTGCATGTCAGCGTACTCATGCCTATGTCTGTTTCTCATGTGAGAGGAAATACTAAAAGTTTTCTGGGAATCTGGAAGGGATAAAGCATAGCTTACTCATTGGCGATTTTCCTCATATGTTGCACACATGATAAAATGTAAGTCAGTGAGTTCTTTCAAGTCACAATTGCGTCTGTGCCACAAAAAAAAAACTTTCAAAGTTTTGCCTCAAAGGATTTCCTCTGGATTTAGTTGAAATGTTCCAATCAAATGGGCAGCTTATGTTCTTTCTTTCCAACAAAGTTGAAGAGTTTATTGCACTGTATTATCTGGCTTGTTTAGATTCACACAAAACACATGACCGCTAGTTAAGACTGCGGTTCAGCTCTCCGAGCATGAGTAAGCGCTGTCTAACAGATGTCAGGCTCAGCACGTAACCATTAAACCACATGTTCTGTTGGTTACTGTACTTTGTTGAGATCAAGTTTCACCAACCACACCACAGTTACCTTTGGAGCAAGACAGAGACTTGTGTTTCCAGAGGGGCTTTGTGTGGTTATTTGGTGCCCACATTTAAAATAGGGCTGCATCGATTAGTTGACTAACCGATGACTAATCGACTATTAAAATAATCAGTGACTATTTTAGTAATCAGTTTGAGTCATTTTTCATAGGAAAGTACTATAAAAGTACCCCATAATACTCTTATTGCAGCTTCTTATCTTCAAATATTGGCAGCTTTGCACACTCTCCCATGATGGTGAACTACACCCTTTGGCGTGAGTACGAAACAAGACATTAGATGACATAATTTGGGGGTTTGGGAGACACAGACCGACATTTTTCAACATTTTAACACATTTTTCGATAAAATGATTAGCAGAGTAGGAAAATGCAGTTTTCCCCAGATCTGTCAAAACGCGGGGTACATTGAAAAGCAACCACCTGGAGGAGCATAGCTGCACCACCAGAGCTGACACACAGAAGGGAGCAGAGGTAGGCCGGAGTTATTACCTGACTAAACAAACAGGAGGAATAAATGCTCTTGAGTTTAAATAAACTGCTCAAAATGTGCACACTGTTGGGCCTGTAAACATTTGCAGTGAGCCAAATTTACACATGAAATGAGAGACATATTTAGGCTCACAAAATCTGGGACTGTATAGTCCATACAAAACATAGTTGAAAATACGCATGTGGATGACACAGTGAAATGTATGTCTCATATTTCTTTACTTATGCAAGAGGCAGGTGTTTGTTTCCAGTGCAATGGCATCCCTTCAGATTGTCACAGAGACTCAGATGCAAATATCCAGATGACCAGAGTGATTAGATGTTTCACTTACCTGGCAGAGGATGCTGCGTATGTACTTGGAACAGGTCATAAAACCTGAATGGTCAAAGTTGCTCATGATGCTGTAAAATCTGGCTGATATCTCCTGATCTTTATCCAGATCACAGCATCCAAACTTGGTGTACTCCTTGCAGAAGAGCAGTGGCATCCTGGGCTCATACGGAGGCTTATAGTCCAAACACTGGGGGTGACAGCACCCCCGCCAGGCCTGGAGGAGCAACAGGATGAGGAGAAGCAGGTGAGGAAGGAAGCCATGCTGCAGATTACAAGTCTGTGGGGTCATGGTGGAAAGAGTTTTAGTTCAAGACAGTTTGGCTCCCAATAATGAAGTAAATCAAAGCAGCTTTGATGTGATGCCTCTCATGCATATAATGTGCGAGAAGAGGAAGGCTTGTTGTGAAACAATACACATGTTACACCTCCACTGGCATCTGTCAAGCACAGGTGTGAGACTCGGAGTTAGCTTTTCTGAAGGACTTTGGAGTATTGGATGTCCTCATTTGATGTCTTGGTCTCTGCAGTTTCAGGCAACCATGTGTGTGTATAGAGGTTTGAATGTGTATCTAACACCCAGCTTCACACCCGCCTGGAAGGTGGCAAGAGACCTACAATGCTCTCAGAACCAGAGCATTGTGCATACAGCACCAGTGATGTGTGTAAACAATGTAAAGTAAGGTTCAAACTGATCCAGGTCCAGTGAGTTCTGCTGATGATGGGGAGATCTGCAGTGCAGATGCAGTGTGGATCACTAATTCTTGAATGACATAAGGAGTCCGAATCTTCCAGTCATCACGTGACAGTTTCTCGAAAAAATGTTCTTCTCTGGATGCTGAGCAATCCTCCAAAAATCAAAAAAGTAGTCCCATTGCTAAGAGTTAATCCAGCAGGGACCAAAATTTAAAGCTGCACCTTCAGCCGAGATTTCTGCAAAATATTTACTTCCAGCTTGAAGTCACTTGGAGAGTCTCGCTGTGTTTGTTCCGGACATGTGCTCACTTGCTGCAGCGGACGTGAGCCATACATACAGACAGCAGAGAGAGTGGGAGAGAGAGGTCCTTTCATTCAGACACAGAGCCACGCTGCAGAGCTCAGATCCCTCCCTCCTCACTTCTTTCCTCCACCTTCTCCTCTCCTCCTCCTTCTTTTCATTTGCTGCTTTACCCGCCTACAAAGACACATGCATTCCTTCCCATAGCATGTGGTCTATATTGCCCAGGAGTTGCAACTTTCCACCTCTCCGCCCTCCGGGCTCTCCCCCCGTCAGCATTCTCAGACCTCCTCTCTGTCTCTACCGCTTCCAGACAGACTCACTCACACTGGTGTGTGTGTGTGTGTGTCTGTTTCTCTGTGTTTGTGTGGTCAGATGAATCAGGACGTGCACTGGAAGTAGAGAGCAATGGATTCTCCAGGCAGAAATCCAAAGCTGATGTTAAAGAGCAGAGACGGGCAACATTTGTATCTGATTTCACTGCTTCAAGTATCTGTAGCTGCATTATGCTGGTGTGCTGTTTCACATTGTTGTGCTCTTTATCAGGCTGAATTTGGATAGTGTCATTTTTTCATAACATATGAAATTATCAATATGTTTAACACTGGATCACATCATGCCTTTAATTTGTGAAAAAATCAATAATTGTAGGTTTTCTGCAGAAAAAAAATGATACAAAACCTGAATGGAAATCAAATCTTTCTTTCATAGCCTCTTAAAAAGCAGATATTCTACTGTTACTATTCAACAGTTCTCAAAAAGGTTAATGAAATGTTGCTTTCTATTGACTAAAGGATGAGCAGTGTGTGTGTGTGTGTGTGTGTGTGTGTGTGTGTGTGTGTGTGTGTGTGTGTGTGTGTGTGTGTGTGTGTGTGTGTGTGTGTGTGTGCGCACATGGTTGGGGTAGTGTGTTTGTGTGTATAGACATACCGCTACCATCTGTGTCTCATTATAGCCCAGCCACCTTTCAGATCAGAAAGTGACTCCCCATCTGGCTGCCTGTCAGACACTTCATCACTCCGCACTCTCAGATAGAAACATAATCTACAGCCAGACGTTCCCTAGATTAAACAGATCGATGGGCGCTTAATAAGGTTATGTAACTTAACGGATCGTCGCAGCTCTGATAGATTGACGCGACAAACTATTATGAAATGCATACCAGTATGCATCCCTCTACATGTAACAAATAGTGACTTTTTTTTAAACTATCATCACAAACCTCAGTAGAGAGGAAGTTTTGATGGTTCAGCACACAAATGACAACCTCAATACGCAAGTCTAAAGTGGCTATAGCACCAACAGAAACCCCACAGCAAACAGATATGTGGAAAAAATCTTCTACTTTTTTCATTCATCCATTTTCTGTACCTGCTTGTCCTGTTGGGGGTCGCGGGGGGCTGGAGCCTATCCCAGCTGACAGTGGACAAGATGCGGGGTACACCCTGCACAGGTCACCAGACTATCACAGGGCTGACACACAGAGACAGACAACTATTCTCGTCACATTCACACCTACAGAAAATTTAGAGTCACCAATTAACCTGCTTGTCTTTGGACTGTGGGAGGAAGCCGGAGTACCTGGAGAAAACCCACGCTGACACGGGGAGAACATGCAAACTCCACCCTGGAGTTCGAATCCCCCACCCTGGGTTCAAACCAGTAACCCTCTTGCTTTTTGGCAATATTGCTAACCACTGTGCCAGCATGCCACAATGAAATAAATGTGATGAGCCTCAGCTGCTCTCGCTTGACAATTTAATTACAACTCAAATCTGATATCAGAGAAGCCTTTGGTGCAGCACATGTGCATCAACAGAGACTCACCGAAACCTTACAGTATCAATCATTTTAGCATTACAGTTTCTGCCCCACATCAACATTACCAGACAAGAGTCGAGACAAAGTGTGAGCGTTACTCTGGAGATTCAACAAGGTTGACATCTTCCAGACAGGCAGGAGCCTCTCAACATAAAACGTGCTAAAAGTAAAGGGGCAGTGATGCTTCTCAGGTCATCTACATATCCATGCACAAGTATTTCGAGACACTATATCTTAATGAAAATGTGTTGAATTTACCTCAACGTGATTGAGCTATCTCTACCATTTGGTTTAGGCATGTTATGCTAAAAAATCCACTAGATGTCGCTGTTTCAGTTCGCCTCCGACAGGAAATTAGCAACTATAAAAAGATACGAGGGCTTTGTGGGGTGGGATTTTGAAAGCTAGTCATGTTTTTTCAACGTGTTATAGTTTCAGAGGTGTTACTGAGCAGATTTATGTAAAATTTTACAAAATTAAAAGTCTAACAAGGGTCAAATAATGTAAAAAAAAACATGCTCTACCAAACAGTTGATAAACAAATTGTTATATGTTGGTATACTAACATATTACTAGCATTATAATAGTACATTATTTGTAATTTAGATTTCTTCTTTCTGTTTTACTATTAACCATGGAAGGCCATGTCAACCGTTTGGAAGAGGCCTATATTTAAAAGAAGCTCTTGGGTCTGTTGAAAAATATGAACACTGATATCAGTCAGACAACTCATGTTTTAAATGTTTATTTCGACAGCAGAACATAGTTGAGGTTTGGCGTCTAGACTGCGGCCTCATCGCTCCCCGCAGATATGTTTACATGAGATATTGGGGAGTGATGATTACATATTTCCTGCCCTGTGGCCTGCAGGTGGATGCTGGGGTGGAGGTGGGGCTGAAAGAGCGAGCAGCAGCACTGATGCAGGGCAGCAGCATCACTGACAATGCAAAGGAAGAGCTGGGATGATTTTGCAGCTTTAATAGACCGCTAAATTGGGAGGGTGTGTTTTATAGATGACATGGAGAGTGACGTTTGATGTGTGTGTTTGAATCAGTGCAGCTCGAGTTGACTGCTTGAACTAGCTTCCAGGCATCACTCCATTTTTGTCATTATAGCCCCAGGAAATAAGACATTTTTCCATTGCTTTTAGTCTGGACATTAAGGGGTGAAAAAATTCTTCTGAGACACCCAATCAAGCATTTCTTTAAGATCAAAAATTCCTTCAGAAGTAGGTAATATCAATACTGAACCACTAGCTTTGTCGTGAGCCAGTGAGACAAGTATTTAAATCTTTTCGGTGCTTTCCACGGCTGTTAACATCCGAAACTGAAAGTCTACAAAGTCATGAAGCCATGAGGAGATCACATCTGCTGAGACATGATCAGACTTGTGCCACGTAATGGCTGAAAAACATTTTCTTCAGTCTTTATGCTTGTAAAATGTGTTAATCTTTAGAATGACTGAGTCAGTGAGTCAGTCTTTACTGGAAAAGACACACACACACACACACACACATGAGCGCACACACATTGTGCTATCAAGGCAACTAAATACACTGAGTCTCAGACTGTGTGTCTGTATCTTTGTTTTATTCTCTTACACACACATACTGCGAGTGAGCAGTTGTTGCTTCAGATCTTAAGATCATTCTCTGCAATGGGTTCACCCAAGGACAGTGAGATACACACACACACAAACACACACACATTCATACACAATCACTTTCATAGTCATGGTTTATACTGTATAATCGAGTTGCATTCTGTCATAACAACTCTCAGTTAATAATAACATTAATTCTGTCGTAACTGATAGGCTACATGATTTTCTGAGACCTCTACATCTTTTCACTGATGTGGAAAACTTGTACTTCAGGCCAGTCTTCACTTAGATGAATAAAACAATAACGTGATGAGCTTCAGTTGTCCTTATGCTGGGTTCAGACTACATGATATGTTCAACCGTGTTGACAGTCACTATGTCAGATCATGGAGTCATTAAATCTTGCTGTGACTTGGCTGATAGACGAAACAGACATGGTTCTCTTTAAAGATGTGCGTGATGTTACTGGATTATTCTTGTCCCATTATTATTAGTTGTAGTAGTAGTCGGTTGTTCATGTTCCGGCTGTACTGTTTTTGTAGTTACGTAAAACGTGCCACCAGATGGCAGGAGCTACATTTGAAGTCCCTGAATTCTCCACAACTTTTTGCTGATGTTTCATATTTTTCAAAATTAGGAGGCATTCGATAAATTATATTGGAATTTTAATTTCAAACAGATAATGGAAGCGTTACGTTTGAAATGACGATGTGATGCATCATTTCAGGTCCCCTGGAAAGCCGCTCAGCCTTGCAGCATTGCAGCGAAAAAAATCCCCTGCAGCCCAAAAAGCATTTTCCCATAGACCACCATTGTAAAAGACATAAAACTGTTGACAGGATACGTCAAACTGCAAACAAGGTCAATCATGAATCTCTATTCTAAATTTTTGAGCCATGGTGGTGTTTTTATTTGTAAAACTTTCCTCACGCCGAGAGGAGCATTTTACAAATCTGTAACATCATCACAATGTAAAGTCCATGAGCTGATGAGGAACTCACGAGTGGGGCCACAGGGAGAAACAATAATGTACATATTCAGTGGGCTGCATCCCGTGGAAGTAAACCTGGAAGCTAGAAGAATTTTTGGCTTATGCGAAAGGTGTGCAATTCCATTGGAATGAATAGTCGCCATCTTGGTGTCCGGTGCCGAGTTATTAATCAAATCTATGGGACAAAATTACAAAGAAAAATGGAAAAATACAGAGGGAATTGGAAATAATGATAAAAAGAAAATATCAAAAAGGCAGAGTTGTTGTTGGCGCACAGTTGTCCAAAATCACACATGCTAGTATTTCTGTCGGGAAACCATAGGGTGGCTACGATTGGGCAGACATCATGCCGTCTGAACCCAGCAATACTTGATATATAACAACAGTTAATAATTAAAAATTCTATGTGTTTCATCTCCAAGACCACCTCTGTCATTTCACGACCAAGCTAAAGACATCCACACCATTTGTTCCTGTGATATTTCAGTAAGTGAATGAGGTGTGCCCAAGCTTGTACAGATTTTAAGGTGGCTGCCTCCTTGTTGCATTTCATCTCACACGGCACACCTATCCACCACTCCACTCTGTTTAGTTAAAGAACATACACTTTTACTTTTTGCTTTGGCATGAATTGTTTGCTGCAGAATTGTCCAATATGAATGTTATTCCTCGATGGAAGCTGTATTTCCACAACGCTGTTGAATTTTGCTGCACGAACAGATAATAAATAGATTGTGATCGTAACTATGATTTGAAATTGTGTGTTTACCTACAAGTCTGACCCCCTCTACTCCTACTGCAGTGTTTGCTGGTGCACAGACTTTGCTTTCCTCTCAGCTGATCTGACTGGTGACAGCGACCTGTTAAGGTGAAACTAAAGCGCCAGTTTGCCAAGAAAAACTGAGACTTAGAGAGCCAAGTTTTACATCATTATTTTCCTCTACCCTTTTCACACCATATATAGACATATTTGTGCCTGAGCACTACAGCTATTCCTTAAGTGTGTATGTGTGTGTGTTAGAGACACACAAAAAACATCTGATCCCTTGTAACAGAACAGAAAATAATCATTGTTCACTTAATTGTACTATTTAAAAGTGCGTTTCATAAATACATTTACTGCAAAGTCATGTTTGAAGATTATGTAAAATAACTCCTCCTTCATTTCTCTAACTGCTTATCTTTTGGCTTCAAAATCTACAAATGCATTTCAGCAAAATTTGTGGATGACAGAGCTGATCTGTCTTATTTTCTGCTGAACAGCTTGAAGATATACAGTACATTGTTTTTTATCTCACAAGATAAGTCTGTTGGGTCAGGCAGCCCTGCTCTCAGGACTGGGGAGTTCAAATAATTTTATTACAACATTCTGGCTCATGAAACAGCTTTATCTATCATTGTCTTTGTTTATCATTCATTAATCCCTTCCTCCTCTCCTGGCCTGGCCCCTGTGCTAGATTAAATGTTCTGCCAAAGAGGCCAGTGATGGTTGTTTTTGTCACAATGCAGCCAAGGTTTTTTTTATTTGCCTTCCAGCAGATCAAGTTACTTCGCTTTTCTTGAATATTTGTTCTTTTACAACCTTGAAAATAGTCCAGCACATAGCTTAACTTTATTGGCAAGACATATCTTAAGTGTTTTCCAGTGACGACCTGTTATAGTGGGAAGAAAGATATTGAATGATGTGCAATCCTCTCCTCAAGGTCAACAGCAACAAGAACCTTTGTTTGGAAAAAAGTTTTTTGGTGTTCTCTTTCCATATCGTAGGATGGTAAGAAATAAAAAAAGAAGTAAAGTGTAATCATTTCAAATTCTCAACTGATGTGATGAATAAATACAAAGTAAAGAGTGTGATTTTTTTTTTAAAATCACTGCTCTCTCTCTCTCTCTCTCTCTCTCTCTCTCTCTGTCTGTGTGTGTGTGTGTGTGTGTGTGTGTGTGTGTGTGTGTGTGTGTGTGTGTGTGTGTGTGTACGGGACAGTTCTATCTCACACAGGCTCTGCCCTCTACTGGACTCTACTTTGGGTAACACTCCTCTAATTATGAGCACACACTGAGACATCTGTGCCTGGCAGGACTACAGATGGATGGGATAGCCTGAAGTGCTGACATCCAAAACATGGACACACACACACACACACACACACACACACACACACACACACACACACACACACACACACACACACACACACACAAAGCTCCAACTTCTGCAATGCCTTATGAAGCTCACAGGTGGGGAAACAAATCAGACAACAGGTAGAGAAAAATAATGTGACAGTGGACAAGAGGAGAGATAGAGTGTGACACACTTTGGAGAGAAAGAAAGAAACACCTTTGGCTCTGTCTCTGATACTTGGTGGCACAAGTCTATCTCCTGAAGCTGGAGCTGGGACAACATGCAACAACTTAATTTCAATCAGGAGAGACTTGTTCTGAGAGAAAAGAATATTAATTTACATGTGCACATTAGTACAAGAAATGTGAAAAGAGTGTGGTGATTAGACCCCATCCTGAAGTCATCCATTCCAGGAGGGCGGTAAAGACGTAGTAGATTAGGGAACCACTCCCTGTGGAGTCTAGACGCTGGTGGTGTTGATGAGATAAAGAGGGAGCTGAGGATCTGGATGTGAAGAGGAGTGGGCTTTTGATGAGCTCATCCTGGGCTCTGGATAAGGTGACTGGAGGTGAATAGGAGGAGGTGCAAAGATCCCACCTAAAATGACAGCTGGCAGGAGCAGAGAGGAGAACAGATTTAAAGTTTGGCTATAGCAACATGAATGACTGAAGGAGAGCGTGGCAAAGTTTGATTGGATAACCAGAAGAAGGAGCGGCTAAAGTCAGCTGATTGGTGGAAGTGGGATAGAGAGAGATCTGTGAATGAATATAACATAAAGAAAGTTTTCCTGATTGAACTTATGCTGAGCTTCATTAAACTAATATCCAGAGGCATTTTGAAGACAGTGCATCAACAGTCCATTAAGATGAAATGATCATTTTGAGGTTTTGAGGTGTAATTTTCACATCTGATTAAAATAATTTCATACCACTGTAAGAGAATGACACCATTGCCACTGCTCTGCCAGTGTATATCTGTATAATGGAGCTGCAGTCATAATTAGTCGAGAGCAGGAGAGCCTGTGATCATTATAATGTCAGAAGAAGCTGAATCAAGATGAAGCCACATTATTAATTAACTTGAGTCAGTGTCAGAGTGAAGTCCGGTCACTTCACATTCACTGGTAGAAATCAAAACCAACCACTCTGTGTTCATCGTTTCATTCATACAAATTAGTTTATGAAGTAAGAATGTAGGAGTGTTTCCCGAATCATGTGACAGCTATTAGGAGTAATTATTCAACATTCTGTCTGCTGAAGTTGCACCGGCCTTCCTCGTCATTAAGTAAATTACAAGGACGTCCAGTACGAGTGGATTCATTCCAGAGTTGAATCCACTCAAATGAAAGATTGTCTTTCAAATCAACATTTTGAAATGACCTTTTGAGCAGTACGCTTATGTAATATGGCTGCAGTCACTGTCTAAAGATTGAAATCGGCATCATTTCAGAGAGTTGGTGACCTGCAGTATGTCATGTGGTACATATACATGTCTCATATATAGTCTGAACATAAATGATGATGACATAAATAAATGATGATGATGATACATAAATGAAAAACAGAAAATGTCTTTATGTGCTTGTGAGAGCATTGCTTTGTAGGATAAATGATTTAGTATAAGAAGTACAAGTACACTGACTGCTGTATCCAAGAAATAAGTCGTATAAGTTGTGACAGGCTTTCATAAACAAAGCTGGGACAGACAAGCATCTTACATTCTTAATAATTTAATGAAGTTATATTACAGTAGAAAGGTCCACCTTTACAAAACGTCCTTAAAAGATGGGGAACTGTGACTCATGGCATGATTTCAAATGTACAAAGAGAGGAATTCCTCAAATAAAACTTAAAACTGAGATTAAAAGCAAACATTTTGTGGGAATCAAGGATCCAATGTGAAGCCAAACCCCTACAAACAATCATATATTAACTAACAAATCTATGAACTGCTGCGGCAGAAACCGCAGGGTCACCGGTTCAAGCCCCCATCTGGATCAAACATGGAGTGTAGTCTGGCAGCTGGAGAGGTGCTAGCTCGCCTCCTGGGCACTGCTAAGGTGCCCTTAAGCAAGTTGCCGAACCCCCACCTGCTTGGGGCGCCTGTCCATGGGCAGCCTCTTGCTCTGACATCTCTCCATTTAATGCATGTCCTGTTTGTGCATGTGTGTGTAGTTTGGGTCTGTGTGTATATGACAACAGAGAGAAAAATCATCTTCTTCTTCTTCTTAAAAATGAGTTGTTTAACTTAGGTGTAAATGACTGGCAGGTATTTGTGAAGAGGCAAACACTTTACTCCATCAAGGAGGACAGTAATGGGAAAGAGAGAGATCTGCTGGTAGCCATGCGTGTTAAGTGAGGTACACAAAATGCTACAGTGGTAGCATGTTAGTATTTAACATTGAGTCAGCTCCTGTTGTCCTGCTAACTGTACAGTGCCGCTAATGTTTACAGTCATACTGTCCCTCTTTCTTTTTTACATTGTGATCTATATCATGCCAGCATCTGTTTCCTCATCTCCATCTCTTTGATGTCAAGAGTATGCTTAATATGCATGTGCTTTGTAACACATTGATGAACATTGCTGTCACCGTTAAGCCGTCGTATACCATAAGTACAAGCAGATCATTCAGTCCTCGCGTGGTTTTACTGTTTCAGGAGTAGTGTCAGGTTACATCCCAGTTTGAATGGCTTATCTGTACAACAGTATCTTCCTGTCAGTCCCTTATTGTCCTCACAAGAAAACCAATACCGCCATTTTATGTGAGTTCATGTAATATGACATTCTCTACAACTGTATTCCCCAAATATCCTCATAGCTGAGATTAAAATATACATAAAATATGACCAAATGTGTAACTCAGTATCACCCTCATAGTGGATATTTGGGGAGGGACAGAATCTTCAAACTGTTCCTTATCATCAGGGCTGATAAATAAGAGTGCGGTGTGAACCTTTGGCCATATATAACCTGTCTTCTCATCCAGCAAAGATTCTCATGTCACCACTCTGCAGTTTTTGTACATCCTCCACAGGATAGTGTTATTCTTCATGCAGATCCATTCTGTATGGTGATGTAGAGCACGTTCATCCCGACACACGTGTCTTCATGTGCACTTTTTTCTTGTACTCCAGGAGAGGTGGATCAGAAAAAAGTCAGCGCCATGATGTGGTGCCTCAGTTTGATATGTGGAGGACAGACCTGTGTGGTTGTCACTTCGCAACGTCGTTGTTTCCAGTGTTTCGTCTGTGGATCTCTATGGAGGCAGAGAAAAGATTGATTAAATTTATTGTGGAGCAAACGTTGAGGAGTTAAAAGGGACATTTGCCATTGTAGTTTCACTGTCTGATAGTTGTCTGTAAGACAGGAGACTTCAGACCCTTTTTGCATTAGAAATGTATGAAATAAATATCAATATATCATTTTTAGAAATCACCAGCAACCATGTCTTCACATTAGTGAGCCCCACCTATGGTTCTGAACCACCACGCTGTTAGAGCATTAGTAAATGATGAGTTACATAAATGTCCAATGAGGGAAAAGGTGGCAGACAAGAGGAAGACTCAAGATAGAAGGACGAGACGGAGGTCTGGTGAGAGCAGTGTGTGTTTATGTGCACAGAGGAGGGGTTTCACAATGTGGACTTGAAGGTCTGGTGCGCTTCACATGCATGAAAGGAAAGCTGTGGTAGGAAGAGGTGGAAAGAAGAGAACAGAGTGTACAATGTGACACTAAAGGGAGACTACAAAGAATACTATGGTTTTTAAATAACAAAATGATAAAAATAATGATAATAATGTGCTTAATTCTACACTTGATAAGGAGCTAATGTTAAAATTGAGCTAGTGTAAATTGTATTCCTCAAAGGAAGCAATGCCAAAAACGTTACTACTGAGATGTATTCAGAGTCAGAGAGGCACTCCCTGCTGGTCAGATCCTCTGTCAGTTCACTTAGCTCATTTCGCTTGTTATACTGCCACCTTGGGTTCATATCCAGCATGGAGGATTTGTTTTTCTTCACTTGCAGTTCTTGAAAGTACTGCATGGGAATGTATCAGTGCAAACTATGGCAGGATACCTCATCTATCACAGGAAACAAAGCAAAAAGGTTCCCTTCAAATACTGTTACTGTAAACTTTAAAGATTCATTGTGCAACGTCTCAATTCCTCACGCGCAGTTCACACACATAACTTTGCTTCCAATGTATTCACTGAACTACAGCTCTTGAAAACAACACAAGTGCGTTTTGTCATTTCTCCCGCTACATGTGGGCGTGACTGTCTCCTTTATTTACTTTTAGAGTGCGTCATGCATTTAATGCAGGAACAAGAAACTTGCCTTAAGGGAGGATGATCTCTAGGATGTGTTAAGATTATGGTTGTACGCAGAAAGGCACATGGTGACTAATGTTTGCTGCAGACGGACTGGCTCATCGCTTTCAATGAGTGATGTTACAGTAATGCTGCTCGGGAGATAAAAGCAAAGGTGGCTGCACCACAGGGGTATCTACAGTACTTCATTTCTCACCTCTGGGTGGCTGGGTGGTTGAGTGGCTGGGGTTGCTGGGGTGCTAACAGGCATCTGGAGTTGAACAGCAGGGCGGAGATGTTATCCTTCACTTCCATGTGACTGCACAGGCAGGTGATGATGGTGTAAGATGGGGGGAAAAAAATGACGCCCTGGTATGTGTTTGGAGGGTGTTGTACATCGTACGTCGGTAGAATCACATTGATGGCATTGCATTGGTTGATACTGTAAGTCCATGCTTCCACAGAAACTGGCTGCTGATTGGACCGTGAAGGAGGTGGTTGGGGTAAACTGTCGATGGCGGTGAACAGTGGACACCTGAGCCTCAACTGACCAAACAAGGACCACAAACACACTGTCGGCAGTGTAAATGTTGTGAATGTGTACAGTGAGGTTGTTAGAGTTCGGAAATAAAAGTCCTGGTTTTGAATTTTTAGTTTTAAGTTTTACCCTGTATTTTTAAAAAACGATATGCCACTTCATTGGGCAGAAAAAACAAGGTCACATAAAGCAAACAACATGAAAACAACATGCTTAGACTTGCGTTTTCCTTTCTGTTACACCTGTGCCCTTTACTCTTCGTGCATCATTGATTTTCCCTCTTGTTATATACACATGCGTGCCTACTTTACTAATTCATCCTCATTTTCAACTATCAATGCCATTTTTTGTCAAACATTATCCTCCTCAAGTCACTGCTGTCGTCCCCATTCTAGCTTTGTACCCTCAAACCCAGTGTCCATCCTCTCCACTAATTTCCTCACTCCCTACAATGTCCCTTTCCCTGTCAGTTTTCATGAGTGAATGTACTGGCGAAAATGAAAATGAGCATTTCCTGCCTCATTATCGTTCCTCACATCTTCCTTTTCACTTTATGTGTCCCTCATTGCCACTCTGTTACAAGTTCTTTCTCCGTCCGCTCCTTTAAACTCTTTCTTCGCCTCTGACGGCTGAAGGGAGCTCCATTCTGCCTGTAAAATCATCTTCTAATAGAGTCAACCACAGAGACACGATCTGCTCTGATCGCTCGAATAGCCGCGGAGGACACTTCCCTCTGGGAAATCGAGCGAGGGAGGGGGGGTAAGGGAAAACTGGGCAGGAAGCTCGAGGAGTGCATTACAGCTCATTACTCTGCTGAGGACTGACAGGACGGTGACGCGGCTCACACAGGCTGAGATAGTGAGATGCATGTGCAAACACATGTATATGTACAAACATGTGTGTAGTGGAGGAAACTGGCTGCTTGATTCGTTCTGACCGGACTGGGTTAAAACTACATGATGCAGGAAAGTGTGTTCATATGTTACCATTTGAGACAGTGAATGGCAGCAGTAGATACAGATGTGCGTACAGCTACTGACTGTTTTCATTTTAACACGTCTCAGTTTTTACATATAACACTTGATGGCCTGATGATGTCCCAAACACGAAATAAATTATTGGTCATTGCCTTTAAAACAGTTAAAAAATTTTAAACAGCGGAAAATAAAACTGTTTCAGATGCGACACCACCATGATTGATGTCACCCTACGTAACTACATGCCATGGCGATGCCGACCTCTTGTCTAGTTTTGTAAGCTGAAACCATTTCCCTCAGTGGAAACGAAGCTTTTATTTACTTCAATTTCACAGATAATTAACAATGCATTGTGAAGACAGTAAAGCCTCCACAAAATAGCATTTTAAGTCTTGTGTGTAATTTATCCTGGCTTCATATAAGTAGAGGAAATCTCTGCTCATCATTAGGCTAATTTATACAATGTAAAATGCCATAGGCTTGTGCTAATAATGTTAGCAAGTTATATTTTTTTGGAAAATGTGTTTAGTATAAGACACTTGTTTTGTCAGTGAACCTTGTGAGTTGTAATGGAGCCAAATTATGTAATGTTACCTTTGTTAAATGTTGCTGTTGTCCCTGGTTTCGTATGAGTAGAGGAAAAGTCTGCTAGCTGCAAGGCTAATTTAAACAATGTAAAATGCCATAGGCTTGTGCTTAAAATGTTAGCATGTTATATTTGTGGGAAAAATGTGTTTAGTATAAGATTGTTTTGTCAGTGAACCTTGTGAGCTGTAATGGAGCAGAATTTTGTAACGTTCAATTTGTAAATGTTGCTGTTGTCCATGGCTTCATATGAGTAGAGGAAAAGTCCGCTAGCCGTTTTGAGTGTGTTTTGAATAAACTAAACTTTACAGCACTTAACAGAAACCCCAACGGCAAACTGCAAAGTGGCACAGACACGCCACAGCACAAGTATAAATGCTCACAACGGTGTAGGCCATGTGCGAACGCTATGGTGTAAGCTCTGCATAGAGCTAACACACAAGTATAAATCCAACTCAAGGGGTCGCTCATGATGATGACCTCACAGAGAATGATCACCCTGCAGTTACCCTCAGTTTTGTGGCGTCGTTCATCTTGTTGTTCTGGTTTTCTGGACCACAGTGTTACTGTTTTAACTCTTAACTCTTAACTTTCCGCTATCGTCAGCATCATTTTCAGTCACAGCAGGCTGCTGGTTTTAGCCAAAAACCCACTGTGTGCTTACCTGCCAAGCACCAAACTGCAGACACACAAAGAATGCAACACACTGATCATCAAGAGTATGGTTTGAGTCCTCCGCAACATTCCAGTTTCAGAAAGTTTCCTCCCCACTTTTACTTTTTGACCTCCTGTGTGACCTGATCTACCCTCATTCTTCTCATTCTGCAGTCCATGTCCTCTCTCCTCCTTTTCTTCTCCCACTCCTTCCTCCTCCCTACCAGCTTTATGAGATTTCATCTCCTGACTAACAATCTCACAGTGATTTGAGGGGAGCTGAAAGCGAATGGCACTACCCTTTTTAATGATGCATTTATTCTTATAATGGGGAAAGAGTAGCCCTGGCAGAAAGAGATGCCCCTGCGTAACCTTCCTTGCTTGTTAAATTTCAACAAATCACTGCTCAATCACAGCTGAGCCCTGCTCCTTTCTAAATGGAGCTTTGGTTCCTCTGGGCTTTTTAAGGATGCTACAGTTTCTTCAGTGCAAGACATGCGTGTCAGATGAACTGGAGTTTTTAAATTAGCTATCAGTGTGGATGTTTGTGGACACTAGAAAGACATATCAACTAATGGAAATGAAAAAGGAAGTTTTGGTCATGGGCTTGCGGTAATTGATGTTTCACTTTCTTTACTTATACGTTCTACAATTAGACGGTGACTTTTGTGGGGGCACACAGCTTTAGCCTCAGTCCTTTAGCACAACATCAAGTACATATTTGAAGCCCTTTCATAGGGTTCTCCTTTTACAACTAGCTTAGCTAGCTAGGTACAGTGGAGGTCTGTGGGTGATGGCTGTCATTTCAACCTGCAAAATCAACGCTCATCAGCTAGACATGAGAAGCCTGCTTTTGTCTACCTTTGTCTTAAATTAAAGATTCATGTTAAAACAAATCACTAAGAATTTCAAGCCTTATATCTGCTATTTTTATCAATAGTAGGATTTCCATCCAAATGTAGCACAAATTATGCAGTCTTCCATCCATTACTGTTATGTGAACATAATGGGAGTTGGGTCACTGAGATCAACAGTAGGTGGTGTTAATCCTCCAGTAAAGTGCCATTAAAACATTGCAGAGGGGAGGGGTGCAATGAGATGACTGAATAAAGAGCAGCCAGCCAGACCTCAAATTAAAGAAAATAATGGATTTTTAATGGAGAGCATACTGTACAATGGAAATAGAGTTCTGGTAACAGCCATGTGTGTAAAACATCCAAAGTAGGGCTGTCAATGGAGTGGAAAAAAATCTAATTAATTCAATTCAAATTATTATTTTTTTTTTTTTTTCAATTCAAATTAATTTTGGCAGATGTGTCATGGTAAAGCTGCAGGATTTTGAACACATTTGTCTCCCCTGTCTTCTACCACTGAAGTAGTCTGCAGTCCATTTCAATTAATTTTGCAAGGGAGTTAGTTAGTCGGTCACAGGTAGGCTGTGCTAGCTCAGACTTCCGGGCCTGCTGCTAAATGCTTTGGGTTGAGGTGATATTTTAGGCTTTAAGTACTACTTTGGTATGAAAATTTCTTACTGCAGGAATTGCAGCGAAAGGTGCTCCTATCAACAGTTCCATCTGGGCATGTTTTGAAATGGACATGTTTAATTCACGGGCCGAGCAGGGTCATCTCTGACTCCATCATGTGACAAAGCCAACGTGGCCTTCAATGATGCACAGGGTCAAAGGGCACCACGGAGCGTGATTAATTATTTTTTTTGTAATCCAGAGACAACAAAGAGAGCCTGCAGTAGCTTTTGCAATTTCAGTATATCATCATTTATTCCCTTTTAACATCTTTTTTTTTGCAATATTTTAAGATTTTTTGCAAATGAAAATTGTGCATAAAGAGGTGGATGGAAATACACCTACTGACTGCAATGACAGAAAGCTTGACAGGCAGAGGAACAGTATGTAAGAGGAAGGCAGAGCTGAGTGAATGCTCGATTCCTCTTATTGGTCAGACTATTCAGAATTAGTCAACTAAATACAGTGGGTGCTGAAAATGTAAAAATAAAAACAATAGAACAGAAAAGAACAGCATAGACAGTACAGGTTGGAGTTCAACGCTTTGTTCGAGCATCATCAAGATGTTACAGGGCTCAGACCTCTGGCCTCTCTAACGACTAAATCCCACAATGACACACACTACACGTCATTGACAAGCTTCAGCCATGGATCTCTTCCTGGCTCCTGATCCCACAAAGATATCAAGCTATGATCTTGTCTAATCCTTCTGACCTCTGCTGAGCCTGTGGTGTAACCAGGACTGAACGGGTTTACATAACACCAGCTTGGCTTGCGTAACCAGCTGACCATTGGCAAGTATAGTACTAATATGTTAAAGCCAGTGCTGTTTTTTTTCAGCCTGGCATCCAGAATGAATAAATTTAGTATTTTGCTTCAGGACAGAGGCTGATTTAAAAAAAGGATGTTAATTTTGCACTCACGTTGAGGCTTAAATAAACATTGCTGTGACCCATTTAGAGTCTCAGACCATAAAGGGCAAACCCGAGGACAAGTTGTTCTGATTGTAGTTCAACTGTTCTTAAGTGTTTAAGCAGCTGTTTACTTTGCCATGTGTGGTTTAAGTGTTAGATTGTTGTTATTTCCAGGTCATATACCAGGACGGCAATGAAAAATGGGTAACATAAGACATGTTTTTTATGTAATATTGGAGTAAAGTAGTCCATGGTAAGCAAGGTGTCTACTGTAACTCAAGCTGTTATGTGTTTAAACAATTCTGGGCAACGTAACAGTGACATGGTTTGATTTATAAGTGATCTGTAGGCTGGAAAGCTGTCACGCCGGTTTGATAAAATGTGCCGCAAAGTATATACATGCAAGATATGCATTTGTGTGTGGTCTTTTTTGGTCAGTGTGAGGTCGGCATCCAGTATTTTAAGTAAGATCTGCATCAGCAGCCATCCTAAAAGTCCCTTGATGTGACTCCATGTTATGTTTAAACTTAATTCGGGGGTTTTCTTTTAACATTGTTTCACTGCACAACCAGACAGAAAGAGTCAGATACAGTTGTGTCTCTGTCAGATCATTATTTCAGTCTCATGACAGCTATGAATAAATAAAAGAGTTTTGTGTTTGTAACTGCAGTTCGATATTTTTACTCTTTAATTTGTTGAAAAAAGAATGTGAAAAGCATGTGAATGAAGAAACCCATGCAAATTCCTATTTAAAACTCTTCAAAAATCTAATCTAAAAGTAAGGCTATATTACAACATCTCCGAAGAAAAATATATTCTCAGGATATACAAGGTTTCCCATCATCCGACAGCCGCAGCGTTTCTGCTCCACTCGTCCATCTTGTCAGAAGGCACAGGCACAAACCACGGCCACCACCACTATGTTGCCGATGGTCGCCAGCACAGCGATCCACAGCCAGATGGTGTCACTGGACACTTTCCCATCGTCCTCTGCTTCCGAGGGTCGAGAGTAGCCGGTGTTGAGGTTGGAGGTGGACGTCTGCAGAGACGTGTTGCCATTGTATGGAGAATCCATGAAGGCCCCGCTCACAGCCGGGAAATGCTGCCAAGAAAGAGGGAAGGATGAGACAAGGGGGAAGAATTCAAATTAAAGATTCAACTCAGTCATTTTTGTTAGATAAAGTCTGATAAGAGTGCAAAGTCATTCACTGGGCTGACTTCAAAACTGCAGTCTGGTGATTTGGATTCAGCTTTCTCCAGACTTTAGCAATAAAGAGACAGAGAAAAAGAAGAATTTGAAAAGTGAGTATCATTATTCATGTCGATACAACGCAATTCTGCTGGGTCCTGGCATTCATGTGAATGCTACCTGATACACACTGCCCACCCAAACACTGTTGGAGATCTCGTTCACCCTCTCGTGGCAATAGCACTTCCCAATGACAGTGCCCCCCAGGAATGGCATGACGAATGTGACAAAGAGCTCAATGCATCGACCTGCCCTTAAAATTCTCCCGATCCCAATCCGATCAAGCATCCATAGGACATTCCACTAAGCCAGAGGTCAGGTGTCCATGCCTCGACAGGTCAGAGCTCAGTACGATGCACGGACCTCTGGGGATGTCCCGCTGAGTCTGGCACCAGGGCGTTGGCGGCAATCCTTTGAGTCCTGGGGGCTGTGACGTGGGGTACCTGCACATTACATGGATGCTCGATCGGATTGGGATCTGGGGAATTTGGAGGCCAGGACACCTTGAACTTTTTGTCACGTTCCTCCAGCCACTCCTGAGCAGGTTTATGGGGCGTCTGCCATTGTGGAGGGCTATAAGAGGGTGTACTTGGTCTGCAACAGTGTTTGGGTGGGTGGTGTGTGTCAAGCAGCATCCACATGAATACCAAGAGGTTTCAAATCAGAACATGGCATTGTACAGAGATGATCAATGTTATCCACTGGTTTTGATGTTGTGGCTGATTGGTGTAAATTGTACTGCTATTTTGATAAGAATGAAACAAATATATTAATAAGTGTTAGAATATTCTTTGTCTCAAAAGGCTAAAAACAAGATGCATTCAGCCTTAAATGGGTCTTACAATGACAAGGACAGCATGGCTGAACAATAACATGTTCTGTTCAGGAGTTTAACCTCACAGCTGTGTTGTCCTGGTCTCAGGACAGCTGTACTGTACAGTGACGAGAAATCAGCATCTCACACGGATTAATTCTCAGACGGATTAACAAAGTCTGACACATGCTTCACATATACTGAAAGAGACAGACACACACAGAGAGGATGGAAGAGAGAACTGAAAAAAAAGAAGAGGGAAAAAACAAGCGAGGCAGATAATGAATCCCAATTTTATCTCAGCTGTGTTTGTCCCTGGAGGGCTTCCATAGCACCCACTCACCCAGACAGCAAAAAGACTCGATGAGATTATATGGAGCTATCTCTGGTAATTATTAACCAAAAATATTCATGTCTGCAGAAGAAGAAACAAGCACACTTCTTGTCTTTAATTATTTCTCTCTCACACACACACATTTACACACACAAGCTACCTGTTCTTTTAGTTGCTTGTGTTGCTACTGGCTTTTTATTCTAGGGATGTGACACCTGTGTTACAGACACACAGCGGCACAGGTGAGTGAACTTAATCTACTGTAACTTTTCACACAAGTTGATGACACACTGCAATAAAAAGCCACAGGCTTTCTCACACTCTTACATACAAACCACAGACTGAACAGGCTGATACAAACAGACAGCTTAGTGACCATTAATAATTCCAGCTTTCACTCTGACAGCTGAAAGGTTCAAGTGAGTTTGACCCTTTAACTTGCGGGTGTTTTAGCATGTAACAGCACTAGTCTGTGATGGTCGAACTGCATCACGTCTACCCTGACTGTGGGAGCAATGAAGTAAAGTCTGACATTGTTTGGAAATGTCCTCATGTAACCTTATGTGCAGAAAATGTTTACGTTTTTTTTTTAAAGGCATTCAATAAAGGCTCCCAGATATCATGAAAAACAAAAAGTCTGATTTACTTTGAACAGGGTTTAAATTCCATTCACTCCCAATGTATTGTATCCCAAAGACAGTTACACGGCACAGAGGGTGCAAAGTGTTTTAAAGATGAACATTGAACCGACGAGCTCGCTCTCTGCTCAGTGTGCAGCTGTGATTGTAAATAGATTTGTTTTCTCTCCTAGTTCCGCAGTGGGATGCTTCAAGCTTCAGGTTCAGTTTGACCCCAGGTGCTTCTCAAGCTTCTCTTGTGTCCTCATCCAACATATCTCTGCACCCAAACTGCAGACGTGACTCCAGGAGAAACTCTCAGAGGAAAACCTTCATACAAGGCAGAGTAAAAGAGTTTAACTTTTGTTATCACTTGATATTACAAGAGAAGCCCATTAAAACACTTCCAGTGGTGAAGCTCAGGTAGCACTTATGGTTGTCCTTAGATTTTAATGCCTTCACAGTGGGATGGAGGTATTTAACCTTAGGCCCAGTTTGAAAGAGGGGTCAATACTCGTCGGGGGCATGACATGAGGTTATCTGACACCACTTGTCTGAGTGGAAGGTTAGGCCGTCAGCCCATTCGCCAGAATTAAGTGTTGGCATTGTGTGTTTGTGCAAACCACGTGTATGTTATATCTGTACTTTTCATTCATATGACGTAGTTCAGTTTACATTTATATGAGCTGAGTTTCTCATCCAGAGGTAGAGGGAATAGCAGGAGACTGTTCGAGACCATCAAAATGACAGATCGGGACGTTCCCAGCTGTGTTTATGGTGACAAATAAGGGTATTTTAGTCTGAAAGATGATGATTTCCTAACCTTAACCTAGTGTTTTTTGGGCATAACCCCAAACAAGGTAACCACAGTGTTGTCACAACATAAAATTGACAATTGAAACATAAGGTTTCCACATCTCTGCTTCATATGAAACCTTCAAATGTGACATATCGGGCTGTTCTCACAAACTGTTTCCCTACGAAAAGTAATGCACCCAAATTTGTACATATCCCATGTATTTTGAAAGGTTGGGATCACTTGACCAATGTGCCCATACTTGCCCATACTTTCTCCCGTAACTTTCCCTGGAGTTGCATGATCAGAACGTCCTTGCCAAGTTTCTTTTTCTAAACTTAACCTCTGTAACTTTACATTAATTATGTAACTGCATGTTAGGGATGTAACGTCAGTCATGGGGCACTAATACGTAGGATATCATACGAACTGCTCTACGAGAAAACGTTAAACATATTGGTGGTTTGCAGAAACGTACAATGCCCTTAATTTGTTCTAGTGACTGGGTTGAGACCACTGATACATGGTTTGAATGTTTTGGTTTTGGCCAAATCAGCTTCTTCATTTTGTCTTTACAGCAGCTGAGGTGCACATGATTTACCCTAGAGTTTGGGTACAACTTGAAGACCAAAAGACTGATATCAAAAAGGATGGATGAGAGTCCCGTAAAAATTAATGTCAATACAAAACATCAAACTTCTCAGAGGAACAGATATAAATGTACTCATTACATGCCCCGACCAATAGGTATCGTTCGCAGGCCTTACATATGAAATCCCAAATGATTTTCCTTTATGCGTAATCATGCACAACTGTCTCTTCTCATCCCATAAAACAGACTACCATCCTTTGTGTGTGTGCGTGTGTATGCGTGTATTCATTCCTTCTCAGAGGTGTTAAAAAAAAAATGTTGCAACCTGTAATATATGGCAGCATAATTTATGAGAAAACTTTAAGAGCTCTCACATCAGCCACTTAATATGTATATTTAATTAACTGCCTCCGAGGAGTTTTCACGAGTGAAGGAAAGGTACAGGAGTCAATTTTTCCGTTCTCGTGCTGGTTTGCAGGAAAGTCAAATATGCAACTGACGATACAATCATAAAGACAGATACAATTCCAACATGGGAACAAAGGGAGCGCTGAATTTGTTCACCCCCTAATTTATTAAAAAAAAAACCCTGCCTGGAAGCTGTGTCTGAGTCTGCGAGTAAAACAACACAGAAAGGTCATCAACAAAGACAGCAGTGAGCACAGGTATGTGCAGGAGTTATTACACCACACACCTCGAAGACAAACTACCCAAAGATATAATGAGTTTGTTTTTAGAACTGCGCGGTCTGAAGTCAAAAAGCTAAATCCCTCCTGCATGCTGCAACTCTGCATGGTCAACTGAAAGGGCCAATTTAAATGGGTTAAGTGGGAAATAGGGCAGATTATTGATTATATGTACTGTTGATATTAGGCACATATTTTTCAGCTTTAAAACTGCCTATTCTGCTGAACTGACATGTGAAGAACATTTGTCACAACTAAGCAGGATCTGTAAAAATTGACTGTCTAATGTCACACAACTGTTACATTACTGAGCAGGAGAAGGGGACTTCTGAATATGAGGTTTTTGGAAGGATGAGAGAAACAAATACTGTGACTGAACAAACAAATAAATGATTCAAGTGGTTGCCCGACACTTCATGCCAATCTGAGCTACCGGTCAGAAGAGAGAGAGAGACGCATGAGAACAGAGACCATGTCAATATCGTGATCTTGCATATTGCACTGTTAAATAATGAAGGTGTTAAAGTATTTATCCATCCAACAGCGTTTTTCTGTTTCCGTCTTTGTCTCATTGTTCCTCCTGAATCCTTGCTCTTGCAACAGACTGCATGAAATGTTGGGCTTCCCATCCAAAGACGCCATATATTGTATTACTTTGGAATTTGAGGGGGGAAATGTTTTAAAAGGAGAACAAATATCTCATATGAAGACTTTCAAATGTTTTTGTTGCACTCTCTAGAAAGCGCCTCTCTAGCAGTTTTGGTGCTCCAAAAAACAGCAAGCACACATATGATTAACTTAATGCAAAGGCAAGCATCCATCTCATAACAGGAATGTATTTTTTAATGCAAATAAAATATTTGTTAGCTTATTTCATTGCTGAGGCTCTGACACTGTGGCATGCACACAGGATGATATCTGTCCGAGTGTAGACGGACTAGAGATGTTCCCTTTTTCTACCCAAATTAGCTCGTATGTGCAGGAAAACCTGCTAAAAAATAAGCAACAGACTCCTCAACCATCACCAGCAGACAAGTGTGCCTTTCTGTTTTTTTCCTGGTGTGTCACATTCAACATCACAGACGGACAGATCACAGGGTTAGTAAACAGTGCAAAGCAGGCCCCCAGGAAGTGCAACGGACCTTGAAGCCAATTTGACATAGTGGTCAAACCATGTAACTACAACTTGCAGGCCCCTCAGATGATGTCATGTGGCCCAAAAATAGCCTATGTTTTTCCCCACAGACTTACACTGGGAATGAGATGTCTATTAATCTTTGGATACATTATTCGAATGTCACAACTGCCACAAAATGAAATCACTAGTGGAATTTGATCTGTTTGGTCCAATAACATTTTAAAGCCCAGAAGGGCTGCATGATTCACTCATTTCATCCTCATTCAAGTTGGTGGAAGGCTAAACTAGAAGTATGCAGCTAGACCAGTGAAACCTCTGGTGTGCTTCCTCTATGGGCACAATGATTCAAAATTTAACCCGCAAAGTCACAATTTCTGGCTTCAGGCACCATTGAGCACCTTTCATAAGGTTGTATGAGACCCCAGCTCCAACTCTGTATCCAGTTCTCTTTATGCATCCATGGCAGAGAGCAGCATGAGTGCCAGCTAAAATGTTATTGTGGTTACTTCTTATTTTATATCTGTTACTTACTTACTGCTTGGACAGAGACAGATGAAGTTTGCGACTTACATGTTAAGAGTCAGAAGTTACAGACAGAGGTGAGCGTCGTGACTCAGCATGCCTGCCAGGGTGTCATGTTGCCATCACTGCTGATCAGAGATGGAGTCAGTAAATACTACTGCAGAGTCATTTGTCTGAGAAATGATTGCTGATTGTAACCAGTTTTCAAGAGTAGCGTGTTTGGTGCTGCCTAATAAAAGACTCTTGAGAATCTTAAATCTTGAGGCTACTTTAATTAAACGTTGGTCAAATTGTGTGCATAGCTGAAATAGTGTTAAGAGTATATGGCTGTCAATTCAAAGATTTTATTGTACTGGCAGTGATTTAAGCAAACCGTTGTACTTGATCCTATTTCAGGGTCAACTGCAGACCTTTATATGGGCTCCCCCTTGGCCTTGGGTCGGGGTGATCTGCGGCCTTTAACCTCTCCCCCGAGGGTGAGCCTGCTGTACGCTACACAGTCCTGTGTGGTATTGATGGTTTGTAATAGGGGCTCATGATATAAAAAAACAGCTGCAAGAAATTAATTAGGTGCTAGTGAGTGACACACACACATAAACACACACATGCTTACAGTCACTAAGCTAAGCATCAATGCTAGGCTGTGTAGAAGAGCAGCAATCTGTCCATTCAGACTGATGTTACAGTTACATAAGGAGCTGACCTCTGTATGGTCGCTTCACACTTTCACTGCATCTACTATTTATGTTACCTCTTCCTTGTTTGTTCATATTTTATTGAGAGGGTGTGAAATGATTTTTTTTAAATTATTTTTTTTAGAATAATTCTGCAAACAAAACAAAATCCAAATAAGAGACAGACTGTGCATCAGAACATGGAAAATGTTTCAGTGGCATTTCACTCACCACCAATTATATACCATTTCAATAGTGTGACTCCCCGCATAATGGATGGGTGCTATTTCGACAACATGCCATGCTGTGTTGCAGAAAACTGACACCAGCTGCAAAAGTAGTAGCCCTGATTCAGTCAGTCCAGGATCCAGTGACTTTATAAAGTTAGTAAGACAAAAAACACACAGCATAAAAAGAGTGAGCCAAGAAGCTGCACAACAAAGTAGCCTGAATGTAAGTTGTGATTACAAAAGGCAACCCCAATGTTGGTGCTAGAACTCAAGAACTTCTTGCCGTTGTTCATTATGAAACACTCTCAAGCATCGCAGTAACATCACACAAGTAAGTGCAAGACTGCTGGTATCACGTCAACTCCTCAAGCCCACACAAGACTGCATCCTAATGTATTATAGATTCTCTCTCTAACATTCCTCCGCTGCGGGCAGTTTGGACTGTAACGTGTGGACAACCGCTGAGATATGTTCTGGAACATTACATACATGTCAGGATACATCTTGCATCTGCAGCAGCAGGGTATCACATCATGTTTGCAACGCCAAACAGCACCTTTCAAGTCATTCAAAGTTGAAAAAAGTGACGTCATTCCAGCTTTCAACCTCTAAAACACGTCCACTAAATGCAGTTTCTTTTTTAATCATCACAGGTTCTCTGCTACTTTTCTCATTAGAATTAGACAAACAGAAAAGAGAGATGCTCACATAGTGTGTGTTGGGTTAAAAGAGAAGAAAAAACATGTAGGAGACACAGACACACAAAGCAAGAAAGAAAGTTGTACCTACTGCCGGCTGTATGTGAAGAGAGAAATCAGCACTGGTGTTCCTGTCTGTCCTGTCCTACACTCTGACTGAGGCTGAGTGCATCTAAAAGGGCGGGAGGAGGCAGCGCTTCATGCGAGCGAGAGACTGGACTCCATGTGGGAGAGAGAAAGTGATGGTGGGAGTGTACAGTGAGAGAGATAAAGACAGAAACCCTCCCAGTGAAAGTGAGGGAGTTAAACACACACTGTGAGGGCATAAATGTAATTTCTAGGAGACAGAGTTGGACAGATTTAGATACCCTGCTGTGAGCATGTGTGTGAGAGAGAGATACAGACAGAGAAAGACAGATCACACCATGGACACGTGTATGTGTAAAAAAAAAAAAAAAAAAAAAGTAAAAAAAGTAAATTGTGTGCATGTGGGGGACGGAGGAGTTTTTCAGGTGATGCTTTCATCTTTGAAACAGCTGAGCTGGATGTTTGCCGCCTCACACAGCCAGACTACAGCTCACCAGCTGAGTTTTCATCATGGATTTCAACCTTGTCTGAGAAGTACTGACTAAAAAGCAAATGTTCACTCACACCCACGCACTTATTTAGAAATCTGACAATGAATATGAAGCATTTCTTTCCCAAACTGGTGTGAAATGATCAATTACAGCCAAGCAAACGATGCTTTTGTCCATTCGGCTGTCAAAACCATTCAAGTTGATATCTCAGTGATGCCTCCCTCTTGTACAGCCCACTTGAAACAATGCTTTTCTTACTTCCCCTTCACCGGACACAATACAACAGCAAACAGTCTGAACAAAGGGGTGACTCTGTGAAATCAGATTTGAACCAACAGCACTGCGAGCACATGGCGGTCGACTCAGCCTGCTGAGTCACCAGGATGATCAACTTTTCTGCGTCTACGTTTGGGACTGTGTGGACACGCACAGTGAGTTACAGCGAGTAACTCAATCAAAAATAAGCCTTCCTGTATGCATTCACATGTGAATGGCATGCACCTGCGTATCTGCATGTACCATATGTGTGCATATCTGTGTGTGTGTGTGCTTATTGTACAAAAATTAATAGCATGCATCTGTATGCATGGGTGGATGCATATGCACAGGTTAGAGAACATCTTTCTGTGTCTTTCTGCTTGTGTGTGCCATAATCTGTGTGAATCAATGCAGAAAACATCTGTCTCATCATATAATTTGGGTCACAGTCAGGTTTCACGACTATCTTTGGTTAAAACAAGAATGAGACGCACATAATCAAACCAAATAATCATGCCAATACACAGTGCAGTGCCTTCCTGTATCAGAAAGTAATGTTTTGTGAGTGTTTCTTCTTGAAACTGATTAATGTGTGAGGGGGAAAGAATTACCTCTGAATACTTGACTGGTTAAAAAATTGGTTTTGTACAGTGTAACCAAGTTACTTGCTGAGGCTCAACTGTTTCCTTCTAAAAACAATAAATAAAACATGTCACTTCTCTAGCATCTAATCTTTTATTCTTTTATCCTGCATGTTTCCGCTCTAAATTGCTAAATTCATATATGAATAAACGGTGAGAAATACGAGGTTATCAGAGGATAAACGTGACTCCACATGACGTGTTCTTTTGCCCTCATCATCTTACCTCATTGTAGTTTGTCTCTCCTTTCACATTACTCTCTTTCCTCCTCTATTTTCCATAGCTGTTAATTGTTTATCTATCCTTCTGTTCTGTCTCTCACCTCTCTATTTGCCACCCTGTCACTCTGTTTTAAATCAAACAGTGACTCTGCCACCTGCTCATTCTTCTTCCATGACATGAAACCCACAACTTCTGTTTAACACTATCTTCCCTCTGCATCTCTCTGCGCCCTCTCCCATGTCCTTAGCCTGTCACCTTGTGTAATATCACTTTATTTCTTTCCTCACCTCTGCTAACCTCCATCATCCATTTTTTCGTCTCTCTCCCTCCAAAGATTCTCCAACCCCTCCCTGTCTCCTCATCCATCCCTCCATCCCAGACCAGGACACAGACAGGACACACTGATAAAGCATGCAGTGCTGCAGGGCCGTAGGATTAGAGACACAACATATACAGCCTCAATCCTCCAAATCTCTCAAAATAAGATATCTTTTGCTGCATGACGCATCAAGTGCACAACATAACTTTTGTGTATCATAAGTGGGCGTATGAGTCTGCTTCCTGTGCCCGTCCATGAGTGTGTGTGCTGTGTGTAGTCTTTGTCAGTATGTGTATGTGTGTGGTTGAGTGTGTGTCCAGGAAAGTGACAGTTTACAAAGTTACATAATATTCTTCTAAGAGGAGATTCAGATACCGCCTCTGGTGATCACACGCGCACATACACATACACACACAGGGCACAGATGAATGCTCACACATATGCACCAGGAACACACATTCATCAATCATTTGAAGCACACATGCACGCGCACACACACACATCGACACGCTGGAGGCTGGGGGTTATTTAAAAATGAGGGGAGTTTGAGCGGAATAAGGGGATTTGGGGTGAAGAAAAAAAAAGCTCTCCCATAATTATCCAAGGATGAGGGGGTGGGGGCAGAAGGGGCCAGAACTCACTTCATCATTTATGAGGCATTTGTCTCACAAGCTATTAATGCAGCCCGTGACGTGAAATCTTGCTCCTGGGTGAGGGGAGCATTTCAGCCTTGTGCACATTGTCTCAAATACCTGACTCTACCAAGAGGAGGAGGATTCTGTTTGCATTTGAATTTTAAATTCCCCAAAACGTATTTTTCCAGGACTGGAAATTTGGGTCTCCATCTGTGTCTGCTTCAACAGAAAAACAAGGATGAGAGGAAAAGAGGGGGAGGACAGAAGAGAAAAGAAATGAAAGGGTGAATAAGCAGCCCCACAGCAGCCAGCTGTTCCTCTTCTGTCTGAAACATCTGTCACAGAAGGAAAACACAGAGAGAGAGAGAGACAGAGAGAAAGTGAAGATGGGAAAGAAAATACAGATGTGATGAAGAGAAACAAAGGAGAGGGCAAGTGAGGGTGAAGACAGAGAGAAAGAAAAAATACTGTATGAGCCATTGTAAAGTTTGACCAAAAATGGCTCTAAAGTTTAATCAATATGTTTTTGTGTGTGCTGTTTGTGTCTGGTCTGACATGTGTGTTTGCACTGGCATTATGACAAGACCAAAAATCTACAGCCGTGCTAGCAGCTCTGTAAGACTGCACTGCACTTTGAGCTAAATGTATGCTAAAATACTAACATTGCTTATGTTTTATGTTGTTAACCATATTCACCATCTCGTCTATTAGCGCATAACAGAGAGTAGAGCTGAAGCTAATGGGGATGTCATTAGTTTTGCAGTATTGGACAAATTTAACGTTTGACTCGATGACAAAAAGCTAAAGGATCGCCAAACCTTTTAGGCTTCATCCAAAGGGAGACATCTGTCTTAACAAAAGTCATGACAGTCCATCCAATAGTTGCAGACATGAAGCAGTCTAGACCAGTGGTCTAGCCATGATGTCCAAATTTCTCCCTAGTTGTTAGTTCAAGGTCCACACAGTTTAATATATTCAGCGTCATACTTGTCCTCAAGCTAGTTTGCCATACGTCAAGTAACTGTCCATAAATCATTCATTCTACACCAGGGAAGGACACTTCAAAATAAAAGCTCTCTGCTGGAAATTCACAAAAAATAATGTGTCTTTTATAAAATTGACACATCAGCGAGTCACTTGTGGTCCATTCAAAATGGACCTGCGACCCACCAGTTCAGAACCAAAATGACAAATGTAAACCTCATGGTAGGTACAAATTTTGACTTGCTGGTGGCGTTATATGAGATCTCATGTGCTGGTGACCATAAATGTCTGTAGACTTTTTTACAGCAATCCATCCGATAGTTACTGAGATATTCAGATTGGGGTTTGGTTTAGAGGGTTAGAGACAGACCAGCACTACTAGCATGGATAAAACGCAGTGTAAAACCTTATCCAAGTCCACAATAAGATTTTGTTTGACACATACTGTTGTGTTAAGTACTTCGATGCTGCTTCAGCAACACAGAGCCAAAGCCTTCAAACAAACGACAAACTGATGTGGTCATTTTGAAAGCTGCCAATGTGATAGACACACAAAAAAATGCAATTAACATCAAAACTAGCCATTTTCTGTTAGGTTGAGACGGGATCAGCATCAGTTCAACATGTTCAACAAACTTGTAACTTCACTTTTAATCGCTGAATTGAATTTACCAGTCAGTGCCCCTTTCTACTTAGAGATTTGCATCAAAATGAAACTAAGTTTTAAAAGGAATCCATTAGTATAGTGGGAAAAAAAACTCCAAAAAAGACTTTAAAGTATTTTAATAAGGCAGTACATTTAAATGATTTTATTTCATCAAGACTTTCGGAAGACCTGCAGATACTCTCTCCTGCCGGCAGTGGGTCTTGGTTTTGAATAAAAGCTAATTTGATTGAGTTCAATTCAAAAGACTCTCATGAGACGACGATTTTGCCCTGAAATAATGGACACCAAGCAAGCTAAATCAAAAAGTAGAAGCAGCTGAGAATAATTTCCATAATTTCCAAATTATTGAGCCGTGAGATGAAAAGAAAACACTGCAGCTAGAACATGTCCAGAGGGGCACTGAGCGGACTGAATTCATGGCAAGAATGAAGGGAGCAAGAATAACTGAGAGAGGAGAAGACGGAGAGAACAACATGCGAGGTGATGAGCGTGAGAAGGCAGAGGTGCCCGGTCTGTAGGTTATAGTGATCAAGAAAAAGAGAACACCAAAGAGAGAGACAGAGAGGCTTGTTCTCATGGGTGGTTGAATCTTTGCTTAGTTTTGCTGGAGGCTTCAGAGCCTGACAGACGAGCGAAGAGCAGCATTCACTGACATCACTAAGTGGCCACATTCAGCTTTCATAAGACCCTTCACGCTCAAAGCACCCACACACACACACACATACTGAAAGGTGTGAATGTACATACACAGATGTTTCATCACATACAGATGACCATATTACTGTTTAGGAAGCATGATAACGAAGGTCCTCTAATCATAACCGAGTCGCCATTTTAACCCCTAAAGGTACCCTTGACCACTAACTATACTATGGAGCAATGTTTTTATGTGTGTGTGTCCATTTTGTTTGTTTCTTGTGAAGGCAAAACATGACCTCATCCCTGCTTGTCATATTTTGAAGCCTGGGCAGAAGCCTTCAGCGTTGTATCTTGATGCAGGAGGGTTCGGCAGATCTTGATGCAGAGGGTGTCGGCAGATCTTGAAATAGAAGGGGTTGGTAGATCTTGACGCAGAGGGAGTCGGCAGTAAGTCACGTGAGTCTAACACGTGACTAAGAAAGGGTCCATGGTTAGGTGTTGGCAACAAAGCTACTTGGTTAGACTCAGTGCTGGCCTGTGGCATAAAGGTGCCATCATAAAGGTTTCTGCTCTTTCAAAGTCCTGTGCTTGTTTGACACAACCACCTTCCTTTCCATCCTAAGTGGACTTTCACGCGTTTCTCAATAATACATCTGTTGCTCTGAACAACAAGTGAGATAGATGGTTTTACATTGGACTTGAAAAACCAGTGCATTTCATACAGACGCAAAAGGGTGTCCAGTGTCATCACTTTACAGTGACACTGGGGAAACTGCCCCAAGCGGTGTATTTTGACACCTTGGGAGTGAGAACAGGCTGGAAGGTGCACGCACTCTGATGACGCAACACGCAGTAGTTTCAGATGGTGATAACATGTCAGAAAACACAATAATGTGCCGTTGTGGCGTTGTAAGGCCTGGGCATCCAAGGCTTCAGTCCCAAATGTTGTATGTATAGCATAAATAGGATGTATGTATATAACAAAATGTTTTTTTTAAAAAGGCCTAATAATATCATCTAAAAAAAGACCCAGCTCTAATAATGTGTCATTTTGTTCATGCATTAAAGCCCTTGAAAATAATAGATTAACGTAACGGGTGTGACTGAACCCAAATACAGGACTCAGTGGCAGTTGGTATAATGACCTTTATTTATGCACAAAATAAACAGAAACTTGAGCTGACCAACATATTCAAGTAATAGTTCAGTCTTTGGGCTCAGAGCCCACACACAGTCTCTGGGTTCAGGGAAAGAGGGGCTTACAGATGGCATGGATGAAGAGCAGTCCAGCAAGCAACAAGCAGTCGTGGCAGGAAAACACCACACAGCCAAAGGCAGACTGAAAGCAGAGACAGATAGGTAGAACTCGTGGAGACAGGTCAGAGGCAGGCGATCAGGCAGGTAAGAAGCGCTGGAAAGTCTTGCATGAGGTTGAAGAATCTGGCAATGAGGGAAAGGCAGCAGCTGCTTATATGCAGGGAGTGCTGATGAAGAGCAGCTGCGTGCACAGGTGAGTGGAGTTGTGAATGAGGGGGGCGTGGAAAAACACTGGGAGAGCAGGGGAGCTTAATGCAGGCTGTGACAAATAATATTGATCAAGAACAATTTTATTGGGGTCCTCTTTCATTCAAGCAGCACATTTTGTGTGATTGCTTGCAAGAGAGGAAGAGCACTGATCACTTTGATGCAGCAGCTAGCAGCTTTATATACTGCTGGATAGTTTAATATGTAAATATACCACATCATTTATTAGTTAATTATATTTTGTATTATTAATCTAAGTTTTCAAAGTAAATGCAGTGGAGTAAAAAGTACAGTGTGTCCCTCTGAGATGTATAGGAGTAAAAATATAATGTAGCATAAAATAGAAATGCTGAAGTACAAGTGCCTCAAAATTCTCTTAAAATTTAATAATCGCAGTTTCAAAGTACTCTTACACATTGCAATGAATAAATAATCAGGAAAATACATTCTTATAAAAGGTTTTAAGGGTAAATAAGATGCCAGAGTGCATTAAAAAAGCATAAGAAATAGAGCTTGTTCATAAAAAAAAATCCAAGGAGGTTGGGACTAAGCCTTCAAATCAAGTCTTCAAATGCTAGAAACGGCACTCATTCACCTAAGTAAAAGTAGCAGTACCACATGTTTTCACAGGTCACTCACATGGGCACGGGATAAGATAAATTACACAAGCACACGCTCATATTACACGTTTTATGTTTTATGTATGCAAAGCAATAGAGGAAATTGAAAATGGTTCCTTTTTTCCCACATGCAGTATTACATAATATTTTAGGTGTATGGACTGGTTTATCGGGGATGTCTCTGGGGTTTGTATCGAGCCACATCGAATCTTAATGCAATATAAGTGAAATATGCTGTGTGAGAGAGAGATTACCCTAATCCTCTTATAGGAAGAAAACAAAAAAACCTGACAATGCAACAGAGATAATGCTATACTCCAAAGGTATCCCAGGAAATGAACGAACTACAGCATTTCAAATTTGAAGTTGAAGCATTGTTATTAAATGGACTCTAGAATTAAGCTTTTACTCACACAATACACTTTTATGTAATGAGGTTACAGGTCGGACGGGTTTGTTGTGAAGTAAATAAATATCAGCGCTAAAATTCTACTGTGAAGGAAAATGTAACTTTTTGATTTGAGATGTGACCTTTTTATTGAAGCTGGACAAGTCAGAGTTTTCTGTTTCTTTCTGAACAAACTGGAATGAAATCAAACCTGACACTGAAAAATCAATATAATGTATATTAATGAAATGTATACACCGACATTTATAATATCCTCAAAATATGAATGTATTGGTTGTAATGAAACATCTCTCAGAATAATCCCGCCATAAAGGAACGGAACAATCTCTGAGGTGAAGTGTGGGTTGACAACTGACTCATTTACGTAACAAAAGTACATTTGTGTCCAAACATATACATGTCTGACGTGAGTATGCCTCTAATCTGTCATGCCATTCATGCTGAATGAATAAAGCATTATTACAGCTTAAACTATGCGTGCCATGAGTACCTCATCTGCCTGTATGCTTCATGTGTTCAGCAGAATCATAACCTCTGCTTATCACTACAGGTTATTTCAACCCCCCCATGCTGAAATAATAAAGGAACAGGAAGTGTAAAGATGCTCTCACATTTTCCACATAAAGGCACCTTACGCATAGATAGTTATGCATAGATCCATCCACCTCAGATAACTCCTGCACTTGGACTGTAAAATTACCCAGACACTACATCTTTATGGTGGTCCACAAACATGCAAAATAAGCCAATGTCAAGGCAGATAAATATCTATTTAAAGTAATATGTGGGCATTCATTCATTCATTTTCTGTAATCGCTGATCCTTTTAGGGGTCGTGGGTGCGCTGGAGCCAATCCCAGCTATCACTGGGTGAGAGGCAGGGTACACTCTGGACAGGTCACCAGACTATCACAGAGCTGACACATAGAGACAGACAACCATCCACACTCACATTCACACCTACGGACAATTTAGTGTCACCAATTAACCTGCTTGTCTTTGGACTGTGGGAGGAAGCTGGAGTACCTGGAGAAAACCCACGCTGACACGGGAAGAACATGCAAACTCTGCAAAGAAGGGTTCCCCCACCCTGGGGTTCAAACCAGGAACCTTTTGAACAATGCTAATCACTGCAGCACCTTGCTGCCCTGTGTGGGCATATAAATATCAAAACTACTTAGCACCCCAGTAATAAAAGAGAAGCAGATACAGGGGGACAAGAAGCTGTGGAAGGAGGTCATAAAATAAGGTGGAGAGTGGAAGGTAAGATACGGTAAGGTAAAGTAAGGTAAGGTAAGGTAAGGTAATGTAACATAACATAGCATAACATAATATAACATAACATAATGTAACGTAACGTAACGTAACATACAGTATGGTAAGATAAGGTATGGTGTGGTGTGGTAAGGTAAGGTAAGGTAAGGTAAGGTAAGGTAAGGTAAGAAAATAAGATAAGATAAGATAAGATAAGATATGATAAGATAAGATAAGATACAGTGCAGTACACAGAGGAACAAAACAGTACAATATTAATTTGAGAGTAAAGTAAATATTCAGACTATATGCAAATGTCTAGATTAAAAACTAGAGACCATCTTGTGATGGAATCACACCAGCAGTGATACAGCATTCTGTGCCTTAGAGGATTTAGTGGCATCTAACAGTGAGGTTGCAGAACTGAAACTTCTCCCGTGTGCCAAGTGTGTAGGAAAACTACAGTTTTGGGTTACTGTGAAACAACATGAACAACAGCTCAATCTAAGCTACTGAAAACACAGGGGATCTTATTTTCAGATGATTATAAATTAATGAAAACATAGTTTTGTGTATTATATACCATTTCTGCCCATAACAGGACCTAAATCCTTTACACAGGATCTTTAAACCGAATGTCGTCCAGGGGTATAAAGTGGTAAAGTACTTCATAGCCCCCCACCTTTGCTCGGACCACATCCAACTCAGCCTTCATTGTGATCTCAACTACATACCTGACAAGTTTTGTGACTGCATCTTGCATGGTTGCACTGTGATCAAGAGTCTGTCCACAGACAAATGTGCAGACATGTAAACACTTGGTAATGTTCTCAAAACTGCGTCTGTTATAATACCTGCTATAGCAGGTGCCTCCAGGACCACATTGGTGTGGTGACACACACACAAGGTGAAAACGATACCAGCCCCATTTGTGCAGCTGCTAAGACGGTACAAACATAGACATCCCTATTCTAGATCAACACCTCAAGATCTGATTAATTAAAAGTCTGCACGACCCAGCCGTTCCAGCTGCTTCTGGACTCCAGTTGTTTTTAATGGGCCTGAACTTCAGACTTCCTGACTTCAGCATCATTCCGCTGATATCAGTACTGTTTGTGTTACAGAAAAATAAGTATATTCAAGCAGCATGTCCTGAGCTTGTAGGTGTAAGTATACTCAGAGATACTCAGAGAGTATTGTAGCATTTGTATTGCTCCTTGATCTTGTGGTAGCTAAAATAAGCTCAATCAGTGAAACTTCTGATTTGTAAGTCACCTGTCACTTGCCAAAAAAAAAATTAAATTAAATTAAATTAAAAAAAAAAAATTACAATTAAAAATTAAAAATTAAATTAAAAATGACTACTTATGAATTAAGGGTAAAACTTTGGTATTCCCTTCATTAAAGACATGACAGATTTCTATACAGTTGTTACTGATGTCTGGAAACATAATGGAATAAAATAAGAGAAAAAGTATACATTTGATCACAAAATAAAAAAAGTAAAAATAAAAATAAACTTCATGAAGAACATGATTTTGCTCTAAAATCCTACAATACTGTGTGTCAGCTTAACTGTGGCTCCAGTGTAATTCTAATTTCATATAAATATAAGAAAACCTAGTGTATCTGTTGTATTTTTCTAACACACACACACATCCCCTTTTTGGTTTTACTGAAAGGAAGAGCTGCTCATGAAGGATCAGATCTGCTGTCTGTGACACACAGATGCCCCCTAGAAGTACCTGATAAACTCTTAAACAGATGGTAATCTGACCTAACTCTCTATCACACACACTTTGATGGACACAAGTTAATTAAGACCAATTTAGCATTCAGTCCCAGAAAAAAGGAGGCTTGGGATAGAAAGGAGAACCCGGTCACTGACACAAGGTCAGCCACTGCTCCCTGTGTCTCACCCAAGTACATTTCATCAGTGACTGAAATAAGACTACCATCTGTGTGATCACTGACATGACATACACAAATATTAAATGTTTTCATAAAGCACTCAGAGATATATGAATATTCCTCCCAAGGTCTTGGACTTTAAAATGCAGTTTAATGCCAATATGCTGACTGTACTGCTGCTGCATTAAAACATACCATAATTATCCGACCCACAATGCATTTCAGTGACCCTTGAGCCTTTCAGCTGCACAAAAAAGCCATATTGTTTCAATTTACTGCGAAACAAAGTTTTGAAGGTGCATGGCTTCTTCAGTGAGAGCGTTGAGGCGTCGACTGCAGAGCGCGCAGAGACACTTAGCGTCGGGTGATTAAGGACCACACATTGAGCACACCTGATTAACTATCTGAGAACAGATGGCTATCAGATGAGGCTTTCCATCAAACTCCTTCAGCTGGACAGGGTTCACGTCTGGAGTAGACAGCCTCGGTGACAGCATTCAGGGAATTAAAGGGGAATACTGCTCAATCTAAACTTAAAATAGGAGCTGATTTCTATGCAGGAACACTATACACAGACACATATTAGCACCTATAATTCACAAATTGCATGTGGAAAACTTTTGAGAAGACTGAAGCATCTTTTGCTGTCACAAAAGTGTGTTATTGCACAGAGGGTTAGCTGATTTAGTACCTTTGCGCAGATGGTTATCATAGGAGATTTCTCATCACATCTGCTCAGCTGGACAGAGTACACTGTAGGAAACAGGTATTGTATCTGCACACCAGGACTGCAGCATGTGTCGTGCTGTAAGACATCTTTTAGGTTCCTTTCTGTTATGTAACATTAATCCTGACGTAGTGTCATAAAAGGTTTGACATATGAAAGCTCAAGCTGTTAGTCTGCAAAAATGGGCAACCAACAGATAACAGATAAGTCTTCCTAAGCTTGAAAAGTTTTTGCCACATACAGCAAACATCTCCTCACGATCCGCTAGCTACACGTCCTCTGAATATGCTGTGAAAAAGTCCGGTCTCTGTAGGAGATGCTGTATGTGACAAAAACTTTTCAAGCTTAGGAAGACAGTCAAAACAGTAACAAAAGATGAAGCAAGGCTGTCACTGTAGTCTGTTCTCCCAGTCAGGATTCCTTTAGTGTTTATCATTTAGGAGATACTTATGGGGAGCTGAATTATCCGCAGAGGTCCCCTCCTCTCCAAAACAGAGGGACCAGCTGATTAAAGCAGTTTCATGTTAAAAATCAGTGTTTCTCAGACACTATTTGGCTCATCGCAGAGGGGCTGCTGGCCCAGCGCTTTCTAATCCAGGCTCCCTTTGTTCTCTAATAAATTAAGATCTAGATGTTCAGGAGTTTTTTACCAAGAGCCGAATTATCTGCAAAGGTCTCTCCCTCTCCAAAACAAATGGACCTGGTGATTTAAATCACTAAAAATGCTGAATAAAGCAGTTTCATGTTAAAAATCTGTGTTTCTCCAGTGCTGTTTGGCATGGCAGTGACCTTCCTGATGTTTGATGATTGAAATCCTTCATCAGTTTAAGATAAAAAACAACCAAGATTAATAAAGTTTATTGTAAAAATGTGGCTGGAAACTGTATGAAAAGTAAATTTATGACGACGAGTTTGCAAAGAGGATATGACGCCACTGACAAGCGACGGCAACCAAATGACACAGACTGTGTCCTTGATTAAAATTACATTATTTAGAATAATGTAAGTACACAACTCAACAAATACATATATCATTCATCTTGTTGTTTTAATCTTTTAATCATGTTATACCTTTAAGCAGGCGGCTCACTGGCTAGCTGGTTGACAAGCGGGAATTCAGATGTGATCGCTTTGTCATCAGCAATCTAATATTCTGCAGTAGAATACTGTCACATTAAATTATGCAGAAGTAGTAGCACAGTATAAGCTCAGTCTCAATAACACCAATTAGTGTTTGGCTCCAACTTGAAACCCCCCTCAATTCAGTTGGACCAGAATACACACGCACTTACAAGAAACATCTTATTTCCATTAGGTGACATGGTCAGAGTGGTTAGCGTTATTTGTGTCTGTCAGTGAACATACTCAAGGTAATTGTGCCATTAAAATTATATGATACCGCATTTTTTATTTGTTTTATGTCAAACATAAATATTCTCAAAGACTTTGCTTGTCTAAAAACATAGCTGTAACAAACTATTTCCCCCACTATGCCATTACACATATTGTTTCTTCTGCCAAGATAAAAAAACATTCTCAGGCAATAAAGTGATTCAGTGCAGTAAAAGCAGGGATTTAACCGTGCAAGCATTTGAAAGCTACAGTGGAGTAATTACTTTCAAAACGTATCCATAGGCTGCATCACTCTACACCTCACGAAGGGACCTCGGCTGTAACATAAAGCTGTTCCCTCAGGCTAGTTAAAGCTCAACATCATAGGTCAGAGGAGACAGAGAGAGAAAAAACAGGCAGAAAATGGGACACGAGTGTTTTGCCACGATACAGAGCAAGAGAGGGGATGAGACTGCTGCGTTAGCTGTGATTGGAGGAAACAAACACACCAGCAAACACAGAACAGAAGAATCGCTTTATCTGGTTTGTAGTGTAGGCTTCTTTGCAGATAACAATTACAATTTCTTATCATATTAGTGGTGTACAACATGAAATAATGTGTATAATGCATGCTTTAAAAAACTGTTGTGTCACTTCTCGAATTGCAAACTATTTTGACAGTAGCAGACAAATCTTTAAAATATTATGAATATATGCAGTGAGCAGCAGAAGCGAGGAAAATAGGAGCCGCTCGACCTCTTTGTAAAACTTTAAAATGTTAAGAAGTTAAAATGCAAACTGTCGAGCCGCTCGACCTCTTTGTAAAACTTTAAAATGTTAAGAAGTTAAAATGCAAACTGTAACCAATGGACGCAAGTTGCTAAAAAGACAGGCGGACTGTGAAGAAGCAGCTTCACAGTGACTCAGTTGTCCAAATAAAGCACGAGTCCTTGCTTTCGTGTCTTATTTTGAAAAGCAACGTTGCCATCTGTCATCTCGGCATGTGTGCACTGTCTAAAACTGTATATTTATGCTTAACAAATGCTCAAAAACTTTTCTTATGCTCCTGTGACTCAATACATGAAGCTATGTTTCACTACCGAGTCATTATGTTTGCACTCTCTTGCTGACAAAAATAGACGCTGCAGCATCTACATTGTGTCTTGTCTTGTATCAGATTTATGTGACATGACTGATTTCATGATTATTGTGAGATTGTGGACTCAAAATACTTTGTGATGAGGCAGCAAATACATACTGATCCTGTCACAGATCTCACAAAGACAAAGCAGAAGAATGCAAAAGAAATTAAAGCACACAGATCAAATTAAAAAAACATGACAACTCATTAGCTCCACTTTCCTTTACTGAGCTTGGTTAGGGGGTTTACTTACAATAAAACAACACTGCCCTAGTACAGTAATCCAGCATGTTGCTCCTCCTTAGCAAAAAAAAAAAAAAATCAAAAAGAAGAATTTGGATTTCATTGCTTAGATGTAAATGTATTTCCATCTCCTTACCTGTGCAGCCATCAGCGATAACTCCATTATCCCTGGATCGATGGTTGCCAGCTTGAGTGTGTAAAAGTAAAACTACAGACAGCCACAAAAATAAATTAAAAAAATTCAAAAAGCAAAAGAAAGACTACGAGAAAGGTCTCTGAAACTGCTCTGCTGTGCTTCGCTAGATGAGTGCGGTCGTGGACGTGCTACATAATGACACAATGAGCGCTTTTCATGCTTCATGGAAGAGTTTATTCACTCAGCACTTCCCTCTCTCCTTCTGTATGGTTGTGTATGTTGCGAGGAGGAAGGGGGGGCTAGGGGTAAACTTGTGCTGGAAGCATGCTAGGCAAACCCTGCAGAATTATTGATGGTGGTGTGCCTTTTGCATGTAAGCTCATTTGGCACCCAGTACACAGCCGCTTACTTTTCAATGAACTTTGTAATCTTTGAATTATTTAGCTCCATCTGAAAATTGACATTAAAGTTAACTTTGTGTTTTCCTCCATCTTTGACTCTCTTGCATCCAGCTGGAGCTCATAAAGGGTTTAGAAGTTAAAACTAATGGCTTTATTATGATTAATAAATCATCCTCTAATGTTTCATATCTTTTATTTATAACTGCAGACTTAAAAGCTTATTAGAGAGAAAGAGTCACGAGGAAACTCGGCTTCTTATGTTGTAGCAAGTTGTAGCAACGCAAAATGTGATCTGATTAGTGTCTTAAACAAAGCACTGATAATTAGTCACTTTTAGTAAAGCCATTAGTTACAGTGCATCAGCAATCTGTAAAGGGTGTCTAGTTAGAAAGTGACACAGAAAAAGATTAACAGTATAAAGCCTCTGAATATAGGGCAGTTTTATGTTAATATTGTACATTTCAGTTAGTTTGACTGTATTTAATGGATTTAGAATTTACTTGTTTTAATCACAATCTGTTTTCCCAGTAGCAAATGTCAGCAAACACATCTTGTCAAACCTAACCTCATTATCCATCTGGCTCTTTGTATGAATTTGTAGGCTACATGGTGGGTGAGGGGCGCTTCATGATACATACAGTACGTGTTAACTATAGTGTCGAGTAAGCAGCTTTATTAAAATCCATCCATCTGTTTTATCCACATAATTAAAGAGGATCATCAAAGAAAGTGTCAATGCCTTCAGAAATGACCCCAGATGATATCAGAATTGTATAAACATTGGTTGAGATAAGGGAACCAAACTGTGCTTGATAGAAGTTAGAGGAAAACAAACTTTCTCCAGGATCAAACCCTCAAACTTAACTACAATAGCAGTATCTTAAGCCAAGTTTCTATCCACTACTGTTATGCCACTATTAGGATCTAAGTGCATTGGTGGCACAAGTCACCCGCAAACAAGGTGATGTAATTTAAAAAGCGCCAGTCATCATATGAACCATTGTATGTGTAATTTTGTTCGCTATCATATGAACCATTGTACGAGGATTTGTTGAATAGTTACAGTCCAACCACGTTTTCAATCAGATGACACGTTTTTTCTTCCTTGATGTGAAACCCTGTAACATTTTTCCAAGCAGCATCATTCTGTGGATTATACTCCAGGAACATTATGTAAAACTGTGAGTGTCGAATGTGAAATGACATTGATGTATATTGTTCTATATACTGAGTATATTGTTCTATATACTGACGTCTTTGCTCCCTAAAGTAAAGGAGTAGTAAAGGAGGTTATTTTTGGTAAAAAAAAAAATAAAAATAAAAATAAAAAAAAGAGCGAAAACAAAAACAGTGTGAATGGTATTTCTATCAAATGTGTGTATTAATTTAAGAAAGATTCCGGTGCACCCAGTTTGTTTCTTCTCTCAAGTGGAGCGAAAGCGTCAGTGTTTTAACTCAATTTCATTAATTGATTTGTAAGAAAAACACATTAACCAATATTTCTGTGAATGTGCCAGTGTTAGCCAGCTGGTCCCTTTTATAACTGCAGTGTTTGGGCAACATGTTCTGAAACCAATAAAGTGATAATTAAAAATTAAACAGACAGAAGACAACAAGATGGCAGTAGCAGCAACATAAGCATTCTCAAGACGGTGCTCAAACCATGCAGAGCAACAGGAAACAGCAACCAATACAATGTACAATGTACAATTCAACACTACAATAGCACAGAAAAAATATCAATGACTTTGTTTCCATTGCACTGTGGCAGTTTGCTTTGCTTTTCCACCTCAACGAAGAGATAAAAAAAGTTTTTCTGACATTTTCTTTTCTGTGAAATTTCAGCGTGTCCATGCAGGGTTTCTTTTTATGTGCAAATAAAGAATGTGCATTAAAACACAATGATTGAGCTACTGTAAGTCTCAACATGTACACAACAATATTACTTTGCTGTCTGGGACTACTGTGCGACGTATAAAGTGCATTTTCTCGTTGGTATAAATGGCATTTGAAACAAAAATCCTCCATATATAGACCACATGAGGATGCACACAAAATGCAGTATTGCTCAGGCACGCATGCACACTGCATTTTCCTTCCTGTCTGTGCTGAAAATGAGCTCGTCTGAGTTGCTGAATTTAATTTCCAAAGACAGATTCACCCCAAGCCACTTACGTGTCTCTAATGTCACAGCACACCAAGCTGTTAACTGTAGACCTCTATTGTACTCTGTGGCCTTTGGAACAATTACTACCGCATGAGAAAACCCCTTAAAATAGTTCTAGTTGTGGCCTTTGTGTGTGTGTGTGTGTGTGTGTGTGTGTGTGTGTGTGTGTGTGTGTGTGTGTGTGTGTGTGTGTGTGTGTGTGTGTGTGTGTGTGTGTGTGTGTGTGTGTTTTACAAGTAAGAGAAAATGACTGTACATTTATGCGCCCTGTGTGAGTGTGTAGGCATATGCAGCGTCAGAGCGATGTGTAGCTCCTCTGTGCACAATACAGTCCATTGGAGGAGAGATGGTCATTTTCCCTGAGGGCCAGTGAGTCCAGCTGTCAGCAGAGAGTGAGACACAAAGTCATTTTGAACAAAACAGACACAAAGATAAAGGATGTGGACTAACAGACAGGTCATTGACAGTGTTGTTTTATTTTTCCCCACACATATTAAACCATTACCCCACCACAGTTTGTACATTAGTGTGTATTACAGTATGTGTGTATTACACAGGAGTGCTCTCCAACATGGATTTGCCTGCAGTGTTTCCGCTCATTGTGTACAATTCTTTACACATCCACTTCCCTTCTGCCTGAAATTGCTTTTTGACATAGATAGAAAAAATCTTACTTTTGATGTCATCGCAGCCACTTAATACCCAAAGACACTTTTTAAAAATGCTGACTGTTACTTGTCCCCTGAAGGCTTCCCATGCAGATACACACACACACACACACACACACAAACGGATGACTGACTTTCAAAAGCTGCTTTTTGTCTGCTTTCACTGTGCACTGTGTTTGTTGTTCAGGGAACACACACACACACACACACACACACACACACACACACACAATAAAAAATATAAACAAAAAGTCTTCTTCAGCCATGGGAGCAGCGTGTCACATCGGCAGGTTTTTTTTCGGCCACAGACTTTGTAGCATGTGACTGCATACCACACTGTGTGCTTATTGAGTTTTGCCAGGTGCTAATGCAGTTAATTATGCAGGGCTATTTGAATTGCTACTGAATTAATCAGCTGCATTGTTTTAACTATAGGATACATTGATTTGATTGAATTATTTTAATGTGAAATATAAAAACCCACAAGGGTGCTCTGCTGCAACACATTGGCTCTGGCACAATGAGGTATTTATCCCAACCATATTTAGATTGTACTCAATTTTTAATAATTTTAGCAGAAGAAGATTTACTTTATTAATCCCTGAGGCGGAAGGGGAAACTGATTTTTTCACTCTGTTGCCATATACACACAGGCCTATTTGCACATTGAGAAGACACTAAAAGGTGTTAGCATTCATTTGGAGTTGTGTTTCCGTCCATCTGACATATAAGTCCAGTATTCTGCTGTTAGCTCTGGTTTGGTCTCCACCAGCTCCTGGGCGACTGAGAGAAACTCCAGTGCTCCATCAAGCTGAGAGGAACTGCAGAGGCTGTGATAATTACCTCTGCATTCGTCACTACGAGTGATCTCTTTCCCCTTACACATCAGTGCAGCTTTAACTTACACTTTCCTATATCAGACCACAAAGTAACCATAATGTTGATATCAGTTCTTTGGTCAGTGCTTTTCTATTCTTCAGCACACTGGCCATGTAAATGCAGTGGCCAACATCTTTTATTGCATAGAGCATTTATTTTTCAGAGCTATCACTGCTGCTGGTGCTAAGACTCCTACTACAGCCCCGACTACTCCGCCCACCGCTGCTCCGACGGCGATGCAAATTGGACCTCCAGCAGCTGCTGCCCCAGCGCCGATTGCCATGCCCACTTCAGCGGTTGTTATGACCAGACCAGTGTGAATGAATTTGTTTTTCCTCTCTGCCTTTTCTCGCGATTTTCGTTTGTACTCATCATTGAGATTATTCAGCTCTTCCTGCAGCCGCTCTCCTTCAAACATCGCCCTCAGTTGTTCCTCTTCTCTGAGTTTTTGCTCGGCACTGGCCTTCAAAATCTTTAGTTGCTGTTCTTTGATCGCTTTCTCTGCCTCCTGGAACATTTCATTTGTGTAAAACGTTCCTCCATTTTCACCGATCATCGTTACTATCTTTGCGAGCAGCTGCGGCCCCTGGCTGTTATCGGACAGTGTGTTATTGAGGACGTGATACCGCCCGTTACATTTTCTGATCAAATGGCTAAGTTGTCGACTTTTGCTAAAAAAGTCCTCAATTTTTGTCTGTCCCAGCCGGTCACCGTGAGTGAAGAGAACCATGGAGTAGTCTGCAGCTTTGTCACCGAACACCTGCTGCAGAAGTTCAACAGTTTTCTGTTCTTCCTCCGTGAATCTGCTCAACTTGACCACAATCAGGAACACGTGGGGGCCGGGAGCGGAGAAAGAGATACACTCCTTCAGCTTCCTGAGCACCTCGGCTTCTTTGTACTTTGTGTCGTATATTCCCGGTGTGTCGATGACTGCGACCCTGCGTCCATCCACCATCCCTTTGGCCTTTTCACACTCTGACGTCACAGACTGCGGAGAGAGGACTGACACAAAAGCCTTTCGATTTAAGATGTTGTTTCCTGATGCACTCTTCCCATTTCCTGTCTTTCCGATCAGCACCATTCGAATTTCTTCATTGGGATCAATATCTACAAAATAAAGTGAGAAATGCGTTTAGTGGTAACCATCTTATGCCAGAAATGAAAGTGAAATTAAAGTGAAGGTATTTTTCAGCAGTGCAGCGGTGACGACTTGGATCTGTCTCAACCTTCCATCAGCAGAGTGATCACACAAACACTGTCAACCTGCAACTGCACACCTTGTGGGCTTAGCCACCCACATCTCGTAAAAGAATGCATCATAGCATCATCATAGCAGAGTTTGTGGTTTTGGCTTTAGCTGAAGCATATTATTCCCACAAAAAGCAAAAACTGTCCTTTTTAAATTATACTTTTCTGTCTGCGTACTGGTTAAACAATCAAAAACAAATCAAAATTTAGGCTATAGCCTCGTTGTCTTTTGTAATTCAGTACACATATATGTAGCATAAATTAACACAAACACAGATTGTCTCAACAATGCAATGCATGCAATGTTTCCCAGATTAGGACACGGCAGCATGAAAAGTATCGAGAATGAAAAGAATATAAGAATGATAAAATGTAATAGAAAGGCTTTGAACTAACTGTCAAGTTTGTAAAGATAGCATTACTGTATATGACTGACATGTTCAACACAGAAGAATAAATAATTTCAAATAACGCATTTCTATGTTGACAATTACATGATCTTTACTAAATCATCAATAGGGTAACCTTAATGTATTTTGTTTTTTAATTTTCAGTCAGATGTTTGGGTTTTTAGGTACTTTTTTTATGATTTAATCTAGATTAATTTGTCCTACATAATGGTCAAAATTCACAAAAAATCTGAGAATACTCAGTGAATTAGGAAAATGCTCAGCTCTGAGTAAGGAAGGGACAGAAACTTAGTGAGGAGGTGTGGTTGACCCCCTTGCAAGATATGACACATTCTTTTAACAGATGTGACTGGTTTTCACAGACGTGTTGCTTTGTGAGCCTGTAGGATGTGGACTTCCAGTGGAAATAAAACTAACTGCTGAAGGTGAAAGTGTTGTCATTGTTTGTGTAATCATTCTGCTGATGAAAGGTTGAGACAAACCAATGTCATCGTTGCTGCACTGTTGCATTTTTCTAAATATCTTAGTGTTGTGATCACTTTATTTCTGGCATTATAGCATCATTGCTTTGGGTAGGAAACGTAAGTGTCTCATCCCTGATGAGATCGACCACAAACATTATCCCTGCCCCATCTAATCTATAGCGATTTACTACCTTTGTGTCATCCAGTGTTTGAAGAATATTTCTCCAACCTCTTTGTAGAGGTAAGAAACTCTTAAGCCCCTTTTAAATCCTCCTCTCTATCCCTAACAGTTTTTTAACAGGTATCTTAAGGCCAAAGATTAGAAATGTCTTAATACTAAGAATTTTCATATAATGTTGTCACTAGGAGGAACTAAGTACTAGGAAGCTTTGTGAATACAGCCCCAGGCATCTGAAGGATGAAATTAAATAATGCAAGTATAGCTGAATAAATAAAAAAGACTAAAACAGACAAGAAAGAGGAGATTACCTGTGTTCTCGCTCCTTGCAGTGTTTTTGCCTATGCCTCTGCCATCCCTCTGACTTCTGCTCAGAGCACTGAAGGCCATGGTTTTACAGATCTGGAGTTCACACAAATGTCTGAATCATGAAAACAGTTCTGTCTTCTCCAACCGGCTTATGAGAAGTGGTGCTTTTTTGGAGTCACACAGAGTGTGTAACCTTTTATGTCTCTGTCCTCCTGTAGGCAGCTTTGCATCAACAGTATGTTAAAAGTCAGCACTCAAGTTTGATCACATTCTCGAGAAACAGAAAGTATAATGTGCCAGTGTTACCAGGAAATACATGGCATGGGAAAACCCATAAGAGGGTTAGTGATGTGATAACGTTTCTGGGAACTCCTGGCATTGCAAAGAAAACAGGTGTCAAAACATTTTAAATAAAGCTTACATGTAGGGACACCAAAGGGTTCTCTGGAGAGTGATTATGAAGACACCTTTGCGATCCATCCTCTAGGAACTACTAATGTGTACAAATTGCATGGCAATCCATTCAATATTCATAGATATTTCAATCTGGACTGAAATGGTGAGTGGAATAACTGACCAACACTACCATACCTAGAGAGCTGCTGCTAGCATGGCTAAAACAATGGACCTACCCTCTCATATTTTTGTGCCTGTATGTTTTAGGATGATATACTGGTCGAGCAGTCGCCTGAATCCCTGCATCTTTGTTTTCAACTTCCTATCAGCACAGACACATTTACTCTAACTGCTGAGAATCCGGCTGCTCCTGTTTCAAAGAAAGGTGTGGAGATCATTTCACGCTGTAAACCTCTGCTGCTGACAGCATTATTGTCTGCTGTGACGACAGATGGTGTCTCAGTCACAGTTCACATCAATTGCCAAGTCTGACATTCGTCATTATGATGATGTCTGAGATATGTCCTTTGCCTCTTTACATCAGGAGAAGGAAACAATGCAGCTGTTGATTTGATAAAAGGAGAATTAAAGAATACTGATGATGATATTTCAGAAAATGTTTTCCATACCTTTGAAGCTAAATCAATGATACATCTTTGATGAAAGGTGAGAACATACAGGACTTGCAAGCCCCATTTATTGTATCATGAAAACACTGTGGTAGGAGTTTCAGACCACTGACTTCAGGAAATGTAGCAATGCCACAATGCAAATGTAAGGAAGAAAAATATATTTAAGAACATACTGCCATAAACCGGCTCATACGCCGTGATAAAGAGGGAAATTGATGCAATGGATGGTGGTCAATTATTTATTGTATGAGAAAAAAAAAGAACTACTGCAAATCGGTGTCAGTCAGTTAAATCAGTCATGTAAAAACGTGTGAGGAAATGGAGTGTGAAGTGTTGCAAATCAATCCATCCATCCATTTACAACCGCTTATCCCAAGCCAGGTCGCAGAGGCAGCAGGCTGAACAAAGTATTCCAGACGTCCCTCTCCCTAGCAATGCTTTATAGCTCCTCCTGGGGGACCCCAAGGTGTTCCTAGGCCAGATGAGATATGTAATCCCTCCAGCATGTTCTGGGTCTGCCCCGGGGCCTCCTACCTACCTACCAACACCTCTAAACGGAAGGCGCCCAGGAGGCATCCTGATCAGATGCAAGAACCACCTCAACTGACCCCTTTCAACACGAAGGAGCAACGGCTCTACTCAGAGCTCCCTCCAGATGTCTGAGCACCTAACCCCATCTCTAAGGCTGAGATGCCATCCTCTTGTAAAGCAGAAGCAAAGTGTGCAGAAACCATCTGGGGTGAGCCCAAGTGTGTGTGCGAGAGAGCCAGAGCAAAGCAGTAATCTAAAATTCAAGGGAAAATATCATAGGCGATGTCATGGAGTGTGAATGGTTGTCTGTCTCTAGTGTCAGCCCTGTGATAGTCTGGGGCCTGTCCAGGTTGTACCCCGCCTCTCCCCCAACGTCAGCTGGGATAGGCTCGAGCCGCACTGCGACCCCTAACAGGACAAGCAGTTATGGAAAATAAATGAATGAATCTTTGTTAATAATGCATAAACATGTATGCAATACTTTTTTCTTCTGAAATGTGGCGGAGTAGAATTATAAATGAACACAAAATAATGCATAAGTACCGAAAGATTGTACAAAATGAAACTACTTGAGTGAATTTATTTAGTGTCTTTACATCTCTGTGAAAAAGAAGATGTCACTATTGGTTTATAGTGATAAGAAAATGTTGACAAACAGTTCAAAGCAGAAAGAGACAAATGTAAGATTATGGTAGAGGAGCAGGAGTGGCATTACATGATGTTGGAGGGCTGGCAGCAGGGACGCTGGGTGGCAGTAGGTGGCGGTATCCATATGTCACACCAGTTTGTATGCCGTCATTAAATCCATAGAAGAAGAAGAAAGCGTTTACTTCCGTGTAAAACTTATGAATGACTCCAACTTCTCTGTCTCTGTGTAGCTTGTCAACTGGTAGCATCTCAGTGGAGTTGGTTTACTGACGGCTGCCGCCTCCAGCAAGTCAGTCCAAATGGATTACACAGCAAGTCAGAGCGGGTTCAGACAGCGTAAGTTACGTACGTGAGTTTATCGATCAAATCAGCCTCCAATATTAGCTCCGGGCTGCATGTGCACATTATGTACCCGCTAGCTTTAAACGGTGATGCTGCTGTCGCTGTTTCCAACCGGCTAGTGCTAGCAGCTAGCTGGATGACGCTAAACAACTGGTATAAACGCAAACGCGGACCCGTTAAACTCAAGTCCACCAACTAAATGTGAAAGACAGTGTTAGCAAAGTAAAGCGGAAGTAGCGGCACACAACATTAGCTAACTAAACGATGCTAACTAGCTAATTAACCTAACGTTACACGGGATAGGGAAGCTAACAGTTTTCTCTCATACATTAGCCGGGGTCTGTACGTGTCATTTCTGTCCCTGCTGTGTGGAGGTTTCTGTGTAATGACTTTGGGATACATTTTTATGTGTTTATAGACTAGTCGATGCTAATACGCATGTTAGCTAACGGTAGCTAAGCCTCTGTTTCCAAGCTTCAGTCTGGGTTAGTCTCTTATTTATGACTCGCATCCAAGGTTCAAAGCAATGATGCTACAGCTAATGCATCTGATTTAACCTTAAGTTACCTCAGGTCCTTAAAACAACTGTCTCCAAATAGATATCTATGTATCACAACATGTAAACAAGCCTCTCCCAAACACACCCCTGAGAGGATCCAAACACACACCGCAATCAGGCAGACATGTGAGCACCAGAGCCAAGACACACAAACATGATTTATGAGTTGCAAACACAGGGCTAATGTTGACAGTCAGTGTGTCAGGCTTAAGTAGTTTCAGTACATTTAAAGGTGTCAGTATGTGTGGGTTGTGTGTCATATCCCTTACACTCCTTTAACGTCAGGGATGACAGGGAAATGAAGTCCAAACTAAATCAAGTCTAAACTAAATCAGTCAGTGGCTTTGTGGTGGTGATGTAATCTGCGCTTGTGATCTGTGTGTGATCAGGTTGTTGCTCCCTCAGGCTATGAATTCAAAAAGCTCTTTCTCCTGCGCAGAGCATTTGAATTGGTGCACAGTTGCACACAGACTTTTCATTTGTGCACAAACTCTGTATATATACGCAATGTTAAAGTGACTTTACCAGTACATTTCACCCCCCGTTGAAGTGGGAGGTGAGCCTGACAGAAGGCCAGAGGCTGAAATGCGATGGTCAAACATATCTTTTCTCTTCATACTTTACCTCTAAAGACTTTTTTCTTTCGTCATTGCACGTTGAAATAAAGTGAAGTTGTGCTAGAAATCCCTAGTCTTCCTCTACAAAGAAATATGTGCTACAGATGTTCACCACTGTGGACACTCACAGCGTGATGTAACTTTGACACGACATTCTCACAATTATCGGAGCATGGTTCACAGGACAGCCAGTGTCAGTGATTGACTGGTCTTAAATGTCTTATTTAAGTATCATATATCAGAAAAGGGTGAGGAAAAATTGGACAACTGATGCATGCTGGTTTCTCAGATTTCCTGTAATCCTGGCTGTCTTGCATGTGCTTGCTTTACTCATTTTTCTACATAATTTGGTGTGATTTAAGTGGTTGGGATCTGCTCCTTTGTTTGACATATCTCTGTCTCTAACCACTCTGTTTTCATCCAGAGCCTAATATGCGTCTCAGGAATAGTTCAGTGGATGGTTCAGATGGCAGCCAGCTGTTTGAGGATACGAGTGGAACAGGGTACAGGTGGGAGTCGGGCTGAAGTTTGTCTGGATATTAAACTGTTGAGAACATATATATTTTACTTGCATTTTGTATGTTTGTGTACATTACATCAAGTAAATATTCAGGCTGCCTTTGTCAATGGGATCATGCCCTTAAAAATAAAATTTTGACTCTTGAAAGATAACATTACACAAGTCTAATTTGCTTACCGCTAGTTCAGCTTTGCACTGTTTGTATTGCCTCCTCACAATTTGACTGTATGATACATCCATCATGTTCTTTCTGTTGATACATTTTCTTGTGTCACGTTACCAGTAACCCGCCAGCCGGGCCTCAAGCAGCGGGATTTCCTGCCCAGTCCATCCTGTCAGACCCCATGTCTAACCTGGCCATGGCATATGGCAGCTCACTGGCATCCCAGGGAAGGGAAATGGTGGACAAGAATGTAAGTCATTAATATTGTATCATATTGCTTACTAGAAAGAATGCAAAATGGATGCTACGAGGTGCTCCAGAAAGCGTGATGATGCGTCAGGTCAGGGCCAAATCAGGCTGAATAATGCATGTGTGTATGTCTGTGTGCTTGCTTGTTTCAGCTGGACAGGTTCATCCCTATTTCTAAGCTGAAGTATTACTTCGCTGTGGACACAGTGTATGTGGGGAAGAAGCTGGGCCTCCTGGTTTTCCCTTACATGCATGAGGTAAGTCTCTTTAGATTATTCTGGTATGTCTGGCACTTTGCTACGGATGGACTTTGGAAGATTTAATTGATAGAAATTCTTTTTCAATCCGATTTCCACTTATTGATTCCTGATGCGTTTCCTGTGTAGGGGAAAAAAGTAGGTCTATACAGGTTTCAGCATCAGTGTGACTGCTTTACAGGGTTCCCACAAATTTTCATGGACAAAATTTAAAGACTGTTCCATGACTTTTCAAGGACCTGTAACAATTTTATACATATATCAGATTCAAACTCTGTTCAAACATAATTTCAGCTAGCTGGCATACATGAAGGGAGACATAAAATGTGGGGAGAAATTAAGAAACGTATGTGATGGTAAATAAAATGTTGTCCCACATCGACACAAATTAGAGCTACGTTATGTCATAAACTACAGAAAATAAATTTGCTGCCATGTTACATTACGTGGAAGGTTACCCATGGAAGATCACTTTAACAATTAAATTACACAGCTTTTTCAAAACTTTGAATGATTTTTATAAAATCCATGACTTTTTCCAGGCCTGGAAAATGTGCTTGTGAAACTTAGTGACTTTTCCAGTTTTTCCATGACCGTGGCAGCCCTGGCTTAATTATCTCCAAGTCAGAACATAGTGTAGAAATAGATAATAAAAGGAAGGCATGCATGTGACTCAGGTCATCACCTAAAGTGGATTAAATGAGAGAATATTTATACAGCAATCATTTTTATTTAGGTTCTCAGAAAAAATCTGCTAAGCCTGTGTGCGTGGCACTAACATTATTATAACAGGATATTTACCTCTGTCACGGACATGAAGACGTGGCACTTGTGCATAGTGCCACGTCAAATACATGGAATTGCTGGAATTTAATGTTTCAGTATGTTGCAGATGTTTCCACCCTTATTTAAAATGATAATTTTACAGACTTTATTTGCTAGATGAAGCCGCGCTTTCGACTGTTTGTTCCTCTCCACCATGACTCCTTCTTTTTGCAGGTTTTTAACAGCATAGATGCATGAGTTGGACATGAGTGTTTTGCTATGTGCAGCTGTCAGAAAAACATGACGGCACTGAAAACATGAATTCACAAGCTCTGAGGCAAATGATTTTAATGGATTGGACACCTTAGAACAGATACTTAATTCCCATCCCAACACTTTGCGAAGGCAGAGGTAATCCTGTGCATGTGGAAACATGTTTATGTCTCTGTGGGCCTCTGAGGCTTTACTAATATGTTCTATATGTTAGTCACAGGAGTCTGCTGTGTTTGTTGAAGGTCACAGATAAAATATTCATCACTTCACCTGTGAAATACTGCATGCTTTCACCCCAAGTAGTAGTAGTCTGTAAGGATTTAGCAAGTTTTAAGTGTGTGATCGTGTGTGCTGTAGAACTGGGAGGTGAGTTACCAGCAGGACACTCCTGTGGCTCCACGCTTCGATGTGAACGCTCCTGATCTCTACATTCCCACCATGGGCTTCATCACGTACGTCCTGGTGGCTGGACTGGCCCTCGGCACTCAGAACAGGTACGTATGCAGCCATGTTTTTATCAGCATGATACTAGTATGGGAACGACACACAAATCTAGCACCTTATCATTTGATTCTGTATCTAAGCAGTGATCATGAACAACTGGGGAGCAGATGTCTTTGTTTTTTGTCTTTCTACATAACTACATGTCAGTTTAATTGAATCCTGGGTATTTTCCACCAACGTATTGTCTTAGTTTTGAGCCAGCTCCATTTTATGGGTGGCTCTTCAGTCTAATGCACACCCATGGAGCAACAACAGCAGCCACAAAGCAATTAAAACTCTGCCTTCTGGTGCTGTTGAGCTTGTGTCAGCTGAGAGGACAGTGGCGTCTTAAAAGGAAAACAAAATCTGGAGGGATTAATTAGTGTCGCACTGATTCAACTTGATTTTTTTGCAAAATAATTACATTATAAATCTAATTAGTGGATTGAAATGGTACTAAAATTAAAATGTTTTCATACATGCATGCTCAAAGAACAAAAACACCACTGCAGCTTGATAAAAAACAATGATATACCACCTCACATTGATAACATTTAACAACTAGAGTCTGCTAGTTCACAGTATATAGACTGTGTAGTGACCGTATCATTTTGTGCATCTTGCAGGTTTTCCCCAGAGCTGCTGGGAGTTCAGGCCAGCTCAGCGTTGGTGTGGCTGATCATGGAAGTCCTGGCAGTCCTGCTGTCGCTCTACCTTGTGACCGTGAACACCGACCTAACGACCATAGACCTGCTGGCCTTCTCCGGCTACAAATATGTTGGGTATGTACAGCGTCGCTATATGTACGCCTCTGTTCTCCTCACCTCCTCTCATCACTTGTATTTCTGTATTTTGCAGAGCCGTTTCTCAGTTGGATGGTTTTTCCCTTGAACGATGCTCAGAACAAAGCCTCTCTTAGTTAAACACTAAGGCTCTGTGGATCTTACACCTAACCTGTGACTGTGTGTGTGTCTCTTCTCTGTGTCCTCAGGATGATCGTAGGGGTAGTAGCAGGCCTGATGTTTGGGAAGCCAGCGTACTATCTCTCTCTGCTGTGGTGCTGTGCTGCCATCTTTGTCTTTATGGTAAGTAGCAGGAATTACTAACTCTTGATAGTTTAAAATACTCGTTTTCATGGACATATGTCCTGTTTCCAAATAATTGAGAACAGACGTCGACTGCACAAACTTTTGGACAATCGCAGTAGTGCCAAGCTCTTTCCATATTAGTTTTTGCTAAGAAGCTCCTCAAAATGTTCTGCTCAAGTATTTCGAGCTCTGACATTAAAATCTGAACATGATGACCTACTCAAAGACAGATGTTATGGCTGTGCTGCTGTATGTCACAGTTCACGTGCTAATTTGCTCAGCTGATATAAAGACATGTTAGTTTAATGGCCGATCAAAGAATATCTTCAACGTGTCTCTCCTCAGATCCGCACCTTGCGATTGAAGCTGCTATCCGAGGCGGCGGCGGAGGGGAGGCTGGTGAGAGGAGCCAGGAACCAGCTGAGGATGTACCTCACCATGTCAATAGCAGCAGCACAACCCATCTTCATGTACTGGCTCACCTACCATCTCATTAGATAAAACCCACACACTCACTGTGCAGAAGATGAACTTGGCTCTCCGAACGCCATCTCACCCCCTTAAAGAAAACACACACATCAAAGAAGCTGGACTTGGATGAAACACAGCGGCCACAGTTGTCTGGATGATATCCCATCACGTTCCCGGACATAAAGACAGACTCACAAGACTCGCTCCGCGTACGCACAGAGCAAAACATGCTACAAAACGATTAGGAGAGGATGTGAGGCATTACGGCCGTGTCTCTCACAGCACAGCCCTGTGACGTTAGTGTTGCCTTTTTTTGTCTTTTTTTTGTATGTCATGTCTTCAGAAACGTGTAGCAAGAGCAAGTGGCTTTAAGTTGTTTTTCTATACTGTGTAATTATTTGTTAATTTTGTTTTTTAGGACTATTTAAGTATGTATGTATGTGTATAGCAAAAGTATTATCACAGACGTTGCTCTGGTCTGATATCTCATGCGATTTTTCTGAGCCGACTGTAAAGATAAAGCACACTAACCTCACACAACCGTCCATTTAATGACGAGAACAAAAGTCAAATCAGGGTTTAAAATGATCAACTGGCTCTGTTTTGCTGCGGACTAATGTTTGTTTCATGGCTTAGAGAAATATCTGTCCTCATTTATCCGGAGACGAGGGTAATTTACAGTAACTGGTGTGTAAGTGTGGGTGCAGCACCACCTCCATTTTATCTGTTTAATCTTTTTGTATGAGCTTTGATACATGTTTGAGCTTTGCTGCCTGACAACTCTTGAATAGAAATATTGACAGTGTGTAAGCCGTGACACCAGGGTGGGGACGTCGCTATGAAATGTTGAATTGACTTTGATATCCTTTTAAAAAAAAAAAACGAGTAAATTATTTACTGCTTTTCATATTGAAAGTCAGACGGAATAAAGAAAGGGAAGAGATGGGATGGTTTGCCCTGTGAAGATTGTTTGTGTCTTTCAGATACTTGAAATATTTTAATGTCTGATATAGTTTGTTGTGCGTTAATGTGCTTGAAAGTCATGTCAGCTTTTTTTTATGTAGCCAGTGTTAACTCAAACCAGGGTAGGATTCACTTTCACTTTAATTCAGGAATATGATTTAAAATTCAGGTTTTGCTTTCTCAGATGAAACTTGTGATTATGATAAATGCTGACACGCTTATTTTAATTGTCTGAGGTGCCAATAAAACCTTTTTCCAAATATTTGACGAAACATTTAAAAAGGATTTCTTAAATTGCATCATTACAACTGACTCATTTAATAGAAATGTAGCAGATAGGTCACTTTTTCAGGATTAAGTATGACTGGACGCCATCCCTAACGGTCAGAGCAGGCTGAAAGCATACAACATAACAAATCAAGCCATGGAAATGATATGACGGCAGATAAATAAAGCCTGACTGATGGAGCTGCTGGGGTGTGAGTGGTGTTTTGTGTGCTTAAAATTTGCTTGTAATCATTCTTCTCACTTGATTTAAAATAAATGAATAAAAGAAACTACTGCAGCTAAATTTGAAATACAGGAGATGACTTTTAATTAAACAGTTACAGAGAGAAAGGAGGTTCGAATATCTGATCGCTGCTGTTTGCACCTTCTATTTGTGAATATTAGGTTGTTCACTACAAAGTTAAGAATAGTATTTAATAAAAGATGGGGCCAATTTAACACCACGCATAAACCAGGCTCTGTCGTATCTTATTTGACTTAAAGTTTCTTTATGCTTCTGCGTACACTCGACACAACCTGCAGTTGCTGTGTGCCTATCGCAGTTCTGCGTCCTGTTGGTCTATGTCGCTATGTAATTCCCCGCCAAAGCGCTTGGAGGGCGCGGTGTTCTTTTATATACGTAACTTGACTCTGTGACGTCTATGGTCATTGCTCATTCATCATTTGTTTATCTTCCGGCTTTGCTCTAGTCACAGTGAAGATGGCGATCGAGAGAGAAAGACTGTAGCTGGAAATGATCAGCATTGAACAACAAATACCCAAATACTCAAACTCAAAAACTCAAAACACAACCAATCACAATGGAGACTTTTGAAAATGGCGGTGTTGTGATACTGCAGCAGGAAGTGAAACATTGCCAAATGTCAGAAATGATGTAGGACCAATCATAGCTGGTGGTGAGGTGCATGTCGTGTCTCTGCGTTAGTTGCAGAGGGACACAACGCCTCGGCAAAGCCCTCTGCGTCGTAGGTACGCAGAAGCATAAACCTTGCTTTACTGTGTGGAAGTTTAGGGCAACACTTACAAAAGCAACTTACAACCGTCCTTCAAAAGAGAGCAATCAGGTCAGTACACAATGTAGGGACACACGAACACACTGTTTTTAAAGTCACATGCATTGAAATTTTTAGATCTGGTCACATTTAAAACTGTGATAATCATGTTTTAAAGCGAGAACAACATTCAAAAAAATGTTTTGTGACAGGGAAGGGGAGTATGTAATTTAAAAAACAATGTGTTTGTGCAACTAAGAAGAGTGTGCGTGTTTCAGTGTTTGGGTTGGACTCGTGGAATGGGCTGCATGGTGAGTTGAAACAAAGCACACATAAATCAATTTAAAAAACTACACAAAGATATTTTTGGCAGACATATAGATGAGGAAAGGTTGTGTTAGGGGAGTACATATTTATTCTGTAACACTGGGTGGTACTTGGACTGTATGTTAAGGTTTCAGCTCAGGAGAGGACCCAAATGCAGATTCAACATGCAGGTTTGAGTTTTCAACAGAAGGCAAGCGTTAATATAGCTGATGAAGGACTTCCCAACAACAGCAGGCAACTCCAGAAAATCCAAACTAAAACAAACCAGGACAAGACATGAAGACCAGGGATGGCTGCATGACAATGGCAGGAATGATAAGCGGACTGACAAGGGAAACACACAGGTATATATACACAGAAGACTAATCACAAGGACGAGACACAGCTGGAGGAGGAAGACACGGAGCAGACAAGACTAACACAAAGCAGGTGTGAAAGGAGGAGTCAGGGAACAGGCTTAACGACACAGGTGTGGCAGAAAACAGGCGGGAAACACACAAAGACAGGAAGTAAAACCAGACACGACACATGAGGAGAGAACCTATTAAATAAAACTGGAAGCAGATTAAATATGGGCTAAACCAACAGACACTGCTATCTTTGTCTTGTTTGGTTTTTATTATGGTTTTTTTGTATTTCTGGTTCAAAATAAAGTCATTCATTCATTCAAATTACTTAATTTTCAACATCATCATAACTGCAAGCCAGTATTGAAGAGAAAGCCATTTATTTGAGAGGTTATTAAGGAACAAAGGGCAAAAAATACACATTTTCTTGACTTATACACATTTTAGTACTTTTTTCTCCATAAGATTTAAGCTTGTATAACATGAACTTAATGTTACTATGTTGTGGTTTTAAGTGCCAAAAAAGAGAGGTTATCATCTCAGTAGAAACGTAGCAGTGACTGAAAGCAACGGCGGTGGCCTTAAACTTAATGCCACTGGTTTCATTCATGCATTCACGCTTGGTATGTGATGTGTCAGGACGTATTAATTTTGTTTTTCAATCTTTCCCTCCAGTGCGTATTTTTGTGACTCACCAAAGCTGAATGAATGTGTAAAAACCAGGTCGTAACTCTTTGGTTAGTTAAATAAAACTCCAAGCAGTGCTGCTTCATCAGTGTAAGCTTAACAAACTTCAACATCTACCATGTGCAAGTGGCATCAGCCATTAAAAAGGCACAAAAACAAATGCATGCATTACTATTTCTCAGACTAAATGACAGAACATAGGCTGCTGATTTACTCCTTCATAACTCACCGCTATAATATCACTATGGAACCCAGTTAGAACTTACTTAACAACGCTAATTGAAGATAACGTAACATTATGGCAGATTGTAGAGACAAGTAAGCGCCAGACTAACATAAAATACGATGACGGTGAAGGAGATTTCATGGCTTCATTCTCTGTTTACTTGCTTCAAGAAGCCTCTGTTGTTATGAATAGCCTGCAGGAGCCTGGTCTGCATCGTCCTCTCCACTGGGTACCTCTCGTAGATGGGCAGCAGTAACAGGCAATGGCAGGTGAGGGACTCCGGCAAATGGATCTCAGTGGCATCGGGTAGGACAGCGACTCTCATCTTGATGCTCTTCATGCCCAGGAAGGGTACGCGGTCGCAGCCTGTGAGGAACACTGGCGACAGAAACATCTTAGATTAATTAAAGAAATGTCTCAAATAGCTGAAACTAACCTCACTGAGTCAGGTTTGATAAATGATAATGAGGACAATCATTAACTTACAGAGGAATTTTTTCTTGTCCTCTGCCGTCAGATTCTCAAACACCTCCCAGAAGGTCACGATGTTTGGATGATTGTCGTGGTAGACTCCTTCATAAACTGTGTTCTGTTTGAAAAAATACAAGTATGGAAAATAAACAAGTGCATTCACTCAACTACTGTACTTACACATTTTAATACACTTGTACTTTACTTTTTACTTTACTTCTACTCCACTTCAATGCAGAGGGACTGAGTTAACTCCACTTCATAGTTACCAGCTACTTTTAAAATGAAGATTTTACATTAAAAAGCTCATAAAATACAAAATATTGCCAAAGATTAAACCAATAGCTCCAAATCTTTGTGGCTCGAAACGCCGTTCTTCCAATACTGACTATTCATAATTTCCAATCTCTGCAGAATCATTTCTAAAGCTTACTTTTTAATTTGATTTCCTACATTATCTTATAGTGTTGCTTTAAAAAAGTAATCCATCAGTACACAATAAGTTATTTTTTATGGTTTGGTCACAGTTAAATTGTGTGTTGATGCACTTTAAACTGAGAAACTAACTAGAACTATAAATCTGTTCTTGCTGGTGCTTTCAGGTGATTGTGAGAAACTCTAAAACTACAAAAAAGCACTGAATTCATACAGTTTGCTGACGGAAAATCTAGAAAACAATATGAAATTTGTTGCTGTTTGATAGACTCGAGTGATATCCCCACAAGTGCCTTACTGTAGGAACTATTTTCAAAAAAGTAGTCCAGAACTAAACTCAAATTTCAAGTGAGAATGTATGGTATCCATTGAAAAACTGTTGGGAGTAATGTAAAATACAGACAAATGAGCTAAAACATGATACTCTGATACTGTATTCTTGTCTGAAATAATTTCTTTGGACAAAAGTTAATATAAAACTTGGAATATTTGACTTTAAATTCACTGTAAAGATAAATGTCTGTATGTGCATCTCTGACTCTCTTCGAGATTTAAAAGTCAAAAGTTTCTCCTGGTTTTCAGCAGACCTTCTTGAACACCTCCCAGTCGTAGTTTTCTTGGCCCACCGTCACGGCTTGCAGCTCCTCAGGCTGGAAGAACTCCACCACGTCGATGTCACACACCTTGAAGAACCCTTGCTTGAACTCTTCGAACACTCCCTCCACTGATTTGTTGAAGGCGTAGTCGATGTAGGCGTCTACAAACTTTTCTCTATTAAGAAAAAATATTTTAAAATTATACACGCAGCTTCAACTGAGTGCTGATATTGTCCAGAGACCTTGCTTATACAATCCAAGAGTAAGTCCAAATGAAATCCTGAATGGCAGGACATTATTGGTGCACTGCTCTCTACAGGCTGACACTTTTAACTCTGCTGTTTCAAATGCTGGATGGCAGCATGAGCGGGATTTGTGGCAACATGAGGATGGATAACTAGAAAAACTGGATACCAAAGACACAGACTGACTGAAATGTAAGATGTTTGAAGGTTGTGAGGCAAACTCTAAATCTGTGCCGCTGTGAGCACTGTGCAGACTGATACATACGGCAGTTCTGTATTAACATACTTGTTCGACGCTGTGACAGGTTTTCCAGGTTCTGCTGGATCGAGCTCAACTTCCTCACCACCCCAGGGCACCTGTAATGAATGGTGATTACAGCCAGATTAGAATATTGTAGCATTGTAGTAAGTGGGTAAAGGCAAATAACAGACCAGCTGGATCAGTCAAAAAATTACAGCACTTTACTGTAATGCAGCCTTTAAAACCAGGAAAAGAACCCTTACAATATAACGACATCTAAAATCTAAGACGTTATCTTGTCTCATATCATGATATTAATATAATATGGATATACTGCTCAGCCCTAAGTACAAGTGTGAAGTAACACCAGCAGTCAGGAAGGCTGTGATTGAAGGAAACCTACAGTGAAAGTAATCTCCGAGCTTTGTACTTTTTCGGGAGTGTAGTCCTCCAGCATGCACCGGCAAGACCTGAAGACACAATGAATACACAAAAGATCAATTTGAAGGAATACCTCACACACACATAATGAGCAGTTGTATATCAGTAACTAACCCCAGGTTTTTCTCGCATGCCTCAATGGTGAACGAAGAATCCAAAAAACAGAGGAAATTCTTGATGAATTGGTGTGAAAGGACGGCAGGTTTAACAACAGCAATACTACATCAAAACATCCGTGTCCAAACTCTCACACAACTTGTGCCGTTTAATCCAAGTCTTGTTTTTCCAGTTGTATGCTCAGCACTTCCCAAACACATGTACTTTTGCAAAAACCATACTATTATTTGAAACAATCACACATACGAGTAGCGCATGGTTTGATCTCTGCTCGTGCATTCCATTAAGCAAAGTTCAAACTCATGTGCCCATGCATGCTATTTGTCTATGCCTGTGTTTATGCAGCCCCCGTTTACTTCAATTCATCAGAAATCTTTTTGGATTGTTCGTTCACAGTGTAAGCATGCGAGAAATATAGCTTTCTTCACGAATCCAGTGGAACGTGGGGTGAGTTACTGACTATAAAGTGTTATAATTTAAAACTACCAAACAGATGACTTAACTTTGTGCAGTAAAGCAAAAAAGTACTCTTGTTCATTTAAAATAGCCGTAGATTGAAACAGCAATACAACAAAAAAAGCATTTTTAAATCTTACTCTGCCATGACAGGTTCAAACTCCTTCATGTCGTCCAGTGAGGGTTTGACTCTGAGCAGCTTCTTGAAGAGAACCAGTGGGACGGGCATGTGGATAATGTTGTGGTTGAAGAGAGCCAGGCCGCACAGAACGCCAAACAGGAAGTAAGTCTTCTTCTCCACTTTTGGCTGTTTGGTTGATGACAAACACATGATTAGGATTTGGTACAATTCAGTAACTGACCCTCAGAGGTAAAGCAGGCCGTCGTCCACTGATTGGAAGATCAGCGGTTCGATCAGCGGCTCCTCCGGTCTGCATGTTGAAGTATCACTGGGCAAGATACTGAACCCCAGATTGCTCCCATTGGTGTGTGAGTGCGTGTGAATTGTTACTGAGTAGCAGGTGGCACATTGTATGGTAGCCTCTGCCACCAGTGAGTGAATGTGTGTGAATGGGTGAATGTGACTCGTAGTGTGAAAAGTTCTTTGAGTGGTCTGAAGACTAGAAAAGTGCAGGCCCATTTACCATTTACCATTTACCATCCCATGTTTTCACAGGATAAGGTAAAATGCACAGTATGTCTTTCTTTATCTTACAAAATGTAAAACGGGGCATCACACCCCCCACATTGCACCGCCATGTTTCTACAGTAGCCCAGAAAGGACAGACCGAACACTGGAGCTAGAGAGGGCCCTTGGCGTTTTTATGTGCTGGAAGCCACTAAATCCTACACGCTGCACCTTTACTTTTCTCTTTAACGAACTGGTCTTACCTTGGGAGGAAACCAGGCCAGAGTCTCGGTCTCGTTGTACATGAACATGTCAGACTCGGGAGCCATTAGCTCATCAAACACATGCAGGAAGAAGTCCTTTTTGTGGACATTCATCACCTTACTGTCGTCCACAAATTTAACCTAGGAGGGAAAAAATAATACTTGTTTTTGCTTGTAGCCAATGGCTTTGTGAGAGAATTACTAAATGTTTAATTACTAATTCTGACAGCTCACCTTCACACAGTCCTCTATTTCTACCATCGACAGCCAAATCTAAATCTTTAGTCGACAAAATTTTACATTTACCTAATTCTAATTACAATAAAACATTTTGTTTCTATTGGGTAACGACATGTGCCCAGGCATTTATGTCCGTATATTTTTAATGGAAAAATATTGCCAATATAACATCAAACGTTCACTGTAACTGACTTACAGGAGCACTCAGTCAATTTTACACATAAGAGTTCTCTTGAAGCAATGGAACAGATGCTTTCAAGTTGCATTGTGGGAAGTGTAGGATCTGGTGCTGTTGATGTTCTACCCATACCAGCAGTTTTAAGCGTACTTACCACAAGCTCCCTTCTGAAGGCGCAGTGGTCGGCTGCATGGAGCTGTCTGAAGGTGTCCTCGACCAGATGAGCTCGTCTCAGAGTTAGCTGGAAGATCGGGGCCGGGGCAGAGTCTTTTTCAGGACACATTAAAGCCATTTCATGCACGAAACGTTGCATGTTCTGTAATTTCAAAGCCCTTCGTTAAAAATCTCTTTATAAATATCTCACAGATAGAAAACAATTTTGAGTAATATTATCGAGTACAAGATATATATTCTTTAATATGAATGCTCAAATTAAGAAACAATTTATTTTTACACATACTGTACCTTTGTTACAGTTGCAAACATGTTAAAGACGGACATCTTGCAAACCAGATTGAACAGGAACGGGTAGCGGCAGAAAATGGCGGGTGTGTTTTCATCATCCTTTAAGAAAAACAGTCAATGATTTACAATAACTTATTTCATCAATAAGCAGTCCAACTGAAAATTAAAAGCATTCAGGACCGACTGTTCCTATAAAACAATTTAACACAGTGTGGCATACTGTGTGTAACACGTGTTCATACCTCCACTTTAGAGTAATGCCACCAAAGAGCGACGTCTGTGATGGGCACATTACCACTGATTTCCTCTACGTAAAAGGTGCTCAGTGGGACTTTGTAGGACTTTCCGGCTTTGTTTGCCTGTGAGTAAATACATACATTAAAAAAACACTATATAGCAAAAAATATTTTCCTTTGGTAATATAACAAAATAAGAAAAGTAAAAACTGTGCCTCCACCAACCAATCAAGTTGCAGTCTATTCAGACTCATATAATATATGTAGTGACAACTTTGAAGCAGTTTAGTAAAAGGTATTAGGTTTCACATCTTCAACAGAAAATCTATACAATCAATCATTCACACTCACATTCACACCTACGGACAATTTAGAGTTACCAATTAACCTGCATGTCTTTGGATTGTGAGAGGAAGCTGGAGCACCTGGAGAAAACCCACGCTGACACGGAAGGGCCCCCACACCCCAGGGTTCAAACCAGAAACCAGGAACCTCTTGCTCTGAGGTGACAATGCTAACCTCTACATAATGATGTCACAGTGAAGTCGACCTTTGATCCTTTGGATATAAAATATCATCAGTTCATAATTTTATTGTGTTAGACATCTGTGTTCATGAATTCTTGACTTAGAGCCAAAAACATGTTGTGCTAGGTCACAGTGGCCCTGACCACCAGACTTTTATCAGTTCGCCTTTGAGTCCACATCTGAAGAAATTTCCTCATGTGACTTTGACCTTTCATCACCAAAATTTAATCAGTTCATCCTCGAGCCCATTGGATATCTGTGCCAAATTTCAAGGAATTAACTCACGGCGTTCATGAGATATTGCAAGAATGGTGACGGACAGATGAACAAAAGCTACATTTAAAATTCTATTAAAGCAGCACCTTTTGACAACAACTTAGATTGTCCATAAAACAGACAAAAGTATAGCTGCCAAAGCCTAATTAATTCATATCAAAGGTAAGTTTCACTGTGTCATGTGTCTGAGGATGTGAGGGGTCTGTCTTTGTTTGTGGTGCAGGGACATTTAGTTAGTGATGGTTTTCTGTTAGAATGCAAACACCATACAAATGTGAATATTATAGATAGAGTATTATGTAAATACTTGGTGATCAGATATATATATCTTCATTGTTGATATACCAGGAGCTGTCTTGTTTGTCAGTGTCAGTGATTTAGTCAATGCGGGTTATTTTGTTGAGTGTTATATGTGAGCAGTTCTGTAAACTGTCACACATGTTAAGTTCAATCAAACCTCTCTAAACCCTGTGGACTGATTTGTTTTCAGCTATGGTCCAGACTTAACACACATCAAGAGTCAAAATCTGTCTTTATGAGCCTATTCCAACAATGAATGATTCCCTTTCATCTTTGATCCCAAATTCAAAGTGAAGTAGGTCTGACACTAAACTCACTAACTACTGAAATACAAACACAGAGCACTGACTTTGTAGAGGAGCTTGAGAGCTTCCAGCAGGTATTTGACTCCTGGGTTGTGAGTCTCCAGGAGGCCATTTCTTAGCATGAAGGACAGGGCCTTCCTGAACACCAGGATGTGCTTCGTTAGTATGGAGGGTGTCAGGGACGACCACAAGGTTTCTGCAGACGACAAACACAGGGTTAATGATATATGGTTTATACATTTTCATACAACAGTTTAATCCACTGAAGACTTGTATGGTTTTATACTGCACATTTTAAAATTTGGTTCCAACAGATTGAGAGAAATATAAACTTTGGATAAAATGTGGTGTCTGCTGTTATATACTTAGTGTTTTCAGAGTCTTCTCATGTAGATCTGCAATCATGATAGCCAACCCCAACACATCAGTCATGACATGAGACTCCTCTTGGAGAAGGGGACACGTCAGCAGAATCGAGACGATCTCTGGTGATTTCAGGGCATTTTTTGAAGCCAAAAGCAACCCAATCAGTGGTGTAAGATTTACCTGCATGGAAAAGAGATGGATAAGATAAAATTGCACAGCAAGCATTTATTTGTAAATTAATAAATCAATGCTCCAAAGGGGTTTAGAGCCTGGTAGGTCACTACACATGACAGGGGTGGTTGGGTAAGGGGAGACTAGATCTCATTAAGTCAATTTACACTCACCAGACACTTTATTAGGTACACCTGTTCAACTGCTTGTTAGCCTAAATAGCTAATTAGCCAATCACGTGGCAGCAGCTAAATGCATTTAGGCATGTAGACATGGTCAAGACGACCTAATAGTTCAAACTGAGCATCAGCCGATGTGCAACTGTGTGATGCTATCATGTCAATATGGACCAACATCTCTGAGGAATGTTTCCAGCACCTTGTTGAATCTATGCCACGAAGTATTATAAAGAGGGGTCCAACCTGGTACTAGCAAGGTGTACCTAATAAAGTGGCCAGTGAGTGTATATCTGAAGCAAAAGAACAAACGATAAATTAATGTTCTTTACTGATTGTCTGATCCATGGTATTTCCAGCATCTGGTCGAACGCTCTGCTTGCTGCCTCAAGGTCCACAGTTAAGGCACCCGCTGTTAATGGAGGCCCACTGATACCAAAAGCAGAGCATTAAAACAAATTAGCAGTGCCAATATGAATAAATTACAATACATTCAGATCACCTTTTAATTCTGAAGCTTACTCTCATATCTTAACATTATATCTGAGTTTGCAACTGAACAGTCAAACAATAGAAAAAGGACTCACTCAACCTTGGTGAAACTTGCAACCAGACTTGAACTTGTCAGAAACATCGAGGATATTTCTCTGTTGAATAAAATCAGGGATGTGTTACTATATATGTGACTGATTTGTGTGTGCATTTACACAGTTACAACAATAGTACAGTTATAAGAGAAGAACCTTTTTGCCTCTGCGTTGCCATGTTTCATTGACAGCCATTTTTGTAGTTTTGTCTCATCAAGCCGCCCGGTTATCTGTCCTTGGTCCAAACCCTGACAAGATTAACATTAGATTTAACTTTAAAGCCAGACAGCATAACTACATATGACAAAATCATCATATATAAAATTAAAATTCACTTGAACATTTTTTGATGCAAGGGGACATAGAAAAAAATCTGTGAAATTCTAAAAGAAAAATGAGTCTTTAAATACGTGAACACATTACCTTCGTAGGTGAAGTGTAAGCAAAGTTTGTATTCCACCCTGCAGATATTTTCCGGTCTGCTTAAACAAAGAAAAGACAATAAAAACAAACTTACAAATGTCATTTAAACTTCCTAATTTCCACCACTGTCTACTTACAGAAAACAACATTACAGGGAGTTTCTTTAGAAATGAATTTACTGCTTAAACATTCATTTAACTGAATATTTACTGCCAACTGAGGCAGTAAACTACAACATTTCTCAGGGACTGTCCAAGAATGAGGAGCATCTTTAAGTCAAAACTCATAATCTCATAGTCTTTGGCAGCCATGTTACTGCCTGACATGCACCTCCTGAGATAATTATAAGTTTAAGAGGAGAAATGTGAGGAGGTCAGAGACAGATCCACCCCATACGCCTCAGTAAAATCCAGTTAACACCACACTACCCATACATACCACCAGGTATGTCTGCTGCACCGTCAGTGGTCCATGGAAGTTGCACCAGAGTGGGAGACAGGCTGTCCTCTTGTCGTCCGGTCCCAATTTGACCTTTGGCCCCATTGCCAAAAGCCCACAGCTGGCCAGAGGAGCCCAGAACCAGAGTGTGACGCCTGGGAGACAAGACACAATTATGAACGTAATGAGAAACGTCATGATGTAAAAGTACTTCCGAAGCACCCTCCTAGTTTTTACCTGCCGCATGAAATCTGAGAGGCGGGTCCGTCCAAATCGGCGACCAGTGTGGGTCCGTCTTTGTGAGCAGAGGAATTGTGACCGAGCTGACCATGACTTCCTTCTCCAAAAGTGTAAACCTTGCCATCCTAGAAATGACACCATCATATGAAACAGTATCTTAGACTGTAATTATCTTTACAACGTGATCATTAATGATTGAGTGAAGTCAGAAGATTTTGTACCTGTGTTAACACAGCAGAGTGAGCCTCCCCACAGCTGATGAAGGAGACACCCAGAGCTCTGAGGGCAGGTACCTGACAGATGTTGAACCTGCCTGTGAGAGATGATACAAAGAAATGAGAAAAAAATTATTTTATTTTAAAAATATGATGACGGGGTTGTGCCTCTGATGTATCATCATTAAAACCCACTTACAGCGTAACAATCCTTATTTTACCCTGAAATATAACACATGTAACACTTCACGCTCCTCTGAAGGCGTTTCCAGAATCCCCAAAAACTTGTCTGAACATCTAGATGAAAAAATATTCAGTTTACAGCACAATGAAAAACATTTGTAACTCATCTTCCAAGTTGCAGCTCCTTGTTTTACCTAATCCAAACGAAGATGGTAAAAATTGTTCTGTTGGGAAACCTCACGTGGATGCCACCTGACGCATCACCCACTCAAACAAGTCCCACAGTTGCTCGATCAGACTGAGACCTGCAGAATTTGAGGGTCAGGTTGAAACTTTGAGCTCTTTTTTTTACGTTCCTCAGGCCGCTTCTGAACATTTTTTGCAGCGTGGCATGGCACACTGTCCTGCTGAGGCGGCTGCAGTTGCCACGGAGAGGTGTACTTGGTCTGCAACTGTGTTTGGGTGGGTGTTGTGTGTCAAGTGGCATCCAACGTCTCCTTTGACTAAAATAGCACAGCTCACCAATGGAGGCTGGTAGCAAGTTGAACAAACATCCAAAATGTAAAGCTTGTACGGGATTACAGTTTATCTTCATGGATTAAACTCGTGCCAAATTGAGAAGAATACTGTTGACGTATGACGACGTGTTTGCAGACATGTAATGAATCGTTAATATCTAATGTTTCATAAAGGGAGTTTGGTGTATTATTTTCCACCAAGAACAGGAAGGGAATTAATCTCAAAATGAATCTAGTTGTGGTCTTGCAAATATTGACCCTGCAAGATCCCCTAACTTCACAAAATCTTACAGTGTGTGACAAGAAACTCGCGCTGTCTTCAGATGTGAGAGGGCGTCAGACAATTCTTTTAAAAGTCCTCTAGTCCTTGGAAGGCATAAGTGTCATCAAGTGAGTTTGTGACTGAGTTAAAATAAAGTCTTAGTACCCTTCTCATCCACCCTGTTGACCCCCAGCTGGCCGTATTTATTGGCCCCACAGCAGTACACCAGGCCTGGGAGTGTGAGGAACAGAGTGTGGCTCCCTCCAGCTGAAATCTGAGTCACTGCTACGCCAGTCAGAGCGGTCACCAGGTCGGGTATGTACTGCAGCGACACCTCCTTCCCCAGACCCAGCTGGCCATGACTGTTCAAACCCCACGAGAAGACGTCACCTCCTGTGAAGTGGAAAATAATTGAGAAAAAGTACGTCTGTTTCTTAAATATACTTTTTCAGATATTTATTTGTCAGGATGCTCTGTTTATGCTGGAATTGTTGCAGCTGTGTTTTCTTTAAAGCTCCTGCTACGTTAAGATGATTTACTTAGCACTTTATCGTGCCTGCAAGGAATGGAAAAACTGGATGGCACAGGTAAAGTGAGATATGAAAATCAAAACCATTACCGCTTTACACATAACTAGAGCGGGCACTGTTCCATATAAACACACACAGATGTCATCACAGTGTTTATTGTTTTACCTTTAGTCAGTGCCAGGGAGTGGGAGTTCCCACATGCAACTTGAATCACCGGTATTTGCAGTGGCAGCGGCACCTGACTGCGTGTCGATGAGACAACGGTACATTAAATAAAGAACAAAGATTTGCTGACTTTCAGTGATGAGTCCATACACTGAGATCTTGCCTTGGTTTGTTGCTCAGTTGGTGTGGTAAAATGCCTCGCTGTCCGTCGTCTCCTGCCCCCCAGGAGAACACCTGCCCAGATGCACACACTGCCAGACAGTGGTCCTGACCACAGGCTATGGACACCACATCGCCCAGCCTCTCCACATGACCTAACGCAGGAGGACAGAGAATCACAAACTGGGATGTGAAGTGGAACAATCTAACCTTGATAACTCCAATATAACACGACACTAATCAGCCTTAACTGATTGAAACTGAAAGAAAGACCATGTACGTCTTAAAAGTCGACAGACATATACAAATAAAGAGGCACTTCGCTGCCACTTTTAAGTACTCAACTGCAGTGGTATAAAGCACCTACAGTAAGTACCAATCTACTTCACCCGGGTGTTTTAATTTCATGCTACCTAATACTTCCACTCCACTGAATTTATTTTACAGCTATGATTGATGGTTACTTTTCACACGAATATTTCACATCACAGCATAAGATCATCTTAATATAATGCACTGTTATAGATTAAACAATCCAACACCTGTGCATGAAAAAGTAGTTAAATTGAGCTCAACATCAACCTGCTAAGACAAAATGTTAATTACATATTAATGCATCAATAATAATAATAATTCAACATTATAATTTAAAAACTGTATGCACGAAAATAACTCTTCATAATAAGTACTTTTACCTTTAAAAGTTTAATTATATTATAATAATCATGTGTGTCATTTTGCAGGAGGAATGCAGGATTATTTTACTGTGTAAATCCCTGAATGCACCACTCTCCTGGATGTCCAACCCTTCCATCTGCACTTGAACTCAACGCACCATAACTCCTTTTAACTTTCGTTGCCTTCACTGACGGCAGTAAACGAAACTGAAAGTTAGCTCAGTTTTATGAGCTTGTGTAATATGTGCGGTGGTGATTCATAGCTGTCGATGGATGCGATAAACTCATTAGACACAAGTAAACACAGTTAAAATTCCTCATAAATTATAGTTTCGTTTTGTTTGTTTGTTCTTGTGAAGAAGAAGCAAAGAAAATGAGACAACCCAGCATTATATTTAACAATTCTGAAGTAATATTTAAAGTAAATAAATAAATAAATACTGACCTAATAACATTAAAACTTTATAGCTTAACTTCACTTTTATTTACTTATTTATATAATAATATAAATAATATTCTGCTGCCTACCTGGTGTCGTCCCATCTCTTACGTTACGTTTCTTTCGCCCAAGTTGTCCCTGTGCGTTGTGTCCACATGACAGCACTCCTCCATCCCCGGTGAGGAACAAAGTGTGCTGGTCCCCGCAGCAGATGGAGGTTATGGTCCCGTGCACAGTCCAGGACGCCGGGCTGAGGGCTCTCTGTGGCTCAAACTGTCCACTGGAGCTGTCTCCCCAACAGTACAGCTGCACCATGTCTCCACCGCAATCAGCTGATGTGGGTACAGCGTCTGTGCTAATGAGGTTTTATACCAGTTAGTGCTGCCTTCACGTGCTGTCGGAGGTATCAGTATCACAGTCGAATGTATGCACGTAAGCCACTCAGCCTGGGGTTGCAGCATGTTGAATAATTCTAGTCTAACACGATGCACACGTTTATTACTGGGTGGATTTTTATTTTGCTTTGGACCAAAAGCAAGCAATGCACAGCAAACAGGATGAATGATAGTAGTGGTGTAATTTACGAGCTTCCCCGGAAGGCAGCATGAGAGCAACAGAAGCTGCTTGAAGAGTTTTTATAGCATTTTTCTGCAGATCAAAGTATCATTACTTTTTTTTTATTACAGAGACAATTATATAAATAATGCATTCGTAGAAAATTGTTTTATTATTACAAATACATGCGTCAGAATGATGAGTTTTGTGTTGGTCTTGTTTTCACAGAAATGAAACTCAGATGGATGCTGGGTGGATTCCTCTGCAATCAGATGTGTGATCATTATCATGTCAGACCAACCTAAACTGAAACTAATGATGATGCAGTTTCCTCGGAAGTGTAGAACACAGACACGTGCACACATTTTTATTTATACATCAACATACAGTGTATATACATATAATTACTTTGTGTGCTATCACATTGGTCATCTATTGAGATGCACTTCAAAACACAGTTCAACAATGTCATATAATAATATTAAAGGCAGGGTGAGCAGTTTTCTTGAAAAGGCAAAAAAACACCAAAAACCTGGGGCAGGCTCCAGATGCCTCAGTGTCCATAGACCCTCATGTTAAATCGCCCAACTTTACAGCAGAAATAACATGTTTACAGCCTGGTACAAAAAATAGATTTTGTCTCTATTGCTAATTTCAATGTAAGTAAACTGCACAAGAGGGGAATTTTTACATAACTCACTCATTTACATTTTATTAAAGGTTAAAGTTATGCATATTTAAGTGCCACCCCGTGCTCCTCCACAGCTCCAACCTCCAAATATGGTCACTTCTGGATCCAAAAATTCAAGATGGCGATGGGCAAAATGCCAAACTTGAGGTTTCAAAACAGCAGTCCACAAACAAATGGCTGATGAAGTTGGGTTTTCTCTCAGACCACTTGAATTACAATATGCTGAAAGGTTATTATCCATTTTTGCCCATTGATGAAGACAAACCTCACGTACTTCAGCTTTAAGGCCATCTTATATTGGCGGTCTCTAGTGGTAACCAGCTGAGTGATGCGCTGTCAAAGGGGCATTGCTTCAACTGACTGTTCACATTCTCTCTGCACCTCACCGACTCCTCCCCGTTGACTGTGACATCTATTATTGAATACACACCTACTGACCCGTCCTCAAAGCCCACAAACACATACTGCTGCTCACACACAACCAGAGTCAACGGATTCTTAGCCAGAGACACACTTCCTATTCTCTCCCCGTCTGTGAGTCGTACAACTGTGAGGACGGGCCTTGCGTGCAGATTACAGATGCAGTTTCTCTCCAGGGTGGTGGTGGGGCGGGATACGTAGGCAGCATAGCATCCAGTTTTAGCCAAACATGCTTTAATGACAAGACCCTCTGCCTTAAACGAGCACAGTCTGACCTGGGATAAATCCAAGATGTTGATGGTTTCATTATCAGTGGACATCAGGGCGTAGCTCCCATCAGAGGAAATTTGGAAGTCTTGTGGCTGACAGTGAAACGTATCAGGCAGCTGGAAGTGCCAGCACAGCGTCTCCTCCACTATCTTCCAGGTGTACACCGCCCCTGAGGCGGTCAACACCACCACAAAATTTGGGTGCTCTGAAAGCGTTTGAAAGGCAACAACGTGCTCTGAGCTTTCCACACATGAGAAACGCTTGCTGATCGAGCCCGACCACAGACTGGCAGCTAACAGGTCTCCACGGCGACGGCCAATAAGGAAGGTGCTCTCAGGCGACACTTGGGCGTCAGATAGATATGGGTGTATGTTGCACACACTGTTCCCTTGTGCCAGCTTCCAAACCCGAGACACCCCTCGCTCAGAAATACTCACCCCACAGTTACTGTTAGGGGTGATCAGGATGTCTGACGCTCTGCTGCCACTGATGCGCAGGATGTTCTGACCTGTTTCTATCTGCCACACATATATGTCCCCAGCTGAGAGTGTCACAAGGTGGACGTTATCTGGGGAAAGGCGCAGTTTTACCACAGGACCGTCATGTAGGAATTTAGCATGTGGAAGTCCTGTTTCTAATCCCCATCTCCACACAGTCTCTGACCCATCGGAGGTGTAGAACCACTCAGCTGTTCCATCAACCGCCACTTCTTTCACTCCACACCCCATTTTCGGAGCTGTACCTGCAGCGTCTATCATCCCAGAGTCCCACACTGTCAGACAGCCGTCATGAGCGACACAGACAACATCTGAGGCCATTTTGAGCAGCGTCTGAGGCTGCTTGTTTGTTTCTAAGGACAGCACACACTCCCCTGTGCTGACCTTCCACACCAAGACGAGGGGGCAAGTGTCTAACAAAGCCAAGAAAAGGTGGCCATCCTGGGAGAGCACAGCCTGGGTGAAGGCCTTCCCTTGAGGAGCCAAGAAGCTGTCCCACAGCTCCCAGTCACACGTATCCCACAGTGCAACCTGGCGAGACTGACACACCAATAAAGTGTTGATGTCATGAGAGTAGTCTACATTGAGGATGGTGTTAGATGAACCCCCAGGAAAGCTTTCTGTGGCAAGTCTGGGTGGGTTTCTTTTGGCTGCCACATCCCACAGAGTTATACTTCCTGTCCTGTCAACACATGCTATTTCCCACTTATTTTCACACAGGATTATTGATGAAACCGCACTGTGGTTTGAGTTTGAACAGGTGCGGAGGAGGCTGCAAGTGTTGGTGTCAAATATGGACACCGTGCCGTCCTCCTGCCCACAGTACATGTACAAGCCATTAGATGAGCAAACCAAACAGGTCACGCAGCTCTGACACTGAAAATGAGTCAAGAACTCGCTGGAGACGTCAACCACACTTACAAAACTCTCATCTTTCCACCATATGAATAACTTTTTCTGACATGCAACAAACCCCTCAACTTTGTTTTCCACTTTTTGGCTTAACTCTGTTTTCAAAGGGTCCCTGATCTGCAGGAACACCTCTGGGTCCGTCACATCCCACAAGAAAAGCTTGTTGCATTGTGTGGAAAGCAGCATGAATCGGCCGCTGCTCTTCACTCCTGCAAACTTCAGCTCCGTCTGCTCGCAGCTCAGTGATAGTTTGACTACATCACACCCAGAGCCTTTCCAAATCCAAGCTGTGCCGTCATCCATGATCTCTGCTACAATCCCATGCTCTGCCCCGGCTGCTTCTCTAACTGAGACGTCCTTAGTTTTGGCATTACAATTTGAGCACTGAATGGAGGGAACAAAGGAGGGAGCAGGGCAAAGCGTTACTCCTAATCCGATTCCTCCTTTTTTCCTCTCCTGTTTGATCTCTCTGACATAACCCTTGAGCACAGGAAAGACCTCCAGATAAGGCAGGAGGCTCGTCTCGATCACTGTGAGCAGCTGCAAGGTCGAGCTCTGCAGTAAACAAGCACAAGACTTTAATATGCTTGCTAGGAGTGCTCTCTCCCTTGTCAAACAGTCGTGGGAGGACCCAACCTCACTTTCCAACATGTGTACAAGATCTCCCAGGAGTCCTGCTCGAACCATGGCCTGGTGAAACCTCGAAGACATTAACAGCCCCTGCTCCAACTCCCCCCATCTGTCACTTTTTTGCAGGTGATGCGGCAATTCTAAGACCTTCCTTAAGTTCACTGGGCCAACCTCTTTAGAGGAAGAGGTGAAGACAAACGGCTGGCTGGATGGCTGCCTGTCTATGTACATTTCTGTTTGGGAGGTGTCCTCGTTTGGTCTAGATTTCTGCTTTACAAGAAGTGGTTTTGCACATCCACAAGCCCATCGGCCACTGAAATAGTCCGCCATCGCCGAATGTATCTCCCTCCTCACCTCATGAGAGCCAACATACCTCTTAGCCACCACTAGCTTGAAATGCCTGCTCACCCAGAACAAAACATGTGACCCTGCAACTGTCCTCCTGATGAGAAACCGCCTCAAATCAAGTAGAAGTCTCTCCATGTCGATTTGCGGGACCCTCATTTTGGAGGAAGGGCTCTCATCCTGCTGATAACAATTAGTCAGCACTATATTATCACAGGACAGCAGATCGACAAGCTCGGCCTCAGTGAGCCCAGTCCTGGAGAGGGTGAGGTAGGAGACAGCACGAGACACGATAGAGGAGCCGTGTTTCTGCTCGAGGTGGTCGAGCAGCGCAGAAATGGATGAGTGGACGCCATCAGGGAGAGATGACTCTGTCACATCTGAATCTGATGATGAGGGAAGAGAAAGGGACAGAGGGAGAGAGATGTCATGTAATTAGGCTGTGAAGAAAAATATAGAATATCACCAGCCTCGTCCTGTAAGAATCTGTGTGTTTGTTTACTACGGTAGTCGTACCAGAGTGCCAGAGCGAAGTGTGTAGTTGCAGGAGTCGAACGTAGAGAGGCAAACAACAGGAAGTCAACGCCTGGTTCACCAGCGCCTGCTGTCCTGATGTCACCCTCTGCCCTGAACTTCTCAGCAGTGACGACATCAACTTCACACACTGTTTCCTGTCCACCAATCCCAGCTGAACACACACGTATCCTAACTCCTTCTCACTGCCCTCGGACACACACTGAGGTGGACTTCTCTGTGGGCTGATGGCTTGCAGGATTTGTGTTCGGTTGGGGGAGACTGTGAGGATGAGTTTGACGCTGGGAGGAAGGGGGGACGGGAGGCTCTCCATGATGTGGGGTACAAACTCCTTTTTGATGTGATGCAGGCCATCGAGGATGAGAACTAGAGGGTGTTTGTTAGAGGGCATGGAGGAGATGAGGGACAAGAGACGATCTTTAAGCTCAGACAGACACATGATGGATGTCGGGTTACAGTTGGGATTGCAGTCTCTGACGTTAGTGGTACAGCCAGGGCCGCCCAGGTCATCGGGACTCTGCTCAGAGGACGATCTGCTGTTATATCCACGACTAATTTGGTAACACAGGCTGGACAAAAGGTGTGTTGTGGACGGGTTGATGGACTGGTTGCAAAAATAAGTGATCACAACAGGATCACAGTCTGGAAGCCAAGACTTTATCTGTAGAGAGACAGAGACAAAACACTTTCAGTGCAGTTAAGTATCTGCAACGATTATTATCATTATCAATTAATCTGATGATTCTTTACCTGATTAATTGTTTGTCTATAAAATGTCTATGATGAAAAAATGTCCATCACCATTTCCCAGGACCCGATGGGATGTATTTAGATGTCTTTTTTGTACGTTCAAAAGCCCAAAACGAAATTGTGTGTGTTCATCCTACTTATATATGAATATTTACCTCTGGCTCTATCCGTTTGTTGCATGTATTTATTGACTGAATCTGAAATGGTTAAGTTGTGGAGGGACTTAAAATCTTACGTGAGTTTTACTTTCATTTCAGCTCACTTACCTGTTGAGCACAGTGTGCCAGCAGAACTGTCTTCCCTGTGCACGGTCCTCCTTTCACCACCAGTGGGCACTGTTGTTCGCTCTGCTCCACGTAGGCTCTGACCTACAGGGAGTGAAAAGGGAACTACAGTGATGTTGCACCTGCAATGTTCAGCTCTATCAGAGTGTCACACTGCCATGTTAAAAATATATATATATATTAAACCATTTAATGCCGTGCTTTGTGTCTAGAACCACTGAGAAAAACTCCTTCATCCTGACCTCTTCCTCCTCTGGCCGTATGATGTCATAAAATCGAGACAGGACGTCACATAGCTCCTCCTGCTCGGCCTGCTCTCTGGCTGAAGCATCACTGAGATGAGAGTCGTCTCTCTTTGCTGAAATGCTCAAGCTGTCAATCATCCCCACAAGGTCAGAGCACACCTGCTGGCACAGAGCCTCAGCATAGCCCCGCCTCCTGGCTGTGGTGTAACCATGGCGAGGGTCACACTCTGTGGCAGTGGTGTAGACTGGAAGCTGGGAGGATGTGATGAGACCAGGGAGGAAGTTGTCACAAAGCTCTGAGTATAACTGTCCATCGGTGGGTGTTGTCGTCAGGTCGAAGGTAGCAGCCTAAAGATACAGAATATTACTTTGTACAGCACCTTTGATACAACCTGCATCTATATTTCATATTGAGCTTGAGAAGGCACCACACCAAAGGTTACAGTTTACCCACAAGCTTCAGTATACAACCCCAAAGCATTAAACAAACCTAAGGAAAACAAAAGGGACTGGAGACCCCAGCCAAAAGGAACAAAAGGAGGAAAGACACTGGGCCAACCATGCAGTGGGCCGTCGCTCCCAGCGTCTCCCCCTAAACTACTAAATGACGTAACTACCAGCAATCTCCAGCCCAAACTAAAACAACAAACGCCCAGCACCTAAATGAGCGTGAAATGAGAAAAAAACAAGGGAGGAGGAAAAAGACTCCTCACTACCTGAGCAGTTGTCTGTGTGCCATGTGCTGTGCCTCTCTGTCTCTACACTCCCTGTCCCTCTTATCCCCTCCTGCTATCTCTGCCTGAGTGTCGATTGCACTCAGGTGCGCAGCAGGCAGAGGGAGGAGGGAGACAAGGCTGACAGAGAGAGAGAGAGAGAGAGAGAGAGAGAGAGAGAGAATAGGCTGCTGCACATAACATAACTAATTTTTCATGTAAACTCATGGGTGGATTATGAAACTATGGGCCCCTGGGCACATAAATGCAAGGGGCCCCACCACCTCTCCTACATAAGAGCAAGACACACAAGCCCTTTTTAAATAGGAGTTGTTCAAATTTGCAGGAAAGCCCAATTAGTCTTTTTTCAGCATTGGCAGTATAAAAACAAAATCGGGGAGTGCTACAAAATGCCGCCTGCCTAGTTTTGTTTATACAGAATTCACCTTTATCGGGGCAATGGGGGGCGTGAGCAAGTAACAAAATGTGTAACTTAGTGTGTGACAACAGTGACGTGGGAGGGAAGCCACGGCTGGTCGGTCTTTCTGTGATTCTCTCATAAGTCGGCCTGTTCTTCACCGTCCCCGTCATCTGACGGTTAATGGCCTCTTCGTGTGGGCCTCCAGTTGCTCATCTTTACAGTGTCTGTCAGGTTTGCGTTTCCCTCTTGCTACTAGCTGCTCGCTAATTCCTGCTATCAGCTGTTTCCTGTCCACCACCAGTGGGTCGCACATGTGGCATCAAAAATTGGGCACCTCGGATCAACTCGCAAATCTGGCTCTGTGTGTCTAAATGCTCGCAGCTTGCCGGCAAAACGGCCCAACATTCGCCGAAAATCTGGCAGTGTAAAAGGGGCTACAGATTTTGTGGTGGTTTTATGTCTTTTTGTAGTTGTATGGGTCTCATTCGTTATTTTGTGTCTTGTTGAAATTTGCCATGACAATTTCTGATAAGCCCCATGCTTTCCTTTGTGAAAACAAAACTCTAAAAGTGGAGAGAAGATAATGGACCCCACCTCTGACTGTGGCTGAAGTTGTGACTTCATCATCTCTCTCTCGCCCGTTGCGTTGATGACCTTGTGGACGTAAACCAGGCAGCGTCTGATGACGTCACTACCAGGACAGCTGTCCAGAGCGAATCGCAGATCTGCGTCAAGGGCTGAGAAGCAGCAAAGCATACTGTACACTGACTTAACTTCGACATCAAACTATTCTCTCCACACACACACACACACACACACACACACAGACGTACACCTCACCTGATCTGCAGAAGTTCTGCGCTCTCTGTGGGCTCATCAGACTGTTTTGGACACACAGACTCACAGTGGTCTGAAACACACTCCTCAGCTCTTCTTCTTTAGCCTTCATCATCTCCTCTTCCTCCTTAACGTCTTCCTGCTGAACCAGAAACAGTTGGATACTTGTGAGAAAACAGCATCACAACGTACGTAACAGCTGTGACAGAAGACATAAATATTATTTATCCAGGCACATTATGTCTAAAATACTTTTTAAATTATGAATTTAATTTAATTTAAATCAATAATGTATCTCATTAAAAATACAATCAAATTTTATTAAAAATTTTATAAAAATAATTAATTTAATTATTGAAAAAATATTAATAAAGTGTTATAAGTCATAGACACCCAACAATCAGTACTCTCTGCTCAATAAGGACACTAATTAGTACTCACATTTAATTAGTGGCCTACGGCTGTTTGCTCAACAGGAGAATCTTAATTATAACTTAATCTGAATGAAGACAAGAGATGAATCATGTATTTCTGCGCTTCAGTGTGATCACCTGAGGACAGCAGGTGTTTCCGTGTGGACGTCTCAGACAGTAGGAGGGAGGTATGGTGTTCTCATCCCTCCAGTACACTCTCTCCAGCTCCTGGGTGCTGACACCCGCCCGCTGGCCCTCCTGCAGCAGCAGCTGGTACTCTGACACCTCCACCTGGGCGGGCAGGCAGGCCTTACCATACTGATGTCCCACCAGGGCCTGCAGCACCGCCATGTGGACACAGAGGAGACAGCAGCATGTTCAGTCCTGATTAGCTCACACTTTTTTGGTTGTTTATGGATTTATGAAGCTCAGCAGCTGATGTTAATGTACATTATAGTGTGTTGCTGAAAGTGCCTCAGGGCTACGACTGCGCTGATCACTCTGTATTACTTAAACTATGATTTAATTGAATTTTATTTTATTTTTTTAACGCTACGATGCTGCAGTAGAGCCTGAGGCTTCACATACTACTACAAATGCATGACTATATTAATCCTGATGGTTTATTTACCAGTAAAAAAGGTCCCGCGGAGCTCTTTCTGCATTCTTTAATCAGCTGCTGTCTGGTGTTTTCATCAGGCCAACGACTGGGATCACTGGACTCAAAAGGGTCTATCACCTACACACACACACACACACACACACACACACACACACACACACACAGCATAATGGTTAAAACAAACTAGAAGAGAGAGATATCTGATGATCAGGTTATGAAAAGCACACAGTGAGGAGCAGTAACAATCGGCCAGGTGGCGGCTCAGTAACATATGATATTCTTCCATCTCTCTAATTACACACACTTATGAAAAGAGACAGCACAATGTGCTGGTTAAACTGCCCCGAGGTGGTTTCACACACACTGACACACACGACGCACAGAGTCACGTTACAGCTGCTCATCCTCTTTTCAAGTCAAATTTAATTAGGCAAAGTTGAGTAAAATTGACTGCACTTTTAAGGGAATGGCCACAGGGGGATAATGGGAGAGAAGAAAGGACACACACACACACACACACACACACACACACACACACACACACACACACACACGACTGGTAGCTACCAAATAATATTGCTTTTGTATTGCACTGCTGGCAGTGAGCGATGTTACACAGAGAAGTCTTGGTAATGCTTGAATCTGTCTGTAATAGTGCTGAAACAGTTAGTCAATTATCCCTGCCGTCCACTGACTGAAATTACTCCTCTGGCTGCAGCTTTTCAGAATAATTTAATTCCATCTTGTAAAGGGATTTTGCAGTCTGGTTTTTTTCTGCTGTTCGTCAGACAAAACAGTAACATTAAAGGAATACGTAACCCACACAACAGTCATGCTGCGTTACCTTGAATTGGTGAAGAATTTCTTGGATGCCTCCACAGATACAGTGAAAGTATTGGTTTGCTGATTGATTGTGTGTTTGGCAACAGCAAAACTATATCAATCATGTTTTTTGTTTCTGATATAGTTTTAAGTTACGTTTTAAGTTAAATCAATCCCTATCCCACTTCCACCAATCAGCTGACTATGGGCATTCCTTCTTCTAGTTAGCCCATCAAACTTTGCCACAATCTCCTTCAGTCATTCATGTTGCTGCTGCCAAACTAAGTCTGTTCTCCTTTCTGCTCCTGTCAGCTGTCATTTTAGGCAGAATCGTTACGCCCTCCTCCACCTATTCACCTCCAGTCACCTTATTCAGAGCCCAGGACGAGCTCATCAAACGCCCACTCCTCGTCACATCCTCAGCTCCCTCTTCATCTCATCACCACCACCAGCGTCTAGACTCTATAGAGGGGCTCCCTAATCTGCTACGTCTTTACCGCCCTCCTGAAATGTATGACTTCACGATGGGGTCTAATCGCCTTATGTGCACATGTAAATCTCAGAATGAGTCTCTCCTGATGGAACTGCTGTTAAACGTGGTCCCCAATCAATCAATAAATCAATATACTGTGGAGACATGCCAGAAAAAAGTTGTCTTCACAAATTCAAGGTAACACAGCATCACTAATTAAAATACAAATGGCCATATTGTAGTTGAAATGTTCCTTTAACTCAGGACTATCACCTCTGATAGCAGCAGCAGCAGCTTCTGTTTAAGTCAACATTGCATGAACAATTAAACAAGTGAATAAAACAATATTCAGAAATGAATTGCTTTACATCTAATTTTGGTTCAGATATCTTTTTACTATTAGGAAAAAGACACACATTTCAGGAGATCATGAAGCTATAAGAATAAAGGCATCACCGGGGACACATCACTGTAAACAGAAACAACTTTATGTACCTAATTTTTGTCAAGGATCTCAGATAAAGTAAGTTACATTGTGCAGTGGAGCACAGCTGAGTGCTCCCTCTGGGTCTAAAAGCCTTTAGCAGTGTGAGTGGCTGCGACATTACACTAAGTGTTACAGTGTGAAGTGGTGATTAAAGGAAGCAATGGACATAAAACTTTTTAAGAAAAAGAAGAAAGCAACTTTCCCATCTGCAATACAAAACATAGATAAGCTTGCACTCACCCTGACGTCCAGTCCCAGTGTGTGTCTGCAGTGCTCTCTGAGTTTAGGGAACACACTCTCTCTTAGAGCTCTGCGCTCCACCACACTATCTACATAGAAACACAAACAACACACACATCTGTTCACAAAAGAATTCAGAACGTATAAACTTGCATCACTTGCTTTGCTACATACCCTCTGGGTTGGAGCACAGGTAGAGTTTCACACAAGTGGAATTCAAAGACGAGCCTTGTTTTCTTCTGGAGCGCATGCTTAACTGCTCAAATAAAGCAAAACAAGGGAGGAAAAAATCCGGCATGAACATATTCAGTGACCCAAATAAGTTCAGAGTGGCTGCTTTTCTGCTCTTTCTCTTTTCCCTGTCGCTCCACTCAGGAAACTCTGGCCTCGGGTGTTTATAGAGCGTGTTATCACGATCACACCCACTTCTAGGGACTGGAGCGTCTATCCAAAACACACAAACACATGCATTTAAAAACCCATACAGCCACACAGTTGTGTACATACTCAAATATGTAGGGCAGACCAACAGAAACTCAAGAAACTCAGAAACAACTTTTCAATATTTTTTTTATTAATTAACATTTGTACACAATAAATACAAACTTTGTTTTGTTTTTTTGTACAGCCAATAATAATATGCAGAAAGACTTTTGCACCTGTTCTCATTATTGTCACCATGGCAACAGTCCATGAAGAGAGAGAAGGCCAGTTGTTCCACCACATCGTTAATAGCAGCAGCTGTGAAGCCACTCCAAATCGAAGGATGAAAAATAAAAGAATTATATAATACATAAAAAAAAAAACCCAAAACAGGCTCATACCAAATAATTCAACACTGTGGCGGACCGGAGGGACTGTGAGAGAGGGGGAAATAATCCTGATCAAAGTGGCAACTGGCAACAAAAAGTCATTAATTTTATATGTGATAGAAAGACTGATTGAGCATCTATGGCGGAAAGTTCTACTGTAAACCATAAACTTCAAACGAGTCTGAAAGCTCAGAGAGATGAAGGAGAGGCTGCTGCTCAAGTCGCCTTGACCACGCTGTCACAAGCCAGTTCCTACAGCAGCAGGGGAGCAGAGGTTTGGATCTGAAACTGCAACTCATTCCAGGATGTGGATGCTACACAAACTGTTTCTAAAAGCTGATGCAAAAATATACATTTTTAGCACTGTCCTCATTTCTTGCATCACTTTTCTCAGTCTGACACAATTCACCTGCACCTTGCAAAGAGGGAATCGAACAACGTGAGCCCATATTAGTTTGTTTCCCGTCTTACAAAACGTCTAAAGCTGTGCCCCAACTCCAGGCTGCATATTATTACTAAACAGTGTGCACTTTATACAAGAAATTAAGGTATTTTAGAGTTGCGTATCAACAGGAAATGTGCTATGATACTGCAACTTTGGAGCTTAGGAGAAAGGAGAAAGCAACACAGATCAGATAAGTTTATTGTTGTTTTCTGTAATATGTCTGGAGCTGTTTTAAAACAGGTTGCAGGAGCTCCCTCTTTTCTTTCTTCTGTGTGTTTGGAGCAGTGCTGTGCACCAACACCACACTCCAACATCTGCATCTTTGAGTGTACTTTAGCGCTCTACGAAATCAAACCCTGTTTGGAATAAATATGGAGGAGGAAACTGGGACACATCTTCACATCTGATCCTCTCTCCTTTTAAACAATCACACACGGGCTCGTCTCAAGACCATAAAACCACATTGTCTCTCTACGTCTTCATTCAAAACTTCTCTTGTTATAATCATGTTTTTTGTTTCATAAGTTTAGCAAAACATCAATTTACATTGTCCACAATTATCTCTCCATCTCTTTGGAAGAGTGGGGGATAAAAAATAAACATCAGTCACACTGAAACAAAAAGGATTCGCCACAGAATCAGAATGAAAAGAATAAACTACAGTGATTCATCAGAGTCTTTTCTGTCCATTCTGACGCTATGCTAAGGTACTGCTACTTTTCAGGGAAGGTACAAATAAATAAAAGTGCTACGCTGCCCTTTAGGCGAGGAGTTTTAAAGGCTTGAGGGGGGATTTATTTACTTTGAGTAAAAAAGAACACAACAGAATTGTACTTAGCTCCATTTGAATGTCATTTGCTAGTTCTGTCCATTAAGCGTGATGCATTTGCTTTATACATCTCTTTTGTTGTCTGTTTCTACACCATGTGATCACAGGAAAACCTGGGGGTGATATCAAATTGGAAATGATACAGGTTATTTTTTTTTATGGACGTGATGGAGTTGCGTGGCATACAAAAGAGGAAATAACACCTGTAAGTGTAATGCGTGTCAAATAAACAAGGATATATGTGATAGGTGAACTGATCGGTGTTATAAATGAACACAGTCATGTGAGAGGAGATATGATCTGTAGGGATAAAAGCTATACAGTCCATTCTGTGGTTAATAAAAACTCCTGACCCCGAATGTGATCAGTGTCTATATCATCTCAAATAAAACTTCTCTTTATCACCACATAGTGACTACCAACAATGTCAGCGCCTCCTGAAGGCACCACCGACCTCCTCCTGAACCAATCAGTGACACAAGCACACAGAGGGTCACAGAATGAGAGAAGATATAGCGACGTGTGCGTAATATAATGTAACTGTATGTGTGTATATGACAACCATCGATTCACACTGACTGCCAATGGACAGAACAGACATTAGAGAAAAGAGGGAGGGAGGGAGAGAGGAAAGGGAGGGTGGGAAGAGAGGCGGAGAAAAGAGCAGAGAGGAGGATCCAGCCTCCTTTTTCTCTCTTGTTCAATCATCCTTCCCTCCTCTTCTTTCGGCTCTCCTTCACACTGTATTTACAATGCCCTTTCAGAATAAGATGAGGATAAAACGTCCACTACATATCAGACATGGTATTTCAATCAGCTGAGTTAGTCTATATGAAACGCTGTGCATAACATTCCTATGACAACAGTAATGTACTGTACTAATACACATCGAATACGTATGATGATAAGGACTATATATGGCGAGGGAAGGGCTGGCGAGGGGGGAACAGTGCGTCCACACACCACCAAGTTTCTCTGTCCATTTACTTTGACCCCAACTGCACCCAGCCGTCAATCCTAATCATGACACGTTTGGCAAGATTTGTACTTTCTGACTCTCGTCGAGCTTACTCTTCATGTAGCCCTGACACTTAAAACTATGGTAAAGGGTATCAGACAAGTAAAAAACATAACTTACCTTACTTTTGTTTATGATATATCTTTCACCAGTTCATCTTTAAACTCATTTACTTGTCTTTTTTTTTGGTTTGGGCACAGATTTACTCATTTATTTATTTCCTATTTTTCTTTCCCCCTAACGTGAGCTAGCCTTTTTTGTGAACTACCAAGCTGAAGCTGACTTTTATCATAGAGCTGCACCAGCTACTGCACCTACTGTTAATCAGCAACATACTGTACGGCATACTGCTCTAGCATTAGAGTCTAAACTCTTGTAACGATAACTAAAGAATTTACACCACTGATATATGAAGAGGAGAGCATAGAGCCAGCATGCTACAGACTTTCACGAGCTCAGCGGCTAACTTCCTGTATAGCCTTCCGCTGACTTGAATGGGGATAAAATCATATTATTGTGCAGCTCTTCTGCACTGATTATGCTGGAACTGGAACTCTGACAAATGGAGAGGAAGCTGAAAGACACACTATGAACCCATAGAGGTGGAATGTAAAGGCTTTGCAAGACGTTCTCTCTGCAAAGTCTTCTACCCGATTGGGTGGTAAAGACGAGGGGCATCTAATCCACAAGCAAAGCCACAGAGGAAGTCACTGTGGCTTTGAATTAAGAGGGCTGAACTGTGGGCACATACTGCTGGGAGTCAGGTCAGGGCCTGATCAACCCCAACTATGTCGCCTGGGTGAGGGTGTCTGATTTTGACAGACCCAAAACACCCGATGACCCCAGGTCACATCACTGACGATGTGTCCCAGTGCATCCAGATGTATCTTGCACCAACTTTCAAAATGTTACTGGACCGAATGGATCAAGTTCATATAGTGAAACATGTCATTTTGTGGGGGTGGTGACGCTGAAAAAAAAAAAAAAAAGATTACCGATTTACAGACATCTTTCTAACAATGTAAGTCTATGAGACCAAGTATATTTGGGCCCAATGGCACCACATGATGGACTCAGGTACTGTAATTCCACTGTTTAGCCACTACAAAAAATGGCTTCAAAGCCTGGTGCTGTTCCTGGGGGTCTGATTTTCGCCAGCAAGCTATTTGCTATGTTACTATGCTAATTAGAATTTCACAGACTTCAGAGACATGCGTCTATGTTCATAATATTTTCATCTTTAAGTGCATTTCTCTCTCTGTATCAAGGACCATGGTGGATGTAAGTCTTAGAATATATTGTGTCATCTTCGACAGTTTGCAGTTGTATGTGATCTTATGTGTCTTTTCTGACAAAAAAAGTTCCAAGCTCTAGCTAGCTACGCATACAATGATACAGCAGTATGTGGTACAGTATGTGGATCATTAATAAGCACTGGCTGGTGTAGTTTTATAGACAGTTAGCTTCAGATAAGCAGCTAGCCACAAAGTCTCCTGTGCTCCAAACATAAGCAACTGTCTTTCCTAAAAGTCTTTTGCCTAAGAAAAGCTTAAAAAAAGCAAATGTTGCTTGGGGAAGACAACAAATGATTCAATATTAAGTACAATGTCGTACTTTTCTTCAACAATCCATTTTATTTTTTTGCCTAGCAATATGAGTATGCAGTAAGTTACATTTTTGACTTGTCCTATAATCCTTTACTAAATCTTGTTAGTCTCGGGGCTCCATAACTTTTCATGTTCCATTATTTGTTCGAAAGCGAATGAAAAAAGTGACTTCCTGTGCCGATAGATAAACTGCTTTATAGTATCATGAAGTAAGCGAAACAAGAAAAAAAAAGAAAACCTGCCAAACCCATCATTAACTTTCGCTCGCACTCCCCCTCTCTAAACATTCTTCCTCCTCTTCCTCCTCTTCAGTGTGCTCTGGTTTGCTGCCCGATGAGGTAAAGTTTTAAGGCAAGAATGGAAGGACAGGTGGGGGAGGGCAGAGGGGGACGTGGGGGTGGCTACTGCTGCACTTCATTAGAAAGCTAATACGGAGATTATTTAATTGGATACTCTGCCTTCATTCCCTCTCTTCGCTCCCCTCCTCAACTTGAGGATGAGAGAAGATGCGGAGAGGCCGGGGGGGAGGGGGGCGTCGGACGTGGTTCAGTTCGGTTTACTTCACATCACTTTGTTTAAGCTGACTTCAGTTCAGAGCAGTTCAGTTCCCCAGCCTGTAGGATGTGTCTGTCTGTCATCTGGTTTTATTTTTTCTGTCTCTATAACTGCCTGCCAGCTTCTCTGTCTGTCACACCAGTGTGATCTCCACCTCCTCCGTCTTGTCGCTCTTCTCCTGCGGTCGGCGGGGGTGCTGTTTGGGGGGAGGAGGAGCAGCTCGCACCTGCAGCAGTGAAAGAAAGCATCATAAATATATTTTTTTTTAAAAGGCAAAGTGAGGGGGAAGGAGATGGCCTACTTTTCTTAATTTGACAAACAGATCATTTCCTGCTGTGGGACGCAAAAAGTAAGGAATATTTACTCTCTACTTTTGGAGCCTTCTTAAAAATAAACGCAGTATTCTGAATGGAAATCATAGCTAGGATTCACAGGCAGTTAAATCAACACTTTGTGTTATATAGGGCTGCAATTAACGATAACTTTCACTACTGATTAAACAAAACACACTTCTGGAATAGATTTTATACTAACAGGTCGTAGTTTGCTTGGCCCTCCTTCAGGGGTGAAGCGCAGTGGCTGAGAAAATCCTGGAGACACTGGACTCTTGCCAGAGCTTTGATCTACAGTGGGAGAGAAGGACGGAGATTAAAAATCTTACGGTAAAAAGCAAAAATGACATCAACTCAACTTTTTTGTGTGTGTGTCTTACTGTGGGTGGTTAGCGGTCCTTTGTGTGTCGAGGCGGGTGGTGGAGGCTTGTGCTCCCCGTTGAGTGCCGTGGAGGGTGATCGTGGGAGAGGAGGCGGGGTGGAGGTCTCGGGGCTGGTGAAGGGGCTGATGGGAGGTTGGTCATACAGCGGGAGAGGTGGCAGAGAACACGGCAACTTCAGAGATGGAGAAATCTAGAGAAAAGGACATAAAATAAGAAATACATGATTAAAAATTTTCAGCTTAGCTGTGATGTCAGAAATAAGTCCCATGCTTAGACCGCCTTTGTTTGTAAAATTTTGTTTTTGAATCAATTCTAATGCAAATTAATTGGCAGGAACTGACCAGGCTATAATTAGACTCATCTTGACCTCAAGAAAAAGACTTCACACTTGGTGGGTGTATTGCTGAGGAGCCACGGAGGCACAGTGTCGAGTGTGCGCTCTTGAGATCCTCGGCATATTCATTAGTGTTGTGTTATGTAAATACTGTGTCAAGTATTAAGAGGGGACCCCTATTAACTGTTATACTGCTCAACAGCCTACTGGGTACAGTTCTCTCTTTGTCACTCGGTACAGTATTGAAGCAACTCAAACATTTCAAGCATTAGCAACGTAACTTTTGGAGTGAACGCTTTCGTTCCAGAAAATAATCTGGTCCCACATTGCTAGCTGTTTGCAAGTGACACATATAATGTGGCATTGCTAGGAGATGCGACTATGTCAGAACTTAAGGGAGCACAGAGTCAAATAAAGTTGTCTCGATGGGCAGTTTACGAGAAAGCTGCAAGCATCAATACCTGAGGCCAAGCAATCTGCCCATCACTAACAGGCGACAACAGGAGTGACATCAGCATTCACTTGGAGTCGATTCTCTGTTCACCTGATAAAAGAAAGTCCAATAGTCACTCTCTTTTTCATTCTGTTGTTCGTCCCCACCGTCTCCTGAGGGGAACATCAGTCTCTCTAAATGCTCCTCAGTGTTCACCAGCTAGTTCCTATCTCTGTCTGTCTGCTGTTTGCTGCTAAGCAGGTAGTGTGCAGACTTAAAGATGCTAAAACACTTCATAGAGCTGAGTGGAATTGCAGAGTCACGTGATGTGGGATGTGGGTTTGTCACCAGAAGCAGCCCCTTTCACATTAGAGGAATCTTATCCATTGTTATGCAAAAATGTTGCTTTGGTTGAACACTAGAAATCCTATAAGAAATACCTTACAGAAATATTGCAGACAACTTTTACTGTTTCCGTGGCAGCAACCAGGAGGATTCAACTTTTTTTTGAACAATCTCCCCCACATGCCACTTAAAAGACATTAGAGCTGTTGCGGTGTGTGTTATGTCTGCAGGCTTTTAGGAAGGGAGAGGCTGTATCCTTCCTGTTGCTGAACCACTAATAGGGCAGCAGTCTGAGCCACAGATAAGACTTCTTTCTGTGATTGCAGTGCAGGGTTTTTATCAGAGCGATGCAGGAACACAGCAGCTGTGATCCACTGTTTGTGAACTCTGCCCTGCTGTTAGATGTACTGGACATCAGCAAGGAAGGGAGGAGAGGAGGGGAGGGGGAGAAGTGGCACACCAGACTACATCATGTGCTTGGTATTTCTGCCCTGAGGAAAGACTGATAAGACCAAATTTCCAGCCCCTCGAGAATGACGCGTTGAGTGTCTGTTTGTTACTTAAGTGGGAGTATGTCTCCATTTTCAATCTGCGCTCCTGTGTTTGAGTCTAAGATTGCTTGTGTCACTTCCCCCTGACTTAATATCTCTGAGACTCATCACTGTGTCTGAGCGCATCAATGTACCTGTATGTCACCCGGCCCTCCTCCGCTGGTCTCTCCATTCTCAGTGAGATCTTCTACCAGCACGGAGGGGAAGACGCCGACCCGTCCGTTGAGCTCCCCCTCCCAGAAGCCGTCATCTGTCTGAGTGTCGCGACTCAACAGGCGGATCACAGCTCCCTCAGAAAAGGAGAGTTCCTCATCCGCCTGGCCCTCGTAATCATAAAGTGCACGGACATACATCACTGCAGAGAGAAACGAGAGAGACAAAGAGCAGTAAGATACACAGAAGGAATAATTACTCTAGGGGAAATGTAGTCCCTCCTCTGCCTGGCCGTCATTGTTATTAAGAGAATGGTACACACCGCCTGAGAGAGGGAGATACAGAGGAGACAGAGAGAAATAATAATTAGGTGAGTTTCCCTATGCATTCAGGTAGAGCAGACACAGTAGGAAGGGGGCTGGAGGAAGGGTGGTAGAAGAAGAAAGATGTGGTGTGGATGCACCAATAGTGTTGCAGAAACAATTTCATACAACTGCCTTATTCTTGTATCTGTTCCAGTCAGTAACTGCTGTGGCAGTGACAAACATTTCTACTTATTTAAAGGTTGATGTGGAAAAACAGCGGCCAAAATATAAATGGATGAAAAGGAAATCAGGACGGACAGAGCTTCTGGAAGCTGACTGCAGGTTTTTACTGAACAGCGGCCCGCACACACTTCAGGTTTGCCTTTACACTTCTGTTTAGTACTGCTACCATAAAAATATTTTTATCTCGTTTCACCCTGTAAGGTAGACAACCCACACTTACTTATTCTAATAATGCTCTGCCTTGCAAATTGAGTGGTGTTTACAGCTGAATTCGGAGCTACTCCAGTGGAGCAGTAAAGAGAAAAATGCCTTAATCAGTGGCGCATAATAACCTCATTACAAGAAGAAAAAAACACATTCACATTGGTACAACTGGAACTAGCTTGTTTACTAAAACTCCTGGCACGCAGTTTAATTATGTCAAAGACTAATTTAACATCCCTAGGTTTACAGTGCACTCACTGTTTGTGTCTCCATTGATGCAGCCGGAGTGCAGCTCTGGCTCGGTGGAATTGGACGAGGTGTGTGATCGAGCGTCGAGCGTAGCCAGAGACTGGAGCATGCTCAACAGACTGTTGGAAGTCGGGAACTGCAGGTATTTCTCTGGGACGTAACCCACATGACCTATCTTATTGCGAGCCTGGAAAACACACACGAACACACAAACACAACCAATAAAAACAATGAAGAAAGGCAACATGAAAACATGCAGGGCAGGAGAAAATGAAGCACCAATGAACCACGCAAGGCTGTGAAACTCACGGGATAAACACACAGAGCTCGAGAGATAATGCTCAGGGTGCCTGCAGGTATCAGACATTTACATTTATTGCTTTTTAAGACCATTTAAAGACGATTTTAAACTAAATCTAAGACATAGTTTTGGACTAATCTTCTTTCTCTTATTCAAGCACTGCAGGTAAGTACAAAGGTAAGTAGTATATATATATAGTACACTGTGCAGGAGAAGATTTTATGAAGGAATATGGTCATTAAAGTGAGTTAGGTTAATTTACATTTTGCCAAAAGATAAGTGCAAGTAGTACTATGTTCAGTAATATGTTTAAAGATCTGGTCTTTCACACAGAAGAGCTCGACTCACTTTGACAAAAAACTAAATTAAACTAAATTAAACTTCTATATAAACAAAAATTCAGCTGCCTCACATGAAGCAACACTTAAAAAAATTCAAAACAGTAAAACTAAAATCCTTTCAAAATAAAAGCATTAAGGGTCCTGAGGATAATAATTGTGTTTAAGTAGTAACCTGTTACTATGTTTCAACCTTTGCTCTCGCCCTCCGACATATATTCTATTTTTTTAATCTTCTAATATCTTATGTACTAGTGTTAAACACTGTAGCATAATGCACATTCCATTTTCATTTCTATTTTACTTTATTGCTTTATATTTAAATGCTTTTATTTCATACTCTTATTCTTACTTCTGATCATTCTCTGTTCTTTACATCGAAGCGACTGTAACAAATCAAAATTTGACCTCTGGGATCAATAAAGTATTTCTGATTCTGCCAAATCTGCCAAAATATTTCTACCACCACACAGTTTATATCATCATATTGCCCAACTCTGCACATCTGTGTGATCACTGCATGTGTGTGTATTTGTCACCTTGACCCAGTCCTCCATGTCTCCGTCCTCAATGACCTCCAGCATCTCCTGTTCATCAATAGTTAACTCATCCGGCTGAGAGGCCTGTGGGAGAGACACAGCAACAGAGTCAGAGACAGAGCAAGACGAGACATTCATACAGCAAAAACCCTCCACACTAGACTGAGCCCATCATTAATAATTCATTTTAAACTGCTAGAAAAAGTTGCGGTTATTCACATTCATCAGCATATATGCAACAGTGGCATTCAACTTTGCTTACCTGACTACATGCATGGGTGAACTACTGACATTTGATAGGTGTGTGACCAGGTAACCGCAGAAAGGTAATCTTTGTGTGTTGGGTTTGTACCTTGTATGAGTACAGGACTTTGCAGGTTAGCGGGTAGTTTCGGAGGGTTCCCGAAGGACTGGAGCTGCTGTCGTCAAAAACCTCCATATTCTCTTCACACTCTTCTCCCTCCTCACGCTCCAAGTCCACTGTGCCCTTTAACACACAAACACACAGCCAGATAATGTCAGAACCTCTGATAAGTACAAGGACAAATAAGAAAAGCACCATTCACCTTTACAGCTCCAGGATAAAAACAGATCAAGTACACAAAGAGTTCTCCAAATACACAAAAATTATATATCCTGTTGTGACGCCCACCTTGTTGACTTGTGTTATTTTCTTTGTCTATGCTGGTATCTACACCTGCTAGGTCTGTCCATGTAACAAAACTTTCACTTGTTACCTTTTCACCCCTCTTCCTGTCTGTCTGCACTCTCTCTGTGCTGGCGTAACAATCTCATCTATAGTACTGCTTACCTTTGCTTCCTGCCAGGGTTTCTCTGTCCTGCTCTGTGCGGGTACTACAGCTTTTAGAGACAGGTGTAGAAGGACTAATGTTTCATATGATCCAGCACCTCCCTCTTTTGTTCCATGAGAATTTCACTGGCTTATATGATGGTCATGTGATCCAGCTGGTAGAAAGATCCATCACATGCAGCAAGCTGACCCGGCCGCAACAATAGAGTGTGTGTTTGGGTGCTTGTGTTATCCATTCCCAAGTGATTGTGTTTAGTCATCAGATTTCTGTTGACACAGTAAACTCAACACCGGTGCAGAATAAAATAGATGTGTGTGTTTTGTATATGAGTGGGAACCCATTCCCTGGGGAAATAAATAACCTCCAGGTGTGTTCCGAAGGTGTTCCCTAAATAAACATTCACACACTCTTATAAAAGCTCGCTGATAAGTCCGTTGTGTTACTCATTCACTTTGCTGCACTGATTTAAACGTGCACAGCCTCGGAGCCAATTCCATTTCATCCCTAAAGTAAAATGACCGGCGTGTATTTCAACAACCCAATAAAATATCACCAAAAATACATCTCAGTGTGTGTACCAATACAGCCCAGATGCAGACCAATGGACACTTTTATGGCTCCGGGAAGTAATAACTGTGAAAGTGATATCGTAATGAAGGCAGCGGCTGCCTGAGGGACTTGCGGGTTCATGGCTTACAGTATTTCATTGTCGTATTAATAAAATTGAATGGGAAGAAGAGAGGGTCGGGGGAAGTGTCTGCTCCCCGCTCTCATTGTTTTTCTTTGCTCTCTTTCTGCAGATTATTATTCACAATCCATCCATCCTTCCTCCCCTCTCTGACCATTGGTCACTTCTTGACCTCTCCGTAATCAGCAAACTGCTGTTAACAATCCCTCCTGCTGTTTCCCCCTCTTCTCCATCTCTCTCTCCCTTCATTTCCCTTGTCGTACCTTGTCATTATAATCCCTCTTTCTTCGCCGCTGTCAGTCTCTGAAGGCTCCAGTACAATCCAAATAAAATCAAAGGCTGTTGAACTGCTGTCAAATGCCTGAAAACTCAATGTGCCTCCTGGTCTGTTCTTTTAATGACACCCACGCCAGATGGAGGGGTTTTCGACAAGCCTAGCCTCCAACTGATTTATTTTATAAATAGAGCAAGGGAAAGCTGAAAGAAAACTTTAAAAACAAGTGTGACTTCACGAAAGCTGAGACCACTGACAGGAATGCATCAACATGTTCATGCATTCACACACACAACCTCACAATCATGTCACTATAGATGCCTCCCTATGACAACTAGTTCATGGGACATGGCAAAATTAAAATGGTGTGTGTGTAAGTCTGGAAGTCGACCAAATGTTAGTCGACCAGAAATGTCACTAGTCGGCAAGATTTCAAACAAAACGTGAAACTCTATTAGGAGCTGCGCCTTGTCAAAATATATCAAAACCTGCATGTCTGAACCATGTGGGAGTTTAATCTGAAAGGAAAGACACAGGAAGTGGCCACGCTCAGCAGTCAGGCAGGAGTCTCGTTAATTTCCAGGGCTGGTACCTATGATTATTCCACAGGCTAGTTTATAACATGTCGGGCAGGAAATCCAAAGTGTGGGATCATTTTGAGAAGGTGAAGGACGAACCCAAGGTGATATGTAAACTCTGCAGGCAAACATTTGCCTATCATTTGTTGACTACAAACATGATGTTTCATCTTTACAGCTACATGCCCATTAGCTACTTAGCTTAGGAAAATTTTTAGTCAGGGGCAGCCCTATACTATGAACACAAAGAGTATAAGAGTGGATCGAGAGAGAGCCACCTCTGTCTCGCTCAAACCAAATGGTAAAACTAGGTAGTGCTGATCAAACATAAACCAAGATTCTGCTGCCATTTTGCCTTTTTCTTGCCTAAAATATCTCCAGAAACACATTTTAGTGTACTGTTTGGCTGTAATACGAGAATTTGTGAGCAAGATGTGGGAACCAAACTGTTGAAAAAACTGAGATCAGGGGCAACCGATGGCTTAGTGGGAAGAGCAGGCGTCCCATATATAAAGGCAATGCCCTTGCCGCAGCAGCCTTTGGCTTGTTTCCAGCGCGGGGCCCTTTGCTGCATGTCATCCCCTCTCTCTCCCCCCTTTACACTTAGACTGTCCAACAAATAAAGGCAAGAAGCCCAAAAAACTCTTGAAAAAGAAACAACTCGAGATCAAACTGTCAAACTAAGCACCGTTGAATAAATATGAACCAAGATTCTGTTACTACGTTGCCTATTTCTCATTAAAAATGTTTTCAGAAATATGTTTTAGCTTACTGTTTAACTGTTATTTGTTACCCGCAGGCCACCTTATCATTTCCTGTGTCAAAATGGCCAAGCTTGCATTATGTAACCCACCAGTGGGAGTGTTTATTAGTCCAGTGTGGCGCTTTGCATTCAGGTAGCCACAGCCATTTTCCTCTGATTTTCTGGTCATGTAGCATCAATTTAAAACATACTTGTGTCCTTCTACAGCAGAGACAACTTAGTTTCATGAAAGGACCATCTTTCTAGCAGTGAAATATGTCTAAACACAGCTCTGTGTTTTGGTCATCATTTTGTCTGTGCAGATTTGCCAGTTCTAATTGTGGAACCGCGGCCTTACAGTATGCTCCTCTATGTTCTCTTCTGTTTTTCACGATCCCGCTGTCTCTCTCACCTCTGCATCCAATTTTAATTCAACATTATCACTCCCTCCTCACCTCTCCCCCTCACCCTCTCCTCCTCATTACACCACCTCCTCTTTTTCTCAACTCTCTCTCCTGCTTCTCTAATTGTCTCTTCAACACTCCCTCTCTCTCACCGCACAGCTCCCTCCATCATCCCGTCTCTCCATGTGTCTCTTCCTAGAACGCCCTCATTCCCCAGACTTTCTCTCACTTTCTCACGCTCAGTATCTCTCTCTGTCTTTCTCTCTGGTGTTAGCTGCGTGCTGCAATATCATGTGAGCAGAATGTCAAGTGCTTCCGATGGAGCAGACCGACTATGTTTAGTCCTGTTGACAGACACACACGCACAAAGACAGACATCTCCAACACAAAGTCCCGTATGGGATCACACTCCTTGTCGTGGACGCACATTCTCCTCCCCTCATGTGTACCCAATGGAGAGACAAACACACACACACACACACACACACACACACACATGAGCATAACATAAATGGCTCAATTAGTGATTTTACATAATTAAAGGCTACATTAAAGGGATAGTTCGTGATTTTTGTAGTAGGGCTGTATGAGGTACCTATCCATAGTCAGTGTATTACCTCAAGTAGATGGCGGTCAGTGCACTCCCTCCAAAATACATTGCTGTTACGGGGGGTTGACACCAAAATATATTTTAGCCACCTAAAAAGAGGCCCATTTAAAAATCAATATCAGTCTAAGTGGTATATATTGAGGATATTTTCACCACTTTGCCGTCAGACAGCCCTCTTCTTTGGCACTACATTTTCTCAATCATAGAACTTCCATATTGCGCTGTGCACTGTATAACTCAGCAAGTCTGCTGTTTGGGTCAGACTGTCAGTGATTTATAGAAGACACAACAAATACTGAAAGTAAAACTGAGTGATTATGACAGCAAAGACAAAGTGCTGTTCACTGTGGAGACAAGAGGATAGCTTTCTGAGCCAAAGTACAGAGAAGAACTTTTACAGAGGGAGACTGAACGGGTTGAAAAAGAGAGAGGGAGAAGACAAGGGAAACTTCTGTGGATGCTGAAGGCCGAGAGCGAGCAGAAGCTAACTGTGAACTGTTATATGCATGCTCAGGGACCCAGAGAGCTACTGCTGCCATGAGTCAGACGTGGTTGCAACAAAACTACAGGATCTTTCTGAATCAGAGGATGCCAGTGCCTCACATAGAGTCTGAAATTTCTGCATCACCAACCATCCAGAGCTCCCCGCCTAACTGGATGCCAGTGTCTTGCAGATGTTTTCAATTTTCCGAGATAAAAAGGGGAAAAAAATCCAAGACCAGAGGGGCCTGATTGCGAGTTGTACTTAAAGTAAGTTTTTGGCTCTCTGTACTATTGTATAATGACTGATTATTAGACAACCAAAGTTTTATGGGCTGTGTTTATCTTATCAACGTATTTGTTTTAGCCATTTGTAGTGGCAAACTAAGCTGGAATTACACACTCTACAGCAAATGGTGCACTGTGATAACTGTAGCCTACAACATTTTATGTTGTAGAAAGAAACTTTACCCTTTTCCTGCTGGTAAGGCTAATATCACCATCTACGTACACAGATCATGGGAGTACATATCATTAGTTACTGTCCCTAGTGAGTCATATTTTATACCCGGATATCTAACTGCATATACGACTTGTATGATGGGATATAACTGCACATTCAGCAGCGTCTCTCGCTTATTTGGCGGTATTTTGAAATAATCCTCTGAGGAAAAATATTCACAGCAAAGACAAAGTTGTCTCAGGCTTCAAGTGGAGTGCTGACGTCTGTGTTGAGTGCAACTAGCCTCAGCTGTCGATGATCAATATCAATGGACGGAACACGGTTTCTTAAAAAGCCAGCAAAAACACAAGCACAAACCACTTTAAAGTACTGGTATTTTCGAAAGTAACCTGTCTTTTTTGCCTGACCTCGCAACAGCATTTTCTGACCCAATCCGCAGACCTGCAGAGTAATACAGTCCACGGCCATGGCGGCACAGTAATACAGAAGTTTTAAGAAAAAAAAGAAAAAGTAAAGGGCTGTCTGGCAGTTGTGAAAAAAGCAGTGAAAATCTTCTCAACATAGCGTCCAGTCAGTCTAGACTGATTTTTCATGTAGGCTTCTATTTTGGGTGCTAAAGTCCGATTTGGTGTCAACCCCCCTTCACAGCATTGTATTGCTGTGAGTACCTCATACAGTCACACTTCAAAAATTCTGAACAATCCCTTTAAGTTTGGCACTTTGACATTTTCTAATGCTATACAGAAATTATGTTTTAGAAACAACCAAAGATATGAATATGAATTGTGTCAAAAGGGCCAGCTGCTTCTCACATCACATGAGTTATAAATATTTTTTGAAATCATAAACAAATGAGAAAAACACAACTGTTTCATCTTTTAGTGAAAATATATTCAACTTTCCAACACTCCTTAAAGCAGCAGTTTATGAAATCACATTAGTTCCGCCTGTGTTATTCCTACTTGGTGCATGTCTACAAACTGTCTAACAGTCCTGCATCATGAGGTGAACGGAAAAATGCAAGATGATCTTGCTTGAATAACCAATATTGTGGACAGTGGATAGTTTTGAACAATAAGCCACAGGCTGTTTAAAATCTGTCCGTGGGCCACAACTGGATAGATTTGGATGTGCCTGTGCTAAGCTAAGCTAACCTGCACCAAGCTCTAGCTACATGTTTAGCTTTCGGACAAAATAGTTGTATCACTCTTCTCATCTAACTCTACCAAGAAAGCTAATGAGTGTTTATCCCAAAATGTCAGACTATTTGTTGATGGTGGAATGCTGTATAGGGTGGGCGTCCACCACCACCACCCATGACATGCATAGAGCATCTACACAGGTAATAAAGAAAAGGTCCCTTCAGGCTTCAGATCTGTGCTCTATCTTGCCATAAAAGCTATAGGGGTCGTGAAATAAAAGCTGCCACTTGTGTGAGGACTACATCAGTATTCCAATGGGGAAGTGGGGCGTTTTAAGAGGCTGTAACTGGCGTGACGGATGATTAGGCAGCAGGGCTGAGGTCAATTATCTTGCAATTTACATCATTCAGGAAGTGATTTGTCAGGAGAACCATTCTAGCTGGGTGGCTTTTACTTATAATGAAATCATAAAGACTGAAAAGTCTATGATTATGATGACTCGGTGCCTTAGAGTTTAAAGTGACATTTTTGAATGTGCTGAATTAAGTGCAGCGTTTGTGTAGCGCAAGGAGAAAAAACTGTTGGAAAGAAAGACGAGCCGATGATAGATATATTATTTACACAGAGTGACACAATTCAGTGGTCCTGAAGTGGGTAAAAGAGGCCACCATGCATGCAACACCAATCATTATGTTGTATGGTGAAAAGGAACTATTCCTATTGTGAATTATAGGTGTGAGATTTGCACTTTCCAGCCAAGTCAAAAACTGCTGCAACTTTGAAAATCTATATAAGTTACTGGCACACTGGTTGTCTCATTAGATCTAATGTTATGTCTACAGTTTTGTTGTTCTTAAATTTCGTTAACAAGCTTTCCGAAGTTCTTCTGGCTTGGCGGGAAAGCAGCGACACGCGCACAGTGAGGGGAGGAGTCTCACCGACAGTGAGGGATCGTGGGAAGTGTAGCTGGCCCAACGTTCATTCTCCAGCTCCTCCATCACCTACAGCATGCACAGAGAGAGTGGGGGGGCGGGGGGGAGGGGAGGGGGGAGGGGGTTATACACATGTTGCAAACAGGCACACGCACATACTGCACTGCACAAACTGGAATTAATGTGTGAAAGGATTTAAATGCACACTCACACACACTCCAAACAGTTGTATGTATGAATGCACTCACAAACATTTATCACACACTATTTTACACTTGCCTATATGAAACAAGTCAGGCATAGAGGAGAGGCTTACACACACACACACACACACACACACACACACACACACACACACACAAAAACAATATATACACTATACGTACACATATTTTCCAACACTCAGACAAAACACACCTGGTTCATGGCGCTCTTCAGCCAGGTATCCACAGCAACCCCTACTTGCCGCAGAAGGTCCAACCGAGCCTCGGCTTTTAACTTAATTGTCTTTGGAGAGAGAAGAGGTTAGCAATGTTAGAAACATCTAATATATCAGAGTTACACAGTTTTTCTGGCATCAGTCTTAAAAGGAACATCTATTTTTTTTAACTTTTACAACCATTTACTGTAAAACAGGGACCTATTTGAAATCTGTCTGAGTGCCATCATTTTTAATCGTTGTCTAATAGAGTCACTGTGTGCCCATATCACCACGCTTAACCTGCTGAGTAAAATCTTATCACGACTATGACACAACTATGAAAATAACAGCTTGTAAAAAAAATGTGATTAAATATAAATCAGCAGAGGTAAAAGCCTAAAATGTCTCACTGTGGGTCGAGAGTACCAGAAGGCTCCTTATACTGAACAGATGAAAGCAGGTATTCACCAGCCTTATTACTGGGACTACAGCAGTTGCAGTCACTTTGGTCTCCAGGTTGCAAAAGTGCTTTATATTCATTCAGCAGCGGCAACCTCCTTCCCAGTGACAGACATGACTGTGTACAGTAAGCACCAAGATTGGAGCCATTTCTCATATATAATTGGTTTTTAAAGTTATGCAGGGAGAAGGACCTCAGGTGACTCTGTATGCCAGACCAAACGTTACAATAAGCAACTGCCGAGTCGTGATACACCTCAATAAAGTGCTATGGGGATGATGTTTTTTGTAGGCCAGCTGGAAAGTTAACATCGCCCTGGTTTATTCGACAAAAAGCAAGTGAGAATTTTCAACAGGATTTCGGATAATTGCAGAAAATACAATCTGTGGTGAACAACAGTTGAAGGAATTTACACGTTTTGTTCAGCAAGATAATCTTCACAAATGAACACCACCTTTATGATTCTCAGTTTTTAGGATTTAGGGGGATATATTGGAGGAATGGACTGACAATTGTTTTGTTTTGTGTTATCTTAGAATAAGCTGTTTATATCTACAATCCGTCTCCTCTACGGACTCTGCCATGTTGCACCGCCATGTTTCTCGTGGCCAGGAAGGGGGGAAAAAAAATGGCTCTATAGGGCCAACTGCGATTTTGCGTTGGCCACAATAGTTCGTATCCCTCTGTGACAAGAGCATTGGAAAAAACCATTTCTTTTAACAAAATACTGCTTTATTCTGAGACCTCTGTGGGTAACTAATGATACTAACTTTTTAAATAAAATCTCTAGAACAATGATCACTGATGAAACCCTAACCAGGACAAATTTCATCAGGTTGCAATCTGCAGTCCTCACTGCTAGATTCCACTAAATACCTTAAGTTTACAAGATGTTGCTTTAAGTGTACATGCAAAGGCTGTAAGTAAAATCACATATTAGGCTATAGGCAATAGATGCTACAGACATGACTTCAGTGTTTTCACCACAGGCTGTAAAGCTGTGTTTCGCTATAACGAACTTGTTAGCAACTGTTTTCTTTAAGAAACAAAAAGGCTTCAAAATTTATGAGTGGAGTATTAACTGGGAATGTTAATGACACATCAATCATCATATCATCATCTTCAAGATGCACCTCTATTTTGAAATTCCCATGGCACGTCTCTGTCACCATTTTTCATCTAAGTGCACCTTCTTCCGAAACATTCAAACAGTGCTAGCAGCCTAGCGCCGGGCAGATAATGGCAAGCAGTCAAAAGACAATAAGGATATTTACTGATATTGTCTTGGTTCCTGGATTGAATTGAGTCAAAATCATGTCATGGTGTAAAACAAAACCTGAAAATCTTTCAAGCTTGCATTAATTACGGCTGTCATTTTAGGCAATCAATTGTCACAAACTGGCTCAGTGAATGTGACAATGTGGGTAGTGTAGGTCAGCAAAGTCAGTTAAGAAAGCCACGCATGGGTGTGTGTCAGGTGTGCTGTGGAGGTGTTGAAGGTGCAACGCAAAAGCAATGATGCCCAGTATGTCACCTGAAGGAAGGGAGAGCCCAAGTTTTATAGCCTAGAGGCCCAGGTGAGCTTAATCAAGGTAACGACCCTCCCATGTCCGCCAGCTGCCTGATGGGAGGGGCATCACACAACCAAAACCCATTCAAAAAACCCACTGACTTCAAAAGGTGCAAAAATGCTAACTCATTCCTGCACCACTCTACTACAGAGTAAGGATGTGAACTGCATTTGCACCCCAGAATGTGTCATGTGGTCTTTTAAATGGCAACTCATCAATTCTTGCTGTACTTTCTTTTATAATGAGCTGCAAACACTGGGCATGTGCCGTGTTATTTCCTAATGAGACAATATGATCAGGCTATAACCACCAGTAGGGAAACCCCTGAGATTTACATCCACTCTGCCTCGTCTTCCCAACTCTTTCATCTCTCATCCTTTCTCTTTTTTCCTGCTGTCTCTCACTGTTTTCATCAATTTCCTTTTTCATTACCCCCGTCTTTCCCTTCTCACAGATGCTGACAGAGCAGATTGATAGCTGATAGCTGCCTCCCACAGAGACGTACAGTCAGACAAACAGAAGCACGCTGTCGAGACAGACTTCCTGGCTTTGATCAATAAAGACCTGAGCCCCTTAAGTGCCTCCATTTTTTTTCTTTCCATTAGCAGCACCCAACAAATGCTAAAGGTTGCTGCTGGACCATAAACATACCAGAATAAAGAGGAGAAAAGTTTAAAAAAGATGGGCAATATATGTTCAGCCATCTGTGCAGCAGGAGTCAATAGAATAAGGAGGCAGTGGTGTGAGTACAGATCACTGGTGGATAGACTGTACAACCTCAGAGAGACAGTCCAGCTGGGCGGCAGCGCCAATCAATAAAACAGACAAAGGTAGGCAGAAATACAGATGGAGAGACAGACAGGCAAAGAGATTCATCTGGCTATAACTACCACTGAATTATTCTAAATTAAGGGACCACTTTTTTTAATATGACTCATATCTAAGCAGACGTTAAATATTAAGAATTTTGCTGCTGCAGCGCTCAAAAGATGACGACAGCAGCTGAAGTCATCATAAAAAGCAATGACACACGAGATCCATTTGAAACTAGACAAATATAAGAAGCTACACAGCGTGGGAACTGATTGGTCTGCTGTTTTTATCGACAAGATATGTGCACTATACTGTAATGACCAAAGATACGCTACATGTGAACACACCCTTATGACTGTGCCCATGCTCTGTATACCAAAGGTAATTAATATGCCAATGCTGATTAAATTGTGCCTACATTACGAGCGCACACTTCTAATCAATTTTCCGATCCTTATTAGTTCTGTTTGCTTGTGCTGGAAAGTATCTGGGTGCACAATCTTTTCTCTGTCTTGATGCATCTGCTGTCTGAGGCATTTGGATGCCACGTGTTAATGAGGCCAGATTGTCTGGTGAAGCCAGTAAGAGAACAGCCTTCAACGGCTCATTAGTATGGAGACAGCCTCTTGCCTCACTCTCTCATCCTCTGAGAAGTCCTTAGAAAGAGGAAAACAGCAGAGAGGAGGCCAATAATTGTTTAATATCAATGTGGGAAATCTCAGACGGAACTTCTGCTTGATTTTAAAATATGCTGCGAGAGAGGGAAGACAAAAACAGACTCTGTATATTAAGTTAGCAGGATCAATTTTTGAGTTTGCTGCTAAGTATAAAGCTTTAATGCATAGATTTGTTCGTGAGACTTGGGGGAAAATTTGTATTGACTTCAACTACAACTGGATGGTCCTTCATTTCCATTTACTTTATATATTTGTAGGATAAGTACTGCAGATGGAATTTGCTTCAAATTTCACATCTTCTAAGACTCAAATTGATTTTTTTCCTCAAGAATTTATGTGCATCACTTTAGCCTAGCGCCTTTTTTCTCCTCTTGATTTCCCTTCATCTCTGAAGCATGTTGTTCAATAGAAACAAACGCTCCACTAGAGTGTACAAGGCTGGCCTGGAGCACACTGTCTTCACATATAATTTATAAAATAATCTAAAATACATTTAGTTTTATGCTCTGAAAATTTTTCCCTGACTTCAATCACAGCATGTATCACTTACTAATGATGATAATTTTTTGTTACAGTAATAAATGTTCAAATGATTTCAGGAAAATGCATGTACGGCCTCTGGTTTCGGTATCCAGAGTCTTTTATCAAGCACTCAGCCAGAGGCCATAAAATCAGACGCTTGTAGAGAGCAGAGGATACATAACTCTACTCTTTCTTTCAGTGTTTATTGATTCCATTCAAACAGAGGCGAGAAAAAGAGGATGCTTCTAAAGATTGAGGTGCGCACTGTTGAACACTGCGGAATAGATTTAAAGGCATAAAACATTTAAACAGTTTGATTTCTCTTAGTTCTCATGCTCCTTTTTTTCTTAAAGCGACAGTTCAACCCCAAAATTAAGAATACAGATTTTTCCTCTTACCTGTAGTGCTAGTTATCAATCTCGATTGTTTTGGTGTGAGTTACTGGATGTTGGAGATATCGGATGTCTGTCTTCGCTTGAATATAATGAAACTAGAAGATGAAAAACAGATTTGAAAAACGCAACAGCAATGTCTCTTTCTAGAAATCATGACCTGGTTACTCTTAATACTCGTAATATAAATAATAATCCACAAACCTTGTTGTGAGCAGTTTCTTGTAGGCACTACTATCTTTCTACAGACTACACCTGCCAACTGCACAGATGAAAGTGTGTATCCACTGCTAGCTCGCCTAGCACCACTTAGCTAGCTGATGTTACAATCTCTGCTGAGGAGGACAACATTAATGATTACATCTCACACTATCATGAGCACAAGCGTCTCTTCTTTGAGTAGATGCACACTTCCTTCTGCGCAGTAATATGATTGCTAGGTGTAGTCTGGGTCGGTGGATTATTATTTATATCATGCCGTTAATGTTTACAACTCATGCTGTCACGAGCACGAGTCACCATGAAACAGCTGGTGTATGTGGTTCAATAAATAACAAGAGTTCCTCCATGAAACTGTTCACAACGAGGTCTGTGGATTATCTTGAGTAACTGGGTCATGATTTCTAGAAAGAGACACTGCTGTTAAATTTCGGAAATATATATTTATTTTTTTGGCAATTTCAGCACTAAATTTGAGAGAAGGCAGACATCTCTACAACTGATATCTCCAGCACTCTGCAACTCACACCAAAACAATCAAGGATGATAAATAGGTAAAACTGGTAAAAAGAAAAATTTGTATTTTTGACTTTGAGGTGACCGTATCTTTAATTTGTAATTTGATTTTGTACAACAGGGTGGACATTTTAATTTCAGATTTGTAATGCTTATTTTGATAAAGTCTTTTGTGACCATATTACAAAAATGTAAATTCCATCTCACTCCTCCCCAGTAATGATATAAACACTACTCAATCCAATGTCTCTATTTATGTCCATAAAGGCAACAGCCTCCCTGGCTTTTCCATATATTCTTAAAATAAAAGTGGCTAATAAACAGCTCTGTACGCTCTTAAAAGTTGTACATGATTCTAGGCATGTATATTTATGTTTCCTGCATCGTGTTTTCCTTAAACTATCCAGATACAAAAATTGTAGGACAAGACAATTACTAAAACTTTAAATAAAACTATCTATATATATATTGAATAACCCTAAACACTGTATCTTTCTCATGGATTCGCCTGCAGTTTGACATGCACTAAATGGTCACACTTTTAGCACAAACAGCACATCGACTATAATCACTCTCTCAGACTCTGTAACTAAGTTGGCCGTCAAAGTGTTTAAGATGTTGTCACAAGCAAATTAGGCAATTTAAAAAAAAAAAAAAAAAATCAGTTAATGAGGACAGGCAGCAAGGCCAACTATGCTATCAGTCTCTTTTACTGGTGTTTCAGACATGCTGCTTCTGAGACACAAATGAGTTTTTAGCTGATAATGACACCAAGGTTGATACCAAAGTAAAAGCCGGATAATTACCCACTCACACTGCATTTCTCCACTGAAGACAGATGCTTAAAAAAATATTTAAATTCACAAATTGACTGTACATACAAACTTTGACTCTCCATCCTAAATATAAGTTTTACTTCATTTCTTGCTAATAAGGTGTTTAAATGGTCACTGCAACAACATGCTTAATGGGAAGAAGGTGAGACTTCATGTTAAAGGAAAGAATGATGTAATCACTATCCAGATAATGCTGTGATCAAACCTGCAGAATGTCTTTTGTACTGCTTTCACTCCCTTTATAATCCCGCGATAAGAGCTCTGTGATGAAGCCATTTGTACCAAATGAGCTCATAAAAAATTCATCATCATACTCAAGGTAATGCTGGCCTGGGAGAGCAAAGAATAGCAGACAGACAGTGTGAGACAGACACAGAGAGGGGAGGAGGTGGTGTGGTCGCTTGTTTGCACTTTGTGATAAAAAAGACTCCTATTACTTTGTAGAAAGTGAGATCACAAGCTACCCATAGTGTTGTGAAAATATTCTCGCAGTGCAAGGGAGACTAAAATAGCTACCCAAATCATCTCTACCAATGAAAGCAGTAAGATTACTTGAGATATGCTTAAATGAGAAACTGTAAAAACCCCTCAGGGGATGGAATGGAGAAGTGAAACAGTGGTCACACAGAGAGGTAACACCAGAAGTGAAATGTTGCTTGACCGAACCTGACAGCAGAGGGTGCCAGATATGTGAAAGCTCGATTAGAAAGGTTGTGTGGAGGCAAAGAGGCAGTGTGAGGGAGCGAATGAGCAAAGTGAAACAAGAAAATGCAATTGACGAACTGACACGAAAAGCAAAAAGATATAGAGACCTTGGAGAGAGAACACAGACTGAATGGAGTTCAGAGCGATGACAGACGATGCAGTGATCTCATTCATACTGTGAATCAAGAATCAATACATAAATTATACATATCTCGGTGAGGGGAAAGGCTGAGGGGTGCAGAAGGAAAAAAGAGAACACAAGATGAGCAAGAGGCGGATGAGGAGGGAAAGACAGGAGTTGAAGCTCAAAGAGCAAGACATAAAAGCAAAATGGCAATCATAGCATCTGATGGTTTGGATATCATCACTCAGATTGTTATAGGTGCAATGCTTACACACCTTTATAGTGTCACACTGAGTTACTGAGACAGACATAACTGTGTAAATTGTGTTTAAACCTTGAAAGCCGAACAGAATGCAGCAAAACCAGGGGATTACGGGGCCTAGTGGATAACAATGGTCGAATTACTTGACTGATTTGACGTCTCCTGAGATGTGAAAGGTGTATTGATCGATCCCGGCCCGTGTTTGTTAATTTCACCCTGCCTCGTCAACCGTGTCAACCGTGCAGATGGGGCAGACTGAAATGCCAACTGCCGCTGTTTGCATTTAAAATATTTACCAAATAATTAGTCAGGCAGCCCAAACACTGGGTGTAGAGGAAAACTGGGAGGGGGGCTGCATTTTGTGCTGTCACAGAAACAGAGGGCTTGTTTGTGATGCTGCAGCGATATTACAGCAGAGAGGGAGTCGATGACAATATGCAACGTTTACTACTGTTGTGTCAGCGTGTACCAGAGATTTTACAGTGTATATTTTAGGGAAGAATGAAACATTTGCCATTCACTACAAAGACACACTCCCCTTTTTCCCCTTAAACACATCATTCTCTGATTGTAGTGACCAGCCACTCCATTTTACTCGCATGAATGTCAGAGGTGTAATGGTACAAAGTTTGCTGCGAGTTTGCTACATGAGGATGTTTTTTTTCAGTTACGTTGAACAGACATTAGCACAATTGTCAAAGACTCAGAATTCTCTTGATGAAATATTTTCAGTATTAGAATAATGACCATTTTAAACACGTGTGTATTACACTGTCGAACACTGAACCAACACCTTCCTGAAAGGCAACAGGTTGCTACAGGCTATAATGGGAAAATATCTCTTATGCTATCACGCTGAAAACACAACATAAAAATAAAATAATACAAAATACAACTTATTTGAAGCAGTGTTTTAAATAGTACCACCATGGCTATATGCCTATGTAAACGCCAAGTTTCAGTAGTAATGCCAATCTGCTTTTACATCTAGAGGCTGCATAAAAGCATCCAGGATAAGAAGATGGACCCTAGTTTGTTCCTTCTTCGTCCTGGCACATCTGGATGATGCCATCAAATAGGTGTTAGCATGTTGGATGTGATTCTGTTTACATAGCCTACAGCGGATGCGCAATGCCGACATGACGTTCTCATCTCATGGACTTTTGAGATGCATGATTTTAAAATAAAGGGTGGATGCCCCATCTATCAAAATGCAACACAACGCTACCAGAAAGCATTTCATGGTTGCTAACATTAAAAAAATGAGGGAAATGACGGATACTATACTACTTTAACCTCTAACAGTTTTGCTAACAGTGTACAGATTTTTAAGTTTTTATGCAGCGCTCATGCTTGTGAACTTTGGCTCCACATTATGTACATCAATCTACATACCGTACATTCTGTGTGGCTGCGTGCACCGAGCCATGGCTATACAGTCACAGTTTGGTGCAAATACCCAAATAAATACATACTGTACATACAAGATTGTTTACTGAAGATATGTTAGAAGATAATTAATTTCAGAGAGAGAAGAAACATCTCAGATGAAACCCATGAGAACATAAGGAGAACATGCTAATGTCACACAGGAAGGGATGATCTGTGTTAAAAAATTAAGAGTGAGTCACTTACCTCAGCTTTGCGAATGTTTTCTTTGGTGTCCTCTATCTTCATCTCCAGATCTAATCTCCCCTGCTCTGTAGGGGGCAAGCCGTGACTCTCACACTCCTCCAGACACTGAAAACAATACACACACAACTTGATTAGATGTAGTCTTTTAAACATTGTAAGTTTCCTAAATGGGTATATGTGGCAGATGTGAGCATGTGTGTGTCCATCTTACTCTCTTGTAATGTATGATGTTCTTGTGTTCTCTGGCTACTCTGGTTGCCCACTTCCTGGCCTCCTTGTTCAGACTGTGCTCCTCCGTCGTCCCCGTCTCCGACTCTAGCTGACGACTCTAATGCAGACAAACACACACATACGCACACCAGACAGGCATGGGTAAACACATACATTTACCCAGCCCCACACACACAAGCATGGCACACATACACACGCGCACACATAAGTACACCGTGAGCAGTAATGGTACAAGGTGTGTGATATGCAGAAGCTGTTAATTGAACTAGAGAAAGTGTGAGAGAAAGATTGTTTCCTCCTCACATAATTAATACAGCGTGCTTTGCAAAGCTCTATTGTTATACTCTTGGAATGAAATAGCTGCTATTAAAACCACATGTAAAAGAGCACAAGTGTGTGTTTTTGTGTGCGCTACTAAGTGAGGGAGCAGTGGTACAAGGCAACAGGCCATTTTATTTTTTCTTCTGTTTTTTTGACATACAAAAGCAGCTATGTGAGCCTTCAACACCAATAATGAGCAGGTGGCAGTTTTTCTTCAGAGGTTAATGTATTAAATGTGTCTTTGAGTTCAAAGTCCACACACCTTGTCACTAGTCCACCACTTGCCAGTGACAGAACCAAACATTAAACATTATTCTTACTATAAGAAATAGGATCCAACATGTTTTTAACTACAAAGTTACGAATGTTTTGATTATTTCACATGGCAGATGTCTGTATTACTTTCTTCATTTATTCCTCACTGATTTGTAGTGGGTAGGGCTTAGCTGGAAAAAGGTGGTGTCATGTATGTCTGTGCGTTTAGACACACAGAGCCGGATTGGTGAGTTGATCCGAGGTGCCCAATTTTCCGCCTCGTGGGGTAGACATATTGGCGGAACCCTTTTAGTTTAAACAGACCGAGGCAGCCTTCCGCAGCAGGAGGGGCTGTTGAAGACCTGTGGGAGAAGCTGTTGATGACGCTGCACGTGCTATCCACTGGCAGTGGACTAACAAGAAACAGCTGATAGCAGGAATTAGCGAGCAACTAGTTGCAAGAGGGAAACGCAAACCTGACAAACACTGTAAAGATGAGCAACTGGGGAGACAAGGAATTGCGCGCCCTCCTTGCCCTCGCAAATGAAGTGGCCATTAACCATCAGATGACAGGAATGGTGAAGAACGGGCCGACTTTTGAGAGAAGCGCCGAAGGACTGACCAGCCGCAGCTTCCCCCGGAGGACGTCACTGTTTACGTCACATGCTGAGCTACACGTTTTGTTACTTGCTCACGCCCCCCATTGCCCCGAAAAAGGCGCATTCTGTATAAACAAAAGTAGGTAGGCGGCATTTTGCCGCACTCCCCGATTTTGTTTTTATACTGCCAATGCTGAAAAAAGACTTATTGGGCTTTCCTGCAAATTTGCACAATTCATATCTAAAAAGGGTTATAGAGACAGACAACCATTTAAGCTCATGTTTACACCTACAGGCAATTTAGAGTCACCAATTAACCTGCATGTCTTTGGACCGTGGGAGGAAGCTGGCTCCCCCCACCCCAGGGTTTGAATTCCCCACCACATTTCTAATCAGGAACCCTCTTGTTATGAGGCAACAATGCTAGCCGCACCACCATGCTGCCCAAGTCAAGGTATCTGCTACGAAAAAGGGCCATCCAATTCTGACCAAACAACACCCACTCAGTCCAGATGAAGAACATTACCTGTGTTTTTAGGGTACGATTCTTTGTAAATGATTGTTTTAAGTTTTCTTTACTTTGACTGTACAACAGACCTGACACTAAGTTTTCAGGGCTTTGAAGGAACGAAAGATTAGATTGTTTAGCTGTCGTAAGTGTTCTGAAGAAACTGCTTGATTAAAGTGGAAAAACGTCATTTCTGTCATTTTCTTTCACAATATTTATACTGTATATAGATATATCTATACATTTTATTCAAAAAAAAATGCCATCTGTACATTAGCTGCTTTCTGCTTTTGTTTCTTCAAAATCAATTTCTCCAAAGGTCAGTTTTATGAAACCAATGTTGTTGTTGTTTTTCTACTTAAATGTGACTCTGATTTGATCTTTTTTTAATTGCTGTCTACCATAAATATGGGTCATACAGTGTTAAAGAAACAAAAAGGATACCTTTTAGTGTGTAACCCTGTAAACTTGTCATCCCAGTTGCTTCATTTTGTACAGTATCTGCAGCCCACACTGTTTCAAAAATTTGCAAAAATGTTAAGTATGACATCTATTTTGGCTTTAGGCAGAGACAAAATGTTACTTCCAACAAAAACAAACTGAGCCCACATACATTCAGTGTCACTGATGAGTGCTCACAGACCTGAAAGGCTGGGGTTCCCATAATCTGATAATAAAAGTGTGTTCGCTAGACTACGGTACACGATATTTTAATTGCAAGTTTCCATGCACATCATATCTATTAATTATGTGCTGCTTCAGTAACAAGAGGGCATAAATCTGGCTAAGTATAGGTGTGAAACGAAGAGTATTACATGGGAGATTTACAGCTTAATTACATTCGGGCAAGGGAGGGAGCTGAGGCAGGGAGGCAGAAAACTAGATTTGAGCAGTGGCTCTTAGCTGACATATTGTGAGAGAGAGCTCAGCAAATTGGGCCCTGATAGTTTATTGGTATAAGGTTAATAGAGTAAACAGAGTAAATAAGCATTTCTTTCAGGTGGCCAACAAGCGTCTATATGAGGAAAATGTGTATGCAGGGATGCAAAACACTTCAAATCTTCTCCTTGCATGTGACCTTTATGTGACTTTGTGTGATGCTGTTAGTTTCCACTCCTCATTCTGCATTACAGCTCTATGTTTAAAGCCTAAAGCATGCTGGTGAGACCCTAAAAAAGTCTGGGAGCACCTTGAAAGTTTCAGCTGGTCAAGTGTGGACGTTTAGCACACATAGCCAGAGTTAATCAGATGTCATTCTAAACATGTTCATGTGACAATGCCAAATATTAATTCATCAAATCAAGCTCTCAAACTACTGTAGATGTGATAACAGGCAAAGTTATGGATAGTCAGTCTTCCAGCTCAGGGAAATGTGAAGTACAGCACAGTGAACTCAAAACGGTGTGATCATCCTGTTCTTCAATAACAACCCACACCATCATAATAACAGTCATTCAGAGGACTGTGCAGAAAAACTGTTATTCTGAAACCACAGGGATGAAGAAGTGAGAATGAATCGTGTCAGCTGTTGTAGCTGTCTCTCTGAATGATACTACAGCGTATGCTAGTAGGAAAATACTAATTTAAATGTCTAAACCCTTGAGGTCCAGGGTTCCTACACATTTTCCATTTCAAAGTTTCATACTTTTCCAGACTCCTCTGTAGATGTTTCAGACCATATTTGACATCTGAGTACAAATGGCCAGCCCTCGGAAAACGTGCATTAACCAAATGTGGCTGTTCACTCCACAGTCCTACGCAGAAGGTTGGATAATGTGCCACTGTGGAACATCTCTGCCCAAAGAGTAATCTATCTATCTATGCGCATACTATTTTCCATTAACATATTTAAGAATTAATTTTGGTGAGCTTCGGTGGCTTGGTCATTATAGAGCCACACTTTCAAAAGGCTTTATCTTTGCCGCAGCGGCCCAGTTTCGACTCCAGGATGCAGTCCTTTGCTGCATGTCATCCCCTCTCCCTCTCCCTCTCCCTCTTTAACGCTACATTGTTCTATCAATTAAAGGCAAAAATGCCCAAAATAAATCTTTAGAGAAATAATTTTGGTGTCTTTTAGAATCAAGACCTGAAAAAGAGTTGAAGAAAGTTGAATAATTTAATTACATCACTGTATGTATTAAAAAAATGTTCAAGTAAGCTTAACATTTGGTCATTTGTGATGCTATGTGTTTACGCAAGTCAAAGATACAATTTCTTTCAAACTAATTTGGGCTTGGATGTCCAGATTTGGTTGTCAGGTTTCTTTGTCAGGCCATGGTATCCAGGCGTATAGGCAGCTCTGCGTAGGTGTGTGAGCTCAGTCATACACCATACTTCTTGCCATGCTTTTGACGACATCAAACTCACTCTGGCCTGCACTCTCTCACCAGTGGAAAACATTTTGGCTGTCCTGGCTGCCTGCTCCAAATTCCACGAAAAACACTCTACTTGTATGATCAATATTTTTAGAGATTCTGAATTTTGTTTTGTAGAAACAGGAATGCAGGTAATAATCTGGAAACACGAATATTTTCTATCCCCTCACTCTAATCACTTGTTGGAAAGCTTCATTATCATGTTACTGCAAGGCAAAAATGCCCAAAAAAACTAAACCCAATGATGGTTTTGCCACTTTAAGAAGCTACTATTGTCTTTTCTAAAGCATAATTTCACACGTCATCTGCTCCCATTGTATTTTTGTTTGTTTGTTTGTTTTAAAGGATCTCTACAGCTGTTTTGACTCAAATGATACATCACATTAAACAGCACCTGTATCACACTTAAGTCAAGGCAGCCTTATTTCTATGTGAGCTGTTTTAATGGATTTTTAAAAGCAGCAGGGGACAATGATTTCAAGGTGTCTGCACAGCCTGCAGTTGAACACACAGCAGTGCCTTCTGACTGTCACGAATGCATTGCTATGGTTAGAATACTACGAAAAGAAAGCTATCTTAATAAACCAGAATAGACTGCCTATCTTAAATCCCTAATCCACTTCAATTTTATTATTGCTTTTAGTATTATTTAACACCCTGTGCATGTACAACCAATATTTTCTCTTTTACACACTTAAAAGCATAAACCTCTTTATTATCCAGACAGATTTTACCCATACAACACTTTCACTCATTCACATTCTGCAACAGCTTGATTTGATGTGGTGATGTAGTTAGGATACGCTAACACAGACTCTAAGAAAGAAAATATACACATACAAAGACCAAAAAGAAAAACAAAACAAGTACAGAGATGATCATTCTGCCTGCGATGACTGCAAATGTGCAAATAAAAATCACACACACAACATTTGGCCCATTTATCTGCAGGAGGGTGATGATAGCGTAGTGGTATTTCAGATGATGATGCAACAGCAACAAGGTTACGGCATCTGATAAGTCATCTGGTGCTGGAACTGAATTGCTCACCAACAGATGACAGTATCAAAGCATTGCAGTGCTGCAGAGTGTCATATCAGTGGTATGCAATAATCCAGAATATGCAGCTCCCTTGTTTCATTACCGTGGAGCAACGAGATAATGCAGAGTATTACAGCTCTTAGAGTAATAAGACTTTGCACCTTAATACATGTGAAACTGCTGCTGTTCTTAACTCTGGTCTGATTTTTCCATTGTTGCATAAAAGGGAGGCTACATTCGAGTTACAACTGAGATTATGACTAAATATCCATCTAACACCAGTATTTCGGCGCCTCACACGCATTAGGTTAAGTTTAATTGATTACATCAGTAATGAGCATGATGTCATAGGTATAACTGTAGCCACGCCTGTGTGGTTACACTGCCACATGCAACAGTCATGGTCATCTTACTATGACAAACGAGCACAGGGATTCTGATAACTAGTACCTTGATATAACGTTTACATAAATCAAATTAGATAGGAACATCTGTTCTTAAATCTTTCACATGTTCATGCTCATAGTCTCTTCTGTAAAAAGTCTTTGTCTCAATGCAGGCTAGACATGCTGTAATGGCTGCACTGCTTTCTGTTTAGGTAGAGGGGTTGGTCCACTCTGTTTGCCAGGAAGGATGTTTGGGATGTAAAGGTTATTCCAGTTGACCTATACTGCATTACATCTGTCTGTGGTCGGTCAGGGTTAAGTCATGAAAGAAAGCACTGTCCACCTTAGCGCTTGGTGCTCAAGCAGTCTAGGGCTTCTTTTGGGAGGGGTGGTTATATATAGTGACCAAAGTGTCATAATCCCAGCCAGATGGCCCCTTAATGAATGAGAGTAAACATATTACAGGAATAGTTCAACCTCAGATGATCATTGTATACCAGTAAGTCATCCTGTGAAAACTTTGTTTTTCTCGCATGCTTTCACAGTGAACGAAGAATCCAAAAACTGAGAAAATTCTTGATTAATTTAAGTCAGTGGTTTTCAAACTTTTTGTGTCCGGGGCACAGCAAAGGGCAAGCCAAATCTCAAAGTACACCTGAGCACAAAAGCTTCCATAACGTGTGTTATCACTCTTATCACGACCTAAGATAATAAAAATAAGAAAAAATAAAACAGGTAGCTTTCATGATACTGTCTACTGACAGGTGGTCTTTGCTGGTGCTCCGTACAATAAAGCGATCCATTGTCCCTTTTAAATGATACCCCTCACACTGGCTGCCAATCAGGACTTTTGATGTGTAACAGACTTTTGATTCCCACAAACGGTGACAAAGGGGTTCCCTGTCAAGGTTTTTTAAATAAAAATTCAATTAATTTACATTTTTTAGCTACAGTTTGCCTCTTAATTAGCAACTGGGTGCACACAACATACTGATACAGTCAATTAAAAATAACTTTTTATATAGGCCCAGTTGAATTTTGCCATAATAATGTGTGGTTATCACAAAATCCAACGGCACAACTTGAATGGTATTTGAGAGAAACACTGATTTAAGTCATAGGGGACTGCATTTAACAGCAGCAAAACTATATAAAACACCTGTTTGCAAACTCAAATACAACTTGTTCAGTACAATCCAAGTCTCATTTATCCAGTTGTATGCTTAGTGCTTCCCAAACACCTTGCCCGAGATAGTCAGGTTTTAAAAAATGCATGTGTTTGGGCGTACTAGGCATGAGACTGAATTCATAAGACTTGGCTTAAACTTCCTGAGTTGTGTGAGAGTTAGTTAAAATCCCCACACATCCACTGTGGAAGCGTAACACAGGGTGAGTAATGTATACACAAATGATCACTTGCAGGTTAACAACCCTAGATTTTTCATCATTTTCAACATAATGCAATAAATCTGATTTATCTACGACAGGTTTTAATTTGAAAACATGCCAGAATGATCATTAAGTGTACTAGATGCAAAGCAGTGTGCCTGTTACCAGTGTCATACAAAATTTCAATCATAGAACTGCATTATTACAAGATTTACCAAGGCTTTGTTAGGTAATACATGAGCATTCAAGCCACTGTCACCAGAACAGATAAATAGATAGACATGAATGAAGCAGATGATCCATGAGTTGTGTCAGGAATGAAGATGAAGAATGCTAACAACAGTTAAGACTACCTGTGCCAGGGTCATTCTCATGGCACTGACGGGCGACGGCTCAATGTCCACCAACTGCTGCACCGAGCTCAGAGTCTGGCACACGCACACACACACAGGCAGACGCCCCACACACCCAAGAGCAGCAGTGCAAGCACACAGACAGACAAATACAAGGAGGGGTTAATGGAAGAAAAGGTTAGGAAGAAGTGTTAGCAAAGGTTGAACTGGATTAGGAAGACACAAGGAAGGAACAGCATGTTATCGTTTAGAGAAATGCTACCAGTTAAGATCAGAGAGGGAAAATTTAGCTGAGAGAGTGGAAGAAGGAAAGAAGCTGAGAGACAAGAAGAGAGCACAACATGACTCAGACACAAGAGAGAAGGACAGCTATAGAGGAATTAGGACCAATGTCCACTGGGAGACATCTCTTTCTTCGCCAGCAGTACTTAAAAAGTCCTCAGAGGGGTGAGACAGCATGAGTCCCACTGCTGCATTATGATCACACAGACTTGAGATCAATTTACAACTACTTGAAATATTTTTAACATCCATCTACTTGATTTGACAAAAAAAAAAGTTATGTTACTTTTGTAAATGATGAAAAGAAGCTACGACTACAAAGAGAAGCTCCCAGTGGACACGTATTATTTGGCGTTAAAACGATTAATATTAGAACACAGAGTAGCTTCATGCTTCTGTCATGCTGTCACCAGACGCTAGTTAACTGGACAACTCCATCCTGAATTGTTAACATAAAGAAATTTCAACAGGCTGGAAACAAAAGAGCCAAAGATCTCTCTGGAGAATAAGAATGATCAGAGCTTTGGCTCTCCGGTTTCCAGCTTGGCAAGCCTCTCAGCCCCAGATGTATTAATGGGATTCTCTAAAATCATAAGAGTACACGTACCTAAATTCTGTTAGAGTGATTTAACTGATTGAGATGAGCTAAATACTTTAGCCAATGATATAAAATACAATATTGGATGGAGGAGAAAAGGTAGAGGGAGGGAAAAGCCAACATTTGGCAACACAAGAGGCTGATTACTATCTGTGTGTGTGTGTGTGTGTGTGTGTGTGTGTGTGTGTGTGTGTGTGTGTGTGTGTGTGTGTGTGTGTGTGTGTGTGTGTGTGTGTGTGTGTGTGTGTGGGGCGATGTTTGAAAGAGACAGAACTTGAGAGACAGAGAGACTGTCCTGCCGCGTAAACAGGTTCATACACAAACAATTCAAGTGCGACAACAAACTGTGTGTGTCTCACCGTGTCACATTCGCTGGGCTGGAACTGGAAGTCATGTGCTTTGTGAAACACTGGATTCTCCTGCATGAACAACTGCTGGTTGTACTCTTGTATTATCTGAGAGAGAAACACAGACAGATATAGTTAATACTATCTATTTGCAAGCAAGTTTCTTGCTGTAAAAAAATTGTCGATTTTAAAATCCGTTGAATCCGCGGCCTCTGTTCTGCCGGGATGGAGTGAAGTACAAACTTTTTACAGCCACCTTTCAAGCCTACAGTGGGTGAGTGCTTCATATTCAAACATACATTTTGGGCTTGATATTTTGCGGATCATTTTAAACAGGTGGGGTCTCTCTAAGTGAGCCCTAAATCCAGTTTCATAAAAGTGCAGACCGGCTGCAGGTGATGGTGTATTGAGTTGAGCTGCACACACTGTATTGATGAAAACCAATTGCAGAGTTGTGTTTTGGTTATAAATCCATCGTTCTCTCTTTGAGAAGTATTTGGAAAAGGCCACAAGCTTTTCACAGATGCTCAAACACAACAAACAAGAACACAAAACATGTTAGTGTCCAAGGCATTAGTTTATAATCTGTACTGACAATGCATCATATTGTAGCTTTTGTCTTCCTTATAAATGTCTTGTTAGCATTCCTACATCCTTCAATTTGAAATACTTTTAATTAAAATGCTGTATGTGTGACGCTTCCAAGCTGAAGGCAACATTTCCCTGCTGTGTAATGTAAGACAAATAATGCCTAGTAATAACAAATGAACTCAAAATGTCAAGCTCATTCCTATCACTGAAGAAAAACACACTGTTGTTGCAAAAAAAAAGAACTTTGATCAGTGTGTGATGTCAAGAAGACGGATGCATACTCCCCCACAGTATCTGCATTGAGACCAAAAAACACTATATTTCCACAAGTACTAGCTTACATGAGCACAGACGGTCTTTGTTTCTCAATACTTCTGACTCACCCTGGAGGATTTGTCCAGCAGGAACTGGAAGGTGTTGTGTGTGGCTTGCGAGGCCTCTAGCTCGGTACGACTCAGCTCTACCAGGTAGTCTTTCACATGCTCGTAGATCCTGCCGTCCAAAGCCTGGAGGACAGAGAGAGAGAAGGGCCGAGGGTTACAGTGAAGAATGGATTTATTCAATGTAATTCCATAATCCTTGATAATAAAGTGGAGAGTACAAGAGAATCAGGAGGAGACACCAAGAGAGAGACAGACAGATGAGAAAGAGGGTCAAAGAGTAGGTGAACAAAGCCAGCAATATACTTCTTTTTCTTTTTTGGAAAATTCTGCCTTGTTTCTCATCATCAAACTTCCATCAATCATTTAACCACAGCTATTATGTAACTGGGGGCCTGTCTGAGACAATATTTGTGGTCGTCTTGTCCCTTATTTCTGTCTTGTCTCTGAGCCTAGAGGAACACATCATCACCTCCAGGGATGTGTGACTACTTTGTTTGCACAGCTACTTTGTTGTAGGCCAGTTCTGGACATGCAAAAAGAATATGGAGACACATGGTCAACAGTGTGTCTCCCGAGGGCATTAGACAAGTGAATCCTCATTCAAATTTATGTTTACATAGACATGCATATGGTGTGTTTTTGCATCAAACAACAAATAACCTGCTTACGCACAAATGTCAGTTTCGATGGAAACAAGACGCTTCTGTAGTACTCATGTGCCCTTCGGCTAACCGCCCAATGCATCAGCAAACTGTTGAGTGTCACGAGTAGACGAGACTGTTGTATCTGCCCTCAGGTCTCAACAGAATAGAAACGTGAATAAAGACTAATAGTCCACACACAGGTGTTTCTACTTGTGTTGCCTAAGACGAAGTTCACACTCATCATCAGATCACTGTACTGCTCACACTACACAACTTGCTGTACTACATGACTGACCAGCGACAGTCCGTCACACGATACAAGACCTGGTCTCCACACTGTTTTTTACAATAACGTAATGATGTAATACCATGTGGGAAACAGGATTTTTTTACTGTCACAGACAGACATGTTCACAAAACAGCCTGTTTCCATTCATCTTTTTAATTTATAGCTTGTACCCTCTACGTGTAGCAACAACTTTGTTCCATGTTGCAGCCGGTTTCCACTCAACCCTGTCTCACATTCTGATTGGCTGTAGCTTGCCCACAGGCCCCCGATGAGTCCAGATATTCAGGCTGCTAGATATCTGTGATGTGTCTGTGATGTATCGATGAGCCCTTCATCGAGTCTCTCAGTATGTGTCTTTGAACAGTTCACACATAGTGCTCGTGGGCCGATTTGCAAGCCATCGGCAATGTGCCTCTGATCTCGGGCTTTTGTTAGGGAGCTCTAAACTCTGTCAGCGAGTGGAAAGTTGGGGCTAAAGTCATGTAGTAGTGCTGTCACGGTGCTGGAATTTTCTAACTTCTAACTTTAAGAATATCAATGTGAATCTGCTTTTACATCTGGAACATCCCATCTACAACGCGCCCTCATTGAGGACTTGGCTAAGATTCTGGAGTTACTCTCTTATCCTGAAGCCTCCTTAAGGAATCTGATCCCGTTTGATTTGGCGGTGGGAACCTCTTGCGACCGCCACTACACTAGGGAGGCTCACTTTGAGAATATCAATATTTGATAAAAAATGTTCGCTACCACAGGGAAAAATTGACATTAAGGGCATAAAATTATTAGTTTTTAAATACAAGATAAACATAACTAAGCTATGATATGACAACAACAACTTTTCTCCCCTTGTCAAGAAGCAGAGAGGAGCGTGACTGTACTAAACATGAGAGGAGCATGAAAGCTCAGCTGGTACTGGTGTATCGATACTGCCGAAAAAGAGTATTGAAACCATTTCAAATAATCAGAATCGATATCCTTTGACAAATCGACATTTTTAACAACATTATCATGTAGTGTGAACTAGGCATAATTCAACCCCTTCTTAAGTCTGTGTGTGTGTGCACAGCCTGTGACTGATTGACAGCTCCCTCAGTCTCCAGTTAGTTTTGCTACAGCAGGACAACTTATCTCGTTATAATTCATATTGTTCCAGTTTTAGATGTAATTCCACTTCTATGTGGGTGTTTAAATAAAGGTTTCAATTTAATATGTGTTAACACTTGGTTTGTCACACACAAACACAAACACACTTCACCACTGTCCTAGCATTGCTGCCAACAGGGAAACAATCTAGTCTAACTGTGGCACATATTATGTTGCCTGATGCTGCAAAACACACATTTTTTTGAATTAAAGAGTGAGACAAACAATGAGAGACGAGAGCGAAGTCAAAGGAAGGACAGACAGCGAGCAGATGTTTTCATTTGACAGCTCGTATCATTAGAGGTGGATTCTGATGTGCCGATATAAAGAGGTTTTAATGGAGTATGCAGCCCAAATGAACAGCCTTTCTATGGGGAGCTGGGGTAGTGCTGCCAAGCTGTAGGCCGCGCTGCCAAACAGACAGATCAGACAGAGAGGGAAGAGAGAGAGAGAGAGAGAGAGAGGCTAATGGAGAGGAGGAGGAAGAGGAGGAGAGAAGGTAAGAGGGGAAGAGTGAGCATTTGAAAAGGTATGAAAGAGTGAGAGAAGAGACGGACAGAATGAGCGTATGGGAGACCTATGTGTGTGTGTGAAGTGTTCTTTGGATAGCATTCTCACAGCTGCAGGGGAAGGTGAAGGGGTTCAGATTCCAATTCAACAAAACACAGAGACCGCAGACACACACACACACACACACACACTCTCAAATACTCAGACGCTCATACTCTCCTCTAGCCAAAGTACTTCATAAAAGCTCACACTCTCAGAAACCTGCTTTCACTCTGTGCTGGCCAGCGGATGTTTATGGCTGCAGCCTCCCAGTAACACCTACACTGTCACACAGTAAACATACAACAAAAACTTCATATGTACATCACACAAAAGTAGCGTTTGCACACACAGACTTATGAAACAATGGGAAATTGACAAGGAAATTATGTCATTAAGGGTGGGTTGTTGGCTGACTTCTCCCTAAATGTTCCCTCGTCAATCTGCTCATTTCCTCCTCCCCCTTTCTTCCTTTCCTCCCCTCCTTCTTTCATCCATTTACGGTAGTGTTGAAATGGACTGAGTCAGTTTCCAGAAAAAGCCCCGTCCCCATACTGTGGTCAGTGTGTGTGTGTGTGTGTGTGTGTGTGTGTGTGTGTATGTTTTTTTGGGTTGAATGACTGCATTGGCCAGAACAATAAGTACAGCACGGTGGAGCAGACAGGGTAGCAGAAGTCTGAGTGTGTATGACTAGCGGGGGACTTAAAGGATAGACGGCTACAAGAGCATCGGCTGCCAACAGCAGAGGGAGATGTGGAGCAGCCTGTTCCTCCACTGCCCTTTCACTACAACTGTCGCATTGACAAGGACAGCAGCGCTCAGTGTAGGATATATGTTATTCATGCAGCCAGTCAGCACAGTCAGTACTTACCAAGTGAAGTTCAGACCTAAACATGTCCTTCAATTTCAAGTGTCCTCAACCTTCATATGCAGAAAGCCGCTCTTCTATCTATCACATTCATTTCATTATCCTCCTCTATATGGTTTGATCTTAAAGGCAGAAAAGGTCTTGATCTAAAGAGGAGCTGGCAAACTTTCCCTGCCATAAAGTTAGCAATTTCTAGCTCATCTATTCCAAAATGTCCTCCCATGTCTGTAGCCAATTAATAATGTTCACAACAAGAGGGCAATGAATTATATAGGTTGAATATAAGTGCTGTTGGAGATGAAAAGCAGGATGAATGGAGATGTCCCCAGAACAGCACAGCTACAATTACTATAATGTTTTCTGGGTTGTATTGTGCTGCTTTGGTGATGCATATATATATTGTATGGCTGCTATTTTTACATCTGCCACTGATGCTGCTCTCTGGGCAGAGTTTCTCAGCAGACCTCAGTGGAGCAAAAACTGTGAAAGGAACTTTTCTTGTGATGCAAATTCTGGTCCCCCCTGTTAGGAGTGTTGTTATCAGTGACTTTCAGGTGAAGACCTGTAAACACCACAATCAAAGAAAAAAAAAAAAACGCAGGGGAAGGACAGAGGATGAGCAGATTGCTTCCCTCTAGCGATGTCCCTCATTCTCATTGTGTGTTTGCGTGCATGTATTTGTGCATGTGCGTGTTTCCCCGCAGTCCCGTCCTTCTGTCGCGAGGAGCTAAGGATCTATTATTCAGAATGGCCTCGTAGTATAGATGCTCATACACGCCTAAGGCAGAGTTTGTGAGAGTTGGGGAGAAGGAGAAGCAAGGGAATGATAGGAATTACACAAAATGGAAAAAGCCGAGAAAGAAACTCAGCAAAAAAAAAAAAAAAAACTGGGTAAAGACAGAGACGCATATAGAAACATCTATCTAACTTTAAATTTGCATTAAAATAATTCTTAATGTATGTAACTTACTTCACTGACAAGAAAACTAAAAGCAGCAATCTTACTGGCGCAGTCATCCAGCTACTCTGATGAATGTCTCCCCACTGTGTGTTTGTGTTTTCACTGCCAAATACGAATCATGTCTGAGACTAATGACTGTCGGGATAAAGAAAACATCTCACACATGACGTCTGTGTGTATGTGCACATATGAGTTTGTGTGTGTGTGTCTGTCAGACTGATATGTTTGTACTGTGTTTTAAAAAAGGATGACATCACAGTTGCTCAGCTGCTTATGTCATCCACCACACAGTAGCTGAGGTGTGTCTGTCAGCACACAGGATAGTCATATAGTGTGTGTGTGGATGTGTGTGTGTGTGTGTGTGTGTGTGTGTGTGTGTGAGACTGTGTCTGTCTGCCTGTCGTCAGCTGACCTGGATTTCTTGTAACCACAATGGCATGCAGATACTTTAGCGTAATGTCTGTCTGTGTGTTGATTCTGTGCACGTGCCAGAAAGGTCATCCAATACCACATTTCTACACACAGCAGCCTGCTACCACTGGTGAAATCAATATGAGGGATGACAGCGAGTCTGCTCCTGTGTCAAGAACTTGCTTTGACATGATCACTTGCAGTGATGAGGTCATCATTTTAAGTACAGTAACAAAATAATGAAACTTACATCCCACATCACACAGGGTTGAGCTGGTTTAAAAATTTTCAAACCAGTTTGATATTAAGCACCGGCCGAACCGGTATACTGAATTTAACCACTTGACTAGCACTTGACTCAACAACCGCTCCCGAGTGGTACATAATGGCACTGTGTCACAACATCAAGTGTCTGACTATGGCGTCTCTAACAATGCTGAATCCTTTAAATATGCACTTCTGTTATGTCGTGTAAAAAAAACAGAGGCCTGTACTAGGAAGCAGGATTTGGAGTTAGCAAAGTAACTTCAGGGTTAACTCTGGGTTTTCAGTACGAAGAAGCTGGTTCTGTTTTTACCGGGATAAATCACTGAGGCAACTTATGCTGAACAGCTAGTATCAGATCCCTGACCTCTGACCAGTCAGATCACTGAAGAAAAAAATATCCATGGACAAAAGTCCAGAGTTTCAGGTAAAAAAGAGGAATCTATATATTGTTAGATGTCAGTAGTAATAGTAGGTTGTTTAATTGTTCCAGGGCTCTGTTTCCACTGGTTTAAAGCATGTTCTAACAAACAGAGAGATCGTTCACAACGCTAAACATATGATTTTTTTCATTATTTTAACTTAAGTAAAGTTTATTTCAGTCCTCAGTGACAGTGTTGTTATTTTACACTAACTTCACTGCAGCTCAAAATAACATGACACACCTGTGTGATGAGAACTGTTAATTGGCTCCCGTTGATATAAATGCCACATTTTGAACAGACAGACCTCATCAGTCATTAGCTAGGCTACTTCTTCACCCTTTACTTTAGAAACAGAAACTGTCTGGCATCACTTAACGGTGTTTTATGGGACATACACAGAGTAGTTTCATCATCGTCCGACTAAATAGCAAAAAATACTGTATACTTATGTCACTTATTGCCTAATGATGCCTACACCTAATTTAAGACTTTTTTGATAGTATTTTCAACATTTCTACTTTTCCATTAAAAGATTGCAGAGTATCATTTACATACCACGCCACAGACATTATACTGTTTCATAGTCACACACACTTTCAGTACCGTTTCATGTCACTCATAATTAACACCCTTTTCACATGAACGTGTTCGTGGCTGGATAGGAAAACCCACAGTTGACTGAACTAGTTGATAACTAGCTTTGTAGTGCCAGTTATCCAGGCAGCAAATATTAGGATTAGTAAAGCCAAACAACGAAAAGATGTGGTTAAGGAACTGGCTTCCTAGTACATCATAGTGGAGATGTAACCACCTAGAAGATGGGTGGGTGCTTGTTGTCTTCCAAGGTTTGTACTTTTTAAACACAAAATATGTTTTATATTGTGACATTTACTGGAAATGACATACAATATAACTACCAGCAAGCAGGTCACTCCCTGTTGATCTCCCTCCAGCCAGCCGTCACCAGATTTTACAGTAAAAAAAAATGAGACTGTATGTAGATAATTCCTCAGTTCAGCCATATGAATCAGCCATTCCTCATCCATTGCTGTGTTTAAATTGAGAACAGGAATAAATAGAAACAAGGCAACCAACAACAGTTGAGCTCAAAATGGCCCACTGCGCCACTCACGGCCAGGACACCTCTTTCGTCGGCTTTTTAGTTTTCTTGGAAGACTAAGTTTGCCATTTCTCCTTTCATCACAACAAAAAACACATGAACTTTCTAGGAAACAAACACAATGTGCGCCACTCGTCCCTCCTCCCACCTCTACTGAAATTTGATCTCATTGATGTTGCTGGCCTGGCTCTGCAGTAAATTGTGCACAGCCTGTCAGACACCAGTGGCTCCGTTAGTCTGTTTATATACAAACACAATATCATGTTAATCACGTTGTCATACTGCTTATTAGCTTATTACTAATGCAATATAAGTTGTATTTAGAGCTGTGACACCGTAAGCACAGGTGGCTAATGTACTATATTAAGAAATAAATTAACACATTCAAGTTCACAGTGATGCATGTCACATAAAGGTGTCACATGTGATCATGAGGCCAAACGAGTCATTGCACACACAGGAAGATAACGCCCCCAGTGCAGCAAACCTATTTGCATCCATCCTTTGATGACTTTATGTATTCTGTCAACAACACAAAATCACAACGATCGTGAAAGCTCTCTGAGAATTCTCTTGCCTTAATACAGTTCAGTCAACATTGTGGAAAATATAATTTCATGCCTACCGATCATTTGGTAAGAGCAAATATCAGGGTGGCTCATTTTGCAGGATTTTTCCTCACATAAGCCCCTTTAAAATCACAAATCCAGAGAACCCTCTGACTCTCTTTGAAGACTCAAAACTGTGAAATCATCACTTTTTCATGTATGATTTCTTTCCCCTCCAACTACTTCGGTGACACTGAAAGGGAGTCTGACTTTGTGCGCTCATAAAAGGAAGACATTTTATCCCAAATGGAGCTTTAATTCAAAGTAGCTTCCCCCTTTGAATTTAGAACTAGAAAATGTGTCCCCGTTACTGGAAAATCCCTCTGGGTATTATCAGCGCAAGAGATTCTTAAGTCAGTGCTTGTCGTAGTAAAAGGAAATGTCATTAAAGCATTACAAACTACCATTTCAGCTGCCTGGAAATGTGCAGTTTTAATAAAATGCCCACATTCACGGCGAGGGCGTGGATTCTCTCTCACACCATTCACATCTTTTAATATTTTATATCCATTTTTATGCAAATACCTGTATGCAGTGCAGTAGATCTGTGTGATAGTAGCGGTCATGGTGAGCGTTGGCAGCAGCTAGCGTTAGCAAGTAGTCGTTCCTGGCTTGCGTCGCCTTGGAGTTACAGTCACTTCTCTTAGCTTTCAACTGAAATGAAAGGAGACAGACGATATCGCAATGCTGCAATACAGTAACAGAGCAGAGCTTTAAGCTTTATGTTGAGTGTACGAGTTTCTTTTTAGGTTCATTGTTCGTAGGTTTGTTGCTGTATCATGGATTTAAAAGAGTCAGCTTGAAGGCTCTGCCTTAAGAGGGAGTGATGGTGTTTGGCTGTGTGAGTGAGCCCTCTTACCTTTACACTTGCTTTCTGTAAACTAATTCTTGATTGAAAAAGACCCAGTTTAGACCTGAAATAAAAAGAGAGAGCAAGCAAAGAAGTTAATGTTAATGAATAATGCATCAGTTTGAATTTAATTCTAAAAACACATGAAGCTGTTTATGCTTGTACACAGTGTTGTAGTACTTGAGGCCAGTCGTGGTGTCAAGACCATTTTTTGATGGTTTCTGTCTCGTCTTAGACTCAACCACATTTTACTCGATCTTGTCTGGGTCTCAGGCAAAGAGGATTCTGGATTTTAAGAGCGGTCAAGACCACAACTGCAGGGTTTCACTAAACTGCCTATGCAAATAATTATATGTTGATTTCAGCTCCTTAGTGTTTGTTTGTACTTGTTTGCTCACAGAAAAGAAAGGAAAAGTCCCACACATAAAATTCACCCCTGTGAGTGTCTTTTGATTATTTTACCAAGACATTTCTTATAGCACACTGATACATACACACACATATAATCGTATGGTGATAAAAGAGGTGAATGTAGAGGAATCTTTATTTGTTTTCTGTGGGTATCTTTATGGAAATGTGGATCTTTCAGATCAATTTGAGGAGTGCATCTTCCACATCTTAAGTGTATCATGCAGTGTGAGACTCGCACTGGTCTTGGCTTGGTCTCAATACACTCTGGTCTTGACCATGATTTGGTCTCGGTTTAGGTGGTCTTGACGACCACAGTTTTCATACTTGCTAAAACAATGCACATTGCTTTCTTTTTGACATCCACTTCATTCACAACCATAGATTTACTGAAACATATCAACAACAAAGTAGGGTACAAAGGAGAAAAACATCCAAGAACTTCTACAACATCTCTAACCCCTGAACAAGCTGCGGCTTGACAGCGATACATTTTAGCTTGCTCCAGCCACAATGATGTATATTGACGGCAACATCAGAAAGACCTATCTGATAAGATGATAGAGTGAGCCGAGGTGCATGCATGTGTGTGGTCCGCATTTGTGTTCTACTGTGTGCTTATGTGCATAAGAACAGGCCGTGTGTACTCCACTGACTCCCACACACACAGACGCAAAATGCATTGCGAGTGCTTAATGATGTTTGTTGCTCGCTTACATGTGCGAGCATATCTGCGTGGTGTGTTTCTAGGTTTGCTACACTGCTTCATAAGTGGTGTTAAAAGTGCGTGCTGTGTCTCAGCATTCACACCAGCGTCTTTCTGTGTGTTCCCTGTGCCCGACAATGACTAATGTCTCGCCATTTGTCTCCGAGACGCACACACATACACACACATAACGACACAGCGGCAATGCAGTAATTTCTGTGGCTGTGTCTTTCTACTGAGTGATAGAGAACAGAAAAGAGTTGACTGGCCAATCGATGTGGGCGCTAACCAGAGTCGGGAATTCAATGAAGTGAAAATGTCACCATAGCTACTGCTACCTGGGGCTGTGAGAAAAACAACACTCATCAGCACTGCACCACAAGCTGGTACTAATTGTGGTACAGAGCTTCAAAATATTGAATTACAGGAGAAACTTAAGTTCTCTACTACTTAGTAGGATATTTAATGAGAACACCAATTAAACTTACAAACAGCTTAAGGTGAGTTAGATTTAAGGCTTTTCAAGACTTTTCAGGACCAATTTTACAATAGAAGGTAAAAAAAACGTAGAATAAATGCTTTGTGGTTGTATGCCTTCAAAACCAGTGAAGATGTACATACAGTTTACATCCATGTCTGTGAAAACATGGATGCTTCACACATATCTTCCCCCCAACAGCACAGAAGATCTATACAATCAGCACAGTCACCAATTCACTATCTGACCAAACTCTCCTTCTGGTCCTGAGTTATGACGCAAAATAACGGCCAGAAAAGTGTTTTTGAGGAACATTATGATGTCACAGTGAAGTTGACCTTTGATCTTTTGGATATAAAGCATGATCACTTGTGGCTCAGGGGTCGAGCGGGTCATCCACTAATTGGCAGATTAGCAGTTCTATCCCCGGCTCCTCCAGTCTGCATGTCAAAGTATCCTTGAGCAAAATACTGAATCCCAGATTGCTCCCAATGGCTGTTCTATCAGTATGTGTGGGTGTGTTAAAAACTGAGTAGCAGGTGCAACCTTGTATGGTAGCCTTGGCCACCAGTGTGTGAATGGCTGAATGTGACTTATAGTAAAAAGTGCTTTGAGTGCTCAGAAGACTGGATAGGCGCTATACAAATGGAGTTCCATTTACCATCTGTGTGAAGTTTTGTCATAACTAGTGCATGAATTCTTGTGTAATGGCTAAAAACATGTTTTGTGAGGAGGCAGTGACCTTAAACTTGAACCTTTGACCACCAAATTCTTATCAGTTCAGTCCAAGTGGACGTTTGTGCCAAATTTGAAGGAGTTTCCTCATGGCGTTAAGATATCATGTTCATAAAGACGGGACAGATGGACGGATGGATGGATGGGCGGACTTACATAATAAGACGTAATGGCCCCAGCCGTGGTTATTGCCAGTGCAGAGGCATAAAAACATGAACTGATTTTTTTTGCCCAGATGATTACTGTTCGATCAAACATGACTGTTTTTGTAGCGTGGAGGAGATGAAAGCAGAAAAAAATTGGGAAATACCTGGTGTTTGTTTTCAAGTTTTTTTGGGGAGCAATTTTGTGTTTCTCACTCTGCATGAATGATTCCACTGCCTTGATTCCCATTATGAGAGTTTGAAAAACTTTTTGCACAAAGCACACCAAGCCTTATGTGCATTGCCTTGAACTGGTTTCAGCCATGCTGCGAAATCTTGGTTAAATAGCCAATATTTGTTGAATTTGCATTTCTTCATGTTGTCCGGGGTACAGCTAACTAACAGACGGTGGATGCTCTGCTCTGGGCATCCAGGCTGGGAACAAAATATGAGGGTCATTGGCTCCACTATCCTGAGTTGTGTGAGGTTAATGCAAGAGGCATTTAATAAATTATACATACGTATTAAAAAATCCTTAAATCCTAACTCCCATGTCTCAGCATTTGTAAGACTTTTTAAAGACTCATTTAAGATATTTAAATACCAATTAAGGCCATAATTTTAGACTAATTAATTCATTACCTTTTAAGACTTCTTAAAGATTTGCAGGAACTCTGATTTTACATCTGATAGAGCTTTTATTTGTCCTTCAAAAGGGGGAAAAAAAACACCATAAAAATGTGTAATTTAAGTGTCGACAGACTTGATTCAGGTTTAGTTGATTGCTTGGATTCACACCAAGAAAACTATACCCAGCAGTGTTGTCAAATGTCTGTTCTGTGCTTATACTCTTGTGGTGTTTTGGTCCCTTATCATCAGTATCTTCTTTGTCTGACTCATAAACACCACTATACTTATGTAATTGATTGCTTCTTTGAGCCTTCGTGATGATGTTTCTCCCTGTTTCTCTATCCTTCTCTCACACACACAATCTCTCTGTGAGGTTAACCAACTTTCTTTTCCTGATGGTATTCTTTCTGACAATGGAGACCATCTGTTTAGTCATTTTTATTTTTACATACATCCCCACCAACACACACACACATGCACAGCGCCGCGGTGAGCTTACTTGGCCTCGATGTCAGCCTTCTCTCGTACTGCGTGGGCAACCTGCTCACAGTCGTAGTATTTTTTCTTGGCTTTGGCCAACTCTTTCACTGACTCCTGCAGCTCTGCTTGAATGCCACTCAGCTGATCTATGGTCTATGAAGAGAAAAGGGAGAACAGGCAAGTTGTAAGAAGGAGCACAGACCAACATGAGTCATGATAACTCAGTGTGAGTACATGGAAGGACGTTTGTAGAGATGGATAGAGAACAAAGATTGCTTCAGGAAACTATGACTAACTCCCGCCGTCCACCGATCCGCTCACCTTTTTGAGTTGCTGCTCCTTGTAGAGTCTAACAGTCTTTGCGGGCTCTGATACTTGACTTTTGTAGTTGTCACACACGTTGAGCCTGGACTGGCTCACCTGCACTGTACCTTCTAAGTAGGACCTCCACACAGCATACACATTCCTAGTTGGAGAGAAAAAGCACAAACATGCTGGATGATTGCTGCTCTCCAACTTTGACTCCCAAAAGCAACAAATTCTCCTGCAGAGTGGCTGAATTTTTAAAGTCTCTGCACCACTGTATGTTTGCCTGAAAAAAAAACTGTATGTGCAGGTACCTGGAAGGGGAAGAATTTGTGTAGAAATGATGCAGTAGTTGCTAGAACCACCAACCACAAAACAGCTTTATATTTCGATGCCTCTGCTACAGTAAACAATGGCTCATAAATGTGCTTTAGAACATATTATGTAGAGATGCGCAATGATATCTTTACGTCAACGGAATCTGCAGATAAAGACTTTAAAAAGAAATATCTGCACATTCATGAATATGTGAACTCCACTACAGGAGAGACCTAATGTTCTCTACAACTGGGTGGAAAAAATATGTACATGTATTTGCACTGGCATTGGCCAATATGAGTTGGAAAATATCAGCATACCACATATTCGCAAAAAAATCCAACATCAGGCATGGGCCTTTAAGGTATTGGCCAAAATATCCCAGTATGAAGTACCATCAAAACTTCTCCAGTCAAACCATACCTGCATTCGATCATTTTGTACCCAGATCTAGAAAAAAAAGTCTATTTGCATGGTCTGTGATGTGGTGAAGTTAAGCACAGTGTATCTGATGAAGTTGGCAGTTCAGTGTGCCGGGATGCCACCAAATGAGTGGTGGTGGCATTTTATACGACTGAATGCTTCCATTCACATGATGGGTATGAAATGAAGTTGAAAAAAAGGTATCAAATGAAGTACTGTATTGGTATCTGTATCAATTTAAGGGTACTAGCACCACAATTTTAAGCAATATACAGCCCTAATTGTGCATGCCTAACATTATGTTTTCCTACATGTCATATGCACACACATACACACACATGTACACCTACCTGTAGTCTGTCCTCTGGTCGTCAGGGTTGATTCCAGGCCAGTCTCTCTTTAGGTACTGGCTCGCTAACTTCTGCAGAGCCTGAAAGGACAAATATAAAGATGATGCAGTGAGAAAAATAACCTGCAAAGTGCCCCCTGTTTCCCGCTGAATTTGTACTGTGTCCAGATTACAGTGTACTGGGAACACGTAAGAACATATGTAGGAAAAAAAAATTACGGGGAAAAATGAGGGCAACAACAGGACAGCATGAAGCTCTATTGCATCAGATCTTTTCTTTATTAGTATAACTTGAGGTGCAATGCTATGCTTATACCATGACCCCTTACCAGATGTTATATAATATCAGATCAAACGATAGACTGTTGACCAGCACTATGTTCTAAGTGTCTAGTATATGTACCGTTTTAACAGATTGCGGCTGCTTTTCTTGGCCACGACAAAAAATACTTTAAATTTCAAGAATGCATCCAGATATTTCACTGCTGCACTGCTGCTAGAAGTCTCTCATGAAATAACAACCTTTCTTAGCAAATATGAAGCCATTAGAGCTCTTTTAGAAGACTGAGGTTGTGGAAAAGGTCAGAAAATGAAGGCAGGATAAAATAACGGTTGGCAATCAATTTGTCAGGTTTTACTTAACATACTGGACATATTTTTCACTTTTCTTTGGGTGATAAGAAGCACTTAACCAGCTTAAGTAACCAGGTCAACACTTAACTAGCACTGCAGCCCGCTCCACTCCTGTGAGTATGAGTGGCTTTAATATGGCTGATTTGGACTTTATTCTCACTTGGTCACACCAGAAGTGCCTTTTTTAACAGTCGTTATATTTCTGTTTCAAGTACACAGCCAAAATCTTGGCTTTTGCTCAGTAATGCTCAGTAAACACTACCAATATATAGTGGATCAGCCCTGCGTCAGCATCAGTGACTCCCCAGTCAGCTCCTGTGAGTACGAGCAGAAACCCAGAGGGCTGCAAGAGAGGCTAACCTACATCTTCTGGACTGGGTCACTGTGTCAGTAGCGACAAGTCACAGACACTGGAGTGGATGAGTGTGTGTGTGTGTGTGTGTGTATGTGTGTGTGTGTGTGTGTGTGTGTGTGTGTGTGTAGGGATGGGTGAGAGAGCAAATCCTCATTAATAAAACAGTTGTGAACAAAATCACAACAACAAATACAACAACCCAATCAGAGCAAACAGAGCTTAGGGACACTGATTCATTTCTCACAAGGCACATCCCCCCCCCCCACATCTATTTCATTCCTATTCCATATAAATCTGTATGTAAATCTGGTCTCTCAGTTCTGTTTCATAAGCTGTCTCCCAGTCATCAACTCTCCACTCATGTCTCTCTCCGTCCTTCACTCTCCATCTCTAATAATACAATTCTCACAGGCCTATTTTCAAGTGTTATACTATCACTCCCCTCGCTCCCTTAATACAAGCATCAACATCAGGGTTCCCGTTCATGTGTCCTGAAAGATTTCAATGACCCGGACAAATGGGAGAAATTCCGGTCAAATATAATCAATGCTTACTGAGTCCAAAGGGATAGTCTAGGTCTTTTGAGAAGGGGCTGAATGAGATGATTATCTATTAGTCAGTGTATTACATAAAGTAGATGGCAGTCTGCGTGCTCCCTGTTTGGAGAATCAGACAGGACTAGCACCCCAGAAGCTTGTCTCCTCCATAAACAGCTGAAAGTCTGACACAAACAGGTGACCTGCGGCATAACACAATTGACAGCACAGCAGCGCTTATGCATAGGAATACAGAAGTTATACAGATGAGAAAATGTAGCACCAGTGGAGAGGGTGGTCTGATGGTAGGTAAAGCAATTTTTTTAGGTAGGCCTTTTTTTTAAGTTGCTAAAATACAATTCGCTGCTAACCCTCATCTACAGCAATGCATTACTGAGCTTCTGAATTGCTAGTCCCGTCTGCTTCTCCAAATGGGGAGTGAGCTGACTGCCATCTACTGCACGTAATAAACTAACTATAGATAAGCATCTCATATAGCCCCACTTCGAAAACCTGAACTTTCCCTTTAAAAACAATTGATATGTTAGCTATATAAAGAATGACATCATCAAGGGACTTAGTTTTTTACTTAAAAGTGGGATACTTTCGACTATACATTATATTCTGAATTTTAAAAAAGTCCTGCCAATAGACTCAAGTGCATAAAACACTGTAAAAAAAATAAAAAATAAAAAAAATAAAAGCTTAACAATGCCTATGTCTGTTGGGGCAACAAGTAAACACAAAGAATTCCCTTCAGCTTTAGGCCTACATATTCACAGATGAAATAAAACACAATAAAAACAATTTGAAATAAATAAATAAATAAAAGTAGGTCTGCTTGGCTTGTAGCATTTTGCATACAGCGCGCTGCTATGGATCATATAATCATATACATCCATTCTCTTTAGACCTTTCCTCAGATAAAATAAAACAGAGTGAAAACTCTTTGAACAGAGACAAAAAAAAGACATAAGCTGTGTTTGGATCATATCATTTTAGAGGTGCCAAGTAGAGTGAATTATTATCTTTGGCAGACATTATGACTGGGGAGCTTTAAATATGTCACAGATTTTCCCAGTGACAAAAGAGAAAAGAAAGGTAAATACCGGTTAACCCAAGCCTCAACATTTTCATATAACTTCATCCTCTCTTTCTCTGTCTTTGTCATGGGACATATTTGATTGAATTACCTTCTATTTCTCTCTCATCTTGCCCTCAATCACATGGTGAATAAGGTCATCGAAAGCAACATCTACCAGTTCTCCCGCTTCTTCCCTGGACCTTAAATTTGGTTCCCTCAAGCCGATACACAAGCTGATGTCCTGGGGGAAACAGTGGCCCCGTGACCCCTAGCACCCACCAGCTAAGTCCCCTAAAAAAAAGGCAAAAGCCAGACTTTTTTTTCTTTCCTAGAAAAGAGTCAGCAGTTAATCTAGGAACAACTCCCCATTACCTCAGCAGTGTTCCTGTCTGGGTAAATTGGCAGCCAGTGGCGTAAATATTTTGTAACAGATTAAATTGAGTGTAGAGGTCAGCACAACTACTGAGTCATACTGTGGCAGAGCTGCCATGAAGATGAACGTAGCTTATATGAAGAAGAGGTAACCTATCACTAACTAACTAACTGTACCGGTTACCTCAGGAAATGGTTAACCACTGCCAGTCTCGTTGACGTAAGCTGCACTTTAAGATGCAGAAAAATACCAGATGAAGTACATTTACACACGCACACAAACACCCACATACATACAAAGAAAAGCCATGGCACAAAAACTGGCCTGTCCAATGCATGAGGAAACAAGTTCTTTTCAAGAATAGTCAACCTCTCATGCTCTCAAGGGAAGGGTGGAGTGGGTGTGGATGGCTCTGATGAAAGACTGTGAGACTGTGTTAGTCAGAAAAAAGAGAGGGGTGTGTGTGAAGGAGGGCTGGAAAGGCACACAACATTAAAATTGCAATACAAGTGCCTGGAATTTAATTGCCTTCCTGCTGTATAAACAGAGATCATTTGTGTATGTGTGAGTGTTTGTGGGGGGGGTGAAGCGAGGACAGTGACTGACAGCTGAGACAGCCACTGACTGTGAGCTGGCTGGCTGACAGGAGGTCTGATTTGACAGCTTGACTTCCACACCACACTGCTCCATATTCATTTAACTGGGTTATAAGGCTTCACATTGTCTGATAATTACTCAGATCCCCAAAATATAAAAGTCTGGTGCACCTGCTACAGTGAAATAGTGACACATTTAACAATACAGTGACACTAGATACTGTATCCTGAATTTGTCCGGATGGACATCTGGGATTAGTGCTCATTAGTTGCCCCTAGTGGACGCTATGAGCATGTGCTTCAGCCAGTTGACTTGCCGTTTGTTGAATGATACTTTGATGTTCTCAAGTCCATCTTAAAACAACTCTCACATGCCCATATTTATATTGAGAGAGTTATCGGTCACTGTAATCTCTGCATAGATTGCTTACGCAAAACTTGATACCAATAGATTAGTTCTCAACTATTAAATTAATTACCAATTAACTTTTTAAGAAAAACATCGACATTTTTCACAGTTTTCTGACATTTCATAGACCAAACAACGTATCCATTAATTGAGAAAATAATGAAAAGCTTTCTCGACAATGAGTTGCAGCTTTGCTCCACTGTAAGAAAAGGAAATGTCAAAGGTGAAGCAAAGCTCCGCAAATGTCGTGCTGTCTATAAGTTATGAACTCATATCTATAGCAATCAATCAAGGCCCCCTTTTCATGAGCTTTCCAGTTTCACAATGGGCAAGTAGAGCTACCGTAGGCAGGCAAATGAAAAACTATTTCTCCGCAGTACATTTCTGATGCTTGTCAGCCCCTGCACCAACTGAATTCTCCATAACTCCTACTGCTGAAGCCTCTTGTCAGCTTTAGCTTTATCTCGGCACCCATCGGCTATTGGTCTGAAAACGATAAAGCCTCTAAGGGTAATGGACAACATTTAGGGAGTTCCAGCAAATATCCGGGTCAAGACTTCCTCTTCTGTGCAACGGCCATTTCAGTTTATCTCCATGAACAGATATAAATATAAATGCAGAAAAATTAGAAAGTTCTTATAAAGCTAAATCATCATCAGACAATATCTGACGGGTTCTGAGGTTGCCTTTTAGCCAGTTCATTCCACCTCTCCACATGGAGTGTTTACCCTCCACTCAAACACGATGGGTCAATACTACTCTGACTTCAAACAGAAACTAGAATGTTTCTGATACCCAAACCATTGCCTACAGATTCTGCAAACAAAACAAGGAGCGCTGACTCACACTGGAATAGTCTTAAGACTTCACAGTCATCATGGGCAGAAGGAACAATTATTAATGTTACATGTGGGTATTGCAGAGATGAAACAAACTGGATTAAGCCTTTATAAACATGGGCATAACTTCACAAGCCAGATCATAAAGTAGCGGGAGTGACGCTGTCTCCCTGTTACTTATTGTAATGGTAACCCCGTCAGAAAGACCACCTCCATTTCCTGCCCTTCCTTGTTTTTTTAATGCCAGCACACAATTTAAAGCCTCTTAAATGACTCTGTGGTGACAGACCTGTTATCTGAGCAAGAGCAACGACAGCTAAACTTGGCAATGACTGAATGGTGAGAAGCACGCTGAGTGACTGATTTGTGACAGCTGAGGTGTTGTTGGCCAACTCGGGAGGATTTCGGATGCTCTTTCATTTTCCCCTGACTGCCTCTCTGTAGCTTCCCCTCTTCCACCCTGTTTATCTCTCTCGTCTATAGCTTTCTATGCTTCCCTCACCTATCCTCTCACCCCACCTCCCGCATCTCACCCATCCATCCTCCTTTCTATGCAGCCATCACCTGACAACCACCTGAACAGTATGTTACTATGGCAACTCTCTCTCCTTTGCCCTTCCTGTGCGGTCTGGATGAGGTGGAACTGCTCCTTTTAACACACACACACACACACACACACACACACACACACACACACACACACACACACACACACACACACACACAACAGTGAAACAGACGCACTCGCACACATACATCCTGTTTTTGTGATCAGAGTGGCAAACAAGGTACCCAAACAGCAGGATATCCTGAGGAGACCAGTGTGTGAGACGGGTTGATAGACCAAAAAAAAAGTAAGAGGAAGAGGAAGAGACACTGATTATTGTTGAATAGAGTGCGATTTAAGCATGTCAGTTAGTAACAGCCTGTGACTATTCTCATCATTGTCAAACGATCTCTGTGAGTTAATTGGTGCATTCTGGCATTTTCTAAATTACATTTAAGTTCATGGGAGACACTACAATTACTAGTCAGAATAAGGTGACATAATTGTTACTCATAGGCCTGAGAGGCGACTGTATTTTTTTGCAGGATGACATGTTTACTGTTAACTTGTTCTTTAGTTTTTTTTTACACCCCCGCTACACTCGTGCACTCTTGTACCGGCCCAAACAGCAACTGATGATTACTTTAGAGCAAACTTGATGTAAGGTAGTGTATTAAAGGTCCAATGTGTACGCATTAGAGGGATTTAGTGGCACCTAGCAACTATCTGTAACTTCTCCTGGTTAGATTTCCTTCAGTTTTACTTGTTCAACTAGGAGCGGAGTTATCCACAGAGGTCTCCTCCTTTCCGAACCCTACAGACCAGTGTTTCTCCCATGCTGTTTGGCACGTCGCACGCCCAGCACCTGCTAATGTGTGCTCACCTTTGATCTCTGATAACTTAAGATCTAGATGTTCAAGAGGTTTATACTGGGAGCCAATTTATCCACAGAGGTCTCTTCCTCTCCAAAACAAACAGACTTAGTGATTTAAACAGGTAAAAAAAACCACACTGAATCAAGCAGTTTCACATTACAAAGTCTGTTTTCACAACGCTGCTAACTACAGTGGCCAATGCAAAAATACAAATAGCTCTGTCTAGAGCCAGTGTTTGTTTGTCTGTTTAGGGCTTCTGTAGAAACATAGCAAGGCAACATGGTGATCTCTGTACACGAGGACCCGCTCCGTATGTAGATATAAACTTCTTATTTTCAGAAAACATTTTTCTTATATTATATTCCATGTTTGCCAATATATCCCCCTAAGTCCAACACTCTGAACCTCTATGTGTTAAGATAAATACGAAAATACAGAGAGCAAGAATCAGAGTTGAGGACAACACTGTGGTTAAATGTGTCTATGCTTCATTCATCCCCTCATAACTCTGCTCTCCGCATCCATTCTTCACTGTTCTCTCAGCCGCACATCCTGCCAAACAACTCTGCAGACAGTCACCTTGATACTTGTGTTTACTCTCGCTCTTCCACTCACTTATTTTCTGCTGTCTCTGGCTCAGTCACTTTCGCTCGCTTTCTATCTGCTGTCTCTCTCTGATTTCTTCCTGCCTCTGTGTGTCTGCCTTTTCAACCCCCGTACTTTCTCAACTTCCTCTTAAATCAATATACTTGATTTTTCTCTCCTGTCTCTTCCTGTCTGCACTCCCTTGCCTCGTTAGTGTGTGTGTGTTTTGTGTTAGGACGTCTTTGACATCCCCATCTGAGCTCAGCTAAAGACAGGGGATAGGTAAGAGGAAGGTGAATGTGAGAGAGAAGAGGGAGATTAAAGAGGAAACTTTCCTCTTCACTAATCTCTCTCCTGCTGTCAGACTTCTTTTCCTTTCTATTAGCCTTGTCAGACCAGTGTAGATCAAATATTGGTACCATATTGGATACATAACAGAAAAATACATAATGAATTTGTTGGCTTAAATAGATGAGTGCCTGGGATATTGTTATCTAAGGTATCTGTCAATGTATGGAAGGAAGAAAGGGTGAGAGGAATACAAAGAGAGAAGGAAATAAATCGGGAGGAGTGGAGAAACAGTCATTAGAATTACAAAGAACTCTGCTTTCAGCATGTTTACGTTTGCAGATTATCCACCGTGGGCAGACTATTCCAGATCTGATGTGTCAACGCAACATAAAAATTCATAAGTTATTCAGAGAAGTTACAGACCATGAAAAACACCCATAATGTTAGGGCTGATTTATGTACGCAGAGGGACACCGACACACAGCGACAGCCACAGCAGGCTGGCCTTTTTGGGCAGTACAGTGAAGTCTGACCCCAGCCTAAAACTATTCCAGTAATGCTGATCGTGGGAGGAGAATACAGGACAAATAGCTAACACTCACATGCTACCACACACACAGAATACATGGAGCGTTTGATTGGCAGCTGGTAATTGCGGCTGACTCCTTCAGAGGGGGACGTCTGGTCTGACACAGTGAAAGGACAAAGGTTAAACAATAGCATCCTCACTTTCTTTCTCTCTCTGTTGTCCTTTGTATAACGCCTCTCTGGTCTTTTTCTCTCACTTTTTAAACACTCATGTCTATTTCTGTCCTCTCCACTCCATTTGTCCCTCGCTATGTCTTCATCTAATTTTCTGTCTGTCTCTCTGTTGGACCAGCTGATCGGCTGAGCCAATGAGGGAGTGGAGTTTCCACCAGTGGTCGACTACCTGAGTGTCTATTGGAAAAAGAGACAAGAGGCAAGGGCAGATCTGGCATAATAAAATATTATTTTGATAACAGTAAGGGCAAAAAATAATTTGCTTGCTTACTTATCATGCATACATTATAAAACAGCAATCCACTCAGACATTCCCACACATTAATGCACACACAGTCACGCACACACCTACAATTAGGAGGGGATCCATTGTCCTACTGAGTGGGGAGGAGGGGGGTTGCTAGGCAACCTCTATTTTTAAGGTGAACAAGACAGTGCTGAGGGAGAATAGTGAGAAATAGAGAGAGAGGAAGATGGAGTGAGGGAGAGGGGGAGATAATGAGTGTCTGAAACCAGAGGGGTTGACCACAGGAAACTCACACTTAATCATTCAAACCGCATGCAAATGAAGACACACACCCTCAAACAAACACACAAACAAACACTTTCCTCCTCTCTCCACACATCATCTTCACTCAGTCCATCTCAGCCTCTCACGTGACTGTACAATCAGGATATGGGGCTACAAACTAAGCTTATTTGTGTGGATAGCCACATACGTTTCATATGTAGTTAAAAGCTGGGTCGGTAATGCATTCATATGTTTTTCATTAAGCTACAGGAGCATTTTGCAGCTGAGAGCGTTTCTCAGCGTGCCTGCATGGATGTGTGTGTGTGAGTGTGCATGTGAGGGGAGCTTAAGCTGAGCAGCATCTAAATACAATAAAAATCAGACAATCTTTCACACGGTTGGCGGCAAGCGCTGCTAGGTTTTTACGCAGACGCCGCTCAACTAATGCTCAGTAAGAGGAGTATGCTGATGCAGCCGTCTGCTGGGAAATGTATTTTGGTTCTGTGCATCCTGACAAATCTGCAGCACACTACAAAGTGGCTGTCTGATGGGTAAAAATAATTTCATGGTAAAGAAGCAGTCATTCCTGCCCACTGTGTTTAGAAATACAAACAACTGCAAATGTCTTTCCTCAAGTATGAATTTTAATGACAGAGCTGCTGAAATACCCCTTTAGCTTGAAATCATTTCCAGTTTCAAGGGATCAAAAGCTGTTTCAACAAACATCTTAACTCAATATGATTCAATTTTTCATTGCATGAAAAAGTACAATCTTTAATATACTGACGCAGTATAGCCAAGCAGCTCCTTCCTTGATGTTAAACCAGTAGCAGATGTGAATGGCACTGCAACTAACGATTATTTTTATTACCAATTTATACATAAAATGTATGAAAATTGTGCTAATTATGATCTCCAAGTGATCTGCTGAATAAGAACTCCGGTGTTTCCAGCTTAAACTCTGTTACTTAGACCTCAGTAAGAAAAAAAGGAAAAGAGATTGTGTGTATAAGCAGTTTGAACCTGCACAGAGAACAGACCCCTCTGTTGGTTTGGGAGTGAAACCCTGAGATTGAAACCCTGTCCGTTAAAGAGGTCTTCTGAGACTACAGAGATCATTTAGGGCTGCTTGCTCAGGTAGAATTCCAAGTGGCAAAAATGCAAAGTAGTATACAGTGAAAAATGGCTACACAGTCTATTGCTGAGTGGATATAGGGCTTATTTACATGCAAAATCCCCCATGCTGTCTCCAATTTACAAGATTCAGGATTACTATGCAGTATTTCATAAATCTGAAAACAGACAGAAGGAATGCCCGGAAGAAAGAGGGAAATAAACATTGAAACATCTGCGAACAACTAAAGAGGAATACGAGAAGTGAAACCAAATGTTGCCTGCAGCACATGTGTGAGTTTGTGTGCATCTGAAGAACAAATCAAAAATAAATCAGCAGGTCTAATTTTTTGCAAGCAGCTAATTTAAGTTGGTAGCACATACACAGTACATACTTCCCTTTGAAATCTTATTTTAATCCTGTTTAAGGTAGCATACATTGTCATTTTCATCAGAAGAGACACAGTGACTGCATGGAAATAAAAGCACAAACTAAAACGTATCCCTAAAAATAATCTGTTTATCCCACCATTTATAGTAAATTAGCATAAAGTGGAAGTGAAAAAAAGGGATGAGAATCACCAGAGGATCCATGAAAAGATATTATCATGATAATTAAGTCACAATACAATATTATCACAATTTTAAATGTTGTGATATGTTGAGTACTGCAATATATTGTGATTTATTACCTTTTGTCAACTGTAAATTAAGTCCCCGAAGAAAAACTGTGCATTAATTATATTACTCTAGCTGACTACCTAAAGTTTAATTTGTATTTGTAATACTGATAATTGTATTATTAAGAATCGATATATGGCACTGTGTGACAATACAATCTTGTAAACAAAAATATCGTCATACTACGCTGTATTGACTTTTTCACCCCCAATAAAAGTGATCCCGTCTCAAAAGGGTATTAGAGCATACTAACTGCATAGAAGGTGCTCTATTTTGTCTGCAAATTATCAGTTCTGCTTTGCCTTTTCTTTTTGCTTCAGGCTACATGATGAGCAAAGTGGCATTTAAGGTTAAACTGAAATATTATTCAATACTTACTTGAACATTTCAACATTACACTCACTTTTTAATCTCTGATGTATCTGGCCACTTGCCTGAAACACCCATTAAGCATTAATTTTGCAGTTTATATTTAATCTGAAAACAAATGTGCCGAAAAGTCAAGTTCAACTGAAAACTAAGTGCTTAATACACAACTACTGAGCCTCGTGGTCAGGCTATAGGAGAGCTCTAAGACCCTTATGTACAGTTCTCTCTCCTTAACTCACTGTGTAAAGCAGGGGTGTCAAACTCATGGGCCACATACAGCCTAATTTGATCTTGGATGGGCCATACCAATAAAACCATCGCACAATATCCTATAATCAGCTCCAATATGTTTGCTTTTTTGTGTAAAGAATAACAAGTGCATTCTGTAGACGCTCATCCTTTTACAAAACAGATGAACAGCCTGACATGTCTTAAAAATTTGTGCAATTTCAACAGTATGTCTCAGTTTTTCCACATTCAGTCAGTCTACTTCTTGCTGTCATTACATGTGCACTTATCCATATGTTTCCTGATATAGGTGTGATGCAGTCTGATACAGATTATTTTCAACTGAAGCTGCTGATTGACAACATTTTGCACAATGTTCAATATCTTTAAACATGGTGACAATAAGTATTAATTGTTATATCAGGGAAATGTATTCTGGTCAGGGTGGAAAACCCTCTTAGGCTAGACATCTAGAGAGCCGATAGGATCTTTTGGCAACCCACGAGCTGGTTCTGGCCCATGGACTGTATGTTTGGCACCTTGGTATAAAGGGATTTGAACCCAGGATCTCCTGTTTACAAAACAGGCAGTTTCACCACTGAGCCACAGCGCCACATAAATTATGATAGAAAGCAAGGCTTACGTTCGAAATATAGCTCCCTTAAGATAACACAATGAATTAAATAACCAACATAACATCTTGCTTTAAAGACAGTAAGTATGAAATAAAGGTAACTGGAAACAGCCAAGTTTACCTGAGACATTAAGCGCTTAATGCAAGGGTTTTGAAATTCTATATATCCTACATAATCATCCATGACTTCCACATGCACCCAAAAACGTATGAGCCACAACATGACAGCTCTACAATTATTGCTGGACTAACAAGAAGTTTTGGGCCTACAGGTCTGATCTTAGACCAGTGAGGCCACAAAAGTTGACTAATCTCATCTAGTCCACACAACGTTGGATGACATGACAGCTCCGCAAAAGCGAAGCCAAGAAATCTCAATCAGCCCCTGGTGGCAGGCTGCAGTACACGTCATTAATCCTGCCTTCTCCATGTTTAGGATGGGACATGGCCCAAACTAAAACATTCCAAGTACATCATGAATGGCATCCATGTGTGCCAATCAGTGTGCTCGCAATTGAGTCAGGCCAATCAGGTGGGTATAAGGGCAGGACTCTGACACTGTGGCTCCATCAGCCGATGACTACTGCACAGACTATGGATCCAAATGACATCATCAATGTACGATTGGCTTCATTTTTGTACCGTGGGGGGAAGTGGAGATGCATTAGCCATCTTTATTTACAGTGTAGAACTCTGAGAGATGGAACCTTTTTACTTATATATAGCCGTTTGACTCATCACAGAGGCAAGACGTCACAGTCCTGTATCAACAAGCAGAGATAGAAGGCTTTACCAATCCCACTAGTTTTTCAGAGAGAGGACAGACAGTGCTTCACCTATACCGTCTCCTCAATTACAAATGAACTGGACTGTAGAAAAAGGCACTGCTGGGATTCGAACCCAGGATCTCCTGTTTACTAGACAGGCGCTTTAACCAACTAAGCCACAGCGCCACATGCACACATGCCAAAATGCAGTGCACACATTGGCAATCCGCCTATGATAAAGTAAACTGTAAATATCATGTGCTTACAATATTGGGCCGCTTCAAAGACTTTGGGCAAGGCTTTCAGAGAGTTATAAATATGTAGGATTTGTTTATTCACATATCCAGCTAGAATCCAGACAATCTTACCTGTGCATAGTCCCTCTCCAGCTGTCCCTTCTTCAGGCTGTAGCTCCTACAGAGACAGAAAGAGACAAATATTTATTCAAGTGTCTGAAGGACATTAGTATTTAAAGTCATTTTGAATAATTGTTCTAAAGCCAACCAGAAGCTCACAAGTCCTTGCCATTTGTAAGATGAATATTAAAGACAGGAGGAAGCAGATATAAATTAGATACTTGTTCCACTGATATTCTGTACTGTGATTAAAAAAAAACACAAGTGTGACAGACATGTTTGGTCTCAGGCGTCTCAAGAGTGGACTCAACAGAAAACAGCACAACAGACGCTGCAGGGTTTTTTTTTTTCTTTTAATTGCCAGACCACCCCATGTTCTGACCTACTAATACACAACCCCCTACAAACTTCCCCCTTTGCCCTCTCTACGTCACACAGCACCCTGGCAGCAGAGACTGTGGAAGCTCTTATCAAAGCCCAGGAATGTGCAGAATGAAAAACAAAACATTAGGTATACGATTACACGGACAGATAAATGTACTGGCACTGTTTTCTGAATGAACAAAGCAGGAGGTATACTGGACATGACCACACCAGGTGCTCAAACATTTTACCTGCATATCTTGACATAGACTTCTTCAATATGTGTATATATTATAAATAACTCCCACTAAAGCTGCCTCAGTACATAACATCTCATGATAACATTTGATGATTTTCCCTAGTCCAGATCTCAGTTTTAGCTAACTCTTGAGGACCCGACCCATTGAGCAATTTTTCACAGATGTCTATGATTGTTTCTGATGCGGTTTGTAAGAATGTGCTTTTGTGTGACTGGCTATGCTTGTGTTGTGTCTCCTCTCAGTCTCTATTGGGCAAGAGATCTTAATTATGACAAGATCAGATGAAAAATCTGACAAAACAAAGTTTTACAAAAGATAATATTTGTTCTGGCATGTAGAAAAGGCACTGCTGGGATACAGTCGTAGGATCTTCTGTTTACTAGACAGACCCTTTGACCAACTAAGCCACAGTGCCCTCCTGCCATGTGATTAATAATTACTCATGGACTTAAAAGTTTGATTCCAGGCCACAAAAGTTGATCGTCTCATCCCAACACATAAAACATGTCTTTGTTCTTTTCTGCACACAATTCAAACTTCCATTATCAAGCAGACAGCAAGGAAGAGACACAAAAACGAAACAACATTGTCGCAGGAGTATCTGAGAAACTCCACCCCAAGGATTATCATTAGCGTGAGCTAGATGACTGTGAATCTTCACCTACTTCCATTATGAAAGTATTTCCATATGTATAGTAGTTATGCAGTATACATGGAAGCTCTATCTCTGTAGTTATTCCAGGAGGACTGCTCTTGACTTATATAATCCTCTGTTTGCATATCTTATCACCTACAGCTGACCTGGACTGTGGAAAAGGCACTGCTGGGATTCGAACCCAGGATCTCCTGTTTACTAGACAGGCGCTTTAACCAACTAAGCCACAGCGCCATGTAACACCTGCCCTGGGAGCAATGTTTGAAGTCCGTCTTTGGTGAAACAACATTCCAAGGACATTCAGTGTATAAAATATGTAAAACAAGAATAGCAAATGCTCACATTTAAGAAGCTGGAATCAGCAAATGTTTAGCATTTCTGTTTAATAATTTATATCCCCTCATTTCCTTTGAGTTTAGCATGGCAATACTACAGGTTCAAATGACTGAAAGTCAGACCAATTTTTCTATTAATCTGACATTTTAACCAATTCAGCCACAGCACCTGCTGGGTGCATACAAGGACAAAAGTGACCTCATAACTGCCACTGACAACTGGAATATGTTGTAAAATATTTTTGGAGCACCAAAGGCGAAAGACAAGAGCAGCATCATGAGGGTCTAACAGCAACAAACCAAGCATAGGGTTTCACAGAAGGCACTGCTAGGATTATTAGACAGGCGCTTTAACTAACTATGCCAAAGCCCTGCGGCTATGCCCTTGGAAAGGACAATCTTTAGCTCGGCAACCTTGCAAAAACTGTTTTTATTAAAGCAATATATTGCAATGCATTGCATCACCATTAAATGATAAAAATATTAGAAAGACTTTCACAAATACAGTGATGTAGTAAGAGCAGCAGGCACTAGGCTGTCTTGTTGCTGTTATGAGGCTTTAACGCTATAGTATGTTTTAATGTTGTCAAATGACTCAGCAGCATAAAATAGTGATTTGATTAAAATCTCAGCGCAGAAGCACAGGATTTACTATTCACTGTGATTATCGGGTGTGAGCCAAATTAAAATCACTTGTTAAAACTGTTGTTTGAAAACAGGAACATGTGTCAATACAACCAAAGTGTCTGTTAAGCTACTGTATATTCAAACACAATATAAGCCATCATGGAAAGCAGGAGGCCACAGAACAGAGGTTTGGTCTTTTTCAAGACTCAGGTTATTTAGACTAAATCATGACTGTAAGGTAGAATGTTGTTGTGTACTAAGTGATGGGAGGAAGAAGAAATCAAGCCGCTCTCATTTACTGTTGTGTTTTTGTTCTGGTCTTTTACTTTAGATGGAAGTCATTTTCACATGTAAATGTAGACATGAGTGTGGAAGTGGCTTGACAAGTAGCCTAATCATTAGCATTCTCTTTTTGCTGATTCACATGTAAATGTTTGGGACTCACTAGCCCGCTTGGATGGCCCCATGTCAATCACTTGTTGAGGGCTTGTTAAGAGGGTTTGGGGAAAGTCAGTTTTGGTTAATTTTGCTTTTGATAGCCTGACACCCTTTAACCAGGAGCTAAGTGGCTCATTTTAAGGAAAAAATGCTTAGTCTAGTGCTCCCCTTGCTCAATGGGCTTTATTGCAGCATTTCAAATGCAATCCATTTTAATGTTTTGTGCTGTAATCTCTTTCTGTGTGTATGGGTGTCGACTTTGCTGACGTAAAGGCAGTTATCACAGTGCCCACTGACCACCCTATAGTCTCCATTGCTTAGTTAGCTGCTCTGCACTTCACAGAGTAGGCCAACATGAGTACGGCAGGATTTATACTTGTGCATCAGCTACGCACATGGCCTACCCCATTGTGAGCATTTATACATGTGCGGTGGTGTGTCTGTGTCACTCTGCAGTTATACCTCCAAAACACTAGTCGTCGGCGGGGTTTCTATGAAGTGCTGTAAAGTTAAGTTGATTCAAAACGCACCCAAAACACACATTAAACATGACTTAATAGCTACAATTTCAAACACAAATCGGCTTCACTGTAGCTCACAGCATTCACAGACAAAGCACTTGTCTTTTGCTAACACCATTTTCTAACATTAGGCATCCCACAATTACAATATCAACCACAACATGGAAGGACAAAACATTATTTGTTTAGCTGGATGTAACACCGCCTGAAGAATTTCTGTCCTTTGACTGTTTGGAAAATGCACTGGTGCTGGGCTTTTTGCTAAGTGCAAGTTTTAATAATCTATTGAAACAGCATAGAATATATGTATCCCAAAGAAATATCCTATTTGTACTTAATTTTATTGTTAACCTCAAGAAACAGAGCCAATACTGTTTAACAGTGCAAGTGTATGAGGAAACTTAACAGCTACAATCAAGAGACACCAGGGAAGGGAAACAGTGAGGCAAGACGCAAAAAGGAAGACAACACTTACTGTAAGCGTAGACAGCATAATTACTGCCAATTCTCTCTATACTAATTACAGCCCAAACAACTAGGACAGTGCTTCTTGTCAAATGTTTCCCAAGGCGTCATTTTGTGTTAAACCTGCTGCGTACATTATGTTTTCCAAACGGGGGGCTGCTTTAGATTTCTGGCTTTAGCATAAAAAAAAAAAAAAGGCACGAGAAATTCTTAATGACTGAACCAGTTTTTTAACTCCTGCACAGAGAGGGGCATACAAGAGTGCAATATTTCCTACCGTCAATGATCGACTGTGAGAGGCCGGAGCATGTGTGTTGTGTTTAACTCCACCCCTGTGCATGTCAGTTGAAATGGGACACGCTCCCACCACTGATCACATAGACAACTCCACCCCCGACCTAAAGTATTGAGTATGCAGAGCAAACCACACATGCTCATGGGCTCATACAGGCCTCGTTGGCGCAGTAGGCAGCGCGTCAGTCTCATAATCTGAAGGTCGTGAGTTCGAGCCTCACACGGGGCAACTGTTTTGTGATGAAACTGGAAATCAATACCCCCTGAAAAATGTGGAAAAACACTCAACATTATCCAACTGCCCATGTGATGTCTATGAAGCTAGTACTGGCCATAAATACAAAGTACCAGAACAAATCAGTAAACAGATAAAATGTGTGGTGGGGGGGGGGGTTTAGTTATAATCACAACATTGCTGCGATCTCTCACTCACGAGCTGACCAAAGTCACCCTATTCTGCAACATTACACTTGATCACAGATGTTGGTGTGTATGTCGTCGAAAATGTGTCCTAACTCGGGGCACTGAAGCTCTATTTCTTCTTGCTGTTGGACAGATGTGTGTCCTCTGGTCCAAACTAAACTAGACTGTCAGTGACAGCCATTTTTATTCTCCATGTCAGTATCAACGTACTGCAATACAAATCCCTGACATACACAGACTCCTATGTAACAAAAATATATAGTTTAAAAGTTAATTATCATTCGGCTGACTGATATCTATATACAAACATTTTAAAAACAAATCTCTGTAATCTTTCAGTTTCATATAAACCACATTTCAGGCATAATCAACCTTAATAGGCCACCAATGTTCACTTTATTTACCCAAATAGACATGATGCAACCAACAGGACAAATGAGCATAAAGAAATGCCACATCTGTATCCCATCAGTGAGACAAAAGAGAAAGGGGTTTTAATGGCCACCCAGACCTAGCTGCTTGAATAAAAGATGACACCTATTTAGCAAAATGATCATTTGTTCAAAAAATAGATCTAGTGAACTTAAGAACTTGCAGCTCTAATCTGAAGTATTAGCAGTAAGGTATTCTGTGTTCCCGAGTTTCCCTGTAAGTGTATGTTTATCCTAAGGATAAATAAAGGTCAAGCATTGTGGTTACAAATCACATCCTGCAGAGACACCAATGCTAAAGTACACTGCAAATGAGAAATACTGCTCCTCTAAAAGCACCTCCACAGTAAGTTCAGGATGACATTTGAGATAGCACTTTGTGAAAAGGTACTGCTGGGATTTAAACCCCAGAGCTACTGTTAACGAGACAGTCACTTTAACCAACTAAGCCAAAGCACTGTGCAGCAACTTTCAGAGAGCAATGTTGAAGTACAAATTTGTTGCAGCAACAGTGCCATATTCAACATTTTTCATGGTTCTAGGTCCTTATGTGCTGCAGCAACACACTCCAAAGTCCAAGGATAGCACATAACACTGCAGAGTACAATGACTGCGCACAGAATTGTTTTTTTCCAAGTTACTGAGGCTGGTGTCCACTGGACTTCTGAAAAGGCACTGCTGGGATTCGAACCCAGGATCTCCTGTTTACTAGACAGGCGCTTTAACCAACTAAGCCACAGCGCCATGTGAATGCATGTTTAAGACACATTACGACACATGGATGGTATATACCATCATATCGTCAAACCCTGGTGCCCTAAAACACCCAATGACAAACTATGGCAGGCAGTGAAAAGATGTGTAGGTAAAAATGGATTCGATATCATAACTTAGCATTTTAAAAAATCTCACATTTAAATGTTTAAAACAGCTGTTTGGCATTTTGAAATCCCATTTAGTTTAGCATTAATGCATACTAACGATAACTTCCACATCATTGCAATTGGCTGCTTATGATTGGAAACACAAAAGCTCTTATAATTAATTCAATATTGGACATACAGAAGTTGACATGACTTCATGGCACTGCTGGGATTTGATTCCAGGATCTCCTGTTTACAAGACAGGTGCTTTGATCAGTGAGTTTAATTGAAAAGAGACATTTTGGAAGACAACATAAAAGGCACTGCTGGGATTTGAGCCCAGGATCTCCTGTTTACGAGACAGGTGCTTTGACCAACTAAGCCACAGCGCCTGCTGCAACAGCTCCTGGAGAAAAAGAAGCCAGTGTCAAAACATATCACTGCTACTGACCACCAATAAATTATTAGTTCCCTCATCCCTTATGAAGGTTTGGTAGAAAAGAAGTAAAATTGTGCTGACTGTAGAAATCACTGCTGGGACTTGAACCCAGGATTTCCTGAACACAAACACTTCTTGGGAAGGTTCACTGGTCAAGTGATTCAATGACAATTCAGTCACTGAAGTGCATTCCTGCAGTGCTACTTCAGAGAACCAGTAAAAAAAAATATTTTGATTAAAAATATATCTTGAAACAAGCAAGGCTGCAACCAACAATTCTTTTAAAAAAAACTCCCAGGAGCCAAGATGACGCCTTTGATTTCCTTGTTTGTTGGAAAGCTAAACTGTAAAACCCAAAGACCTTCAATTATACAATTTATAACGATATTAAACAAGGAAAGCAACAGATCCTGACATATAATAAGTCTGAATCAGCTGTTCGGCATTTTGAAATCCCTTATTTATTTATTTATTTTTAGTTTGAATGGTAACATGGGCATGGTGAAGCATACCAGACTTGTGCTGACTGGAAAAGGTACTGCTGGGATTTAAACCCCAGATCTACTGTTAACAAGACAGTCACTTTCACCAACTAAGCCAAAGCACTGTACAGCAACCTTCAGAGAGCAATGTCTAAAAGACAAATTTGTTGGAGCAACACATTGCCATGTACAGTGTTAGTCAGGAGCATGGTTCAAGTTTCTTGTGTGTTGCTGTGAACAACACATTACAAAGACCAAGCACAGCACATAACACTGCATATTCCAGTGACTGCACTTACAAGTACAGAATTGTTTACGGACATATTCCACTTGTACAGCGTCTTTTTTGTCAGTTGTGCTGTGAGGCTTGTGTGGACCAGATCCCAGAAAAGGCACTGCTGGGATTCGAACCCAGGATCTCCTGTTTACTAGACAGGCGCTTTAACCAACTAAGCCACAGCGCCATGTAATACAATTGTTGAGAAACATGCAATAACAAACTATGGTAGGCAGTGGAATGATGTTTGGGGAAAAAATGGATTTGAAATTATAACTTGGAATTTAAAAAAATCACACAAGTATGCCAACAGGTCCATTAAAAAATTGTATTCCGTATGAAAATTTCTCTTATGTTAATAGTCAGTTTGAAGGTGCCTTAAAAAAAAAAAAAAAAGGATCACAACTGACCACTTCTTCATCCACAGTACAAGCGCAAGGCACTGCTGGGATTTGAACCCAGGATCTCCTGTTTACTAAACAGGCACTTTGACCAACTAAGCCACAGCACCCTATAAAGTTTAACCAGTTTAACCTGCTTAGCCTTGCACTGACAGTACAGAATAAGGATCTGTTTTGCCATCACTGAGTTTAATTGAGACATTTTGGAAAGACAACATTAAAGGCACTGCAGGGATTTGAACCCAGGATCTCCTGTTTACAAGACAGGTGCTTTGACCAAAAAAGCCACTGCGCCCTTCCGCTGCTTAGCCTTGCACTGACAATACAGAATAAGGATCTGTTTTGCCATCACTGAGTTTAATTGAGACATTTTGGAAAGACAACATTAAAGGCACTGCAGGGATTTGAGCCCAGGATCTCCTGTTTACAAGACAGGTCCTTTGGCCAACTAAGCCACAACAGCTCCTGGACAAAAGAAGCCAGTGTCAAAACATATCACTGCTACTGACCACCAATATATTATTAGTTCCCTTGTCCATTATGAAGGTTTGGTAGAAAAGAAGTAAAATTGTGCTGACTGTAGAAATCACTGCTGGGACTTGAACCCAGAATTTCCTGATTATTACACAAACACTTCTTGGGAAATTTCACTGCTTAAGTGATTCAATGACAATTCAGTGACAAATATGCCAAAAAAAAGTGACAAAGCTCAACTTAAAACATTAAGGACTTAATACACAACTTCTGAGCCTTGTGGTCAGGCGTTAAAGTTCTAAAACTCAAATGTATTGCTTTTTGTTTGATACTTCACATATCACAATCCACTGATTATAAAAAAGGCTCTACAGGAATTTGAAGCCAGGGTCTTCTGTTTACAAAGCAAGCACTTTAACCAACTATGCCATAGCACCAAAACTGTCATCAACCAGTAAGTGATTTTTAACAACCTCAGAATAGAGTTTCATAAAAGCATCATATTTATTTGAATCACCTACATATTGCTTTTAAAATAGCCAACTTAAACTGAAATATTAAACTCCCCCAGTGCTCCTGAAAACAGAAAACATGATCCACAAGGTAATAACTCTTTTATGATTACTGCTGGACTTACAAGCATGGTTTCAAGCCGCAGGTCACACAAGTTGACAAATATCAATGCTGGATATGTCCTTTTTTGTACATCATTTTAACCTTGAAAGGGATTTACATTAACACAGTGGCTCAGACGGTTAGAAAGTAGTAGCAATGCTATGCACTGTGGATGGAGACTACTAAAGCAGGATTTACACTTATGAGTTGAATTGATGCCGTACCTACGTCAAAGGCTGTGCATAGACACGTACCCTACACCATAGCCTTTGCCATAGCCTGACTTGAACCTCCCCAGAGATGTAACTACAAGTGATGCAGATCTCCTGTTAATTTTTGTGAACTGAAACCATTTCCCTCAGTGGAAACAAAGATTGCACTCACCTTTATTTCACAGATAAGAAATGATAAATTGTGAAGACAATAAAGCAAAACAAAAATGGCATTGTAAGTCTTGTGTGTGATTTATCCTGGCTTCATTTGAGCAGAGGAAAGTCCACTAGCCGCTAGGTTAACTCATACAGTGTAAAATGTTATAGACTTATGCTTATAATGTCAGCTTGTTATATATATGGGAAAACGTGTCTAGTATGAGACAATTGTTTTGTCGGTAAACCTTGTGAGTTAAAATGGAGCAGGACTTTGTAAATGTTGCTGTTGTTCCTGGCTTCATATAAGGGGAGGAAAACTCTGCTAGCCACCATGCTAATTTATGCAATGAAATGTCATGAGCTTAAGCTAATAATATTAGTATGCTCTATATGTGTGCAAAACATGTTCAGCAAAAGACAAGTATTTTGTCTGTGAACCTTGAACCTTAAATTGAGCCAAATTTACACTTGTGTTTACTACTGTCATTATTAAACTGTGTTTTACTTGTCTTTTGGATCAATCAAACTTAAGCGCACTTGAGAGAAACTCAAGACAGTAGTAAAAAAAAAAATCACCACTAACTAGCATTTTGGAGGTGTAATTGCAGAGAAACCAGTGCACAAGTGTAATGCTCACAATGGCAAAGGCCACAACTGCAAATCAGTGTTCATTCTCAGAAGTTTTTCAGGGGGAGGATAGCATATCATATCTACCCTTTCCTGAGCCACAATGTCCTCAAGCACAACTACTGAAAAGGCACTGCTGGGATTTGAACCCAGGATCTCCTGTTTACTAGACAGGCGCTTTAACCAACTAAGCCACAGCGCCATGCAGCACCTTTGAAAAGAGTGATGTCTGATCTCCACGTGTGATGGGAAAAAAACATTTCAACATCCACATACATCCAATGTATAATCATAGGACATGAGAAACTGAGTGGATCTTCACATTTGAGAAGTAGGAACCTGCAAATGTTTGGCCTTTTTTGACTGAGATGGGTTGAATGGGATCCACATAATTAGTAGTGAATGCATTAGAGCATGGCAGCACTCCAGATTACATGTGACCTCGATTGGCCATGATGACACAAATGTTCCTCTATCCAACTCACCTTTGGAGCTTTCTCCTTTCAAGTTTTGACACAAGACCAGTGCTGACAATAGAAAAGGTACTGCTGCGATTGGAGGTCATAAGCTACTATTTACTAGACAGGCACTTTCACCAACTAAGCCACGGTACCTGCGATGATACCATACAACTAATGCCAACACCAAACATTATGACAGCGCGCCAAAAAGCCTTTTCTTAAGAGACCTGACTCATTTCCTAGAGAAGAAATCTCTAGAATTTCACCTGCATGATACGGAAGAACCTGTAACTTGGAAACCATTGTGCAAAAAGAGTGGGCTGTGACTCAGTCACAGTACTTGATTTGAAGTGATTCAATTTCAGTAGCTGCAACTGACTGTGGCAGTGATATAAGTTCAGGAAAACAATCAGTTAGAAAGTACTTGAAATACATGTAATGATATCAGTCTCTTTCATCCACACACGCACATAGGTTCAACTTTCTAATCTCTGGTTCCATAACACAGTAAATATGCAAATATGAGTGCAGGCTCTCTGAAAACATTCATGCACAGCCTCAAAATAAGCTCGGCTTTGGTATCTTAGTACTGCAGTGTGCTTGTGTACTAGTTAGGGCCTCTGGAACATCCAAGTCAAGTCAACACTACCACACACAGACACACTGGACAAACACACATCCTCACTGGGATCTTTCGACATGTCTAGGCTTCTCATGCAACCATGGCGACACTGCGGCAGAGACCTCCCAATTACCAGCTAGAAATATCTCACACCCACTATGCATGTTTGTATTGTGATGTGTGTTTCTTGAGACAGAGTAAAGATAAACAGAACAGACCTTTTTTATTCTTGTGTTAGTTTGGTAAGGATATACTTTACTTCTGAAATGTTTGTTGTTTGTGCCTCTGTACTCCTTTAGACTTGCTTTCCTCATTCATCTGTTCTGCCCACAGTCTATTTCCATTCATACTTAAAACATCTCCCTACCCATCCTTCACCTCTGCAGCTGTTCCTGACTCCTAACACTTCCTCTTCGGCTTTCTGCAGTTTGCTTTTTTGCCCTCTCTTTTCTCTACTACTCCCTCTATCCTCCCTCATCTTTCTCTCTACTCTGCCTGACCATCATCTATGTTTGTAAGTGTGGTGCATGAGTCAAAAAGCAGTGTCAGCACAGGCTGTGCATGAAAAGCAAATGGCCAGATGAGTGTGTGTCTGACAGGAAATACTTAAGTGCTTAGGAGTGGACACTAAGTGTATGTACTGTATGTGTGAGTCGAAGTCAAGAGAGAGGGAACGATCAAACGTGGGAAAACAGCTGAGATCAATGGTTTTACAGGACACAGCCTGAGATCAGTGACAACAGGATAAGCAACATGAGTCACAGACAGAGATGGGGGCGGAGGGGGGAGGTCATGTTTTCACACTGCGTGATCACCGCACAACACAATAGAGCAGAGTCTCTTTTTTTTCTTCCAAAACCAAGCAGGCATTTGGACTGAAACATTCATTATTTATTCCTTTCAAGAAACTATACGACTGATACTATAAGTTAATTATATAAGGGCCTGTGTGTTAACACTTCTCGGTAATTACTAAATCTCAGATGGCATGGAAGTTCACTAAGATAAAGCTACAGGATTATATTTAGATTTCCTGCTGTAAAAAAACAAATTTTGCACACAGCAGTACAGACTCTCTGGAACCTTAAAAAAAAATCAGTTGCTAAAGAATATCAGGCTTAAAATTGGAATTTGAATCATGTAGTTTGTAAAGCAAGATGCCAAATTCCTCTGTGTTTCAAAGGCCTTGTGCTATAACCAAGCCTGTGCTTTGCTTTCATGAGGTGGAGGTCAAGGGAAAATCAAATTCCAGTATCAAAACATTATTATTGTGGCAAAATTAGAAATGGAAAGAGGTGCAGAGAGAGTCGGCCTCTCAGTTTGACTGTTAGTAGTTAAATATTGTTCTGATTAGTTGTGGCCTCTGAAACATGAGACGTCACAAGATGTCTGTGAAGACAGGAAGACATTTGTTAAACAAAAATGCAATTTTCAGGGAAAGCTGTCTGATGTCTCTTTGTCACAGTTCAGATAATTTGAAGCACAATACTCCAATCTGTCTCAGAATGAAGTTTCTACACTGACTGACTGACGGCTTAGCGTGCAGCTATGGGTAATTAATCAGGGGAAGTGTATCTGTTGCCATTAGTCTGACAGGGACTTAAGTGAATTGAACGTGGTTTTATTCTTCTATTAAATAAATCCTGAAAATACATAAGGCTGTGCTCGACTCAGAATGATCAGAATGGTCAGTTAAATCAGATTTAGCTGTTCAATACAAATATTCAACTATATGTTCCTTTTGTCCATATGAAGTTTGAGACTTTGAACTGGGTTCGGCAGGATATTCAGAGTGACAGTGACATTCACAAAATATAGTTGACAAGTCAAGTTAGCTCTCAAAGCTACTGCATGCTAACTGCACTAACAACAGAATAAAAAAATGTGCAACAACATTTTTTGCTGACACTAGAAGGCCGCATTCTGAGCACTTTGTCTGGGAAAACGGAGCAGCAGAGTGTCAAGCAGAGTGAATGTGTCTTAATTTAACCATACATTTCATGTGGAACCATAATGCTCCATTTCTACGAAGAAAAGGGCTCTCATTTTGGTGTAGAGCATGCGATTGGATTACCAAACGCACCCTAGATATCAAACAAAAGCCAGAGACTGTATCATATTAAGTTGCTGTGAGCTGTAAATTCACCACTTTTAAGGCAGAAGGCAGAAGATAATGTAATTATGGAGCCTGACCGGGCAAAGCCCCTCTTTCTCCCAAGGCAGCTGCCTCCATCTCACTCAGACTCACCCTGGCTCTGGGTCCACAGCTGCCTGTACAAATGTTACTTAGATGGATTACTCATTTTTCAATTTCTGTGCTACCTTTACCAAAATGTTCCCATTGATAAAACTCTATTTCAAGGGCACTGCATGTTTAACAGTATTTTTTTATCTGGTAAAATACAAGAAATATTACAGAATCCTTTCACTATAATGCAATCCCAACACAACAGCAGCAGTCTCAATAAACACTGAATAACAGAAGCTTCGTAAAAGAGAGGATTCATGGCAGGATTGTTAGTTATATTACGTTGCAATAAACTGTAAGGATGTTTATGCAGTATTATTCTAGTAAACCAGTGTGCCAGATACTTGAGAAAAATGGTGTGGGGACATTCGTGCAGCAGATGAGGTAGTTTTGTTTGATTTTTATTTGCAATATTTATTAACTGGCTGCCTCAAACAGTTTTAATAGCCAATCATTGTTATTGTTTCAATCATACAGTTTAAGGTTACTGAAGTCATAGCCTGTGCTTCCTAAAGGTGTAGCTAGTATTCAAATGGCCCCTCTGCTACCTGCTTAGAATGTGAAGCATGTATTTTCCTCTTAAAATAAATAAATAAATAAGGTTGCAGTCGGTCATGGTTGAAGAATTTCCTTTGCCTCATTCTGAAACAGAAAGACTCCTGTCACCATCTCTGTCATCTCGGCCTTATCCCCCCCCTGGGTATAGTTTTACTTGGGGTCCTCCTGTGATTTTCAATAACAGCAGAGGCTGTCTGCTACTGTCATTTCTCCAAACACAGAGGCCGCTTAATTATAATAGCAGTGTGTGAATCAGCATTGCATTAATTTGAGTCTTTTTTCCCCAATGAGCCCTTGATTTTCCGTTCCTCCTCTTTCCAAATTATGGAGGCTGCAGTGAAAAGCATTAATGAGAACTCTGATAGCATTTTGGGTTCAAATTGGGGGAGGCTCATCTCCCTACTCAGCATGGAGACCCATTATGTTTTAATGATATCTGCAGATAGTTCCTCGGATTTGGTCAATAAATTTGAGCGAAGCGCAAATTTCATTTATCCCATGCAAATGTGCCACACCGAGCACAGATGTGGGGGGTAAATTTCTAAATTACATCGGGGCCCAAGTTCTAGTCCAGGGCAGTCCAGGCACCGGTTACAAAAAAACAGCACTTTCATCCTTTGTTTTCTCACTACTGTCGTCTACATGATTGATGATGCTCTTTTGTAGACTCGTCATAAAGCACTCTGTCTAGACCACGGTGAATTTGATGCATTTGACTTCGCAACCTGACTATAAGCTCTCCTACAAAGAAAACAAATACCTTTTTCATGGAGGGATGTATAGCCACATCATATCATGCCAATCAAGGGAACAGAATGAAAGCACAGTGCTGCAGCAAAGAGAATGCAATGCCCTTTGCAAAAGGGCCATCATCATGTATAGTGTCTCAGTGATGGCCTTTTTGCAGTTCGGTTTATTTCACTGATCCAAATCTGCAGATAAAACCAACAACTGCGACACTGACATTGTGTTAGGGCTCCATTGTTAAAGTAAAAGTGTGTTCTTATTCAGAAAAAGAAAGGGCAAGCAGGTATAAAGATGGGTTAGGGTTTCCAAATGTGTACGAGGTGAATACAAGAATGCATGAGACTTGCCTGTTCTTATGGTTTGCACTATGTGTGTGTGTGTGTGTGTGTGTGTGTGTGTGTGTGTGTGTGTGTGTGTGTGTGTGTGTGTGTGTGTAGCTGTTGAGGCAGACATAAGGGTATGGGGGATTTAGCTGGATTGAGGACACCAAGTTGACTCCCTGAGTCCACAACTCGCCATCGTTTTCTCCTCTCTCTCTCTTTCTCTTATCCTCTCTCCTATTACTAGTCTAGCTAAAATGCAGTCCCAGAGGATTAAATACATTGCCCTATCTCTCTCTCTCTCTCTCCCTCTCTTTCTTCATTTGTTTCTTTTTCTTTCCCCTTTTACCTCTTACAGCTAGTAAACACACAGCCTCAATGCACTGTAGCTAGCAACTTGTGTATGTGCATGTGTGTGTTTGAGTGTGTGTGTTGATTAAAGCCAGCCTGTGGATTAATTAGGGTAAATAACCTCAGAGCAGATCTTGGGATTTAAGAGTTAAAATCTACTGAGGGCTTTAGGCAGGAGAATGTGTGTCTGTCAGCCGAGTGTGTTTCATTATGTGGCCACACTTTCCTTGTCCTGTACGGTTTCACTATTTTAAAGAGGTTATTTGGTAATAGCACCTTAACAAAAGTCTAGCCAAGAAATCACATACAAGTCTACTAATAAATAATTTCAGAAGCATAGTTGCTATCTTGATCCATTGAAAGTGTATTTTTATGACGACGATATACACTAATTAGCATTACTGTAAATGGCCCAGTGTTAGCTAAATGACCAGCCACCTCTGTAGTCCATTCACTGACTGTTTCCAGGCATCAGTCAGTATGTTTACATGCACAGTTCAGTCGAGGTATGCCATTTAATTTGAATACTGTCCTTGTCCCAGTATACAAACACGGGTTATTGACCGATTTAACAGACGATCACTGCTGCCCGACCCGCAGGTCCTATTTGCGGGTCCCGCGGGTTACGGGTCGACCCGCGCATCACTACTCAGCTCAGTCTATAAAGGCTGTACACACAACGGTAAGGCTATAAACATTATATTCTATTCAGGCCGGCAGAACCAGCAGCGCATCGGCTCTGCTGATTAACCATTTTCATGCAGCACAGAGTGTCTGCCAACGACCAATTACTTGTAGAGGCTTCCTACAACTTGTTTCAACGGTTCTGATTTAATCAGAAGACAAATTAAACAGGATGACTAGCCAATGTGAAAATCAAAAGAAAGCATAGAATAATGTACTGAAGGAGACTGTTGTGCCATCAGATTTTTTGTGGTTTGAGAGCAAAGATCCGGTCGCCGCTGTGCAAAACTCCGCAATACAATCAGGTCCGAAAAAAAACGGAGTCCGCTTCTCTTCAAAAGTTTCCGCCATTGCTCTGACAGCGACTCCGTCTGGTCTGATCTCACGGTCACTGTGCTCATTCACATGAGCACCTCTAGAGGTGGTGTCAATATTGCATCTCACGCACGCGTCACGGTACCTCACGTTGAGATGTGCGGCCGACGCATCAAATGAACGCAGATCACGCATGGCAGCCATGATGTGGTCGTGCGTATCACTGGCCTTAGACTTCCTGGTAAAAGCCTGGGAGGACATTGTGGGGCATGCTCTGAGCACCGAGGCCAGTTTAGGTCCGACTGACTGTATACATGCAGGAGTAATCTGACTCTGAATCTGGCTGTTATTGAGAAATGCAATATAGTACGATTTCAGTTGGACTAAGATGTCATGTATTTTAAAAGTCCAGTTTTAGTCAAACTAACAACAAATAGGGCATCGATGGCTTAGTGGATAGAGCAGGTGCCCCATGTACAAAAGCATCGTCCTTGCTGCGGTGGCTGTGAGTTCAGCTCCAGCCCGTCGCCCTTTGCTGCATGTCATCTCCCCCCTCACACTGTCCTGTCCATTAAAGGCATAACAGCCCCCCCCCCAACTAATATTCATATATATTTTTACAATTAAATGATTGTTTATTCTATATGATTTCTGAAAATAGTCAAAACTGTCAACCACTATTTCCCAGTGTCAAATGAGACATCTTTAAATGTCTTGTTTTGTCTGACCAACAGTCCTACACCCATAGATTTATGATGTAAAAAGGACCGAAGCAGAAAATGCTAACATTGCAGTCGCTGAAGCCAGGGAATGTATAGTAAAATTGTAATTGACTTCAGCCATATAACTACGTCCCATCAAGTTTTGACAAAAAAAAGAATCATAAATAAACATAGTGTCCATTTTCTCCCTGTATACTTCTCATGTGGGCTACACGCATGCAATTTTTGTCCATTGAACAGATCAGGCGTTTTAGTGGTACTGGTGAAGACAGCTGACAGCTTGGCCAGCTGCTGCCTTTTAGTACCTCAGGTACCGTGCTGCTGAAAAGACAGCTGGTTCTGACAATAGTGTCTGCAGTCAAAGTCAAAGTGTACTGCACAGCCATCTTGCTTCTGATGTGAAGTTCAGATAACCCTCACCCTTCTGATCTTAAATGACAATCTTAAAAAAATATCTGTCTCTACGGTCAAGTCAGATGAATGCCACATCACAGACAGAAAAATGAGTGGAGCCTCAGTGTTTTGCTCAAGGACACATCGACAAAGCAGATGCTTGTTGCTGCAGGGGCTTGAGTCCAGCTCTCCCAATTGAAAGGCGATCTCCCTAAACACTGCACCACCCTGCTGCTCCTGATTTTACCACCAGGACAATGTGTCATCAGAAATACTTACAAAACATTAAAGGCGAGAGGAATGCAGTAAGAAAATACTGCAGGCAGCGTCTTTCAGCCATGAGGATGACAAAGCCAATTTGAAGATCTTTACCCAGTGGCATGAAGCTCCATCCCTCACTGACTGAAAGAACCAACACATTGTGGTTGCATATGCTTAACTGGCTCTCCCACTCTCCCACAAGTGAGACCAGGGCCTTGTTCACTCTCCAAAACCCAGCAGCAACAAGGCAATCTGTTCTCAAACAGCTGGAGTTGCCCCCAAGAGTGAAAGGAGGAGAAAGAGAGGGACGTCTCAGAGAGAGAGAAGAGGTAGAGAAAGCGTGATAATGAGAAACAGAAAGAAAGGCAGGGATGGAGGCACAGAAGCATAGAGTATTAGAGAGTTTTCTGTCATAAATAATCAATGCTTAGTCAACACAGAAAATGAGAGCGTGTGAAAGAACCAGGGTTTCCTCCCATTGCCAAATCCAAAAGGGAAAACTGCCAGAATCACACACGTCATGAGTAAACAGAGCAGAGCCAAAATGAAAAAGAGAGATATGGAGACAGACAAAAAGATAGTCGGAGCAAAGAGAGACAGAAAAAAACATGGAAAAGATGACAGAGAGAGATATGGAGCAAAAATTTGGAAACGAAGAGAGGAAGAAAGAGCTGGAGAGCAGGAAGAGGGCAGCAGGAAATTCCTTCGTCATTTTCCCGACCCTTTGTCCTTCTCAAAAAAACTGGAATATGACAATACTCCTCCTCCTCTCTTTCTCTCTCGTGTCACTCCTCCCTCACTCATTAGTTGTTTCCTTCATTCTTTCTTTTTTTGTGCACGGCTGTGTCCATGTGTGCATGTCGTGCACATGACAGTCACATGACGACTAGATTCAAGATCATCTGGCAGTTGGCGAGTGTATTCTTCAGGACTGTGTTAGTACACGCATGCGACACAGACATGTTCATACCTCATGTCCTCCAGCAGGTCACATTCAGTCTGGTGTTTAAAGTGCAGTCTTGTCATCTGCTCTGTGTGTGTGTTTTTCAGCTCCTGTGTCACTTTGACCTGGAGGAAACAAAAAGACACGTCAAGTAAAGGATTTGTCATTTCTTCATCTGCTGCTGACGTTGACTGTTATAATAAAGCCAGGGCTTCCACTGGAAAAAAAATTATGCCAATTAATGTGTCTTCTTCTTGGCATCATCAAGGCGTGTACAAGTATAATATTTTTTATTGAAAAACAGGCTACTTTTGCTTATACATTATATACCAAATAAATAAAAATAGGCTTGCGTGCACAATACACTAGTTGAAAAATAACAGAGACAGAGAAAATTAGGCTAATTATGCCGGACTTCAACAGGTTTTCCCTGTACAAAACGGTAATTACCAGATAACAAAAACCCAGAGTAGAGCTAAAATACTGTCATTTCCTGGTTGTAAGAGAATTCAGTCAACAGTGGATGCCTCTACCTGCTTTGCATACACACAATATTAATTTAAAAAGTCTCACTACAGTTTAACAAATACAGCGACATAACCCAGCAGGACTGTAACAAACACTTTTTTTTAATCACACAATAGTCTATTAAAAGCATTGTGACCTTGGGCTCTAGTAGGGCTGCAAGTAGCGAGAACTTTTATTGTAAATTAACTGTTGATTATTTTCTTGATTAAAGGATTAGTTTGGGCTATAAAATGTCAGAAAATGTCAACCCATGTTTCCCAAAGCCCAGGATGACATCCTCAATCCTCAATGTCTTGTTTTGTCCACAACCCAAAGATATTTCGCGTGAAGGAGTGAAGGAAGTAGAAAATATTCACATTTTAGAAGCATACAGAGATTTTTTTTTTCTTAAAAAATAACTCAAGCCAATTAATAATCGATTATCAAATTAGTTGGCAATTGAATTAATAGCTGACAACTAAACATTTATCAATTAATCGTTGTAGCCATACACTGTAACAAGTCAAAGATATAGACTTAAAAAGATATGCAGGACAGAAAAGCAGTAAATTGTCACATTTGAGAAAACCGCCCCCATGCTACTGTACTGTAAATGTTTTCATCTGTCTTTATTTACAGTGTAATGCAACATAGCACCATGAACAATGAAATGTATATCTTTGTCCATTATTTCAATGGGTGAATAATGTTGTGTGGTATATATTTTAGTGCATTCTCTTTTATTGATCATTTTGATTCGTGTTACATGTCGTTGACTTCCGTGAAAAGGGCTCTATAAATAAAATGCATTATTATACATTTACAGTCCAGAATCATGGGGCAGTATTGGTGCGGGATCGTTATACAACTCAAACGATCGGCATACCATCAGCCACTTTTTGATCTCGGCAATCACTCCCAGTACTAACCAATATTGGGGTACTGATTCAAAAATACGGTAAATGGCTTTAGTTAGAATAACTTTCAACTCCCAAAGTTCACTGATAATCTGAATCCAGGTTAAAATCAGCATTATTCGGATGTGACTTCTTTCATTGAATCTATATCTGTCACAAAGGAGTTGATGGAGATAGAGACAGCGAAGGATTTTTATAGCTCTGAGAAAAACAGGCTACAACTCAAGTTCTGAATGTTGTGGTTTTTTGGTATATTAATACCAAAGAATCCAGCTCCTGAACCACACTGACCTTCATACACATACACAGATACATGCAAATAATTAAACCCCATCAGTCAGTCTATCTGCCTATCACCTGTCATCTATCTTGAGTGTGCTCAGCTCTGGAGTCACCTGAAAGGAACACATACGTACACACAACTCTCATCAGTAATCCATCAGCATAATAATCAGTGTCCGGGTTTTGTCAGACTTCTGGGGAGGCTGGAGGAGGCCTTTTGCAGTTAGAGGTCACTGAAGACACATTAGCAGCCCATAACAGCATTTAAGAACAGACTCCATGTGCATTAGGGAAAAGATGCTCATTGTATCGTCTAATTTAATATTTCATTTAGGTGGTCAGACCAGGGGCTATAACCTGCTCTCATTTACATAGTCTTGTGCAAAGTAACAGACAGAGAGCTCATCCTTAATGTGCATACAAACAAGCACACACACACACACCGCCAACACATACAGAGTCACTGTGATGGTCATTGTGTATTGTCGGGTGAATTCCATCGCCTATTCACCAGAGTAACAGTGGGCAAATTCATGACTGTTCCAGACAAAACAATCAACAACACAACGCACACACTGGCACACACAAATACACACCAACACACACTGCAGAGCTCCTTTCTTTCATGTGCTGTGTCTTTGAAGATAAGGAGGGAGTGGTTCATTACATTATCAGGGCAAAATTACCTCGCTTGCTTTCACCTTCTATCACTCAGAGGAAGCCACAGGGAGAGGGGGAGTGAAGGGGAAGGGCACAGGGTGACAAGAGAGATGGGGAGACAAAACGAGAGCAAGAGTTGGTAGCGTGGTTGTGGGGAAGAGAAGGGGGAGAAAAGCAGATGCTAAGACTTGGGAGAGGGGAAAGCGACAGTGAAAAGGCTGGGATATGGTATGAAGATGTTATTTATGAGGCAAAGAGAAAGAGATATTCAGCATATTAAAGGTCACGTTAAAGGAAAACAGCTCGGATGGTGTAGTGGTAGCTGATGCAGCAGGTAGGTCTGTACTGCTGCTGAGAAAGTGGGTCCTGTTTTGCAACCCAAACTTAAACAGATATTTCACAGTGATGCTAATGTATAGGCTGCATCCCCATCTGTGTGAGAAAGTAACTAAACAGCAGCAGGGGTTGGGCAACATGACCTAAAATATACATAAAGATAAATGAACAGATTTACTATGTACAGTGTGTATCTATTTCCTTTCTCATGATAGATATTTTTATCCTATTTAATTACAGTATGTCTAGTTTAAATACTGGGCTGTTGGCTGATTTGTTGGTGTTACTTCCAGTTAGATGTCACTGGGTGTTGTCAGTTTATGGAAATTTATTTAAGACTAAAACATGTGTATATTTGACTCTGATAACTTCCGTTATGTGATACATAAATTGTTCAGCCATAATACCTTAAAATGGACAGTAACTGAATACAAGAGCTCCAAAAAATTATGGCCTTAAAAGCTCCAACTACGGCTGAGCAATATGGACAAATTCAAATGTCACTTTATTTAGGAACCACGTTTCTTGATATCACCATTGCAACAATACATAGTGGTGCAGGAGTGAGTCCTAAAACCTACATATGGGGGTCTTACAAAAGGCAGTTACTGAAAAAGTGGCTAAATGAGACTACAGAACGTCATCACGCCGAACATGGCTTTACAGCCTTGTTGAGGTGGCGACCTTGAAACATGCTACCATAGAGTAGTTCATTTATAGCCTAACGTTAGCTTTTTACATCTGCCGATTGCATTTATGCTCCAAAAATCACAAAAGTGGTGTTCACATGTGGAGATTTTCTTGCTGAACAAAATGTGCAAGCATTTGCCACGGAGCTTATTTTCTGAAATAATCCAAAATCTGATGGAAAAATCCCATATGGCTTTCTGACGAGGAAACCAGGGTGACGTGGACTTCGGCATCAACCGACAAAAAGACGCCATCACTGCAGCACCTATTGTAGGGTTGGCTATTGACTTAGTGGTTAAAGTCACACTACAACTACAACTGCTAGAACAGGTTGAAAAGACAACAATCAAAATATTACTATATATATATATATATTAAAAAAAAATCTAAGTAGATATGTAGTCTCAAATCACAATATTGATATAATATCAATATACTGCCCAGGAATGGCTGCAACCACTGTATGTGTCATTATTCATATGTCATAGATACATAGATAGATAGATAGACAGATAGATAGTATTATCTCATTTCAAGACAAATTCATGAAGCGATTTCCAGCCTCATTAGCAGCCATGTTTAATTTAAGCCACATAAAACTAATATATGAGAGTCAAACCAGCTCAATCTGTAAGCAGATGTGCTGAGACACAGACAAAACACTAAAGGGGCTGTACGTGTCGCACTGGGAGAGAAATTATTAGCATCCAACAGCCAAATACTGATACACTGGCTGTGGTGCTTTGGGCTAAGTGTACCGACTGTGCCAGCCACATTGGCAGGGCGTTAACAAATCAGTATTTTGCAAATAAATTCTGCCTTACTCTCACAAGTATTTCCACAGCAAACTGAATGGGAGAGACAGTGACAGCTCACATATGAGATCTTACCAAATTAACAGGGCCGTAATGGTGCATTTGATCAAACACAGTGGAACAAAAGGGAAGCACAGTGGTCTCTGCAGCCTCAGTGATGAAACCTGTTTAAGTGCATGTATGTGTTTTACTGACATGATATGACATGTTCAGGCCCTCTGTGTGAAGAAACCCAGAGCCATAAATGGCACCGGGGGAATATGTGGTAATTAAGAGAAAACTGTGCAGAGGTTCACAGCAGGGTAATTGGCTCTCATGCATCTATTTCAGGAAAACACACACACACTCATGGAAAGCGATGGGCAAGCAACTTAAACACGTCCTCACACACACACACTGGGTGCCAAGCTGTAGGGGGGCTGTGGTCTTTTCTAAGCCCATACAGGATCAATAAGTCAGTATCAGAAATGGCTCTGCCAGCATGTCTCATCATCAGTGTGTGTGTGTGTGTGTGTGTGTAGCTCGGGCTTTGATGAAAAGATGTGACCCTGGACGGAGTGAAGGTCTTCCCTTAGGAAGCATCACAACGTGGGAAACACGACCGCTTTTGTTAGCTGTCTGAATGACTGTTATCACAATTTTAAAACGTGTAAACGAGCAAAATGACACAACACTGGTTTTTAAATGTGGACTGTAACAATTACCGTGACGTTACAAGCTGTAGCGTGGCAGCCATAAGTTAACATGCATTATTTCCATCATTTAAAGTTATTTATACTGTCAAATGTAACGTTATTTAATAAAAACCAGAGTATTATTTCATCTTACCAACATGGTTTGGTGCTGTGTATCCAGCGTCTCATGTTAGCCCACCTAGCGTTTTCTAGCTAACGTTATTTGACGTTTGACGGATTCATATTAATGTCAATAGGTTACCGACTAACCTAGCTAGCAAACGGTGCTAATGTTAGCTAGCAAATGCCTTTTCTCCCCTTTAATTTCCCCAAGTCCGCATTATTAGACGCTTTTAAGTGGTTAAAAACATCCACATCTGAGGTTACTATCTGTCTGTCATTGTCTGTGCAGCTAAAACATAACGGACTCTGGAAATCACTCACCTTCCTCGGCGGCGGCTGCATTTTGGAGTATTGACATGAATGGTATTTCCCTTGCGAGATGTATTGTAATTCCAGGAGGAAATCCAAATCAGTGTGGGAGTGATATTTTGTCTCCTCAAGCCGAAATCCTCCCCTCCGGACGACAGGGAGGAAAGACGGGGAGTTAAATTTGTACTCCGGCGGCCATGATTGATGATAAATGGCTAGTTTGCACAGAGCAGAAACTGGAGCTGCGAGGAGAGGCTGAACACACTTGTGTCGGCTGCTGCCACTACGAGAGGACTAGTGTGTACTGTGCTGTGTTGTGGAGCAGGAGAGAGCAGACAGGCGGAGAAGAAAAAGCAGAGGGAAGGGATGGGGGGTTAGAAACGGGGAACCCCTTCAGCAACTCGGCTCAATACCTCCCCAATGTGGCGCAGCGCGGCACAGCGCCGTGTCTGTGGTGGAAAACACTGAGCGACATCCTTTTTGTTCTGGCTCCTCTCGCCTGCCGTCGACTGAAACCGCGATCGACACTTCCTCAAAGGTGTTTCAAGCCAAATAAAAGGACAAGAGGGGTGTTAAATACAAAATGGGAGTCTTTATCCGATGAACATGAGGGGTTTCCGAGATGCTCCAGCCTGCTCAAGGAGAAAAATCTGACACTGACAGCAGCCTGCGTCCTGCAGACCTGCATAGCAACAAGAAACCGCAGTCGATCAAAGAAAAATCGATCAGAGTTGGACGATTTAATAGAAATATGTATGTATGTATTTATATCAAATAATGCATGGAAAAAGAGGCAAACACACAAAAACACTTTGCCGAATTTTACATCATTGGGTTGTTAATAATAACAATTAAAAAATATTATTTTCAGCTTGTTACCAGCCATTTGGGCATATGGTGTCAGGCACACATCAAACTAAACATTTATTTTTTTATTTATTTAACCTTTATTTAACCAGTAGGTCATATTCAGACTGGAAATCTTTTATAAGAGAGACTTGGCCAAGGTAGCAGCCAATCAAAACACGTTTTAAATGCAACAAATTCAACATATAGCATAATAAAACAGCTATTCAGACATAGTGGCCTCTCAAGAAAAACAAGCACATGTCTCTGTCACCACATTCTTTATGATGCCCTTAAATTCATCAATAAATAATATAATATATTTGGAGGAGAGTAGCTTTTAACTACCAGAGCTGACACACAAGGATGCAGAGGTAGGCCAGAGGTTTGCCCAATATTGCTTTATAGATAAAACATACACCAGTGCTGTTGTCTGTGAACGGTCAATGATGTCCACCCCAACGCTATTTTATGCCATTGTTTAGAAGACTCTTGTGCAGGGGAGAACAGGGACGGTTGCTTTACACTTTACTTTGTATGTTATAGTTGTCACTGTGATAACATGTGATGTGACATGACACGCTACAACCTACAACATGCTACACTAGGTTACGATTTGATATGATGCAATGCGATATGATGCGATACAGTATGGTACAATAATATGATAGCCCATGACATGACACCCTGCGATGCAATCATACACTGTATAAAATAATGGATGTATCTACGTAGCCATTTTTAAGTCTTGAGTTTGGCATGGTGGCCGTCTTGCAGCCAGAAGTGAGCGGATTTGGACAAGAGGTTGGAGCTGTGGAGGAGCAAGGGGTGGATCTGACTATTACTGTGGTGACACCTCGCAGACAGCCTGTCACTCAAGCAGTCCCACCCTTAAATATGTGTAATTTAAAGTCTTCATAGAAAGTAAATGGGTGGGTTATATAAAGGGTCAACCCTAGTACAGTTGTCACGAATGTTGAAATAAGCTAATAGTAAAACTAGCTATTGAGAAAAAAAAACTACACTATAGCTCTTCCTTTATACTTTTTAAAGGCAGTAATTATAAACCCATCGTGTAAAAGCCTGGAAGAAGAGCTGGGCATTTATATTTTGACATAAAAATCACTAAAAGTCCTCTTATTTCGACTGAAAGTGTCTCAAGGAAGCGAGATCTAATGGCTGTGACAACCAACCCCGCTCTCCCCTACTTGTGCGTGCTGTGAGAAACCAGCCAGCAGACTGGGTAAAATGGGGCCATGGGGTTCAAGTGGGTGCTGAGTGAACAATTAAAAGAAAACATTACAATAGAGGGTGTCTGAAACCATTGTAATGAGCTGGCACCAGTAGCAGCTGGTTTGACACACTGTCTGTATGCAGCCTCTATGTGTGGGCCTGTGTTTGTGCTTTAGGTGTGGTTGCTCATGGTTTTAAATTAACCAGGTTTGAGAAAAAAATAATGTAATGGTAACATGTAAATAGATAAATAATTCCTCTCTGTTCCATTGTGTTAGCCAAACTTTCCAGGTTCTCCTGCGTGAAACCTCTCAAGGTTAAGACACACTGGCTACTGAGGGGAAGAAATGCAGTTTATGCTACTGTTGCCCAGCTGGTGCTAATAATGCCAGACTATAGTAGATTGTAATATGGCTGGCAACATCTTACAAGTGATCGGAAATACATGACTCCCTTGAAGCATTCATTTTGGCCAGATAGAAGCAAAGGCAAAAATAGCAGGACTTCATGGCTCCTACGTGCCATGGCCAAGGTTAAGGTTAAGGCCCATGTAATCATTAATACACAGACTTTCTGGAGCAAGTAAGACATTAAGTCCTCCTTCTCACCTTTTGTCTCGGTAAAAACCCTCAAACTAACACACACTTCCAAACGCATGCACACACACACATTTGCAGTCACAAAAAAAAAAAAACACATCTAGTAACACCCACACACACATACTTTTCTGCCAGTAGCACAGAGGAAAATGGCTGACATACTGTATCTGTTAGGATCCTGCCAGGATTCTTTTGGTTTATGATTTCTCTTAAGATTTGGCGTAGGAGTATCTGTTTATCTTTGGCAATAATAAGGTAAGACAATTTACTGCAACAACAGTTGAGTGCTTCAATTAAAAGTACACAAAGCAGCTCAGACGGCGAGTTTTGATTCATACATTACAGATTTGCCTGAAATGAGAGAAACTGCAGATAGTCTTTAATATTCTTTGTACACTGGTGTTTTAAAGCTCATATATTTATGTTTTTGATCGCATGGCAGGAGATTTCTACTATTTCTTGCTTGCAAAATCATTATCCTAATAGCTGTATGCTTTTAAGATTTACATAGTACTAATAATACTGATAGTCATAGTTGTAATATGTATTTTTTTAATTCCTCTGCCCTGTTAAAAGCTAGCTTACAAAGACAGATAAGTAAATGCTGATGATTATATTTATCGGCCTACTCTTATCATAGTAATAATCACATTTATTAGCCTCAACAGGATTTCAGAACTACCTCTTTTTTAATTTAAAACATAAAATAATGTCTTTCTGTGTTGACCAAACTAAAAACAAATAAATATTTGAACAATTTAAGGTGGTGAAAGCTTCATCCAGTTTACTGCCCATTAGACTAACACATAGTTAACATCTGAGCCCCAGGCTCAACTGCTCTCACGCTGTATACAGGCTACAGCTTGTCAGAGACGCATACACCTCCTCAAGTTTTTCAGCCACTGAAGTATCCAAGGCATGCATTGAGCCGTAAACAGCACAGTTAGATACACACTGTACTTCTACTCCTGAGAATGAGGATATATTACACAGCATGGCTGGCACATGACAGTCTGTGAAAGCGTTCGTACAGAGTGAGTAGTTTCATGTATTTAAAGGAGGTGTTGTCTCAGGGGAAAGGGGGCATTTAAGTGCATTTCCTGGGATGCAAAGTGGATATTCTTGTACAGCTGGATTAACAAAAATAACACAGATGACTTTATTGCTGTGCTCATGTGGTGTGCACACAGCAGGTTTAGAGGACTACAAAAGGGGGCCGCTCCGTCTCAGGTCTGTTTTCTGTTAAATTCAACCTGAAGCTGTTTTTGAAGGAAAATAAAAGGCAGTGAAGACAGCGAAGGGTACAGAGTGAGCAGGAGGCAATGTTTTTGATCAAGAGAAAGTAATGTCAGAGAGGGAGAGGAAGAAAAGAGAGCGCCGTAGGTTAACTCGTCAGTCAGCAGAGAAACAAGTAAGTCTGGCAGCTACTGTCTTATTTGCATGCAGGTTCTTTTAAGGCACCACTTCTGTGTTATTGCATTACGTAACTGGTTTGAGCTTGAGTTTGTCAGATAAACAGATTTATAGAAGAGGAGGGAAATGGACTGAGGTTAACAGTGTACTATGAGCGCCAGTGGGTAAAACAGAAAGACAGGGGCCTCTAAACAAGTTCTGGTTCGAGTTAAGAAGTTATTCCTCTGTCTCTCGCTCTCACAGCCATGAGGTTTTAAAGAACTTTGGCGTGCAAAGTGCCAGAATGAGTGCTGTTCTTCTGCCTGAGAACACAGCTGCACTAAAAAGTTGTTGCCACACAAGTCTGTGTGTATTTTCCTCTGAATCTTCCCCAGCTCAGATATGTTTAAGTATTTAGAGCTTGTTTTCTTTTTTTTGGGGGGGGGGGGTAATACAATACAGTACATGTTTTTAAACACACACAGTACTACTATATATTGCACCCATAAAACACACACTCACTCGCACACTTGTTCATTTATTCCACCAGAAAAAGGATTTAGGATTCCTGCTGTTATGATTTGATATGGATGCCACCATTTAAGTATCCTCTTCTCCCTATCCCTCACAATTCGTCCCTCATTTACTCACCCACCCACTCAGAGAGAAAAAGGCGATTAAAGGACGTCAGCATTAAGATGATTTACATTCTGTGAAATGCACAATGACTTTAAAATGGGATGACTCAAGCTATAAGCTGGATTGTGTAAATTTGACTGGGAAATCACAATGGATCAGTCGATTACGCTTGAGCGCTGCATGAATTATACTGAAATGTGCTGCTCAGGCATGCCAGTGCGAATGACTCGCGGCATCCTAAAATGTAATCTGGGTTGATGTCAATTTCTCGCAGTCATTTCTTGTGATTCCACACCCTCTATTTCTGTGTCTCTACAAAGTAAAATGCCTCGAGGTTGAGATGCAGCATATTCATACTCTTTCCTTTGTGCTTCCTCAGGTGTTTTCAGGACCAAGATGGACACCTTTGACAACAACGGGACCAGCATAACCAATTACAGTGCCTTCTACTGTCGCTTTCAAGAGGATTTCAAATATATTCTCCTTCCTGTCAGCTATGCTCTGGTCTTTGTAATTGGCCTGGCGCTGAATGCCACAGCTCTGTATGTGATTGTGTTCCGCACTAAGCGCTGGAAACCCTCCACCATCTACATGTTCAACCTGACGGTGTGCGACACGCTCTACATCCTCACCCTGCCCTTCCTCATCTATTACTATGCAGACGAGAATGACTGGCCCTTCACCGAACCAGTCTGCAAGATCATACGCTTCCTGTTTTATACCAACCTATATGGTACAGTGATGGCATGGCACAGACCTATACAATACAGCAAGAGACAGATATAGGCCTATAATATGGTACAGAGAGAGAGGTTTGAGTTGTGGAGGAGCGAGGGGTAGATTTGACTCATACTGTGGTGACACCTCGCAGACACCTTGTCGCTCAAGCAGTCCCAGCCTTAAATGTTCGTAACTTGAAGTCTTCATAGGAGGTAAATGGGAGGGTTATATAGAAGTTCACAATTGTCATAAATGTTGACATTAGCTATAGAGACCAAACTGTTTTTGTACCAGGCTGTTGTTTCTGCTGTAAAGCTGGGCGTTGGGTGTCCATGGGGATTGACTCGCCTCTGGAGCCAGCCTCAAGTGGCCATTAGAGGAACTGCACTAGGCTATAATATAATGTGATAATGATGCTGCACAATACGGCACAAAACAATGCAACATGATATGAGACAATACAAAAATACGTAATAGGATAGCAGGATATAGTGTAATCGGATGTAATACAACACTAAAAATTTCAATACAGCTACTTTAAAAACGTATTATATGTATATAAAGTAAATCATAGTGGTCTCTGCAGCCTTATAAAAACCTGAATGCATCATTCCCAGACTTACTATGTAGATTATGACAAACAAGACAGTTCACTATGTAATTCAATACAAAATAATACATTATGATGTCAAATGATTTGACTTGAAACAACACCATGAAACACAAGTTGACACAACACAGCTTGTTACATAAGAAGTATCAAAAATTCTAACTAATATGTCTCAATACAGTATAAAAATAAATAAATGACTATTATTCCTCTGGCAGGTTCCATTCTGTTCCTGTGCTGTATCAGTCTGCATCGCTTCATTGGCATCTGCTATCCAGTGCGCTCCCTCCACTGGGTCAACGCACGTCGGGCAAGGCTGGTATCTGTGGCAGTGTGGGCCTTTGTTTTACTCTGCCAGGCACCTGTTCTCTACTTCTCAAGAACAAGGTGATTTAATATATTTGTATATCCCTTCATCTCTCCCTTGATATCTCTTCATTGTACTGAATGTGTGTTTAAGTGTGGACTATTGATTTTTGTGGCACAACTACCTTATCCAAGGGTGTTTTAATGGGACATACTGAAATGAACAACCAACCTGCTAGCTAACAAATTTACATTTTATCTACTTTCTGTCATCATTGCGGTCTCTTCTTCTTTTCGGTTCAATACCAACAAAGCAGCACTACCATTTGATAATCTTAAACAACTACTCTCTCCTGCCAGGGATATAGAGGCTGAGCAGCGCGTCTGCTACGACACCACCAGCCCAGAGCTCTTTGATGACTTCTTGGTGTACAGCTCAGTCGTGTCAGTGCTCATGTTCGCCCTGCCCTTCATGGTGGTGATGGTGTGCTACGGCCTCATGGTGCGGAAGCTTCTGGAGCCTGGCTGGGGGTCTGAAGGGGGCGAGAGGGGAGGCATGTCCGCCTCACGTTCCAAGCAGAAGTCAGTGAAGATGATCATCATCGTGCTGGCTGCGTTCATGCTCTGCTTCCTGCCTTTCCATCTCACCAGGAGTCTCTATTACTCCTTTAGATACCTGCGGCAGGTCAATCCAGACCAGGTGAGGACAAACGCCTTTATAAAAAATGTGTTACAATTACTTTAAAGCCCAGTGTATCACATTTGTTATTGTATATGTTCGTCAGATCAGCTGTACGTTGCTGGAGGCCTCCAGTGTGGCCTATAAGGTGACTCGCCCTTTTGCCAGTGCCAACAGCTGTTTGGACCCCATCCTTTACTTCCTGGCTGGGCAGGACGCCCGCAGTAACCTCACCAAGAAGATCAAGTCATCTATAGCGAATCCAACAAGTATGAGCGAACGCTTGACAACACAATTCTGATCCAGTATCTGAAACTATCCTGGTTAAAATGAGAAAAGGCTGTGGGGACAAGTATGGTACTCATACTTAATTGCTGGTGTCTTCTGGTAGATGTGACACCTCGTACACTGACACTGACAGAGGTTACATCATTACACTGCTTGAATTAAAATATTGACAGTATGATGACTGAAGGCTAGAAATAAACATTTAAATCACATGGTGCCCTCCTGACTGGAGGCACTAGAGGCCAGTAAAGGATTTTTACAGATGTGTTTTGTTATGTTTAAAAGGTTATGGTGAATGGACAAAACTGAACTACATGGTTGTTGTTAATGATTCTACTGGATGACTGCACTTCACCAGCCTTATTGAAAATGTGCTGGAGCACTGTGTGTTCGTTACTCTGTGTCTTAATATGTGAAGGAACTCAAAATTATATTATGAAAAAAAAACATGTAAACATTCTGACAAAATGTTTGTAGCGATACATTTTTATAATTTGTCTCATGTACATACGGCATTTGCTTAATCTGGAAGCCATAATTTGTGTTAAGTAAAATATAATTCATCATAATGGCTGTAAAATGAGTATATTTTTCTAAGAAGAGCAGTTGAAGTATGTTCATGATTTCCTCTGATGTTAGGTCACTGATTTTCTCTTAGTAAATGTCATTATTAAAACCACACAGCCTCTGAGCAATTGAGCAGACTATTTGAAACCCCAGGAAGTATGTCACATTTTTTGTTAATGAGTTTTTAAAGTATACCTAAGTTGCTCTGCATCTGAGCCACTTGGTAAATCTGAAAGTTATCGGCCACATGGAGACACTACAAGTGAATAGGGTCAATTTAGAGTCACTAGTTAGCCTGCATGTCTTTGGACTGTGGGAGGAAGCTGGAGTACCCAGAGAAAACCCACGCTGACATGGGGAGAACGTGCAAAATCCACACAGAGGGGCTCCTCCACCCTCGGCATGAACCAAGAACCCTCTTGTTGTAAGGCAGCAATGCTATCCACTGCACCACCATGCCGCCCAGGTAAAGAAATATTTTAGAATTTTATGGGATGTACTGGTGCAGCAACAAGTCTGGGGCAAAATCAATTTGTAATACAGAGCTTCAAACTGTTACCATTGTGTTGTTTACATGCTCTGAGCAATGAAATATAACACATCTTCTTTGTAGCATCCATGCAGTTTCCACATTATGACTTAAAGCTCATGAACACAGAAGAACAACTTCCCAACTGAGGAATCTGAGGAGCATGTAAACGCAGCATTATATTAAAACAAGTTTTGGTATTACACATTTTCTGAAATGTTATGCTTAAATGTGTATAAGCCGCATTACCTAATTAAATATGCACCAATTTGCATACATTTCAAGAACACAAATCTGAACTTTGTTCAAAGCCAGGTTCAAATGTTTGTCTTTAAATTTCGATGACATATTAAAATCAAAGGTTTTTACAGAGGGTCTCTTGGATATCTCTCTTTATCACTCCATAAATCAGAAAATACTGTTAACAGCCATAAAAAAAAATCAATTTTTGCCATATTTTTGGGAATAAAATGTTCTATAAATCACCCCCTCAGTGAAATCCTTCCTAAAATAGCTGGTAATAAAACAGGAAGGTTTTGTGTGTAAGTGCTACTACAGTGGAGATGTTAAGCTCATAGTATGAGAAGAAAACTCATCTTGAGAAAATGGCCTTTAAAGATATGTATTGTAAGATATTATACATATCCATCCATCCATTTTCTAACTCTTATCCAAAGAGAAGTCGTGGGGGCAGCAGGCTGTGCAAAGTATTCCAGCTGCGCTCTCCCTAGCAATGCTTTCCGCTCCTCCTGGGAGACCCCAGGGCGTTCCCAGGCCAGATGAGATATGTAATCCCTCCAGTGTGTTCTGGGTCTGCCCGGGGCCTCCTACCACTTAGACGTGCCCATACACATTTTAGACCAAAATTAAGACACTACAGGTAAAAGGTTTACCGCCATAAAACTTACCTAATTGATTAAGACAATACTTTTTTTTTATAAGTTTTCTGAAATTTTAGTTTCAAACATGCAAATGAGTCATTGTCTAATTAAATATGCACCTTTTACATATCTTTCCAGGACAGAAATCTAAACTAAAATACACAATTAAATGCGTATGTTGTCCTTTTCTCCTCTCTAGTCTGAAAGAAGACATGGCATGGAAGCAAAATAACTCAAAATCTCAAAATGACCGGTGCATGAAAAACTGTTTTCACTTGCAGTGTCTCCCCTTAGTGGTCACTTTATCGAACAAACCTCAGACCACCACTAGAGGGCAACACTGCCAAACAAACAAGACCCTCAAGCTTTAACATACATTTCTGACTTTTTATCAATCACTTTTTATTCCCCAGTTGATCCATACCTCACACATTCACAGACAGCAAACAACAAACACTAAAAAGCCACATTATTGTATGTCTCTGGGAAGAACAGCAAACAAGACAGTGTTTAAAATACACCTCTTCTTTATTTCAAGAGTAAAAACATCATCATACAGAAATAAAATGGAATATTATAAATGCAAATCTACAAAGTTGATGAGATGAATGCTTGTGTCCTGTCTTCCTACCAGCAATACTTCAGCCTGAAAACATGTAATAACAATCCTAATAATAGTAATAAAAACAGATCAAATGAAAATGTGTAACTGCTGTAACCAATAAATATTCCTCATACTCCTCATAACATAATAATAAACTGTGAAAATGAGTGAATAAAAAACCTCCATGATTATAGTACACTCTTTAAAACCCATGAGGATGTAAACTGAAGCCAACTGAGCTGCGTGTGTTTGAGGCATCGCAGCCACTAATCCTCTTCAGCCACTGGTTGGTTTATTTAATTAAATTGTAAAAAATAAATATGTCCATATGTGTGTGTTCATGTGGGAGCAGTTTCTTGCAGTTATGGAGGTTGCATAACTGGAGTCTGGCTATGTGTACTGTATGCAGGTTTTAAAAGGTCAGGATTAAAACACTTAAATGTTGTACTCAAAGTGTGAAAAAAAAAGCATATGATGATTTCAACCAGCAGTTCAGCTTAAATGCAAAGTAATGTGACAGAGCTCTTTGATTTCATAGACTACAAATGTCACTTATTATCGGTGCAGTGCAGTTGTCGTTCACTTCATACATTTCATACATACTGTATGCTAAAATTATAAAAGCCAAGTCTGTGTCTCTACACCCACCCATATTAACATATGTACATTCATTTACAAGTTCTATTCTACAAAAGTGATCTCTACTATTTGCACAGGCAGCCTCGAACTGACGTTGGGATGCAATGTTGTTAAAAAATACGCTGTGATACAATATTTGGGGCCACATTTTGGCCCCAAAATCACTTACTTGGACCTAGGCTAAGCGCTAAGTTCGCTGAGTGAATGTTTCTCAAATTCTCAAAGGTTCATTTGACTCAGTGAGTGCATCTTCTGTGAAAGGGACAGATCACAGCAAAATGAAAATGACTTTTTTCCTCTTACCTGAAGTGCTATTTATCAGTCTAGATTGTTTTGGTGTCAGCTGCAGAGTGTTGGAAATACCTGCCCCAGAGATGTCTGCCTTCTCTCAAATATAATGGAGCTAGATGGCACTCAGCTTGTGGTGCTCAAAGTGCCAAAAATACATTTGAATAACTCAGCAGCAATGTCTCTTTCCAGAAATCATGACCCGGTTACTCAAGATAATCCACAGACCTTGTTGTGAGCAGTTTCATGTAGGAACTATTTTCTTTTAACCAAACTACACCCACCAACCATATTACTGCGCAGAAGGAGGTGTGCATCTACTGCTAGCTAAATTAGCACCACTGAGCTAGCAATTGTTCCAACTCAGGTGGTTCAACCTTCGGCTCCTCCAGTCTGCATGTCAAAGTATCCTTGAGCAAGATACTGAACCCTAGATTGCGCCTGATGCTCCACTGGTGTGTGAGTGTGTTAAAAACTGAATAGCAGGTGGCACCTTGTATGGTAGCCTCGGCCCACCAGTGTGTGAATGTGTGTGTGAATGGTTGATTGTGACTCGTAGTGTAAAAAGTACTCTTGGCGGGTGTAGTTCGGTAGACAGAAAATAGTTCCTACATGAAACTGCTCACAACAAGGTCTGTGGATTCTCTTTAGTAACCGGGTCATTTGAGAGAAGGTAGACATCTTTACGGCTAATATCTCCAGCACTCGGAGACTAAACCCAAACCAATCTCCATAAATAACATTACAGGTAAGAAGAAAATATGTATTCATGATTTTTGGAGTGAACTGTCCCTTAAACACTACATTCAACATATTCAGGGTCTCAAATCTCAACTCACCTTTAAATCCTGTGTGAGCAGAAGAAAAGGAGCTAGATAAATAAACGATATTAATATTAAATTCTTTAACATTTTGTACTCATAATACTTCCTGTAGTGCTACTGTGGTCTTAAATCAAGTGTCCTGTGACCCACAATGATACAGGTTCATATTTCAGCCAAGCCAGATTTGATGGAAACCTTCGTAGTCTAAATTCACATGGCACTTGATCCCAGACAACCTGGCTTGACATTTACTCTTTTTTAAACGTACACACTTGAATGATTTTGTTCCAGTCTCACTGTTGTTTGAGCTTTGTCTTTGTGTCAGTGATGTATCTACAGTGTTTTGTCCTTTTCGCCGTGTAGAAGTAGTGTAGATGTCTCTGTCTACATGTATGTTAAAGATGTGTCAGCCTACGTGTGTGTGTTACTCCTGTGTCTATGTTTTTCTAAGTGGAAGCACAGATAAAGGGGCTGAGAGTGCTTTTTTTTTTGTTTTCTCCCTCTCACCCTTCCTTGTCGTGTCAGGTGTTCACAATCTGTTATCACAAAGCTACGCTCTCCGCTTTCTCTTTGGGTTGGGACAGTGAAGCAGCTGTGATGTGATGAGTTTCTGTAAAATTACAATATTGTTTTTATGTCATAATAAATAGTTAAATTCCTCTTATCGCCTGAATAGAAACAACTTCTTCCAGTTTGTTTTTGTGGTTTCTTGGTGTCGCTCGTGTGGAAACACCCTCTCTGCCAGCTATCAAGTTGTCAGCGAACGATGAGGTCATCTTCAGCGAGGTAGCGTTATCATACACCGTCTCTCTGGCTCTTCACCTGAAAGAGAGTCATAATGTCAAGATATACATGACAAATAAATTGCTTTTGAGAGTTTCCAAAGCACACTTATCTCATTATTCCTCATTTGGGCTGATTTTAAAACATTAATAAAGAGATTTTTTGAAGTATAGGACATGATGAATCCAGCAGATTGTTCCGACGACATGATTACTGTTACAATGCTCATTCGAAAAATTCGAGCAGACGATTAGAAACAGAAGAGGCTCATTTCCCAAATCATTTTAGAGATTCTGATAAACAGATTACACTCTGTATAATTTCCTTTCCCGGTAAAGCAGACCACATAATTCAGAGCTGGCCAGAAGAATGCAATCTGACATGCTGATGATCTCAAGCTACGACACAGCACATTAACTCATAACAATTGTGGAAGAAACAGAAAGAAAAGGAGGAGGAGAGTTGTAATTACAGCCAGTAGTTGTGGGATAGAAGTGAAATGAGAGTGAGAGGGGGAGGCGTGTGGGTGTGTGTTGCAGGTCGTACCTCCTGACGCCGGATGAAGAGGAGCAGAAGGATTTCCCTCCAAACAGGGAGTTTCTTTGCTCCTGAGATGATGTCCTGGGCTCCACGGTGACAGGCTTCTGCTCGGGGATCTGAGCAACTTGGAATCTGTCGGTAAAGCGAGACATATGGTCACTGCCACTAAAACACACATGCTTACAGGAGTGTGAAGGTGTTTGACAGTACACACACATTCATGGGTGCGAGCATGTATTATAAGGCATATGGGTATCATGTGTGTGGATATCTGTGTGTGCCTATAGTATACCTAGTTGTCATATAATGTATCCTCTAACTTCAATTTATGGGTTTATTTAACTATATCTAATGACATAATGTATAAGTAATTTGCTTTTCTCTTTTAAATTTCTTAATTTATTATCATTATATTATTGTCGCTTATTTCCTGATATTGCTTTTGTCTGTTTATGGTTTTTTATATATATACACTTTATTAATTCCCCAGTGGGGAAATTCAATTTTTACTTCCTTTTTTATGTATGTATTTATGTATTTTCTTTTTCCCCTTTTACCTTATCTTTTTCATTCTCTATATGGGTGAAATAATCCTTAAAAATGCAAATAAAAAAGTCCTGCTTTCAAAAGTAAAAGTACAGAAGTGATATTAGAAAAATGCACGTAAAATATTAAAAATAAAAGTGCTAATCATGCAGCTGAATTACTATATATTATGTTATAGTCTTACGATAACTGATACTGATATAAATGACTGAATCTGATCAAGGAGGGGCTAATTTTAAATAATGTCAATACATAGCAGTAATTCTTTCCTCTACAACAAAGCATCATATTTTCTAAAACTTATCTTTTGTAGTAAAACCTTTGTCTGCACAGTGACTAATAACTTATGCTTTCAAATAAATGCAATAAAAATGCAGTGGAGTAAAAGTAAAAGTGACAGTATGCATGTCATATTGTCATGTGTCTCACCTCCCCACAGACAACACCGTCAGCTCCCCCTCCTTCCTCTCCTTCACTTCACTCCCCTCCACCTTCTCCTGTACAGTATTTGGCACAACAGCTTGAGTGTGGTGGGTGTCGACAAAGACCCCTCCCAGCAGGGGCCTCTTTTGCTGGTCCTTGGATGTGTCCAGGGAGGACAGGATGAGGCTCTGTGGAGGCTTCAGGGGGTCTTTGAGGGAATCCAGGGGAGGTATGAGGACAGGGGGCCATTTTCTTTGGGCGCAGCGGGTGCAGCGGTAGCCGTGTTTCGGGGCCAGGCCGGAGAGGCCGGAGATGGTGTGGAGGTGGGACTGGTGGGGGCACAGCCGGGGGAGGGAGCGGAACGGGGACAGGGGAGACAGCATGGGGAACCTGGGAGAAAGAGAAGGAGAGGAGGAGAAAGGAAGTCAATAACTGATCGGTTACATTTTTTAAATGTTCAGGCATTTTTATGTTTGGATTATCTTGGGTAACTGAGTCATGATTTCTGGAAAGAGATACTGCTGTCGAGTTAATCAAATGTATTTTTTGGCACTCTGAGCACCACAGGCCGCCATGCTAACTAGTTCCACTATATTGGAAACATTACCATGAGCTCTACCCTTGTTCGGTTTAGATGTGTGAGTGGAAAATAAATAAAAAAATTGAAATCTAAAGTTTAATCTCTTCACCTAGGCCTCTTTAGTTTTTGTCTATCTATTCTTTTGTGCAAAGAGAGGCAGAGCAAACGAGATGAATGCAGCTGTGTGTCCCTGTGTTGTACTAGTGGGTGACCTGTAGTGACCCTGGCAGAACCTCCCACCACACACACACAGGATCTGAAAGCTTTCCAGATTTCAATGTGCATATCGCGTGTGGGTGTCAGAATGTTCTCGAATCTAAAGCTCACATGTTACAGCAGCCCATTGAGCAGCGGCAGCACACTGCCAGAGGCCCCCTGAGACCTCTCACTATTGTACATGTGTAATGGATCCAATTACCATCCATATAATAATGTGAGATAAGACGAACTTCTGTGGGAGAAGCTGGGTTGGTGAGCAGCAGAGAATGGTCTGTGAAGATGACTTCTCTTTCGCTGCCAGTGCTGATAAAGGAAAAGTTGCGACACAGTGGCGTAAACTGTGGCATAAAGCAACATGTTGCTGGATTTGTTGGATTAACTTCTGACTACTTGAGCACTTTTATCAGCCGCAGATTGCAACCAAAGTTCCAGCCGCAGCGACACTTGGTCATGTAAATCGTGTGACTACAAGCTGTGTGACAGCCAGTGAGCTTAGCGACAGGCCGGCCGTTGGAGCCTCATGACTCAAGAGACAGCGGTTACAACTGTGTCAGACATTCACTTCAGACATGTGGCAGTGAGTCACTGCCAAGTGTCAGCCCACTCTAGGGCTCCACTGAGGAGACTTCATATGTGTGAGGGTACTTCCTTTTTCCCTTTGTCAAAAAAAGTGCACAAATAATACACTGCAGGTGGCATTATATTATAAAATGTGTTAGAGTTGCACAATTATGATCCTGTAAAACACTGCTGGCATTTTTATTTGTAAGATAAAGAAATAAAACCTGTTTGCAATGGAAAATATTACGATGTTAACATGTTTTGTACCAAATGGCTCCACTGGGAGCTTGAGGCAAGCCATAATATTGTCTATTAGATTATATTTCATTTGCAATTTAAAGGGTGGTTCTGAATCTATATGTTTACATTGTTACACAGCTTTCTGCTTTCATCTCTGAAGAGCAACCCTCTGCAACTTTCCTCTGTTTTTATCTTGACCTTGAGCAGCATGACTGAGCAAAAGTATACGTTGGAGATTGATTCTGAGTGTGCTCGACATACTTGATTGACGAGCCTTTGCTCATGGCCAACTGTTTGCTCTCGTACTCCAGCAGCAGTTCCTCCAGTGCAGCAGCATTTTCTGAAACACACACAGACATTCGGATGAGGCGCAGTCAATGTGACACTCAGTAATGTAGATCAGAATAATCAAAGTTCTCCTGCCTATTGGATCGTGAATTCTGGACAATATTAGATGTTTATAGATAACAGTCATCTTTGTACTTAATGGTGATGGGTAGGAGAACTTAACTTCCACTGAGATCATTTTAGGCATAGGTGTCGTTTCAAACTTACGGGGGACATATTGAGCAGACAGATTGGGCCTCCTCTGCCAGAAAATGTTGAGCATCAAACACCTCATTTTCTGCATTCTGGTGAATTGTCATGCACCAATTTGTACAGTTTCTGCCTCAATTTATTGTGTAAATGTCTTTAATTTTGTAATAAAAGTCCTCTGCTACTTTCATGTGTATCCTTAGGGGAGGGGGGACAAATGCACATGTTCTAAATATTGAGCGTTGTTTGTTCTACTTTTGTTTCTATGTGGAAATCCTTCTTATTCCCCTTTCCCCTTTTGCTGTGTCTGCATTTCCAGCGCTAACCATCTACAGTGGAAATAAGGTGCGGACAGCCTGAGCTCGCGGCAGCGGATATGTGTCTGTGACGTACTCTGATGACTCTGTGTTCCCCTCTAAAGCCACAAGAGATGAAATGGCTCTGACCGCTGGCACGTGAGCGACGTCACTGCTGCTCAAACACCTACCTTTCTTCTCAGTGATGAGGCGAACCAGGACACTGATGGTGTCTTCATTCACGTCGTCAGATATATAGGGACAGTTGTTACCTAGAGCAAGCAAAAAAGACATAGAATTGTTATAAAGTGTTTTGTGAATGTCAAAATACAAAAGCAGTGTCATATAGCTACTGACAAGTGAATTACTTCTAATATATATTGAAAAATGCTTGCAGCATGTATCGAAGTATACCAGTTATCATCACTTTGTGCCTACTGTAAAGACGATTTGGTATTTTCCACATTAGAAAGTTAACATATATGCCTAAATATCATAGTTAGGTAACATCATGACAACTGAGCCATTTTATGTGACAACCGAGAAACTCTGCTGACAATTAAAATTCATTATATTTTGGGATATGTTCTTGCTGGAAAAATGGCATGTATTTCAAACCAAATAAGTTCATCCTGTTAGGGCTATTTATTATATATAAAGATATAATCCACACTATGTTTTTGCTTTAAATAACCATTACAGCCCCTTCACTCGCACATGGGAACAGAGTGAATGCAGTTTAGTGCATGTCACTGCTGGAATATTGTGCCCCAGAGCACGATGGGACTGATAAGGATGGATGTGGATGACTGAACAGCAAAGAATAGATATGCCTCCATGGCAACGCCCCCTGACCATCCCATAATAGCACAGCACAGTGAGGCAGCTGAGAGGAGAGCGATGAGGGCGCAGGGGGGGTCCAGAATAGCTCACTCAGCGATCACACTCCATTCAGCACTGTCGAAGCACACAGGGCTCTATGTGTGTGTGTGTGTGTGTGTGTATGTGTGTTGTACCATATCCCCTATGCCAGGTGACTGTGTGTATCTGTGTGTCGCAGAGCAAACTGTGACTGTATAGATGCATTTGTGTCTATGTGCGCGTCTGTCTTGCATAAGCAGTGTCAGGCTGTTGTTAGGCCATAACAATGGCTCTGTCTCCACAGTGGCTGTTGCCATGCGTGGATAACGGCGTCCATTTCACAGTGTGGCACTCATTCTCTTCTATTTATTCCTTCGACAAGAGTCAGACCCATGTGTTCAATGTTTCAGTGTCAGCCGCAATATGTCACCAGTCAGACACCTTGTTGGTTTAAATGCAGCAGTCGTGCGGCGCTAACATGTCTGAAACTGAAAACAGCAGCAGCTAAACTCTACCTTCCCCCTCTGCCCTTGTGTCTGCGCAGGCTGAGCTTCACGCTGCGTGAACACAAAGTTGCACGACATTTCTTGTGTTATCGACCCTGCGTTTGCCCTCTCTGCTTCTCCCCTTGAGCTGTCCTGTCACTGCGCTCTCCAGCAAGTCAAACTTTTCCCTGTCCGCAGCTCTGCGTAGTGAGAGTAACCTCTGCAGAGTCTGATTTTTCGCCCTGCCGTGCTAAGCTTGGCCCTGCTGTAATTCATCCCCAGGGGTGTTCCCCCTGAGCAGAGATGATGTGAAAAGTGCTGGAGTAAGAAGTTTACCTCTAACCTTAGCCCAGTCAGGACTACAGCGGACTGACAGACAGTCAGCGCACTGCAACAAGGATAGTTACATAACAACAAGAGAGGGAAAGATGCAGCACTGAAAGCCATTCTGTAATTCTCAATCTTTACCTGCAGTCCTTTACTTCCTCACATTATCATCATCTTTGCTAACTTTATGTTGCTCATGCTCTGCTCTCTTGTCCTTTATCTGTCTCACCGCATGCAGTTACAGCTTATCACTGCACCACTGCATCATCTGTCTTCTAAGCTGTATAAGAGGAGAGACAGAGCGGAGGTGAGAGTGACGGAGGTGATAAGGTGTCCTAAAATTACCCAGTTACTGTTGCTTGCTTCCAATGGAAAAAGACCACATTTGTAAAACGTTAGCATAGGTATTATCCTTCTTTTATCTGTACATAGAGGTTGAAATTCAGCTCATTAAAAGTAAGGCAGCTACTGTTATCGCCATGATGTCTGCAATTAATTGTCACTGGTGACGTCTGTGTTATGTGGACAGAAGAAGAAGAAGAAGAAGAGCACAGAGAGGAAGAAGGAGAGGGGACAGAGAAGGAGAGGAGGGAGGAGTGAGTAAGAAGAGACATAAACCGTGAGGTGAGGACCCAATTGAATTATTGATCCGGCTGGGAAAGGAGAGATGGATGGATAGTGTCATGTTCATATGAGGAGGCAGAGGGGGTGTTAGAGAGCCAAGAAGCCAGATGAAAGGAGAGTATAGACGGAGCAGTGGGGGAGTGAGGGAACAGGGAGTTTCTCCTTGGGTGCAGGGGTGTCTTATGTTTCACAACAAAGCACTTGGAGAGGAAGAGACAGAGGCAACGCTGCAAACCAGATCAGTGACCGAAATACTGTTGCTATGTCCTCGCAGATGCCAGAAATCATCTTTGTACAGGCTTTGCATGTCATTTTTAGGCTAGACTTTCTGCTTATGACAAATGAAACAATGAGACTCAATGAGGCTTATCATGAAATCTGTTACCAGATCTGTTTGCCATGGATCTCTAAACTCGCCACACAGCCTCAGCAACATGTGCTCTTGAGCCTTGGTGACACAATAGATACGCTCTCATCTCTAAAGCATAAAAGACACAAATTACTTGGTAGTTGTAGCTGAAATGGGAAAAAGTCACCACTTAGTTTAACATTTTAATCCTAATGACAGACTGTAAGTCATCCAAAGCAGCAGGTGTTGTGCAAACGCAAACATTTTCTTGACGCAGAACGGGCTGAAGGAAAGTCTGATCTGTTGAGGCGGCAGCTGTGCTCTGACGCTGCTGATACCTGGCACTACGTATGGCTACTTGGCTTAACAAAGAGAGGGATAAGCCAGCTTAGCCTTTTAAATCTGTTTATGCTTACACAGTAAATTACATTAACTGCACAGGTACACAGATAGTTATACAGCATTAAAAGGGGTAGCGAAAAGTGAGGAAAATAATACTTGAACGTGTAAATTATCCAGCTTGATTTGCTCCTTATGTAGCCTCTGGAAGCAAATAGCTGTTTAGAGGGACAACTTGAAATTTTGGGAAATTCACTCATTTGCTTTCTTGTCTAGAGTTAGATGATTAGATTGGTGCCACTTCCACAGTTGTTCCTTATATATGAAGTTACAGCAAGCAGGTGGTTAGCTTAGCATGGCCCAAAATTCCGAAGGCCTGTCTCTGCTTGTTTGGCCCCTTAGTCCAAAAATTGCCTGCAACAAAAGCCCATTTGTCTGACAGCCTGTTAGTCATAAAGCCATTGCTCTGAAGTCCCGTTTCTCCAAAAATACACACCCACTGCAGTTAGTTTTAGTTTCCCACCAAACTCTGGTGTATTTTACCAACCCATCCCTGCTTCTCAAGCAGCCTTTGTGCTACCAAACTTAACATAACAGAGTGTTTTTTGTGCCCAAACCTAAAAACACATTCACCACAGTGTTGCTGAGCAACTAAAGTTTCAACATATCCACTACAAAGCAGTGTATATAATGGTGGTTTATAGAAACGCATGATGTGAACATGCTTTTTCTGGCAGTTGGGTTGTAATGTCCTAATGGTACTCCACCTTTTCATGTCAAGGAGCCCTGAATGGATACACATTAGGCCATGGACAGTCATCTGGTAAGATTTCACTTCAGGGACCTTCACCTGAAAATATTTTGGTTGTTGGTTCTGGTTATGACCAGAATTCTGTAGTTTTCAAATACAGCTGAGGGTATTACTGTGAAACATGATCAGAACAGTCACCCTTATGACTTGTACACTGGGTTCACCTCTAAATAGCAAAAATAAGCCATTCCCAATTTTCTGCGGGACCCCTGGTGGTCCTTGGACTCTGGTTGAAACCGCTGCTGTAACTAAAAGGAGTGTGTATTTTCAGAGAAACGGGACCAAGGAGCCATAAGTGTTTGATAACGGACTGTCAGAGATATGGACATTCGGTCCGATGGGACATTTTTTGGACAACTAGGGCTTTGGCATTCTTGGCCGACAGTTACAACCTCTAAAGCTCATTAATTAAAATGGTATACTGTATCTTATTTGTCTAATTTGTTTTTTTTAAAACAAAAAAAAACAAGGAATAAAAACTACAATTTAACATTTAATAATAGCTAGAGACCTTTAGTGACCTTTCCCCCCTGTGTTAGCTGAGCTAACCACCTGCTGGCTGTGACTGCATGTCTGATGACTGCATTTGAAAGTGGTATCGATCTTCTAATCTAAGCAAGTAAACAAGTGAATTTCCCAATAATTCCCAAACAAACTATTGCTTTCAGCAATGTCCACTGTTAGCATGAGGCAACCAGGCTGACACACTGTGCAATGTTTGCTAAATCAAATGAACTCTCTCTGACTCACATTTGGAGTTTGTGCAGCTATAAACAAGTCCTGGCAGCAGACATACTTTATCAAAATGTCAGATGTTCTGTGTGGAAACATACCAGACAGTCCACACAAAGAGCAGCTGCGATCAGTGTTACAGTTATGACGTATGCCGTGTGACGTACGCGTGCTTAAAGGAGAAGTGGGTGTACTTCTCACATTGTATTGTATGGATACCACAGGTGACTTGACCTCAGAGTTCTGGACTCAGAGAGAAAAAATGATTCCTACTTGGGTCAAATACTGCAGAACTCCAGATCTAAGAGTCCTCAGGGACAATACACTTCCAAAGGACAGGGATAAAGAGCACTCATGTTACTCTGAGACTGTGCAAGCTAACAATGGGTGTGGCAACTCAACACTTGTTGTATTGCTTGATCCCTCTGTGTCGCTCTCTAAACTCTCTTTACTTTTCCATTCATTGATATCAATCCCTCTTCCAGTTGATACCACCCCCATTTCTTCTTCTTTCTGCCCTCCTCTGCCTCTCTTTATAAATCTCTCTGTGTTTGCTCGAGCCAGTTTCTCTCTGACGTCAGCAGGGTGAGTGGGTTGATGGGAATGCTTTTTTTACCCCCTTTTCAGATAGGAAAATTACAAGAATAACAGTCCGTGCTTAGAAAAACACATGCTTGACATGTATTGACCCCTGCGAGGTCAAAGTTCAAAGAGATTGGGAAAAAAAGCCTCCCATGTAGACTAGCGTGCAGTCACATCACAGAGATACATGGCCTGTGGCTGCACGAAGGGACACTGCCCTTTGGGCTTGGCTTTGCCCCGACTCCTGACAACACTTGACCACATCTTGTGCGAGTGTGCGAGCTAATTTGGCGTTTTAATGGCCGAACGTGACAACAACCTGAACATAAATGCTAGTTTCAGTATCACTCTCTGTGGAATTTTCTATATTTTGCTCTCTTTTCTAACTTTTTATTCCTCCCCAGTTCCTCTCATTTCATCTCTCTCACCTTCTTTCTGTGGTGTGGCAGTTTCTTCATCCCCTCCCTCCTTGTCGGCAGTGCAGCGGTATCCCTTCTTCTTCAGGATGTTGCAGATGAGGATACCCAACAGGCCCATCACGCAGAAGATCGGCACCAGAGCAAACACAGCGTACTCTGCCGTCTTCTCCTCAGCACTGCGTACCACTGTGCCGTTGACCGGCCCTCCTGCACCGCTGGATGGACCTTTACCCACTGTGCGCACCGTCCTGACGTGCAAAGATGCTGAGAGGAAGGAGAAGAAGAAAGAGAGCAGGATGTGAAAGCATACTCTTGTTTCCGTAAGGAACAAATTATGATTGTGTATTAAATGATGGAGCATGTGACGTTAAACACAATGTCAGACACATGCTGCAGGATCATGCTCACTTTTCACACAAGGACTTTGGGTGGAAACTTCCCCTGTGGCAGTGAAGTGAAACCTGCAAATGGAAAAAGAAAAAGGAGGAAAGAGCATAATTAGAGAGACGGACAGAGGGAACAGAAAAGAGGAGGTCCACTCAACAAAGAAAGAATGAATAAGCGGTTTTAGCCTGTGGCATGTTATGTCCTATGGTGCTTGAATGTGCCTGCCCATTGCGGTGAGTGACGTCATGTATGTGTGTGTGTGTGTGTGTTCCTGTTCTCTTGACACAGTTTAATTAGAACCAAAAAAAAAGTGTGTGAGGTGCATGTTCGAGCACAGCACTTTGAATGTCCAGCCTTCACTGTGGATTAATAAGTGGACAGGTGGGCCTCACCCAGGCAGACAGTCCCCACAGACAGCATCTGAAGTCGCAGTGCCAGGGGTTGCAACCGTGCGGCCGAGGATCTCGCAGGAGGCGTGCGGGCGGCAAACCTCAGAGTCAAATGCGTCCGAAAAGCTTCCAGTTGGGCACAACTGACATTGCACTTCCTCTGTTGGACTTTGGATCTGCCCACAAGCCTGGCAAGAGAGAAATAAACTTCTAAACTCAAGCAAAAGAGGCTGCAAAATCACAAAAGGAAGCATGCGTCTGATGCTGTCAGAGTGTCTGCGAAAACTGGAATTATAAGATCTTCTCTATCCCTCATCCTACTGAGGTGCCTGCAGACCCCAAGGGTATACTTTTGTCATAACTCACAGATGCTTTATTCTGTCATTCAAAATCTCTATGACTTTGTCAATCAATTTGTTCCTTGTTTTATGTTTCTGTTTTAGCTGCTTTTTAAAAGTAACCCTGGTCAAAAGCCCAATTGCACCTGTGAAGTTTTACTGGATGAAACAAATTACTGAGTTCATGTTTGCCATTGGTCCGAAAACAGAGTATAACACACTGTCAGGGGGAGGTAGAGGCACTTATCAGCCACTTCAGGTCAGACACAGATGCAGCAGGCACAGATTTCCTCGTGCACTCTGTCAGCCACCCTAAATACTTTACATGATGTCATAATGAAATGTTTTATGACTATCGAATTCAACTGATCACTTTAAGAAAAACTCCACCCTATGCAGTGGACATCCATCGCTGGGAGATCTACTCAAAAAAAGCTGTTGCCCTCGCTCCCAAACACAGACGTCCTGTCACATGTCAGTATGCATAGCATGACCCAGATCTTGTGCTATAACTGCCTGTAGCGTGTGGTGTTCATAGCTCTGTGTAAACACCCTTCATTGACAAACCTTTATTTTGACAAGGGGTCTTACTGAGACCAAGGTCTTTGTCTATTTTGTACTGAAAGACAAAGCAGTTTGAATGACTGTGGGTTTATTTTAGAGGTTTTATATTGGGCTCAAAATCACTCAGGTTAGTTTGGACAGTTACATCATTAATGCTTTAAGAGGAAATAAGTTAACATTTTGCTATGCTGGCTGTGTCTCTCAGTAGTTTATCCTTGGGGTCCCTGAGGACCTCTGTCCTTGTATGTCAAATTTGTCTGTAGGATGACGTTATTATGAACGTAAATAGCTTCAGCAAAGGTAAACACAGATATCTAAGCGATGAATGATTTTTGTTGTGCCAGTAACAGCATGTGATCTACTATAACTTCACAAATACAACCTGCAACAACAGAGAAACATGACACACCTTGACAAAAATCCCCCTTTGGTTAAAAAGCAATGTCATGCATGTTTTCCATCATTAAACGGTGATTTATGTAAGCAAATAACTTGGTTTATGACTGTGGTGACCCGAAACATCAATGAAAAGGTAAGAGAAGAAATTTAACTTAAGATCCCAGGCCAGAGGGTTTAAATTTGTACATGTACATAAAAAAAATGCATACATACATTCGTCATTTGCAGACTCTACCCCTCATTTTTTAAGCTCTATATCATACAGAATAAGGAAAAATGCACCTTGCTAGAAAAAAAGTGCATTTAAAAAAGGTAGGGGGTATCATTTCGGAACATGGCGGGATAGTTTGTGATCTCTAAGGGGACAAAAAGTACTACACTGTACCAAAAACGTCCCTCAGAGCAGGTTAAGTTGTTATTAATCGCTTTTATTTCAGTTTGTAGTCTCACCTTGGAGGGCTCCTGGCCTGCAGGGCATTGCAGACACACACACCCTTCCCCCCACCGACACTGCACTGCTGCAGTCCCACCACAGCCAAACACCTGCAAGACACACAAGCTCATGAGTCAGTGGAAGTTTGCACTCACTTACTAAATCTTCACGTACACGCCACCTGGTCTATACGGTACATCAACATACACACAAATGTGAATATTTACCGTGAGAAGGACGAGAGCGGAGCAGCAAAGGTGGTTCCTCATCTTCTTCAATGTATTCTTCTATGTTCATATGATCTGAAAGCAGAGAGGGCACAGAGACATGTCAGAAAACGGGGGTAATCACACTTTAGAACACGATCACATGGGTTTTAAAGTGGATAATAAAGATGAAGCATGTCACCTTGGTCAACACAACTGAGCCCTTTTTGCAAACACAATTTATGGACCGTTTAAGTGCCAACTCACATATAGATGACACATAACAGCATGACATATCACAACGCAGCTTTACAACACCTCTACATACATCCAGCACACAGGCATGCACACTCACACAATACCACACGCTCACATGGTGAAAAACACCTGAGTCACTCTTTGTGACTTATCCGGAGCGCAGTGACTCGAGTGACAGGGAGGTAAGGAGCAGTTGGACAATGCCGTAAATAACATTTATCATGAATCAGCTTCTTTTTATGGACAGGAGTGAATGAACCAGGGCTTTTCTCTGGCTATTTTTAGGCCTCAGCTTCTCAAATACACCTTTTAAAGCAGTTATTCATGCCGCAGCATATTCATTTGCCGACACATGCTGACTTTCCTCAATGCTTGATGATAGCTGCCCTGGGATGAGCATTTCCGGAGATTTAGGTGAGGTAGAAAAACAGTCTTGATTGTGGGTTTTTTTGGGTACTGGAAGTAAATAAAAAGTCAACCCCCTTCTTTAACTCTTCACTTATGGGGCATGTGTTTAGATGGTAGAACAGCAAAACAATGGTGTCATCTCTAAAGTTAGCAATTTGCAGACGGAAAATATTTGTCGACAGCTTATTTAGAATAGCATAAATCCCTACAGTGCGCTTGCATACATATGTATCTATATGCACACAGAACAAGTGGTCAGCAAGGCATTTGTTACTGCCCTGTACTAAAGCTTCTTTATAACTTCATGGACTAAAATGAAATCCAATCCGAGGTCACTTATCAATGAGAAATTCTTGGCTCCAAATATAGCATCCTGGCACTTAAACTGGCTCACCCTCACATTTGACTTTACACTGCTTAATGTAAAATGTCCAAACTGCATAGTAGCATGAAGATATTTTGTGACATTGCTGTAAAAAGGCAGCAGAGCAGGGCGGTCAGCAGGGTGGCCACCAAATATGCAGAGGACTAAAGGTTCAATTCCTGTGACAGCTCAAAGTGCAGTGTGTCTGACTGATCAAATCCAACGCTGAATATCCAGAATCCTATTAAAGAATCATGTTATGACAATTTGTAAATCTGCTGCGACACAAATGATAATCTTCAGCAATCACTTCTTTCACTGTGTGCCCCACAGCATCCTATTAAGAAAGCAACTCACACAATAAAACAGTTTGTTGGACGCATTTCGTCGCACCCTGCGCTCTTATTTGTGGCCGCAATTACAGGACTGTGAATTCACACAGGACCAGTATTATCAGAGGGCACCCGGCATGCAGCAGGTTATTTGTGGTGGAGATTTTACTTTCAAAATTATAGACATGAGAGACTCATACAACATAATTCTTCATTCTTAGCACGTATCACACTGCATGACTTCAGCCCCTGTGAATATGACTATATCAGACAGCCGAATATGCCAAAGATGTTTTTTCTTTTTCTCTTTTCTTTTTACTTTTAACTCAAGAGAAGAAAATGTAGCTGACAGACTGACTGAACCCAAATATGCTTGTAAAACTGACCAAAGCGAAAACTTGAGATGTATTTGGAATATGTCAAAGAAAGAAAGAAGCGAGGAACAAAAACAGAATGACAGAATAAGGTTGAAAAGAAGTGAAGGAGGAGGAGATGGAGAAAGATAGAGATGAAGAAAGCTGGAAAACAAGACGGAGCAATAAAATCAGAGCCGGAGGAGAAAAGCAGAGCGGCATACTTACCCCAGACTTGCAGCTGATTGACACAGTTGCCGTGGCAACTCAGCAAGGATGCTGTATATGCTGCTATAAATGCTGAGTCAGGACCAAACTCAAGTCTAACTTTATAACAGCTGTCTAAGAGCAACACTTGACAAAAGTCGTTTATGGTGCTACTCGGACAAGTGACGTTAAATAGACTACTGGACTTTACAACTGCAAAATTAAGATTAGAAACCTAAACCTAAAACAGAGTTAACACTAAAGTGCAACTCCAGACGTCTGAGAAGTGACACCAAACTTGAAAGTCTAGTGTAGCTGAATGTAGAATTCAATGTACCTGCCTGTGTCTTATACTGTCACTCTGACCACAGACACACCCCTGACATCCTTAGGACATGCCCCTTCTATCACAGCTAAAACAGAGAGTGTGTGTGTCTGTGTGTGTTTGTGTGTGTGTGTTTGTGTGTGTGTGTGTGTGTGTGTGTGTGTGTGTGTGTGTGTGTGTGTGTGTGTGTGTGTGTGTGCATGTGTGTTGTTGTGTGTGAGGGGTGAGGCCACTTTAATGGACCTCTTCACCTTTGACCACGCAGCAAAACATAATGTTTTAAACATTAGTTAGGAAGCAAATCAACACTTCTCCACTCAGACCCGTTCATTCTCTTCCTCTGTGTGGTCAGCACAGAGAAGACACACGGCACGTTCACCTGTGCAGCAGATCCTCGGTGTAAGTGCGCAGTAAGTGTGTGCTGATGTGCCTTAACATGGCTTTTACACATTATCTGTACATTAGGATACAGACACACACACACACACACACACACATGTGGAATGCCGTAACATCCAGCCAACACCAAGCTGTGCCTTACACAAACAAGAAAATAAAAAATGTAACGAGTTTATGATTTTGGTACGGCGAGGCCCTCGTGTCAATGACAGGCTACTGAGGCATAATTTCAGGGAGGAAGAGAAAGATAAAGCTCGGACGGAAAAACCACTAGTTTGAAAAAACAACACTCAGGGCTGAGGGACCGATAGAGCCGTGGAGGAATAGGAGACGAGGGAGGCAGGGATGGAAAGACGAGAAAGTGGCGGTGAGTGAAACTGCTATAACTTCAGCCTGATACAATGATATATATAGAAGTATTTGTTAAAATGCCATACAGACCAGAGCAACAGGCTAATTACAAGTCACACACGCGCACCAAGATATAGCACACTCGTGCAAACATGTGCAACACACGAGCACACACAGCAGAGAGAAAAATGAAAAAAAATGATCAATAAAACGACAATGATAGAGAGAGCAAAACAAAAATGGGACCTGCAATTAAGTACCTCTTTTTTGGGAAAGTGTCAAGTAACAAATTGGACGGGGTTAGAGGGGTTGAGGAATGTCGGTTTTCCGCAGCGGGACTCGCTTGACCTCCAGAAGTGCAGTGACCGAAACAACTGGACTTCAGCAGAGCAAGGGGAAACTGATTTACAGTGTGATGAATGCATGTAATCCCAAATCACTGCATACAGCAGACTGAGCTCATGTTTGAAAAGGCTTGCCCGTTCCAGAAAGAGGCACAAAAGCATCTGCTAAAAGTCATTTTTCCATAATGCACCATTATAAAGTCTTTCCTCACGTGATTCCAGTCAATACAAAGGTGTTTGGTTGTTTAAGAGAAATCACTAAATGTAACAGCAATTTGTCAACCATTCCCCCTGCTTGCAATCCACTAGTAAAAAGCAGTGAGTGTAAGCAGCAGTGACACATGCAGTGAAAATGTGCTTCAAATACAAAATGCATGTGAAAGCGTGTCCAGAAAGGCTATTAAAAACGTGCCAGCTGCCTGACCGCTGCTCTCAGAAGTCAGCCCGATCCACGCCAGCATTGTCTGCGTGTGATGCATTTGCATTTAAGTCCAGTTTGTCTGAGGTTTTCACCACAAAACCACTACAGAGGCGACTGCCACACGTGGAACTTCCACCGGACCTACATGGCACATGACCGCCCCTGTGTCCACGCGTGGCTTTGCCCGCCTTCAAACACCCATCCCTCTCTTTCTTCAGTGCGTCCATGAGAGAGTGCCAACAGCAGTGCAGAATTCTCCATCACCTTTTAAAGGAGTAGTTCCACATGTGAATTTCAACACGGAAATACACATTTTTGTTTGATGATAAGACTGATACCAGCTTCATGTTTGTGGAAATATGAAGCTGCAGCCAGTAGCCAGTTAGCTTAGCATAGACTAGCAAGACCGAACATGGTGAAACAGCTAGATTCATTCTGTTCAATGGTAACAAAATCCACCTCCAAAGCCTAAACAAATCAGCCGTAAAGGTGCTGCAGGTAGATTTTACTCCCTTTGGACAGAGCCAGGCTAACTGTTTGCAGTCTTTATGCTAAGCTAGACTGAGCTAGCTGTAACTTCAGATTTGAGAGATGGCACCTGCTATCCTGGTGCATATGCAAAGAAATGTCTCCAGTCTCTTGCTTTGCAGCCTATTGAATATGTGCAGTTGTGCACTTGGCTCACATCGTCACGTTGTCTCTATGTCACTTTGTCTCTATGTCACTTTGTGACCTATGTAAAAGCGCTATATAAATCAATTTTACCTACTTGATTACTTATATAGGACAGCATCACAGATTTTTAAATCGCTTTTCTCGGCTTGAAGAAAGTTTTACATATTCATAACCGCCATGATTCAAAAATTCAGAATAGAAAGATTCATAATTTACCTTGGAAGCAGTTCGAGGTGTCTTGTCAACAGTTTTACAGACGTCTCTTTTATAATTATGGTCTATGGGGAAAATGCTTTTTGGCGCGGATGGGATTTATTTATGTTTTGACATTGTATTAGGAAATCTTTGACTCTTTATTCACCTCCTTATAATCTCAATGCAGTTTATAACTTTACAGTAGCATCTCTTTGCCCTTTCATTGCTCTCTCTTGAGATGTCCAGAAAGCCTGTCGTCCGACCTCATGACAAAATCACAAAACTACTCAGCTGTGTGAAGCCGAATTTACCTTTCTGATTAAGTCTGAGCGCTGATCTCTATCTAGTGAGTGATGCTGATGTTATGGCTTGGACGTGTACTTAATGGAACAGGCAATCTTGACATTGTCAACATTAGTCTTGTCTGCCTGCTGTAACATTGTGTCTCACATCCACAAGGTCTCAGACTTTTCGTCCACGTGCTCTTTCCTCCTCTCTCAACTCTTGAACTGTCAATCCTGTAATTGCAATTTATTGTTCACGTTTCCTTTTCCAAAATGGGCTTGTTTCACGCCTCTGTCGGACATGTGCTTTGGTTTGAAGAGCGCATGGATGCGTAGGTTGAGAGACAATTAAGAAAGGAGAAAGGAGACAATAAGAAAGACAAATATAGAGAGGGGGAGCAGACACATGCGTGAAAAGACCAGGATATAAAAGGATATTAACACGTCTCAGAATATCTCTGCATACACAACAACGAAGCTGAAAGACACCGACGCCCACGATACTTTCGTGATTTTATGTAAAAACAACAAAAACAGGCTAAGAATTTGAAAACACCTCAAAGGAAAGGGAGAAGATTGTGACGACTTTTCCAAAACTGTAAAACAGTAATTACCCAAAACCCTAGGTGCTGTTGTTTGACACATTCCAATAACAAGTCGCGACAACATCAGATGACCAGTCACATTTTCTGTTTTGTTCAGGGGACCTAAAAATAGCCATAATAAAGAAGTAATGGTGAAGGCATGACAAAAACATGGACATTATTCTATTCTGTGGTGGTTTTTGGGGCGAGCAGCGGAGTCGCAGCTCATCTGTTGCAGAGCTTTTTCTGGCTCCTTGATGTCATGCAGCAGCTGAGCTGAGAAATCCTACTGGATGAAGCTGTGAAGGAAGGAAGGAACCACAAAAGAGGAAACACAAGAATGAGTGGAACTCCTCGCCTTTCAGTGTGAGGTGACTGAGCGGCAGGAGAGATCAAGGGTGAAGTGGGTTCAAGCCGTAGCGTTGTTGGTTTCCAAACAAAGAGTCATGTTTGTCAAGCACACGTGATTCTGGTCAGGCATGAGACTCTGTAATGATCTTATTTTCACAATGTATTTTAGTGTAAAGTTTACTGGCTCAAAAATACATGTCAGTCATGCTTACTGATCATTCATATGTGAACAACTTTATGACTTGAATTCTCACATTAACTCCTGTAATCGAGATCTCAGGTTTGTTTTCTATCTAGGCAGAGTAAGATTGTTTCATAAAAATGTAGCTAAAGTGCTACACTGGCCTTGTAGACATTTAAACTATGATTTAGTCCATGGTAGTCGTGGTAGTCCAAGGACCACCAGGGGGTCCACAGAAAAATGAAGAATAGTTTATTTTCATTACTTAATTCACTTTAGAAGTGAGCCCAATGTGAGTTAGGGTGCGTTCACACCTGCCCTGTTTGGTTCAATCGAACTCAAGTTTGTTTGCCCCCTAAGTGTGGTTCATTTCGGAAGGTGTGAACACAGCAATCGCACTCAGGTGCGCACCGAAGCAACCAAACCGAGACCTTCTTGAAGAGATGGTCTTGGTCTAGTTACAAACGAACTCTGGTGCACTTCGTTTGTGGTGAGAATGTGTTACGACCTCGATCTGAACCAACTGCAGTCACATGACACATTGTTTGGGTTAAACATGAGCATGTTACAGTCCTGGAGGATTATTAATGTGCACCTCCTCCTGTACTGCCTTAATATGCACATTCAGCACATCCAATGCATCAAAACATTGTTTTCTAGTTGGAGCCGCGCCTCGTTTTCAAACTGTATGGTTTGACTAAAATGAACAATGACAGCAATATAGTCCACGATGACCTGCGCTAAAATCAACCTGCGTAGTTGTCCCTCCATTGTGACATTAGAAAGTGTCACATTTATCTTGCAAGTGTACTCTTCTTCAACGTTTTGTTTACTTCCTGGATTTTTCCGGCATGGAAACTCTGACCAACCAAGAGCAGCTTTCTTGCACAAGGCATTTGATCTGGTCCACTTGTAAATGCTGCCGTGAGAACAAGAACCAACTCTAGACAATTACTCAACTTTGTAACAAAATGAGTCCCTGATTCAGACCAAAGCAAGACAACTCTAGGTCTGAAAGCACTCTTAGAGTCATAATAATGACTATTCTGATGAATAGTTATCTCCTAAACTATAAACTGACAGTTACAGAATTCTGGTCTAAATCATATCTAATAACCAAAATCTATTCAGATGGAGGTACCTGAAATTAAATTTTATGAAATAGGGGTCTGCAACCTAATGTGTATCAATTCAGGGGCGCATGGCATGAAAAAGGTTGGGAACCACTGGCTTAGTCGATAGTTAACACCACTCTTTTCATCCTCCAGCCACCTAAAACTAGCCTGTTCCAGATAAATCGTGCTCTTTCAAAATAGGTCTTCATTAAAAAAAGTGATCGGTTTGTAGCACACACAGTGGTTGTTGTTTTTTTAAAGCATAGAAAATGGGAAACATGGGAGAGAAAAGGGGAATAAGATGCAACAAAGGCCTCAACATTTCTTCTGTTACAATTTCTCCATCTTCTCCTCCTGCACATTTTCATATTTTCTTCCTTCTTCTTATCATCCTCATTCTGTCATTCTTCGCAATTTATTGTGATGTAAATTAAAATGTCCCTCGTGCATTCTGACACAAGGAAAACCTCCTGACAATCAGAATTTGATGCACACAATAGACTGCATGCATTTTGACTGATATCAGACTGCAAAGTGGATGTGTGCTAGTCGCAAACACAAAACAACATGACAACATATAATATATATACATATATATATATATGACATTAAAAACAGTAGTAGGACAGTCTTGCCTGTCATGTTCATATTATATTGTTATGTCCTTGTTATTATTTGCCCCTATAGCATGCCAAGTAGTAAAATACTAGTGGTCTGGTACTCTAAATAAGCCCAAATTAGTTCAAATTACAGTTGCATTACATTTAATGTCACTGGGTTTAAAGCAATTGCTCTTTCCTGTTGCAGTCTCCAGTTAATTTCATTGGGTCCTCAGGCACACTATCATTTTATTTTGTGGGGGGAAAAAAAATCAGAAACCAAAAAACAAAACAAATGGCGGTCGAGTTAGTTACATGTGGACACAGTGCCTTAATGACTACAAAGAAACACGGGCCCTGACATTAGGCTAGCTGTAAGCAACTAATTTAAAGCCTCTCTATTCAAAGACTCTTCTGAACAACAGAAAAGTTCAGTAAGCTGGCCCAGATGTGTTACGTGAACACAGCAACCCCTGCAAATTTGCACTGAGGTTACTACAGCAGAGACTGCAGAGTGACAGTAATAAACTTTGCCCCAAGGAAACGTGGAGGCTATAGGCAGATGCTGGGGCGGGAGCAGGGCTTATAAAATTCTATGTTTAGAAGCAGCAGTATTTGCGAACTTAACAGTGAAGCAGCAACGCTGGCGTTACGCAACACGTTGACAGCTTCAATTTGCTCTCATATTGGACAACGCCTGCTGCGAAGTGAATACTTGGACAAATTCATCAAAGAATATGACCTTAACCTTTCCTGAACGTTGATCAAGTACTTTTACTTGCTCAACCCTCACCAAAGGGCATTTGAGGAAGTAGTTAAGGGGTTCTTTAGCTTTATTTTGACACGGTTGAGCCTGACCATAGACCAGACCAGGTTTACAGTTTTCTGCCACACAGAAGTAAACACCTCTGACTTGCTGTGTAATATTTGGCTGGTATGAATAATGATGACAGTGCACAGATTCACCACCTTTTTCTAACCAACTACTGAGTTTAAACCTCTTTGTCATTTGCTCTGCAGGTGTGGTGACGCAACGTCAGAGAAGGATATAGAAGCTCTGGATTATTTTCTCTGCTACAGGTTCAGAAATCCTCCTTTGTTTTAGGCTCATAAAACCCTTTAAAAAGGCATTAGATTATCTCAGAGATGCATCGTCACCAACCTTGAAACATTGGTTTTCCTGAAGAATTCTGACCTCACAGCAAAGACCTTTTAGAGAGACATGATTTTTATGGGGTAGTGACTTTACACTCTATTGATTCTTTATGAGTTTGTCCATAATACTGAGATTTATCCTTGCATTAGCCTTGAGTATCTCATTTTGATAAAAGACGCTGGATGGCCCTTTGGTGCTTCAAAAATGGCTGATGAAACTCTTTCAACAGCACTTCAAAAGACGTGCATTTCCCTCTCCGTCATGAAGTACAAAGACCTGACAAAAAAAAAAAGCCAACCACCAAGTTCCCACGCCGATAATGGCTACCTATTAAGCCCACTAGATCACGTAACTTGTCCAGCCTTGGGGAACACCTCCTTATCTAACGGCCCATGGAGTAAAATACAACAGAAAAGAACTGAGCCGGCAAAAAAAAGGTTTAAGGTAATTACACTCCATTATCCATCAGACATTTCGTGGACCAAGGGATAATGTGCACGTGCATGACAACGACGTGATTGGGACAACCATACCCTCTGTTTGACATAATGGAGGTGCCCATTATCGGCAAATGAAAGGCTGATTTACGCCAACACTTTCTACGTTAGTGTTTAGACAATGTCTCATTATGGGGAGCGTGTCTGATAACTGGGCTGTTGTCGCTTCTTCAGACATGTCTGCGGATGCGTTTCTCTCACTGTCTCTTTGAGTCCGTCATTCCTCCTCTCTGTCCTTGGGTTGATGTGATGGTCAGTCGTCATGTTTTCCAGTGGAACTGTACACCGGCAGAAACCTAACGGGCCTCTCTTGTGTCTCTGCAGCACGCCAGCTGTCAGATATCACCGAGGTGGAACGGGAGAGGTTGAATTGACCAGAGGGAGTGCAGCGAGAGGCCGAGGAGACGAACAGGCACGACAGACAGACACAGTAAGGTGTTCAGCTTGTTTACAGCCAGAGTCAGACCACTGCAGCGACCGGAGATCCCACAGTACAACGTTATAATTTACAACCACCATGAATACAAATGCATACAAAGGGAACTCTGGTGATACGCCAGAAATGTTTCCTTTCCTTTTGTTCATTAGAAACAGATGCCACATCTTGTGGTTCAGTCATAAATTCACACACGCTTTAGACTCAGTGCCCATTGAAATTAGTTTCCAACCAGTATGTTCACATGTCTGTCCCCCTCTAAAGCCAAATTACATAAGTGGCAGACATGAAAACCAGACTGAATTTCACTGACCAACCATGACGCTTTTAGATGTCATTCAGTCCTGTTTTGCAAAATCTCCATTTTTAAGGTCTGCTTGATTACAAGCAAACCAAAACTTTACTAATTCTTGTTTTTTCTCCATAAGACAAGGACACTGCCATTATTTTAACCCACCAGAAGCCAACCACAAACCATCCCTGGTTACAAAACAACCCTAAAAGAACCACGGGCGACAAAACCAGAACATGGGGCGATCCAAGCTGCGTAAATGCGTGTGAGAGTAGGTGTTTTTGGAGTTTGGTATTTTCCCTTACGTCACCAGCATCATTAACAGTGGATGTAAATCAACTCCTTATGTTGACAACACCTTAAATTATTCTTCACAACCCATACACACATACAAAGCTCTATATAAAAGTCAGCACACATGCAAGCACACTATAATAAAACTATCCCATTCGCACACACACAAACATGCTTCTGTGGTGCAAAAACAACACTTCAACATGTTATCTCTATTTGTCGAACAAACACAGAGGATTTCATTAACTACTGTTTTAGTCCATGGAAAAATCTACTCTCTGTAATTTAAGAAGCTGAGCTCAGGTACAGAAAACATTTCGTCCTGTCTGTACAGATTTCATTCACAAAACTACTCTCCATTTTTTTTAAATAAATGGTGAGCACTGAAAAGAGCTGTTTGATGTCAGGCTAAATTGTAGATTTCCGTCTCACTTGTGGGAACAAGTCTTCGCACTGTCTCGTGCTCTCAAGAGAAGCTGAAGTGATAAGAAAGATAAGTGTTCACTATTTGCAGAGAGATGTAAACTTTGATGACATTTCAGGAAAAGAGCTCCATAAAAAGCTAAACCTGACCAGTGCACAGGGACAATAGTTCCCTCACAATTTTCCTGAGGTTGTCACAGGTAGACTGTGCAGAAATATTTAAATAAACCGGTTTGAAAAATGGCAAGTTAGTCACGCTTGTATATTCTTAACATAGATCCGTATCTGACCCCGTCTGTCAGATGGACTGCACCATTTCACAACACCTGTGGGGGTGAGAGTATCAGATGGCACAATAAAATGTGTTTTAATGATAAACATACATATATTTATCATGTATATACATATAACTTGTATTATCAGGGATATAACTCAGGAGTAAATGTTAATACTTGATCCAATTTAAGGGTTAACCACAGACCTTTTCATGGGCCCGCCTTGGGCTGGAGTCAACTGTACCGTTTGATCCCCCCGATGGCGGGCCTGCTGCTGGGTAGATTTTGTGACTTTCTATCCCCTTTTAAACTGCCTGTTCAAGGACGGAATTTCACGCTGTTATTGCATGTCGTCATTTCGTATAAACGGTACAATCGCGGAACGTGGGACAGAGGTATCTCATTTTTAAGCTAGCAGCGGAGGTGGCAACAGCTCCGAATCGATGTCTGTGTAAAAGGGTCAGCTAACAGAGTGGGACAGGTGTCACGTTTTAATGACATGTTATGTGTGCAACCCACCACCAGGACACTTTAAAAAGAAGGTAGTTGGTAGCAGTTGGCAGCTAACTCAAAGATGAAGAGCAACAGCTGAAAATGTCTGCATACTGGGAAGGCAATTAGGTCCTGGAGCTCCTTCAAGCAGAGGATGAGATCAACCACCATGTAACAGGGATGGTAAATTGTTTAGAAAGCGCTGTCAGACGCATGATCTATGTCACACTAGAGGCCAACTCTGTTGTGTTAAACGTCACGTCTACATAGAAAAGCAACACTGGAACAATGAAGTGTCTCTGATATGTAAGCGCTGACAATCTACTCATCCAACTGTGGTCAAGAAAGTAAGTCAGTGCTTTTAATGTTAACCTATTACTTTTAATAGACGTCTGGGTCAGTGAGTCCATGGGGTGGAGGCCAGAGTATATGCAGGGAATCTTGCAGGCCTGTGGGAATGTTAAACAAATCCATATGTGTACTGAGTGTACTGCAATAGTTGGTACATATGTGAAAACAGTCCCTTTAACAGTAACCTCCTGTGGATGACGGTGAAAGAAGCAGATAAGCAACCCTGCAGTTTGCCCCCAACATGCGAACCCAACCACAGACACGCACACTCACATATCCACATATATTTTTGGAGCTCAGTCTGCTGTGTTTGGAGTTGTATTCAATAACTCTATAAAAGTGCTGCTACAGACGAGAGGTTCAATTTCCTGCTTTGTTGGCTACATCTTCATTACTGGTGGTTGTTTTGAAACCTCTGTAGCACTCCTCACATGAGGGATTGTGTGGATTCTCTCCAAAACATGACACACACACACACACACACTCAGTAACTCACTTGTGCCTCGTCACAAAGCCATCGACCCATACATGCTGGTGTGTGATTTGTTCTGGCAACTACAGGCCAGCGATTGGTTACTGGCGAGCTCAGCTAACAGATTGCGGTCAGCTTGCAGATTCGTCTTTCCGCCCCCAGAGCCGGCATGTGGGGGAGCAAAACGTCTGCATTCTCTTTTCCCTCTTTTCTTGAATCTTATTTTTAAGACTGTCATTAAACCGTGCACAGTGGGGAGTGAGAGGGCAGATGGAGGAGACAGAGGGGAAAGGTCATGAACTTGGGCCAAGCAGGGCGAGATTAGTCTGCTCCTGTCCTGACTGAGCCACATCTAATGGAATGTGACTGAGCAACCACTCAAGGTACAAACGTCATGACAGATACAGTGTGTCAGTGTCATGAAGGGGCAGTGGTGCAACAGTTCACACCGCTCTTGGGTAACACTTGCTGTACTGCTCTATAAAAACACTTACTTAAAAGTAAATGTCCTGCATTAAAACAATAAGTAAAACTACATCCACTAATGTACAGTGTTACAATACAGTTACCTTGTGCTTATTTTAACTGCCTCGCATTTTATCAACTGATCTCTTGACACACTATCTATAGATATCAGAGAGTTTTCAAAAGAAAGCTAAAAACGTATCTGTTCACTTAAATCTTTGTCATGTATGAGAGTAAATTGAGTATCCTTATGTTTTGGACAAAACAAGCCCATTGAAGGTATCGCTGCGGGCTTTAAAGGTCCAGTGTGTAGGGATTAAGGCCATCTATCGACTGAAATGGTATATAATAATCATAGCTATGTTTCCATCCATTTATAATCACCTGAAAATAAGAGTCATTACATTTCATTGCCTTACATTAAGCCATTTATACCCACATATGGAGCAGGTCTTCTTCCACAGTCTGGCTCTATATAGAGCCATTCACATTTTTTGCATCAGCCACTGTAGTTCTCCTACACACGGACGAAGTTTCAGTTCCGCAATCTCACCACTAGATGCCACTAAATCTTACACACTGGACCTTTAAGCAATTGTGAACGGCCTTTTTTGACTATTTCTTCACTTAAAATAATTGTCACATTAATCAAAAATGAAAACAATTGTCTGGTGCAATACAAGTACTCAAGAATGTACAAGTATAGTACTCAAATAAATTTACTTAATTACTTTCTGCTATTATGTATGATGAATTTTGTTGCATTATGCATCATTTCAAAATGTCATTTGGTCCCAGCCAAGGAGTAATTTATCACCTGTGTGCGTAGGTTTTATTTTTAAGTCACATTTTCTCTGGCAAAACACAACTCACAGGACAATAATGCCTGGGAATAAAATATGACACTATGATATGGATGACCTTTGTAAACTTCAGGCACAAAGGAGCTGAAACATCCGGGAAGCGGCTCTTTCTCACTTCCTCACTTTCAAAAGAATGAACTCAAGTGAGGGAAACCATCTGCAGCATGACTTGCAGTTTGCTCACTTTACTGTAAAGTCTCAAGAGTGCAGAAGATAAAGATATGGATATTAAAAAGAGACATGATGGCCTCCTGAGGAAAGTCCCCTCTTCAGAAGGAGTATGCATGGTGTAAATGTTGGATGCGGCTGTGCATTAAATCCCGCTTGCCCACTGCATTAACTTATAATTAAACTTGGGTGTGTATGTACATGTATACTGTAAGTGTATGTGTGCGGTTGAATGCTCGAGCCAACGTCTGCCCAGGTTTTTGAGTCCAGGTCCCCCTATAATCATCCCATCCTCCAGCAATCTACGTGTGCCAAGCGCTCAGCCAGCTTGGATCGAGATCTGCGGTCGCTGCAGTGGGAATTTCTTTGGCACTGAGATTCCTGGCTGACATTGGGGAGGCAGGCAGGCCGCTGTGGCACGGGGACGGAAGAGCGTCTGGAGGCATTCCCAACCACTTTGGCTGGATAGACGGACAGACAGACAGATGACAGGACTGATGGCCTGATTAAAGCCTAGCTGTGTCTTTGACCTCCACGTGCACACAGTATCCTCAAACAGGGTTTGAGCATCTGGCTGCTAAATTACACTGATAATCCCCACATGTAAGTTTGTTATCAGCTCCGAGCTGCAGCAAATGCACTTCAACCTTTATTTCTTTTCCTCTTCTTCTCCTGCCATCTCTGCTTCTTCCCAAAACGATGAGTACATCCATGGTACAGTAAATGTTGGGTGGGGTAGTGCCTCAAATGGGGGTTAAATTTGGCTCAGGATAATCCACGGCTACATGCACCACCTCCTAATTAAGGCGTGTGTGTGTGTGTGTGTGTGTGTGTGTGTGTGTGTGTGTGTGTGTGTGTGTGTGTGTGTGTGGTATAATTACAGATGTAAAGCCCAGTGCAGTTAACTGTAACATCAGTTGAGCACACGATATGATGGACAGAATGGGACTTTCTGCCAAAAAAGACTCACATCCACAGTATCCAGCGCACTAGACCTTATACACTCTTTGAAATGATAATCGTGTTCCTGTGTTTCGATGGCAATTTAAACTAAATTTAAACAACTATATGCTGCTACCAAAGGAGGAAATGTGTGCTTAGAGACACACAGATGTGTTCAAAGTATTTTGCGGCAGGTTAAAAACATGTTAAAATCATGCTGGGGAATACTTCATCCGTCACACACACAAAAAAATCTCTAAAGTGTGATGATAATAGTCAAAATATTATCCAGGGGATTATATAAAGAGGCTTCAGACACATTATTGTCAAATTTGTGAAATCTTTTTAAGACCAAAATCACTTTGTGACTTGATACCACAGTGCTGTTTTGGTGTTGTATTTAGAAAATAGTCTATGATCTTTGGAAAAACAAAAACTGACAGAAACTTGGTCCAACAGATGGCAGCCATAAACACAGCAGTAAAAGCAGTAGGGCTCACTTAAAGAGATACTTTGCCAATTCTCAAACTCCTTTGTACAGTATCATAACACTGTGGGCACTGGGCAGTATATGTGAATGAACAGCGATAACTTCCCTCAGCCAGGATCTCCTTGCTCATCTCTTAGCTCAAACACATCATCCGGCAGATTTTCGCCGACTCTGGCTGGGCGGTTGCTTAAACAGATTGTCCATCCATCCATTTTCAACCGCTTATCCGAAACCAGGACATGGGGGCAGCAGACGTCCCTCTCCCCTACAACGCTTTCCAGTTCCTCCTGGAGGACCCCAAGGCGTTCCCAGGCCAGATGAGGTATGTTATCCCTCCAGCATGTTCTGGGTCTGCCCTGGGGCCTCCTACCAGTGGAACGTGCCTGGAACACCTCTGACAGGAGGCGCCCAGGAGGCATCCTGATCAGATGCCCAAACTACCTCAACTGGCCCCTTTCAACCTGAAGGAGCAGCGGCTCTACTCCGAGCTCCCTCTAAACTTCCAAGCTCCTTACCCTATCTCTAAGGCTGAGCCCAGCCACCCCACAGAGGAAACATATTTGGATCACTTGTACCTGCGACCTCATTCTTTTGGTCACTACCCAGAGCTCATGACCACAGGTGAAGCTTGGGACATAGATGGACTAGAAAATCGAACGATCTACCTTCCAGCTCAGCCTCCATTCAACCCTCACTCGTGAACAAGACCCAGAGACACTTGAACTCCTTCGGGGCAACCCTAACCCTAACCCAGATTGTACTTCTGCATTTTCGTATGCGCGCCATCACAGACACAAAGAGCACAGAAGATCATTTGATACCAGCTGGCTGCCATATTGTTTCCTGTGTCAAAACAGACACGTCACGTCACGTCACCTACCAGCGGGAGCGTTTATTGGTCCAGTGCAGTGTAGTTCATTCTGGTAGTTGTAGGTTTCATACCTCTTGAGCAAAAGCAAATGTCACAGCCCTTTTTCTGTTTTCTCTGGTCATGAAGCACCAGTTTCAAAAGTATCTGCATCTTTCTACTTTATAGGGAGCTCAATTTTGTGAAAAGATTATCTTTCCAGCAGTGAAATACTTCTTTAAGTGAGTGAACTCTCTGCTCCCCTCCAACTCCACTTTTGTGATATCATGTTATAAAATGTGCTTTGGCCAAACCACGAGAAGCCCCTGATTTTCCTCCACCCTCACCAATCACACTGCTCAACTCGAGACACGCACACATTTCTCTGTTATTCCCCACAAGAAGGGTGAAAGTACCTAACAGGAAACAGGAAGTCTGTCTTCTTGTAAAACAGGAGGTATCAGTGACTTAAAATGTTTTGTGTGCCGCTGAATACAAGACGGTACTCATGAACAAACTCCGCAAATCCTGTCAAATCCTTCCTTAAAACGCCTGCATCGTAATAACACCAGAGACGAGCCAGTGAAGCTGTACGTGGCCCTCTTCTGGTGGAAGTGTGTGCGTATAGCTGTGTGTGTGAGAGAGAAAGCCTCTTATTGATACAAGCGTGCAGGAATTTGGTGTCAGACAATAGAAGGCCTCGGCCAAAAATGACAGTCTCATCTTGGCTCTTGTGTAAGTGTGTGTGTGTGTGTGTGTGTGTGTGTGTGTGTGTGTGTGTGTGTGTGTATGTGTGAGTGTGTGCATAGGGAGCTTGCCCTCATTGCTCAGTGTACTCATTACGCAGCAGAACATCCTGCCAAAACCACAGCAGTATGGTGTGATATGCGACGGGGATCAGACACACAGACACATGTTCGGATGAGCAAACAGTGTAATAATTCAACACATTCATCTGTCTGTTAAACTCAGTGCAACATGCTTTTTCATTTACATTATGCTTAATTTAACTTGTCTCCATATCATAAAAGATTATACAGATGAATACAATATGGAAGCAAAGTAGAGCCAGGAGTTGGATGTTTCACTTCATTAAAAAGACAGGAGGAGGATCATACTACCAGTGAGGTCATCACGTACCCGTTCAGTGCGTCAAGCATGCTCTCACTCTGTTATTAGACAGCACGAAACACAGTGGTCCTCATAGTAATTATAAGTCTGTAAAATTAACTGAACTAAAGATATTCAGTAGCAGACTAACCCGAAGAAAATCAGTAAAACAAAAGCTGGCAAATTGTCATCCAACATCACGGCAAAATCCTGTCTGCGCGTAAAGCGATATCAGATTTTTTAAACAGCATTAAAGGATGGCTCAGGCACACACAACTTATTCCATTTGGTCATTTAAAACATTTACTGTCTTGAGTATTAACTCCAATTAAAACAAAAAGCAGCGACTTCTTTGTTCACAAGTAATTAGGTATAAACATTTGCCACATGATGTCCTGTATCGCAGACCAACTCATGAACATAGCCTAATTATGAATATGTCATATTACCGCCGTGCGTAAAAGTGGTGAGGACGGTCGGACAGGCTTTGCGGCGAGAAAAGCCCCACACGAGCCGGCAATGACTGACACAACTAAACTACCGGCTTCAGCAGCCATTCAGACTCTTACTAACAAAAAAAAGTTGTCAGACTTACCGGTTTGGTGAAAATAAGGCGTTGAAATCAGTGTTCAGAGACGAGCATCATCAGATGTAGTGGACTCAATCAGGAGGTGTAATTAAAAGAAGGAATGGATGAAAACCGCAAAGCCGGTAAGCGAGGTTTCCCTTCTCTCTGGCTCCTCTCCTCTGTGTGTGTGTGTGGGGATGAAAAAAAGACATAAACACTGAGCTGGCTCAGTGAGCTCACAGTGCGTCACCGCTGCAAGCTGAAACTCCCGTCAGTGTGTGTGTGTGTGTGTGTGTGTGTGTAAACCCCCTCTGTCGGTCTTTGTCTTTTCCCAGCAGGGACAGGAGGCTCACAACCTGTCAGCTGAAGCCTGTAATGGCTTTAGGTCTGCTTATAATGGGGAGCCAATATAAGAACTAAATGGGTTCAAAATAAAATAAATAAACGAAGGCAAAGATTATTATATATAACTTAAATAAAAATAATATGAATAATAAAGAATTCAGTTTTAGTTTAGTTAGGTTATACAGCCCAATATCACAAATCACAGTTTGCTTGTGGTGGCTTTACAGCACACCCTCTATTGTGTGAAGACCATAGGAAAAAATATAGATGAAATATTCAACTGAATTTATTTTTATATTTAATATAAATAAATAAATATTTAAATGCACTCAGTATTTTGTCCTGTGTCTTTCAATGCTGGGCAGTTTTACTTACTTGCAGCAGTTTTTATTTTAAATCGTCCCTTTCCCAAACTCTGTCTTTATTGCACAATGCAATTTCCCCTTTGTTATTATTTCATTTCCGAATGCTATTTTCATCTTCGTTTCTCATTCCAGACAAACAGGACAGTTGTGTTGGCTGTTCCTTTGGTCCACATGAGCTGACAACCAATCACAGATCTGTCCAAGAAACAAGACTCTAGTTTTGAGGAATTTCCAAAATCTCCAGAGACTCTTCTAAGCATCAGGGTGAAAATATTCCCTCCTCTTGCACAGTAAGAAATATTTTAGTTTATTAAAAGGTATCTGTGGTATCGACACCAGTGCCCAGTTCTTCAACACCTGTCAGTTAATGGCAGAAGTGAATGTACAGTGTACCACAGTGTACCAGGTGTTACTAATGACATTAACGAAGTGTCCCAGTGACAGTGTGACAGTGTGCACAACACCAGGACCCTAAAACTGAAGCCGCTAAATGAGCTTCAGCCATAATTGATGTCATTATTATCAACTGTGATTTTCTAACTGTGACATGTCAAAGTGTCTGAAAGTGTGTGTTATACACTCACCAGCCACTTTATTAGGTACAACTGTTCAACTGCTTGTTTTTTTAAGGCATGTAGACATGGTCAAGACGGCCTGCTGATGTTCAGACCGAGCATCAGAATGGGGAAGAAAGGTGATTTAGGTGACTCTGAACATGGCATGGTTGTTGGTGCCAGACGATCTACTGGGATTTTCACCCACAACCATCTCTAGGGTTTACAGAGGATGGTCCGAACAAGAGAAAATATCCAGTGAGCAGCAGTTCTCTGGGTGAAAATGCCTTGTTGATGCCAGAGGTCAGAGGAGAATGGCCAGACTGGTTCAAGATGATAGAAAGGCAACAGTGACTCAAATAACCACTGGTTACAACCAAGGTCTGCAGAAGACCATCTCTGAACCAACAACACGTCCAACCTTGAAGCAGATGGGCTACAGCAGCAGAAGACCACACCAGGTGCCACTCCTGTCAGCTGACAACAGGAAACTGAGGCTACAGTTCACACAGGCTCACCAAAACTGGACAATAGATGTCCCAGTGCTCCCATATCAGATTAATGCAGATAAGATGTGTAGACATGTTCATTCTTACAATCAGGGACCTTCAAAGCAGCTGACAAAAGCATGAGTCTGAGGAGTGACTCCTGTCTGACACTTCCAGCACTATGCAAGACTAAAAGAAAGAGCTTTTCAAAACACACACACACACATATTATTGTAAGATCTGATATCAGTGAATGAAGGAGATTTCCACTGGCCCACGTTCTTCCGCCGGGATGAGCCAGTGAATCAGTGTGATTCAGTGACTCACAATTTCAGTCAGTCATTCTGATGACACAACTGAATCTCTGTGCTGCTGCCTTTACTGTCTTTCATCCATCACACAGATCTTCACTGTTTAATGCCTAATTTGAATACTGTGTGTGGGGATGCGACGTGTGTGTGTTCATGAGGGGGGGAAGGGGCATCATTTGTAGTTGTGTGTGCCCTGAATGGCCTGCATTCATGTAGTTTTCCTCTATTTACTGCAGGGCTATCATATCACAATACACTTCATTGTGGGTCAGTGGGTTAAAGTAAAAGGAACAGTGGAGTGACACTGAAGTGTGCCAGTAAAAAAACACAGTGGTGACTTTGTGTTGAGGGCCGATGTCTGCAGGAGGGATGATTTTATCTCTTATTTGTTTTCTAGGCTATTGATGTATTTATTGTGACAGTAAAAGACAGAGAGTGGAACTATCATGGTTCAAGATGAACAGTGGCAGTGGGGATTCCCTGAGACAATTGCCTGTCTCCTCACTGGCCTCCCGTGGCGAAAACAATTAGAGGTCGATATTTCTGTCTTCAAGAGGCTGTGGCACACTCATTTTACCTACCAAGGAAGTGGTATGTTGGCGAACTAGACAACCTAAAGCATCCATTGGTACCAACCATGCTGGCACAGCTTGTTCAGTAGTGGGTTAAATAGCGCTCCAAATCAGGCTAAAACTGTAAAACTGATAAACCTGCACAGCACGAAACAGCACTTCAAAATAAAAGCTTGTGCGGGAAATTCACTGTCCTTTAAAAATAAAGTGTGTTTTTTACAAACTTGACACGTTCACGTCCACTTTTGGACCATGACCCATCAGTTGGGAACCACTGACCTAAGTGTATCAGCATGTATTACCCTAACTCTCCATATTGACAGTCTTCAACTAGCCAATATACTCCTGAAAGTCAGTTACAGCTTTTGCTTTTGGTGTGCCACCCTCCAAGACTTTATGCAGCCCCATTTGATCACTCCCATGAAAACGAAGAGGTAACAGGTTGATTCAAGCCATACATCTCTGGATGTCACATTGTTTCAAAACATAAGAAAAGGAAACTCTAGCTAATGAAAGAAAGAAGAGAAACATCTTCATTAGATGGCCTCTACTCAGCTAACCTGTCATTCTGAAACTTGTGAGAAATACCAAGAATCCAAGGTGATGTTGCAATTTGCTTGTCTACTCAGACCGAAACCAAGAGTTTTTCAGTTTTTGGTCATTTAACACAAAGCAGCCAATCTGAGCATTTAAGAAGCTGGAACAACTTTTTTTCTCATTATTCTCCTTAGAAACATTTTTAATTAACTAAACAAATTATCAGAATTGTTGCCGATCCATTTTCTGTTGATTGTCTGATTGATTGACACAATAGTATTCTGGTTATGAATGTGTTTTGGGGCAGTTAATTCTGAATGGACCCCAGGTTACCCACATGCAGTTTGTAAAAAACACACCTTGTTTTGAAGTACAGTGAATTTACAGCACATAATTTCTATTCTACAGTACCGTTTCCTGTTGTAGAGTGAGCGACTAACAGACAGCCACTTGACAGAGACAGCAAACTAGCTCAACAACATGGCCAAACACAAGTATGATGTCGAATTTATTAAACTGTGTGGACCTTGAACTAATGACTACGGAGAAATCATGGCTGGACCACTTCGTAATGTCTTTTCTGGAGTATCCAGGATATATTTTGTGCATGTATGGCATGTATACTTTGACACCTTATCCATGTTTCTGTTATGTTGAGTTAGCAAATAAAATCATTTAAATAAGTCACCGGTTAAAGAAAGAACAGGCACAAACTGGCACCAGTGAACTGATTTAATTACAAAGAGGAACCCACAGTGACAAAACGAGAACAGCTACATACAGGAAGTAACTCTGATAGACTGTAACCGTGACAACTGCAACCAGAGCCAGAGATACACAAAGTTGCGACCAGGTTGTTTTCCTTCCTGTAGACGTCCGATTGTAACGAGGCAAACGGAGCTAGCTACCAGTGAAAACATCAATGCCAACACTCGTCTTTTGCCGTCGTTTCTCATCTTGTCTTCTTTACGAAAGATCTAAGACAGTTATAATTTAAACGTCACTGACAGCGCATGCCAGAGAGGTGGAGGGGGGGAGAAAAAAATACAAACAAAAACAAACCTTACACAAATATATAAAAATATGCCATTAGATTCATATCAACAATTGAGGACCGTGGGTGCACTATTTACAGAAAAAAAGGCAATATATACCAGTATTTACAACAATAAAGACTTCTTTCACATACGGGCATGAGGAGGTTACTTACATGTTTGCTGAGAGTTACAGTGATGATAGGATGAGATTGAAGTGATGGTGAAAAATAAGTGTAAATGTTCTGCTTCATTCTCTCAATCCCGGTCAATTTAGCATCAAGTTTTACTTCATATCTACGAGGCGGCGTGTCTGTGTGCCTAAATGACACTGCTAAAAACAGGATTATTCAGTCGTGAATACTAATGTACCACCAAAGAAACGTAAAAGTTTACTCTTAAGGCATTTTTTTGATTTTAAATACAATCTACTAACTCTTGACTCTTGAGGCTAAGTGGCGACCCACCATCGAGGGGCTGTGACCCCTTTTTTTTTTTTTTTTTTTGGGCTGCCCAGCTCACAGTTTTAAAAACGCTGCTCACAGATGTTCCTCTAAACACATCAAACTTTTCACTGTTTCACTAACTCCATTCTGCAGGGAGCTCTCCTTTGCTCTACAGTCAGCATAGATATACAGCATTTTCATGGGTGACTTAGCAGCTGTTGGCACTGAGAACACAAAATCGACTTTGTTGTGAATCATACAGAACATAAAACACATAATATTTGCTGCTATAACATCAGAGGACATTAAAGGAAAAACTGAACACTCGAAATACTCTTATTCACTTTGCGTAAAGTTAGCCCAGAGGAGAGGATTGACATTACTCTCACGTCTGTAGCCTATTGTAAATATTGAACTATAACCTGCAGCAAGTTAGCTTAGCTTAGCTTAGCTTAGCACAAAGACTGGAAAATGCAAACAACTAGAAAGGTAAAACAAACAATTTATTTCAATTTATTTATTTCAGTGACTCCACCATAGTTGACAGCTGGCTTTGTGGCATTTAGGGACATTTTTCTGTACCTTTAAACCAGGTTACCTGTTTCCCCTTGTTTCCAGGCTTCATGCTAAGCTAAGCTAACTGGCTGCTGGCTGTAGTTTCATACAGACATTAACAGTGGTGTCAGTCTTTTCACCTAACTTTTGACAAAAAAGCTGAATAAACGCAATTCACGAAATGTGGAATTAGTCCTGTAACGTTTGCTAACATTCCTCTGCTGTATTCTCCACATGCTAACGCAAGCTAGCTGTAACTTTGCCTCAACTGTGGGGTGGAAATCACAAACAAGCTCCTTTTTATTCTATTTAAGAGAGCACACACACACACACACACACAGGCCTTCACACTCACAGAGGCAACAAGCTCACTAGCTAGTTAGCAGCTATCACAATAACCCATAATCCTCTTAGCCGTTAGCTGCTCTCGCAGTGGAAGAGTTAACCTAATGTGAGTGCGTTTGGTGAGTTGCGGTGAAAGCTGACGTGAAGGGCCCAGATGGCTGGCAAAGTGCAGTGGGGTTTTCTGGGCTTGGAGGGATCAAAGACAATCGCTGCTTAACCCCCAAAGCCTGAGGCTAACGTGTGAGTGTGTGCAAGGGCAAGTCAGTGTTACCCTTGACTTCCCTCAGACATCTGCCGTTGTGCCAGGGAAAGCTGACTTTTTACGCTGTGTGTGTGTGTGTATGTGTGTGTTAAATGGCTTAACTTTTAGCCTTCTGAAGGCACGTGCAGGTGCTCAGCATTTGTCCCTCTGACCTACTCTGTATCCTGGGTACTCTCTCATCTCACAGACAAACCACATGCATCTTCTTCTCCAACTATCAATACTTGAATCAGTGTTTATGCATTAGAGGTGTAACAATACATGTTGGCGCTGTATTTCCTATGACACAGAATGCCACTATACCCCCCCAAAAAATTAAAATATTAGGCAAATCTTTGCATTCGGCGCACAAACAGGTGACAGGGTGATTCTCTGAGCTGCGTTCAGGGATGACGTAAAGGGAATTTTGGGACTGTTTTGCAGTCTGCGTCTTTTGGCTGATAGATGAGTGGAGATGTTTTGCCAAGACCTTCACCTTTCTGGATTTATTTTTCCAAATTTATGTAATCATACAGCCCTGAAACAAGAACCCTGTGTTGTGTATCGTACCACACCAAAAGTGGACTGTGTCGTTACACCCCTGCTGTGTATCTCAATCTGCCCGAACCAAGCTATTCCCCTTTATCGCTTCTGCTAATCAAGCCAGGGCCTCTTTGTTCTTCAACTCAAAAACAAAAAATGTGAAAGCTACATCTTCTATAAATTAAGTGCTGTAAAAGAAGGCGCTAAAATCAAAACCATAAATACTGTACATAACTATCATTATCTGCTACCACAGCCTGGCATCGTGGAAGTCAGTTAACATCGGCTCCTGATTTCCGCTAAACAAAACTGACAGTTCATGGCAAAAGAAATCTTTTCAGATCCCGTAATGTCTTAACACATACAAGGCTTTGGCATAGTCACGTCAAGGAGGAACGTCTCCAATGCACTTCTTTCTCTACTCCAGTAGCGGGCATCATCTACGTTCATGTCATCTTAAACTGACGGCAAAAATTAAATAAGAAAAATCAGATACAAAGTGATTATCTGCGGAAAACATGCATTTATGTTTTTCACAAATGTCTAACGATTCAGTGAGTGAAGGCTGTGCATTAATGTGTGTGACTGTGTGCATGCGTCTTGTTAGATACCCTTGCCACATATTGCACTTTAATGATATTCACTTTCTCTCTGCAGGAGAAAAGATGATTTTAGCAGTCTCTCATCTAGAAGCAATGACCGTGGAGTGGATTTATTACAACCCGGCTGTCCAGACAACAAGAACACCTTTGTCTTTCACTTTAAAAGCTCACAGACGTCAACAGAACCTCTCTTCTAGCTGCGGAAATGAGCGCAAATTCAGAATATCCATCAAACTACAGTCTGCGGCGGAACTTTTTACTTAGTTTCCATTCATATATTCTTACATGACATTTACCTCTGACCACCGGGAGGCATTTTGTCTGCAGCTCAGGCTAAGATGAAGTGACGATCGAGTAAAGGGTTGATGTCCGAGTCCAGAAAAACAGAGAGAACGTCAAAGTACATGCTTGACTTGAATGTCTTCTTTCAACCTCCTGTGCAACGACAGAGTCCAAGTCCTCTTCTGTCTTTCACTCCTTCACTCATCAGTCTAAACATTCATCCATGTGCGAAAGTCTCATTTCCCCTTGTCTGTCCTCTTCTGTCTCCTTCAATAAAGACTCAAGTTTAAAGATGCTTTTCTAGACAATACTCGCAGATGCCGAAAAAACGAAAATACACACGCACAGACAGCACTCAGTGAGGAACAACGCACACCATCAGAAACATTAACACAAGAAAACTGTCTTTGAAGTGATCATATTCATTAGTAAGCCCAGGAGGAAGTCGACAGCCATATTATGCACATAGAGACTGGTGGACTGAGCAGAAGACTAAAACAACACCAAAAAGTGAGGAGTCCGATGGGGGTGGCGGGGGTACAGGAGCTTGTGCGCTGTTCTCAGCTAGAGGGAGGTTGGGGCAGGTTCTTCGAATCGGGGTCGATTGTCTCAGACCTTCCAAAGCAAAAGATGGTTGGTACTGTCATCCCGTCCGACTGTTTCACTGCTATTGGTCAGTCTGAAGTCCTCATAGCCGTCGCCGCCGGAAATGACTAGATGGTTGGTTTTAGAGGGGATGTGGGCAGAGGCTCGGCGACGCGCAGAGTCACGCCTTTGGAGGTTCTTGTCGACTGTGCTGCCGCTCTGGGACTGGTTGCCTAGAAGGGAGGGATTGAACGTCAAAAGAGGGCACAAGTGAAATTTTCTCTGCTGCGGATGTGGACAGAGCTGCCCAAAAAACACCCTTCAAACTACCTGTGGAGTCGGCTGTCGTAGGAGGGAAGTTCATGTCGAACCCTTCCGGTAGCTCGATTGATGTCAGGAACCGAACGTGGCCCGTGTGTCCGTGAGCCGAGCCCATTGGCACCAGGGGAGATTTTAGTGTCCCAGCACTAGTTCCTGAGCTCACCGCTGGGATCACCAGTGTAAGGACCACCCCTGAAGAAGAACACCATCTTAAAATGTGCTTTCTTTTTTAATCTGACGAATAACGATCAATGTGAAGTGAAGCAAAATGGTAATTCAGTTTAATTGTCAGATATTTCTGGATTTCATAGACTAAAAGATGTATTTTACCTGCACTGGTGCCGATCCACAGCAGATCCTTACATGCCAGCAATGCTGTGATTCTCAAACAGGCTGCCTTGTGCTGTCTGATGATCGCATCTGCACCTGAATGGAGAAAAAGAGGGGACTGAAATAAAAAACTCCTGCATATGAGCTGGATAAAATAATATGCATACACATTTATGTCACTCTAAAAACCTGTTTGTGATCATACATCTTCTGTGTATTTACCTGCAAGCATCTTATGCACAGCAGGCGCCACATCCACCTCTGTCAGGCTCTCTAAGGTCTGAGCGTGATACAGTTTAACCTGCGCACTGCCCTGCAACGCCAACCACACACCCTGACCGTACGCCACCATACAAGTCACGCACCGACTGCTGTCTGTGCCCACCTGGAACCAGTGCTGAGAGGGAGAGAAGAGGTGTCAAATAAAACACCTGATCTGTCTGCCTCATCATTTATTCACCTGTACATATATACGTCCATCCACTTACCTCTTGTACCAGTGTAGTTGTGTTGATAATAAGGACTCTGTTCTGTGAGCCGCACCAAAGCTTTCCTCCTACAGGAACCATTTTGGTGACAGGGCTACTGGGTGTGCCCAAAACTAATGTTTGAGAAGACTGAGGGTCCCAGAAACTACCTGCAGATTGAGATTAAGGGGATGTTGTATGTCATGCGTGTGGAAGCAGCGGGATCATTTTTGAAACAGGTAACTCTCAATGGGTGCAGACTAGCATGGCTGTGTGGTAGCAGCAATTAGATCAAAAATGTTTTAGCTTGGTGCTTTTATTTTGACGGAAAGGCGCATCCATCGAACTCCGGATCCTGTCTCACTCGCCCTGGTTCCGGTTCCTTACCAAAACGACCACTAACAGCCCCAGACTACTTACCTGCTTCTCTTTGGTAAACAATCACCTCTCCATTGGCCAAGGACACAAACACTTTGTTGTCCAAATACCTGAATGAAGAAGAAGAAAAGCAGGGATTTCCAAATGAAAGGAAGACAATTACGCTCGACATGAAAATACACATGTAGCAGAAACAGGAAAGTTGAGACGGAGGCCTACAGGAGACAAATCTGAGAGCGTGCATTTAAACCCAGCTGCATCAAATGGCTTTCCATCCTGTCTCTATCACTCAACATTTCTAATTGTCGCGTACAGTTCATATTCATTTTAAAGGAAAGCCATGGAAAAGAAATAAACTCACAGTATACAGAGGATGGAAGCTGAGTGTTGCATCTTCATGCTGTTCTTACGGTTACGGATGTTGTCCGAGGACTGGTACACGTGGATGCTGCAGAAACAGAAGTAATACAGAAGATTAGGTGATTAAATCAATGCACCAACAAGGACGGAAGCTATTTCTGTGAAAAAACAGAAAAACAAATTGTTCATTTGTGAGAAGGATTGTCATTTTGTCCAAGTTTTTATTTGTACTGAAGGTGTCTGCCTGTGTGTGTGTGTGTGTGTGTGTGTGTGCATCACCCACCATCCATCCTCTGTACCCAGCCACACTGAGCTCTGGTAGGCCTCTGGGTCAATGCTAAGCAGGTCCTCCAGGCTCGCCCTGGTAAACGAGCCCCGGGAGGAGCGGCGCATGGCGCGGCCATCCATGGGGCTCTCTGTGTGGGCGCGACTTCCGCCACCAACTCCTAGCATCCCCGGAGCTCCGTAGGAACTTGCCACCGGGAACTCCTGCTCCTCCTCACTGCTGGTGGTCTCTGTAGCCATGTCCTTGGAGCCTGGACCCTCGTCATCTTCAGAGGGGGTGTACATGAGAGAGAGTATGAATATATAGAGTGTATACAGGAAGTGTGTGTAACTGGAGTGCTTTCTTTTACTCACTGCCATAGCTGGATGATATGGTGGAGTGACTGGCCTGACTCTGAAGAGTGGAGGAAGGGCTGGGCGAATCCTCGTCATCGGTGTCATCGCTGTCAAATGGAACTAGCTCTGCTCCTGGTCCTGGAAACAATCAGTTGATCAGTTAAAATAGCTGTATAGCAGCTGACAGTTAACACCAGCTGTTACAGCTCGACGTGCTGTAAAATCTTCATGGACCAACCTGTTGGCTGCTCCGTCAGCTCCAGAGATGAATGAGAGATGGATATATGGAGCTGCTGCTGGGTGTGACCAGGTGCTCCAGTGGAAGTGGCCAGGGTGGGCTCTGATCCACGCTCCCTTTGAGGTGAAGAGATTGGTTAATAGTGCGGAAAATAAATGAAGAGAGAGTGTGTGTTTCGGCGGATGGGGAGGATGATACTGACCTTCCCTTCAGTCCTGGCACCGCAGCAATGCATATGATCCTCGCTGAGCAGACAGCAATACAGGCCTCAACTGTGGGCTCATCTTTGATGTTCAACAGACACACCTGGAGAGAGAAAACATCATCATCGCATTAGCCAAACTACAAGTCAATTTTTCTCCCCCAGAAAGCAAGTGGGATAAAGTGAAAGACTCTGCTGATTGGTTCATAAATTCTCACCTGCCCCACGTATCCATCGCTGTTACACACCCACACCTCACAGCCACTGTCAGGACAGCTGTGGCTGGGAGAGGCACACGAAAACTGGAGACAAACAACAGTGAATGAGTGGACATGACTTTTGTACATCTGTAAAGAGAGCTTGTCTACATAAATCATCTATATACACACAGATTCTACATTAATTATTCACTGCTGCTCCCACCTGCATTCCGCTTCGTGTCTTCATTATAGGAATGGCCTTCAGAAACTCTGGGTCCCACTGGTCCTTATTCATTGCTAAACACAATGACACACTGACAATTAGAACCACTGAAATAAAACAGCTCTAGGACTAATGAATCCTAGTCACAGTCATTAACAATAATGCGCTCATTATATCGAAATTCTAATTATTTAAACACAGTCTGAGAAAACTGTATCTTACAAGCTACAGTACAGTAAATAACGTTTAGCTTTTCCACTGACCCAGCTTCTTCTTGGCGTCTTCAAAGGCCTGTTCAAAGTTGGAGCGAGTGTCGGGGGAGGTAAACTCAAAGACGAAGCTGCTCTCTGCGGAGGCGGTGGTGAACTCCAGCTTTGTGGGAAGAAAGGTCATACTGAAGGCCAGAGACTGCTTCTCTGACAGCTCCCTGTGCACCGACGCCATTAGATCCTTTATTACCTCATCGAGGGACTGAGAGAGGCAGAAACAACAAGAGACAGACCAAAATCATTAGATGTTTTAACACATCGTAGACAGTAATATTACACAAAGACAGATAGAAAGAGAGGAGGAGGGAGGGTGAAGACAAAACAAGACAGTTAAACATCTGGCTGCTTTTTGCATGTGTGCGTGTTGGAGCACATTACCTGGTGTGGGAAGCTGAGGGTCTCGGAGAGTTTGCTGATCTGACCCAGGGTGCTGAGATCTTCGTCTAATCGACTGATCATCTTTTGGATGCTTTCTTTGTTTGTTGCCTGAGTGGAGCCTGAAGCAGAGGTTTTCCATTAAAGCATTTATAAACTAAACTGCATCACAAGAAACTAGAATTACCGCTTTGCCCTGATATGCCTCTGCAAACCAGTCAAGTTGTAGCTACAGTTTAGATCCATGCCTGTCCAGACTCATATGCAGCCATGGCAGCTGACGAAGGATATAAATGTCATCACTTCATCATTGAATTCTATTAGTTTTTGTGTGAAATCTTGACATTATCTGCAAATGAATTCTTCAGTTATGGCCAAAAACAAGTTCTGTGAGGTCACAGTGACGTTTGACCATCAAAGTCTAATCAATTCATTGCTGAGTCCAAGTGGAGGTTTGTGCCAAAATTAAAATTCCTGAGATATCACATTCATAAGAATGAAATGGATGAAAGGTCACAGTTACCTTGACCTTTAACCACTAAAATCTAATGATTTCATAGGTGAGTCCAAATGGACATTTGTGCCAAATTTACAGAAATTCCCTCAAGGCATTTTTAAGATACTGCTTTCACAAGAATGACACAGATGAGGTCACAGTGACCCTGACCTTTGACCATCGAAATTAAATCAGCTAATTGCTAAATCCACATGGACGCCTGTGTCAAATCTGAAGAAATTTCCTTAAGGTGTTGTGGAGGTATTGTGTTCATGAATGGGACATACCGACGGACAGATGACCCGAAAGCATAATGCCTCCATCCATGACTATCACCAAAATGGTGGTATAAAGACTGTAATATCGCATTTTCATATTGATGAATCAGGCAACAGTGTGGCTGTGACATAAATTAATAATAATAATCGTTTTGCCGCTAGTGATTCACAGGATTGCACAGTCATGAGCCTCATTCATCTCTAGCAAAACTTAAAACCACAGGATGTCAGTTGCCTGTGTGTTTCCTGCCACCAGCAGCAGTGTGTGTAAAGATGGAGCCTTACTTTTCACAACCTCCACCTCCTCCAGGGGAAGCTTCCACAGGAACTTATATTTACTGGAAGTATCAATCACGCTCGCAGCAGAGTATCTGAGAGGGAGAGAGGAGCAGAAACAGGGTGGACAAAGAGACAAGTGATGGAGAGTTTTGTCAAACATTGTAGAAAACACAGCCTGAAAACACCAGGGGGCAGTGCGGTTTGGTCTTATGATAGTGCGTGTGTGTGTGTGTGTGTGTGTGTGTGTGTGTGTGTGTGTGTGTGTGTGTGTGTGTGTGTGTGTGTGTGTGTGTCGCTCACAGGCTCATGGAGCTGCGTCTTAACGAGCCAGACTTCCTCTTGAGAGTGGTGCAGATGATCAGATCACTGAAGAGGAAGAGAGAACGGTCTTTCTTTCCACCAACTGTCTTCTACAGAGAGAGACAGGAGAGATGAAGAGCTCATCCACATCATCATAAAAGTTTTGATACATTACTACATTTATATAAGGGTTTGCGTACATCATATCTATTACGTTTACATATTTTACATTCCTTGCTATGCTACAAACATTTGTCATATGAGAAAGTACTTCTTACCGCCTCCATGACCATTTCCTGTCTCAAGAACTTCCTCTGGGGGTTCAGAATCTAACATAAACACACATATGCAGAGAGATGTGATCATCACTTCATACCATAAATATAACTCTTTAATAATCTACAACGAAAGCAGCCCTTAAGTCAATAAGGCAAACACCAGCTATAAACAGAGGTATATCTTCACAGTATAAAGTATATCTCACATGTTCAACTCCTTCTATGTGTGCCTCGATCTCTTGGATGACCCTCGTCTCCCTCTCTGCCTCCTCAGCGGAGCGACGGCCCTTATTGATTTTCTCAGCCAATCTCTTGATGTCCCTCTGGGCGTCCAGTAAGTACGGGTGGTCCGGGTGATCCTCTGGGGTGTGCTTGAGCAGGTCCTTGAGCAAAACAACACAACTAAATTAATCTCCCTTTACATGACTAAACACAGGATGAAGCTACTTGCAGTACACAGAAAGTTGGGTGACGTTTTGAGATAATTCACCTTCACCAGCAGCTCATATCGAGGAATCCTCTGGACCGGTTTAATCATCAGATCACCCAGAGCCTGCTTCTCCTTGTTCTCACGCATGTTTTGCTGAAGGAGGGAAGGAAGATGGAGACAAAGCATGGATTAAAGAGAGGGTGAGAACATTATCTCTAAAGTAAGCTCAGTGTTGCACTTCACAACTCCGCCACAAGATGGTGCAGTGGTTCCACTGTCAAAACCCTGTCTGGCATGAAGCTCTCGGTGGTTGAAAACTGAGAATAGGACGAGGACATGACAGGTTTCTGTGGTGCCTGATTACATTTTTGCATCAGAGCTCTTGTTTGCGCAGCCAACTGGTGCTGTTTTTCCCATACATTTATATCTGGTGGCACACCGCAGCTTCGGAGTGGTCTACCAAATTTAACTGGACATATTGCTAAAATATCTCTGGGTTTGTAAGTCGGATTAACTGGTTGAATTGGTTTAAAAAGATGGTTTGTAGAAGATTTCGCAGGCAATAATTTGTACTGGAAAAAGAGTGACCCAGAGAGATGAGGCTAGATTTACTGAGAGAGAAAATCGATTTCAGAAGTTTCTGGCATTGTGAGAACACTTTAGATCCTCCAGATCTCCTGAGTAGACAACAATCCCTCACAACAATCTGATAAAGAAATGAGAAAATTAGAATTTCAAGCCTGAATTTTAATGAGAGGTAGATGCTATCCACTTTAATCAAGAGTGTTAAATCTTTTTGGAAATGATCATGACTTAACACATAACTCTACATTCATAAAACGGATCCTTAAGTCCTGTAGCTGCAGGGCAAGAACAATCAAGTGTCTCTTTCAAGTACAAAAACCTCACAGGAATACCGGCATGGACAAACAGCAGGAACAAGACAGGAAGCACACGCGCACATTAACATATACACAAACCTTACATTGACAAAGCACTGTTCAGGCTCTAAAAGCTCTTTCCTCCAGACTAGGAACATTTTTCTCGACCCGTTTCTACTTTTCCAAAGAAACACATAAGAGCAGCTGCTAAGACAAAACAGGACATCCTGTGACTCAGTCCAACACTCACCTCCAGAAACTTGTGAAACGCTGGCTTGGCCTCCTTGGCAATCCTCACAGCATCTTTGGCGTTGAGAAAGTTGTCGATGTACGCGGAATACATATTAGCAAGAGCCTCTTTGGAGAACTGGGGAAAAGAGGGAGGAGGAGGAGAAGAAGAGGAAGACATTTAAGTTTCTATGTTTGAACTTTATTTTGGTGACACCAGCATGCTCAACATTAATCTGATGGCATACTTTCTTTGTTTGAAAAGCAAGTAGAGATCAGTGCAGTTTTACGCCAAGTTTAAACCACGACTCTGTCAGGAAAACAGAGGTCATCACTGTGCGACAATGACTTTGTTTAATTTTGAGAGATATTTTAAGCAAAGAAGAACATCCCATCTGCTGATTAACTCATTTGCATTAACAGAAAATAGAGGGCAGTAGCTCAGTCTGTGGGGACTTGGCTTGGGAACAGAAGGGTTGCTAATTCAAATCCCTGTAGAGACCAAGTTTGGAGTGCGTACTGGCCATGACAGAGGTGCCAGTTCACCTCCTGGGCACTGCCAAGGTACCTGTGAGCAAGACACCGAACACCTTAACTGCTCCAGGGCAACTCCCCTCATTTAATGTGTGTGACATGTGTATAAAAGAGGTGTACAAGTGTCAGTGGCCTGATTGTGTGGGCTGACAATGAAATAGAAATAGAAATTTAAATAAATCAACCGCTGTTGATTGAAAAAAATCATCATGCTATGATTTGGATATTCTTTCTTTTCTTTTTTTTTTTTTACTTTACATGGATGATCAAAAACAACAACAACTATTTAAAAAAAATAGTTGGCAGGCCACAAAAGCCCTTGACCCGACTCTTTAGAGAGGGGACAAGGAAGAAAGCGAAGAGAATCTTGGCAGATAGTTCCCATCCTCTCTTCAGCCAGTTTGAGCTCTTGAGCTCTGGGAGGCGCTATAGAGTCCCCCCGGCAACTAAAAATGTACTAAAGAAGTCCCTCATCCCAAGTGCAGTCAGTATCTTATCTCAACAAAGTGACCGATGAGTCTAAAACCACAGGCAGACAGACGACGAGCTGATGTAATGTGTTTAAATGTTTTGTAATGACTTTATGTGGCTGTCTTACTGACTGTTTGTCTGCTTTTTACAATGTTGTCTTTTGTGTTTGCTGAGCCACAGACAAATTTCTACTCACAGTGGACACAATAAAGATATATTCTACTCTATTATAGTCTACACTGTAGGATACACACTTACAGCTAACTGTAGGGGCTCAACAGCTAACGTTCAGCATATGTTGTGTTTATCGCAGTGCAATTAAATCCTAATATCAGCAGAAGAGGGCTTCAATCAGAGGAGATCATCAGCGACGCTTTGGTGTAAGTGGGTTTTTGCTTTGTCTGGCGTTAGAACAGAACATATTTTACACTCCTTCAAACACACACGGGTGATTCACCCTGACCTGATTTCTTTTCTCAGGCCAGGGAACAGAAAGAGACTGAAAGCTCATAAAAACAGGCAGAAATAAAGTGGAGGTACAAACAGAGAGTGTTAACAGACATAAGGCACAATGTGTATTGAACGTCAGAGAGTAATTGGCTTTCTACCGTTCATAAAACAACCTGACCCTGCATTTCTCCTTTCTCATCTCCCAGTGTCCTCTCCTTTCAGTCTTTGAGGAACAGTAAGAGGACAGAGACGTAACATCTAAGGACAAAGTGAGGATTAGTCACAACGAGGAGCAGTCTTTCCCGATTTAGTACAAAAGATGAAACTTAATGTTCTTTTCCAGCAGCTCTTAAATATATTATTGACTGATCTACTCTCAACTTTAATTAAGAAAGTGTCAAAGCTTTTCACCTTCAAGGGGAAGATTATTTTACAGTAGCTGCTACTAGGCAACCCAAAAATAATGTAGCTAAGTTAATACATTGTTTTATGTTACACTTTTTAACCCTTTGATGTTTGCACTCTGAACAATGTCAAGGAAATACTGTATTTTAGGGTGCAATGTTGTTATTTACTCTGCTCAATAAAAGCAGAGTACAGACAGAGTCGGATAGGTTGCCAATAAACCAAATCAAATCCAAATTACTTAAACTTTCTAAATGCTATGTATTAACTAGAACAATATACAGTCTGCATCAATGTGTAAAGATCATGTACATATTTTTTAAAGTGCGCAATCCAAATGCATATCAGCAGTCCACAAAATGCTAATCCCTCACAAATAATGCTGCAAAAAATATCTTAAACTTGGGCTGCACACTCTGGATAAAATGCATTATAGTCAAGATATGACACAAAGGTACTTATAAAATACAGCTGGCCTCCTTCAGGGTGCTTGAGGAGATAAAAATAGATTCCATACTGTATATCTGTTTAGGAGAGAGGGAACTGGCTGCTCTTGAAATTATTTTCATAACAGGGCACACAAAGAGAGGAGAGAGTTATGATTTTAGCACTGATTCACTGCTGTCCAATACCTCTATTGTACTGTAGTATACAAATTTCCCTTTACTGCTGTTAATGAGTCAAAGCTGACGTTTCCTACAAACCGTAGATCTGCTGAAACACCTGCCACTATGACAGCACACATCAAAATATTCTGCCCCGTGTGAGGCTCGAACTCACGACCTTCAGATTATGAGACTGACGCGCTGCCTACTGCGCCAACGAGGCCTGAAGCAATGTGCAACTGCTGCAGCTTTAAGAGCTGTAGCGGACAGAAAGGGAGGGGGAGTGCTGAGGGAGGTCTGGTGTGAGCAGTGAGGGATCTGCAGCAGCTTCAGCGAAGCAGAGACAACCCCCTCTCTTATGTTTTCCTGTTTCTACCTAAAGCAGCAACATGTAACATTAAACAGTTCATATAATGAATCTGTGAATTTATCTTAGTAGGTGTTAAGCGATATAAAGCTGAGTAATTTGAATTTTTCTGGTGCAGCAACTTTTCCTCAGCCGTCTTTATCTGCTTAATTCAGTCAGCGCTTTCCAACATTTCCCACATTGTCCTTGTGTGACACTTTGTGTCTCCACTGAGCGTTTGTGAAACGGTTTCATTCAAGCTGTGAGCTGCTGAGAGGGATAACAATAGCATTAACATAGCAAGAGAATGAGGGGTTTTTCCCACTCTATAAAAAACAAAAGCTGTAGCCACACTGCATTCTGGTCTGTCGGTCTGTCTGTGAAGAAACTGGAACATGTGCTTCTTCTATACTTCATCTATGACTTTATGTAGATAAGAAGTTCTTCACTTCACTCTCAAAGACTGAAACCTGACATTTAGTCCGACGCTGATGTTTCAGAGCAATGTTCTTCAGAATCTAGGTTGAGAGCCACGCTCGGGTCATGGGAAATTTTAAATGGGTCAACAAGGGGTCACCGGGAAAACAAAATATTAAACTAGTGCTGCCAACTATAGACCGTCTCTTGATAAAAACAGCGTCCCCTCAGTCCTCTCTGCCGTCAGTAATGCCTTTAAAAACATTGTATTCATTCATGGTCTACAGAAAAAATAAATTAACTGCAGTGTTGGGGGAACTACATCAAAAACTACTACCTACTTCACAATGAAAAGTAGCTTAACCACATCTTAACTGCTCTCAAAAACCTTTTTCCTGTCAAAGTAAGACTAATTTTTACAAGTAGTTCAGCTACATCCACTGTAAAAGATCTGGTGCTCTTCAAGAACAGGGCAAATAGTCACATAAAGATTAAAAAAAACAACAACTAGCCAGCTCACTCAGTGTAAAAGTCCATGGTACAGGCAGACAGTCCAAAAACACATCTGAGTCTCTCTGACTGTAGTTGAAAATCCTTTATTGATTCATGGATAAACCATTGCGTTTCGCCTAGAGAGTCTTCATCAAATGCATGTAGAGGTCATGTGAGGTCTAAAGAGTAAAGTGTAGGTGTGTTCGATTTAGGGACTAGGGCAGCCTGAGGATGAGTTTTAAGGTGAGGATAGAGAGCAACAGTTGTGGTGGAACCAGGAAATTCACAATACATGATCGCAGACACCTTGGTTGCAAATAGGAAGTGATTTTACTCAAATAGCAGGTGACTGTCACTAAATGACAAGTGTGGCGAACGAGCTGTGGTACTGTGCCACATCAAACAGCAAAAAGATGATGAGAATACCATGAATGTGTAGTTTGTAATGAAGTACAAAAACTACATGACCCAAAGTAGTTCACTACTGAAGAAGTTACTGAGATTTGAACGTACCCAACCACTGCAAACTGTAGTAACTGTAACAACTAGTAAACAACAAGTTGCTTTACTGCTGCACCACAGTGGATCAGGCGAGCTCATGACAAATTCACAGAAAGGTTTGGGGAATTAAACTTCAAAATATGTACAGAAAAATCTGTATGCATTTGTTTTATAATAAATATTGCAACTGCATTTCAATAATGAGTTTTTAAACTAAGAAAAAAAGGCAGCCTGAATTTGAAAACCACCGTTTCAGAGCTGAACCACAGTCTGCTATCAGACCTTATTGGGCTTTCTGTCCTTGTCTTATCTTGCAGGGATAATAAAAACAAATATACAGTCAAACAGTAAAACTGTGCCAGAGAAGCAAAGTTCACTGCATCTTCTGAACACAATGAGTTGAACTTTCAGGTAGGCTGAATATCTGTTCATTAGCTACTGTTGATTCTAGCTTGAGGATGTACCAAAAATAATAACACAAGGTTTAGGATACCCCAGGTCTTTCTCACACACAACCAGTCTTATTGCTTTAAAAACAGCTGTCAAAAAGTGAACTCTGAAAATTCGACTATCTGCATAATTCAAACCCACAAGACTAAATATATGAATTATTTTTGTTATCATTAAAGAGAACAGGAGAGGAAACTCGTCATCTCTACTTACAGATTGGATGAGGAGGTGCCCGACAGTCTGCCTGTCGTGCCACTGGCCGACACAGCTGGCGACTTGCTCCAGGAAGTGCTCATGGTGCTCCAGGATTTCTGGGATCTGGTAAAACATCTCGTCCACCAGCAGAGGGTCCACTATGGAGCCGCTGTCCGGCTGTTTGAGAGGACGCATGTAGCCCTGAGGGGACAAGACCAGCAGTGAGTTACAGACCATCATCATCATAAATCATTGAAATATGCACAAGGTTCGCTAAAAACGTCTTCCAGCTGTGGGGCAATCTGTTGGACAGGTTATTGTCATTGCTCCTTTAATACTGGCTGAAACGATTATTATCAGTGATAATATAATATGATATACTTATAACTTTTTACTTAAGTCTCAAAGTAACTCCGAACAACAGAATCAGCTCTTGTAGATTCAGCAGTAAGGTTTTCAGCGGTGTCCTAACAAGCCCGGGTCTGACACACTGCTTCAAACACAGACACACACAGTGGTCCATTAAAGCTGAGAGAAATGCAGAGATTTAATTCATTGTCTACACACACACAGATGTGACCTCGAGGCTCCAGAAGCTGTTAAGTCCGGTCAGCTGTGCGTGGCTTGACTTCATGACACATTTGATGAGTAATCCAATCTGCTGGTTAAAACATTTGTATTGAAGAAAGATGGGGAAAAGGATGTGAGATATTGTCAAAGCAGTGGTGATTCAGTTTTTCATTCAATTAATTTTTCTTGGAAATAAGAGCCATAAGAGCCATAAGAGCTCAGCGTCTGCCTGGAAGGGCTAACTTAATCTTGAAGCGTTCAACAAGCTTCTCCTTAGATGACGACGTTGTAGCTCATCTTGAAATCTGCGGGACAGGTAGGTTGGAAGTTATGTGTGTGTTGTGTTTTTAGTGTCAGCTTGTATCAGTTGGTCACTCACCATTTATTGCTGCTCATTAGTGAAGGTATTGTACAGTAGTGTTATTTTCCAGAACACAATGAGGAGCGTGTCAGGTCAAGAAGCTGACGAAGTAAGTGGAAGATGAGCAGTTGCTATGTGGGTCATCGTGAGTCACATACTATACAAACTGATGATGTCGGTGTTGCTTGGACGCAGCTCTGTGACAAGTCGAAAAAAGGTGTCATATACAAACACAGCTGACACTTAAGCTGCGTGGATCGGGGTACCTCTGGGGTACCAGCACGGCCCTCAAATGTTTGATCAGGTTGGGATCTGAGGTATTTGGAGGCCAGGTTGACGCCTTGAACTCTTCGTCCAATTCCAAAGCAGTTTTTGTGGTGTGACACAGAGCACTGTCCTGCTGGGGGGCACTGCCATCAACAAGGGTTGTTGCCATGAAGGGGTATATGTTGTCTGCAATGGTGTTTGGGTGGGTGGAGCGTGTCAAGTAGCATCTACATGAATGCCAGGACCAAAGGTTTCACAAGAGAACATTGCGTTTCCCAGGATAGCGAAGGAATGACCCAACCTATGTTCCTTTGATTGGCTACTACTCGTTGCTTTTGCTGGTTGGGTTGTTTAGGTTTAGGCTAAATGGGTAGGATTGATTAGGGTAAGAATGTTAGGGCAAGGCAATAAGAGGTGGAGAAAGGCAGAGTAGGATGGGTCATGCTTACATTATCCTAGGAAACGCAAATGTGTTGCTCACGCCGCCCAATGCCCGCAAAAAGGCGCATTCTGTATAAACAAAAGTAGGTAGGCAGCATTTTGCTGCACTCCCCGGTTTTGTTTTTATACTGCCAATGCTGAAAAAAGACTGACTGGGTTTTCCTGCAAATTTGCACAACTCCTTTCTAAAAAGGGCTTGTGATGATCACAGAATGAGTGGGTATGACACTGAGCACCTTTCACAAACATGTAGGCATGTGATCTATTGTTATAAAAACACTGAGAAGTACAGCCCATATTAATTCTTTGTCGCACGAGGTATCTGGTCCTTCCTCTGCTGACTAAGCTGTGAAACAAAAACTAAAAAAACATCTATTCACAGGAAACTTCCAGAGTCCCCCCTAAAAAAAGAAACTGCAAAGAGTCAGATTTCAACTTTGGACCGCGCTGCTGTAGAGCTGTCTCAGCTGAACCACATCTGACACCCTCCTTCAGGGATCTGCACTCTCACTGCAGTCACCGTGGTAACACTTACTTTCCCTGTGTCGCCATGGGAACACAGCGCAGGATTATTCACTTTGTGGCCACACACAGAAATGCATGCATAGGGAGAATTACAGAGAAGTCGGCATGCGCGAGGGGCGTGCGTGCACAATCACACAGATGTTCCACACAGATGTATGCGATCGCGCACATACACACTGTTCGCCCACACACGGCCAGCGGTGACAGGTTATACAACAGGTAGACAGAGTGAGGAGCGTGTGTGTGTGTGTGTGTGTGTGTGTGAAAGACAAAGAGAAAGACAGAGAGAGCGAAGCAGCTAAGATTTGGGGTAAAGGTTAGTTAGCTGCTTGAAGAGATACGTGTAGGATATAGATGAGTGTGTATGGGTGTGCATGTGTGTGTGCGTGGGCAGATAATGCTGATGACAGGGAGACGTGATGGGGTTAGCAGATTAGCCTGACAGACTGAATGACAATAAGTGGATTACGTAACACCTTTGTTACCTACATTTGTTATTCACGTCCTCAGCAATCTGTGAATCCACAATAGCATTTGCTTGTGTCTCTGTGCGTGCATGTGTTTGATGGCAACGCATGAATAAGGCAGCATGCGTCCTCCAACGAGCAGCACTTTCTTATTAAACTAGAGGTGCAAGAATGTCTGAGGTGAACTGTGTGGAGTTGGGTTTTGTGTGTGTTACCTGAATGAGACTGCGTAGTGACTCCACATATGACTGCTCTGTGTCCAAGAGGGTCATCATCACATGTTTCCTCATGTCCTGTAAAAACACAAGAAGGTCAATCGTTACTGCATTTAGACTTTTCTTCTTCACTTCTAAATTTCAATATCTAAAGTGATGTTTTCTGCCATTTCATTCTTGCTTTAACCAACTTTAACCGTGCAAAGGGTGTGGAAACCTTCTATGTTTACAAGACACAAGGACAGGAATGAAACTCTTCACAAAACTCCTACAGCCCATATGTCCAGCATGAATACACACGGACTCAACCTTTGTGTCATGCCAAAGGAGGACGACCTTGTTATGCTCTGTTGGTAATTCACAGATCAACCTGCTTTGCATCAAAACAATGTGGTAAAATTCTCTTCATCTAACCAGTGCCTGGGTATCCCTCTGATGGAGTTTGGCTGGCTCTTGGGCTGCTGCTGGAACTACAGGCTGTACTTCCGCATTTTCGTATTGCCCGCAACATGTTTTCGCTTACTGCTTAACTGTAAGAGATCTGATTTGTTTTTCGCTAGCAAGACACCATTGTTTCAAATGGACATGCTCGCATTTTGTGATCCACCAACGGGAGCGGTTATTGGTCTGGTGCTGCGCAGTGCATTCTGGTACCTGTAGGTTTCCTCCTTCTTGTTTTCTCTGTTTCTGTAGCACCAATTTCAAAAGTATGCGTGTCTTTCTGCTGGAGAGACGTCTAAGTTTAACTAAAAGGCCATCTTTCCAACGATGAAATACTCCTCTAATAATGTGTGACTCTGATGTGTCTTACAACTGCTGTATTAGGAAAATAACTTAAAAGAGAGTTGATAGATGCGTCAAAAAACCTTGAGGCAGACTCAAACAAACAAGCCAACCTGGATTCGGGCACGTACTGAACATGCACACACACATACACAAATGCTCTCTTCTATTACAGCCTTTTTTCACAACAGGAACTTTTCCTGGAACTCAGGAACTTTACTGTGTATTTTGACAGGAAGTGACCCTGTTCAGACTGACCCTGAGGCAGTCTCTATTCCTGAGGTATGGCTTTCTTCAGATATAGACTATTAGAGAGTGGAATGGAGTATGAGCGAGCAGGAGAACCACCACTGAAACATCACTGAAATTGGTTGTATTTTAATTGCTGCTGCTGCAATGAAAAATTACTTAAAAACACTCAGCACTTCTTTTGTATTTTTGCAGATGGACCTATTGCTTTTTTGGCATTTTTAATCTCCCACTTCTACCTCTGCATGTCTCCTTTCCAGAGCACAAAGAACATCATCACCACAGTCCTCTCGCTGTATGCAGTTCAGTTTTAACACTCCATTACTGGATGATAATTTGCCTCATCTTCATGATCCTAGAGAAGCAGAGGAAACACAGAGTACTCCTGTATCTTTGTTCCCTCTGCCTCAAGTTCCTGGAACTGTTTCAGTGAAGTGGTACAGCCTAAATGTCAATGTGCTACATCCTAAAAATCATTAGGAGGGAGGCACAGAGCTGCAAAGATGTCGCTGTTGTTGCATATTCATAGCCAATACACACACACACACACAACACACACAGGGACCGGATTAGAGGTCACTGAGGCCAGGAAGTCCACAGAGGCGAAGCATGACTCAGTTGTTCACTCTAACAATGACTCATGATTAATGGATGCAAGTGAATGAGCTGCTCCGACACATAGTGGACCAAAAAAAAAAAAACAGACAGAATGACAGCAACGAGACGATGAAAGACAGATTGTTTACTGACAAACAAATAAAGACGTGTTTAGTTCATGTTATATTTTACTTTTCTGCACTGTCAGATGAAGCAAAGCCTTCTCCCAAAAATGTTATGGCGATAATTAAAAGGTTTATGCTCCACAAGGTGCAACTCCATCCCTCTTCTCTGTGATGAAGTCCATCCTATAACTTGAAACAGACTGTATGTGTGACAGAGAGAAAGAGGCGGGAGAATAAAAGGAGTATAAGGATCATGGAACAAGTCAGACATATTATCTCAGGGGTCTCAGGGGAGATTCCCAAAATATTCTGGCACCAAACATGACTTCTAAATATCAAACGGAGCCACAGGCACAACCCTATGGTGCATACACTCTATGACCACAATGTCTCTCTCTGTCTTTCAAATACACACACACATACACACACACAGAGGCCACAAAAACACACAGAGGAGGATTTTTTTCCTTCCCCTGCTTCTCTCTGCCAGCACCACTGTGCCCTATAAATAACCGTAACAATAACTTCCCAGAAAGGCCATGTTTAGTGTTTGGCATCTGAAGGGATCCCAGGGGCACTGTGGGGTACCACCGGAGGGTGAAAGGTGGTGTGTGAATGGCAGAGTGTGTGTGTGTGTGTGTGTGTGTGTGTGTGTGAGACAGAGAGTGCAGGAAAGTGATTGTGAGTGGAAAATCTATCTTCTGCAATGAGAGAGAAAAGCGTTATTGTTTTGTCTTTTTTTATAGTGAATGTTAGGTTGACATTTACTTGCCTCCAGTGACTCATCTCTTTTGGCAAATAATTTTTCTTAAGCTCGACACTGTTGCTTCACAGAGCAAGGGATTCAGTCCAAGCCTACTCTGCGCTGAGATATAAACACAAACACAATGGAGTGGAAGGAATAAATACAGGGCTGAACATGGCTAAAGAGGGAAACACAATACCGCAGTAATCATCCATCTATACTCCCCAATTACCCTCCGAATAGGGACACTCGTCTATTCAGAATACATCTCGGTCCGGTCCCCTCGTACAGTGAGCAACAGATCTGCCAAAGTGTCCTGAATCCCAGCTTCTCAAGCGTTGTTTAACTAGTCTTTCATCGACAGGAAATCATGATTCAGTTGCTGATCTTTCTGGGTAAATGTCACACCTGCATCTCTAAAAAGACTGACTTGAAACCCAGCTTTCATCTTGCTGTTGAACTCCAAATGTATTACATAGAAATTAAACTTAATTTATGATGATCACATTGATGAATGTGACTCTCACACCCTCTTGCTGATGAATCATTATTTTGACGTCAGCCTGACAAAAGACGAACAAAATCAAAATCAGCTGCTTTCTTTACAGGCAAATAAGCACACAGACGGACGGACAGACACACACACACACACACACCCTGTAGGAGTCTGTTCAGTTGATAATGATGGGAACAGGAAGACAGGGGAATAACGCATGAACGTGTGCGACACAATGAGGCAAAACAAGGGGGGAAATGTCCCTGAAGACAGGAATGTTCCTCTGTTCTGTGCTGTGGTCGCCTTTATTAGATTACACACACGCACATACACACACACCAGAACATGGTGAAATTATGCTAGGAATGCTAGTTTCATTTTGCTAGCAAGGGTTGCCATAGTAACCTCAGCTGAGAGTCAAGACACTCTCAGTCCAGTCTGAGCCGAGCGTCGGACCAGAGAGTTCAACTGGATCCAGTGTATCCAGTTTTTGTTTTTTTTAATCATCGTCAGGGTCTCAACTTGTGTGATAAACACGCTGCAAAGACTGATACTGCACCGAGGGATTTTTTGAGTCAGCTGAAAGACAGTATCAGTGGAAAGCTGCACTCTGAAATGTAGCTGTCCTTGTTTTTTGGTGCCTTTTGTGTTCAGTTCAGTGTCCAACAAACAATGCTGGAAATAACTTTCTTTATTTTTTTTTAAGTCAACAAGCAATTTGTTGGATTTTAGCAGCAGAAAGGGGCAGAACTGAGTACACTTGATTATCCGTTTATTGCAAAGTAATATTACGATCTTCAGCAATGTTAGTGCTCATATTGTGCAGCTCTGTGTTACAGTTATCATCTTTGGTCTCAACAGCCCTTAAGTGTGATGCTGTGATGACACAGGATGAGTCACTGTTTGCTGTTTCATTGTTCTCCCCTGTCCAGCTCAGGAGGCTGTGCTTGGAGAGCAACTCCAGCCTGGTCGTGTTATTTTAATTCTTGAAGTCAAACAAGATAATTCATTGCTATTTGTTACAGCTTGGGTCTTACTTTGGTGTCTGCAAGACAGGGCAAGAAACCAGCTGTCAGGTGATCAGAGAGACTGTAATCTAGTCAAAATATTGGACGTTAACATGTCAAAATACTGCCTGATTATCTACACCACTTTAATTGGAGGTAAAATTTCAAATGCAAAAGTGAGTGTGCCCAATTCACTGCACAAGAAAGCTGTGTGTGCTAGCAAATGCTGTAAGAACTGTGGGGTAAAGATTAACCAGGAGGTCGGTCTGCAAACTGTGATGGATGTTTACAACGGACAGTTTGGGTAACAGTTTTATCGTTCACTGCAGTTTGTTTCTTTCAAATCAGCTTGGATAACGTTAAAGTTTGTTAAAAACGTGTATGATTATCATTATCAGGTGTGTTTTAGTGACATCACTATGATCTCAGATCTTATCAGTCACTTTGGTAAGTATAACTCTACTATAAATGAGAAAGATGATTGATAAAGCTTAAAAAGTAAGAGCTGGGAATTATCTGTAAGAGAAATCTTGAGAGAGGAGGTGGAAGTGAATGAAGCTGACACAGATGTGACTGAGGTGTAACGAGCACAAGCTCAGGTGTAACTAATGACATTAACGATGGCTACATTTCACCTCAGTGTCCCAATTAGCCATAAAACTGAAACAGCTTCATGAAATTTAGGCCATTATTAACGTCAGAAATGACACCTGTGCTTTTCTGTGATTTATAGGAGCGCTTTTCAGCAGTGAAAAAAGGGCATCTTCATCCAGATCTACTGACAGAAAGTTGTCTTTAGGGCTTCAGAGAGTCAGAAAATGGATGGGCAGTGGAGACACACATAGTTCGGTTTATATTACATTAGGTTTCTGCATTGGGATGTACGACAGACACGAGCCCTCAGACTCGGGCTCAGCAGGTTCAGGACTCACAGCCTCGTTTGTCACCACTGACAACATGAATATCCACTAAAGAAAGAAACTAACTGAAGACTGTCAGAGCTTCAGCCCTGACACCTGAACCTGTCTGAAAATTCATCAAGCACAGGGCCGATGAACACTGGCTGTGTGAGTGTAGCTCTGCCAAGAAGAGTTCTTCAGGATTAAAAGAGCGTCTGCTTCAGTTCTCCTGAGCTGCATCCAATCATACTCCACTTCAGTGAGGGTCAAGCATCAGAAGATGAAGGACCAAAGCAGAGGGACTGCACGTGGGACAGTTATCTCCACACTGTGCGAGAGACAGGAGATGTGGCCTTGCATTTGTATATTGCTCTCTTGTCCAGTGGTTCCCAGCCACAGGGTCCAGACTTCTCCTTGGTCATTAGTTCACAGTCCGCACAGTTTAATATATTCAGCATCATACTTGCATGTGGTCATGACATTGAGCTACTTTGCTGTCTCCGTTAGTAGCTGTCTATCAGTCACTCACTCTACAGCAGGAAATGGCACTTCAAAATAAAAGCTCTGTGCCAGAAATTCACTGTGCTTTAAAATAAAGTGTGTTTTTTACAAACTTGACATATTCACTTGAGTCACTTGCAGTCTACTCAGAATGGACCCACGACCCACCAGTTGAGAACCACTGCTTTGGTCTTCCAACCACTCAAAGCACTTTAACACCACATGCCACATTAACACGTACACACACATTCTTGAGAAACTACCAAACAAGGTGCCTCCTTAAATATTCATTCGCACTCTTGTGGGACTCTCGGCTCTCAACTTGGGGTTCAGCTATCTTGCCCACGGACACCTTGACATGCAACATGGAGGAGCAAGGGATCAAATAGCTCATCTTCCAGTTAGTGGGTGACCGGCTCTACTTCCTGAGCCCCAGCCGTGGAAAGTAGGGCAAGAATGCCACAAAAAATGGGTTAGTAAAAATCTGTTTTGTTTACATATGATAAAGAAAATACACTGGGCTGAGGTATTGGAGTAGTCATACTTAGCTCAAGGGTCGCAGGTCAAATAGGTTGCCAGGTGGCTGAGTGCCCACTTTATAATTCAAAATGAAAATAAATTGACTCACACCAAATTTTGTTTTGCATTTAAAATGTAAATTAAGTGTCAGTGCATAAAAAGCCCCAAAATAGTGCCTTGGGGAATCCCAAGGACCCCTCATACTTCGTACACCCCTGCTTACACCTGACCTGAATGACTTATTTATTAATTACACATATTAAATTTATTAATATTTGTTAGCTCTCTGAGGTTTTGCAGAAATGGCCTCCAGGCATAGCATCCCTGTGTTAGAGAAACACCTAAACATACACTCCCAAAGATTATCTGAGTTTTTTGGGGAACTGTCTCCTGGTAAGCTGTCACTCTTGATAGCATACATTTTCAGTTCATTTTGAATTAGTAATAAAACATAATGCATGCTTCAATAACTAATATCTTCTGTAGTATTGCCTAAAATAAATATCCTTCATAACTTTGAGGAGTCGCCCATCTGAAATCTTGACATCACAGCTCCGAATTCTTTTTGTAATCAGATAACTTTGATCTATAAAACAGCCCAGATCTGTGGAATGATGTGGCCTGAAGATCAAGAATGTGTTTGTGTAATTTAATCAGCCCAAAACAGCCCAAGCTAACATGTGTTTAGAGAGACAGGTCTGTACAACACAGTCTGTTCACTGGAAACGGAATTCACACCGTGCCGCAAAGAGCACAAGCACGCTATAATATGTCTGAGTATCTCAAACGTGAGTTGATAGTCAGGGTTGCAGCCCGTGGCCAGACAGTAAATGTGATAGGACGGATGGCCCGCAGGATTCAGCCCGTCATTTATTGACACTGTGATGAAACCCTCGAGGGTGCGTGGGACAGAAACGTCTGAACAAGTGTATACAGTGTGTGTGTGAGTAGTACAGCATGTTCTCATGTGTCCCTCTGCGAGCTCTGGTGTCTCAATGATGGTGTGGACACAGGGGGTCCATAAAGTAAGTTATTCCTCACAACTGGGGCCAAACATTATAACATGACAGTAAAGACAACATACAGCAGAGTCAGAGCGCAGGCAGCTTTGTCTCATGTCCTCCTGTTTCACTAGTTTAAAATGTGGTTTCATGCAGTAAAGGTCAAGATGTGTATCACTGTATTTCTCTTTGTTGTTCTGCACACTGTCATATTGTACCGCTATACTGCTGTTACCAAAACAGCTCTTATCTCTGTAATTTTGCACTTGGTAGTTTGACAAGGCCACACTTTGATGTCTAAATAACAGAAACTGAACGCCATATAAAGTGTTCAACTGTAGAATTTAATGTTTGCATGACTGGATAAAAAATAAGGCCAGTTTATTCATCCTATACCTTTTTTTTTCAGTCAATTTAGTGTCTGAAATTGCAAATAAAGGCCTGAAGCTCCCAATCATTCCTTCTACGTGCTGCAGCTGCTTTCAATTTTCTGCCATTAAATATTTTGTAAGGTCACTTTCTATTCTCTGTGGCCTTAGCTGCCGACAGAAAGACTGGGACACAGCTGCAAAGACTACAGCTGTATTACTTTGAGCGCAGAAGCCCACAGCTCCTCACAAATGATGATATACTGCCAACAAGGTTGTGTTTCAGGTCCTGTTTATTTTTGTCAGTCTATTAGTTAGAAGGATGTCTCAAAAACTTCTGATTTTGTTTCTGTGCTAACAGGTGCAACAAAGAGTGAGAAAGATGTCAGTCACACACAGACCTGCTCCACACGGACACTGGTGTTTTGTAAGTGGGGTTTTTCCTCTCTTTTGTGCCCAAAAAAATTCTGTCCACACACACTGTTTTCTGTCCAAATGAAAATGCAAAAACACAGCTGAAGCAACGAAAAAATCACGCCAAACCCACAGGCAGTGATGTAATAACTCTGAAGCCACACAAAGAAGAGGGTGTTGGCCTCATTGGTAGGCTACCTGTAGCTGTGATCTCCACAGCACACTCTGACACCTCCTCAACATAGTGGAAGAGTAGCTGTACATTTATGTGTAAACAGGTACAATGTCCTCTTAGCAAGGGTAGAGCCAGCATTATTTAGGTCACATCCACCATTACACAAATTTTGCCTCATTTGTGATGCCTCACATTGGAGGTAATGGCACACACTCTGATGTCTCAAGCCAAAAACTCTTTTAGGAGTTTCTGAAAATCGTTTCCCTTGACAAAGTTTTACAAAAGGTCTCGTTTTAGTGACTGGGGACAGAAGAAAAAAAAGCCTACATTTACAAAAAATACCTGTGACCTGTGGATTAGGCCACAGCCTGTAAACAGTCCTCAGAAGACCTCACCATGGGTGTGATGGAGTGTTTTCTCATGCCCTGCATTTACTTTATTGGAAAAAAAAATTATGTTGGATACTGACTTCCAAGGACGCTGTGACAAGTTGTGCCTGTTACATGCGTTGTCTTCTTTCAAAATAAACTGCTGTTTTCACAGGAAATTTACCGTTTACATACAGTCTCTTTCAAAATAAAGGCACTACTAACCAACTGGCCACGTATCATGCCAGTGTTAAAAGACAGCTTTTTTCATCAGTGTCTGACGCCACAAGTCACTGCACAAGCACCAGATGTGGACGACTTCGGAGTGAGACTGGGTTGAATCATTTTTTCTATTAAAAAAGATTACATTACCAGTATTAAGGACTGGATAGCTGTATACAGATGTCCAGGTATACAAACTTAACTGATATATACTGAATAATATGACATGTTGGGGAAAAAAATGTATTTGCTGTCGTGTCCAGAGTTAAATAAGAAGACTGATACAATTCTCACGTCTATATGGTTAATATGTAGCTTGAGACAGTAACTGGTTAGCTTAGCACAAAGACTGGAAACAGGGGAAAACAAGTACCCTGGGTCTGTCTTAAGGTAATAAAGTATATTATTTCATTTGTTTGATCTGTACAAAAAACGAAGTGACTTTTTCCTGGCTAGAACCAGAAACCACCTGGAGTGTCTGCTCACTGTCTGACAATGTTATTTCATAATGTCAAACTATTCCTTTAAATAAGTAAATAAAACCTGTAAGGTTTTTCTTTATTCTTCTGAAAGAGAAACACAGAAAATCATGACTTTACAGCAGAGTTTTTTTTTGCCAGTTTTTGCTACAAATGCTGTATTCGTCATGCTAAGAAATAAAAACTGAAGAGAAAACACTGAATCTGTGATGTTACTGTCATTTTCTGTCAATACCTTGTTTTGAATGTGGCTAATTCACTGAATATGGACCTCAACATCAGCACAACACATATTCAATATAAAAAACTATTGGCCTTGGTTCCTGTTTGAGGTCTGAGCAAGTTATTTCATTAAAAGCATCAGCCACACAAACGGCTCTTTCCTCTAATCTCATCGCTGTCGTCACACCTTTCCCCCCCCTCCCCGACAACTGTATCCCCTGGCAACAGCCTGGCGAAAGCAGCAACAGGCAGCCTCTCAAAAGAGAAAGCATCCCCATCACCTGTCTCTTCCTCTATTCATCCAACACCTCTGAGGAACTCTGACATTGACTTTCACATATCATTCATGTTTCAAGGTCCTGGAAGGAAAGGACTCTCATCCTTCACTTCCTCCTCTGCCTTTCAGCAGGGTTATGTAATTCTGGCATGCAGATGTATGCGACAGTGTGAGTGTGTGTCGATGTACTCCGTATTGTCATCTGAATGCCACAGACTGCTCCGACCTACTCTATAATGATCAATAGTTTTCTCTCTTTCGGACATGCACACGCACAGTATTGATCCACCTCCTGACTCTTCCATCATTATCACCGTCATCACCTCCTCCGTTCCTTTCCTCTTATCATACTCTTTCCTCCCAGTCGCCTCACATTCACACCATCAGTTAATACAATAATCAATGTTGAGATGTGTAATTAGTCCTCTGCTGCTGCTTCAATATTTCCTTTATCAATACCACTAATGCGCAGAGCAAAAGCACAAGTATTTTTTGGTCGGTAGGGCTGGAAACTATATTGATATTATAAGAGGCAAAGTCTGTTGCGGACGCCCAAGAAGCACGACTGTAAAAATTATTTGTGGCAGCTTTGGTCGCTCTAGTCGCTCATCACGTACTGGCTTAAAAGCAACGTAGTTGCTGCTTGCTGCTGTCCAGTCAAAAAGCTCATAGTTGGCCTACAGAAAGTTATGTTTGGTCAATGAAAACAGACAACGTATGTCATCCCATTCAAACCAAGCAAGGAAGACTTGCAGGCTACATCGGAACATTAGCCTGTAATCCTCTCCTCTATTACTAACATTACACACTTTAAAACTCACCAGACCAACCAGCTACCTCCACGACGCGGCCCCAAGCCTCATTTATTTTATTTTGGTCTCTGTAACCAAACAGTGACACATTATAAAGGACTGAGTGGGCACGAACGCAAGTAATAAACTTCTCGATATCCATTGTCGAAACAAGTGTGCTGTAGGAACCAAAGTTACATGGCTTGTTATTTGGGACCCGCTTCATTGAAGCTCATCAGCACCCTGATTGGTTGCTGCTAAACCACGTCACAGCTCATTACAATAAATTTAAACGAGTTTTAACTCCCCTACGAACCGCTCTGGTCGCTCTGCTAACAGCCAGGTCGCCCAAGTCACCTGGCTCTCATTGAAAAAGAATGACTTCCGCCATTTTAGAAGCTCTGGTCGCTTTTGATGTGAACGTACAGTTAGATTTTGGATATAGTCATACGTGTTGACTTTTCCTGTCTGCAGAAAATTATGTTTATGTGAAAGTAATTTGAGCAGGTTTCGAGGGAAACCTAACGCTGAGCAAATTCAATTTTACTTTAACATAATGAGGAAATATTGAGAATTATTGACAGTTTATTTCACTTGTTTTTTTGCCAAAATAGGAAGTCTTGCAATACGCTATCCACTCAAAGTGACTATAGCATTATTATTTTATTACCATTAACATTTACCAAAACCACAATTGTTCCGTTGCCGTAAACAATGTTCTTTTGTTGCCTACACCTAAAATAAAAGTCTGGATGTGAACCAGGAGTTCTGGGGGCTCATTTCGTACGCATTGCGTACGCACAAAACGAGGTCCGACAGTGGCATACACCATTTCCCACGCAAAAATTGTAATCTATAGGAACAGATTTGATGGGACATCCCATGTTTACGAACATTCTGAACGGTTATTTGAGATTTTATGGAAGAAAACAATTCATTGCAGCAATCAGTTGGGGTTCTACAATTATTTTAAGGACTTTGGGAAAACAAATAGACCTATTTTCAAAAGCATCATAACGTCAGCCCTCAGGCAGTCTGATGTCCTTGCTATGGTCAATGGTTAGCTTTACTTTCTTAATTTCTATAAGCATATGTTAGGGACATTATATTTTAAATGGAAAACACTCATTTCAATCATGAAAAAATGTACTACTGCTCTTGCTTTAATCTACTTGACCCTCCCACGTACAAATACATGTCAATCCCTGGTGTGGATTAACAGCCTGGTTGTTCAGATTAGCACAGCGGCTGTGTTATGACTGCAGTATGTGTACGTTTGTGGATTCACAAGAGTGGATGTAATGTGAAGTGTGTTCGCTGATTCTGCTGCCACTCAAGCATACACGACCCGAGGTATACGACAAACACAGACGAATAAAATGCTACTACAGACACCTTAAAATAAAAATAATTAACACTTAGAAACTACCAAAAACACTGTATGTGAAGATCATCACAACACTGACAGTGCAGATGGAGCGACAGTGAGACTACATTGAGTGCTGCGAGTGTTTGTGTCAGTAGGTGTTGGAGCTAATCGTGTGATTCACTCTGCTCTAATTCTATTAAATAGGGAGAGACATAGAGAGGAGGATCTGAAGAAAGAGACATTATTCAAGGAAGACAGACAATGTTAAAACAAGGAATGGGCTGTAAAAATGAAAGATGCGCTGAAGAACAGAACAAAAGAATTCAAAGAAAAGCAGGATCTACAGCAGAGGGAGAATGACAAGGATAGCAGGAGAGGAAAAGGAGGAGGTTGGATGGAGTGAAACCTAAATTGACTTGGACAGGCAGGTGATAATGTCCTAGAAACGCAGCAAAGGTGCAAGACAGGGACAACACACTGAAAAAGAAAACACCTAGTCTACCTCTCCGTTGGGGCTCCCAGCACAATGTCCATTCCCATTCAAATTCCCTCTGGAGTTCCCATTCCCGTTGTTGTTCCTGAACTGCTCCACAGCATCTCTGTCCACCACCTCTTCTCCTCCTCCTCCTCCTCCTCCTTCTCTCTCTCCTCCGCCTCCCTCATCTCCTGTATTCTCTCCATTCTCATTCATTTCCTCCAGAGCGATGCTGAACTGGGCAAGGGTTCGAACCATCTGCAGCATACGGAGCGGTCCCTGTGCCCGAACGCACACTCACTTTGGCACATAGACACGCGCGAGAAACAACAGGAGAACACCTGCAGGGTCCGTAAACGGTCTGTTTACTCACACAAACTGGGTCTTCATGTCGGCAGAATAACGTCAGATAAAAGAAAAGACAACACCTGAGGGTCGAGGGGAATCACCTCCTTGCCTCTTGTTCACCACATCAAATAAACACGCTCCTTCCAGTTGTTTTTTCTCTCCTCTTTTCTTCTGGCAACAGATTCTTCTCAATAATTCAGCCCTTCAGAAAGCAACCCCTCCGCATACAAATCTTGTGCTCTCCCATAAATTCAGCCTTGTATGTAAGAGTGTGCGTCTGTTCTGTGGCAGGTAGGCTCAGCTGCACAGCTTGTCTGTCACCGCGTGTGTGTCCTGCAGCGCACACACACACCGTATGTGAGAGGCAAAGGAGCGCACTTCAGCATGTATGCACGGGTGTCTGATCTGCTTCTACTGCATGGATGATGTAAGCAAGATCTGAGCGTATGTCGAGGTGTGGTGTGTGTGGACCACGGAAGGGATAAAAAGTGTGTGTGTGCGTGGGTGTGTGTGAGTGTGTCATGGCCCTCCCCCCGGGTGTGTAAAATGAGAGACAGCAGGCAGGGCAGACGCTCACAGTGCTCCGCTCGGCTCAGCCAGACTTAACCAATCCCTCCATAAAAAATCGATTGAGGCATCTGAGGTATGAGAAGAGGAAGATGACAGAGAGTGATTCATCCACCCATCTCCCATTTTCTCTTTCAATCATTCATTCATCATTACAACATCTTCTGTGTCACAACAGCATCTATCATGTCATGACACTGTCTTAAGTTCCCCTACTCCCATGCAGTTATTACATAGCAGCTCCATTAAAGGAACTCAGAGCATGTCTGTGGTTCAGAGATTGTCTGCACACAGTTCTCAACATGGAGGTGGCCTAGCTGGCCGCTAGCTGCTAACAGCGGTGTTATGATAGCTGTATTGGTAGTTTAATGATTGTCTTGTGGGTGTGGTATAGACAGGTGGTAGGAGGCAGGGTCAGCACTGATGTCACACTTGGGGGTTGGTGGTAATGACTCATTAGCCACTATTAGCCGCACCTGCAGGGAGAGCTTAGCATAGCAGTATAACAGCGGGAAAAATGCAAACAATGGATACGGTGCTGACTTAGCCAACAGTGTTAACCTGGAGGGAAACCAAAGGGTGGGCGCTACACTTCTGAAACAAAGCCATGCCCATTAGCCCAAACAATATCTCACTGGAACTGAAAACCCATTTCTCCAACAGCCTGTTTTCCTCAAATCAAACACCCATTGCTCCAGGGGTGTTTTTCTGACCCTTCAAGGAATTTCTGAGCAGCATTTGAGCCACCAGCACCAGGAGTTTTCCACCGAACCATCCCCACTTTTCCAGCGACTTTTTTGCCACCAGATGTGGGGGTTTGAGCCAAATTACCATCCTTTCCTAACCATAACCAAGTATGGCTAAACCTAACCACGCATTCACCACAGCGTCGATGTGAAATGTAAAATATCTGTGGTTTACAGAAACTTAGAACATTTTTTGTGGCGATTAAGTTGTCTAACTGGAGGGAGTGTGCATCTTCAGAGAAACAGGACTACGTTTTTGAGATAACGGGCTGTTGGAGAAACGGGCTTTCAGTCCAATGGAACATCTTCAGACTAACAGGGCTTTGGAATTTTGGGCCATGCGAACAATGGGCAATGATGCTGTCCTCCACCTTGGGTCAGGACAGCGTTATCAGCAGTACATGGAGTATGGGTGCAGAGCAGAGTCGCGGCTATTAACTAGCCTGTGAGACACACTAACATGGACTCCCATGCACTAACTTGCATGTGGTGCCGAACCGACTACCACCACGATAAACAGAGAAGCCTGGATCCTAACACACAGAGTGATCGTGACCCTATTATATCTTTACATAGCAGTTGTTTGTGCTTTCTAGCTGCTCTATTTCTATGCAGGAACACTGAACGGCATCAGCCCACAGACAACCAGAGCAAGGGAATCGTTTTAAAGGACCAAACCTGTGTTTGGCAACTTTTAGCCGCACCACAAATCATATATACTGAAGTTAATTTTTACAAGCATGCTGCAATGTTTTAGATGCACTTCCCAGCTTCCAGGCCGCTATTGCTTTCTGTTTTATGGCTGAGACCTCTACATCTAAAAATCATAAATTATTTATCATGTATTTAAATACTGAAAAACTGCAGAAAGGTTTAGGTTGAAAATACCACTGATGAAAATATATTAAGATTATGCTGAATTTCCATCCTAGTCATTAAACTGCAGTACAGGTCCTGATATTTTTTTATTTAATTTTTTCCCATCCACAAGCTCAGCTATTGTCGGACATTATTTCAGCGCTGGCTTCATGTGAGAAGTGCCTTCATACATTTTTGATCAAAGTTAAAATTTCATCATATGGTTGTGACTGTGCAGTTGCACCATTCCCCACCGTCCTTGCGCACCCTGTTTAGGTCCATTTTCCAAAGAGTCTTTATTAGCGACTGCATGGCCGCATAAAGTTAATGAACTAACACATGCAGAACCACCAGTGCAGCCATTTAACATAATATAATAATGTACATGCACCCACATTAACATGCAGCAAACAAGCACACACCCTTTTTGTAATACACATGGGAACACTCACAGAAACACACACAAAAGGAAACTCAAAATCAGTGCAGGAAATAAAAGATGCCAAAACTGCAATTTTGACAAAAGGGTAAAAAAGACTGTGTGTGCACATCAACCGGATGGCACGCATCAACAGAGAGTTTTTGTGAGTCTCATAAGTAGAAGACGGCACGCCATGTGGGTTTGAGCACAACTGCTTGCGAGCGAACTGAGAGAAGCAACAGTAGCTTTAAAAATACAGTGCACCATGCAATATTAATACAAACAACCTGCCTCAAGTGATTTGATGTCGACCAGCACAATGCAGTGTACTTCTACAGTGCACACGTTTAAAGTTTATGGGAAACGATAAACACTGAGAGTGTCCAGTTAAAGTTAAGCGTGGCATGAGGTGGCTTTTGTCCAGCGATAAACCCAAACATACTTTAGGCTCTTTCTGTCCAGCAGAGATCAGATGGTGACAACAGAAAAAGGGCACAAAAGGACATTTAAAGGTCAAGCTCGTGGCAGGAAATTGGCCTTTAATCCTTGTCGCCATGGAAACAATAGACGAGTTTGAAGGTCTGGTGACAGAGATCAGAGATGGCAAACTCTCCGGCATGTTCGAAGTTGGAGCACAGAATTTTTTTATACATATACTTCCGTCTCTGAGCCATACGTCTATTATCTGTCTCTCTACCAACAAACTATCTTTAATACCAAATAAGCACTGAAAAATAATAACTTTCCTCCTGTCTGATGCTTTAAAGTTCTGCAGAGAATAAAGGGAAATGGTTCCTTCTTTCTTTATATCTGCGTCTCTATGTTTCTATCTTTGTTTGCTCAACCTACACATTCCTGCTAACACCTTTAAAGGCTCATTTACATTCTCTTTGCTTACAAAAATAGATCCGTTCCTATTAAATATTGTGACCATCACTGCCTACGTACTTCCATGTGTCCTTTATGCTGGCAAAGACCCATCCAAAAGAAGGCACCAGATGGCAGAGTCAAAAGTTACTGACAACAAACATGGCGCCGGTGGAGGAGGTTGTGATAATCTAACTTCTGATGGAGGCAGCGTTGTAAATGACAGCAGTCTGAGGCCATTAAACACATTGCGAGAAGTGGACAGAGATTTCTTTACACTATATGACACATTCATTTTGTTCTGCCAATTTTAAAATCTTTAGCATATCTGTTTTTTCAACGATAGCCAAGGCATAACCCGCCCTACGCTGCCTTACTCTGCCTCTGACTGGCTTACCCTCGTTTTCTTACCCTAAACCTAACCAATCCCACCAGCAAAGCCATTGGACACTAGCCAGTTTGAGGAGCAAAGTATGGCTGTATCTTGCTAAACTACACTACACTGCCCTCATGATCGGTGGGGGTATTGTTGCGTTTTATCCGCATGTTTTCAGAAAACGCGCACAAATACGTACAAACAGAAGGCTCCGTCTGTGTCAAAATACACATGCAACATTGAGCACTGATGAGCCATAACTCTTGTTAATACTTTTTCATCACGCACGGAGAACTCATGATTGACCGTGCCCATATCGTTTGGTCTTGTCCTTCTATTCAGGCTTTCTGGAAGGAAGTAGCGACAGCCACTTCAAAAACTTTGGGTTTTAGTACAACATTTGCATCTCTTTATCTTGGACATACCCCTGACGGACTAAGTAAAGATGATACCTATCTACTAAAGATCTTATTGGCGGCAAGTAAAAATACTGTCTCCAGACAAACTGCCCCACTGCTGACCTCTTTATTAATACTGTTAGACACTAACATCTTCTGGAACAGAAGATTTCTTCCCCATAGTATTTCAGAAAAAATTGGGAGAAAAACGGTGGAGAGAAAGGTGTGCTCCAGATTCCACATAATTATTGTATGTGCCATATATGACACCCTTCTTTAAATTAGGAAGAATTTGTCATGATTTTCTAAACCTCTCATGACCTCATATTTGCCTTTCTTTCTATTCTGTGTACTGTTCTTTTTCTTTTGTTCCTGTACTTATTGAATGTGAATGTAAAAAAATGTTCAGAAAAAAAAAGAATAAAAAAATATACATTCATATAGTTTTTTGACGGCAATGGATGAACAAGCTTTGGGTTTGTCTACATGGACAGTATTTGTTAGTAGATTCAATTTGTTTATTCATTCATTTGTACTTTTCGTAGGACAATTAAGAAATACATTGAATGTCATCAGACATATCTCTGAAGCCACACAGAAGCACACGAGTCACAATCATCACCTCACCAGTTACATCAGCATCCACAGCATCTAGTTTCTATAGCAACTCCAGTGTGCTCGCATCCCCAGCGCTTCCTGTTTAGTTCTGGACTAATGCAGTTGCTAGGTAGTCTAGAAAAAAAAAGAGTGTGTGTGTGTGTGTGTGTGTGTGTGTGTGTGTGTGTGTGTGTGTGTGTGTACATGTAAACACATGCAGAAAAAAGTGGGCAGCAGCCCAGGGATGGAGTGTTCTCCCTGAATGAGTTACCAGCTCAGAGCTGGCTGACCCAGATTTCCAAGTACACTGTGCAGACACACACACACACCCACACCCACACCCACACACACACACACACACAGGATAATGACATGGTCAGCTGTTTTATCATTTCCAGTGCAGATTGGCAGAAACAATTAATTATGATGAAGCTGTGAGTGAATCGAACACAATGATCAGGAGCCAGACTCAGTTTCACAACCTGACGTTTCCGTCTTCAGATCCACCATGAAAGCAAAACATGTGGCCTGATTACAACCTTCAATACTCTAAAAAACATTACCCGTTTTTTATGCATCACATTCAACAGCATTTATAAATACAACATGTCAGAACACCACACATATGCCATGGCAGATACGCTTCTGTGGCTGATCACGAGTGAGCTGAATTTGCAGCCATGGTTCAACCCCGTATTTCCTCCCCACCCTGCAAAGAAATGTGTGTGTGGTTTAATTCTCGCTCAGCTGCCCCAGCCTGGCTGTGTTAGTGAATGTTACTAAGTGCCACTAAATGACAGCTTATGCGACATCTGTATCACAGCCTCTGATCCAATATCACCCCACACACAAAAGTGGAGTGAGTCTAAACATGTAGGAGGACTGATGACACCTTTCAGCATACCCTCTGGTCCACAGGTGTGTGTGTGCATGTGTGTGTGTCTGAGAATGAGCGAGAGAGAGAGTAACCTTACGAGATGCATGACTGCCCAAACAGATCAAAACAGATTTCTCATCACACACCTGTGCATGCATACAGCTTGTACCATCTCTTTATGTTATGCTGCTATTATGTGTGTGTGTGTGGGCGTGTGTGTGTGTCTGTGTGCGCTTGTCCAGTTTTCCATCTGGTGCTTATCACAACAGCCCTCATCACATTACAGATCACACGGGCACTAAAAGACAAAATAAATGAAGGACAGAATGAGAGATGTTTTATGCACTGACGTCACATGTCATTCAGGTGTCCCTGTGTTTGTGTGTGTGTATGTAGCAGGTGTGTGGAGCTCTGTTAGCACCCCATGTCAACGCTGGATAACAGGACACTGACAGATGATTCCAGGAAAAAGGCGATTCCCACCGCCACCTACAACATGGGAGTTCAGAGTTGATACTCACACCGTTTATCTGATTCCTCTCTTTGTCTCTGGGTCACACCTGTCTGTCTCTTTATATCTGTATCTGTGTGCATACATGTGTAAAAACAAAATAAATATGGCCTGTGACCGGGTCGACTTTTAATCTCAACGAGACTTTACCTCGTTAAATGAAATATGGTCAAATACTGTCTGAATAAAATGAATGAAACACTATATGCAACAGCAGCTTTATACTGAGTGAGAGAATCACACCATCAATCTCTGTCACATGGTAAACATGACTTTATGTACTGTTTACTGTACCTAATTTAAAGTAACAGAAACGTACACACTCACATTATGCATAAACAGCATCCACAAGGGGGCAGTAATCATACTGTGAAATCATTACAGGAGTATAACTGTTTGTTTTTGTCTTCCTGTCACAGGGTCACAGTTTCAAACTTCTACACAAGGCATTAGTGCATTTGTTCAGAGGCCATGTAACATCAACTAAGGGGCAAATGTTGGCTACAATAAGTTTTAAAATGTATTTATTCTGACAGGAAACTGAGATATTATTACAATAGATGCTTCCTTCTGCCCCCATTGTCTTCAGGTCAGAAGTCATTAAGAGTTTAATGAGCAAAGTAAACAACAAATGGTTTCCAACAGAGCTGTGACTGTTGTCAAAACTGTAGCATGTGTGTGTGTGTGTGTGAGAGAGAGAGAGTGGGAGAGAGCGCACAGGTAACCAGATCTACTTGCTCTCCAAATACGCCCTTATAGGATGGTGTGGATTTGTGTGTGTGTGTGTGTGTGTGTGTGAGTGTAGTGTGGGGGGGAGACAGGGATACATGTGCTGTGAAAAGAGTCTTTGTCCACGAGAGGTGAGGCTGAGGCAAGGACACGATTGGCGTTCGGGCTAATACACACGTGCACACACAAAAACACACATTCATACACACACATATTGGAGGCACCTGAGAAGAATAATCTTCCGCTCTGATACATACACATGGATAAACACACGTGATGACACCGGAGATGATCTGATATATGGACAAATAACAAACAAAACTGATGAGGAGAAACAATGCAATTAAAAACCAAGGACATGAAATAACCAGTCACATGTTCTATGAAAGAAAACGTTTTTTTAAGGTATTTTTTTTCTTTTCTGACCATCTGTGATTAAATTCACACATAAGTATATCTGAATTGAACAGTAAAACTATCAATAACATGCAGGGCTGCATTAAATGTTACTTGGGAGTGTATAAAATGTTTGTAACAGCACAACTTGAATCAGAGTTCCTGCATTTACAAAGATGTCTCAGGCCTTTTCAGTGACTTTTAAGGCAGCGCTTGAAGGCCAGAAAGTTTAAGAATGTTTCACAGAGAGCACTCATTTATTACATCTTCCCATCTTTTCAAGAAATCAGTGCAAGTATGGATACTTTTTTCTCATCATGTGAAGTATAGATTAGGATGAAGAAAGACCTAGAAAGATACATCATACTGAGGATTTTTGGGCACGTTATTTTATTTTGAAAGTTGGGGTCTTTAAATTTACTTTCAAAAGTATTTTTAAAGTAGCCGACAAGGGGAAACATGCTACAACAGCCGATATAGAGATATATCGGAAACAGATATAGTTTCCATGAAACTAGATAACAAAGTGCGTCAAACCTTGGTAAGTTTTTAAAAAAAAAACTGAGTTCAGTGGCCTCTTCATCTTCAAAGAAACTCCACCAGCATCCTCAACCAGACAGCATTACAGGGACACACCAGGAGGAGCCTCCGATCCACTCTTCATCCATGTCCTCAATTTCCAGTCCTACCGCAGCCCGACAAGCTGACATCCCATCCGCTTCCTGTCCAGCAACCTATCCCACAATGCACTGGGATCCAGAGATAGCCATCAGCCACAGAGACTAGTCTTAACCCCAACACCACTCCGGAAATACCTTCTCTGTGTCTCTGTCTCTCCCACCCAGTTTTGCCTTTCTTCTGCCCTCTGCCATCTCTTTTCCTCTCTCTGATCATTTCTAAAATATCTTCCCATCTCTCTCTCACTGAATCCTAAAATAAAACCTCTGTCCTGTCTATTTTTCTTCAGCAAACTGTGTTATTTTTAGGAAATGTACCAGTAATATAGGGAACTTAAAGAGACTGTCAGATTTCCCAGCAGGAAACTGTGTCTCATAAAAGATGCACACAGTGAAAATGTCGGCTCTTCTGCAGCACATGGACGCGCTCACACACTCGACCCCAACCGTGGTGATATGTATAGTGTGAGACTGAGAGTGGGGAAAAAGAGGAGGAGGAGGGAAGGACAAAAGACAAGCAGGGATGAAGAAAATGTGACGGTAAACTCCAGAGTGTGAGGGCACTTAGCAGACAGTTAGCCAGCATCGTTCCCTGCAGATTGTGCTGTTATAATACTGCAGCTTAGCCGAGACTAAACAGTATACTGTGGATTAAGCCAATCTCTCCCCTGCCCACTTCATACTTTATTTTTCACTCTCTCTCCCCCTTTCTAGTCCCTCTTCCCCCCCCTTATCCCTCTTTCTCTCCATTTCCCCTCTTTATCCTTCTATCCTGGACATTCCTGACCCCTCACAGCCTAAAATCCTCACATATGTGTATTTTTGTGTGTGTACAGGTCGCTTGGCTGGCAAAGCTACAATAAATGAAGCGTCTTATTACAGCTTTAGGCAATCAAAACATGTGCCGGGATTTTTACAAGGGTTAAATCGAGCTAAAGCCTTCCAGGAAAGTAGCGTCAGAGGATATAAAGCAGATCTTTGAGTAGATTGACAAAAATGAAAATGCTAAAAGGCCACAAACGCTGCACTGTATCTGTGCACCAAGGACAGCAAAATATGTCAGTCAAACAATGATTGGTCAGACAACACTCACACACAGGGGAGTGACTTAACAATGCACCGAGACAAAGGCTGATGTCATGAGAGGGTGTGAAAGGGTGGAGGAGAGGAAAGAAAACACAGAGAATGAAGTCTCCAAGAAAGAGAGGGATATTGCGTCATACTGATCACACAGGCCTCGCTCAGACACATTCACATCACTCTCATAATGCTATATTCCCTGAACTCAATGTGTTACAATGGAAGAATGAATGCAACTTTTTAAAAACGACTCTTCACTGATTTGGACGAAGGAACAACATATCTGCACTAGCCCCTTACACTTCTGACATTACAGTTGGGTGTGGCCTGTTGTATACTTGTGACCACACCCACCAATGATGTAGCCTTGTACTTCAGTGCGGCGCTACATCACAGCTGCACAGGTTGTGGAAAAAACATCACAAGGTGGGAAGGCAAAGCAGGATTATTACTCTTTCTAACTTTTCTAGTTGAAAATATAGTTTTAAGAAGATGCAGAAAACATCACAGTGCAGCAGGGATCTGGTTTGACTCATTAACACCAGACACAAAGCCAGTCTGGGCTTGAAATGCTGTCGCTTTCCTGATGTTATTTAGAAAAACAGTGCAGTGTTCACATTGAAATAAGGCAGATGGCAGCTGGCAAACAGGAAAGAGCTTCTGGATGGCACGGGAGAAGAGAAAGAGATAGTACTTTTGGAACACGACCCACCAGTTGTGAACCAATGGTCTAGGCCGCCTGTGTTTTCACCTTGTGTGAGGAGCTACGCAACATCTGGTTGTTGATTTTGTCTCAGGAAGATGGCAAGAAGTTCAGATATTTTCACTTGGAATGGCAATGCCGTCTATTGTTACCATTGCTGGTATTCTCTGCCGCCCTCAGCTAATTTACCACCCTGCTCGACTACTAAAATTATATCTGGCTTGCCGTCTACCGTCTCCCTGACTCAATGCCAACGCAGCATAAAGGACCTACCAAGTGCTTTGAAAGATAGAATTGTTTATGTTTTCACGCTGATTGAAGACACGAGAAACTCCTCTGTATTCTCACCTATCTTTGTCATTCACAACTTCCTCTGTCTCACCTTCTCCTAGCGTTAGCAGTGAGTCTTCTCGTGGTCTGACCTCTGCTTCACACTCACAGTCGCACACTTGCACACCTGGAAGCTTTGCTCGAGCTGGGTGAAAGTGAATACAGAGTGCAGTGACTGAAGGAGCTCATACAGATTTCCCGGGCTAGTTCAGGAACTCAATCCTTTCATAAACCTGTTCCTCTGCAGCACCAGCAAGAGGAAATGCTCAGTGATGAATGGCTTGTTTTTAGTGACTGAAAGTGTAAAAGGCCTTTACAGACCAAGATTGAAGTTGTCGCTTCTTTTCATCTCAATGAAAGCCTGATGGTAGCATTGTCTTACATCCCCGGAGGCAGTGGCAATCACCGCCGACGTGAGCCAGCACAGATTTTCACTTTTTTAGTTGCTGCTGCAGAAGTTACACCACGACGGACTTTTTCTACTTAGCAGACCCATGTGTGACTCTGGAAAGACCCGTGCATGATCACCTGCTGCGGCTGTCACTTTTCCCTCTGAAAAAAAAAAGGTCGTAAGGATCAGTGACAGCCTGGTAGCAACTCTTTTCAGACTCTTTCAGTCTGGACAGGAAGGCAGGTGAGTTGGGGGAAAGAGCGAGATGGAGCGAGAGAAAAGCAGAGAGATCAGCGCCGTTATTGGCCGGTCAGTTGCTATGTAACACCGGTTGCCACAGAAACATCTGAAAGGAATAAAAAGCATGAATGAGAAAGAAAAACCAAGCAGCACAGAGCAGTTCATGATCAGCACCTACACACACAGAAACATTTACCCTGCAGTGTCACGCTACAGAGCTGCGTCACAAATCTCCTAGCAACAACATCTGGCACCATCATGGAGGTCCGACTGGATAACTGGCCGCGAAACACTATTACACATGACAGATAGGCCGAAAATAGATACCTGGAAAGTGTTGTTGTTGGGTTATTATGATGTATGTTCTTAGTCAGAGTCTTCTCTCCAAAGCAGATGTAGCTGATAAAGTGTCAGCTCAGTTCAGTATAAAAAAACCCAACAACTAATAATCTATGCCATGCTAGCCGCTCTGTGAGGCCGCGCTTTGGGCTGAATGCTAATGTAAGCATGCTAATATGTCCACAATGACAACACTAACATGCTGGTGTTAGGCAGGTTTAATGTTTAGCATGTAAATGGTTTAAATTTAGCATGTTAGCATGCTAATATTTGCTAATTAGCAGTAAAGACAAAGCACACCTGAGGCTGACGGGAATGTCACTAATATGCATCAAAGATTCTACCGTTGCCATGGTAATCAATGTCCAAATCAGTATTTCAATGCTTTTGTTTTTTTGTTTTGTTCTGTTTTTTTGTTTGTTTGTTTCGTAATATATATGCATTACACCAAAAATCCCAAATAGCCCATGAAACAAGAAATAGTAATCCAACATTTTTCAACATAGGCTACACTCTATTTATTCATCTGTTTATAGGCGTACATATGGGCAAATTTGTTTTTATGAGGTAGTGCTGCAAGTTATTTGATGCAATTATTGCACATTTTGAAGCCATTTTCGTTTCAATAAAAGAAAAATCCAAAGTCCAATTACCTTGTCTCTTATTAGAATCATATTTACATATAATAGCAGCAAAGTGCATAAATACTGACCACAAGCCTGAGCTTGGGTTGTCCTCCTGCAGCAGAGTTTTAATTATTCGCAGGTCAATTTTTCTGAAGCTTCAAAGCCCCAAAATTAGCATTCAGGACAGCCCAAACCAAAGTATTGGACAAATTCAAAATCTGACCTGATGATGGCACTACAAGAAAAGTTAAACGTTCACCAAAGTTATTACAATGAGTCCTAAAGAGAACATGAATATGTGTCGCACCTTTAATGGCAATCCATCCGTCAGGTGTTGACATATTTCATTCAAGATCATAAGCGGGATTTTAAATATGAGGGGATAAAATCAGGGTGTCTACTGATTTAACCATGTTAAATTTAAGACTTACTTCCAAGTAAACGTACTGATGTCACTTCAAAATGAACTATAGGGAAAAATGTCCACAATTGGGTGAGTTTATGTTTAATGTAAAAAGACAGCAAATCCTACTGCTGTCATAAATGCTACTTAATAATGCAATCCTTCAGTCTGTCCAATGACTGTCAAGAGTCGTTGGGTCTGTCAGGCTGGAGAACTTTTTTATGGTAATATGACCGAAAACATTGAAGACCCATCGAATCTGAATTTAGGACAGTTAAAGACTTTTTAAGGGACCTGTCGACACCCTGAAAATTCTTAGGACATAACATCTGGAAGCCACGAATGTCTGTACAAAATGTTAATTTACAAAGTTGTTAAGATATTTGACCATTTATGCCTACGCTTTCCCTACTGTGACTAAGCTCCCAGGAAGAGCGCCAAGCTTTGAAGCCAGTTTAACATAGTGGCCATATTCAGAATTAGAACGTCTGGGTCTGACTTCATGGGAATTTTCCCCATGGACTTACATTGTGAAATGTAGGTCCATGACGTCTGTAAATAAGTGTCTAATTTTCATTTATTTATTTTCTTTGAGTGCCACAACCCCCCATGAAATGACTCGTTTGGGATTTGATGCATTTGGTCTGATGCAATTTCCAAAGTCTAGAGGAGCTGCATGATTAAATCATTTAATCCCAATTCAAGTTAGCAAAGCACTTAACTAGAAATTTGCCGCTTGGCCACTGAAAGTCTCCAGTGCACTTGCTCAACGGGCCTGGGAGATCTGGTGATTTCATACTGCGGAAATCAAGCTTTTTAGGCTTCATGTGCCATTGAGCAACTTTCATTGGAATAAACACAGTATCTAGTTCCAGTTAAAAACCTGTTGCTGGTCCAAAAATGACATGCATTTCACTGAACAAATACTGTGGTTAGTTAGCTAAAGAGCTGATTAGTTTAACAAAAAAGTTGACCAGATACAGCAAAGAAGTTTGACTGCCAAAAGCTTTTTTCATGGCAACAATGTCACATGTTAAACAAGCACATCAGCTTGCATAGGGCTCCGAACTGAAAGAGTGATGTCAAACACAAGAGCTCCTTCATGCTCGTCATCCATGTGAACAGAGGACGACCTGATTGAGGACCGCCCTCCCATGAGTTGTGCTCCCAGTGGGACAGAACTAAGAAAGGGAAACATTTTGTTTATCTCCACTACAGAGACACACACACACACACGAACACACACACTGATACCGGATACTCCCAGGAAAGTGGATTCGTTTATAACTGCTCACATGAAGCAGTCACATTCCACTACATCTGCACAGGCGAACAGCGAACACAGGATCCACAGGGGGTGCTCGCCGTCATCTTTACTGTACACATTAACCACTGCTTTGTCAAAATATTCACTAAAAGTGTCACACTGAGCTTTCTGACTCCTCGTAAACACACCGCAGATCCATAAAGCTCAACTTGATTGCAACTTTTGTCCCGACTTGCACACAGATCAAGGTTATACCAACAAAACCAACACAAAGAGTCAATAATGCAAACAAAAACAAGGCCTTCTGGAGGTAACTCACAGTATAAAAGCAACATGGATTCAACTATTCAGCCCAAGTATTGTCGGTTTCCCGCAAGAACCTCATATTTTCAAATATTGATATCAGCTGCTAAATTGCACAAAGTGGTTTTACAACTGGTGGGTGAAGCCAAACCACTGAAAACACATTATGAAATGGCAAACACACACGGGGTCTCCTGCAGGACTCGGTGTCTCGAAAACACTTTGAAACAGTGTTGGAAAGAGAATAAAACAATCAAAAACAAAGAAGCATGAACAAACAGCCAAGCAGAAAGTAACTGCCTTTGTCACAGTGTATCAGCGGCAGTGGAAGTGCTCTTGTGTTTGCTTGTACTTTAGATAAAACTGACTTATTTCCTAATGGCCTTACGCTCCTGTGAACCGTGTGTGTGTGTGGACTGGGCTAACATCTACGGTATATTTGAACAGGGTCTAGTGAGCAGTGGGACGTTTAGTTAATGTGTACTCGTGAGTGAAGCCGGGGAGGAAAGTAAATGTTTAAAATGCTACAGAGAGAGCTTTCCAAAAATTGGGTGTGTACCGTCTACTGAGAGAAAGAGAGACACAGTTTCGGACAAAGTACGAGAGCACAAGGAGCAGGGTAAAGAGAGCAAACTAAAACGGAAGATGACAGCGTGAATAAAGAAAGAGAGAGATGCCAGTGAACTTCAGGATAGTCAGAGAAAATGGAAAAAAGAAAAGGGAGAGAAGAAAAGAGACCCCCTGTTTCAACCCGGCCTGATTCCCTCTCGCTCTCTCCTTATATGGCAGTGTTGCGTGTGTGTGTGTGTGTGTGTGTGTGATACGGGCTCAGTCTCAGTGTTGCTCTCAGAGGGAGCGATTAGATCAGCGAGCGCACGCTGACTATACTCAGACTAAAGGTTCCTTTCCTCGCCATTTGTACGTTGCTGCACAGCTTCACCACCTTCCAAAAATCTCCAATCATCCACTCTTTGGCACTTAAAAATATCACACTCAAAACACACTTCATTAACATTCATGTAAACTGCCAAGGACTGATTAATGTGGTAGATACTGAGGTCAACTTTTCTACAAAGAAAGCTTAGTTTTTACTCTCAGTCCCTTGAGCAACAACTCATGAACCGTTTTTGGTCTTAAGAGCATTTAAGGAAAACTACATTTTCCTTGAGAGGCAGTGAAAAGGGTGGGGAGAGGATGAAGGGAGAGGAGAACAGAAGAAGAAGAAAAAAGACAAGAGGTTACGTCACAATCAGCCTGTTTATGGCTACGGCTCCTCAGAGGGGACAAAAATAACCCCTGGGATCTCTGCCTCAGAATGGAAGGAATCAGAAGAAGCCAGAATCCCCTCATTCTTTCTTTTCCTCTCCTTTTTCCCCTCATTTCATCCCTCCCTCCCTCCTCGTTGCACCGGTCTGCTTCCCAGAATGCTCTGGCATGAGCCCAAATGACAGGAATGCAGGAATCCAGGTAGCATGTCTGCATGAACACACACAAGCACACACTGCGCATCCATCCGCACGTACTGTACGTGGACTGTACTGTACATGTAAATATGCACACATGAGTCCAGACAAAAACCATCAGTGAAATGTCTGACCTGTGTGACTTTTAGGTCCAAAAATATGTTCAGAACAACAGAGAGGGAGTCGATAGCTGGACAGACACACTTATGTGTTGAGTAAACTTACGCTAAAGAAGGGACTGATAGAACTGCCCGGCTAAAACTTGACCTTAATACTCATTAATCATATTTGTCCATTGAAAATTCCCATCAAGTTGTATTCAATCGAATGCCAGCATCTTTGAAACTGAGAGAAAGAGAAAGGCAGCGTTTAGCCCTTATCAGACAGAGCACGTTTTAACAGCCTGAGGCGGCTTATTGATATTGAGGTAAGCATTTTGCTTGTTGCTCTTGTGTTGCTGAGCGCCTTGCCTTTTTTACCCCTCTATGCTCCCTGCATCTTTGCAGAAGCAACCTAAACGTCAACTTAGAGAGGAAAAGCCAGGTCCCAAGGAAGTGAGCCGGGCTCTAAAGCCAATTTTCATAGCGGAGTCAGTGAGTCTGTCACATGATGCCGTGTGGCCCAAAAGACTTTTTCCCCTCGACTAACATTGTGAAAGAGACATCTGCAAATCAGTGGGTATATTTATTTTGGGGTCGCAACCCATACAAAATGTTTTGTTTTACTATCAGAATTTGATACTTTTGGTCTGATAACATTTGGAAAGTGTAGAGGAGCCCCACAATTAAATCATTTCATCTCCATTCAAGCTGGCGGAAGTCTCTTCTCTTGTTGGGCCCAATGATGCGGAAGCAGTGATGATCATCTGGGTAATTCCATACGCACCATTGGCTAATTTTACCATTGTTAAATGCAGATGACTTAAGAGACAGGCCTTCTATCATGGCGATGACAACAAGTGGTAGTGTAAAGATAATGCTGGCCCTAGTAGGCAAGCTGCAAGACATAGCTAAACTGGAGCCTCAATTACTCTCTGACATTTTACCAACTGTAATCAGGTCCGATGATTGACAACAGCTTGTCAAACTGTCCTCGACTCATCCTAAAATAAGTCTTAAGCTGACTATCATCAAAGTGGACCTCCTGGACCAGCTGTTGGTACTTCCAGAGATTTCTCATCTTTCTAAGGGACAGACTGTCCACTTTTATGCAGGAAGTGTGGTGCACCTCAAAGTAAGGCCTCGATCAGACAGAGCTTTGTCTGATTGGGGTCTTACTTTGTGCAATTTTAGTTTGAAGACAAAGTACGAGAAGGAGTAACACGGACCCAGAGATACCTGGACTATCCAGACAATGTGCTCTGTCCGTTTTGCAGCAAAGTTCAGTTTTATTTATATCACAGCAAAATCTCAGTCAATACCAAAGTATTAGCCACGTTAAATCAACAAGTCCTCCAAATTAAATGCCAAAATACGTTGTTTTTTCCATGCCCTTTACATGTTTTCACCAACCCCTCCCTTCTCTCATCTTCCCTCCTGCCAACCTCCTCCCTCTTTCTATTATCTCCTTTCCCTCCCCATCATGTCAGTCCTATCTCACATTAGGAGGCAGAGAGAGAGAGAGGGACAGAGGGGGAAAGAAAAGTTTGTTTTTCCGGAGAGGACAACATTCCCAGGCCTGCATCGTTCCTCTTCCTATTAATAGAGCACATGCACACATCCAACCCAAACACAAGCTCTTGGATCACTATAGTTACTGTGGAAAACACAAGCCAAGTCCCATAGTTTTATGTTGTAGCCCTGAATGCAAACAAACAAAGTTACAATGATCTCAGATGAGAAAGAGACAGGGTGGGTGATATCGAGGCACCAGCCTGACATGAGTTTAGCATGATTTACACTGAGAATCATCCACGTTCTTCTCCTTTACTTACCTATTATCACTTAGTTTCATCGTTAACTTGGGCCTCAAGCTCCTTCTCGGATTCATTTTGAACATTTGTCTCACACTGACAGTCAACCCACGTTATTTCCTCACTCACCAGTGCACTGTGAAAGAGTCAGAGTGACATCCAAAGAGTCAGTCAGTCAGACAGAGCTCTACCCCTCCTCCGCAATAAACAAAGTTTCCGCTTTTTTTTCCACCCCGACTGCAGCTTGTCATGAGGAAGATAAGATGCTGTCATGTAACTAGCTGTTAAATCTCAGCTGGGTTAATGCTCGGAGTGTTTAGCTGCCACAGAGGTGAGACAGAGGTGAGGGATGAGAGGTCAGAAGGTCTGACAGTGACCCTGGAGGCTGCTCACCTCAGACTGCAATTAGGCAGGGTTTTCAGAGATCAGTGGCGTTTGTCAGTTTTATGGTTTACTATGAGTCTCTGCATGACAAGAGCCGGAGCCGGCCGGATGCATAGGTAAACTCAAAGCGGCTGCTTAGGGCCCCCGTGGGCAGCAGGGCCTCCAACAGGAGTAGAGGCTGTAAACCAGAAGCAAAACAAGACACCTCTGCCATCTAACCCATGAGCAAGAGAGAAATGGCAACATTTCTACTCTGACCTTGTCACATATCGACGTTTGGTCATGTACTTTCCATGTCACAGGAAATTTAACGTTTACATACAGTCTCTTTCAAAATAAACGCACTGCGTCAGAACAACAATTCCAGTTGAGTTCGCATGTGGTTGGATTTAGGACAAAAGAACAGGCTTTGGCTTAAGAATCTTACGGGACGCTAACACCGCTCTAACAGGTGAAAGTCCATGTTGTTGGAGCCACTCGCCCTTTCGCCCCCTTAACTTTCGTTCTTGTCGTGCCACGTTTCCCCCTGACGCCGCAAAGTGCCGTTAAACTATGATAGCGACCTGCTGTGTATCATGCAGGTGTTACAGGATGGCTTTTTTTGTCAGTGTCCGATGTCGCAAGTCACCGCCCAAGTGCTGGATTTCGACGACTTCGGAGTGAGACCTGGTTGGGAATGAAGACGGGTCTTCTGGACTTTGTTTCAATTGAGGAAGTTTTACTTGGTCTTTCGTGTCCGCTAGTATTGGCCATGTTTCGCACTGTTCGGAGACAAAGACAAATTAATGCAATGGCTCTAATGCACAAGAACACTAATGCCACTAACCGTTGATCAGTCATGTAAGTTACATGTTGTAAATGTAGACATTTCTTATGAAAAAAATCAAATTTGCATCATTCACAGTTCGTATTTCATCAAATCACTAGAAATTTGGGGTATAACAAAAAAACAAACCGCAGACATTGCTGTGGCTGCTGATGATATACTGTGCGTGGTTTGGTGAAATCTTCTTTTCATCAAGAGCTGTTTATATTTAGGCCTGCCATGCTTTGCCAGGCACACACAATCACATATGTACACACGCTCACTCACACACAATCCAGGGAGTCTTTTATGGCTGAAGGGCTGTTCACTTTGTCAATAAGATCCAGATGTGAGCTCAGTGGGTGAGGGGATAAAAATAGAGGCAAAGAGGTGAGGGAGACAGAAAGAGAGGGACGGAGACAGGGTCAGAAAGAAAGCACAATGAAACAATGATCTGAGTGACAACAGTTGGGAGACGAACTTTTGAGAGCAGACAGGCTGATGGGGTGAACAGGACGGCGGGGAAGAGATGTAAACTTGTTTTACTGTAAGGACATTTTCTTTCCTTCTTCTTCTCCTTCTTCACTCAAACAGAAACACTAGCCCCTGTGATGTCACCACATTCCTATGGCAACATACACACACACCCGTCCCACACACAAGGTTGCCATGGGCGAAGGAGAATACACATAGGGGCAGCCATCGTATTTCTCAAGCCAAAAAAGGTCCACAGCTCCATCACTGTCTATCTTAAATACAGTGTCGGCTGATGAAGCAGCAGGGCTCTTTATGTCTTTGTGCTCTGACAAACACATTAAGGGAGATGCAGAACTGTTGTGTGTGTGAGAGAGAAAGAGAGAGTGTGTGTGTGTGTGTGTGTGTGTGTGTGTGTGTGTGTGTGTGTACGATGGTCAAAAAACCCCAAACCCACTTCCTGCCCTGCCCTCTCAATGAAGACAATTATGGTTCCTGCAAGAAGGATAACACAGAAAAGAAAGAGCTCCTTAAAAGGCAGGATCCATGTTGTTTTCACCTCTGCACACATTCTTCAAATTAAAAGCCAATACCGCATGTTGTTCATATATAAAGAATAGGTTTCTCTGTCTGCATGAAGGAGTGCAGAGCTAAAGCCATCTATTATCTTCAAGGCAGTTTTGCTTTATTAGAAAGCAGACAGTGACGTAGATCAGAGGCCGGATTTCAAAGGCTCACAAGACGGTTTCTACTGAGACACAATCATGCTGCAACACCATTTTCTTTAACTTTAACCTGAATGCTCAGCACGACTTTAAATTGCATTGTCAGATAGGTACCTGAACTGCAACAGAACTGATCACTGCCTGGAGAGGTTTTGAACTTTAACAGGTTATACAGTGAGCTGCACTTATTTGGAGACAAGGCAGGACAGCAGCAAGGGCTATTCCATGGTTGGAGAAACAACCAAGCAAATCAGAGCTTTGTTTAGGACTGAGGACGTCAACTTCCCACAAGGAGGCATAAAAATAGCAACAAAAAGATGTGGGCGAGACAAGGAGCAACCTTTCTGAAAACTGAAGCCAAAATGAAAGTGCTGACTACTGCAGTTCTTCGAACGGCCACTTGAGGCTGACTCCAGAAGCGAGCCAATCCGCATAGACCCCCATGATAAAATGCCCAACTCTACAGCAGAAATAAACACGTTTAAATATGGTCACTTCTGGCTAAAAATAAAAACCCCAAGATGGCAACCACCGAAATGGTGAACTCAAGGCTTCCAAACAGCAGTCCACTACCTGACAAATACGGTTTTAGAGGTTGCTGGACGACAACTTAAAGAAATAAAAGCTCTTAAATCTGCATATCTCTATGACAAACGCTGCATTAAATGCTCCTATGAACCACAACAGCCACCAGCTAACCATAAGCCCTTCTCTGGGTAAGTTCACAGAAACATTTTCATCCGTCTTAACAGAGCCATAATTCAAGCTTGAACACACATTCAGATAGAACAGTTAAGCGACACAAAATGGCAATCAGCTTCATTATCAGGCCTGTTTAAAATGCAGCGTTAAAGTCTGTGAAAACTTTACATTCGGAAAGATTTCATTTCATCAGGAAGCATTTATGTGATAATAATGTGATATAAGTTTTGAAAGCTGAAAAGGAAAGTGCAAACAAATGATTTTGAAATGGCTACAAGGATGCACTACTCCCGTCAAGGCCAGATTGTCAGCTATTTTTAGGAGCTTTGCATGTCCTTATCGTGAGTGTTTTGTCTGCTCAGCCTTCATTCACAACCTTGTGAGTTCTCGGTGAGAGTTGTATGTGCACTGAGATGATGAACAACAAGATGATACAACAGGTGTGACAGAGATGATATAAAAACGGTGCAACAAAATGACAATGAATGCTATGATGAGTGTGTGAAAAGTGTCAGATGCACTGATATCTGCTCCTATTTCACATGTGGTTGCTCAACGATTGGGTCTGGGCCCCCAAATTTCACCACAGGCATGTTTTTTTAAGTCCCTAAATGGTAAAAATCCTGCTGTTTTTATTGCGCTGGAGATCGGTTACTAAGATTCAGTCCCAGTCTGTCAATTTTCGAGAAAATATGAGCTCCAGTGATGTTTAATGTGAACGGCATCTCTGTAGCACGCTGTCTGAACCTTCGATAATTTCTCTCCTCCTTTCACAATAACATTTCAGAACCACACAATCGAAATGCCAACTGGTGAATAAAATGTTTGAAGGGGGGAAAAAGTCAAGGCCTGGTTGAAAATAAGAAGCCTATTGAGGAGTGAAGAAGGACTACATTGTTTTAGGAAAGACAGACCCGATTACCCACAACCCCCTGGCTGTCACCGGGTGATGGGAGCTTTGTGTGAGCCCTTCAAACATACCTCTGAACACACACACACACACACACACACACACACAAATACCTCCAATCTCCAGATAAATGGCAGTCATCATCATTAACCATCATCATTGCCATAGTTATTACTGCTGTTATATTTGGCGAGAGACAGCCGAGGGACACCACACACACTCACATACACATACACATACACACACACACACACACACACACACACACGCACACACAAAACATTAATACACTGACCAACATCACTTACATAAGCAGTGACTGTGGCTGGTATCACCAGAAATGATTATTGTTGGTTCTGGTTCAAGTATTTCAAATTAACAGCAGTATTCATGTCAAAATTAAGTACCATCACACACTGGAGACACATCTATGACTCCATCACTCATGGTGACTCTAAGCATTAACTTAATTTGACTGATTACTTTTGGATCAGCCAGGGTGATTACTTCTTATAGCAGTGACTCTGACGCCACGTCTACACATGACCCTTTCTTACAAGTTACAAATGCCTATAGGCCCAGACACACCACACACCAACATTAAAGAAGTAGTGGTGAGGAAGGCTGATTGTTCCTTCGTCTCATGTCGCCTGTGTCTCGGCCAAAAAGTTGCACTTGAACACACCACAAAGACTACAGCCACCTCACACGTACATGTGAGGAAATAACTCTCCATACCAGCAGGCAAGGGTAGTCTGTCGAAGTCATTCAAAAAGGAAAAGCGGAAGATGAACAGGACGGATTGAAGACGCTAGTTAACCAGTTACCAAATTAACAACACAAACAGATGTTTAAAGAACAAAGGATATTCACCATTTGCTACCGAACAATAACACAAACCATAACAAACCATTTCTGCTAAAGAACTCAGTGGCAAAAAGTAATCTTACCTAATATCATAAGTTTGTTTCAAATTGACTAGTCTTTTGTTTACTTTCCTCACTTCCGTCTGCATTACTTGTGTGCTGAGCCGAACTGCCAATCGGAGTGATTTTATTCACAGATGGGCTCTGATGCCAATTAAACACGCTGAACTGTCCCAAAAAAAAAGTCCCAACTAGTGCAGACGGTGTGGGAAACACCACAAAAACTAGGGGGACAGAAGCTCAAAACTGACCGTCAAGTTACGGTATAGGTTATGAGCAGTCCAACCAAAGTGATGTTCCCCTCTCAAACTGTGTGAGTTCACTAGAAAGGTAAAATTCTGCATGCAGAGTTTTACCTGGAACATAATTCGTGTAATTCTATTTCCAGCTGTACACTTTTTATTCTTGTTCTTGGCAAGAGTTAGAGGAAAAGGTCGATACCACTCTTGTGTCTGTGTGTTAAATATAAGGCTACAGCAAGCAGGTGGTTAGCATAGCTTAGCATAAAAGCTGGAAGCAAGGGGAACAGGACAGCCTGGTTCTGTCCAAAGGGCAACAAAATCCACCTGCCAGCACGTTTAAAATTCACTATATAACATTTTATAGTTTGTTTGATTAATCTGGATAAAAAGCAAAGTGTTAAAGCGTCAACTTATTCCTTTAATTGCTATCGTGTCAATTATCTTGTGATGTCTTATAGGATGTGAAATCAAAATACAATCAAATGCAAAATACACTCTTTAATCAACCCATAACCTAATTACAGTAATAGAGGGTTTAAACGTCTACTTTCAAACACACCTTTATAAACTCAGTGACTCTATTTTGCTCTTAACCACATGCAAACAATACACACAATTGATATATGTGACATTGTGACTCAAGTGAAATTTAATGGCTTCTTATCATACATATTCTCACAGTCACTGAAACCAACAGTTAACACACAAACACACACACACACACACTCATAAAACACATATTACTGTTTCACAAATGTTTATTTATTCTGACATTTCTCTAATTGTGTGTGAAACACAGTTGTTAAATGAAATGATCACAATGTGTTTTGCCTTCAAGATCAAAAATAGCCCAAAATGTTGAGAACCACTTAGTCTAAAATTAATACTGATAGTTCTGTGTTTGTATGCGCTTGTTAAAATCATTAGCCTCCAGCTCTGTTGGACAGGCCACAGCACTGATATGAGGAGCGACAAAGGGAAAGCAAAGGTAGCAGTCACATGATGAGCCAGACGAGACAGAGAGACAGGGACAGGAAGACACACAGAGGGAGAGGGGGGAGACAGAAGTCGCTTCACCTTTTTTAAAAATATTATCTGGCATCACACACAGTGCTCTCATGCCTCCGTCTCCTTCTGTCTCTCTCTCATTCACACTCTGATACACACATACACACGCACAGGTCCAAGTTTTCTTGGCTGAGGTAAGGTCAACATATTTTCAGGCTGACTCACAGTTTTGAGAAAACTCATCTAGGGACAAAATGTTTTACTTAAGTACAGAGGTTGGCAGCAGCCTCTCCACGCTCACCTGTGAGGGGGGCAGGGAAGGGAAATGGGTCACGGTTTTGGACTTTGGGGAATTTGAAAACAAAGATTGGAGACCAAATTTAGCTGCTGATTACTCATTGAGTACATAATGTTCACAAAAGTAAAAATAGGGCTTTAATATTAAATGCTTTGCTTTAATCTAAAAAGAGAATATAATGTATATTCCTTCAAATTATTCTCATAGTCTGACAAACATGTGCTGCTACTGTCAAATAGAAACAATGATTACCTCTGTCTCATGCACAGAGGCGCTATAAAGATGAATAATTACAGTATAATGAATCCCATACACATTTACACTGACAATAAACAGTGTGTAAATCCAAACCTATTCAATGCTACAGTGGTGCAATGTGAAGATCTTGGCACTAACACAGCCCCTTGATTGGGTAACTTACAAACTGTGAGGTTGACTATAAGGAAAAGACAACAAAATGTTTGTCTGGAGGTGATTCACACAACAGGGAGAGATCTGCTGTATTTTCAGTAAGCAACACGTGCCTTTGTCAGATGTAAAACAATCTTTTATCTGACAAAGAAACGTTGTAGTTTCTTTCAGTGGTGCAAATATTTAAAAAGATGGTTCGAGTATGTGCTTTTCTTGGATGCTTCAACCAAGAGAAGCGTGTAAGAATGGTACATTTCCAAAGATGACTGCTCCATGCGTACTTGTTTCAGGCATGCGGCTCAAGTGTGAAAGGCTACAGTTGACATTTAAGCTAAAAACATGGTGTTAATGGGGTCTTTTCAGGTCAAATTTAAATTTAGCGGCTTACGAACACTTGGATCACACAATATGAGCAGTACAGAAACATTTTGTGGGAGGAGGGGGGGTTGTTTCTTTTTTTACATGTTAAAACTGGTATTCATTCACGTCAGTTGTACTGGATTTGGCTGCAATGCTGAAACTGCGTGAGTGTGTTGTGAACTGGAGATCAACCAATAGATTGCAGGTGGGGTGGTAGTGAACAAAGCTGAACAAATATTCAGACTAGTCTGTGCCGTGATCAAAGCATGTGTCACATCACTCTGATCTCACAGCATCAATTTTGCCTGCATGAACACACCAATTAAGATCTTCCTGGTAGCGTCCTGCTACCTGTAAAACACTACTTGTCTTATTTTGTTCAGGCACGGCAGCTGCTGCTACTAATACTGGCTGTGCAATTCTTTTATACCAACATCACCTAATTACTGCTGCTGTAAATGTGCATGTAACACTTACTGTGGAGCACCGGGCACAAGAGGTGTAGATGATTAACTTTAATGAGACAGGTACAAGTTGAATCACTATACCTCAGTGTTGCTGAGTATTTATGTCAAGTATCATAACCGAGAATAAAATCAATTTTGTGAATTAAAGATACAAGAAAAAAAGAGCACTCTTTTCTCTCATGTCATTGGAAATCTGTACTGTACTGTACAGGGGCCAGATCCAGAAACAAATTAAAGTTGCTATGTGAGTAATCCACTTTTAACAAATTTATTGGACCAGTGATTTGTAGCCCGTTTAATTTTCTCCTCGGCTGACCCTGAGCATAGTTTGAAAAACTGGAGACTCATGAGACTTAATTCCTTCAGGACAATCGCAACCATTAGGGTATGTTAACCGACAATGATGTCATCCACTTTATAGGGGTGATGTCATTATCAAGCTAAGCAAAGAGCTAAGCATTGCAAGACTAATCTAACCTCCAACTCAGCACACAAACACTGCACACACACACTTACATCACTTTTTGGTTAATTCTAAAAGTTTTAATTGACAGTAAGACAACCCACTGTTACACACTGCTACACTACTTAACTGGATCCACCAAAGCTTCAGACAATCTGTCTTGATAGATAGATGTGACTCACACAAACCAACATGACTTCAGCTGCATCCCATAAACACACCCAGGACCAACACCACCTGCCTGTGAGGCTTCCTTGGCCTTCGCCGCTCCCGTCTCTCTTCTCCAAACATCCTCCTCCTCTCCCTGCGCCTTAATCCGAGATCCCAGCAGCCACTCGGGAACGACGCTCCGACACTTCCAGGTTCTCCCGTTCCCATTTTGAAGAGACTTTCTCAACTGGCAGCTAGAGCATGATCCAAAGCGACGGACTGATGCCATAAGACGGACGGCAGAGAGGGTGAGAGGAAGACGAGGACGGAAACAAAGAGAGAAGGAAAAAGCCGAGTGTTTCTAATGTCATGTTTCTCCGGAGGACAAAAGACAAGTGAGAGAATAGGACTCAACGGCCCAGTCAACCCACAGTTAGACCAAGGCCTAAACCCTGTATTACTCAATGTGTGTGTGTCCGACCACGCTGTAAACTATGCTATGCTACACGTTGTATGGGTGACACAGTTGTACCATTGTATGAGTGACTGGGGGGATGCAGGCAGCACGTTCATGACAGTCAGTCACAGAGCTATGTGCATACATAAACTCATACCACTGTAGCATATGTATGCATAATAACATAATACTGTCTACTCTTTCTGCTCTTTGAGTGTGTCTTTGACAGTGTTATGGCATTTGACTGGTACTATTTCACAAACTTTTCTTTGATTCTAGAAAACCCAACAGCTTTAGATCTCCACACTGTGGTTTGTTTTTTTTTCATTATCAAAATACGATATGCAGGTTGCAATGAATGGACTGACTGATTTACAATATGCACGGCAGAGTACGTCACACATTAAGTAGTCACTAGTTGATAAAGGGGACTCTGAAAGTGAGTTGTCATCGGGCAGTGAAGTTCAAATACTGGACTGAGTGGTCCCTAAAGCTAAAATGTGTTAGGACCTTGACACACTAAATAGACAGTTGGCCATCGGTCAATGTCAGGATTTCGGTGAGCGTCTGTTGCCCTACTTTTTGCGGTGTGTTGTTGGCACTAGTCAGCCCTTGTCGATTTTCTTTCCTGCCAATTCAGCATGTGGAATCAGTGTCAGAGACAGTGGAGCCTGTTGGCAAACAAAATCACTTTGAGTGGCAGTTCAGCTCAGTGCACAAGAAGAGAAACAGAAGTGAGGTAAGTAAACAAAGGCCAAAGTCAAGAGAGCTGGCTTGTTATTGTTTATATTTCTGTTCGCTAGCACACGGTAAATATCATTTGGTCTTTCAACACGTGTTGTTAATGTGCTAACTGGCTAACTAGTGCCTTGAATTCGTCCTGTTGGTCTTCCGGTCTTCCTTTATGAATGACGAATACAGACTACCGCAACCTGCTGGTATGGAGAGTTATGTCCTCTCACGTAGGCACAGAACGTAAGTGCTATTTGGCCATTGGCTGTAGTCTTTGTTGTGTATGTAAGTGCAACCTTTTGGCTGAGACACAGGCAACATGAGGCAACATCAGCCTTCATCGCCACTAGTTCTTAAAACGCAGTGTGTCCGGGCCTTTACAGGGAAGGATTGGGCTCTAAAGCTGTGTCCACATTCTTGTTCTTCTGTACTTACACTTGCTATCTTGAGTGCTTAATGTGTGATCACACTGACAACTATAGCAAAATGCACTATGAGTGCCCAGGTGGTGTATTCATAGCGATCAAAGAGTGGAGTGTGGAATGCCGGACACGGCTTACTTTCACCCTCAATGGTCACCATCTTGGCTACGTAGCCAAGAGGGAAGGAGCCACCAAAGTTGTTAAAATTGTGGCCAAGAAGCTGCAGCAGTTGCTCTGGTGAACAAGCAAACAAGCAAACAAGCCAACGGATAATTCAGAAGGTGACAGGCAGAGGAACTCCTTTGTTTCTCAGTCTGTCAACCTATTAAATCAGATTGTGGGTTCTATAAGTGCTGTAGCCTCAGTGTACGAACACAGAATATAATAGAGAATGATAAATTTGTTGCACTGTGTCCTCTGTGTCTCTTTGCAAAGTCCGCTGTGATATGTAGCGTTTGTCTTAGGGTTTTGTTGTGTGGTTTAATGTTTTATATTCTTGTATTTGTGTGTATTTGTGTAAAATATCCTGGGACACAAGTCAAATATCTTAAAATTCTGCTGACAATAAAGGTAGGACAAATGTTGGTGATGTTCTCCTTGGTTGCAATCATTATTTCCGGTAAGTGCACAACAGCCATGTTCGATTTAAGACAACGCTAACCTATAGAAATTCATGCACAATGCAAGTAAGTTCATAGTGTGCACTGTGTACTACATGGAAGTATCCAAATTGTGGAGCAGCACCAGTTTGTAGGACAAGCTGATTCCGCTGTGTGCAAAATCACTCTCCCATTCACACATTCACAATATGATAAACACTCAATTGTTTTTCTAAAATGAGCAATAAAAAACTAAATTTTATACTATAACTACAAGTTAAATTGTTACAGGTTAAACGAATGGACCTAATCTGTGTGCAGCTGTACCAGTTGTTATCACTCCACTTCTTCTGTGTTCCTGGAATGGATTTTTCCTGGCGTGTAAAGTATTCTGTGGCATTTTTACGGTAGCTTTGTTCCATTTTCTTTCCTTTTCTAAGAAATCAATTGGCAGCAGCTGTACTGTAAACTTCAGGTGAATCATAAACAAACTGCAAACTCAAACTCTCACACATCTTCGTGGCCACGTGGACTGCAGAAGTATGACTCAGGTTGGAATACTAACATGACTGAGAGCGACCCTGCTAAAGATACACCACCGTACTGTATATCTTTGGCACACATACAAACAATCTTTAACAGATGACCCCATTTTCAAAGTACGGTAATAACTCTGTGAAGCCATTATTCATCATCCATTATTTAACTCACACACACACTTCAGTTTGTAGAAATCTACTTGTGCACACAAAAAGCTGAAATAGCAGCTCTGCTAGAAAGTGCTGTTTCAGAGGAGGCTTTCCTTACATAAGCAGACTGCTCTGTAATTACACTGGGTGGATCCACACAGACTGAGAGAGTTAGAAAGAGACAGTCAGGAGGAGGGGAGCCACTGGGGCAAGCAATGAGGATAACAAAGAGGGAAATAAGATAGAAGAACCTAAATAGCCACTCTTCACAGGTTTAAACTCTCATGAATTTTCACTGGCAAGCTACAAACAAACAAAAAAAAGAACCAAGGACAGTCCTTCAAAAAAGGAATGTGAAAGATTTTCAAAGTATACTGCAACTGTCACCAACCAAGGGCAAGGACGTCCAAAACAATTTTCCCACAGAGTTTTTTTCCCACTGTGAGAAACCAGATGGAGCCTCATGTTGTGATTTGTAAGCAGTGACACTGTATGTCAGTAAAGATTATTCTTACACTTCTCTAGGCCGAGGATTTAAACCTGAATTACCAATATTAGTGTTGCTACTATTGTAGTGTGATCTGTAGTGAAGTGTAGACTTGTTCAATCCTGAGTTAAAGGAGTAAAGAAGACTGGAATGGTTCCATATTTTGGAGAAAAAGCTGATTTGCTTTCTTGATGAGTTAGATGAGAAGGTCAACATCACTCTACCTCTGTATGCTATGTAGCTCAAGCCTGCAGCTGGTTAGCTTAGCTCAGCACAAAGACTGGAAACAGGGGATACATGGTTAGCCTGGCTGACTGCAAAGGTAACAAAATCTGTGTACCGTCACCTCTGAAGCTCAAGAATGAAGAAGTTATTCCTCATGTTTTTTTAATTTGTACAAAAATCTAAATATAAAAACAACATTCTGGCCTTTTCAGGGGGTTATGTGTCACACAAAGTAGGCTCTCATCGCCATGCCCCCCAAAAACAATCCAGCGTCCTGCATTGATGGCAACAGCGTCACAAAGGAGGTTGAAACACGTTTCCATACTTCTACTTTAAAGACAGCGGTTTGAATTAACAATGTGGGAAGAGTGGCTGTGGAGTTGGTTACACCTACAATAAAAAAACAGATTTATTTCCCTGCCATGTCATAAAAATGATAGAAGATAGTAGCTCCAGCTTTGGCTCAAAGCTATAGACTGGACTGGCATTACTGCATCATCGCTAACTCTGTGTCCCCTTTTGAGAGAAACATACACACTGTCACATAAGGAAAGAAACAGGCCGAAAACACCCATCATGTAGCAGCTTAACCCAGGCTTTCAAGCCGATAACATATGTGAATATTCACTGTCAGTAATGTCACTAAGTGATGCTGGTGACAATTACTACTGATGGATGACTAACATTAGCTTGAGTGGGAGGCTGCTGCGTCACAGTCACACAGGAAAGCTGCATGAGTGCTGTCTCCAGCTAAATCTCGGCTAAGATCAAACAGATGGCGATTAACAGGTTGGTTATTTACACACACTTAGCCAAACAATACCTGGTGATTTAATCAAACATAGATGTCCAGATATAGCAACAGCTGTTCACTGTGCTGGGCCAGTCATCTGTTGATGGCGATCAACCTTAATTTGTTAAGGTGGTGTGAACAGTCAGGTTCAGGCAAGGCCACAAAACATGATTAGACATGACTGTAAGACAAATGTTTATTTGAACAAGAATTCCATGCTTAGAGACATGTCAAAATTACACATGTCACATGTCAAACTGCATTGACATCAACAGGATTGTTGGCTTTTTGATCCCCCCAAAAGGCAGCACAGCCTTGACATTTTGCGAAGTAGGCCAACTCGTACGTGCCGGTGTGACGTATTTCTTGACTGTAAGCAGCTGCTGGGCAATCAGCACAGCGGAGACTGCAGGAGGTTACATAACCCCCCGCAAAATGTTGTTCTAAGACTCAATTTGTGTATGGATTATAGACACAAGAAGTGACATGTTAATTAGTGAGCTTTAGAGGCGCTAGTAGGTTTACTTTGCTCCTTTGTACAGAGTTTCCAGTCTTTATGCTGAACTAAGCTAACAAGCTACTGGCTTTGACTTCATATTTGCTGCACGGATGTGAGACGTACGAGAGTCATAAACTTCCACAAGAGACAAAGGTAACGGAAAGCTAGAAAGGTAAATAGACTCATGGATGTATGAAGAGAAGTGGATATGTTATGAAATTACCCAGATCTTCATGGAGCCCACAGAGCATGTGCACTTAAGACTTCCAGCGGCAGAGTGGCCAATCTTCCGGTTTAGCGCTACGCCAACTTGAATGGAGATGAAATTATTTAACTGCGAGTGTCTTCAAGACTTTCAAAATGTTACGGGACGGAATGCATCAAACCCAGATGGTGAAACAAGTCATTTCACAGGGGGTTGTGACGCTCACGCTTCCACGGTTTTGCCACGATGTAAAATTGGCTTCAAAGCCCGGCGCTGTTACCGGGGGCATGGATGTGCTACGGAACACAATATAATGGACTCTCACTCAGCAAGGAGCTTGTTCACCACAAACAAAGTTATATATACACAATTGGCTTCAGTGCTCTATCAAAATTACTTTAGCATCTATGAAATTGCCCCCTCTGTCAAACCAAATAGGTCTATTATTAAACCCCCCCCCCACACACACACACACACACACACACACACACACACACACACACACACACTCACTCTTACTCAGAGGAACACCAAACATTTTTGTTGTGCCTGTCCCAAAAGCAATATTGTGTGTGAGAGGCAGAAAGACAGGCAAAACATTTGTGTGTGTGTGTGTGTGTGTGTGTGTGTGTGTGTGTGTGTGTGTGTGTGTGTGTGTGTGTGTGAGTAGAGGACAAGAAGGCTGGAGGTAGGAGATGTTCTCACTGCAAAGTTCTGCTCTCAGAAACCATAACAAACTAAGATCTCCATGCTCCCAGTACACTGATCAATTATTTGTGTTCTGTGCTTTTAGGTACAGTTTGTTGCGTAACCTGGCATGAGTAAATTCAAAATGTCAGAGGCTGCCTGCGTGCCACTGAAGAGCCAAAGATATCTGCAGTGTGCTCTTCTGATCTTCTGATTGATCCCACCTCTCCCTCTCATCTGTTGAGTCATGACGACCTTTCACCACATCCTCATCCTTTCATCCGTCCTTCACCTTTACCTCGCTCAGCATCCCTCACTTTTTGGATGCCGCTAAACCGGGGTTGACCTTTGCACGTTACGAAAGAACCCCCAACACCCCCACTACTGTGTCCTTTACCTTTACTTTAAAGTCTGTGTTCAAAGGAGTCAGATTAAGCTGCTTCCTCTCCATTGATCGCAAAATAAAAATGTTTGATGACTCATTTTAATCGCAGAGCAGGGGTCCATTAGCAGCCCTGAAAGATATTTTATTCAATATGAGAGGGATGATATTAACTTCTATGGTGACAGATCACTTTAAAATCCATCATCTTTGCTACAGTGATCCCCTTTTCCCCCTCTGGTGTGTTCCCAATAACGTGTCGGATTAGACAGATTAGACCAAACAAGCTCATTCTGATGTGGTTGTGTTTGTTTAACTGAGAACGCCCCAAACATCCATACTCTAAAAAGCCTCTTTTAGCCTCTCAGTGATTTTTCAAACTTTGATGCCAAGAGCGAGACACCTCACTGCTTCACTATCTTTACCTTTACTGTTCCTCTGCTGCACAACTACATCTGGGGAGGAGCGGGGAGTGAAAGGAAGAATAGAAAGACCGGGCAGAGGCAAAGAATTTGATTCCATGTGGGTGGCCTGATAAAACAAAGTCAGTCATAAATCTGAAGCTATAAACACTGTGCTTTTAGACCTAATCCATGCGGAGCGGAGCACGAACCAATCTGTCTGTCTCTTTCTTTTCTTTCTCTCGGGCTCTCCATTTCCTGCTCTCTTCCTCCCATTACCCTCGCAGCTCGCATCCTCTTTAAACCTGTGCTTGTTTCATCAATAGGATGAAAGGGAGTACATGACCTTTAAGAAATTGCTTTAGCTGAGTCACTTTGTAAGATAGAAGGAGAGGTGTGTAGACAGCTGCCCTTTGTTCATTTCAAGGATATGAAGAAGTACATAAAACACATACTAATATGGCCTGGTATCCGTTTGAGGAAAATGTGTCAGTAAAGCCCATTTGCTAGATGAAAATGTTGGCATTGTGATTTTGTTTTCTGGAGGTAGAGGGGATTGTGGATGGCGTGTCACAAAAGCGAGATGACTGCCAAGCTGCAGACCACTGTTTGAGACCAACAAACAACACAACCGCTTTTAGAGAGTCGTTGCTGTGTGTCTATCGGCTTTTTAGGCTCCAAACAAGAGTGTTTTGTAGTGACCAAAGGCTGTTCTTTTCATACAGAGACATCACTGCTTTTCGTGCTGTGATTGAGCTCCTCAAACCAGGTCTTTAAGGCCTCTCCATAACTAAGTGGTTGTTTAGTCTAAACCCAACCACAGGTACACCACAGTATTGTTGAAATGTAAAGCTTCAGTGTTTCCACAACATACTAACATGCAAATGTAACATATTCATGGTTTGCAGAAACGTATATATGCCAACATTTTTTCTGGCAATTGGGTTGGTTGATTAGACTTACCAGATTGACCAGACTTTTAGTCTTTTTAACTTGTTTTTTATCGTAAATGTCGATTGCACGCTGTAAAGGCTGCTGAATTACGACACCATCAGCACTTAGATTGGTTCCCTTTACAGTGAGCCTCGCTTTCACTATGCAATTCTGTCTGCCACCAGGTACGATCTCCATGGAAAATGGAGGCTCGATTTACAACACAGTGGAAGTGCGTCAACCATTGTGCAACGAAAGCCGGAGGAGGCTAGCGCTTTTGTTTCCCCCGTAGCTATCAGCAGCTATCCCCAGTTACCAAAGCGTATCAATGTCTTTAAGTACAATGCCCAGAAAAGTATTGTTTTAAGACCAGTACCAAAACTTAAATGTTACCATATTAAAAAATGGTCACTAATGCATGACACACAAACATCCTTGTGACTCCTCGGGAGTCTTCAGCTCTTTTGGGAAGCAGCTGTTATGCAACAAGAGGAGAAGGGAGGATGGGTCACATTCCTGCTGCCTGCTAAAGTGAAAACTACACAAACAGTAGCGGAAACACACACATACACACGTGCATTTATTTAAGAAGAATCATACCCCTTGAAGTGGAAGAATAAAACGACGAGTGTATCATGTTTGACATGTTTTTCAACAAAACTACAGACACTGTTTGATTTCAGTCACGCTACAGCGCCATTTGTTTGAACCTCGTTTTTCACTGACTGTGTAAACTGTGGTTACCTCTTTAACTCATTTGTAAACAATACAGTGCATGAAAAGATGAATAAAGCCTGTACTTTTTTCTTCCAGTGTTTTTATGTTCAGGTATTATCAAAAACATCTCTCCATGTGATAATATTTTGACATAATTCACGGATAAGTCTCATATGTTGATGTCAAGCATGATGACGAGCATTGCCCAAACATTTGATTGGTCCTTTGGATGATATAGGATAGGCAAAAATGAGCCTGGAGCTTCAGCCTATTCTTTTTTTCCCATTACTGAGTGTGAGAGAATTTGTGTGAAGTGGTCAACGTGCACCTGTCACAACGTGTTGCAGGCATCAGATTCAGAATGAGTGTATATTTATGTAAAATACAATAAAATGTATCATTTCGAAAAAGTCAGGTTTGTAGTCTAATCTTCCTCTTCAACTGTGCAGAAACACCAGGTTTAAACAGAATAAACAGACTGAAAGAATGTCACGAATTCAGCTCTGACACTTCAGACTATTCAGTACAGCCCTATTAACTACTTTGGTAAATCACAACATATCTAAGTGGCTACTGAGAAACTAATTTTGTACATATGACCTTCCTCTTTTCCTACCATTACCACTCATTCCCTCGCTCCCCCTCCCTCCACCACCGTTTCATTCTTCAGCTCTCTCTCAGTTCTATTTTGATCCTCTAACTTTTTTTTTAGCCGCCAAGTGTTCCAGCTCTCTTCTTTTTTTGTCTCCGTCTGTCTCTCGCTCCCTACCTGACATTCGGCTCGGCAGCCTGCCTCACACCAAGACAAACGTTATGACCTCACTTCACTGCAATGTTCCAGAGACACAGAGAGAGACAGCAGAGAGGAGAATAAGATAACATGGAGGAGGGATACTGGAGAATTGATATTTAAAAAAGAGACAAATGGAGATGGGGTGAAAGTGTGAGTGGAAAATGCTACATACTGATATAGTATTTCAGACTTCAGACTATAGGCTTTGACTGAGCCAACATCTGGGCGGATAAGAAAGGAGGAGGAGTGACAAGGGCACAAAGGAGCAGTGAAGAAAAGTAAATGTGACACTTCAGATAACAGATTAAATTAATGAGAGATTTTGATGCTGTGGCGGAAACGAACCACACTCAAGCCTCCAGAAAAGGAAGAAAAAACGTGTTCTCTCCTTCTTTCACCTTTTTATTTCCTCCTTTTCTTCTTCAAAGCTTGTCTGTGCTCCATTTTAGCTTGGCACAGTTGTTATTACATCCAGTCCAAATCACACACACACACCATCACCGTGCACCAGAGCAGTGCTCTAAACACAGCCTGTTGGCAACATTCTGGGCTCCAAGCGTTTGAACAGGCCATTGATATATTCCAGACAAACAACATACACACACACACACACACACACAGATGAAGAAAGAGGAAACCAGCTTATAATACACACACACGACACAATGGAGCGCGCATATACACACACGCCAGCCGGTAATTCTGGACATCATCAAACACTTCAGTAACCACAACAACTTCCCATTTCCCTAAACCCATTTCCTGGCTGGTGAGGTCACTCGCCAGCTTCTGCTACCATCACTACGGCAACTGGGCAGGACAATAGGCCAAGGGAGTAAAACAATCCAAAACTAATGAAGACCAGGGCAATAGATGGAAGTGATATCAACAGGGGGGCAAAGCGGCTTTGTGAGAAATGGTCAAAGTCAAGGCGCGACGGGCGAGACAAAACAGTTTTTTTTAGCAAATAAAAACAGCATGCGCCGCATTACTGAAACATACAGTGACAAATCACAAGTAACCACAGGAAACATTTGGCCTCCCTAACAGAGCAGAGGGCTGCAAATAGTCTCTGCAATTAAAGACAACACAGTAATGAAGTAACGAAAGCAAAACTCTGCGACCTTCTGTCCTGGCGCCTGACAAGATGTAATCCCAATGCTGCTTTTACTTTCCTCACACCCATTCAGTCACACACAGACCCACAGGAGAGAAAATGTATGAGTGTGTGTGCATTCAGAGGTGTGTTATGAGTAAGGGTAGCTGTGTAACACATAAAAGAATATTGAGTATGCACAGGAACAGACACAGACAGACAGATTCCCACTGCTCTGTGCTGTTACCAAAATAAGAGTGTATGCATGTATCCATATTTAGATAATGAAAGATTATCATAATGCATACAAAAACATGAATTTATCGTCTTGTTATTGTTTATTAAATTCATCAAAATGCTGATTTTTGGTCACAATCCAATCAGTTAACCTTCTGTGTTGCTATAATATAACAAAGCCAGAAGTCTCAGCATGTTTAGACACTGCTGAGTAAGTGCAGCATTGCAGACACATCCACGCTGTGTTTGGGTGAACTGTTTATTATATCCCCTCTGTATGACGCTGTGACTCTGGCGCAGAGACAATCGATACTGGATGAAACAAATAAATGGAGACAGACACACACACAGCAGGCCTCAGCCCACTCCTTAATGCCCTTTGTCTGAGATTTGTTTAATCGACCTAATAACATCCTCTGATGTTTGTTTAACACTGTTCAGCCTTTAATGGCCCCTGTATTGTCGTCCTGCTCCCAAATGCACTTTGAAATTTACCATATGGTTCCAGATTCACAGCGCGTCGTAAAAGCACAGGCGCAACGTTATTGGCTGTTTTTAAGACGACTAGTATGACCTCAAAGGCCATCTATCGTCCATTATTACACTAAAAATCCAAATTCACCATAGTTGAGATGTCGGAAAAAGGCCAACTATGAATCACTCACACCCCCTTTTTCTCTTACTCAAACAGAATCCACAGTTGAAACCATGAATCATCAGAACTCAGAGACACCATGCAACAAGACAGCATCAAGCATGTCAGCCTGGCACCTGCACACACTCACACACGGCACTGAAAATTGTAAAAGAGGTGAACTCACCACTCTAGGTTTGGTCCTCTGTGGGGCAGCCGTGGATGCGGTGTCCTCTGTGCTCTTCTTCAGTGGTCCCGCTTCTGTAATTCCACTTGTGCCGGTCTCGCTGGGCCCCTCTGAAGCCGCCGCCAAACCTTCAGCTCCATCTCTGGCCGCTGGTAAAGGCCCTGGGCTCTCAGCAGTGCCCAGCTCCAGAATATATTTCTGGGTCACATCCTCCAGGGACGGGGCCTCGTCCCCTGGAGGCTTACTTGAAGCTGGAGGCTCTGCTGTGGGTCGGACAGCAAGGCAGTCCGCTTCCTTCAGTGGCTGGAGTTGTGGAGGTGGGGAGATGGGGATAAAGGTGGCGGGTTCGCTGGCATGGCGGACATGCTTGGGTCTGCTTTTGGGTTTGGAGTGCAGTGTGGGAAGAGGAGGGGTGAGGTCACTTTGGTCGCTGTGATCCTCCTGCTCCTCTGAACCCAGCTCTGGGGGCTCAAATGGGTCCTCATGAGAGAAAAACTGTGCCAGCCTGTTTGGGCGCTTTCTGGTGGGCCGGCGAACCATTCTAGGGGACAGAACCTCGGCCAGCTTGAGGTTAAACTTATGCACCTCTATCTCTTCTTCACCTTGGTCTATTACATCATCATCATCCTCATCATCTCGGTTATCAGAGTGGGGGATGCATTCTGACTGGGAACGAGCTTTCTTGACTCTATTTATGTTCGGCTGTGCCGGCAATGCATGTTTATGCGTCACTTCAGGCTCCCACAGTTCCTCTCTCTGATCGCTCAGGATTGGCTCGCTGCTGGAAGGCAGAATCTGACCAGGTTGATCCAGCTCACTGATTGGCTGAGTGCTACTGCTCTGGCCTTTGCATTGAGGGTCATTCTGGGAAAGTAAAGGGGCGTCGCTACGGCGACTTGGGTCACTGAATGACTTCTTCTTGGGAGCTTTGCCATTGCCATGGTCATCCGTCATCAGTCTGTCCATTGCACCTGGCTCAGCTACGATGCTCCTGATCACCCCACTGTAGTCACGAACGCCATCATCACGGAGCCCACCGTCACTGTAAACTGACAAGTCACTGGCCACACTGCCTTTGTATTCTGACAAGGTGGCCACAGCAGAGGCCTCTGGAGCACCTCCTCCTCCTTTGACAGATAAGGATCCCAACAAGTTGCTGTCTACAGAGGAAAAACTGTTATTCCCTTCTTCTGCCGCAGAACAGCGCCGCTGAGGCATGGGGTCACTGAGCGAGCGGTACACTGTGGACTCCCCGTTTCCAACAGCTGCTATTGTTGACTCTGCGTTACTGCCATTGCTGGAATCAGAGCCTGTATTGTTATTACCAGAAGGGGAGAACTTGCGCCTTCGACGGATAGAACTTGGTGTCGCAGGGGCTTCAAATCCTCCTCCTCCTGCAGCGCCTGCTGACCTCTGCGACACAGCGCTGTTGGTGTTGATCTCCTCACTGGTAGTGTTGACATTGTTGATACCAGCAGTGCTGCTCAGCTCCGTGATGATACCGTCACTCTCAGCCACACAGGCAGGATGAGGCGAGGAGGGAGGTACGCTGACTTCATTCAGACGATTTGTACAATGCATGCTGTTCTCTGTCACCTCTTCTCTCTCCTGCTTGAACCCCTCCGCCTCATGGAGAGCCGATTGCTTCCACGCGGTGACAGGCTGGCCTAGCACATCCCTGGCAATCCGTGACCCTAAATTAACCCCTGCTGACCCCAGGAAAGACCTCTCAGAGGGGTCACTGGGGCCCGTCTCTGGCTCTGTTACGATCCCTTCATCGGTTAAACTAGATTCATGGCCTGAAAGTTCATCCACAGAGCGGTCATACAACATGCTTTCCTCCGAGTCGCCCTTCAGTAAAGCTCTCTCTGTCTCTCTGCTCTGTCTCTTTGCCTTCTCCCTGTGCTCTGTGCCCCTGCTGTTTAGCTTCTCCAACTGCATACTTTGTCCATCCCTCTCCCTCTCTCTGTTCTCTCTCTCCCTCTCATGTTTATCCCTGTCTTTTGTGTTCTTACACTCAGCCTCTTGATCTGTCCCTGCCTGATCCTTAACACTCACTCCTGCTTTCTTCATCTCCTCATTTGTTTTCTTGGCCTGGAAACATGCATCCTCCAAATCATCATCAGTTCTCCTCACATCTACATCGTCATCATCTTCTCTACTACCCATCTGGCAGATGTCACGAATGACCTGCCTGGCCTCCTGAACGTACCTCTCCTGCAACGGAGTTGGCATCCTTTCCTCATCCTCACCATCAAATCCATATTCCCTCATTCTTTGTCTCCTCCCAACCCTAAAATCACCCCCATCACTTTCTACTTCCCTGTCTGACACTGTCACCCTCCCTCCATCCCCCTCTCCATCAAAGTCAAGCTGCTGCTCAGAGGAGCTCCTCTTCGTGGCGCCGCCTGTCAAGTAACACCTCACATTTGTTGTGGGTTTGTCTGAATAAGTGAAGGATTTTGCACGACGCAGGGTGGCAGTCAGGTCTTTCAGTGACGGGCGATGACCAGAAGTTAGCAGGGTACCGCCATGAGACCGCGAACCCATCCTGTACACCGGTGACCCCTCCGAGACCCCGGATTTGTCTCCACTTGTTTTCCGCACTTTGAGCTCTGAAAGGTCGGATTTCAGGAAGCTTAAGAGGGACATAGTTTCTGAGGTGATATCAGGGTTGGACATGGATATTTTATTTTTATCATTAGCATCCACCCCTTCACCACCTGTTGTCTTCCTTACTGCTGTGCACTCCCCACCCCTAACCCCTGCGGATACACCGCCTTCTCTGGCAAGTACATTAGATAATGGGGGGACTGTGGGCACAATCTTGGGGCGCATGCGCACAGGGGTACGGGAGAAGTTATCCCCATGGCCAAAACTTGGGGAGCGATACATGGTAAAATTCCCATGGTAAGTTTTACTCAGCATGGACGAGGATGCAGTTCTGCTAGGGTTGCCACACGCTCCACCTGTGGTATAAAACACATTTGCTCCACGGTTGGCGCCGCCAGCCTGGTCCTCCTCCTTCAGCGTCTCAGTGCTGGAGTATCGGCTGCTGCAATGTGAACCACCGGGACTGGAAACAAATGGGGGGATATTGACCTTTGACACCCGTGATACACCAGGAAGTGTCGAGGATGTCACAGGTGAGGAGATGCGCTCCCATTGCTGCACCCTGGCTCTGTTGCTGTGACTGCTGGGTTCTCTCGCCGAGTGGCTCCGAGAGACTGTTCCCACAAATTCTCCTCCTGTGTTTTGCTGGTGGTGCCTCTCTAAGTGCTCCATCGTCAAGGCCGTGTCACTGTCGCTGTCTTCTGATTCGCCATCATGATCATCATAATCATCACGGCCTGTTGCAAGGGCAGCGCCACTGACCTTCTTCTTCTTTCTCAGCGAGCGGCGGCGCACTGCCTCTCGACTGTGGGGGCCTAAAGAACCAGGGCTGTCCTCTTCACTGCCTGAAGATCTGCCAATACCCTTAGCACCCCACCAGCCATTTTTACAGCGGGTTAAATAACTACCTCCCCGCTCTGTGGTGCCCCTTTCTCCTGCTCGGTAGGGGATGGAAGGAGCAGGACCAGAAGGACCACTCGAGCTTCCTCCCCCAGCTCCTCTTCTTCTCCTGATGTGCTCCTCCTCTTCGTCTCCAGAGCTTGACCTCCAGCGAGAGCTGAGAGGAGAGGCAACTCCTGCTGGGGCTCTTAGCTCGGTGGAGGGAGCTACAGTAGAGGAGGAGGAGGTAATGGCTTTATCTGGAGCTGGAGCAGAGGAGGGGGAGGAGGAGGAGGAGGTGGGGGCTGGCGCTCTAGAGGAGCTATGTGAGGAATGTAAACTATCCCTGGGCAGCCCGACCCCCTGTCTATCCCTTCTCTCCCTCACTGTCGGCCGCTGAAGAGAGGAGGAGCAGGAGGAGGTGTCCAAGCTCTCCGATCGACTGCAAGACGAAGTAGCTGAGGGTTGAAGGTCAGGGCCGGGGTCAGATGTCAGCTCTGTCGTCCTGAGGGTCTTGTGGGCAGCCTCTGCCTCAGTGCTTGGACTATGAGATCTGTGTGGAGATGGGTTAATCCTTAGGTAGTGACTACCCCCAGTGCAACTGCGACTGCTACTGCTGCCGCTTTGAAAAGTGTTTCTGCCAGAAACTTTGCTGTTAGCAGAACTTTGTGCCTCTAAGTCTGCCTCCTCATCATTTGAGAACTGCTGGTGGTCAGCTTTGGAATAAAAGTCCATACCGTGACTAAAACTCTCTTTATCAGTGCTGCTTTCTCTGCTTTGTGCTCCAGCTATACACAGGCTACTGGCTTCATTAGCTGAGAGTTTCTCATGTCTATCCGAGAGAGGAGCACTCTCACTTGAGCTGGGATCGTGTAGATGTCCTCTGCCGGCTGCCTTTAAATACTCACAAGAGTCAGCTTTGTGTTGCTGCCTAGTTTTGTCTTGTTTCTCATCAAAAATCTGTCTAATTTTGGTGACACTGGGCCACTTGTCAGAGTGCAGGGGAATAAAGTCACTGTGGTGTGTGGAGAGATACTTTCTGTGAGATTTGCAGGGTGAGGGAACCCCTCTACTAGCAACATCCTCCTCCTCATCTGTAGTCAAAGTTTTTCTGGGATCAGAGGGACATGCATTGATGTGTGAATAATCTCTCTTACCAGAGCTGCTGTCGGATGATAAACGTGTAAAATTCCGCTTCTCGCTTTTCCTCTCCAAATCCGAGCCTGACACAGAGTCAGTGTCAGACTGAAACGTTTGCACTTTATTGTCTCTTTGTGACTCTGCAGTAGCAGTATCACTATCATGGAAATATCCACCACCACTGCTGCTGTCTTCGTGAAAAGATTTACGAGCCGGAGACCTGTCTGCCCTGGAGCCCCTGGCCCGGGGAAGAGTGCTGCTCCCCCGCGTCACTGCTGCGCCGTCTCCCGGTGAGGCTCTGTGCGTCCCGGAGGAGCCGCCGCCGCCGCTGCTGCTGCTGCTCCTGCTGCTGCTAAACTTCTCAGTGAGCTGTCGGATGGATGGAGAAATAGAGGAGAGAGGAGTGGAGGAGCCTCTCTTTGGATCTGCGGTCGGGAGGCCGGCGGTGGCGGTGGTGGTGGTGGTGGCAGAGATTTTGGAAACTTTTCTTGACACACTGACATTACGCGTCGCCAAGTGCTGTTCTGCTTTGCTGGGCTCCGGGGGAAGGGCGACGCCAGCTGCCTCCAAATCCTCTGATTTGTGTTGTTGCTCCTCACTCCTGCTGGCGCTCCAGGACCCCAACTTTCTGAAAGAGACGCTGCGATACACACTTTTCTTCCTCTCTCTTTCTGCCATTGTTCATGTCTTTCTTTGTTAGATTTCACACAGACACATTTTTAACTCACAGCCCCGAGCACCTTTTGGAGTTGTGGTCCATTTCCCCCCCACGCAGCCTTACGGCACAAAAACCTCCAAACAATCACTGTTTTAAAACTAAATAGTTGGCAAAGCTTCACACGGCACGGCAATGAGTGGATAAACTGCTCAGTCAGTAGGTAGATGAGAGCTGCTCTGTTATCAAAACTTACATGTTGTCGATTCCCGAGACCGCATCCGTGCAAGGAGGAAAAGCGCTGCAACTTTTTTTGTGGCCAAAACTTTTCCCAACCTGTTCACAAACACAAATTTTCCATTGTTACCCCTCACCTCATATTTCTAAACCTTAGCCCATCGCCGGGTTAGCACGCCTGCACGGGCCCGACGCATCATCCACTGTTAATTCCCCCAAAAAACTGTTTGTGGATTCCTTATTTTGTCATGATTTGGTTTTCCGTGACTTATGTTGTTTTTTGCATGTTAATGCCTGAGATAGGGCAGAGGGGGTGGGCGGGACTAGGGGTATAGGGGCTGTCATAGCCCCCTCGGGGATTGAGAGGAAAAGCTTTTTTCTCTTTTGATAGGAGAAGAAAGATACTGTGGACAAACTACATGTAATTATAGCCCTTTCCCCTGCGAAAAAGACAGTGGCACTGTCAAGACTTTAAGACAGAAAACTACATTTTAAAGCAACACTTTACACCTGGAGCATTTTAGCAAACATGCACATGAACACACCACTGTAAACACACCATAATTCCCAACATACAGTACAGTATTTCTAGAGGAAGAGAATGACACACTTTGATTTAATACCCCTCCAGTAGCTCAACACCACACTGTGCTGTGAAGGTGTTGGTGAATTAGAGTGTCAGCATTCAAGGGGGGGAGAAAACAAAGAAAAAAAGTTTTCACCCATACACAATAACCCCTCTGTGGTGCTTCCCATGTGGCTGTCTGCTTAACAGGTCCTTTTGTTCCAGGCAGGAATTCTGTGTTACATTCCCTCAGAGAGGAGAGTAGCTGCTGACTGCAACGCCCTCCACAGTCTGACCTGCAACATGTCAGGTCACTGGTGGCACATCGTGGACTCCTGCTAAACTCTACACACACGTTTAACCACACAAACTGCTTGTATTTCCTCTACTTATACAGTATATCTTGAATTACTTTGGAAACTCAGTGTCAAGTTTATAGGACTCTGTACCTGACATGAACTGTGAAGTTGCTAGGTGAAATTGTGAAAAGTTGACTCGTGTCAGGAAAGTTGGAGGTTGCAGTCCAGGAGAAAAATAGTAGATAAATACACTTGATAGCCACTTTATTAGGTACACCTTGCAAGTACCAGATTAGACCTCCATTTTGCCTGTAGACCTGCCTTAATTCTTGGTGGCATCACCTCTGGCATTTCACCCAGAGAACTGCTGCTCGCTGGATATTTTCACCTTTCGGGACCATCCTCTGTAAACCCTAGAGATGGTTGTGTGTGAAAATCCCAGTAGATCAGCAGTTTCTCAAATACTCAGAACAGCCCGTCTGGCACCAACAACCATGTCACTTAAATCACCTTTCTTCCCCGTTATGATGCTCGGTTTTAACTTCAGCGGCATGTGTGCTGTTCCTGCCTGCATCTTACACCCTGCTATTATGTGCTGAACTGTCTCAGGAGCATCTTTGCACAGCTTGAACCTGAAGTCTTGCCGGCGTGGTCGACCCCTGCTTCTATTGATCTTGTACTGAGCGCCTGTTCTTGTGCTGCCATGATTAGTGCTTCTGTGCTGTCTTTCAGTCCAACCTTTTCCAGCCACTGGTAGGATTTCTTGGTGTCACGGCCGTGTCATATTCGTTAGAAAATTACCTTTTATCTAAATGAATTAAAGACATTCATGAAAGGCTGTATGACTTTTTTAATGGCTGTTTGTTAGTGACAGTATGACAACATCCAAAACATTTACACAAGCAACTCAAGGGGGCTGCATGGTAAGACAAGAAAAAAATACTATATATATACTGAATATAAAAACATACATGTTTCTTTTTCATCAACATAATAATGTCTATGTAACAAAAATAAAACTCTATTTCTGATATAACTCTTTTATTACAAAAAATAAGAATTCTTCTAAATAATACTGATTGACACAAATGTGTTGGTACAGTGCATAGACATGTCATCCCTCTAAACTACCCTCACACACACTTCAGACAAAAATCATCTGACATTGCAAATATTCAACCTGACAGACATAAACATCAAGATACATTACTACACTACTGAATAAGCATGCTGAACACACACATACATTAGGAAGTTCCTAACATTTTTAAGCATATTGTGGTCAAAATGTTCCTTGCATTTAAAATGCATGGAAATTACATGTTCACATTAAACCACTATTCACAACAGTGTATCAAAACAATGTCAGAATTACCAATATGACAGCAGAGTACAATCTGGTCAAATTCATGCAACATCTGCTAACGTTTAAAGCAGTGATTCTCATTTTTGTTTTTTGTTTTTTTTGGTCATGTCCCTCTTCAGAAGTTGGAAAAAGTTCATATCCCATCCCCCACTCCACCATTTTTTAACAGACACTAACAATAAATGGGAATTTAAGTCAGATAAAGGTCAGCTTGATAGCATCAGCAAACTCTTTCTTTATTTCCTCCACATAAATTATATTTATTCAACTTTTTTTCACTCCATATTTTCCCTCTGGCAGCTGAGACGCAGTTGAGGGCCGCTGCTTTGAGTGAACGAGACCTCAGTTTTCTGCAAAAGTAATCAGAAAAGTAAAAGCTAGGAAAAACATTTACATTTGAATTAAGTTAAATTAACATTAAACAACAGCAAAATTAAGTCACAACCAACTACTGAGCAAACTGCATCCATTTTATGAACGTTAGGGATTGCAGAGTCATGAACTCAGCAAGTCAGTTATTTGGTGCAACTCCATAAGCAATAGTAGAAGGAAGTTTCATTGTATATACTGTACAGGTAGAGCAATCAAAGCAGTACTAAGTACCAAACAATTCACATGTACTCTGGAAACCTCTTTAAGAGTCTGTATTCCCTATTATTCATCCTTTATCATCTCTATAGCACCAAACTTTAATCAGCAGAGGTGATTTCTTAGAAGAGAAATCCTGAATTCATGGAAGGAGTTCACACAACAACAGGAAGTGGGAAAAAAGCAGGGTTGTCCCTTAATTTAGAGCCTGCCTCTAAGTCTAAAAATAGCATTTTCCCTCCCCCTCATGCATCGGATAATGACTCTTAAATGTATTAATATTGGCACATACTTTAAAACGGGGTTCTTTTGTCCACTGGAGAATTTATGGATCACATGGCAAAACTACAGACTGACGTGAGCTGAATATTTAACTTTTGTTGGCATTGATTTATCTCTGATTGTAATGGCTAAGATCTTATCCTCACTGGATAATGTGCTCATAACCGCACCATTTATAGACAGAACAGAGTTGGCGTTTCAGTGCAGAGGGGTTACAGCAGTGGAGCACACGCACCACCCAGTGGTGAAAACATGCAACAACAAGTCTTACAACAGTAGAAGCCTTCATATCAAAGTGTAATACTCCATATAAAAATGCACATTTCAACACAGGTGCTTCATGCATGCAGTCGTACACATTTACAGTCACTGTAAGCATTTACATGGCTTTGTGCCATGGTGGATTTTATCCCCAAAAATACATGCATTGATCTTTCCTTCTCCTTTTAACCATCTCAGCACAATATCTCTAAATCATCTTTCACTTTTAGTTCTACATTAAACTGTGGAGGAAGAAACTCCTCATTATTTTATCACGTTGGAGCATTATCATTAGCATCATCTACATATATTATACTGTATTTCACAGTGTGACACAAAATAATTATTTACAAAAATAACAAAAGTTTATCTTTACTACCCAGCACACAGCGGAGATTGAAAATAAACATTTCACAGATAGTCGGGACAATGCAGGATGTAAATACCCTGATACATATAGTGCATGTACAGCACTACTCAGCCACAATAATCATGAATTAAAAGCAAGGCAGTATCTGTAATTTCAATGTCTGAATTCCCCAGAGAAATACAGTGTGATGGCTGAGATGGTTAATGCCAGTTCAAGATTATATCATTTTTATTTCAGGGAAATAAAAATGATATTTTCCTCCTGGTTTTCTCTGTCCGTTTACTTTTTATATTACAAGATTACAACCTTCATTTTGCATTTCAGTATGGCAAGTTGTTTTAACATATAATCAAATCACACTCCTATGTGCGAGTACATTTTAGATATCCGTTTTCACTTTTCTCCTAATCAAAACTGTATTCTCTCTAGTCAGAATGGTAGATATAGATATCAATACAATACGTTCATACTAGTAAAAATGGTATTTTAAGATATCTAAAACTTTGTACAAGTCAAAACTAAATTTAACATGTCTCTAAATAGTTAAAACGTACAAGTGGCCAATTTACATTTAGCAGCTAGATTGGATGTGTATTACAGATGTCCGTAATTACATTCACAATGTCATTCTTCCTATTTAAAAGAGTCATTTCAGATATCCTCAACATTATTTTTCCTAGGAAAAATTACATCAATTTAGCTACTCATGTGCATCTGGCTTTGAATTTCAGACATCTACAATTGAATTTTAGATGTTCAGAGTGAACATTCAGGGTACCTGCAACAGGAGAAAAATCTCATTTCAGATATCCACCATCCAGTTGTTACTAATCATAATAATAATTTTAATTTCAAATATCCAGAAAAAAAGTTCCAGATATCCATAATGTCATTTTGAATATCCAAAATACATTATAACTAGTAACAATGCAAGTACAGCTATCTTTCATCCATTCATTTTCCATAACCGATTATCCTGTTTGGGGTCACAGGTGTGCTGGAGCCTAACCCAGCTGACATTGGGCGAGAGGCAGGGTACACGCTGGACAGGTCGCCAGACTATTGATATCTGAAGATGAAAGCTTAATACGCATGAATGTCAAAAGTGGCGTCGTTGTTCCTGGGAAGAATGACATTATGGATATCTGAAATGTCCTTTCTGACTAGGAAGAATTGAATTATGGATATCTGCAACATATATCCAGTCTGGAGATTAAATGTTACAACAGCTTGCCATATTTCAGAAGGCCTCTTGATATCATTTTCCAACCCCCTTAGGAAGGCGGGTCTTTGTTGTGGTGAGCAGTAGGTAAAGCATAAGGCTTTCATTTCATGCACGAGGAAACTTGTTTTAAAAAAAACTCAGCTACCGATACATGAACCACTTTGCAGCCTCCTGGGATCCACCACTGGTGTAGCAACAAGGCTTAAAGAAATACTGTTGCAGTGTGTGATGTACTGTCGGCTCACACGCTGGTGCCCTTGTCCCTGAGGGTGGTGACTTTGAGCATAAACCTCCTGGTGCTCCGGCGGTAGCGAGGCTGGGTGAAGTAAAACAGAATGGGGTCCAGAAAGCTGTTCATGCTGGCAAACGGCCTGGTGCTTTTATAGATGATTGAGAACAAATTTCTCGTCTCGCAGGGTGCATTTGGAAGAGTACGTATCACCAGGTACATGGTCTTGGTGAGGTGAAATGGCAGGAAGCTTATGCAGAACACCGCCGCGACCACAATGATCATCCTCACCGCCTTGTCTCGCTTCTCCCCAGTGGCGATGGAGACGCCCTCATAGGACACCGGGCGGCAGAGGATGTGGGCCATCCGACAGTAACACACCATCACACCCATAAAAGGCAACACAAAGCCGAGGCAGGTCAGAGCCATGCCGTAAGGGTAGTAGTCTATTGATCTCTTTGGCGTGCTCAAATCATAGCACACGGTGCGGTTTCGCTGGATTCCCGTCGCAGCGAAGTGAAAAGTCGGAGCGCACAGGATGGTGACCACCAGCCACACCCCTCCGCAGATACACCACGCCAGCCTGCGTCCACCTTGCTTGTGCCACATTGCCAGGGGATGGCAAATGCCCACGTAGCGCTGCACACTGATGCAGGTGAGGAAGAGGATGCTGCCATGGAGATTACTGAAACAGGAAATAGGAAAAATAAAATACTGTTAAGTGAAATCTTATTAACCTGCAACTTTTTGGACTGTGCTGTGAGTGGAAAGTTAAAAAATGATGGAAACTAAGTGTCTCACCTGTAGAACTGAAACCTGACCAGCTTACAAGTAAACTCCCCAAAGGGCCAGTAGTCATGACTGCCGTAGTTGTAGATGAGCAAGGGGAGTGACATCACATACAGGAAGTCGGCTATGGCCAAGTTGAGCATATAAATGTTGTTTTTGGACAGATTGGGCCGAGTCCTCCATATTTTCAGTATGACAGCAGCATTGAGAGGAAGTCCGAGAATGAACACAAAGGTGTACACAGCAGGGAGTAAGAAACGTTTAAAGTCTTCCTTGTAGGTGCAGCGGAGGATTCCTTTCCCACTGATGCCACTGACGTTGCTGATGTTGCTGATGCTGGCGACGAAGCTGTCTGCTGCGTACAGCTCTGTAGGCCACCCGCTGGTAGAGATTAAGTCCAAGGGGAAGGTTTTCGAGATGAGCGTTTCCGTCGGGAAGGAATTGACAGAATGTGGCATCTTCACATCCTGGAGGACAGACAGGACAGGGAGAGACACGAGAGGGGTGTTACTGAGATAATAATGTCAATGATGTCTGTTACAATAGGTCAACAAAGGTGGTCAAAGTCATATCTATATATGGTATGATATCACCCTTGTGTTAGCATGCATGTTTATCGACCTATAAATGTCACAAAATCTTAGCCAACATGTTGCCAGAATAAACAGCAGACTTTTCCCTGCCATTGTAAGAACATGAATATCGTTTTTTGATGCCTATGTGAATTCAAGTGTTAGTAAACAGAGACAGAGGGCCTGTTGTGGGCCTATCATGGAAACACCGATGAAGGAGGGTACCCACCTGATGACCCCAATGAAGCTTTTATCCTACTTAAACCCCCAACATGGCTCCAGCTCTAACCCACAATCGCAAGTATGTGCAACAACAATCAACCAATCAAACTCCATCTCAATTTAAGTTGGGTAAGTTTTTCTCCCCTCTCTTCACTCATCAAAATGAGGGAGTCAAGGGAGGCGGAGAGTACGGCCGACAGAGAGCAAAACTCTCCACCAGAGGGCACAATAGATCAGTGCATCTTCAGCACCACAGGAGTGCAGTCACACTGAGCCCTTTCAACACTGGACATTTCCCTTTAATCATTATTGTGCTGAGATTACAGTACATGCAGTGGCGGTGACATTTAATCAAAGTAGTGAATGTTCTCTGTACAGAACGAACCCTTCAGAGAGTTAAATTATTGCTGCATTAACATGTGGGCATTTGTTGTAGCTAGTGCATGTAAATGCCAATGATTACTTCATGCGCTGTTGGGTGGCAGGATAAATCTGAGGGGTCACAAAGTGACTGAAAGGGTAACAGAATATGTGACTTACTGAACATTTTTAACTCCCCAGGCATCTTAAAGGTGTTCAGATGAAACAAGAAAACACTTTGGCTAAACTGGTCACAACTGGTAGAGACATGCAAGCAGTAATGAAGGGTTGCAACGTGATATTTCTTCTTTTAAATGGGTAACAAGCAAAAAAACGTTCTTGTAATTGTATATATCAGGTCAGCAAATGTTTTTATAGTAGTCTCTTGAATTAAGTTGCACAAAATAAAAATTACAAAGTGTTGCACCAGTGCCTCACAACTGTTTTTAGTGCTTAAGTACTCTCCACCTGTGCTTGTTGTTACAAGGTGGTCACTGTGTATTTAGTCGCAGTACTTGCTGAGTTACTAGACAAACTACACCAAAATAAATAATGGCCCAGCCAGCCAGCCCATTAGATTATGATAATTTAATCCATCACTCTATAAAAAATGTAAGATGGACAGTTGCAAGTTTGGAAATAAAAACCGCTGCAGACTGTCTGGTCTCCCACCCACAACTCACACTGTCTGGAACAGGCTGTTGTACACAGAGATTAATCAACAATCTTAATTGCTGCGCCCACCACCGACATCAATCACACTCATTTCCTTCATGGCAGCATGTGGGCGAGTAAGTGATTGGCTTAAGCCACGTCCCCCATAGACTTGTCAGACTGTGACTCAAGGCATTTCACAACCAAAGCCTATGTGTGCGCGTATGTGTAAGAGTGCGTACATGTGTGGCGTCTTGTTAAACTGCTTAAAAAAAAAGTCTGTGTGTTTTTTTTAAAAATCAATGTGTCTGTGAGAGAGTGTGTGTTTGAAGTTAACTCCTCTGTGTGGGTGCATGAATGATTTGCTGTGAGCAACAGTGACGCATGATTTCATAAGGCAGAGTAATACAAGGAGAGGGAGAAGGAGTCATAAAACACTTCGCTACAGTGAACCAATGAGCAGGCAAAAAGGAATCACAAAGGTTTTGGAAAGTGCACTGCAATCGTATTTGCTGATGACTCATTTACAGTGATTCGCATTTTTTGATTTGTTGACTTGCCCGTCTCAAGAAGGGCCTTGAGACCAACTTCCTGGGCTATCTTAAAGCCCAGCGACGCCATGACAGTCAATCAAATCACTCAGCCGTCTGAAAACACTGCACTTTAGAGAGTGATTTCTGATTAACTCCATAAATCATACTTGTCAGAAATGCAGGATATTTATGATGGTTAGGGCACGTGTTTTGCCCAAAGGTTCCTCTTATGGTCAGGTTTGGGGGTATCTGTCATAGACTGACTGTTGACTATAGAGTCAATCGGAGAGCCTCCCGAGCAGCAGCAGCTACATTGGCAATGTGCGCTCATTGAGGAGGGCATCAACCTGCAGTCAGCTGACCCCCTGTCCCCAAATGAAAGATGACCAGCCTGAGCTGCTGAGCCACCTTGGCCTGATCAAATACATCCATGTGTTAGAACAACTAACAGATGCTCCTCGTACTGTCTGATGAAGATCTGAAGTGGGCATCTCCGCCTTTGGAGCCAGACGCAAGATAAGCCCAATGTCAGACCTGAACAAGAGCATGAGGAGACTCTCAGATACACCCGCCGTGAAGCCTGGCTACCTGGAGGGCGGTGCTAGTGGGCGACTCCCTCGAATCATGGATCTAGATGTTGCTGCTCAGAGTAATCGCTGGTGAGAGGAGACACCAACAAGCTCTGAGCGCCATCTGACCGACGTGAAACAAACTGTATGAAACACAAATGAACCTGGGACCACACTGATCCTTTGTGGTGTCTTTTGTCATTGTTAAGTGCCTTTTGTATGCAAACTTTAACTCTCATGCTTCGTCCATGTGTTTGAGTCCATGTTAACAACTACATTTATGCAACTGTAAAAAGATATTTTCAAATTTCTGTACAAATAGGGCACATAGGAACTGTCAGGGCTGTGCCCCTCACGCTCCAAGGCAGCTGGAGCACATGTGGGGGCAGTCCTACGGATCCTTCTGGCATGGGCAGCAGGGGGATGAAAGGCACCTCACCACTGCTCTCAATCAGCACCACACACAAAACAGCTGCAATTCCTTAAAAACTGGCACCCTCTGCATGGTCTGGGAGCAGTTTTTGTTCTAGGGATCAGACCAGCTCCCTCCTTTTAGGGTCTGGGGGCGACCCAAAGATGGACAGATCAGTCAAACTCCCGAGCAGGTTAGCTCTGCACCACACCTCACCATGGAGGTCCAGCCACGTTCAAAGAGAGCCACATTCATAAGACGGAAAACTCTGGCGTTAGACTCAACATACCTCGCCAACCCACTAATCTCACTTTATGGTGCAGCCCTTAGGTCTGCCTTTAGCGGGCTAACCATGCCAGCCTCCAGGGCTGACGCATAATAAACTGTCATCTGATATCAAAGCTCCAATCTATTCTGTAACTTTGCACATGTTCAGCCAGGGCCTGTTTGTGAGGTTGCGTCACTTTGTGGTTGTTGGTATTTATAATGTTGGCATGCATCTACAGCTGAAGTGTGAGGGAGCGAGCAGCAACATGAAACCAAACGTGCTGTGTACTGTTCTAAGGAACTCAACAGGTCACTGGCGGGTCTCATTGGTAGCCTATTACGCTGTGAGGTTTCCTGTTAAAGAAAACACACCTTGTGCATCAAACAAGCACCAGCAAGCAAATCACTGACCTACAAAGTGAAGCAGGAAAAACAGCTGAGATCCACCAACTGACACAAGCGCCGCTCTGATTCCCATATTGAATATCTGCACCTCATTAGGAACCACAGTGGTGCAGATAATCATATATCACAGGAGGAAGAAATCGTTCATGAAAAATTAATGAACGGTTGAGTGTCAACTGCAAACACAGATGTGAAGCCTCTTCCTGAGATATCACTTCCAAACATTTTATCAAAGTAATAAAAAACTTACTATAAACTGATATAAATGAGCCCAGTTAATAAGCCATTGTTGATCACTATTTTTTTTTTTACAGATAATGGTTCTAAATGGAAATAGTCACTGGATGAAAACAGATACACACCACAGATTGATCTCTCACTTTCAATTACAGCCATGTATTATTTTTCCTGCGGCTTAAATGATGACTGAGTATCTGTCGGTGCTTCTGAAATACAGGGTGTGTAAGTATGTGTGCGTTTGATACGGTCATGTTTCCAATTTCCAAACACTCCAGAGAGCAAACAGTAATTACAGGCCTCTAAGTGGCCATATCTCCACTGTGTGCGTGTGTGTGTCCATGCTCACAGCTACTCTCCTGGCTCTATTCATTTCCTAATCGGCATTGATCTTAGTCTAATAGCAGTATAATAGACACATAAAGACACATAAAACATTTAAGCACAGCAGGAAAGACTGACAGACAAACGCCACAAACCAATGGTTAAAAAAATAATAAGCTGGAAATCATAACTTTTCATTTCACTGGATTTATATCACCAGAATGACTTGAGGCATAATTATATTGAGTGAAGCCTCTTTTGTAGGCGTGCAGATACAGAGATTTTAGAAACACAAAAACAAAAGTTGTGTGATTAATGAGGTCATTGCAAGCCACATGTTTACTCCATCGCGACACCAACAGCAAACGCTCATTAAAACATGGCTCATCGACCTTTCACAGGAATTCATTCAACACTGTCATTATGGATGTGACAGCGTCACCTACTTTTGCTTTGTGACTCAGCGCAGGTCTTTCTGCCCACATAGTATTTTTGGCAGGTTTTCTAAAACTTGTCCATACATCCCCTCAAACTGTTTCTGTGGAAAAACAGACACGTATTCTGCACCAAGACATCTGTTAAAGTTACACAAGCTTGAGGGGAAATCATGTGATGATACAACTGTTTTTATTCTCAATTTAGAACAAATTTCAACAATGCAAATTGAGATTCTGTGGCCAGAAAAAGAAGAGAGGTTAGGCATGCACTTCACTTTGTGATCTATAAATCATGGCAACAACTATAATTAACCACTGACCATCAAAATCTAATCAGTTCATCCTTTAGACTAAGTGGATGTTTGAGCCAGAGTCAAAAGAATTCCCTCGAGGCGTTCTTGAGGTTCTCGAGGATTCTCAAGGATAGGACGGACAGACGCACAAACACAACCATCCGCCCACAGCTCTCACAGAGCCATAAAAATATCGAGGATCGGAAATGATGCTGTGGATCGCTTGTGATAAAATTTACTAACCGTTAAAATGATGATGCCTTGTTAGAGTTGACCTTATTAAGCACAAACCCACTTAACTGACTGACTGCACCTCTGACAGTCATCCAGCGTTACTCTAAGTTCCTGGCAGCTGACACCAGCATCGGTTTATCTGTGAGCTGCCACTTGTTTTTACATGCCCTGATGAAGATTGTGTGAGGTAAAACGCGTGGGCACTGAGCGCATTTTTTAAATTTTAAATTTTTAAATTTTTGCAGGGCAGTGTGCTTTGGGTGTTTTTGGCTATGACTTATTGATCACAAAGCAAAACAACCAAGCACCTGCTCTGGCATCAACTCAAACTGTTCCTCGGATAAAGCGGAGCTCGATTAGTAGTTGGCAATCATTTACACTTGTCGAGTGCTGCAAATTCTCAAATATATTGTACAGTACGTCTGTAAATGTTATGATGAGCAGATGACAGATTACCTGCACTGCCTGGCAACTTACACAACCGTTCATTCAGTAACGTGGTCAAAGACTGGAGTGCTCTCTCATGCTGCATTCACTGTGCATCTGATATTCTGTAGAAATCCTCTAACCCTTAAAAGAAATGAGTGTCCACAGTTGAAAAGCTTACTGGAGAATGCGGGCATCGATCCCGCTACCTCTCGCATGCTAAGCGAGCGCTCTACCATTTGAGCTAATTCCCCTGCCTGCTGCTGCTCTAAAACAAAACACCACATGACATGTTATTTAGTAGGACACCCACAGTCCTGCCCACAAGGGTAGAGTTACCAGTCACTGACAGGGACGCTCCCTCACTCTGCACTCTATTTATTTCACTCACTCTCTTTCTTTCTTTCACACATGCTTTAACAGGAGAGACGCACTGCTGCATACTTTCTGCCCTCAGGCCTGCCAGAAGGCAGAGCAGAAGGTGACACAAGATTATTTATAAACCACGACTGCAAGAATGTGGCTGCAACTCAGGACACATGTAGGAGATTTACAACTCACCATAACACCAACAAGGTTGTAAATCAAGCACCGTGCATAAAGTTTTAATGATTATTAGCAAGTGGATTTGGTACCATCAGGACTTTTGAACCCTGGTTAAGGTAACATGAGTCAACTGAGAATACGTCAGCAAAAACAAGCTCTGATTAATCCACTATACGTTGGTTCCCAGCTATAACCAGCAGACAGACAAGTTGAGCAACTAGCTGGAGAACATAGTGGAGCAATGAGCAGCTTTAGAGACAGATACTTCCCTTTAGGTAGAGACCGAAGCAGAGTTATTAAAAAGTAGGGCTGTCTCTTTAAAGTCGGAGATTCGAATCATCAGTCGGAGACCCCTCAGTCGACTGAGATTGCTTCAAGACGAGCAGTCATTTTGCTGCAGAGTGAGTGCTTCTGACTTTCACTCTTCTCTTGTCTCTAGTACAGACATCTACAGACGAGATGCAGCACCACAGAGGAGGAGAAACTCTTCACCATGACTCTGCGAGATAACATTATCTTGTCTCTTCTGCTTGGAAGTGATGAATATACAGCTCACAGTTACATAATACGACACAGTCTGTGGCTTTTGTTTGACATCTAGTGTCAGCAAAAATGTTGCACATTTCCAATCCATCATGAGCGCCATTTGCTTGTTTACTATGTTGAATGAATGCCGCCGTCACACTGAACGTTTGAGCCCTGTTCAAATTTCAAAAACTTTATACAGAATATTCATGTTGACTCAAGCACAGTTCTTAAAGGGATACTTTCCTGATTTTCCACCAGCTTCATATCATCACAATGTGTGTAGTATGTATAAATGAACTATGGTAAACTTCCCTCCATCTTGCCAGAGCCCAGATTTCCCTGCTCAAATCTGCTGGATGATGCATTTCATCTACTGTAGTATCACTGGCTCTGGGGCTGTTGCTTGAACTACAAATTATACTTCTGCATTTTCATGTCCACCAACACAGACACAATGAGTACAGAAGCAGAACAAGATTTCTCTTTCTCTTTCTCTCTCAAACTCAGACCAAACACAGATGAATCTGTAAAACTCAGCAGTGCTGATCAAATATTAAGCTTCTGTGACAGTGTTGCCTATTTCTCACCAAAAAATATTGTCAGAAACGTTTAGCTCACCATTTAACTGTAATTCAAGATTGTTCATTACCAGACTGTTGCCATATTGTTTCTCATGTCAAAACGGACAAGTTTGCAAACATTACCCACCTGTGGGGACATTTATTGGTCCGGTATGGGGCACTACATTCTGGTAGTGGTAGGTTTTCTAACTTTTAAGAAACGCCACAGAACTTTTTCTCTGTTTCTCTGGCACCAATGTCAATAGTTTTTGTGTCTTTTTATTTTATAAACAGCTCAGTTTTATGAAAAAACTGTCTTTTCAGCAGTGAAATACTTCTTTAAGTTGGTTAAAGTGGTCAGAAAACAGTTAATGCAGATATGTAATTAACTTCAAGTAGCCTGACATTCAAACTAGGACTACAGGTATAGATTATTTTGTCGAATCAACAGCCCAAAACTATAAATAATCAATTCTCACATTTGAGAAGCTGAAAACAGCAAAAGTTTCCATTTGATTTGAGTGATTGAATAAATAGTTTTAGCACATTTTTTATATTAGACGCATGCAAAAAATACAAGACAGACAATGTGTTCAAACAAGCACCCCTACCATACACATACACACACTCAGATACACTATAATCTGGATTCATTAGCTGAGGCAACCCCTCTGTATCTGCCTGGCCGCCTTTAAAGCTGTTACTCTATAAGTAATTTGACCTAATGGAGCAGCTAATGGGTGGACAAGGGCACATTAAGACTTATACTGTATACTGTACACACAGATACCCTCTGCCTCTGTAATAAACACAGAGCAGGAGATGTAAATGAATAGAGGAGGAAGATGCTGAGTTGAGGAGAGAGCGCAGGGAACAATTTACCTCTAATGGCTTTCCCATCTCTGATCTCTACATAGATAAACAACACACATTATTTCATTTTCCCAAGAGAGACCGATGCAGCTGCGGTGTCACTGCAAATGTCACAGCCCTCAGTGTCTTCATTAAGACACAAAAAAACACTTGACTAATTATCTCAGCTAATATGGTTCTGGCCACAAAGGGTAAATCAATCCTGAGGACAGGCACTGTGGCAATTACAGAGGGAACATTTTAAACCAATCAGCTGCACCATAAATAGACACATGGGTGATGAGGACGGCTTGCGTTCAACACAAACACACACACACACGAGAGGAGAATTAGACACTTGCTTGTTGCATGAGACCAAACTGCAATCAGTCAACAGACTTAATAAACAACTTCTAAACTCTCCTCAGAGAGCGCAGGCTAACTCTCACATACCAAGCAGCTCACATATTTGAACTAATCCTCCCCTTTCTTGGTCTGCTCTGAAACATTATGTGCTTCTTCCAATTGTTTGATTTCCACAGAAGACGTGCAAAAGCTTTAAGTACAAATATGGACATTGTTACATGGCTACACAGACGACTCTGTGCATTAATCTAACAGAAAATCTCCTTCTGGCAGAACCAAACCAAAAGCCAGCTACTTCTAATCCGCTGAAAAAGTACAGATGGACAAGAGCACCTTCAAATGTGATATGGATCACACACAATGCTGCAGATGACAATACACAGCGCACTGCTGCTAATAATTTGTCGTAACTTGCAGACGAAAACGTGTTGATGCTCGTCGCTGTGAGGATTTGGACCGGGGATTTTATCAGGCGTGTAAAGACTAATAGACAGCAGTTACGGCTGCACCTTGTGTGACTCCTGACAAGCGGTTGCCACACACAGGGGAAGTGAATGCAGCTCTGATGAAACAAGTAAAATCCAGAGACAGGACAGTGGAGCATCGGGCACTGAAACCTTCTAGGTTCCTTCTTGATTCAGACTAAATCATCATTTTGTTTCACGTCATTCAGCCTGTGCTCATGTTAGCTAACAGTGATGGGGAGACTGGGGGCATTTAGTTTTGTTCTGCTTTAACTACTCACTAGATTATAATGTATCTGTCCTGCTGAAATAATTTCGGTCCACGCAGAGATAATTTTAGACTTCTGAATCAAAATCCACATTTCAGATTTGTTCAGCAGTTCAAATTGTTATGGGGTTGCACCCAGAGACATCCGACCAATCACAGCTCAGTGGGCAGAATTAAAACTCAGTTAGGGTATCGAACTCTCAAGGGTATGATGGTACTATCGAGTACCAATTCATGTTAAATTAATTGGTGCCAAATACCGGTAACTGAGAGCACATCTGGTTAAGATTGTCTGGTTTAGATAAGAGGCAGAAGTGCTGCACAGCACCCTGAAGCCTGGGAGTCAACCACAGTGCTCCACATCTGTCACTGGAGCTCTGTGGAGCTGCCAGGTTCAACTTCAGACAAGAGGTGGAGGCGCTCTGAAGCCGGGAAGCCAAAACTATTGCTGTAGCCTGTTTCCGCTTCTGGTCTGTTTTCTTTTTTTGTATTGGTCTAGTAATAGCCTAGTATCACTACTAGACGAGCAGACACACACAAATATGTACACACACATGCAGACGGACAGACAGAGACGTAAGATTAGTTCCATGTGTGATCAGAAAAGAGCAGACAAGCAGAACTGTGTTTTAGTGTACTACGTAATGTCACCCCTGCAGCTTGTTCAAAACTGTAATTTTTGTTTTTACAGTGAAAGTAAAGCACCAAACAATGTACTGTTGAGTACCAGTACCGAAATTCCAGATACATCTTTAAAATGTGAACGGTACCTAATAGTGTAGTGGTAGTTGATGAGGTGGATGTTTTACTAGATCAACTTTTTGGTTGATAGGTGGGCATCCTGTAAACGGCCAGAAAAAGAGGCGCATACCCTCCACTAAACCACTAACGGTACCCAACCCTAATTAAGACTGGGGATGTAATCTTCCTGCATAGCTACCTAGCATCCCAGCTACACTCATGAATTGTGGCTTTTTTTTTCATGGCTTCCGTAATCTTAATCCTACCCAAAAATTTCCGTTTGCCATCTATGAGTGCAAGACCGAAACTTAAATCACTGAACAAATTAAGAGATGCTTAGAGGCCTGAAAATCAATACTGGCAAGAAATACTGGCAGCAAGGTGAAATATCTGTTTAGTTCATACACACAACACACACAGAGACAGACATGAACACAGACACCACAGCAGCCACATCACTAGACTAATTACAGCGTACTGATCATGCACAAATATCCCAGGGACACAAATATTTTCATCTTCTGTTGCTGTCTCGGCACTTGTTTTTGCTCCTGAATGATTTTGTTATTGATTCCTTTTAACGTCGGGAGAAAAACATGTTTTTTCGAAACATAAGCTGCAGCAAGTCGCTGTAAGAGCTTGATGCACACCTCTAAGCTTACCAAAAGCTTAACAGAGTGGCAAGTAGCAGTTAGCCCTGCACTCTGTGGTGGCTGTTGTCATGGGTTTGTGGTGCAGAGGGGATGTGAATGCAGCTCTGGTGAAAGCAGAGTCGGTAAAACATAAAGACGGGACAAAAAGAAACATCTCTCCTGACTGATTCCTCAGTGCGTCTCTGACAACCCTTAAGAGTTATACAGTATCTTATCCAACATTAGCTCTGGACTCTAAAGCTCCCAATTCAGACAAATGACTGGAGTGATTCTCCTAAATCCTACTCAGACCAGAGGAGTCAGATTTATACTGGGTCATTTGCATTAAATTACCAATTTTAAGGAGACATTTGGCTGGCCTCTTTGGGATGGCTGCCTCTGAGCTTTTCATTATTCACTGAGGAGGACAACACTGTGCACTTAACTTTGTCCAGTAAACAATTTTGGCTGTGTTTCTCTCTCTACCCCTCCATCAAGTCTCTGCCTCTTTCTCTGTGTCTCTAAACCAGTGTTACATTACTCCGTTCCCAGCCGCACAGACAAAACAACTACAGAAGCCTGACCGCTGCCTGGCAGAAAGGAATCTTCACTAAAAACACAGTCACCAGAACAAAGTCCAGCGGCCAGTGTGCCAGGTCTTTCTTACATGACAGCCTCTTCAAACAGTTGGTGGGTATTAACATCTGTGATGTGACAACTTGTTTTCACTGGAGTTAGGGAAAATTCCCTTGCTGATACAGAAATTACAGAGAAAACGATGTTACACAAGTTGTGTAATATGAGCTCATGACAAAGGTCATAAATTACTATTTTTCCGTTAGAGTCATCAAAAGCAGAGGTGATGAAATAATTAAAGGGAAGCAATTATATGCAAGTCAGACTAAAACACATACGAAAATGACAGGAAATTAACTGGAAACACGTTTTTCAGCTGCACAACTTCCTTTCCTACTTTTCAACTTCATAAATTTGAGGATTTGCTATTTTTCTTTATCTTAATATGTGACATTAAACTGTTAATTTACAGGTTTCAAACAGCTGGTCGAACAAATCCTGACATCTGAAGCAGTGATGGGCGGAAATTAACAAACAAATCTTTATGAGCAACTCCTTTAAGTTTACACTATGTACCAGGTCAGCCTGTCAAACTTCTGAGTGCTCATGAATCTCTGAATTTTACCACTCTCCAACCCACAGTTTGTGTAGGATACTGCTCACGCTGCCTGCTTAAGCGAGTTAACGAAAAGTGATTAAATTGGACTCAAGTCAAGATCATCGCCAGCCAAGGCCATGGTGCATTCACATGCTTTCTTCCAACTTTGATGTGCTCACAAGCTTTAAGTTGTAATGCGTAAACAATATTGATGCTACAAAGAAGATGTGTTGTGTTACTATTACTCAGAAAAAAAATCAGAAAAGCCCTAAATTTTCAGATTATTCCGACACCACATGAATGCGGCACAAGGCTGTGGAGGCAACTGTGACGTCTGCAACTTGCCCCTCAAATAATTCTTTGTTCTTTATCCAGGATCCCCATTAGTCGTTACCGCAGCAACGACTACTCTTCCTCGGGTCCACACAAAATGCAAAAACAAGATATTGAATTATGACATCGCAGACAATTTACAGCATCAACAAATTTAAATAAAACCCCAACAAGAGACAGCAGTACTTGTCTCACAATGTCATCACATCAGTAGATCACAACAGCAAACCAACAGAGCCAATAATCCATAGGCTCATGAACTATATGTGACTGCACAAAACACGGTTGTACACTGCGGCATCACCCAAGTGAGCGCCACAAATACACATAACCTTCACAAACATTACATCCTATGCTGGTAAAACTGATTATTTTTTTTTGTGATTGCTGTTCTTAGTTTCCTTTTAAAAGTTATCCTATCAGTAACCTGGGTTAAGGTTATTAATCCAAATTGACATGGCTCTGTATATTACAGTTTTCTTTAATGCACTGGCCTTCAGTAAGGGTAGTGTAGTGGGTAGCTTCTCATGCAGGCATGTCTGGTTTCATGATGTAAAAATGGAATATTTTATCTTTATTAATGTGAATTTACTCATGATGCCTGATAAAGCATTACAGAGAGGTTTTGTGGGGCGGGCAGACCTGGCTGTCAAACGTGCATGTACTATAATGGCGTGTTACTGAGAGACTGACACCATATTTTGCAAAAAATCAGGAGGGGTGATACATTTACTTGTAACAACTAGACGAAACCGATAGTGTGTAAAGAATCGCCCACCCATCACTAATCTTAAGACGTCACTTTTTCCTCCGAAAACTGGGACTGCTATTTTTAAACACAGTCTCACATTTTTTAGACTCCACAACTATGAAAGTCATTGAGAAAATCTCATGTGTACGTTCGAGTGGGAGCGTTTGGCCAGCAGCTATATTTGTCACCCACACAGCTGGTTCTGATGACACCCCACGAGGATGCTTTTCCTGTCTCTGTATGTTCTCAGGAAAGTATGAACTCAAAGGCAGAACAAGCAGGATGCTTGCAGTTTGTAAACACTACATTTAAAGTTGTCCCAACGGCTCCACTGGATGCACGCTTATAATCTGGCACCTGGTCGCTATGTTTTTAGAGAGACCCGCCCTCACACCGTGCATGCTGTTAATGGCTGGGCGCCACACACCACTGACGCCCACGAACATCCTGAACACAGCAAAGTAAGACACACACCTCTAGTTATAAGTGATTATTGCATTAAATTGCATTAAGATATCAATGGTCGCTGGGTATTCTCAGACAGAAGGTTGCTCTCTGGACTCTGCTGGTTGTCAAACATGATGGAAAGGTTCTATTTTTAAAAAGGACATTTATCAAGCTTGCAAGATTCATAGCAGCATCCATGAGCGGGAACAAACTGAGCACAGAACATCATGCCTGGCCTGTTTTTCTTAATTCTCCCAATCAAATTCTCTTGTAAAATACGTCTATGTAATCGCCCAATTTAATGTAACATAAAAAGTACAACAAATATTTGTTGAGTCAATATCTGTGAATGAACAAAGTTCTGCAAACACAGACATTATTTGAATTTTCTAGCTGTGATGTAAACAAGTAATGCACTCTCTCAAGCTGGAGAAACGTACACCAAATTCGTGGGAACAGTGCAAGTTTCCCAGGGTGATTTTTACGGCCTCATTTTTGTGGTTTCAGACTTCAGACTCAATAGTTCGCCTTATCTCTTGGCTTCACTTTCTGTGTGATGATTCTGCAAAACGTGTTCTCCATGCGTCACATAGGTGATGTCACAAATATTCACACCTGGTATGTGCAAAAACAGATTGCTCTGGAGCAGGCCACTGTGCAGCTTGCATCAGGTTAGTGCCTTGCCTGGGGGCACTGTGGTTCTCTTTCTTTCATTTCCCAGATTCATAGATAGCAAGTTTAATGAGCTCTGTGCGGATTAAAAACAGGGGAGGAATGAAACAAACCTGATGTTATTTGGTGTGTTTATGGGACGTTTCAGTGACTTACTTTAGCACCAGAGACTACTTTCTGTATGCTTTCAGAAGCATTTCCTGCCTGTAGTAACACTCTAACACATGAAGGACGGATTCACATGTCACAACAACACTATAAAACTGTACTAAGAATATCGCAATGATACCACAGGGGCTAAAATGCCACAGAGCTGGTGTGATAAGACTGGTATTTAGCATCACGCTATGCCCCAGTGGGAATATTATCATTTGAGTCAAATACCTTCGCTACAGAGGCTGTGTTTCATTCCTTTAATGAGAAAAAAGAGGCAAATACAACTTACCCAGAATGACGGCAGAAAAAATAAGTGGCAGCAACATCAACAAGTTGGCGACATGGTGCAATACTCGTCCTGCTCCTTTCCTCTCGTGCGTAACGAAAAAACAAGTTCAGCGTGGAGGGAAAAACAAGCTGTGGATAAGAAGTGTGAATGAATCGCTCTGAGCTCAGCTGAAGCTCAAACACGGAGTAAAACTGAGGTTTAAAGTCGCCGTTTCTCTCTGTCTGTCTCTACCTGCCGTGAAGCGTCTCCTGTTGCTGCTGCACGCGCACTTCACACACTGTTGCTACTGCGGCACAGCACAACGGCGCGCGCTGGACCGAGGCGCTATGACGCAAGCGCAATGAGTCTTGCCCCAACACAACCAGGGCAAAGGGAAAGATACAAGTCCCGAAAGGTGATTATTATTATCATTAGTATTTATCCTGCGCGCACAAGACAGAAATGAGTGAATTATCTCATGCGCACAAATAATAACTTGTGTACGAGCGTTTAAATATCACCTCTCAAGACTTTGTGGGCTCCTGGAAATGTCTGTGAGATTTGCAGTTATTTTTAACCTGCTTCGACACCTTGTTTTAAACACCATGTTCATACCTTAGTCACGAGAACTAGGCTATACTTGTTTTGAATTTTAGAGGTCACTGCTTTGTTACCCTGGCTAAAAACAGGAATAGTTTTGTCACTGGCCATTTGATTAATATTGAGTTTAGCTGCCATGGGAGTTTGCTGCCAATTGACATTAAACATTTGCAACTTTAGGTAAACGTCACAGATTACAAGCTCAGCAGAGCAGAGTTCATGTGTCAGTGTGTCTCATGCCACTGGGATTTTATGAGTCTTTTATTGCACTCTTATTTGATTTGTGAACATTGCTGTTTCCTGTGTCCGGTTTCCATAAGAGAGTGTATCTGATAAGATGTGGCCACAACACAGACACAAATTTGGGAAATTTGTTTGCTCAGGGATGTAATGTTCATCTTTTTAAGATTTTAACCTAAATTGTGACGCATTTTGAAACAAAAATCTCAGATCAGAGGACCTCAGAGGTTTGATGAATGTGTGCCATTTTAGCCCCCTGAGACCTATGACTATTTGGGATCAGTAGGACCTGATAAGTATAAAAACTAAACATTGTCAGCAATGATGACGTCCCAATGTCCTCAAACGAGATGATAATAAAGTCCCAAAATGTCCTTCAGTGATTTCAGTGTTTGTTGCTGTTGCTAAAATTGTTAACGTTCATATGCCATATCAAACTACAAACATTCTCTATCATAAATAAACAAGTTCCAACCATTAAATCTGACCAGTTTTTGTACCTTGTCTACTTTCATGTTGGCTGCAGACTGACTTGGCAGAGATGGCTGCCATCTTTTTTGACATGAATTAGTGTATTGTGGTCTTATTGACACTCGATGGCACAAAAAAACCTGTCCACGAACGAGGACAACAGGTCTAAGCGAAGCAGAATGAAGTATAAGGTCAAGTAAACCCAAACTGTAATGTCTGTATGAGGACACAGGGTCTGACATACCCCGTTCTAACACTTTACAAAAAGATAACAATCAACACTGACTGTATTGAACTGTGTGGACCTTGAACAAATGACTGAGAAGAAATCTGGACCCAGTAGCTTGACAAGTTTGGAACCACTGTTTTAGATCATTAAAATACCCATGTAACCATGTTGATGTAAGACTTGCAGGGCAGCCGATGAAAAATACACTGATATTGTGTTTTGGATCCCAATTTGACTACAAAACTGAGGTCTGGAGGAAGCTGTTTTCCTTGTGTATGTGTTTTCAAACTAGATTAAATATTGTTGCATACAAGTATTGTTGCTTTTGTTGTCAGTGTTGTGGTCACTGAGTCACGACCGCATGGATTCCTTCATATCTACTTGCTCAGTTTGTCATGTGAAAATGAATTTCTGCAGGCGTCACTCACACTCACAAAGATTCTGCAGCTCATAGTCTAATCATTTCTTATTAACAGACTTGTCCAAAGATGTTACGAACGGGAGGAGAAGAGTCTGTTCTCATGTTGTTCTTGAGCCGCTCCCTTTTATATTTTAATTACTAACTTACTGAGCGTGAATGATTGATTTGAACAGACTTCACCTCCTGTAGTTGTCAAATCCAAAGTCTGGAGAATCAAAGCGTGAGCTGTGACACTGGTGTGTGGCGCTTTCTCAACAGAGGGATTAAGTTATAGCAAACAACACGTTCATGTGGTTTTAATCTAGTGTCTCGTACAATTTTAGAGCGTGTGCTCGTGTGGGAGATAAAAATAACAATCGTGTTTACAAGTTTGAACTGAAGTGAACTTGTTCACAGGAATTAGTCACTGCTGGGAAAGAGAGGAAAACAAGATGACTGATTATCTATTAGTTGTTGTAAAGAATCAGTAAATACTTGGCCAGAAAACTGGCAGCCATTAACCTCGACCACACACTGACATGACAGCACAAATCTCGTTGTTCTGCAGAATTTCTGCAGATAGAAATACCCTGAACTTTGATACAACTGATGTGGTGGTCACTGTTAGTGAACTGAATAAACATAGGCTCAAATATGGCTAAAGCATCATTTCAAGGTCGGCTGCAGCAAACATACAGCATGCAAGAACAGCACAAGGCGACAAAGGGGACAAATCTATTAATCTATCTGCCTTCTCCTCGTCCTTCTGCCACTGATGGAGAGAATGAATTTATTAAACAGGGACAAGTCACTTAGATGATTGCATTTCCAAACAGTTCCCCCAGCAGAGCTCTTTTTTTTTTCTGAATGAGCTCGTTTGTCATGTTGAAACAGGAGACGTGCACAGACAGGGAAGTGGAGTTCATTTCCCTTCAGAAACAAGTTGCTTAACGCTTAATCAGCAAATTTCGTAATGGTTGTGGAGTATCGTTAAGAGCCTCTCTGATCCATATACGTTTTAGGCCGACACCCTTCTTTTGCATCTGTTCTGCAATGGCACGAAAAGCTCAAACTTTACAAACATGTCCTCACTAAGGGGCTAATCCTGGACCTGATCCTTTTATTGTGGTGCATTTCAAAAATGCAAGCTACTTAACATATTTACAAATTCTGTCTGAATTCTGTTTAAAGGATAGGATGTGTCACACTGTCGTGTTTGGATGACACCATAAACAAATACTTCACTGTAAATTTTATTTTTGCACTGCTCACCAATGGATTGGTCTCGAGCAGCAGTTTCACCGTCCAACAACCCAAAGCTGAACTAAACCACCTTTGTGTGTGGCATCCCACTGAAGACCTTTCTTGGAAAATATTCTTAAAGTGAACTTAAAGTTCGTGTACACTACTTGAGCTCGGTCTTATTTCAAGTCGTCCTTTCAAACTTTCTAGAGTGCGACTGGCTGTTTTCGCACAGTCCTGTAAACGCCCTCAGAGATAAAGTATTTCAACCATCTGGTTCTTCCAGGTCGCCTATAGCTGTCACTTCAAATTAAAATACCTGAAACAACTGTGTCACGTCAAGACTAATTGTTTGTGATGATGTGTCTTATGACCCGAACAGTTTGCGAGAGTCACTTCTAACAGGATGTTATGATTTGCTGTTGTCTGCTTAAAGTTGTGTGTGCTCTGTTGGTGTTGCTTTATTATTCCTGCACCAACAGCTCAAACATGTTTAAACTGTACAGCACCAAGCCAGTTTTAAACTGATTCTTATCAAAGGTGAAACCTGGGGGGAAAAGACGAAAAGGATTTGAAGTATCAGTACCTTTCAGGTGTGCATTTATTTTCCTTAACCACTGGACAAGAGGTGGGTGCACCCTGGACAGGTCACCAGACTATCACCAAGCATCAAGCGTAAACCAGAAAAGGCTGTGATTTAATTCTAAACACTAGATGATACACAGATGCAGACGAGGTAGTTAAATCTCATATTGTGGGGCCATGTGTTGCCGTACGATCTGTTCTGCAGGATCCCAGCGGATGAATTAAGACCTTAGTTACTCATTAATGAACCTCTGTGAGCACTGTGGTCATTATCATTAACACTCATTGCCACAGTTGCATTCTGACATTTTAAGAGAATGAAATGCTCCTCTTTGTTTATTTCAAACATTTTTATACACCACTTATTTTAGCTTCTTTTTCACACGAGTATGCTGTTATCTGAAAATCATTCGATTTCTTACGCAAAAAATAATTACCACATGGTTCCTCTTATGACAAAGCAGTTACGTGCAGAAGCAATAAACCACATCCTCACATCTCACAAGGTTCACAGACAAAACATCTGTCTTACACTAAACACGTTTACATGCTAACGTTATTAGCACAAGCCTGTAGCGTCTTAAATTGTATACATTAGTCTAGTGACAAGATTTCCTCTGCTCATATGAAGCCAGGATAAATCACACACAAGACTTAAAATGTTATGTTGTGGAGGCTTTATGGTCTTCACAATTTATTGTTTCTTATCTGTGAAATTCAAGTAAACAAAAGCTTTGTTTCCACTGAGCGAAATGGTTTCAGCTTACTAAAATAGACAGTAAAGTGTTAGTATAACATTTAAAAAAGTCATTAAAAATGTCAAAGTATATTTCATAAAAAGGTCAGCGTGTGCATTTATCCTGTGCGCTCCTCTATCATCTGCTGGCTCCCTAAATGGCGCCCCCATTATGTGAAATAGACGATTACGGCCCTGCTGTTTGAGCGCTTCATCTCTCGTGTGGCAGCTAATGTTCACAATAAGTTATACAGTCTTGCTTTAAGTGTATTTCTTATATGAAAAGTGCCTTGTAAATACAGTTTCGATGAATGGATTGATCATATTATGAGAGCTCTGATAATATAGCCTGTGTGTGTGACTGGAAGAAGGAGAATAAGAAATAAGCAAGATAAGATTAGTTAACTGGGAAATGCCAGTGCATAAGCACTTAGCATGTGGTCAGTCAGTCAGTTATCTGACTGCAAATACTTCTTGAGACACCAACAAAAGTTTAATATATTTGAAGTCTTATTAGTGTTTCTTTGATTACTATCAAAACAGGCTGAATCTTCTAACCTCCATCGTACCAGCAATCATTTATTGTCAACAATAAAGATATGAGGCCCTGTGTGTGCTTGGTGGGGCACTGTGCATAAAAGAGGTGTGTTAATGTTTGTTCATTAGTGCGTTTATGAGTGGTGGTATTGCACAACCCGGTCGGATGTCTGGTGATGGATGTAGGGAGAAGTGAAAGAGTGAGTGTCCTTTGCTGTCAGTCTTTTTCAACCACAAAGGAAATAATGCTTTCTGGTTCTTCTATTTGAACGCAGACAGCACTTTTAAAAAGTAGCACAAAGCTCGTCCGTGTCCTTACATCAACCTGTTGCTGAAATGAGACAAAGAGAAGCATAAACGGCAGAGTTTATGTGCCATTATAGGGAATATACACTCTAATATTTATAGTTCACTATTAACAGTTCACTCATCTGGGCCCAGAGCTTCCAGCCACTATAAGCTGTCATCTCACCGTCTATCTGAGATTTTCTCCACTGAGGACACTGAAGCAATGGAACAGTGAAACAGTCGCTGCCCCCCTAAATAACTGCAGCCTAACACGACTGTTTTCACCGAGTTCTGGATTCAAAATCACACCAAAAATTAAAGTGAATAATTGAAATCACAGGCTGACTTTTATCACAGTAACTCATAATGTGACTCAGTAGTATATATATGCTCTCCGTGTGCCCAACAATGTCTGGACATGCTCCTGATGAGTCAGCGGATGGTGTCCTGGGGGATCTCCTCCCAGACCTGGATCAGTGCATCATTGAGCTCCTGGACAGGGTGTGGCGGTACTTTGCATCGTCAGATGCACCGATACACAATGTCCCATAGGTGCTCGGTTGGATTTAGATCAAGGGAACGAGAGGGCCAGTCAATGGCATCAATACCTTCATCATCCAGGAACTGCCTGGACACTCTGGACACATGAGGTTGTCCTGCACCAGGAGGAACCCAGGGCCCACTGAAGGTCTGACTGTCGCTCTGAGGATTTCAGAGCAGTCAGGGTACCATTAGCTATGACATGGAGGTCTGTGCAACCATCGAAGAACATGCCTCCCCAGACCATCACTGACCCACTGCCAACCGGTCATGCTGGATGTAACAGGCAGCATATCGTTCACCACAGTGTCTCCAGACTGTTCCCCACCTGTCACATGTGCTCAGTGTGAACCTGCTCTCATCTGTAAAGAGCATGGTGCTGGGCCGTGAGCACTAGAGGACGTCGGGCCCTCAGTGGTCTATGAGGGGGTCATGACACCACTGTCTGCTTAGATATACCCTGTGGAGTTTTCTGGTAAACAAACTAAGTTGTGTTTCCATTCAGTGTATCTCGTAAAACATGAGTCATAAATCTGTGAAACCAGTATTTTAAGTTGAGCATTGTTACATACACTTGCTGTCTTCTTCCTCACTGCCTTCACAAGTGCATTGTTCTAAAAACAACTCCACCGGGTATTTTTACATGCCCTCTGGCATCTTCAGTGAGCTGCTCCTGTGCTTTTTCAGAGCTAAGCTAATTTTCCAAATTATTAGTACAACTGAAGAAAATCCCTGGCTACATTGAACAATAACCTTATAAGCTGCTTAGTAGGTCGGCTACACTACCAAGTAAGCTTGCTCTAGAATATTACGGAGTTACCTTGCTAACTAGGAGGGTTATGCTAACAAGTAACCTTGCCAATAGGCCAGAAATAGTAATAGTTTTTGATAGGCTGTAAAAAGGAGGAAAAATGTGTTAATTGCAGGTATTTGCAACTGAAAAATTAAATTATCTACACTCTTTGTTAGTGAACAATATTCTAGCCTATTGGCAAGCTTCCTTTTAGCATAGCCTTCTTAGTTAGCAAGACAAATACAATACAAATAAAAATTAAGCCATACATCTTTATGGGCATATCTGAGAATCCAATTTAAGTGTAAAATTTTATTTTGATACGATAAATCTTTCTTGATTTGTGACTGACATGTGTTGCAGAGATATGTTGTGTTAATGGGTGAAGCTCTGTCTGCTACTCCACTGTTCTTAATGCAAAATGGCCAGGTTCATCATCTTTGGAAAACGTGACACATATTTCACATTAGCAGATAAGGTAAATCTCTTTGTTTTCTCTCAGTATAATGCAGTGAATCCAAGAGGGTACATTTAATGACATCTGTTCATTTTTTTAAAAACCAGATTTACCCCACACAGGAAAAAAAATGTAATTCTGTATAAAAACATCACACAACACAATCTTCCTTTTATAGGAAAATTTTAATAGTTATTCAATGTTCTACATTTTACAGTAAATATACAATTACAAACTTGGCTTAGTTATAGTACTAGATCACTAACTGATCTAAAAAAAAAAAAACCCTCAACAACAAAAAAAAAAAGAAAAACATAAAAAAGAAAAAAAAAAAACCAAAAACAAAAAATAAAAACAGATTTACACTTCATATCACAAGCCTGACGCTGGTCCTTCACTCTGGACCAAATAGCTAACATACAGTTCACTTCTCTCAACGCTGAACAGACGTTGGGCTTCAGTTTCAAACACAACCTTACGGTAACAGATATACCATAGCATGTGCAAACTGGGTACCAAACTAAAACTTCCAAAGATGGGTTGTTCCTAATACTCGATCCAGGGTGGGACACGAGTATGCTTTTTTTGGAAGACAAGGAATTTCCACTTTTTGCATCACATTTAGTGTCAAATTAAACTAAGATATCTGACAAATTGAAATTAAAAAGCTGCAGCAGAACATCAAAGACATTTAAGAGCCTACTATTCACCGTGATAGTAGTGTTTTAATTTATACTCATGAAAAAAAACAAAACTAAGACTTAGCAACTGCAAGGCAAAAAAAAAGAAGAGGGGAGAGGGAAGATGGAGGGAGAGGAGAGGTGTTGTGAATGTTTCTGGTTGCATTTTCACTGTCAAAGTGAAGAGGCGCAAGGTTATAATATACTCGAGAAAAACCACCTTGCGACATTTGGTGGACAGAGCGGTGGAGGAAAATTTGTCATTCTGTCCATTTTCAATTAAGTGCAAATTTAAATAAATGAGAGGCGAGGAATGGAGTGAAATGAGAAAGCAGTTTCACCACTCTGTAAAACAAACCTGCTGTGTGGGAGTGCCTTCACATTGAAATATGAGCACTGGTCCACAGCGTGAGAAAAGAAAAACTCTCTCCTATTAAACTTAAAATGATCCACTCCTCCTGTGAGAACAATGAAACCTTATTTGGCATCTAAAATGGCATTTCTGTAAACGTCTGGGGAAAAAAGAACATTAAATTTGGATAAAGAAAATCTCAGTGCTTAAACTGTGACATCCAATTGTGATTTCTTTTTTATCATTTTACACTGTGGTGATGCCACTGCTAGACTTTGTCACTGGTGACATCTAGTGTTTAAAAAGGTTCAGTGGAGCTTTCACAAATACCAAAACAAAAATTACTATAGATTATCGCAATTAGTGACACCAATTTCATGACTATCATAGTTCAATATGATTGCTACTGATACGAGGGTGGTGAAGGTTGCAAAGGTCAGACTGAAAGCACATTAAGACCGAAAAGCATGTGAGAGCAGAGGGTTCAAAGAAGTGGACATAAGAGGGAGCAGAACATGTGATTGTGTGATGTCATTTTGCATCCCCGAATGTGATAAAAACTGAATGTTTTAGTGGGCTTTGAGGGATGCAAAATGGCCTCTGAAGTGAAAATAAGATAGGATACAGTCAGGGAAGATAAAAGTGAGACAGGCAATAATGCATCAACAACAGTTTTGTGAGGAACAGGACAGCAATAGGAAAACACAGATCCACAAAAAGCTAGACAGAACAAGGACTCAGAATTCACCAGTTACTTAGGAGAAGAAACGAATAGTTATTTAACAACTGTTGGTCAAATATGGCACAGAACAGAGGGGCGTGGAGGCTGAGGGTTTTCATTCGTTACTCAATGTATCTTTGCACCGGCAGAACAGAAACAGACAGGAAAGATGGCCTCCCAAATGATGATGGTAACCTTTTCCTGTCAGTGCTATCCATTTCGGTTCTGTCTTAAATCCTTCCTCCAGGTCTGTGAATTTAGGCAACACTTAAAATGTGGGATTTGGTGATGAGAATTTCTTTACCGACAGACCCTTGTCTTAACGTCTCCCCTCCTCAGCGACAGATATGTAGAGAACAGAGATGCAGAAGAGGTAAAAAATAAAAAATAAAAAAAATATATTAAAAGCACAAACAGTAGCTGCCACACTGATGCAACCATGCTTAGCTAGAAATACATTACTGTACCACTTGCTGTATAAATATACTGCATTTTTTTTTTTTAACTTAGAGATCCAATGCTATAGTGAAATACACCTGAATATTATGCATACCCATTATGCTCAATTGACCAGAGGGAAAGAAGAAAACAAAAAAAATTGAGAAATACTGACAGAAGTAGTGGTTGGTTAAATAAATCCTAATGACAAGTAACTGCTGTCGCAAGAAAACCCATTTCCTGTTTTCTTTTCACTGGCTTGGATTAAAATGTACAAGATCCTTACACGGTGGCGACACTTTGTGACCCGAGAACATCTGCGCGATGCGTTTTAAAATACAAGGGTCGTTTCAAAAATAAGGCTCAAAGACCGACGGTTTTCATCCGACAGCGGCGTTATGTAATATTTTCTTGAGAATTAACCTACTAGTGTACAAACATCTGGACTAAGAAGACCTCAAACACTCAACCTTATTGTTTTTATTTTTAATTACAATATAAATTGCTTCTTCCTCCCTCCAGCACTACAAAGCCTAGGTACCTGTTACTAAGCATTAAATTATAGTCATCAAGTTTGTTTTTTTTGTCTTATGTTGTGCAATATTTCCTCACAAAGTTATTCAATACCCAAATTTTTGATATGTTCTACTTCTCTTCTTAGCAGTAATAATTATTGAACGGCATACAGAGCCCGTAATCCATATTTAGAGATTACAACAATAAGCATCTTTTTTTAAAAATCAATTCAAAACGCTGATAAAATAATTACTGTATGTTAACAGTTGGAGGCTTCCCTCTTATTTTATTGCAATATCAAACCACTTCATCTACATACCCGCGCAGTAAATGCTTTTTTTTTCTCTTTTCTTTTTTACAAATCTGTAGCCTACTCTACAGATTATGAAATTGTGATTTGAGTCTTTCTTGTGTGTGTAAATCCTGAAAAAATGCCGCAGGCTTCACCTAAATATTAAACCCCACCACCACTACTCGGTATGTTTGTAGCGTTTGATTACGATGGGTCATCATACTGCCTTTGCACATAAATGCCTTTACACATAGAAGCTTAAAAAGGCAACAGAAAATGGCTGTATATGGTCCATGTCTCATTGGCTCAGATATTATCCTCATCTGATGACTATACTCTTAAAATCAAGGTTAATGCTGGATTTTTAAAAATGGAATTGTGTTAAAATGAAGTCTGTAAAAGCAGATATGTGTAAAGTTACCAAAACAACTGAAGAAATGGATGAATCTTTTTCAGAAACAACTATTAAAAGTGTAACAAACCAACTAGACTGAACTGGTTTAAAATTAAGTGACTGAACACCTTTTTCCACCAACATGGAGCTGGCTCTGTTCCAGTTCCTGCCAAATAATTCTGAACCTTTCGGGCTATTTCAACCAAAAATCAACAAATTTTGAACCCCCAAAGTTGGTTCACAGCTGAAACCAAAGAAAGAAATTGCAGGTTTTCCCCAACTTGAAGTACTAACCGTGACAAAATCAGTCAGCATGTCATTTTCTGTAAGTTGGAAAGAGAAGCACAGATGACTTCTCTACACCTTCTTATCATTAACAGTTGGTCCATGCTTGTTTTTTTTTAAATTAAAAAAATCTGTAATTACAGAACAAAAGCTCGCAGTAATCTATGCAATCTGCCATCTTGCTACTTATCTTTACTTCCACTTTGCTTTGTGCAACGCCCTCTGTTGATGACGCAACACAGACAGCACCAAGGTCCAAGAATCCCGAAGAGAACCGCTCCAAGAACCAGCGCTAGCTTGGTGGAAAAGGGCTATGAGTGACACTGCATCAACGCTGCTTCGCACTCTTGCTAAAATGTCTTAATATTCTCACACTGCTGTAGCCATGAACACTAAAACCAGCACTTTTTCTTGACTACAATTCTCCTGCGATTCACAAGATAATACCCACAAAGTTAAATTTTTTAGAGAATGACCTATCAGCGCTATGACATGAACCAGGTGTAAACACATTACAGCTGTCTGATTGGACACAATTTCTTCCTAAATGTAGTGCACAACCTCCCATGTCATTGGTTTGGTCTTTTTCAGCACTCACAGAAGTGGAATGGTCTGGCGGATCGAATCCTATCCATCCATCTATCTATCAGTGCAGATTTATTTGACTGGTCCACCATTTAATACTCAGGAGTCTGGGTTTCTATTTGTTTGGTTACAAAGTCCTCATCTGGAAGAAGAAGGGAGGAGGAGAGGAGGTATTCAGAGCGAGGAATCAATGTTCGACACATGTAGTGTGAAAGTAGAGTATCGGTGCAGGTATGTCACGAACTCAAAGATCTTGCACCTTGAAATGAAACGACCCGACTGTGAATACGTGATCTCCTCCTCCTCTCGTCTGCTCTCTCCGTCTCGTCCTGCTCTCCTCTTTTTGCGCCAACACAATCCCTTTAAACTCCTTTTCTGCTATCTGCCATGCACACCCCGAGAAATCCATGTAGTGTATGTGTGTGTGTGTTTGTGTGTGTGAACTGGGAGTATTTTACAGTAAGTGCCACTAAGTGATCATGTTTTCCAACACATACAGGAGCCCCTATATGTATGTGTGTATGTGTGTGTGTTAAGAGATAGAGAGAGTGTGCACGACTGCCCATGCTGATAATTATAAATATCCTTACATTTTTTTAAATGCATTGACCTACGCTAAGTTTAAGATTCCGATAGTGTCACAACATACTAGCCTGCATAGTATGTAGCATGAAGTAGGCGACTTTTTCATAAGTGTTAAACGAATGCGGACACAGTGGGATACGCAGCAGGATAGGTAATGGTCAGTAAGTGCTCTGCTCATCGCAACAAAGCACCCAAACGGAGACATAACAACAGGAATGATGGACTGACTCCTGCCGGACAGATGGCTATGTGCTGGAAGACGACTGAAATTCAACTGAAAATGAAACGAAGCGGATAAAAAAAGGGATAAAGAGGAAGGAAGAACAAAGGTAAGAAAGAAAAAGTCTACAGAGAAAAAGGAATTCAGTTGAGTGTGGTTTAAAGAAAGAATATAAAAAAAAAATTAAATAACCTGCAAAAATTAAAACGCTAATTGTGTTAAAACCCTGTGCTGATATCTAGTTGTAAGAAATTTGGCAGCATAAGTCAATAAGTCTTTGTAGTGACTGACGGAGATGATGATGATGATGACGATGATGAGGAATAAGTGCCCGATATTTTCCAGCCAACTGAGCAGCAGCAGGAAGGACCACACATACACCAGCACAACACAGAAACAGGAGCAACTGACACCCGTGATTGGTCAAGAGTCCTTCTGGAGTTCCAATGACAGACACTTCAAGAGAAAAATGAGGAAATCAAATAATAAAAATCAAAGAGCCATACAAAATAAGGTAATGACTGGTTGGCAAATGAACAGAGAGAAAAAAAAATAAAATAAAAAAAAATAAAAGCAGCTTTTGTAAAAACGTTAGAGAATGTCGCATACTAACAATAACAATAATAGTAAAGTGGCTGTTGCACTTTAGTTTTGTTCTTGCAGACAGGTGCCGGGTTCCCATGGTTACCAGTGGGAGCCCGTGTAAGATTTGAGCAGTTGCATACGATGGTGAACTCCAGATCTGCTGGGAAAGAAGAGCAGAGGTACACATTGGTGACGGATTTAAGGCTCCGAGGAAAAGAGGGGGGAAGAAATGTGAGGCGGGAGAGTTTGTTCAAGTCAGAGAGAGACAAAAAAAGGGAGTGAAAAGGAAGAGAGGAGGAGGGAGAGGGTGGTAGGAAACAGATGGGGTGGTGAGAAACATCTAAAAAGAGGAGAAAGCTAACAGCAGGTGGGCAGACACTCACATGATGGGTGGGCTCTACCAGTGAGGCGGTACGTAGCTGTACCCAGGTGTCCCTTGGGGCCTGTAGGTTGGCACAGTAACTGGGTGTCCTCCAATCTGGGGGTGCTGGGGCGTTGTCAGCAGGGTCCCTACAGGAAATTAACAACACCCTTAATGAGCTTTACCCGTTTTTGAATCCATCTGCTGAACAGCTTTAAAGGCTCAGTTTCTGCTATAGATGCTTGCTTTGCTATACATGACTTTCATGTTATATCAACACGTCAATGTGTCGACAGCTTTTTGTTATATTTTACAGCTCTCAATAAAAACAAAACAAAACACGTATCTACCTCCCTTGACACAGACGTTACATTAGGCTTTCTCCTTGTCCGTCATTTTGACAGACAGGTTGTACAATTGCACCATCACCTATTATTACCCCTTATTTTAATTTTAGCTGCTGCTGGCTGATGAACATTATCAGTAGCCTATTACCAGCTGCTTGTCCTTTATCTTTCTCTGCATCAATCCCTCTTTTTTCCTATCTGTTTTTTTTTAACACAGATACATTTATCAACAGTAAATGTTTGATGCTTCGGTCATGGATGTGTTGGTGGTGATGACAATGACCATGAACATGATTTCTTTGATTACTTATTTAAATGGGTATCATCTTATTTCATTAAAAGCTGCTCGCTTTATTATTGATTCGCGCAACCCATCCATAGCCCGCTCTTGCTCTCTTTACTGTGAGACTGCTGCGTCAGTGTGAGTCAGGCCTGAGACTATTTAATGCGTCTGTTTGGGATGTTAGCTTCTGTTGCTGTGTGAGCTAGTGCTAGGCGAGCAGATGCAGCTTTTTTCACCTTGTTATCGATGCCATCACAATTATTGTTCTTCTTAAAGAAACTTGAGACACTCAGCTGCTGTGATATTTTGTATTGGTATGCAATTATATATAGCTTTCAAAT